>OX382221.1:2926500-4384750 GCA_947507515.1 Eulithis testata
ATAGAAGCCATATTACGGGTAGTTACTTTAAATGCAAACTTAAACCATATTTTTTGTATTGTTTCAGAATTGACAAGTACACAGCCGAGTATAATCAAAACTAATGAAATATATTAAAATCAAATAAATTATGTAAATAGCAGCTGATTACTGTGATTCTACATTGGTTAGATTATTTTTTTACAATAATTCCATTTTTTATTTGGAGTTGTTGATTGGTTAAATTGGGCTGTATTCGGAACGGGTTTGAAATTGAATTGCAATCGTTTGATTGGATCTGCTGGGTTAACTTCGCTTGCTGGTGTTTATATGCGTTGATACTGAAGAAACGAAAGAGAATGTCTTCTGGTGGTTCAGGTCGGCCTCAGATGCCGCTACGGCAGAAGGATTTTGATCAGGTGGGTACCAGGGCCTCTACTCCGAATAATGATTACCGAAGATTCGTTAGTGACGTTTGTGCTACACTGCGCAGTAACGCTGTGACTTTGAAAGAGCCTGGACCATCGCTCGAGGCGACCGCGCAGTATAACACAAACGTCACTACCGAATATTCGTTAATCAATTTTCAAAGTAGAAGCCCAGGGCCTCTACTGTGAAAAATGACTTACGAAGATTCGGTAGGGTCGTTTCTGTTACACTGCGCAATGACGCTGTCACTTCGCAAGAGCCCAGCGGGCCTAAGAGGCGCACCGCGAGATATTTGTCATGTCGTTCTGTCAAAATGTAAGCATTTTGTACCAGTTAAGAACTATTGCATTATCTGTGGTACCTAATGGTGTCGACAAAACGCGCCATAATGTACACTTTTGACACTTCTTAGTCGTCGTACCTCTCCGAGGACGAGATAGTAGTCATGCAGAAATGTCAAAAGTTGAAAATTCAAAGGCGCGGTTTCTCGACAACCGACAACATTACCACAGATAATGCAATAGTTCCTAAACTAGTACAAAATGCTTACATTTTGACAGAACGACATGACAAATATCTCGCGGTGCGCATCCTAGGCCCGCTGGTCATCGTTCGAGATGACCGCGCAGTGTAATAGAAACGATACTACCGAATCTTCGTAAGTCATTTTTCACAGTAGAGGCCCAGGTTACAATACGATCAGCTGATCTAGGCCATCGTGTACCGTAAAGGCAGGGTGCCGTCGACTTAATTCACCAGGGCTAAACACCTAGGTGAATTAAGTCTGCTAAATATTATACTTCAATTTAATAACTTAGGTGAATAAAGTATACTGAAAATATTTTATAATAAAGACAGGTATGGAACTAGAACTATGGGAACTAGATTGTTGATAGAATACCTATATACTATTCTATGTTTTAATTTCCATATCGAAATGGTAATATCCATAGAAATTTGGTATATTCTATGAAGTTTCCATAGTACCAACTTTGCTTAGTTTGGGACTAGAGGGCGTTGTGTAACATGTCAATTATTGTCTATGAATATTTATTTATCTGCTGACTGCACTGTATTATGTACTTCTGTCACTGAGCAGTGATGTTCATACTACTGTGTCGTTTGAAGGGTGTAATCCGTGCAATTCCAAGCAAATGATCGCCATTATGCCTCATTAGAGCACAATGCCTCATAAAGCACCACATTGTTGGACGTGCACTGTGGTACAATGCAATCGAATCTCTAATAATTAAATGGTTATACGTAGAAATAATTGCTCAGTATTCAAATCAGATCTTCTTCTAAATATTAATTATAACTCTTTTGAAGCTGACTGACAATCAACGCACAGCCTAAACTATAAGTCCTAGAGGTATGAAATATGGAGGGTAGTATCCTTATATAGTGTAGGGGTGCACTAAGAAAGGAATTTTGAAAAGTCACATTCTAAAGGGTCTGTCTAAAAGGCGAGCAACGCCGCGGGCGACGGATATTCAAAATATATTTCTGTAACAAAATATACAAACAATTTTAACAAGTTTGGGACCTTCCTATAAGTAAAAAATACTTGTGTTAGGGGGCCCCAGTATCAAGTGGGTCATTTGCTTGTTTCGTCACTTTATCTCTAAAATTGTGTTTGATCTAATCTAATTTTAATCGTACATAGAATAATACAGTAACACCCAGACATAGAACAAACATCTATGTTTGCCACACACAAATGTTTGATCGATCGAACCCACGACCCACAGCACAGAAGGCACAGCTATTAGGTACCTGACTGAGCTGTGACGCCTCATGTAAGTTTGCAAGTATGTATTTAAAAAAAAATATTATATAATATGTATTGTATCAGCCATCTAGTTCTCATAGTACAAGCTTTGCTTAGTTTGGGAGTAGAAGGCGTCATGCTAAATGTCCGTGAATATTTATTATTATTAAAAGAGACGTTAGAGGACAATTCCGTCCTGATTTCTTCAAAATCACTATGCGTGCATAGTTTGCTAACTACAGTTAGGTAAACCTACTGTTACGCTGGCGAAAGACAGACAATAGTCGCGGAAGTTATTTTTATTACCTTAACCTACTTAAGGTTATGCAATGCTGTTAAAGACGCGAAAACTTGATAATAGTGGGTATCTCGGGCCACTGTGATCGTGAAATAAAACATCGTGAGGAAACCCTTGGCTTAGACAAAGGGCAATGTGTACGCTTCTTTAACAAAATCCCAAGTGATGTGTCTCCGTTGTCCAAGTTCCAAAACGTAATAAAACAGAGACTTCTTTTAAAAGCATACTATAAAATATCTGATTATTTAGAAGACAAACAAGCTTGGGACGAACTAGCTCCAACTCATCCAATAAAAAAAAATGTAATCATACCTAATCATACAAAACGTAATGACGATTCAAAGTGATCAGTGAGATTTTATTGAATAAAAGATTTTTGACTTTGACTTTGAGACAGCTCCGCACGTGACGATGTCTTTCCCGTGGATATGTCTGACTAGGCTGAGAGGATGGTATAGTACTACAAGCCTACTCCATCTAAACATTGTCCCAGGCACTACAGTGTTTCGTTAAGTGTAGGCATAGGTTGCCTCCTGACGCTCTATAAATCATCTTCAATAGATGTAAAGGCCTAAAATGAATGTGATCGTAACCAACGTCTCCTTAAGGGTGCTTTCCATCTGAACCGACCGCTTGAAAAACCGACTTCAATTTGATAGCCTTAGTCCATCATCAAATGGTGATGATGATGACAGTTCATTGGGACTGTTCTATTGATCGTAAACACCACAGAAAATCAAAATACGCAATGTTGTGTTTTTTCTAGTTATTGTTATTTAACTGCCAAACTACTGAACTACTTAACTGTTTTTGATAAAAAAAATATTGGCCTAATCTGGAAGCATACCTACCTACCCTTTCAGACAAAAAATGTATTGGCCTAATCTGAAAGTATACCTACCTACCCTTTCAGATAAAAAAAGATTTTTTCAAATCGGTTCATAAATGACAGAGTTCTGAGGTAACAACATAAAGAAAAAAATCAAATACAACCGAATTTAGAACCTCCTCCTTTTTGAAGTTTGTTAAAAATGCAAATGACAAAACACGGTGTAACCACTCCCAGCTTACATCGAGTTTATTAATATCAGGGTATATAGTGGGTAGGCATAAGTAGTAGGTGGCAGTTCTGTTGACCTTTCCACAACAGTTCATTCGCGGAAGTAACAGATTTCAAAACTTCCTAATAATTTTATCGATCAACTTTCTCTCAGGAGCTGCGAATTGAATTCAACTTTAATGTTTACAACTTAAAGTGAGTTATGCAATGTGCAATACTATTTATAAAGCTGTATTGGACTACTGCCAGTTTAGTATTTGCATTTTAGGGCATGTCTACACTAGTTATGGATATTGGTCAGGTCAGGAGCGCTCTTAATGGCTGGTTATTATATTCAACCAACGGTAGACAAGTAGGTAATTGATAACAAAAAGAAGTAGGTAGTTTCTTTACACACTATGGCCGGGTTCCCAGTACGCCGGACCGGCAAAAATGCCGGATCCGGGATAATGGTAATAGCTCTATATAAATTGTACAGCCACTAGCCCTTCCGGCAGTTTTACCGGCCCGGCATTTTTGCCGGTCCGGCGTAGTGGGAACCCAGCCTAAGTACTCTGGCACTCAAAAATGGCATCATGGTTCGGAGAAAACGAGGAAGTATCGGTTTATTCGATCCAGTCTTACTAGCAGTTCGATTATCTAACTGTTTGGGCAAAAACATTCTACGATCCCCCCCGAGAACAAACATTTGTGTGATGGCAAACATAGGAGTTTGCTCTGTTTCCCAGACTGTTACTATAAAATAAAATAAAAATCGTTTATTTCAAGGATATCTCATAGGTTCGCATTCTACGTATCATAAGTACCTATGTATTTAAAAAAAAAGTATAGGTATAAATATTCTATCAGCAATCTAGTTTCCATAGTATAAGGTTTGCTTAGTTTGGGACTAGAGAGCGTTGTGTGATATGTCCAAGAATATTTATAATTTAAGAGTAACTTTTTTACAGATATGGGGCGACTTGCAAGAAGGTATAGAGCAAGTCTACAGAAGAGAGCATATGGAGAAGAAGCGGTACATGGACTTGTATACGTATCCTTTTCAAAAAGTTTTTAATTACAGTCTTAAGGATCGTAACGCACAACGCAGCGGTGTGCAGCATGCAGCGCCGGACACATAATCGTATGGAAAACGTCTAGTATGGTCTTTTGTTACGTCGCAGTCTGCGTCAGCGGCGAGGAGCAAACGCGGTACTCTGCGTTGTGCTGCACACCGCAGCGTTGTGCGTTACGATCGCGAGACCAAGGCTTTAAAAGTATTTACAGCAAGAGTCTCCAAGGAGAAAGGTAGATAGACCTCTTAAAGAAATGAAACTAAATAACGTTGTGTTTATTACAGGACATAAATGCATGGGACATACTGTAAGATAGAATGGGTATCAAACAGTGTGACTTCAAATAATTTATAAGTTTAAAAACTTAAAAAACCGACTTTGATTTGATACAGCTTCATCATCAGATGATGATGTTGGTAGTTCATTGGGTTTGTTCTTTGATCATTAAAACTATTAAAAGGTCACAGGAAAGCAAAATACGCAATGTCGTGTACGTGGATGACGTGTTTGTCCAGTTATTCATATTTAACTCCCAAACTACTGTAACGATTTTGATAAAAAATCGTTACAGTAGTTTGGGAGTTAGGAGTAATTATGGGACCAATCTGAAAGTAATACCCTTTCAGATAAAAAAAGAATTGTTCAAATTGGTTCGTAAATGCCGGAGTTATGAGGTCAAACGTTTGAGAGTTTTTCTCCCATGTAAGTGACAAATTGTCTTAACGAGAATAAAGATCTTTAAACCGAAAACCGCCGAATTGAGAACCTTCTCTTATTTTGAAGTTGCATACATTTTCGCGCTTGTACTGTTTGTTACATAGGAAAAGTGATTCATATTGGTGGGTTCCCCTGAAGATGTCGGGATTGGCTTTGTTACATGAAATAACCATGAATATCTATTTATTTATATATGCATCTATGACAGCTTTGCGTATTCACGATGCTTACCTTACATCATAACAAAAGGCATGTATACAACTATTGCACTTCGGTTCATCACCAGAGCAACTCCGGATCGGGGCGGGCCACCACTGGCCGAACCGGATTTAGCGGGGGAAAGAAAACTGTGGCTGTAAGTCTAAACTATTTATTACTGTACCTATTCAACAGAATCAATAAGTCAACTTATTTATAACTATACCTATTCAACAGAATCAATAAGTCAACTTATTTATAACTATACCTATTCAACAGAATCAATAAGTCAACTTATTTATAACTATACCTATTCAACAGAATCAATAAGTCAACTTATTTATAACTATACCTATTCAACAGAATCAATAAGTCAACTTATTTATAACTATACCTATTCAACAGAATCAATAAGTCAACTTATTTATAACTATACCTATTCAACAGAATCAATAAGTCAACTTATTTATAACTATACCTATTCAACAGAATCAATAAGTCAACTTATTTTTACACAACATATTTATAACTATACCTATTCGACAGAATCAATAAGTCAACTTATTTATAGCTATACCTATTCAACAGAATCAATAAGTCAACTTATTTTTACACAACTTATTTATAACTATACCTATTCAACAGAATCATTAAGTCAACTTATTTTTACACAACTTATTTTATAACTATACCTATTCGACAGAATCAATAAGTCAACTTATTTATTACACAACCTAATAATTAAGATACCTATTCAATAGGATCAATAAGTGAATCTATTTATTACTACACCTATTCAACAAGATCAATACGTGAATCTATTTATTATTATACCTATCAATAAGTGAACTTATTTATTACTATATATACCTATTCAATACAATCAATAAGTGAATCTATTTATTACTATACTTATTCAAAAGGATCAATACGTGAACTTATTTATTATTCAACCTATTCAACAGAATCAATAAACCTTTTTAATACACAACCTATTCAACTGTTGCGACAGATTTTTATGGTCTTATTTTTAAGACTGAGACAGTCAAGATGGACTAGGCTTTTTTATAAGCATATACCTCACGTATGATGCGTACTTGTATTTTTTTTCCTTAATAAAATAACAGTCGTGTACATGGATACTGTACGACAAACCAACTACAAAGAAGTTGTGTTTTAATGGGATTCAAGGCAAACACCGACAAAAGATTGCATTATGATCCATACAGGAGGACTGTAAGACTATACCTATCCTATCTTACTAATATTATGATTGTCTTCCTATCCTGCTAATATTATAAATGTCATTATATACTACTAACATTATAATTGTCTTCCTATCCTATTAATATTATAAATGTCATCTTATCCTAATAATTATACTTATATAATATTTGTCGTTCTATCCTACAAATATTATATTTTATATGTCATCATATCCTACTAATATTATAATTGTCATTCTATCGTACTAATATTATAATCGTCTTCCTATCCCGCTATTATTGTAATTATCGTCATATCGTACTAATATCATAAATGTCTTTATATTCTTTCTAATATTATAAATGCCATCTTATCCTACTAATATTATAAATTTAATCCTATCCCACTAATATAATAAATATCGTCCTATCCTACTAATATTATAAATGTCGAAGTGTAGATGTTTGTGTTTTAATCACGATGCAACTACTGGTTCGATTTGGATGAAACTTGGAATATATCCTAGGATATTTATTTAATTATTGTTATAACAGGGACAGGTGCAGGGAGGCGCGCAACTAGTTGGTCTTGAACTGTACAAGCGACTGAAGGAGTTCCTTAGAGTCTACCTTATCAACTTGCTCCAGGTATGAACCGCGGTTGTCTGGAAGAGATCGCTTTTAGTGATAAGACCGTTCGTTCCACTCGACACTACCCTAGTGATGTCTTGAACGTCTATTACAGATTTTTTTCTCATTAGTTCTGTTCACAGGACAAATGAAAATTTGCTTTTGAATTTGCGAAGTGAGCTCAGTTCGCTCTGTCTTTTCGTTTAAT
Source organism: Eulithis testata (assembly GCA_947507515.1). Classification (NCBI taxonomy): domain Eukaryota; kingdom Metazoa; phylum Arthropoda; class Insecta; order Lepidoptera; family Geometridae; genus Eulithis; species Eulithis testata. The sequence continues at coordinate 2,934,051 of OX382221.1, forward strand.
AAATATAAATAAATAAATAGGGTAAACTACCCTAATCTTGGCACCCCCACCAATTGTTGGCACTTCTCTGATTTATCCTATTTACTAAGAAAAAGCTAGACCTCACGATGTTGTTATATAAACAACAACTTAACATAATAATAAACATCGTGAGGTCTGGCTTTTTCTTCTTAAATAAATATATTTTAGATATTACACACAACGCCCTCCAGTTCCAAACTAAGCAAAGCTTGTACTATGGAAACTAGATTGCTGATATTGTGAGGGCGTTGTGTGAAATGTCAATGAAGATTTTTTTTTTATTGACTTTAGCCGACTTGGCGAATGACTTGACTTATATTATTTCAAGTACCTACATGCCGCACACTAGCAAAATTGTTTGTCGAAATGACGGACAGAGGTTAATAGGTATAGAAGAAGAAGAAGTCTTGAAATAAATACATTGATTTGACAGAACGGTGCTGATCTAATGGGCGAGGACGTGCTAGCCTTCTACACGAAGCAATGGGAGGAGTACCAGTTCTCGTCTCGCGTCCTTAACGGAGTGTGCTCGTATCTTAACAGGCACTGGGTTAAGCGTGAGTGTGAGGAAGGAAGGAAGGTAAATAAATACTACGGGGGAATGAAACTTATGAAATCGGTGGTACCAAACAGGAACCTACTTTAAAAAAAATTGTAATCACTACATAGTATAAAGCAAAGTCGCTTCCCGCGTCTTTCCTAATGTCTGTATGTATGTATACTTAGATCTTTAGAACTACACAACGGATTTTGATGCAGTTTTTTTTAAAAGATAGAGTGATTCAAGAAGAAGGTTTATATGTATAATACATCATTATCATCACTGCATTGCACCCGTGCGAAGCCGGGGCGGGTCGCTAGTCTAAATATAAAACTCTTATGATGCTGATTGACAATCAACACATAGCTTAAACTATAAGTCCTAAAAGTATGAAATTTGGAGGGTAGTATCCTTATATAGCGTAGGGGTGTGCAGTGTGCACTAAGAAAGGAATTTTGAAAAGTCGCACCCGAAGACCCTGGATAATTGGTACATAGATTCCTCAAATAAATTGACTCGACACGTGATTCAGAATTTTATAAAATTTTCAAAACTGTATACGACGCGATCAAAGCACAAAAACAAGTCATCCACGTACACGACATTGCGTATTTTTTCAATAGAACAGTCCCAATTAACTGTCATTTCTGATACTTATTCTTTAAATTATAATAATATTATTATTCCAGGGTATTTACGAGATCTACCAACTGGCTCTGGTTACCTGGAGGGACAATTTGTTCCAGCGTTTGAACAAGCAAGTTACTAACGCGGTGCTCAAACTCATCGAGAGAGAACGCAACGGAGAGACTATCAACACAAGACTCGTTTCTGGGGTGAGTTGTACAAGAAATATCAACACTAGACTCGTTTCTGGGGTGAGTTGTAAGAGAAATATCAACACTAGACTCGTTTCTGGGGTGAGTTGTACAAGAAATATCAACACTAGACTCGTTTCTGGGGTGAGTTGTACAAGAAATATCAACACTAGACTCGTTTCTGGGGTGAGTTGTACAAGAAATATCAACACTAGACTCGTTTCTGGAGTGAGTTGTACAAGAAATATCAACACTAGACACGTTTTTGGGGTGAGTTGTACAAGAAATATCAACACTAGACTCGTTTCTGGGGTGAGTTGTACAAGAAATATCAACACTAGACTCGTTTCTGGGGTGAGTTGTAAGAGAAATATCAACACTAGACTCGTTTCTGGGATGAGTTGTACAAGAAATATCAACACTAGACTCGTTTTTGGGGTGAGTTGTACAAGAAATATCAACACTAGACTCGTTTCTGGGGTGAGTTGTACAAAAAATATCAACACTAGTCACTAGACTCGTTTCTGGGGTGAGTTGTACAAGAAATATCAACACTAGACTCGTTTCTGGGGTGAGTTGTAAGAGAAATATCAACACTAGACTCGTTTCTGGGGTGAGTTGTACAAGAAATATCAACACTAGACTCGTTTCTGGGGTGAGTTGTACAAGAAATATCAACACTAGACTCGTTTCTGGGGTGAGTTGTACAAGAAATATCAACACTAGACTCGTTTCTGGGGTGAGTTGTACAAGAAATATCAACACTAGACACGTTTTTGGGGTGAGTTGTACAAGAAATATCAACACTAGACTCGTTTCTGGGGTGAGTTGTACAAGAAATATCAACACTAGACTCGTTTCTGGGGTGAGTTGTAAGAGAAATATCAACACTAGACTCGTTTCTGGGGTGAGTTGTACAAGAAATATCAACACTAGACTCGTTTTTGGGGTGAGTTGTACAAGAAATATCAACACTAGACTCGTTTCTGGGGTGAGTTGTACAAGAAATATCAACACTAGATTCGTTTCTGGGGTGAGTTGTACAAGAAATATCAACACTAGACTCGTTTCTGGGGTGAGTTGTACAAGAAATATCAACACTAGACTCGTTTCTGGGGTGAGTTGTACAAGAAATATCAACACTAGACTCGTTTCTGGGGTGAGTTGTACAAGAAATATCAACACTAGACTCGTTTCTGGGGTGAGTTGTACAAGAAATATCAACACTAGACTCGTTTCTGGGTTGAGTTGTAAGAGAAATATCAACACTAGACTCGTTTCTGGGGTGAGTTGTACAAGAAATATTAACACTAGACTCGTTTCTGGGGTGAGAAATATACAAAATGAAAATAAATATACAGGAAATATTACAAACTAGCTTCCGGCCGTGACTTTTATAAATTTTTTTTATCTTATTAATATTATAAACGCGAAATTTTGTGAGGGTGTATGTATGGATGTTATGTTTATTCCTCTTTCACGCAAAAACGACTGATCCGATTTGATTGAAACTGGGAATATATAATTCGTAACCGGGATTAACACATAGGCTACGTTACCCAAAAAACTAACAGAACGAACGAATGAAAAATTCACCATTTTGCCTTCAAAACAAACGACAGCCGACGAATGACTTGATTTTTTTTACTATTACTATTATTTCAAATATTTCACTTGACACTGGCAAAATTGTCTGTCGATATGACGGAGAGAGGGCATAAATAAAAAAAAAAGAAGTTATCTCATACAATTTATTTCCAGGTCATCAACTGCTACGTAGCCCTAGGGCTTAATGAAGAGGACCCTAGTGCTCGCGGTCAGAATCTGACCGTGTACAAAGACACCTTCGAGGCAATATTCCTTGAAGACACAGAGAGATTCTACACTAGAGAAAGTACCGACTTCTTGAGAAATAATCCTGTCACCGAGTACATGATAAAAGTAAGTAAATATTAGAAAATAAATAAAAAATAATTATTTAGTAATACTACCGGACTACTAGGCGTACGGAAACGAGACACCCGTTATACACACCGACATAGTTTATTACCAAAAATCGATAGCAATCGCAAAATTGAAGAGAAAAAGGTGCTTGGCTAAAGAGGGTAAAAAAAAGCATGAAATGTCTACTACGTTATGGAATAAATAAATATTCACGGACACTTAACACAACGCTTTCTAGTCCCACCAAACTAAGCAAAGCTTTTACGATGGGAACTAGATGGCTGATAGAATACATACATGTGTACATGAATACATACATACATACATGTGTACCTAATTTGACTTGTTTTAATAATAATACCTTGTAAATTTGTATGTATATAGTTCTATAATTTAATGTTATGATAATTAGTGTAATTGGTATATCACCGTGCTAGTTATTAAATTCAATAAATAAAATAAAAATAAATACATACATTTTGTTTGTAAATACATACTTATAATACAAAGAAACACCCAGACACAAAATTATCACAATAAATGTGATTATTTTGAAGTTATACTTCTAATGCGACTTTCAAAATAAAAACAGTTAAATTTTAAACGTTAATCGTAGCATTCAAGTGTTCGTGCACACGCCAATGATTTGACGGATAGAGATAGAGCAATGTTAATAAAATTCGTCTTAAAGAAACAATATGATTTCACTAAAAATCAATTTCTACCCCTTCCTATTATCATTTCCACATTGCGAAGTATAACTTCTTCCACGCGGAGGGACTCCACGCACAATTTTTTTTATTTTTTATTTATTAATTTAATTATTGTGAACAGGCGGAACAGAGGCTGCAGGAGGAAAAGCGACGCGTGCAAGTATATCTGCACGAGACAACAATGGAGCGACTCGCTAAAACATGCGAAAGAGTACTCATTGAGAAACATCTTGAGATCTTCCATTCTGAGTTCCAGGTATAATATACACTAGATTTTATTTTAAAAAAGATGGGTGACGTATAGGAGTCTCCTAGACCGTGTTAATGGGGTCTCTTAGACCGCCCACGTTTGGCTAAATTGTCAATGGGGTCTCTTAGACCGTTCATGTTTGGCTACATTGTCAATGTAGTCTCTTAGACCGTTCATGTTTGGCTTCATTGTCAATGAGAGTCTCCTAGACCGTCCATTTTTGGCTTCATTGTCAATAGGGGTCTCTTAGACTTCATGTTTGGCTTCATTGTCAAGGGGGTCTCTTAGACCGTTCATGTTTTGCTACATTGTCAATGGTTTCTCTTAGACCGTTTATGTTTGGCTTCATTGTCAATAAGGGTCTCCTAGGCCGTTCATTTTTGGCTTCATTGTCCATAGGGGTCTCCTAGGCCGTTCATGTTTGGCTTTATTGTCAATAAGGGTCTCTTAGACCGTTCATGTTTGGCTTTATTTTCAATAGGGGTCTTCTAGACCGTTATGTTTGGCTTCATTGTCAATAAGGGTCTCCTAGACCGTTCATTTTTGGCTTCGTTGTCCATAGGGGTCTCCTAGACCGGTCATGTTTGACTTCATTGTCAATAGGGTCTCTTAAGCCGTTCATAATTGGCTTCATTGTCAATAGGGGACTCCTAGACCTTTCATGTCTGGCTTCATTCTCAATAGGTGTCTCCTAGACCGTTCATGTTTGGCTTCATTGTCAATAGGGGTCTCCTAGACTGTTCATGTTTGGTTTCACTGGCACTTTGTTTAACAGCTGGAAAGTAAGAGTATAACTACATTTTATTCTTATGTGTTTTTTTGTTTGGGTTTTATTTCGCTTACCACCAATAGCCAGAGTTTTATCTTGATTTGTAAAAAGTGACTCGCATATTTCGTATTAAAAAAAATCCATTTCAAAAATGCTAGTAACTGGTTTCAAATTAAGAAAATAAACCATGCACTGCAGACTCACTAAAATCAGGGTAGTCAGGGAAGTCTAAGGTAATTCATAAAAAATCTTATTTAAATTATTTATTCCAGAAACTCTTAGACGGCGACAAAAACAGCGACCTAGGCCGAATGTACAGCCTAGCAGACCGCATTCCAGACGGATTGTGTGAATTACGACGTCTGTTGGACGATCACATCCAAGCACAAGGGTTGCAGGCGATTGACAAGTGTGGTGAAAGTGCTCACACGGTAAGCAAAAGAAAAAAATTGGTGGTCTCCCAGACGGATTGTGTGAGATACCGTCTGTTAGACCTTACAAGGGCTGGCAATTGTCAAGTACGGTAAAAGTATAATGTATAAACTAAAAATTTGCAGGAACGTTTGGTGGTCTCACAGACCGGTTGAGCGTCTTAGGTTGGTTAGACCAAATTCAAAGTCTGTAGACAAGTGTGACGAAAGTTCTCACTGTAAGAATAGCTACTTATTAATAAAAATATCACATTGATCCAAAAAAGTTTTCTAAACAAAAAATATGCACTTTAATTTATCGCATTGGTACAAGTTTTTTGTTCGGAAAACTTGTTTGGATCAATGTGATATTTTTACTGAACCTTTGCATTGTTATTCTCTCGACCCTGAAGCTCTGCAACTTCACATAATTACATTTAGTTATATTAGATCTTCAAAAATGTTTAAATTTGCGAGCGAGAGGGTTGTCTGCCTTTTACATACGCCTTAATAGTACATTATGATATGAGTGCGGTAAGTTGAAAATTACAGCCGAGGCGATATTGCCAGCCCGAGCCGTAGGCGAGGGCTACAAATAGGCTACAGAGAAAGCAGAGGCTGTAATTTTCAAAGCGCACGTATGTCATACGACGTTTTATAACGCATTTGCGAGGAAATAAATAAAACTCGGACTTTCTTCAAAGAATAAATCTTTATTCACTTGTTGAAGCAGTTATAAAAATTTGAACAATTTGTAAAATTCATTATTACGTTACCAGTTGGCATTTTTAATGTTGTTAAGTTATTATTATTATTTCTAATACGAATAAATCACTTGTTAAAGTAATTAGAAAAATTTTAACAATTTGTAAAAGAATTAAATGCTTATTTTTTATCTCCCAAAGTCAATTTTATTCATAAAATGTTGACCACTTTACTGACATAAAAACTCTTTGCTAAGATTTAAAAAAGGTTCCGTTCGTTTTAGTGGGAGCATCTTGATAAACCGTACGTTTTACATTACCATAACGCACGAGTGCGTAATGACATACATCACGATACTGAAATTGGTGAAATAAGAGACCCTTTACGAGAAAATGTGTTATAAATAAATTAATTGATAAATTTGTTTATTTATTTTTATTGCAGGATCCAAAAGTATACGTGTCAACGATACTAGAAGTCCACAAGAAGTATAACGCGCTAGTGATGGTGGCATTCAAGAATGACAGCGGCTTCGTGGAGGCTCTTGACAAGGCCTGCGCTAGGTTCATTAACAGTATGTAATTTCTTATATTATTATTTATTTAACAACATTTTTGATGAATTTCAAAACGTTTTCTGGTTATGCATGTGATTTCATATTTTTTTTAATGAAATCCTTGGACATTTAACTTTTAGCTCTGGTGGCAGACAGAAAATATAAATTACTAGCTGTGCCCGCGACTTCGTATACGTGCGAATCTACGTCTTTGATTTCAATAAAATATAGCCTTCGTTTTATACTTACATTGTGTATCTACCTATCTATCTAAATTAACAAAAAGTCGGCGTACTAAGAAAACACATTTTAAAACACATTTTAAAGAAAGTACATTTTCAATTTTTACGAACTTTGAATTTCATATTTATATCGAATCAACAGCCTAAAACATAAGTTTCAAGATTCCAGCTCTAAAAATGACGATACTTCCATACAACTTTCACCCCCCCTTTTTTCAACCCCTTACAACCCTTTTTTAGCATTAAAGTAGCCTATGTCCTTTCTCAGGCTCTTGACTATCTGTGTACCAAATTTCATTTAAATCGGTTCAGTAGTTTTGGCGTGAAAGCGCGACAGACAGGCAGACAGACAGAGTTACTTTCGCATTTATAATATTAGGATTTTTTTTGCCAGAAGTATGGTTGTACATATGTACATAGGTAAATATTATAGATAGTTTTGAAAGAAAGAAAGAAAAAAGGTTTGCTGGTAGAGAACTCTTTTTAGGGTTAAGCTCACCTTTGTGACCTATGTTTAAGTTCCCTTTTATGTCACTACTTTTGTGTACAATAAAGAATAAAGAAAAAAAGATAGTTTTGGTGCCACAAACTTCGACGATTAATTCGATTAACTATTTGGATGGGTGACCGTTAGTGGCATTTACATCTGAGCGCTTCCGTGCTTCGGAGGGAACGTTACACTATCCTGGCTCTAGCAGTCGTTAAGCCACGACGGAGACCTTAAGGTGGCCTAAAAACTCCGTCACCAGAGTTGGCCACTAGCTCATACGAGCTTGCTTGCTAATATAAGTATTATAGTAGGTGCCAAATAACACCGCAACACAGGTCATTCACCCACCTTCACCTCGATATCGCAAAATTCAATTTATGAATGGTAAACAGAACAGTACTACGAGATTCGAGCGATTGCCGTCTTAGCGACAGGTTTGTATGGAAAGCGACAGAATTAGCCATTCATAAATTGATTTTTGCGACATCGTGGTGAAGCTGGGTGAATGACTTGTATTGCGGTGTTATTTGGCACCTACTATAGTTAAAAAAAGTAGGTACATGTCAAATAAAATTAAAAGATACGTATTTGGTCGGTCAGACGGACAGACAGACACCGGTGTACGACTAAGACCACAAGTGGGTGGATAGCTCAACTGGTCCAAATCAATTTATTTACAAACTAGCGGACCGTCCCGGCTTTGCACGGGTTTTTTTACACCTTGAGTTACATTATTGTAGTTTTAGTAAGTATCCCTAATTTTTTTGAAAATATGATATAGCCTATGTCACCCGGGGATAGTGTAGCTTCCCAACGGTGAAAAAATTATTCAAACCGCTCCAGTAGTTTCGGAGCCTATTCAATGCAAACAAACAATCAAATCTTTCTTTTCTTTTTAAGTAAATGTCATTTATTAACAAAGAAAATTAAAACTAATACAGTATTTACAATATTCACAAAATACACATGAAACGGTTGAGCCATCTACAAACCGTTGCAAACGATTTATAGATAGCTCAACTGGTCCAAATCACCCACCCACACGCACTCACAGACCTACACACCCTTACACACACACCCTCCCTTCACACATCCAACTATTACATATATTATTATACACCACTTGGATTCCATCTGCTTTCCAGGCTCTTCTGAGGCTGGTGATCAGAGGAACTCCTGAACTTAACCTAACATAACACAATAACTTTAAATATTTTCACCACTTAAATCATACTAAAAATTTTCATTTTGTTCTAGTACCTACCTGTTTCAAATGTTTAATTCGCTTTTAACTTAGTTAACTTTTATAATGTATCTTGGCAAGAGCGGAATCTCCTAATACAAGTATTTCATACTTAAAACGAGATTTTCAACACTGTTAATACTATTATCTTTTGGAAGCAATAAAAACATTTGTTTGTTTGTTTTTTTATATATCTAAGTATAGTCATGTATAGTAAACTCTTGAAGTGGAAATCAGTAGCAATCGGAAGCGTACCCAAGACACTGGCTGCATTACCGCGCTGAATCTTTCCTCTTTATAGTATTAATTTACAAATAAATTTTATTTCTAGGCAACTCCGTGACAAAAGCTGCAAACTCTTCGTCGAAGAGTCCGGAGCTCCTCGCCAAGTACTGCGACCTACTTCTCAAGAAGTCAAGCAAGAACCCCGAGGAGGCGGAACTGGAAGACACGCTCAGTCAAGTGGTAAGGCCGACTACAAGTCCATGCGAACATTGTATCAGTACTTTGTTATTATGAAAAATAACAAAGTGTCTGGGGCAAATTTCATGGAGCCCAGGTCCCACATTTTTTTTAAACTTGCAATGATGGAACTTTGTTACAATACTCTAGATGTGCAGTTTTAAAAAAATTTACATGTCATTTTAAAGCAGCTGGAGTCATTAGTTATTAGACATTTTACTTAGAAAAATGCGGTTTTTTTTTCAATATTCTTGGACATTACACACAACACCCTCTGGTCCCAAACTAAGCAGAGCTTGTACTATGGGAACTAGATTGCTGATATAATACTTATATATATATTTTTTTTGTAAATACATACTTATAATTCATAGTAACACCCAGACACAGAACAAACATTTATGTTTGCCACACAAATGTTTGTTCTCGGTGGGGATCGAACCCAAGACCCACAGCACGGAAGGCAGAGCTACTACCGACTGAGCCATGACGCCTGTCGAATGTTTATCGTATTTACAGGTGTTAGCGTCAAAATAATTACTTTATTTTGCGTTTTCGACTGCTATTGCATAAGAATGATAAAACCATCAAAAGTTATAAATAACAAAATAAAGTAATTACTTTGACGTAAACACCTGTAAAGACGATAAACAATATTGAAAAAGACGCATTTTTCGAAGTAAAATGTCTAATAACTAATGATTCCCGCTGCTTAACAATAAAATTGCCACATTTTTAAAAACTTCATTGTAACCAATAAAGTTACATCATTGCTAGTTTGAAAAAAATGTGGGACGAGCTGGCCTAAGATGCGCACCGCGAGATATTTGTCATGTCGTTCTGTCAAAATGTAAGCATTTTGTACCAGTTCAGGAACTATTGCATTATCTGTGGTAATGTTGTCGAGAAACCGCGCCTTTGAATTTTCAACTTTTGACATTTCTGCATGACTATTATCTCGTCCTCAGAGAGGTACGACGACTAACAAATGTCGAAAGTGTACATTATGGCGCGTTTTGTCGACACCATTAGGTACCACAGATAATGCAATAGTTCCTAAACTGGTACAAAATGCTTACATTTTGACAGAACGACATGACAAATATCTCACGGTGCGCATCCTAGGCCCGCTGGGCTCCATTTAGTTTGCCCCAGAATTTGATTTCGAATTTAACGATTTTGACTATTTTATCTTTTTTTTTTCTAATGATATAAATAACATATGTTTATTATTTCCAGATGGTTGTATTTGTATACATAGAAGATAAAGATGTCTTCCAGAAGTTTTATAGCAAGATGTTGGCAAAGCGACTGGTACAGCACATGTCTGCAAGCGACGATGCAGAGGTAATTTCTAAGCGACACGTATATACAAACTTACTGATAATATTTTTGTATTTAGTTATTATTTTTAACCGACTAGACGACTTCAAAATAACATAATAATAATAATAAATAGGCCTTTCCATCTGTTGAAGATGATTTATAGAGCGTCAGGAGGCAACCTATGCCTACACTTAACGACACACTGTAGTGCCTGGGACAATGTTTAGATGCAGTAGGCTTGTAGCACTATACCATCCTCTCAGCCTAGTCAGACATATACACAGGAAAGACAAGGTTGGCTTAGCGGAGCTGGCTTAGCCAAGGGTTTCCTCACGATGTTTTCCTTTACCGTTAAAGCTCGTGTTAATGCGCATATAAATTTTCCGAACGAAAAATCCATTGATGCACGGCTGGGATTCGAACCCACGACCTTCAGATCGTAAGTCGAGGTGCAATCCCACTCGGCCAACACGGCTTCAAAAATAAATTATACCTTTAAAAACTTGATTTCAACTCACAATAAATAAATAAATAAATAATAAATAAATATTCACGGACACTTAACACAACGCCTTCTAGTCCCAAACTAAGCAAAGCTTGTACGATGGAAACTAGATGGCTGATAGAATACATACATACATGTTTTTTTGTAAATACATACTTATAATACATAGAAACACCCAGACACAGAACAAACATCTATGTTTACAACACACAGAATGTTTGTTCTCGGTGGGGATCGAACCCACGACCCACAGCACGGAAGGCAGAGCTACTACCGACTGAGCCATGACGCCTGTCAAACACAAGAAAAACTATTAAAATAAAAATGTTACCAAATATGATAGAAATCGAATCCCACCATGTACTTTAGTGATTTTGACGTTTGATACAGCGCGTATTTATTTATTTAATACTAGTTCGTGTCCGCGACTTCGTCTGCGCAGAATTAGAAGTGCGATTTTCTATGCGAAATCTTTTAGGCGTGTCCGAAGAGTTCGCGTCCCGTTGGATCCCGTTGATTTTCCGGGATAAAAAGTAGCCTATGTGTTAATCCAGGTCCAGTCGGTAGTAGCTCTGCCTTCTGTGCTGTGGGTCGTGGGTTCGATCCCCACCGAGAACAAACATTTGCGTGTTGTAAACATAGATGTTTGTTCTGTGTCTGGGTGTTTCTATGTATTATAAGTATGTATTTACAAAAAAAAATGTATGTATGTATTCTATCAGCCATCTAGTTTCCATAGTACAAGCTCTGCTTAGTTTGGGACTAGAAGGCGTTGTGTGTAATGTCCAAGAATATGTATTATTTATTATTATTATTATACTACAAGTTTCATCTAAATCGGATCAGTAGTTATAGCGTCAAAGAGAAACATCTATCCATCCATACATACAAACTTTCGCGTTTATAATATTAGTAGGATGTTTCAATCCGGAAAAAGGGCTTCCCAATGGTATAAGTTTCATTGAAATTGGTCCAGTAGTTTAACAAATGAGAATCGTTTATTTAGTAGATCTGCAAATTAAAATTTAGTTTATCCATATCTTTAATTTTAGTTTCTTGCTTTTTTACAGTTTTACAATCGTATAGATTTGATGATTTTGTGTATTTGTTCACAGGCGTCAATGATCTCAAAATTGAAGCAGGCGTGCGGGTTCGAGTATACAAGCAAGCTACAGAGAATGTTCCAGGTTATTGAATAAAAGCATTTTGACTTTGACCCAATTATTATAAACGCCAGTTCTAAGAAATTATTCTCTTTCTATTCCTCTCTCTCTCTCTCTCTCTCTCTCTCTCTCTCTCTCTTATTAATCCCATGTGATGGTGGGGTCTGCTTCTCTCGTTTTTTCCTTCAACTTCGCTTTATCTGACGCGTCGTCCAAACATATTATATTTTTTTTAACTAGCCGTCGCCCGCGGCGTTGCTCGCGTTCTTGCCTTTAGAGTGTGACGTTTCTAAATTCCTTTCTTAGTGCACCCCTACACTATATAAGTATACTACCCTCCAAAAATCATACCTCTAGGACTTATAGTTTAGGCTGTGCGTTGATTCTCAGTCAGCTTCAAAAGAGTTTTATATTATATTGATGATGATTATTATGTATTCTATCAGCCATCTAGTTCCCATAGTACAGGGTAACTCCCATTTGTTCTATAGGACTGTTTTTAAAACTGTTTTTATCCCTGTAGTTCCATGGTAGGACTATTGAAACTAGCCCTTTAGGGCTAGTATTCGTTTCAATAGTCCTACCCAAATGGAAGTTACCAGATATTAAGGGATAAAAAAAGTTTTAACAGTTCTAGACGTAACAGTTCTATAGAACAAATGGGAGTTACCCATAGTACAAGCTTTGCTTAGTTTGGGACTAGAAGGCGTTGTGTTAAATGTCCGTGAATATTTATATTTATATATATATTTATGATATTGCAGGATATTGGAGTTTCGAAGGATCTGAACGAAAACTTCCGTAAGCACATGTCAGTGAGTTCGGAACAACCGTTGCACATTGACTTCAGTATCCAGGTGCTGTCGTCTGGCTCCTGGCCCTTCCAGCAGTCCTCCTCCTTCCAGCTGCCCACAGAGGTGAGGATATGTAAAATACCGGTGTCAGAAAATGTTGGTTTAAAAAATACCGGTGTTAAAAAATTTTGGTAGCAAAAATTCCGGTGTCAGAAAATTATGGTGTCAAAAATACCGGTATCAGTAAATGATAGTATAAAAAATACCGCTGTTAAAAAATGTTGGTTTCAAAAATACCTGTGTCAGACAATGTTGGTATCAAAATACTAGTGTCAGAAAATGTTGAATACCGGTGTTATTAACATTACATTACCTATTAGTATCAAAAATATCGGTATGAATTTTTTATATTAAAATACTGGTGTCATTAGTCACTGGTTTTAAAAATACCGTTGTCATAACCTACTTGTTTCAAAAATACCGGTGTCATTTCCCACTGGTTTTATAAATACCGGTGTCTTTTCCCACTGGTTTTAAAAATACCGGTGTCTGTAAAATTAACTAGTGTGTTCACGTTGTTTCAGTTAGAACGTTCAGTGCATAGATTCACGGCATTCTACTCGTCCCAGCACTCGGGCCGCAAACTTAATTGGCTCTACAACATGAGCAAAGGGGAACTTGTTACCAACTGCTTTAAAAACAGGTATAGATATTAAGACCACCCGTGGCCTAGTGGGAATGATCTTGCCTTGAAGGTCTAGGGTTCAAATTCAGTCGTGTACCAATGGATTTTTCATTCATATTGGCTTTTATGTGACATGCGTCATCGTTCAGTCATTCGCTCAGCCTTCCGTGCTGTCGGTCGTGGGTTCGATTCCCACTGATAACAAAGATTTGTGTGTGGAAATCATTGATGTTTGTTCTATGTCTGAGCGTTACTATGTATTTACAATATATATGTAAGAGAAGGGGTACTGGGTCTAATAAAAACATGTTAAATTAATACTGACAAACTCTTTAATCAGTCAGAACCACAACAAACCAAATTAATCCATCTCTGAAACTAATTCACAAACAGTTCAACCTACAGTAACCGAGTAAAAATCACTTAACTTTGAAACAAACCAAACTAACACGTTATTGAATTTAACCGAATCAAAATAATTAAACTCTATCTTTGTCGTTGTGTTCGCTCCGAGCGCCGGCGAGCGAATGAATCCGTTGAGCACGTCACCCGGTTTTATAGGCAGCGCGCAGTGGGGCGAGCGCTGAGTCAGACACAGGTGTGCCTCGCAGGTGTGGCTTGTTTACGCCGTTGTGATTCACCGCCCGCTTGCGTGTTATTGTCGTTGCAATGCTTGCGCCGATACGGCCATACTGACGCAGGCGCGTCCCTGCGACTCGTTTTTTAAGATGAATCTGCATAAAAACACATCAGCACATTATAACAGCAAAGAGAACAGTGAACGCATTTGATCTCATAGCCTCGGGCGCTAATTTTAATCAAACTTGTTCACTCGTACCAAAATGCGACCTCATAGCCTCAGCGCTAATTTTGGTCAAGCCTCAGAGCCTCAGCGCCCATTTAGCTTCGTATTTCATAACACGTTTATGTTTTTCACGTCACCCACATAAACTCGTTAAATTTCACAACAGACACGTTAGCACAGTTTAAGTTTCACGTTAACACCCGTTTGCACATTGATAATCAATCGACACGTGAAAATTCATTTGTCATCACGTTGTAATCGGGTCTCAAACCTCACAGCAATCTCATTAATTATCAGTAAATACTTTTACCTTCATTACTATTACTCATCCCGATACGGTCACGTCACACTCAGATGCGTTACTCAAAGGCAAGCTATGCGGCATCTGGCTCAAAGAAATACACAATGAATAAATATCATAGGGCAACACTAAATTTTACTCAATATGGAGCCCAAATGTAGTTGTCCACACGTTATCCCCATGTTCACGTTTGAAAAAGAGAGAAAAGGAATAATCACTACATTACAGTCTCATGATGAATCCAAAATAGTAAGGACCATACAACATAACCATATAGATTTTGCATCATCGTTATTTCATCATAGTAAACCTTACCAAAATACGGGTAGACTAAACGGCCCGATTCAGCAAGCAGTCGTTCTCGTGATAGTTTAGCGTTTAACTTTACTCGTCTTTCACACAGAAAGCCGCTAGTTTGATCACTGTAAAACACCAAAATCATTAGTAGCTCATCCGCATATTTTTAAAGAGAACGACAATATCGTATCGTATTGCAAAGTTTAGGGCAACTAATAAACCAAAAACATTGGTTAGTGCTTCGAAAATTAAACATAAACAGAGACGCATCAAAAGATTTCTCATTGAATCTCCAATATCAAAATTACAAATAACACCTGGCGTTCACAGTTTCTTTCTTCTATGTGACTGTGCAGTCAAAACTGAAACTTATCGTATCGTCATAAATTTGAAGGAATCTAATAGTCTCGATACACAGAGCTAACAGTCTAAAAACTTGCTAACATAACACTCGAAACCGTAAAGAGCTTAGCTCTAGTCTGCCACACCAAGAGTATGTAAGAATGTAACATCACCTACGAGTCATAAAGAACAGCATAACTCTAATTCTACAGTTGGTAAAATGAACACGAATAAATACTGACGCCGTAAATAAGTTAGCCAAAAAGTAACTACTTCGTTTGTTTCTCAATTTTGCAGCTAGATGTGGTTATACCCCGTATACTGGAAACTGGTGACCAAATACACTAAGAAAATATCAGCCATATCACTATTGATTAATACATCGACCTAAATCGTAATCGTTTAAGCAAACAACTTCTAGGCAATCCTCGGCCATTCCTTCAACCAAAGTAATATTCACGAATAATTGACTACTTTAAGAGTCTTAACACGAACACATGAGTAACTAACAATCGGTGCCTACTAACAACTAGTTCAGTAACCGAACATTCTACGCTCAAGCCTCTGAAATGGAGGTAAGTTACTTACTTCATTCAGGAATCTCATTACGGTAATACTGGCTTATTTTTATTCAAAGCACGATTAAACGACAATCTTTAATAAGAACAGTTAATCACAACATGAAGCATGGATAAATAAAACAAACTATAATAATCACCCACTGCATAGAGCAAACAATGTTCTTACTCATTATGGAAGTACTTATAACGCTCTGTTATATGGGTAATTTAACTACGAGAACACCTACAGTAAGAAGATGAAACTTTCGTTCACTTGACTATGAAACTGCATCAATATGTTGGGATTTCCCAAAATCAAAAAATGAGTCTATTTATCAAAATCTTACGGATCATATGGAACCGTCACAGAGATAAGTGACCGTAGTACCAAGAGCTCAATTCACAACAAGTTAAGTTCTATTCAGTTCCAACCACGGTTTGATCGATTTCAGCTCAGCTGAAACGTCACCGTGAAGTCGAATCGAAATAGCCCAAAAAAACAGATAAAAAGCTACGGTTCAGCTGCGTTTCGCTGACAAGTTCGTTAGTGGAATTGAACTAGTGTTTCGAGTTCAACGCATGACATCTACACCACATCCATCCACAAGACAGAGGCACCCAGTTTGCTTGTCACGGCGTTCAAATGACAGAGGCGCCCAGTTTGCTTGTCACGGCAATTAACTGGAAACTCAATTACAAAATTACACATTAGTATAATATGAAAGGATTCGAGTCAGAACAAAGTGGGTTACAAAATTGCAACACCAAAACACAAGAATCGCAACACCACGACTCAGGAATTCACTCCCTTTATCAAGCAAACATTTCTCAGCTGCAACACCAGTTGAACTAATCTCTAATTAACTGTACCAGTATCTGCCATCATGAAACAGATGTTTCATCACAAGATACAAGCCCTTGTACCGGGGGCCTTAGTGTGTACGTTTGACGTTCACTGCAAAGCCACGCAAACTATACTTCGCATGGAGAACCATCAGTTTAAAACTTCCCACTGCTCAACCTCCACTCAAAAGCACAGCTCACGCGAATCCTGCAGCATACCTACATAAAACTAACACTGAATCATAACTGTTCACAACAGTTTAAAACTATCCAGCTACGTACATCAATCACACCTGTGACTGCAATAACTAGCCAACTACATCAACTTATGTTTACTACTCCGTTAGTAACCGTCGATCATAGATATCAAGCACTGGCTCGTAAGTATTTGTCACCTATCAAACTTTACGTTACTGCAAGTAAGACTTACTATCAACGTAACTCAATCATGTACCTAAACATTCTGAGGTACTATCAACGAAAGTATCCAACAAGACCAACTAGTGCATCTGTATCATGTTTGTCAAGGTAATCTGTAAAACTTTGAACTTAGGTACTCTCGCTCGGTCTAACCTGACATTCAAAACATTCACAACCAAATACTGCTTCTGTCTAAAGTCACACACTAGCGACACTAATCCATTCATTGCAATATTCAACTGCGCCAACTGTTGCCGTGCAATGCACTCACGCATTGGCTTATGAAGCTGCTCACAGAAAATGTTTACCTCGACCAAATGCAGCCACTATTTATATTATTTGCAGGACACAAAGGCTACAAATACCACAAAAATACTTTTCTCTAGTGGATAGAAAAACTAGAAGATTCGTGACTCCTCCACTAAATGAAACCGAATGTCGCAAAACTTTGCTCAAGCACCTTTTCAGCTTTACACTATCGCCAGAACTTACTCAAACGTCGAATACTTCGAGTGTCTAAGGCAATGCAAGAACCACTAAAGACCCTATTAAACCACTCCAAAACATTTTATAGAATAATGTCAGACAAAAATTTATCTAATCAAACAAAGATGAAAGTACCACAATAAACCTCGCCACATTTGAACTCACCTGTAATCACACATTTCACCTGTATAGCTTCAAGTACTAGTGTCATAAAAGAAGCACACTGCTGTATCGGAACGGGTAGAAACAACCACAATGGCTCAACTATCTTGGAAAGCCTAAGCCACAGGAACACTAATAAACAATTGGCAACAACAAACAATAAACAGTTAGCAACACTAATCATCAGAACTCAGGTCATACTGACCGAAAACATCACACTTTATCTGCTGTACGCATGAATTCCAGACATTAGAAAATCTGTTCTTATTCTGTAGATCTGCGTTCCGGTATACCAAAGTTCAAATCTGTTTTGTCTAAATGAATAACTGCAAAATGTAGAAAGTAGGTAATTACCACGCGCATACCATGAACTTCGAAGCGAACGAAAACTATCGTTTCTCTTTGACTGCATCTTACTGGACACACCAACCAAGAAGTAGGCACACACTGACAAACGAAACCTAAACCCAGCGTTCAAGACAGCTATAATTGCCTATTGTGATGAAAGCAACATTTGCAACGTATTTAATATGATACCAGACTATACAACGTAGTTCACAGCTGAAAAAAAAATCGTCAAATGATGAAATTAACCATTTTTAAGAGCCTCACGATGTTGGTTTAAAACCCTTTTAATTAAACAAAACGAGATAAATAAAATGCATCATCTGGTATGGTACATGGTGTCCTCGAAAGTGTTCACTGAAACAAAATAGACACGGGTTTAGCAATGCTAAAAGCAGGAGCCGATGGTCGTTGGCGTTGGCGTTGGCCCAACCTTACTTCTGATGTAAGAGAAGGGATACTGGGTCTAATAAAAACATGTTAAATTAATACTGACAAACTCTTTAATCAGTCAGAACCACAACAAACCAAATTAATCCATCTCTGAAACTAATTCACAAACAGTTCAACCTACAGTAACCGAGTAAAAATCACTTAACTTTGAAACAAACCAAGCTAACACGTTATTGAATTTAACCGAATCAAAATAATTAAACTCTATCTTTGTCGTTGTGTTCGCTCCGAGCGCCGGCGAGCGAATGAATCCGTTGAGCACGTCACCCGGTTTTATAGGCAGCGCGCAGTGGGGCGAGCGCTGAGTCAGACACAGGTGTGCCTCGCAGGTGTGGCTTGTTTACGCCGTTGTGATTCACCGCCCGCTTGCGTGTTATTGTCGTTGCAATGCTTGCGCCGATATATATATAAGTATTCTATCAGCAATCTAGTTTCCATAGTACAAGCTTTGCTTAGTTTGGGACTAGAGGGCGTTGTATGAAATGTCCATGATTTTTTTATTATAGATATACTCTCCAAGCGAGTACCTTCCAAATGGCAGTACTACTACAATATAATGAGAACGTTAGTTGGACTGTCCGTCAATTGGAGCAACATACCGGGATTAAAGGAGACTTCCTTATTCAGGTAATATTATCATCCGCATCATCATAATATCATCCACGTCATCATAATATCATCACCCAGGTAATATTTAATTAACTATTGATTGAATTGAACAAATGACTTATTATCATCTACGTCGTCATAAAAACATCCACGTCATCATAATGTCTTCATAATATTATCACCCACGTCATCATAATATCATCACCCAGGTAATATTTAATTAACTATTGATTGAATTGAATAAATGGCTTATTATCATCTACGTCGTCATAAAAACATCCACGTCATCATAATGTCTTCATAATATTATCACCCACGTCATCATAATATCATCACCCAGGTAATATTTAATTAACTATTGATTGAATTGAATAAATGGCTTATTATCATCTACGTCGTCATAAAAACATCCACGTCATCATAATGTCTTCATAATATTATCATCCACGTCATCATAATATTATCATCTAGCTACGTAATATTATCATCCACGTTATCATAATATAATCATCTAGCTAGGTAATATTATAATCCATGTCATCATAGTATCATCCACGTATTTACAAAAATATATATATATGTATTCTATCAGCCATCTAGTTCCCATAGTACAATCTTTGCTTAGTTTGGGACTAGAAGGCGTTGTGTGATATGTCCGTGAATATTTATATACAAAATACAAATACAAAATTTTTATTTGCAACACAAACTTAAGAATAGAACACACAATAAACTAAACAGGTTTTAGGACACGAATTGTGCCTAAATATAATATTATATATAATATAATAATATAGAATGTTTATTGTATTGTATAGGTGCTGCAAATCCTTCTGAAAGCGAAACTGCTCGTCTGCCAGGACGACGAGTCGGAACTCACTGACGCGTCAGTTGTCGACCTATACGTCGGATATAAGAAGTAATTATATAAATACACTCATTTATAACTAGCTGATACCCGCGACTTCGTACGCGTGCGAAACTTTCCACCGAAATATCTGTCAACCAGCATACGATGAACCTCGTGCCAAAGGCGGCTTTTGGTTTAGAGAGTTCAAGCTGTATCTTAGAATCCACGTCTTTCATTTCAATAAAATATAACCTATGTTTCAATCCGGAAAAAGGGCTTCCGAATGGTATAAGTTTCATTGAAATTGGTCCAGTAGTTAAGGCGTGATCCGCAAACAAACAGACAAACTCGATTTTCGGAATCAGAATCGTTTATTTAGTAGATCTGTATATTTAGTTTATCCATATCTTTAATTTTAGTTTTTGGCTTTTTTACAGTTTTATAATAGTATAGATTAGCTGACCCGACAGACGTTGTCCTGTCATTCAAACTCTTACTGTCAAACGACTGACAGTTATTTCGAATGTGACATTAAAAAAGTTTTTATGGAAAAGGTTAAGAAACTTTTGGAGGATTCGAGTTTTATCATTTTTTTAAACAACTTATGGCCGAATACTCATACGCCACTCAAACCCCACTCAATTTAAGTTCCGCTTAAATTATTGCCATCTCTTACAAATGAGTAATGTCAAACAGAGGAAGAGCACTTTTAAGTGGTGCTCAAATTTGAATGACTTTTGAGTATTCCATCCTTAAAGCACTTTTATTTTAATAGTTTTTCTTGTGTTATTGTGAGTATTGTTGCTTAATTTTGATGGAATTTTAAAGAATAATACTTAGGTCGTAACATAAAGTGTGAGCCATTGGAATAAATGTGTGTAAAGTGGTATCTCTGAATGTGAAAAGTCGTATCAGAAGTAGAAGGAACTTCCACCCCCTTTATAACCCTTTTTTCGCATTAAAAAGTAGCCTATGTCCTTTCTCAGGCTCTAGACTATCTGTGTACCAAATTTCATTCAAATCGGTTCAGTAGTTTTGGCGTGAAAGAGTAACATACATCTATACATA
Organism: Eulithis testata; assembly: GCA_947507515.1. NCBI lineage: Eukaryota > Metazoa > Arthropoda > Insecta > Lepidoptera > Geometridae > Eulithis > Eulithis testata. The sequence continues at coordinate 2,955,229 of OX382221.1, forward strand.
CATACATATATCCTCACAAACTTTCGAGATTATAATAATTATAGTAGGATACTGTATTAGTCGTAATTTTCTCTGTTTATTTTAGCAAAAAGTTGCGAGTTAATATCAATATGCCTCTGAAGACGGAACTGAAGGTGGAACAGGAAGCAACGCATAAGCATATCGAGGAAGATCGCAAAATGCTTATACAGGTAATTAAATAATAGTTTAGTCAGCGAATGAGTGAGCTAAGCGAGTGAATATCTTTATTTTTTTAAGTGAAAACTTTAGCACCGTTGTGATTTGAAAGTCGATGGAACGAAAAAGCGATGAAACGACAAGAGAGATCTCTAATTTTCGTACGCATTCTAAGGAGACCGTTGTCTAAGCGGTTTAATGGATTGGATCGAATCGAGACTATAGTAGGTGCCAAATAACACCGCAATACAGGTCATTCACCCACTGTCACCTCGTCGCAAAATTCAATTTATGTATGGTAAACAAACAGTACTACGAGATTCGAGCGATTACTATCTTAGCGACAGGTTTGTATGGAAAACGACAGAAATAGCCATTCATAAATTAAATTTTGCGACATCGTGGTGGAGGTGGGTGAATGACCTGTATTGCGGTGTTATTTGGCACCTACTATAGCTCGTAGTGCGTGGGTTCAAATCTCGAGCAAACTCGTTTACTTTTTGCAACTTTTTTGAAGTGAAAACTTTTTTAGCATCGTTGTGATTTGAAAGTCTTTTTGAAGGTTTCACTTCTACCACGTGTGAATCACACACATGTTTTTTTTATTATTTTTTTTTGGGAAAGAAACGGTACAATACTTCTTACGCGTGTGAGACTTTCCACCAAAATATCTGTCAACCAGCATACGATGAACCTCGTGCCAATGGGGGCTTTTGGTTTAAAGAGATCAAGCTGTATCTAAGAATCCACGTCTTTCATTTCAATAAAATATAGCCTATGTTTCAATCCGGAAAAAGGGCTTCTGAATGGTATAAGTTTCATTGAAATTGGTCCAGTAGTTAAGGCGTGATCCGCAAACAAACAAACAGATAAACTCGATTTTCGGAATCAGAATCGTTTATTTAGTAGATCTGCATAATTAGTTTATCCATATCTTTAATTTAAGTTTGGCTTTTTTACAGTTTTATAATAGTATAGATAAGACTTAACGTCTCAGAGTGATGGACGCAGTGCAATGCATCACAGAGCACGTCCGCTGAAGCTCTTGTGCGTTTAATATCTATGATTTAATATTATAATTATTGTTATTTGTCCCCAGGCCGCCATTGTCCGGATAATGAAAACCCGTAAGACGTTGAAACATTCAAATCTTGTGGCAGAGGTATTGAACCAGCTGTCTTCGCGATTCAAGCCGAGAGTACAGGTTATCAAAGTAAGTTTTAACAAATTTTTATTTATTTTTGGAAAACTTACAGTGCTTAAAAACATAATAGACAAACACTTAGAAACAGAAGGCTAATAACAAGTGTTCACTGATAGTAACATATTAGAGAATACAAATATTATAAAGAGGAAAGGTTTGATTTTTTGTTTGTTTGTTTGTTTGTATGAATTGAATAGGCTCCGAAACTACTGGACCGATTAAAAAAATTATTTTACCATTAGAATCCTACATTATCCCTGATGAACATAGGCTATATTTTATCCCGGAATTCCCACGGGAACGGGAATTACGCGGGTGAAACCGCGAGGCGCTGCTAGTTAGAGATAAAAGCACTTATGAAAAAAAAGGTAAAAACTAACCTATTTTATATTTGACAGGCGTCATGGCTCAGTCGGTAGGTAGCTCTGCCTTTCGTGCTGTGGGTCTTGGGCTCGATCATCACTATAGTAGGTGCCAAATAACACCGCAATACAGGTCATTCACCCACCTTCAAAACGATGTCGCAAAATTCAATTTATGAATGGTAAACAAACAGTACTACAAGATTCGAGCGATTACCGTCTTAGCGACAGAATTAGCCATTCATAAATTGAATTTTGCGACATCGTTTTGAAGGTGGGTGAATGACCTGTATTGCGGTGTTATTTGGCACCTACTATAAGAACAAATATTAGGGCGTGGTAAACATAGATGTTTTTTCTATGGCTGGGTGTTACTATGTATGTATTTATAAAAATAAATGTATATTATGTATTCTATCAGCAATCTAGGCCCCATAGTACAAGCTTTGCTTAGTTTGAGACTAGAGGGCGTATTTATAATTAATATTCTAAAACGAATGTTTGTTTCCAGAAATGCATCGACATTCTGATAGAGAAGGAGTACCTGGAGCGTACAGAAGGCGAGAAAGATACGTATAGCTACCTAGCGTGATTACACAACTTCTAATAAATATATTGTACACTTACGTATCTTTGTTTTCTTTTAAACTAGGTTTAAACATAATCAGCTGGTTGACCGAGCTTTGTTCAGTATTTTTTGTGTATTTCTTTTTATGTACATAACCAATATGCAGTACTTATTTAGTTAGAAAAGGTTCTATGCTGAACACTGCCATCTATTAGCGATTAGAAGTATAACTTCAAAAATAGTATTATTATTCGCCAATAGATGTCGGGAAGAGTCACATTTTTCTGTTTAAGTGTTTACTTGAAAACACATATAAAACGACATTTTCTGAAAATGAGTCTTAGCTAGATCGATTTATCGCCCGCGAAATCCCCTGTATACTAAATTTCATGAAAATCGTTAGAGCCGTTTCCGAGATTAAGAGATAAATATAGGTACCTACAAGAATTGCTCGTTTAAAGGTATTAGATACTGTCAAAGCTAGGTTAGTTTAGAAAAATGCAACAAGAGAATCGATACCACAAGTAGTAAAGATCACCTTAATCTTTCAAAGGGCAATGTCTTTGTCTCAGAGCAGTAGACGTAGTGCAATTCATCACAGGGCACGTCCTCAGTGAAACAATGCGTCATTATAAGCAGTGATTACCCCCTAAATTTATAGTGGGCCATCGTCTTGTAAGATAAAAAAGAATTTTTCAAATCGGTTCATAAATGACGGAGTTATGAGGTAACAAACATTACAAAAAAATATACAACCGAATTGAGAACCTTCTCCAGTTGTTTTTTTTTTAATCTGTTAATTGAATAAACGATTCGAGTCCGTATATCACGAACAAAATGGCAGTCGCCGCGTTAACGAATTCGAGTTATATTGCGCGTCAATGCCAGCTCGACTGTCAACCGTTGTAGTGTCACCGCGCAGTGTATCTCGGATACGTTAACGTATTCGAGTTATATTGCGCGTCAATGCCAGCTCGACTGCCAACCGTTGTAGTGTCACCGCGCAGTGTATCTCGGATACGTTAACGTATTCGAGTTATATTGCGCGTCAATGCCAGCTCGACTGCCAACCGTTGTGGTGTCACCGCGCAGTGTATCTCGGATACGTTAACGTATTCGAGTTATATTGCGCGTTAATGCCAGCTCGACTGCCAACCGTTGTGGTGTCACCGCGCAGTGTATCTCGGATACGTTAACGTATTCGAGTTATATTGCGCGTTAATGCCAGCTCGACTGCCAACCGTTGTAGTGTCACCGCGCAGTGTATCTCGGATACGTTAACGTATTCGAGTTATATTGCGCGTTAATGCCAGCTCGACTGCCAACCGTTGTAGTGTCACCGCGCAGTGTATCTCGGATATGTTAACGTATTCGAGTTATATTGCGCGTCAATGCCAGCTCGACTGCCAACCGTTGTAGTGTCACCGCGCAGGGTATCTCGGATACGCTAGCGTTACGATACGTTGGCCATTGTAACATTTATTCGTGATCAAGACACAGTGCTTGAACAGTAACAGGCCTAAGTTAACCCTATCCTCCGAAGCACGGAAGCGCTCAGATGTAAATACCTACCACTAGCGGTCACCCATCCAAGTAGTGACCGCGCAGAACTTGGCAATAGTTGAAGATTAAACGTGGAAGGATGTGTAAACATTCTACGATCTAAAGTCAATTCACGAATATGATTTTAGAACGAAGTTCTTTATTGCGCGTTGCGAAAGGGGGCTAGACGGAAAAAATTAAGACCAAAAGTGGTAACGACACTTTTTTCAAACTTTGACAACGTCAATCGAATAAATTAGTGTAGGAAGGAAACAAATGAATGTAGATATTGTTTTTTTTTTTAAATCTTTTATTTTGTAAGGTCTTAGGGTCGCTTAGCGACTATGTCAGCCCTGTTATAACTTATAACTCACAATGGAATTTCTATCTACGAGTTAACAATATCATATACTAGTGTAATGTTATCCATGGAAGTTTTTGTTTTAATTTAGGTGCTTCTGTGTATCTACTTACTGTACGAAAACAACACCTCAAGGAACTTCGTTCCATCCGGGTATCCCTTGACACCTCTCAAGTTTTTTTGTGCCAGATTTGGTCTCGCGGGTAAAAAAACGACCCACAACCCAGTAACAATGTCCGCAACCGGACACACTTATTACAAATGTTATGTAAAAAGAATTTCACCGAACTTTAAACAGTATAATTTTCGGTCACTTGAGCGAATGTCGCGAGAGAGACAATACTTTCAATTCCGCAAAAAATTCTGATCAACTTTCCATTTTACTTGTTGACACAAACCTTCATGGTTTGCAATCTTTTTAATTCTTGGCATTTAAAAAGAAAATAATTCTTTAGAACACTCAATGTGAAATACAAATTGAAAAAACGAATCTCTCTGATTTTGATATAGACATTTTAATGTCAAAACGCTCGAAGTGAAATGAAAATTCAGAGTTAGATCAATAATTTTTGTTTTTAAAACGTATAGAGGTTGCTATAAAAATAATAATGAGAAGTAAAATAGTTTCAGTGATAATTTTACTACATTTACTTAACAATAATGTGACATGTGATTTAGATAATACAATAGAACCAAAAGCAACCATTAAAACTAAATTCGTCAGTGAAAAGTTTGAAGAAATAACGGTGTTGGACGAAAAAGGACAAATAAAAACATTAAAAATAAAGTCAGTGAAACCGAAAGTGAAAAAAGTGACAGTGATAAGTGGTAATGTACCGAATCAAGTGGAATTACCGGTGATTGTCAACGATAAGGGCACTAAAGTACACAAGAATAACTCGAAGTTTTTCGACGAGCTTGAAGAATGTAAGTCATTTCCAAATATTTCTACTAGACGTTAGTACTTTTTGATGTTTTTATTTTTATAAGGTCAAGCTGTATCTCTGAATCCACGTCTTTGATTTCAATAAAATATAGCCTATGTTTCAATCCGCAAAAAGAGCTTCCGAGTGGTATAAGTTTCATTGAAATTGGTCAGAATCGTTTATTTAGTAGATCTGCATTTAGTTTATCCATATTACTAATATTACTTTTTGGCTTTTTTTTACAGTGTTATAATAGTATAGATAATATTTACTATTTTATCTATTAGGTTACAAGAAAAAAACTTAAAAATAAATTTTAGGGCCCCATGCTGATTGACTGCTCATTGCTCAAGCACTATGATGTCTATGCTTGAGTAACGATTCTTTTATCAGAATACCAGCCAGTTACCCTCTAAATATATAAAACTCTTTTGAAACTGACTGACAATCAACGCACAGCCTAAACTGTCCTAGAGGTATGAAATTTGGAGGGTAGTATCCTTATATAGTGTAGGGGTGCACTAAGAAAGGAATTTTGAAAAGTCGTACCCTAAATGGTCTAAAATTAGGATCAAAGATTTTAACCAAATAATGCGTATGCTGCTTGGACGCGTGCAAAGCCGCGGGCAACAGCTAGTCGTTGGCAAACTTGATAAAATTAACCTTCATACTTTCTACAACCTACCCCAATAAAAACTGGTTGGTAAATCACAGTAGTTGAAGCACCTGCTTGCTCGTAAAATACTGTTGTATTTAAATACTAGAGTCAGCAAGTCAGATACTAGTCCCATAAATATCACTTTCAATCCGAAGGTCGTGGGTTCGAATCACGGCCGTGCATCAATGAATTTTTCGTTAGGAAAATTTATATGCGCATTAACACGAGCTTAACGGTGAAGGATAACATCGTGAGGAAACCCTTGGCTTTGTCAGCTCCGCACGTATTGAGCTTGTCTTTCCTGTGGATATGTCTGACTAGGCTGAGAGGATGGTATAGTGCTACAAGCCTACTCCATCTAAACATTGTCCCAGGCACTACAGTGTGTCGTTAAGTGTAGGCGTAGGTTGCCTCCTGACGCTCTATAAATATCAGTTATTGACCGAGCGAGCGAAGCGTCTCAGTTTCAACATTGGCCAAAAATGCGTTTGTCCGGATGTCTGTCTGTCTGTCTGTCTGTCTGTTCTCCTCTACAGGTCGCATTTTTCAACCGATCTGGACGAAACTTGGTACACAGGTTATATGACTTATTAGAATTTTTTTGTCGTCGGGGATTTTTGATTGGAGGGGTACTTCCCCCAAAAAAAGGGCAAAAAGGGGGCTATTTGATATACTGGATATCTCCACCAAATGAGATCCGATTTCGATTATTCTTTTTTTATTTGAAAGGTAGTAACTATAAGTTGGTCTCATAAAAGTTTGGCGAAGATCTGATAAGGATCTTCAGCATGATGAACAGGATAGCTCATCAAACAATCGATGGTTTTCAATCAAATTTGAGAGAAACACAAAGGACCTCATTCTACACAAGATGATGCAAAAAAAATCAAAAAGATCAAAAAAATCACAAAACGGAAAATGCACTTGCACATTACATTCCTCAAAAATTTACAAAATTAAATAGAAAAAACATCACATCACACACACACACACAACATTTTGCATTATAGTTAGTTTTCAATACGTGACAGGCTGCAAGCGTTTCGTCGCTGTTAGAATACTAACTGATAATTATCTTCATGATGTTTTCCTTCACTGAATGAGAGCATCAGCATAATAATAAGCCTTAAATTAGAAATTAATAAAAGTGCACTTAAAGACTTTCAGAAAACACCTTACACGACATTGATGATATTGATTGATGATGTTGAATATTGGAATATTTAGTATGCTCGCGAGGTCTACAGCTCCCAGAGCCACTAGTACTTTATGTTGGAGATAGCGTATCGTAAAAAGTAATACTGGACTTTACAGCAGATTATTCATGCTTCTACTAAGGCCTCTACTAATACGATGTAATAATGCTCATAGCTTTACTCATTCACATAAAATAAAAATAAAATCTAAATATATAAAACTCTTGAAGCTGACTGACAATCAACGCACAGCCTAAACTATAAGTCCTAGAGGTCTGCAAACAGGAGGGTAGTATCCTTATATAGTGTAGGGGTACACCAAGAAAATAATTTTGAAAAGTCGCACCCTAAAAGGTCTAGAATTAGGATCAAAAATATTAACCAAATAATGCGTATGCTGGCTACCAAAGCCGCGGCAAAACCCTCTACAACTCAGGTGATTCAAGGAGTTCACCTACGCTGTAGAATGTCTTCTCCAAATAGCCATTTTTTTAATATATTTTTAATTGACCGAGCGAGCGAAGCGTCTCAGTTTCCACATTGACCAAAAATGCGTTTGTCCGGATGTCTGTCTGTCTGTCTGTCTGTCTGTCTGTCTGTCTGTTCTCCTCTACAGGTCGCATTTTTCAACCGATCTGGACGAAACTTGGTACACAGGTTATATGACTTATTAGAATTTTTTGGTCGTCGGAGATTTTTGATTGGAGGGGTACTTTCCCCAAAAAAAGGGCAAAAAGGGGGCTATTTGATATACTGGATATCTCCACCAAATGAGATCCGATTTCGATTATTCTCTTTTTATTTGAAAGGTAGTAACTATAAGTTGGTCTCATAAAAGTTTGGCGAAGATCTGATAAGGATCTTCAGCATGATGAACAGGATAGCTCATCAAACAATCGATGGTTTTCAATCAAATTTGAGAGAAACACAAAGGACCTCATTCTACACAAGATGATGCAAAAAAAATCAAAAAGATAAAAAAAAACACAGAACGGAAAATGCACTTGCACATTACATTCCTCAAAAATTTACAAAATAAGAAAAAACATCACATCACACACACACACAACATTTTGCATTATAGTTAGTTTTCAATACGTGACAGGCTGCAAGCGTTTCGTCGCTGTTAGAATACTAACTGATAATTATCTTCATGATGTTTTCCTTCACTGAATGAGAGCATCAGCATAATAATAAGCCTTAAATTAGAAATTAATAAAAGTGCACTTAAAGACTTTCAGAAAACACCTTACACGACATTGATGATATTGATTGATGATGTTGAATATTGGAATATTTAGTATGCTCGCGAGGTCTACAGCTCCCAGAGCAACTAGTACTTTATGTTGAAGATAGCGTATCGTAAAAAGTAATACTGGACTTTACAGCAGATTATTCATGCTTCTACTGAGGCCTCTACTAATACGATGTAATAATGCTCATAGCTTTACCCATTAACATAAAATAAAAATAAAATCTAAATATATAAAACTCTTGAAGCTGACTGACAATCAACGCACAGCCTAAACTATAAGTCCTAGAGGTCTGAAATCAGGAGGGTAGTATCCTTATATAGTGTAGGGGTACACCAAGAAAATAATTTTGAAAAGTCGCACCCTAAAACGTCTAGAATTAGGATCAAAAATATTAACCAAATAATGCGTATGCTGCTACCAAAGCCGCGGCAAAACCCTCTACAACTCAGGTGATTCAAGGAGTTCACCTACGCTGTAGAATGTCTTCTCCAAATAGCCATTTTTTTAAATATATTCTTAAATATCGCTGTGGAAGCCACATTCCTGACCCCTTCTGGCATTATACACGGCTGGTCCCATAACGTAGACCGATCTTACTAGAGTGCACAACATTTTTGTCTCTAACAAGTGGTAGTTATCTTGGAATTATCCACTTTCAAACGTCACCGAACACGTGACTCACGTTAACAAGCATCAATCATTACGTAATAATATAATTTGCCTTACGTCAAGCACGTCTGAAGGTTGAGAGAGAAAGTTATAGTGGTACCCAGCTAACTTTGCAGGGGAATAACTGGGCAGCCCCAAAACGATTATCTTTACATATCATTATATAATAGGCCTTTACATCTATTGAAGATGTTTTATGCAGCGTCAGGAGGCAACCTATGCCTACACTTAACGACACACTGAAGTGCCTGGGACAATGTTTAGATGGAGTAGGCTTGCCCAGCACCTATACCATCCTCTCAGCCTAGTCAGACATACCCACAGGAAAGACATCGTCAATACGTACGGAGCTGACTAAGCCAAGGGTTTCCTCACGATGTTTTCCTTCACCGTTAAGCTCGTGTTAATGCGCATATAAATTTTCCGAAACGAAAAATCCATTGATGCACGGCCGGGATTCGAACCCACGACCTTCGGATATAAAGTCGAGGTGCAATCCCACTCGGCCAACATGGCTTTTATCTTTACATAGTAACCCCTTTATTCATATTCAACTGTAATTTTAGCGCGGCTTTAAAAAATGCTCTATCATTGTCACTTGCATGACAACAAAAAGAGATGACAACAGATTTAGCAATCATTTTAGTTAGCTTAGTTTTAGAACACCAATATGATTATACCCCTTAGGGCCGTAAGATCAATAGTGGCTTAAACCACGAAATAGAGTTTTTAACCTCCAGTCTCCGATTACTTCATAAGATCAATGGTAGTTAATCGACCATCGGTAGCTTAAACTGACAGAGATGACAGTAGATTAATCCATAGATCAAATGTAATCGTAGTTTACGAAACCCATAGTTTAAACTGCTTTTGATCTTACGGCCCTTAAGTTTCGTTGACATTGACATATATCTATAGATTGTCAAATTTTTTTCACGGTACAGTATAGATATAGACGGTATTTTCAAGGCCCGTCTGCTGATAGATACAGAAATCTATACTCAAGCATAGATTTGAGTAGAGATTTTCATACACAAAACTTGAGTCCGGATCACTGCCTGAGCATTGAATCAGCATACAGGCCTAACAGCCGAATACTCAAACGCAACTCAAACCCCACTCAATTTAAGTCCCGCTTAAATTATTGCCATCTCTTACAAATTTGTAATGTCAAACAGAGGCAGAGCAATCTTAAGTGGTGCTCAAATTTGGAAGACGTTTGAGTATTCGGCTGTTAGTTTTCTAATTTTGACCTGTTGCAGGCTTAGAGTAGTCGGACTCTGTACAACTTTAGGGCGTAGTTACAACAATCAATTACTGTTATCTGTGTAGCTGGTGTTTGTGAGGTCGGTTCTATACCCACCTATCATCAAAATTTCTGAAAATAAAATAAAAGATTCAGAAAGTATATAATACTAGGTGCCGCCCGCGACTTCGTTTGCGTCCCGTTGGATGCCGTAGATTTTTCGGGATAAAAAGTAGCCTGTGTTAATCCAGGTCACGGACAATATTTATTCCAAGTTTCATCCAAATCGGATCACTAGTTTTTAGGTACGTGAAAGAGTAACAAACATCCATCCATCCATCCATCCATACTTACAAACTTTCGCGTTTATAATATTAGTAGGATTAGTAGGATAATAAGCCTTTTCATCTATTGAAAATGATTTATATAGCGTCAGGAGGCAACCTATGCCTACACTTAACGACACACTGTAGTGCCTGGGACAATGTTTAGATGCAGTAGGCTTGTAGCACTATACCATCCTCTCAGCCTAGTCAGCCAGTAAGATTCAGAAAGTATTGGTTTTAAATGATGATCACAGTACAAGTTTTGCTTAGTTTGGGACTAGAACCCGCTGTGTAAAATGTCCATGAATATTTATTTATTTTATACAGCCTCTATGTCCCATTAAAATACTTATAAACTAAAATATCACAGTGAAATGGAACATTTTGCTCTAAAAAACAGGCATTTTGAGAGGCGTCATAGTTCAGTCGGTAATTGCTCTGCCTTCCGTGCTGTAGGTCGTGGGTTCGATCCCCACCGAGAACAAGCTTATTGTGTGTGGCAAACATAGATGTTTGTTATATGTCTGGGTGTAACTATGTACTATAAGTATGTATTTACAAAAAAATATGTATTTAAGTAAGTATTACATCCGCAATCTAGTTCTCATAGTACAAGCTTTGCTTAGTTTGAGAGCGTTGTGTGTAATGTCAAAGAATATTTATATTATTATTATTTTAATACCACCCGCTAGAGACGCAACCTTACAATGACTAATAAACCGCGATTATGTTAGACCCTACTTTCACCGGAACGCTCTTGTAATGTTACAAAATAACAGGTTTACGCATCACGATCTGTTACGTAACGTTACTTGGATAAAGAACGAAACTGTTAATTTGATAAAATATCATCAGAAGTTTTGTTAGTTTCGTTCAAAAATAAATCTGACCTAATTAATCGACTTCAAAAAAGAAGGTGATTCAATTTGGTTGAATATTGTTTTTTTTTCAATGTTTGTTACCTCATAACTTCGTCACATATTAACCGAATCGAAAAAAACTTTTTTTATCTGAAAGGGTCTTCCAGCCTTTTTTTAAGTCTTTTTTTTAACCGACTTTTAAAAAGGAGGAGGATCTCAATTTGGTTGTATTTTTTAATAAAAAAATTACGGTCACTGGCGTCAGAAATCGGCCAAATTATGAAACCAATTTCAAAAATGGAAGGATGACAATTCGGTTTACTAATTGAAAAGTAAACCAACAAGTAATATTTATTTGATAACACGGATCTAAACATCGTTTTATATCATAGAAACATCGTATTAAAGTAAATTTCAATAATAACTGCATAATATGCAAATATCTAACCCACAAATCCAGATAACTAATCAGCTACAGGAAGTCACCGGCATGTTCTAAATTTAAAAATTAAGAAGTAAAACCAGAGTCAGCTTTCGAGTCGCTCTCGCCGTCAGCGCTCTCTGGCGCCAGCGGGCGTCGTCAACATTTCTGCCCTTAGGGTATTATGATCTGTGCCTTAGTTAAATTAAATTGTAAGGCCTTTTGCTCATTATAAGATATTTTTCTTGTGTCTTATGGGAATTGTCTTACAACATATTCAGTCGCTTGATTGTTTATATGAGACCGTACATATTTCAAGATATTTTTTCTTACGTATAAGACACGCGCCATACAACTTTTTTCTTGTCTTGCGTTCGTGTCTTATAATGTGCAACGGGCCTAACTGGGATTGTATGTAACCAATTTCTTTATTCTACCAGATTTTTATTAAACTTAAGTCATAATACGTAACAGTCGGTATCTGAGATCAGCGGTCTGACTTCGAAGCTCAAAAATGGAGTTTTGTAATTTGTACAACTTTAGCATTACCAAAGCACAAAAAACTGAATTGATAAGCGTCACAGCTCAATCTGTAGTAACTCCTTCTGTTTAATTTGACTTTTAAAAGAAAACTGTGTAAATGAACCTCTAAGGAGATTTCTGTTTTTTTAACAATATTTTCCCCTGCCGGCATTGGATTGTTAGTCAAAAGTTTATTTATTTATTGCATACATGGTTTATATATATAGCTTAGGTCTTATTTAGCTGAAAGAACAGTCATGTACCCTGTGAGAGCGCAGCAATTGTACTAAAGTAGATAGCAGTAGTAAATTAATATTATAGATTACCTGCATAATGAAATAGTGATAATGTCATGGTAAAAGTTGAATGAATGTCAATAATAATGGGAGGTACTTATACAATTATCAAGCAGATGCAAAGTCAAACATAGATTCATAACATTATCTACGTATTTACAATATAATTTAAATGTCAAAAATACGTTGTAATTTAATTACAATAATGTCAGTTTTTATTATGCGCTACAATTTATCGGACAGAAATTCGTCAACAGAGTAATAACACTTAGAAATAAAGTTCCAGAAATCCTCCACGCGGGGAACTCACGCAGGAGAAAACTGGAATAAGCCGTCGTGGGTTCGATCCCCACCCTGGAACGAACATATTTTGCCTGTGACAAACGTGATGATGAGTTCTGATTTTGCATGCCAAGAAGATGCCGAGTGTGTACGTTTGACGTTTGACGTTTGACGTTTCCTGCAGAGCCACGTAAACTATAATTTTGTATGGAGAATCATCAGTTTTGTAAACTTCCTGGTGGCGCTACTCAGTCTCTATACAAAAATATAGTTTACATTAACTTCGTATACGTAAAACGAACACACAAAGCAAGCCAAGTTTATTTATTGAGCAATGAACGTAAAACATGTTATGCACCCCACATGCATGGCTAATGTCACCTGACGTGAGTCTCAGTGTCGCGCCGCAGCTGAAAACAACAGCACGCGTTAAAAAAAAACAATCGGCAAGAACGTAATTAAAATTTTTGTGATTGGAACAGTACGTTTTCTGTTACATTATTTTTATTTTGTTGGTTAATACTTTAGGCACAGATTATATAATACTATACCTTTAGGGTAAGTTTGTTTAAAAGTGTGCGTGACAATTTAAAAGACATATTTTTTTTTATAGTGGAATGAATAAAGTTTAAAGAAAAATTGAATATAGATAACAAAATATGTAATTACGGAAATTACGGTAATGTCTACTAAACTAAGTTATAACAAAAAAAAACCTATTCGATAGGTAATAATAGAATTGTTTTATGAATGATTGATAAAAAACATAATTATAACAAAAAAAATTTGAGAACATGAGATAAAAAACATAGAAGCATCAAAAGAACTCAACCCAAAAAGCACTTAATTTGAAATAAGTATATCGAAAATTATCTATGTACTTACTTAAACCACAGTTTAAACATAGTAGCGTAATTAATCGTCGTAGCACCGGCTACGCACGTAGAGGCCTCTACGGAAATATTTTATTGCCAAAACTCAATGACAAAATATTCCTTACATATTCTCTAGATCTGTGCCTTCATCACGAATAAATCTGTCAGTCGCCGCGTTAACGTATTCGACTTACATTGCGCGTCAATGGCAGCTCGACTGCCAACCGTTGTAGTGTCACCGCGCAGTGTATCTCGGATACGCTAGCGTTACGATACGTTTGCGATTGTCACATTTATTCGTGATCAAGGCACTGGAGCTAATTCGTCCAAAGAAGTATGAAATTATTTGGTGGTCAAGTGGTCAACAGCGGATCACTTTTTTTAAAAAGAGAGATAGAGATGTTTTACGTTCATCTCTATCCAGAGATAGAGATAGGACATTGTAATTGAAAACGATCATAGTTTAGTTCAGCTAGTTTGATCGTGCATTATTATTTTCTTGATTAATAGACTAGGAAAAAATTATAAATAAAAATAGTGCGTGGAGTCCCTCCGCGCGGAAGAAGTTATACTTCGAGTGCCATTTGCTTTTTGTGGCGGTCTCCGTATGTGATCACTTTCACTCTGTCTCTTTCGATTCCTTCTCCGCAGGAGCGTTAAACGCTGTCTCTTTCTATTCCTCCTTCGTTTAACTTTTAACGTTTAGCGCTGTCAGTTGGAAGTCGCATTAGAAGTATAACTTCAAAAAACTTCAAGTTTTCAAGAGTAGAGTGAATAGTTATCTTCTAGGTAACCGTGCTACATTGTCGACCACTCATTGCTTAACATCAGGTGAGATTGTGGTCAAACGGTTATCTATATTGTATTTTAAAAAAAACTACTATAAAAATTGTAACAAAAGTCTTTCTCATACAATTTCACGTGGCCGTCGTTCCGAAGTACAAATATTTCAAAATTTCGTGCACTTCAGTCATCTTCCATTGTCAAACGTCACATCCGGTTCACAGAATTGCAAAACTTTGTAAGTTGCATTATGGAATACAAAAGATGCTCTTGCGCATATATAATCTTACGTTACGAACTGATTACTCTGTGGTGACATGTTTCGGTACAGTAGCAGTTGACCTAAATTTGCTCTTTATAGCTTAAAAAGGTGCTAGTAAGTGACCTTTACATCTGTTGAAGATGATATATATACAGCGTCAGGAGGCAACCTATGCCTACACTTAACGACACACTGTAGTGCCTGGGACAATGTTCGTTCATTCATTTCGTCTGTATGACGTGATACGATAATATCGGTATTTCTCTAACCATGAAGATCCATGTTATAGAATGATAAAAACATGACAGCTCCTCATTCACTCATTCGTTCATTCATTTTGTCTGTATGACGTGATGCGATAACATCGGTATTTCTTTAACTGTAAAAATCCGTAACAAAAATAAACCAGTAGGTTTTACCTAGGTACTTATTTAATTATTACTTACCACTGATTTGCTTTCTTTCATAAGTGATTCGTTTTTACTTGATGAATCATTTCAACTTTCGTAACATCGTTTTGTAATGCTATTAATTATGGCGTGGTTCAAATTTGAATTAGGAACAGAGCGAATGAAAATGAAAGTAAAAATGGCGGGAAATTATTACGTTCCATTTCACTCTCAATTTCTTACTTTTTCCTATTAGATAAATATAAATAAGAGTAATTATTGCATAAATTGGTATTTTATGCAGGTTTCGGATAGGTTTTAGTATTCGTTGATGTTTTTTTCCATTAATTCGCTTTCCAGTTATTTTGTGAGTTTTTTTGTAGCAGTGTAATAGATATAGGCACACTAGGCACGTTTTAGTGAGCAAAAATAATTCTTTACTATACTTTTTTTTTTGATTAAACAAATACATATTTTAGCTACCTACGGAAATATAGGTCAAAAAACACCTAGACACCTTATTACACAATTTACAATATGTCTACATAACCTGTATTTCTATAAAAAAAAAATTCGACACAGTCATAATCTATATTATATTTGTTGTGTACTTTAGTGTCGTGGGAAATTTCCGTCCTCCTTTTGGACAATACAAAAACTCGGAAGTACAATCAAAAACGAATCAGTCACAGATCAACGTTTCCTTTTTACGCAGAAATTAACCTTACTCGATGTCATTAGTAAAGAAAGCAGACCCTGACAATTTGAACAAATTACTGACCAATCAGACTACAATCAAATATACACTCTAACTAGTTACAATAAAAAACATATTTGTAACCAGCGTTTACGTCATAGGCTATCAAACTTTATTTCCATAACTCCATCAAAAAAAAACAAAGGAATCCAAACACTATGTACGCTAATTTAAGGCACAAAATTGGTACGATAGGTTGCAACTAAAGCTGTTACTCGGTGCATGTCCAGGTTTTGGAAAGCTGAAGCGAAAGTCAGGCCTTACGCTACGACTCAAGTGTGACCGCTTGATCTTGATACTTTAGTACCAGTCGAGGCGAGTTATATAATTGAATGTTTATGTGGATACTTATAATCACTGCTCAACTTAAAGACTGTTAAAACTCTGGTTAAGATTCTCCGGTCATTATCTAAACAAAACGAGATGGTAATAATTTAAACTGTGATTTTCTTTTGACATAAGCTATAGTAAGCTTCTAAAAATCATAGGTACGATTTTAAGTAAAATGTTTAAAATTTTTTACCCTTTACTTATACCCTTTTATTCATATTTAACTGTCAAAAAATGCTCTATCATTGTCACTTGCATGACAACGCAAAGAGATGACAACAAATTTAGCAATCATTTTAATTAGCTCAGCTTTAGAAGACCAATATGAATATACCCCATAGTCTTTTCAACTTCTGTCAAAAGTAAATCTCCGTTGAAAATAGCGCCATCTCGTTTGGTTTACATAGTGAGAAATAATTACAGGTGAATCTTTAGGGATTATAAGTAAAACCGTTGAATATTTATGTAGAAATTAAAAGGTTGAGTGGTTTAGCCTGTCTTTAAGACTCTAGTTTACGGAAATAACAGATAAGTACCTGATAAATAACAAGTTTCACTCATTTGATTCCAATATAGAAGTTGTAGGGGGTATCCAGGTTACAAACTTTTTAGTTTTACAAAAAGGTGCAGTATACAATGTAAATCATTTGAAAAAAGTTTAATGCAGTAAACAGACTTATTTTAGTTATCATTTATTTAATACTAGCTTCCGCCCGCGTCTTTGTCCGCGTCTCGTTTGATTCTGTCGATTTTACGGAATAAAAAATAGCCTATGTGTTAATCCAAGTTATAAACTATATATTATTATTATTATATTCCAAGTTTTATCCAAATTGGACCAATTTTAGTAGCCCCACTTTATTCCCAAAGTAGGTAAGTATTAAAACATTTTTCAAAACTCTAAAACTTAGTAAAACGTATCAAATATCAAAACCTTTCAATCACAAAAATATATCGTCCACTTAGTAAGATTATCGTCTTTCCGAAATTGACGACAAAATTCTATACTCTATACCTTTACCCACATCATTTGACAGGAAAATAAGTGTTCGCTCTTGTATGTAGACCTACTCTACTTATGTATTTGTCACGCACACTTTTAAAACTATGACATTCTAATTTGGAACGTAGAGTTCAACTTAAAAATAAATTTTCGTTTGAAATATAAAACTTATTTGAAAAAAAAACCTACCTATAATCTAATCCTATGTAAGTCAATATCTAAGAGATTCAATTGGCACAGAGTATTTGCTAAGCAAATACTAGGCATATTTGAGAATGGTATAACTTTCTATATAGCCTAAATACATAACACAGTTTTTATTCATCTATTTGCAGATACAGCTGTTACGGTAATATCTAATTACCTAACTAGTTCGTTGAGTCATAAATTCGTTTAGAAAATGTAAACATCCAAGCAAAGTGAAAAGGAACGTCTTACGGCGCGGACGCGTTCACTTCCGTCTGGTAAAAATCCGCGTCAAAAAAACAAAAAAAAAATGTGCTAAAAAGAGTGAACGAAAAAAGTGAAATGTGTGGGTGTGTCGAGAACAGGCCGAATGGAGCGGGAAAAATCAAGAACAATTTCAAAACTCGACGAAGAAGTGATATGATCTTCCAAATGACAGTTCTTTTTTGTTTTTTTAATTTCGGCCTGTGTTCCGACAACGATGTTCTGACATTGCAAGGAGGTTTGGAAGTCAGTGATGATGACGCACCGTCTGATAGACGTAGACCTTCGAATACTCAAGAGAAGGATATACTTCTTTTGGAGGCGTTGGGCCGAAGGAAAGGTTCTTATCAAAGTTCGTACAGCACTTCGCAAGAGGATGATTCGATTATGGACCTTTTGGGGAAGAGTGAGTATTTTTTTTTAAAGTGACAATGTAGGCGGCATCAATTGTTATTTGTAGAATCAAAAACTGAACACGTCGCTCAAAGTGAATTGTTTCTTATTTCTATATATACAAGGATCTTTTTGAAACATTCGGCTAATGGAAGGATATAAAATTTTGGTTTTTTTCTCTGTATACTTCCCCGAATAAAAAAAATCTTACCGTAAATAGGTCTACAACGTAGAACGTGCATTGCACAAATTAATCTGATTCACCTTTTTTGAAAACTATTTCTTAAACACCTATATAATTAGGCTAATTAAATTAATATCTAATTCACATTAATAACTTATGAATTAACACATTGAATTTGAAAAAATTGTGCTAGTAACTAATTGGACTGACCTTTAAAAAGAAAACCAACGCATTTCTGAAATACTAGCTTCTGTTCGTGACTTCATCGTAGGTACATCCTATTAATTTTTGGCAATAAAAAGTAACCTAATTGTTAATCCAGGCTTGCCTCTTGGCAAAAGTACGGCAATTACCGTACTTTTGCCAACACTGGCTACGACTCTGATTCTATTTCATTTTCCTAAACTAACTTAATCTTAAAATTATATTGCTATCCCCTTTCTCATTAATTGAAATGACAAAGACAGCTATCATTTTAGTGCTGTCAAATTCGCTTAGAAAAATGCACTAACAGAACAGGCCTACCGTAAAAAACCAGTGCGTGGAGTCCCTCCGCACAGAAGAAGTTATACTTTGTAACGTTACAGAGCCTGTTGGTCTACTGTAAGCCACCAGTTATTTGAGATTAGACCTACCTATCCTAGCTTTAGAACTTCGAGTGCCACACATTCACTCTCGCTCTGTGTTTAATGTGAAATTACTTTAGTATTTATTTTTACTTAACCAATATGCAGTACTTATTTAGTTTGAAAAGGTTCTATGCTCATGTTGCCTAAAATCAGAACTAGATGGCGCTGCTAAGTTTGGTCGGATCCTAGAACGCGCTATCGAAGCGTTTTGGGTTTTGTGTGGGTCTCCGTATGGGGTAGAATAAATGAACGTAAATATCGATAAATTACGTAACTCGTAATACAAACGTAAATACATGATAAAATGTAATTTGCACAAAACAAAGTGGTAATTACATCAATAAATCATGAAGATCGCACGGTGAATTATTATTTACATTAGGGTTGCTACACGTTACTTACTTTTTACACAAAAGTAACGCGTGAAAAAGTTGGGCAAACATTAGACAAGCCCTTCAATCAACTACTTCTAATTTAGGCAATATTTTTAATCAATCAAGTCGATTGGAGTCGCATTTCTAAACATTAATTTAAAAAAAATTACTTGACATTGGTATAATAACTTAGAAAACTCAAAACCATAATGAAACCTCTATGATGCTGGAGCAATAATGAAAAATATGAAATTCAAATATATAAAGATGAGGAGTGGTAGATTAGCATGGTATGGACGCGTAATGAGGAGGGATGAAAGTCATATAACGAAGAGAGTTATGAATATGAGTGTGGCTGGGTATGCAAGTAGAGGAAGACCGAAGAAGAAGTGGTTGGATTGTGTGAAAGAGGATATGTGAGAGGAGTAGATTCAGAGTTGACGAATGATATGAGTGAGTGGAAGAAGAAAACATATTGTGCCGACCCCACCTAGCGTGGGATAAGGGCTGGGAAATGATGATGATGAAATAAAAATATATCTATATTTCATAAGTCTGTAAAGTATATATTTTCGTGTGGATATAATGCGTAATGACAGTTAGTGACAACCCTAACAACTTCGAACTGAGATCGAAAGTTGAACAACCTTCGCTTCACTGGTTACTTTTACGTGTGTCACATTACATTCACTACGAGGTGATTAGTAGTGTGAAATTATTAATGAAAATTCTTGACTTACAAAATAGTAAAATTAAGTACGAACAGATGAATCATAGAAAAAGAATACTCGAGAAAAATAAACATATATTTTTTTATACCTAAGCATTTATAACGTTACATAACTTTCTTCTTCTTTTATTTATGGCCTCTGTCCGTCATTTTGACAGACAATTTTGCCAGTGTCAAGTGAAATATTTGAAATAATATAAGTCAAGTCATTCGTCAAGTCGGCTGCCGTTTGTATTGAAGGAAAAATGATGGATATTTTCCCTTCAAAACTTGGAGACGAATTTCAACATTCAGAGAAACCACTTTACACACATTTATTCCATCCAATGGCTCACATTTTACGTGACGACCTCAAGTATTATTGGTTAAAATTCAACCAAAATTAAACAACAATAACACAAGAAAAACTATTAAAATAAAAGTGCTAAATGTTGTTTCAAAAAATGATAAAACTGTATACCCTGCTTTATTCAGCTGTCTAATTTATTGCTGTCTCTTAACAGAGCTAATTCAATCAACTGTTTAACTATTCAGCTACATATTACAAAGATGGCTTTATGTCAAGATACTTGCCTCGTGTGAAAACGCCTTAGTAAAAGTGAACTAGGCAGCGAAATGTTCATTCCACACGGTGTTTAGTATCGCGTGTATTGCGGTACTAAAATTTTTGTGTCATTTCAATTTATGAGAGCATTGGCATTGAATAGGTACTGAAGATCAAAAACCAAAATTCGCGTCATGTGAATAATTAGTCAAGTCTTCTTCTTCTTCTTCTCTTCCATATGGCCTCTGTCCGTCATTTCGACAGACAATTTTGCCAGTGTCAAATGAAATATATGAAATATTATCAGTCAAGTCATTGTTCAAGTCGGCTGTCGTTTGTTTTGAAGGGAAAATGATGTAATTTTCCCTTCAAAACTTGAAAACGAAATCTATCATTTGAAGGAAATTATACTCCAATGGCTCACACTTTATGCTAGGACCACAAGTATTATTGGTTAAAATTTCACCGAAATCAAACAACAATACTCACTAAAACACAAGAAAAACAATTGAAATAAAAGATGTGATGTTTTCCCTTAAAGTAACAGAACTCGAATCAGGAGTTCTGAGGTTATATTAAATAACATTAATAAAAAAAAACAGTTTTCTGAAGTCGGTTAATAAAAGATTTGAACGCGCTCGCCCTGTTGAGAAGTCCAGAGGATCGGATGCGCTGCGTGGGAATCCACAGCACGTGTCCTGCCCGTGCACATAGGTGCACAGGCAGAACACGGTTCGGTGAAGCTCGGTGAAGTGAAAAGAAAAACTTGTAGTGTTCTGTTTGCTCCAATTGATTCGGGAATATAATAAATGGATACAATACAGTCCTAATCTATACATTTAGATCTTTAGTTAATTTAGTTGGAATAATATTATAAAAGGTAGATAAAATACAACCTTATCGCAAGGGAGTCGGGAGCAAAGAGAGAGAGAGCAGGTCAAGCGTGAGTCGGTAGTTACAAATTATGACAGCTCAAGCAATAGATCTGTCAACGTCATGTCATTGTGTGAAGTACCATGCATATTGCTACATTTTAACACGCCCTACTTATGGCGAGATAGCGCGTTTAAATCTTTTATATGAAAATTTACAAATACCGTTACTAATGTTTTTTTTTCTTTCCAGTGATTCCTCAAACATGTCGCTACCGAGGAGCTCGCTACCCCTGCGGGCTGAGCATATCCTGTGTCATAGGAGGAGGGAAGCCGATGGACCTCTGCTCTGGAGGCATGATCTGGGCGTGCTGTGTGGACCGGGAGACCACTGAACGGCCAGTGGAAGCTGCACCGGTGGTTCAAAATGCTAGTAAGTTTATCTTTTGACCCCTTAGGGTTAATTTATCGATCTTTAGGGTATATTAAGTCTATGTAAACTTTATTAATCTATTAACTTTTTTATCTTTATTCGTAAACTCGATGTAAGCCTGAAATAGGCACCGTGACTTTTTGTTCTTCTTTTATTTATGGCTTCTTTTTTTCTTTTTGGAACGAAGTTCCTTATCGCGCGAAAGGGGGCTAGACGGAAAAAATTATCACCAAAAGTTGTAACGACACTTTTTTCAAACTTTGACAACGTCATTCGAATAAATTGGTGCAGGAAGGAAACAAATGAATGTAAGTATTTTTGGAAGGTCTTGTTTTAATTTAGGTGATTCTGTGTACTTACTGTAAGAAAACAAAACCTCAAGGAATTTCGTTCCATCCGTGTGCCCTATACACCTATCAAGTTTTTTTTCCCCCATCATTTGGAACATACAATTTTGCCAGTGTGAAGTTAGTTATTTCCTCGATTAATAATAGAATTCGTTTCCAAATCTTGAAGGGAAAATACACCATTTTTCCTTCAAAACAAACGACAGCCGACTTGACGAATGACTTGACTGATATTATTGCAAATATTTCACTTGACACTGACAAAATTGTCTATCAAAATGACGGACAGAGGCCATAAATAGAAGAAGAAGAAGTCTGATTGTCAATGTCAAGATATTTTTTTTAGTTTTTTTTTTTAATTTAGCTTACTTGTACTAACATAATACTTATACCCTCATTATATTACGATCTAGCCAAAAGGCAGGCTAATTAGTAATTTTACATTGACATAAATTTTTAACATAAATTTAATGGCAAGATAAAACACGGTGTAATTACTCCAAGCAGCGTGTAGGTGTGTGACACGAAACTCTCGAACTAGACTCGTGCTTCCGAAAAACGAACAATGTATGAAACGGGGGTCAAAATTTGAATCACGTTTCATACAAAACGAGATTTTCAGTGTGTAATTTTGGTAGAATGGGAGTCCCACTTCTTCTTACGTAGGAACTACGTATTACATAGTGTGTAAGAGAGAGAGAGTGCGTTACGTTGGTACCGTACAAATGTTACTAGTTAGGTATATCCGTTTCGTAATTCGACACAATGTCACGAAAAAGGCAACCTTGTGAGTTATGCGTGCCAAATAGCATTGCGACAGTTTGAATGAAGAATTAGAGCGTTTTGGGTGACCTACATAATTTGGAAGCATGTTAGTTATATTTTTTTGTTATCTAAATTTTTATCGTAACAGTAGTTATGCGAGATACACTGCGCGGTGATGCTACAGAGTTCGGAAGTCGTGCTATCGTTGACGCGCAGTGTGATATGAAAACATTAACTAAGGAGTATATTCATATTGGTCTTCTAAAGTATAACTAACTAAAAAAAATGCTAAATCTGCTATCATCTCATTTCGTTGTCATGCAAGTGACAATGATAGAGCATTTTTTAAAGCCGCGCTAATTTGACAGTTGAATATTAATAAAGGAGTAAGTTCACGTAACGTGGTGACTGTTAGTAACTGTTAGATTTGTCACCACACTGATTAGAAATGCCATCTTGGTGTCATCTAACACCGGGTTTTATAAAAAAAACTTACAATTGAAAAATATATCATTTTTCAAAAATTTAAAGACATTACAATCCTGATTCTCGTCATCATTGTTAGTCATCATCAGATCTACTTTGAGATGAGTTAACTTTTTGATGGCTGAATTCCCAGATAAATCACCTTTCCTACAAAAAACGGCATTCAAATCGGAGCCCTACTTGTAGAACCGTATGCTGATATATGCTGCTCAAGCACTGATCCAGACTCAGGCATAGATTTTTGTATGAAAATCTCTCTTCAAATCTATGCTTGAGTTACGATTTCTCTATCAGCGTATGTGCCTTAGAGCTACGGGGGCACACAAACAAACAGACAGACAGATACAACGTCAATCTTATTATTTCAGTGTGTGATTGTCTTATGTAGACCATTCTGTTCCTCACATCCATTCTACAAGTTCATGCACTGATTGCGTTCATACCTACCTACTTACAGTGCTTATTTCCGTGAGTAAAGATGATAGTGTCGTAATATAGTTATTATTCACACTTTCCCGCACTTTGCTTTTTTTATTTTTATTTGACACTAGAATGTTGCGTATTTTTATTTTAGAGCGTGGTCGTCCGAAACCGTTGCCGTCTGGGATGAAGCCCCCGAGACTTCGTTCGCGATAAAAAGTTCCCATTTATGTTAATCCAGGTTACGAACTAAGTACCTGTATATATTCCAAGTTTTATCTAAATCTAACCAGTAGTGGCAGCGTGATTAAAATACAAACATCCAAACATCTTAACATTCAAACTTTGACATTTATAATATTAGCGGGGTGGGATGGGATCGATTGGTCTTACTTATAAACCTCATAACCTTAGTCAACCTAAGTTAAGTCTAAGTTAAGTCACTTTGGACACGAATTTGTTCGTACGTAAACGTACGAGTAATGTTCGTACGGATTGAGTGCTCACACTGAATACGTTTTTCTCCGTCAAATAGTACGACTGCGTGATAAATCCCAACAAGTTCGGATTGTATTCGGACGTTGTAAGTGAACGTACGTATACGTACGACTGATCGCATGCAGTGTGAGCGCTCCCGTAGTCCTTGGAAGGTCGGTATCATTCGTGCGTTGTCGTACTAATCAAATTTGGATGAAATCGTATCCAAAGTAAGCACGGCCTTACCTCTCAACTTGAAACACTCTTAAAATTCTCCCCGTCACTATTTCTCATCTAAACAAAACAAGATGGTCCTAATTTTCCCCTGCCGGCAGTCGCACGGTCCGCCAAGGGGATTATTGGACAAAGGTTCCAGAAATCCCCCACGCAGGGGACTCACGCAGAGGAAAACTGGAATGAGCCCTATTTTGAACGGTGATAAAATTATAAGCAAATAACTCTTTGTATCAAACCCACACCTTGCGTAAGTCACCAGCTACGCCGAGTTAGTTCAATGAGGGTAGTGGACCTTAAAGTAACAGCTAAGAGAGAGTGAAAGTGACGACCATTCGACCGGTAACACAATAGTTACAGTATCGGTGCAGTAATGTAATTATATGCCACGTCTGTTATGTGTCCGGGTATTTACATACGTATGTATACCTACATAGTACATACATAAATCCCACCGCACTCATATTATAAATGCGAAACTTTTGATGTTTGTGATTCAATGAAGGCCTGGCAGGTTTTCTAAACTGTTTTCATACTAAATCATAGGTATTATGTGACTAAATAGTGACATTAGCGCGTTTCAGCGCATTTCTCGCCGTCAAAAGCTTCTGGTTTTTGTATATCTGTAGCCACGTCACTTCACATTATGCTGGGAAGCGAAAGCAAGAGGCAAAACATGGTTGGACTAACTTAAATTGTTCATCAACTTATTTCGCTAATTGTTCCTATCTTAACTTAGTAGTTACCTAAACTTACGTGTAAGTAAAGATAATAAACTTATAATTTCCGATTTTAACCGGAAAACAAAAAAAAAATTACGTATACCTACTTACTGATTACCGACCGCTTAAGTAGAGTTATGTGTTCGTGCGTATGATGTTACGAGTATGTTATAATGTAACCTAGGTACTCACTAGGTAGGTAGTCAATGTTATATCAATATTACCCTATTACCCACCCTATTACACGAAAAAACTTTATCTGATGATACTTTGTAGACAATAAGTGACAGGCGTCACAGGTCAATCTGTAGTAGAACAAACATTTTCCGCCAAACTATGTTTCCAGATTTAAAGCCGGTTTACATTATTCCAGTCCAGTGATCCAGTCCAGTGCTGAACTGGATTCGTTATCGTCTACATTATTCCAGTAATTTAGAAGTCGTTGAAACGTGAACACTACAGTGACAATGACTTCAAAAAGAGATCAGTTTCTCAATGACACTGGATAGGCCGTCTACAGTATTCCAGTTGCACTGGATTGATCGCACTGGATTCAAAAGTAGAACACGAATCCAGTTACTGGACTGGAATGCTTACTGGATTCAGTTCATTTCAGTGCCGGTTTACATTTTTCCAGTAAGCAATCCAGCACTGGACTGGATCGCTGGACTGGAATAATGTAAACCGGCCATTATCTCGGATCTAGCAAAAACCGCGTCTGTTTTGGACTTAACTAGGTCTTTTCATATTACGTAACTTATAAATCTGACAGGCCTGCCAGCTTTGACAGGAGTTAAGTCCAAAACAGACGCGGTTTTTGGCGGTTTTTGTTATATCCGAGAGAAATCTGGAAACATAATTTGGCGCTTTGTGTGTGGCAAACATAGATGTTTCTTCTATGTCTAAGTGTTACTATGTATTAAATGAATAAATATTCACGGACACTTAACGCAACGCCTTCTAGTCCCAAACTAAGAAAAGATTGTACGATGGAAACTAGATGGCTGATAGAATACATACATAATTTTTTTTTGTAAATACATACTTAGCATGTATAGAAACACCCAGACACAGAACAAACATTTATGTTTGCCACACACAAATGTTTGTTCTCGGTGGGGATCGAACCCACGAACCACAGCACGGAAGGCAGAGCTACTACCGACTGAGCCATGATGCCCCGTATTTACAAAAAAAACTACACCAGAACCTTTAAAGCCAAAATTGGCTATTGAAGTCACCTTAGAGCCCATCATAGGCATCAAACAGCAACAATGTCGCCGTAACCTAAACTGGCCGGGAAGACATCATCATCACCATCACCATCATATTTTAACATATTTTGAACCCTAACACTATGTACTAACAAGGTATCTAACACACAACATGTACACAGGTGATCTTATCGAACTAATTGGCACGTTCCCGCACGAGTATGACTACAACACGAATCAGTTTGAAGAACCCGTCGTAATTTACACCGATTCACACCGACCCACGCAATCCCACGCGTGGGACCAGAACTACTACCACGTGAAGCCAAATTACAACGAGAAACCTTACAGCGAGAAACCTTACAACGAGAAACCTTACAATGAGAAACCTTACAATGAGAAACCTTACAATGAGAAACCTTACAATGAGAAACCTTACAATGAAAAACCTTACAACGATAAACCTTACAATGAGAAACCTTACAGTGACACACAGTCAAACACACAGGGAGTGAGTGATGATTATGGTCCAGTTAAGCCTCAAAGGCCTAGTTTTCCGGGTGAGATTTCAAAATTCGGGTGTTTTGGTGTTTTTTGGCGATGAAACTCAGCTTTTAACTGACTCTACATACGTTATTATTTCAATAGACATGAATGAGAATACGATTGTGACAGTTTTTAATAAAAAAACTATCAATTGCATATAGCACCTTGACTTTTTCAAGACACTCACTTGCATAAATCATTTGAAAAATCACAGCTTATTTCAGTAGCTACAAACAAATAGATAAACAGTACAAGTTGATACATAAATCAGTATTTCTCGATTGACCCCATCTGAAAGAATACAAAATTGCTTTTAGGTCCCATTTTTACACACCATAAAGCAATATTCTCTACCTGCGCATTTTCTTTTTACTTTATAAGTAGAAAAAAAAACTGTATGATTTTATATTGCAAATCCATTTAAAGTCAAGTGTTTTGCACTAGTTTTTTTATTATTTTCTAAAAACATTTGTGTATCCTTGATATATCATTTTTCTTTCTCTTATTTTTCAAACTTTCTGTATGTTGAACTAAAATGAAGCTAATTATGTTCCTTACTATTAAATATTTATGAATGTTAGATCTAGGGATTCTAGGGTATAAATTGTTGAGTTTCATTGCCATTTCTTTTCTTCGCTTACAATTCGCACTGCGTTTCATAATCATCGCAGCACTCTTGCATAGAAACTAAGACTTCAGCACCACACTACGCTTTTTTGTTTTTTTTTCTTGTCTAGGTTTATATTTGTTTATAATCCTTTGTGTCTAACTTAAGTAGATAAGATTTGAGTAATGTACATAAGTAAAAAAAAATAACAAAGAAATAATGTGACATTTTATAAGAGATCTTGTATCTTTTTGTACCTCGTATTGTTTTTAACCGACTTCAAAAAGGAGAAGGTTCTCAATTCGGTTGTATTTTTTTATGTTTGTTACCTCAGAACTCCGTCATTTATAAACCGATTTGATATTGTTTTTTTTATCTGAAAGGGTATGCTTCCAGGTTGGTCCCCAACTACCGCCATCATCATCATCATTTGATGATGATGATGGCGTATCAAATTGATGTCGGTTTTTCCAGTTTTTTAAACTTATAAATTATTTTCAGATAGCTTGTGTGTGCATTGTTTTATCTTTGTTAGGCGTAGGCACATTTTGACGTTCATACTTTTTGCCTCATGGACAGCCGGTCCGTATAGACATTTTCACCCCTGCACATTCCAACCCTTGAACATTTTGTCACGTTAACTACCCAGTCCCGGAAGCTTACTATCATGTAGTATGGACAGCCGTCTGTCAAATCTAAACACATGGGACGGTTCTAGTTCTGACAACCAAGACAACTAGGAAAAAAATGCTTTGTATGTTTGCATGTTTGTTCTTCGAGATCTTTTGAATCGCTTATCCGATCTTCACAGAATTTGGGTGGTATACGGATAGTACTCTTAAGTTTTATTGGTGTATCAAATAAAGTAAATCGGTCAAGGGGTCGTGAAGTTATGAGGGTCCAAAGTGAGTAAAAAAAAAGTCGTACAAAAATATCAAGTGGGGTAACATATGATAGGGTTTTGTTTAGACATTCCAAAACCGTTTTTATTTTGATTCTAGGTCTAATAGTTTTTGAGTTGTTGTAAA
Source organism: Eulithis testata (assembly GCA_947507515.1). Classification (NCBI taxonomy): domain Eukaryota; kingdom Metazoa; phylum Arthropoda; class Insecta; order Lepidoptera; family Geometridae; genus Eulithis; species Eulithis testata. Next base: position 2,983,955 of record OX382221.1, read on the forward strand.
AATTATGAAATTGGAAAACCCAGTATAACGTGCGCTAAAATTTCTTGGAGTTTCAATGATTTTGTAGTTCAAGTAAGACTGGTACTTAGCTAGACGGCAATTTCGATGCGATTTGCAAAGTTTATTGCAACCATTGGTCAATAAATATTGTTTGGGTTTTATTAACCTCCGACCATCACGAGATCTCAGTTCGGGGCGAACTACTAGTTTAACTGTAATGTGTAATCTTATTTCCAATTTCTTCCAGGCTGCGGAGAACACTACACCCGTTCAAACCGCATAGTCGGCGGTCACTCCACCGGCTTCGGTTCCCATCCGTGGCAAGCTGCACTCATCAAGTCTAGTATATTCAGCAAGAAGTTGGCTTGTGGTGGTGCGTTGGTCTCTGATCGATGGGTGATCACTGCTGCTCATTGTGTTGCTAAGTGAGTATACATTACCTGTTTGTTTCCCAAGCAAGCTCGTATGAGTTAGTGGCCAACCCTGGTGACGGAGTTTTTAGGCCGCCTTAAGCCCTTCGTTGTGGCTTAACAACTGCTAGAGCCGAGACAGTTTAACGTGCCCTCCGAAGCACGGCAGCGCTCAGATGTAAATGCCACTAACGGCCACCCATCCAAATAGTGACCGCGCAGAACAGTGCTTAACTTAGATAATCGGTGAAGATTGACTAAGCAAGCCTAGCCACGAAAGAAAAAATTAAATCCTACAATTATTATAAACGCAAAAGTTTGTAAGTATCTATGGATGTATGGATGTATGGATGGATGGATGTTTGTTACTCTTTCACGTAAAAACTACAGATCCGATTTGGATGAAACTCGGAATATATATTGTCAGTGACCTGGATTAACACATAGGCTACTTTTTATCCCGGAAAATCAACGGGATCCAACGCGAACGAACTCGCGGGCGGCACCTAGTAAATAAATAAATTAACTGGCTTCCACCCGCGACATCGTTCGCGTTGGATCCCGTTGATTTTCCGGGACAAAAGTAGCCTATGTGTTAATCCAGGGCACGGACTATATAATATTCCAAGTTTCATCCGAATCAGATCAGTAGTTTTTGCGTGAAAGAGTAACAACATCCATCCATCCATCCATCCATACATCCATATATACTTACAAACTTTCGCGTTTATAAGATAAGATAAGATAAGATAATTTATTTATTTCATTAAAAGCACACTCTTATATTACATGTATACAATATAGGTGTCTTAAAGTTAACGGCTTGATATCTATGTGGTAATGGAACATTAAGATTCTGGGTGCAAGGGAACGCAAGGACCGAGTGAGCGGAGAGAGTGAAATCGATGAATGAGTGGAAAAGAACGGAGTGAATGGGTATTATGGAAGCGGTGATCGAATCGAGAGGTGTAGGATTTTTCATGGATTACTAAAAGAAGAATAAAAGTGTATCTTGGAGCTACCCCTGGTTTTCTGTTCATCCCCCCGTCCTACAATTTTGGGGGCTCGTCCGGGATCAGTATTAGTAAACGGGAAGAACAAAAAGACGACGACGCAACGTGTCCACGCCGCCATAATCGTCGGTTCGACTTCGAAAAGGTGTACGGTACGACGTCGGCGAGTTTCAGACGGAAACATGCCAAAAACCAATAAAGATGACCGAAGAAAGAGCCGACAAGAGGACTTTTACGACGACCATGATGATCGCGAAGCGAAACGAAGTAGCACGTCTTCGCAAAACATGTTGCAAATGGCCGCGGAGTGCGTGCCATTTTTCAACGGAAAGGATGGTACTTATCCCGTGGCGCAGTGGGTTAGCGATGTGGAAGATAACGCGGAGATCTTTGGCTGGAGTCCACTTCAACAGCTCTTGGTGGCCAGAAGATCGCTAAAGGGGACTGCGGTGCTTTGGTTACGTGCCGAGAAAACCCATAAGAGCTGGGAGGAGTTAAAGCAAGCCATAACGAAGGAATTTCCTGATACAGTAGATATCAAAACTGTTCATGAGATGATGGTGGCTCGCAAGAAAAAACCCGATGAAACCTGTTTAGATTATATGCTAGTAATGAAAGATCTTGGAAAAAGAGGAAAGATGCCTGATTACGTAGCTATCAAATACATCATAGACGGCATCACGGACGTTGAAACGAATAAGATTATGTTATATGGTGTTACTTCTTATAGTGACCTCAAAGAAAAGATCAAGATTTACGAAACAATCAAAGATAAGATGACAAAGAAGTCGAGTGAAAAAGAGAAAGAGCCAGCCGCAACGAGTAATAAGCAAAAAGGCAAGCGGATTCGGTGCTACAGTTGCGGTGAGCTTGGGCATGCATCTTTCGATTGTCCACACAAGAACAAAGGGCTAAAGTGCTTCAAGTGCAATGAATTTGGTCATGTTGGTTCAACTTGTATGAAGAGAACGAATGACGAAAGAGTGAAGAAGCCAGAAGAGGCGATCGGAGGCAATCGGCGGGCTTCGGAGAACTTCATAAAAAAACAATTTCGCCAACATAACGACGACGAAGGGACGAGGAAACGTGCGATGTTTGGTACGATGACAGAGCCGGCGGCTGACTTCACTTCAGTGGACAATGGGGACGGCGGCGCATGCGGCGCTTCGTATTACGTGGAACGGAGCGTTGCACCCGTCATGGCGGATTACCAAAGTGACACCGAGAGCGAGCTGTCAATGTCAACATCAACTGAAAGTGAGGTTATGGTCAGTGTAAACAAAGTGGAGACAAATAAATTGCGAAAAGTTACGAAAAAACCAATTGTTAGTGCGGCAATAGGTAGTTATTGGGTGAAAACTCTAGTCGACAGTGGGAGTGAGGTGAATATCATATCTTCAGACTTTTATAGTATGCTCGGGATGCCGGCATGTGATAAAGACGACGTCAAACTTTCCGGCATTGGAGCGACGACGGTGCATTCTCTCGGCAAGTGCCGGTTGAGTTTAGTGTTGGATGGACAAAGATTCGAGAACATATTATTTCACATTATCTCTAGAGACTTTATTCCGTATGACGCAATAATAGGGCAGGAATTTTTGAACAATGTAACAGTGATAATTGACGGTGGTTCTGTACGCCTTGCTTCTGATGAATGTTGCCTGAATGTGTGTGTTAGCGAGGTGTGTTTGCCTGATTTCAGCATAGGCCCAATGACAAACAAAATGTTGAAGAACCAGGTTGTGGAATTGGTTGAAGGTTATGAACCATCACAGCAGCTGAAAGAGCCACCTTTACAATTGAAAATTGTGCTCAAAGACGAGGTACCGGTATCTCAGCGGCCACGACGTTTATCACTGAAGGAACAAGAGTTAGTGGAACAGCAGGTATCAGACTGGTTGGAAAACGGCGTTGTCAGGGTGAGTTACTCAGAATATTCTAGCCCGTTGGTTTTAGTTAAGAAGAAGGATGGGTCCACCAGAGTTTGCATAGACTACCGTGCCTTGAATAAAAAGATAGTAAAAGATGAATTTCCACTGCCTATCATTGAGGATCTCATTGACAAACTTAAAGATGCTAAATTTTACAGTGTGCTGGATCTCAAAAATGGTTTCTTCCATCTGCGTGTAAGTGAAGAGTCGATACCATATACTTCTTTTGTTACTCATCATGGACAATGGGAGTTTCTTCGAGCGCCTTTTGGTTTATCCATTTGTCCTAAATACTTTATGAGATTTATCTCTGCTATCTTTAGGGAACTGCTGATGAAGGGTGAAGTCATGATATTCATTGATGATATTTTGATTCCAGCGGATAGTGAAGAGGAAGCAGTACGGAGACTCAAGAAGGTACTAAGAGTAGCATCGCAGTATGGACTTGAAATTAATTGGAAAAAGGCTAAGCTGGTCTGCCAAGAAATAGAATACTTAGGCCACTTGATCAAGGATGGTGAGGTTAGACCCACATCGGAGAAAACTGATGCTGTGGTAAGGTACCCTACCCCGACTACTAGAAAGCAGGTCCATAGCTTCATAGGGTTAACCTCCTATTTTCGAAAATACATAGAGAACTTTGCTCTTATAGCGAAGCCGCTAACTGATTTACTACGAAAAGATGCTCCATTTAATTTTGGTGAAGAAGAATATGTGGCATTTAATACTTTAAGAAAGAAATTAGGAAAAAGCCCTGTTTTAAAGATATACCAGCCTAACAGAGTGACTGAAGTGCACACGGATGCATCTTCCATTGCATATTCCGCTATACTTTTACAGCTGCATTCCGATGGATTGCACCCAGTGTACTATATGAGCAAGAGGACTAGTGAAGCAGAATCCAGGTACTCGAGTTATGAACTGGAAGCTCTAGCGGTCATAGAAGGTGTTAAAAAGTTCCATGTCTACCTGTATGGGACTCACTTCAAGATAGTCACTGATTGTCAGGCATTCGAACAAACGCTGAAGAAAAAGGATTTGTCTGCTAAAGTGGCAAGATGGGTACTGTTTCTGGATCAATTTGATTATACAGTGGAACATCGTTCAGGTTTCAAAATGAGACATGCAGATGCACTAAGCCGAAACCCATTGGTGGCAGTAATAACCAATACCTTACATGACCAGGTGAGAAGGGCTCAGGAAAATGATGAGGGATTAAAGGCCATTGGTGAATTGTTGAAAAATGATGCCTACCTGGACTACTGGCTGGACAATGGACTTCTGTACAAAGGTGAACTAAAACAACTGGTGATACCAAAGTCAATGGAGAAGGAAGTTATCAAGCAGGTACACAGCAATGGACATTTTTCAATCAAGAAGATGAAAGAACTTGTTGACAAAGACTACTACATCAAAGACTTAGATAAGAAACTGCATGACTTTGTCATTACTTGCATCCCTTGTTTACTAGCCACAAAAAAGGCAGGTAAACAAGAAGGTTTTCTTCATTCCATTGACAAGGAAGGTATCCCCTTACATACTCTCCATTTGGATCATATTGGACCACTTACTGAAACCAAGAAACAATACAATTATATCCTCACCCTAGTAGATGCGTTCACCAAATTCACTTGGATTTTCCCAACCAAAAGTACAACATCTAAAGAGACTCTGGATAAGTTCAAAATCTACCAACAGAACTTTGGGAACCCAGTGAGAATAATATCAGATAAAGGTACCGCCTTCACCAGCAATGAATTTCAGGAATTTTGTAGGGATGAAAACATACAACATATTACTATAACTACTGGAGTACCTCGGGGGAATGGCCAAGTTGAAAGAGTTCATAGAACCATCATAGCAGTTCTGACGAAGTTATGTATAGAAAATCCAGACCTCTGGTACAGACATGTAAGCCGTTTACAGAGAGCTCTAAATAGTACGTACCATCGTAGTATTAAAACATCCCCCTTTCAACTTATGATTGGTACAAGTATGAAATCAAAAGAAGACCTGGAAATAGTACAACGGTTAAAAGATGAAGAGATTGAGCAGTATGACAAAAGTCGTGAGGAACTTAGGGTCCAAGCAAAGCAACAAATTCTGCAGGTTCAAGATGAGAATCGAAGAAACTTTAATAAAAACCGAAAGGAGAGCACCAGGTATGAAATGGGAGAGCTGGTGGCTATCAAAAGAACGCAGTTTGGTGCTGGGCTCAAGTTGAAACCTAAGTATCTGGGCCCGTACAAGATTGTGAAAGTTAAACGAAACGATCGCTATGATGTAGAGAAGGCAGATAACGGTGCAGAGGGACCCAATAAAACCTCTACTTGTGCTGATCAGATGAAGAGGTGGCCATTAACATCTGGCATGGAAAACTTAGGTGAGTAAGGTGATGAATGTTAGGAGTTATAGTATGGCTGGTAGGTGATGTATGTTAATGTTATTTTTAAGTATGTAGTTGTTTATTTAACTTGTTTCATTTACTTAGGTAAATAGAAGTAAAGTATGTCAAGGTATCCATGTGGTCACTTATCACTGTATTATTTATTTTTTACAGTAATTTAAGATGTACTTACAGATTCCAAACTATGTTTGTTTTGTTTTGGATTCACCTAGCTGGAATAACCGCCTATAGTTAGTTCACTTGAAGACAAGTGTAAACTTAGTACCTATAAAGTTTTCTGTTTTTCTATAAGTTAGTAATGTACTTATTGCAAAGTAGGCTAACATCTAAGTAGGTATATGGATAAAAATAAAAAACATTGTAACAGTACACATTTATTTCAAGTGAAAACATTTGTTTATAACATTAGATAGCATTGTATAACTAAATATAATCTAGATTTACTACTATTGTTATACTTACCAGGATAATTGTTCGAATACCTAGTACATAAGTACCTACTATGTTAAGATGCATTGTTTGCTTATTGGTTTGTAATTGGTTTCAATGTATGAGAGCGAGCATGGCTGGGGATGAATGTCTGGGCCAGACATTGTGTCAGGACTGGCCGAGTGTGGTAATGGAACATTAAGATTCTGGGTGCAAGGGAACGCAAGGACCGAGTGAGCGGAGAGAGTGAAATCGATGAATGAGTGGAAAAGAACGGAGTGAATGGGTATTATGGAAGCGGTGATCGAATCGAGAGGTGTAGGATTTTTCATGGATTACTAAAAGAAGAATAAAAGTGTATCTTGGAGCTACCCCTGGTTTTCTGTTCATCCCCCCGTCCTACATCTATATATTTTAATACAAAACCTACACTAAGTCGTAAGACTTGTGTTGTAGGTTCTGCGAATCTTCCAAGGAATTACAGTTACGCCATTAAGTATCTTGATCATTTTACATTATAAAGAAAAGAACTTAAAAAAAAAGAATCAATAGAGAATACAATACAGAATTCATTAAATAGCAAACACAACAGCGTAATAAGTATTCAATAATAATTTTATGCATCTCTAAACAATATCAAGAATACTTTATAATAATAGTAGTGTAGCGCCATCTATCTCGGTACATAAGAACTAACATGAAAAATACCCTAGATCGCGCAAACGAAGTTATCACGGAGTTTGAACATAAGTAATACTACCGAATACCATCCATCGGTCCTCGGACCCCGAGCCAAAGGTCGCTCGGCGTGGAAGATCTTCCCTTTTCGTAGAAGGACACCTATCCTACAATGTTCTCCTCAGTAGGATTTTATTTTCATGATCTTCTTCTAAAAGGAAAAGGGAAAAATTGGATTTGAAAATTGATTATATTATGTGAATTGATTATACTATAAACGATGCATGAGTTGAAAAAGTACGCAAGTGCCCTCAATATTTGAACTTGACTTTCATTCACCAAAATGGCGTGCTACCAAGCCATTAGTAAATTTTTGAGAATGCGTAAATGCGTGCATTGTGAAATCTCACTTTTGGTTGACCTATAATATGACGGTTTTACCACGGAATGTTACTAATTACCCTTGGTGAAGGCAATGGCTTCTAATTTGTGGAGAAAGTGTAGATATTCTAAATAACTTTAAGATAACTATTTATTCTTTGAAGCATTAAGTATCTTATTAGTCCAGACGTAAAGGCGTTGGGGCATTAGTCGGTAGTATACTACCGACGAATGTTCCAACGCCTTTACGCAGAGACGGAAGTGTGACAGAGTGTTGTGGGTCGTGTGTTTGATTCCCACCGCGAACAATCATTTGTGTGTGGCAAACATAGATGTTTGTTCTCCGTCTGGGTGTTACTATGTATCATTAGTACCTACTTGGGTATTTACAAAAAAAGCAAAGCTTGTACTATGGGAGCTATGAGAACTAGATTGCTGATAGAAAACTCATTATAATTTATTTTAGTAAATACATACTTATGATAGATAGTAACACCCAGACATATAGAACCAACATCTATGTGCCACACGCAAATGTTTGTTCTCGGTGGTGATCGAACCCACGACCCACAGCACGGAAGGCAGAGCTACTACCAACTGAACTGTGACGCCTGTCATATTAACTAGCCGTCTCCCGCGGCGTCGCTCGCGTTAGAGTGTGACTTTAAAAAATTCCTTTCTTAGTGCACCCCTACACTATATAAGGATACTACCCTCCAAATTTCAAACCTCTAGAAGTTATAGTTTAGGCTGTGCGTTGATTCTCAGTCAGCTTCAAAAGAGTTTTATATATATATTGATATTTTTTTATTATTTATTTTATTTTCAGTACACCAAACTCTCAGCTAAGAGTTCGTCTAGGCGAATGGGATGTCCGAGACTCGGGCGAGAGATACTCACACGAAGAGTTTGCAGTTCAAAGGAAAGAGGTTCATCCATCGTACGAACCCGCTGACTTCAGGAACGACGTGGCATTGGTGCAGTTAGAAAGAGGAGTGGTATTCAAACAACATATTCTACCGGTAAGAAAGCAAGCTCGTATGAGTTAGTAAATAGGGTAAACTACCCTAATCTTGGCACCCCCACCAATTGTTGGCACTTCTCTGATTTATCCTATTTACTAAGAAAAAGCCAGACCTCACGATGTTGTTATAAACAACAACTTAACATAATAACTTATGCATGATTCTTTTTATGACACAAAATAAACTTTTTCTATTCTATTCTATTCTATTCTAATAATAAACATATCTTTAATTTTAGTTTTTGGCTTTTATACACTTTCATCCGCGTGGAAAAGTGTCTTTTAGGTAGCATTTCTAAATACTTCCATACAACTTTTCATCTCCCCCCCCCCTTTTCAACCCCCTTACAACCCTTTTTTCGCATTAAAAAGTAGCCTATGTCCTTTCTCAGGCTCTAGACTATCTGTGTACCAAATTTTATTCAAATCGGTTCAGTAGTTTTGTCGTGAAAGCGAGACAGGCAGACAGAGTTACTTTCGCATTTATAATAAGGATAGATAAATTGTCTAAGAGCTACTTGTGAGTTATGTTTTCCTTTCCAGGTTTGTCTTCCAGCAAAGCAGATCAAACTGGCTGGTAAAATGGCGACCGTGGCCGGATGGGGTCGAACGAGACATGGACAGAGTACTGTACCTTCAGTATTACAGGTACCTACTTGTTATAAAGGAATAAAACTTTCTGAACTCCAACAAAAATACATACAAAGATTGGCAGGTTAGAAATATATCCTACTAATATTATAAACGCGAAAGTTTGTAAGTATGGATGGATGGATGTTTGTTACTCTTTCACGTAAAAACTACTGATCCGATTTGGATGAAACTTGGAATATACAAGGTGTAACATAATTACCCTGTAAGCCCGAAGGGGGCGTAATCAGACCGACCACCTGAGTGCTTGGATATGTGCAAAGGGTTAATAAATCTTAATTGAAATTTTCATACAAAAGTACAACTTTCAATATTTTAAAAATTTGGGACAGCCCTATGTGTTTGGTTACTATTTGCGTAAACTCGTACACACGCATGCACACATAGGTACCCTCTTACCGCGTCGCACGCACACGCATGCTGTGTGTACGTACATTTTAAGTAAATTACGAGCTCATTTTTATGAATGAATAACTTCGAAATCTCAAAAGTCGTACAACAAACACTGTTCACCGTGACCTGTAAACTACCCTCTTTTCAGACTTATAGGGTAATTATGTTACACCGTGTATATAGTCCGTGACCTGGATTAACACATAGGCTACATCAACGGGATCCACCGGGACGCGAACGAAGTCGCGGGCGGAAGTGAGTTTTTCTTGTCATAATTTTTCAGGAAGTCGACGTAGAAGTGATTCCCAACGAAAGATGTCAGAGATGGTTCAGAGCTGCTGGTAGGAGAGAAACTATACACGATGTCTTCCTTTGTGCTGGATATAAAGAGGTAAACTAATGACAGGCGTCACGGCTCAGTCGGTAGTAGCTTTGCCTTCCATGCTGTGGGTCGTGGGTTCGATCCCCACGAACAAACATTTGTATATTATGGTGAACACAGATGTTTGTTCTATGCCTGGGTGTTACTATGTTTTTAGATAAAAATATGTATATAAGTATTCTATCAGCAATCTAGTTCCCATAGTACAAGATTTGCTTAGTTTGGGTCTAAAAAGCGTTGTGTGAGATATCCAAAAAAAAATTGTTTTTAATTTATTTAATGCTTTAATTCCGAAATTCTTAACCGATTTTTGCTTTTATTTCGATTTTAGATACCTTGAGATACCTTAGATCTTGAGATTAAAATCTTAATTAAATTAAATTAAAAGATATCTTTTCTTAAAACTCTAAATTTTACATTGATACAATGCTACTTCTTGACACCTCTCTACACACACATGTAATCCTTACCTAATTAATATTATAAATGCGAAAGTAACTCTGTCTGTCTCGCTTTCACGCCAAAACTACTGAACCGATTTGAATGAAATTTGGTACACAGATAGTCTAGAACCTGAGAAAGGACATAGGCTACTTTTTAATGCGAATAAAGTGTTGTAAGGGGGTTGAAAGGGGGGGGATGAAAAGTTGTATGGAAGTAATTAAAAATGCTTCCCATAAGACACTTTTCCACGCGGACAAAGTCTCGGGCACACTTAGTTCTGCAAATAAATATACTTAGACTAAGACTTTGACTTTCAGGGCGGTCGTGATTCCTGCCAAGGTGACAGCGGAGGCCCACTCACTATGAAGCTGGAGGGGCGAAGCACCCTTGTGGGGCTGGTCTCATGGGGCATTGGATGTGGACGAGAGCATTTACCTGGGGTTTATACTAACATACAGAAGTTCGTGCCTTGGATAGACAAGGTGTTAAATCCATAAATAAATCTTAAAATTTAGGATTCACTGAATTTTTTTTTTCAAAGTTTTCTCTAAATTTAGCAAATTTTGATCAAAAATATACCTATGTTTTATCTGATTCAGTAAAAAGTATTCATTTCATTCACACTTAAAGTAAAAAATTATACCATGTGTTATGGTCAAAACCTTGATTTGACCTTGACATCAAATTTTTGACAAACTTTCTAAGTAATACATACCTATTTATTTAAGTCTACAAAGCTTTGAAAAGGAAATTTAGAATAACTATACGATTGCCTATTCAATAATTACATTCTGAAAACATCAAAGTTTTGTAAAAACTTGGAAAAATTTACCTAATCCTAATCCTTCAAAGCTTTTTAAAAAAGAAGAAATATAGAAAAACTATTACTTTACCAATTCAATAGGTATTATTATCATTATGCCGATCTCGAATTCTGAAACATTGTAAATTGTTGTAAATATTTTCTAATTTGTAAGTAACTGGTGTCTTCCAGTGTTGTAAAAATGATCCTTATGTGATTGTTAAAATACAACAAGAAATTATAATTATTATAGAAATTTAGCTTAAAGTAAATTCTAAAACAAATTATTTATTTTCTAACATTGTTACCAATATTTTTTTCTATTCAAGAATTTTTATATTTAATGTTAAACCTATGTTAAAAAAAATTAATAATTCATTGAGAAGTCATTTTGTTTTGTAGTTACTTTTATAGTTAGGTATCTTTCATCAATACTTAGGGTGTTATTACACCAATCGATTGATCGTCGATCGATGGTAGAATCGATTAGTCGACGTCGATCGATAATTTCTACCAGACCAATCGATCGATGGTAGAATGAATTAGTCAACGTCGATCAAGCTCGAGTGAATACATTTTGAAAGAAACTGATGGAATACAGCCGGGGATATCGATCGATCGATTGGTTAGTCGAACGGTATCCTTCGATCGATTAAAGCTACCACACCAATATTAGGTATCAAATCATCAAATTTTATGTCGAAAATACCCATCAAAAAGTTCTATTTTGTACCAAAAATTGCCGACGATAATCATTAAAACTAGAAAAGTATTTTTATAAAAATAATATATTATTCTTTCTCAATCATGATCATTTTTATAATGAAAAAAGATATTTTCGTAAATAGTTTTATTCACGTTTTATATTAAGTACTTTAATAAAAGTCCTAAATTAGGATGGACTAAGTGGTCCAGTTATTTATTTAATAGGTTTATTAATTTAAGATTTTTTTACTTTTAATAAACTGTTTTTATAATAATAACTTTGTATATTAATTATATTTTCTTGTTCCTGGTTTTCTGTCATACAGAATTTCAGTATACTTACAATAATTAAGATTTTAGTTTTTCGATTCGTCTCAAAATCTATACGAAGGGGATAAAAATAAGTACATAAATGTTTTAGTTATTTGTAGCCTATAAGTAACTGAAACATTTATGTACTTATTTTTAGTTTTATTGTGACATACCAATGAATATTTTTTTCTACGTTTTATTATGACTATTACAAACTTTATTGAAATATAATTATGTCGGAAGCTGATCCTCAGTAGACTTTTCTAACGGGTTCGAGATGTTTTAGATGGTTACTCGAACGGCGTCGAGTATCAACTACTAAAAGCGTTGTCAGAGCAGACAGGCCAGCGTCGGTGGTGATGAATGGAAAACTTAACATCTCATACATCACACAGTAATTAGAATATTATTTAGATAATTATTGGCAAAGACAATCCGCTGCCACTTCTCTTGCTTTTTCGAATCCCTGCTAGACATGAGTTTGATATTAACGAGACGTAACTTAAAACGGATATGGGTTCGATATCATACCATATCGATAGATCCACATAACCGATTTCACGAAAACTAATCAAAACCTCTACTGTTAAGGCCGCGCGCACTTTGGATACGCTTTCGTACGATTTTTACTCGTGATTAGGTACACAAACGAACACCCACGAACGATCCCGACTTTCCAAGTACCTACCTACCTACCTACTACTTCCCAGTAGTAGGTAGGTAGGTAGGTACTTGCTACCAACTACCTACTACTGAGGTAGAGCTCCCGCTCGCAGCACGCAGCGCAGACTAGCCGCAAGTTAGCCGACGACCAAAACGAAAACATTACAAACCAACCAAAACGACCGATACGATACGCTTGATTCGCTACCTCTCTTTCTAAGTATGAATAGTTTTACTGGTTAGAAAGAGATGGAGCGAATTTGAGTGACGTAACGTTAGCTATATTTGCATGTTAGTGGCGTGCGAAAAAATATGTATCGATATTTGAAACCCGTTATTGAAATCGATATGCAAACTGTATAGCGGCTACGTAGCCGTGTGCGAGAAAAAACGAAAACGCCCATCTCTAATCCCTGCCTATCTGTCAAAGTCAATTATGTCACTCTTCCGTCTCTCAAGTGACGTCTTCCCACCGATTCCACAGACTGCAGATTCTTGCAGGCTGTTTGGCACGTTTCGTCTAGTGTAATCAAGCGCCATCTCGTGGCTGATAGCCGCTTGAGTTACACTATATTGCTTTTTCCGTCATATAAAATAAAGTCGTATTAGTTACACTATTTAACTAAAAAAAAAAAAAAAGTTACACTATTTATAACTCAAGAACGGTTGAACCGATTTGGCTGAAAATCGGTAGAGAGGTAGCTTAGACCCAGGAGACGGACATAGGATACTATTTATCCCGTTCCCGGGGAGAAATTTTTTGAAAAAAGTATTTCATTAAATTTTGTAAAAAATGACCTGAAAAATTCCTTACCATAGATGGACAGCTGGTTCAGAAATAAATTGGTAAAATTCACTAATAGGTAAATAAGTCATAAAGTGAACACAATTCACAGATATCGTAAAAGAAGAGAATGAGTCATCTTGAAACAAAGTTTCCATAAACAAAACTAGATGTCGCTGCTAAAAACGTATCGATCCTTAAACGCGCTATCGTTGCGTTTCGAGTTGTTACCAACTTAATATGATACTACAATTTTATTATCCATTTCTAAATTTGCAATCTAAATTTACTATTTTTGATGAAGAATTTTTTAAATGTCTTCTAGCATGTTTATTTATTAGGCCTTTACATCTATTTAAGACTAGCCGTCGCCTGCGGCGTTGCTCGCGTTCTAGACTAGACCCTTTTAGAGAGCGACTTTTCAAAATTCCTTTCTTAGTGCACCTCTACGCTACATAAGGATACTATCTTCCAAATTTAATACCTGTAGGACTTATGGTTTAGGCTGCGCGTTGATTATCAGTCAGCTTCAAAAGAGTTTTATATACTTAGTATATTGATAATTTACACAGCGTCAGGAAGCAACCTATGCCTACACTTAAGGCGTATGTAAAAGACATACAATCCTCTCGCTCACACATTTCAACATTTTAAAAGGTTCAATATAACTAAATGTAATTATGTGAAATTGCAGAGCTTCAGGGTCGAGAGAATAACAATGCAAAGGTTCAGTAAAAATATCACATTGATCCAAACTAGTTTTCTAACCAAAAAATGTGCACTTTAATTTATCGCATTGGTATACGTTTTGGATCAATGTGATATTTTTGCTGAACCTTTGCATTGTTATTCTCTCGACCCTGAAGCTCTGCAATTTCACATATACATTTAGTTATATTATATCTTCAAAAATGTTGAAATGTGCGAGTGAGAGTGTTGTCTGCCTTTTACATACGCCTTAACGACACACAGTAGTGCCTGGGACAATGTTTAGATGGAGTAGACATATAGCATACTAGCTGATACCCGCGACTTAGTACGCGTGCGAAACTGTCAACCAGGTATTCGATGAACCTCGTGCCAAAGGCTGCTTTTGGTTTAGAGAGTTCAAGCTGTATCTAAGAATCCACTTCTTTGGTTTCAATAAAATATAGCCTATGTTTCAATCCGGGAAAAGGAGTTCCAAATGGTATAAGTTTCGTCTAAATTGGTCCAGTAGCTAAGGCGTGATCCGCGAACAAACAAACAAGCAAACATACAAACTGGATTTTCGGAAACAGAATTGTTTATTTAGTAGATCTGCATATTTCGTTTATCCATAGGTATCTTTAATTTAACATTTTGGCTTTTTTACAGTTTTACAATTGTACTAGCTGCCGCCCGCGACTTCGTTTGCATCCCGTTGGATCCCGTTGATTTTTCGGGATAAAAAGTAGCCTATGTGTTATTACGGCCAGGTTGTGTACCCACCAACATAAAACAGGTTTTATTCAAGCTGTCAGTTGTTCTATGTCAGTTGTGTTTTGCTATACCATTTCTAACAAATGAACGGCTGGACTGATGTTTTTACTGATATTTTTTTTTGGATTTTCATCTTTTCCCCGGGAACGGGATAACAAGTATCCTATGTGTTAATCCAGGTCACGGACAATATATATTCCAAGTTTCATCCAAATCGGATCAGTAGTTTTTGCGTGAAAGAGTAACAAACATTGATACATACATACATCGTTACAAACTTTCGCGTTTATAATATTAGTAGGATAGATAGATAGATTTTTTTAAGTTTTTACCTAATACTGTAACAGCTGAACTAATTTGAATGTGAAATAAAAGTAGCTCGTAAATCTTAGTTACTTTATTTATTTATAGGGTCTTTCAATAAGCGCTTCCTAACTTCAAATCTAAATAAAAAAACGATGTGTGTGAGATATCATCGAATTTTTTTATTTGTTTGAAAGGCCTATCTATGCCGTTATGTGTGGACTAAAACATCGTTTCAATATCCGCTGCGGCTTCTCTGGGTGACGCGCATCCTAAATGTCCAATTTTCCATGTCTTTAGCGCATAAAATCAGGATGAATTTGACCGATGGCGTTGATTAGTTTGGTTGTGAGAGCCGCTGTGATTTTCTGGCTTAATCGCATAGACTTGGAACTTAAGAAAACCCCACAAAAAAAGTCTTATTAGGTCAAATCACATGACCTCGGATGCCAGTCCACATTACCTGCAGTGAGATGTCCAATCTGGCATGAACTGTGTGGCACGCAGCGCCGTCCTTCTAAAACCAGATGTCGTTGGTGTCCTTATCATCCAATTCAGGCCAAAAGAAGTTGGTAATCATCGACCGGTAGGACGATTATGGTGACTGTGAAATGGGCGAAACGCGCGGCGGAACGTTGCCCGAACAGAACCACCCATTTTGATAAAACAATTTTATCATTTTCACGTGTCGTGGAACGCTACATCCGTCAATGGTGATTTGGCAAAACTGGCTGAATAAATGACAGCTAATTTGACAGCTGTAGCTTCAACAAGATGGCCGCTATCAACGGTCAAAGTTCGGACGTATTGGAAGACCCTATAGATACACCTGAGCAAAGCCACGGGCTGAAGCTCGTATATAAAATGTGTAGGGTCAAAGTGAGAGGAGCGCGTTGATGTCTTCTGTTCATAAAACTGCATTTTATATACTTTTAATTATAATTTAGGTGGTTTGAAAATTAACTGTAAATTCCAAACTCCCTCAGTTTCTCTAATAATCATATTATTTTGATCACATTTGGCATAAAAGCCATAAACGTAAACAATAAACGTATTTCATTTCATTTTTTATTTCATTTCAGGCGTCATGGCTCAGTCGGTAGTAGCTCTGCTTTCCCTGCTGTGGGTCGTGGGTTCGATCCCCACCGAGAACAAACATTTGTGTGTTGTAAACATAGATGTTTGTTCTGTGTCTGGGTGTTACTATGTATTATAAGTATGTATTTACAAAAAAAAATGTATGTATGTATTCTATCAGCCATCTAGTTTCCATCGTACAAGCTTTGCTTAGTTTGGGACTAGAAGGCGTTGTGTTAAGTGTCCGTGAATATTTATTATATTTATTATTATTATTTCATAAATCTGGTAGAATCTGGCAACCATTATCTGGTAGATAGATCTAAAAAAATGTTGATTATATTTAAAACACATAAAAAAACCTTATTATGTCTACTGTCTTTTAACGTAGATGCGTCTCTGAGTGCGACTTTTTATTCCAGACGGTATTAAATGAATAATTTTACATCAAAATGGTCATATATTTAAAAAAAACTATTATGTTCTTTAAACTCACAGATTAAGGTCTAAAATTGTAAAAACTTTTCGGTGGACACAATGCGAAACCCATAACATTAGGTTGGTATAGTAATATTATAGAAATAAGGTCGAAATTGCAATGAACTTTCAGAGTTTGTTATTAAGTATTTGATGATTCAAAAACTTGCTTTGTGAGACAGAAAAAGACTACGTTTTGCGAAATGGTTTTCTTGTGTTGTAATATTGGTTCAGAAGTCGCAGAGCTACCGCCAAGTATAGTGATAATAGAAGTCTTAAGTGCCTATCTTATAAAAAGTTAGAGTAGATTATTATGCCTTGATTACCATACGTCAGGAGATAAATAAAATAAATAAATAAATATTCACGGACACTTAACACAACTTAATAATGTGTACTCTATTATTTTAAAATACGGATAAAACTTTGACTGCCATTTTTACAAATCAGTGAAATCTACAATGTTTTTAAATTAAGTTAAACCCAGCTGATACATATTTACTGTGCTACCTATGACTACTCTAAGAACATTGTAAAATTTCGAAAGAAGAATAAATGAATTGAATTGAATAACTTTATTCTAGTTTTATGTATAAGTGATTAGAATCTATACTATTATAAAACTAAAAACGCCAAAAACTAAGATTAAAGATATGGGAAAACTAAATAAGCAGTTCTACTAAATAAACGATTCTGATTTCAAAAATCGAGTTTGTCTGTCTGTCGGTTTGTTTGTTCCTTAACTACTGGACCAATTTCAATGAAACTTATACCATTCAGAAGCCCTTTTTCCGGATCAAAACATAGGCTATATTTATTTTAAAAAAAGTCGTGGATTCTAAGATAAAGCTTGACCTCTCTAAACCAAAAGCATTCTTTGGCACGAGGTTCATCGTATGCTTGAAGACAGATATGTTGGTGGAAAGTTTTGCACGCGTCCGGAGTCGCGGGTATCAGCCAGTAAGGTTCTAAAAATGATGTTCAAAGTTTTGGACGCTTGGGAGTCAGACCCAATTTTTTTTTAACTATAACACATTATTGGTCAGACTGGATTCTAAGTAATTATAAGTTTAAAAAACTGGAAAAACCGACTTCAATTTGATACGCCTTCATCATCAAATGATTATGATGATGGCAGTTCGGGACCAACCTGGAAGCATACCCTTTCAGATAAAAAAAGAATTTCTCAAATCGGTTCATAAATGACGGAGTTTTGAGGTAACAAACATAAAAAAATACAACCGAATTGAGAACCTCCTCCTTTTTTGAAGTCGGTTAAAAATGGCAATAAAAGAATTAACTTTGTACAGCAAAAATAATCATTATAAAATGTAATCGCTCTCTTATAAGACTCATAAAAGGACCAAGATGAGATATATTGATGATCTTTGTAAAGTAATTACTTTAGCTTGGAACCAACACCCGTTATGGAAACAAGTTTTTAACTCCTTTTCTGACATCATCCTTATATTCGGCCACAGGAGCTATAATCGCTTGGCGTATCGATTGATAAACGACCTTATTGTCGAAGGTTGCTCTGCGCCAGCGCATTCAGTACCCACACGACTCTAGAACGCGCGGCCGCCATGCGGGCCAATACGACTAAACAAACGAAAACGAATTTTAATTAACTAAAAATAAAGTTACACACAATTGCTAAGGAATCAACGCGTCTGAAAAAAAATAAGTCACTAAATTGAATAAAAAGGATGTGTTACGAAAATAAGTGCAAAGGAATGTGGTTTCAGTGTCCATGAGAAAAAGAACGAGTGTTGAGTGATCGTTGCTTTTTTGTTTTTTAATGTGCGCGAACGTGCGCAGTCGGACAGGATTTTTTAAAAGGTAAGTATTTTTTTAGTAACTAATAAGTTTTCTTTGTAAAAACATCTTATTACAAATAAATTGAGCGATAAAACTTGTTTCTAACCAGATTTGGTCAATGGATTACCAAATCACGACTTACAAAATCGTTTTGACCATGGTGCCGGTATTTTGAGCCAAGTTTGTGTTTAGAATGAGATTATAGGTGTATTGTCTTGCATAACGTATGTTTAACCAAGCAGAGTAATAAAAAAGTATTTTGAACATCAAAAAATCGTCGTAAGCAAAAAGCAAAAAACTAGTACGAACAAGTAAAACTTAGTACTTTTTATCTTCAAGCAAGCTAGCTCGTACGAGTGGCCAACTCTGGTGACGGAGTTTTTAGGCCGCCTAAAGGCCTCCGTCACGGCTTAACGACACTAGAGCCGGAGAATATCTACAGAAAATATCCAAGGTTTTGGTAAAGACGTTGTTTATATAATATTTTTCACTGGCCTTAACTATTATTTGTGTTTTATTCTAATCCCCATTTCTAAAAACCGAATACCTGTAGTCTAACTCCGGTGTGTCTGTCCGCCTGTAAAATGTTTTTGACAGACGAATAATGTGTTGACATTTTGACTTCACTTTCGCAATATTAAACTTCAATTCTTGTCTATGGCCTTTGCAGTGAATATTAAACTTTTTTCGACGACTTCTAACAATAAAATTCTGTTGACACTGGCAGTTGTCGTTCAAAATGACAAACAAAGGCCATAAATAAAAGAAGAAGAATTTTAAAAAAACATTCGAAACAAATTCAAATCGTTTATTGCACTGTTGTTTTATAGATGTTGTACAAAAGGTAGTTTAGCAATCATATATCCTGTTAGGGCACAGCAATCTGAGGAATAGTGTTACAACTTGATTTCTGAAGGAATTTATTTAGTCTATGCTTCTCTGCAAGTCCGGAATGAATATTACGGTTTGACACTGACAAGCGTTTGGAGATGACAGTCTCATTTCATCAACTGATTAAATAAAATTGTAACATCTTGCAAACCATCCCACTCTTTTCCTTTATCTACCCCTAGAAATAATTTTGTAACAATAGATAGGCACTAATATTTATATTATGTATCTAGTTTTAGAGATTTTAATTTTCATCTAGTAACTCTTGCAATAAATAAAACATTCCTTCCATATGAACGATGTATCTTTTGAAAAGCTTACTTGTGTCATGCGCATGCGCATATTGCGCATGCTTGACGATCTATAGCTACCTAAAACATATTACTCTGAAAAACCTTGGGGTTTTGAACAATGGCGCGAAACTGTGTCTAGTTTGTATTTCCTTATTCTATTTTATATTTTGTAATGTGGACTCTAAACGCAATAATTATCAGATTTGATCAGTCTGAGATTAACGCAGACATTTAGTTACAGGCAGGTTATGTACCTATTTTGGGACGAAACAGTAATAGAAATATTAAAATTGAAAGTTATTGTTTCGTCCCAGTGAGACGAGATAGTTGTAGGCCGAAACTAGAATGACTCCTAGCTTTTCATCAGTGCATAATGTACCTAGATATACCTATCGTGACGTGTTTGTTCACGGCGCTCGACTGCATCCAAGGTTACTCCCACTGGCCACCTACACGGTGACGTCACCCGGAACTCAACCCTTGACAAATGCTATTTGCATTCGTAAAAACTTGACAAGGCAGCTGAAGTACGTCTTGGCTTTTTTTTTAGCTACTTACCCCTTTATTTATACTCAACTGTCACTTTAGCGCGGCTTTAAAAAATGCTCTTGCATTGTCACTTGCATGACAGCGGAAAGAGATGACAACAGATTTAGCAATCATTTGTATTTTAATCTTTTAACCTGTAATCTGTTATTTTGTTCTTTTAATGTGTTTCTCTTTTCTATACTTATTACTTATAATATTATATATAATATATAATATAATATTATAAAGAGGAAAGGTTTGATTTTTTGTTTGTTTGTTTGTTTGTATGAATTGAATAGGCTCCGAAACTACTGGACCGATTAAAAAAATTCTTTTACCATTAGAATCCTACATTATCCCTGATGAACATAGGCTATATTTTATCCCGGAATTCCCACGGGAACGGGAATTACGCGGGTGAAACCGCGAGGCGCTGCTAGTATTTTATACATTTATAAGTTTTATTTAATTTAAGCATGTCGGTCTCCGATGAAGTATATGACACTAACTTAAAATTATGAACACCTTGTAATTTGACCATACTTCTTGCGAATAAATACATTTCATTTCATTTTCATTTCATTTCGCTCATTTACTAGTATAGTATTATAATGATCTGTGGCTCGGCTTTAGAAGACCAATAATAATATGAATATATAATATTAAATGCAACAAATAAATAAGTAAGTTTTTTAAAGCCACTAAAACTATTTTTAGTCCTACCGGAAGCCCTTCGGACCGGAAACATGAATTGGATTGTTCTCCCCAAAACCCATGACCCTACAAAAACCCTACCCCCTGTCAAACACCTGCTTTTGTATCACACAGTCAAACAAAAAAATGTTTACGTTTTCGGTTGTAACTTTTTTTTCCCATGTTCAATCTCTTTGACTGCAGTAGTAAAAAATCTAAAGCTTATTTTATTATTTTAGCCGTTCATGGGAAGAACAAAAACTTCAAATAAGAGGGTGAGTGCATTATTATATCACCCACCATAATTTGCATATCAATGGAAGGTAAGAATCAGCTATAACCCCACCCTCTTACTTGAAGTTTCGTCAGACTATGTTATAAGTACTTATTTAACTTCAAGAATTGTTATTTGCTTATTTATAACCTGACACGGTATTTGTACTTATGTATCTACTACCTAGATACAGTTATTATTATTTAATCGTGTTTTTGGTCTCGAAATTTGTCATTTCGGTAGGTGTTAGTAGTGCACACGGGCCTAAGCCAAGTGGGCACCACAATAATTTTGTGTTGGGGTTGAGTCGTCCTGTAAGAACTTTCGGACCGTCCTACAGGTGTTCAAGATTGCAGCTTTCTGTATCGTTATGTAAATGCTTTCTTGTAGATCTAACATTTTGAGGTAGTGATGTAAGTTGTTTGGCACGACTCCTGTGCTCGATAGTACTAAAGGCACAATGAAAACCTTATTCATTTTCCACATTCTTATTATTTCCTCTTTTAGTTCTGTATATTTATGTATTTTTTCAGTTATAGTTTTGTGAAGGTTTGAAGGTATTGCAACATCTATAAGGTAAGTAATTTTATTATTTTTATCTATTAGTGTTATATCCGGTCTATTGTTATGAACTGTTTTGTCTGTTAGAACCGCTCGGTCAAAGTTATTATTATTATTATTATTTACCTAACTTATAAAAGAACTATTTCATAAATAACAATCATAAAACAATCTAAAATAAATAGCTATTACATAATTCATTTTTGCCATTCACTTATGTATACTTAGTACTTATATCTTTTGCAATATCTGTTTAGTGTGTTGTAAGACTTATATTACTCTAGCAAGATGCATCATGACTTGTGATGAAACATTTAAGAAGAGATTCTCATACAAAAAATTTTTGCTGGCAGAAAACTCTTTTTACGGTTAAGGTCGCCTGTGTACATAATAAATATTCTTGGACATGTCACACAACGCTCTCTAGTCCCAAACTAAGCAAAGCTTGTACTTCGGGAAGTAGATTGCTGATAGAATACACATTTATTTTGTAAATACATACTTATGCATATAGTAGGTGCCAAATAACACCGCAATACAGGTCACCCGCCTTCACCACGATGTCGCAAAATTCAATTTATGTATGGTAAACAAACAGTACTAACGAGATTTGAGCGATACCGTCTTAGCGACAGGTTTGTATAGAAAGCGACAGAATTAGCCATACATAAATTGAATTTTGCGACATCGTGGTGAAGGTGGGTGAATGTCCTGTATTGCGGTGTTATTTGGCACCCACTATAGTAATAGGTACCCAGACACAGAACAAACATCTATGTTTGCCACACACAAATGTTTGTTCTCAGTGGGGATCGAAGCCTGTCTAATAGCAGTCTCTACCTATTTTGTTTTTTGTGTATACAATAAAGAATTTAAAAAAGAAAATGACGCTTTGACTAACGGCAGCCTTGTATGTAGATGATTTAGGCCTTATGCCCACTTCGGTAAAGGTTTTACTCTAATAGGAACGACGACAAAATGACAACGAAATGTTTTTTTGTCGACCGTGATATGACGTCATCGATAATAAAGTAGAATCTCCGCCAAACTGCCTATGTATCCACTATGCCCATGCCGCTGCCGGCATTATTAACGCAGACTTATTGTCACAGCAACATCGCCTTTATTCTCACTAGGAAGCTAGGGCCTGAATTTGGGGCGGGAGACGGGACAGAGGCATGTTGATGTTCACAATATGCTCATGCCCACTTCCCTGCCCAAGTCCCTGCCGACTGCGGCATAGTGTGAACGCAACATAAGGCCAGGTCAAAAACTTTTAGTTCAACGACTTTGACCAAGTTCTAATCAAAAACAGCAAATTGAAAACTCCAAAAGACTCGACGATTTCAATCTTGACTCGACTTGTATGTAACAACTAATAAATTGCATATCTTCATTAAGAAACATGATGAATAGGCAATAACTAAAATGGATTCTAAAAGTTATTGAATGACTGTGTAGGAGGTAACGCCTACACTGGATGTAGGAGCTGGAAAAATATTGCAACTTGGTATCCTTTTAGAGCCAAAATGTAATAATCATTTGCTAGGTCAAAAAAACTTGGCTATGGTGTCCTTCGGCAGAGATATTACTCAAATAAACATTCTTAGACGTATCACACAATACTCTCTAGACCCAAACTAAGCAAAGCTTCTACTGCGGGAACTAGATTGCTGACAGAATACTTACATAATATTACATTTTTTGTAATTAATACATAGTAGGTACTTATAATAAAACCCAATAGAACAAAAATCTGTTTGCCACACACAAATATTTGTTCGTCTAACAGCTGAATACTCAAACGCAACTCAAACCCCACTCAATTATATCCCGCTTAAATTATTGCCATCTCTTACAAATGAGTAATGTCAAACAGAGGCAGAGCAATCTTAAGTGGTGCTCAAATTTGAATGACGTTTGAGTATTCGGCTGTAAGCTGTGACACCTGTGAAACATAAGTCCATGACTAAGATATGACTGTAACATAACTGTGGATTCGAGTTCTGTCTGTGACTGATATTATATTTCAAATATTTCACTTGACATTGGCAAAATTGTCTGTCAAAATGACGGATAGAGGTAATAAATTAAAGAAGAAGAAGAACAGTAACATAGATTATTTACAAGCACTGACTCCATTGATCGTAGTCATGGAACTACCATAGAACAGATCATATACTCGTAAGGCCCATAGCACACGGCGTATTTTATACGCGCAGGCGACGCGCGTATTAGGAACGCACGTCTTGCGCGCCGTAGACGCTGATTGTTGCGTTTGCATTGATGATACATACAAGCGCGCGCATGAAGCCCGTATACGCGCTTTTGAAGCGCGTACACGCGCGTACAACGCGCCAGCGTAAGCAGTGTTGTCTCAACTGACGCCATTGTACAACAGGAGTCTCTGATCAAAACGCAAAGGCTACGAGCAACATACAGCGCGTATACGCGCAGTAGAAGCGCGTTTCACGATCGCCTTGTGTGCTTAGGTTGCAAGGTTGCGTTCAAATCTCGTTTGAAACGCGTGTACGCGCGTCAACTGCGCGTCGCCTGCGCGTATTAAATACGCCGTGTGCTATGGGCCTAACACTTACTATACACCATAGTATTGCTTTGTTGATGCATTGTCTTGCACAAGCCGCCCCCACGTACCCTTGCACGCCCATACTGATGAGACGAGACCTTAGGCCATCTTAAATGTTCCAACTGTGACAGTCTTGAGGCCACTTTAAAATACCGACGACTACATTATAGATTTTAATATTAATTATTTGTAAGAAGTGTCTTTCCAATGCTCTTTATTTTCTGATGTCTGGAGTTGGATACTAACGAATCCAACTCTGATTAGTCGGACTAAAAATAAGTGCACACATTTTTTATCAATAATTATTGCCCGGCATGGGTAAGCTGTTGAAACATTCCATCTTTTACACACAGCGATTTTAGACTGATTTTACGTCTTGAAAAATTTTAAAATGTGGGAGCGAAAACTTGTTTCATGGTTTTCAATAGGACAGAGACTTCAAGGCAGTAACGTTGCAAAAACTACGATCAAAATCTTCGATTTCCACCACTAAAGGTAAGGCAGCAGAGCCCTGAAATCGTGTCATAACTAACAAAACACCGCGACTTCCCTCCCACTCTTATTACAAAACTAACTAACAAGTGTAGGTACACGCTAAACATTACATAAAAGTTACATTTGCCGAAGACAGACGAAGGTTATGATGTCATCAAAGAACTGAGGTCAATACAGCTTAACTTAACCCGTCAAATGTTTGTCACTATATTTAACCAACTTCACAAAAGGAGGTTCTCAATTCGGTTGGTATATTTTTCAGTAGGTAGTTTGACAGAGTGTAACTGGAAAAAAATCTAGGTCTAGATTATACATTGCACCTGTAATAAGGGCCCTAATTTACGAATATTTCAACAATTAATCGGTCCATGAAAATTTACCTTTTGATAATATCTGTCGTGGTACAATTCCTGTCCATATTTCATAGCACAAAGGTCTAAAAATAATTAAGCCTACCAACACATAATAATTAACAACAGAGATCTAGACAAAATGGACGTCTCGGCGTCTCTTCCTTGTGGGTGTTTTGAATGATTTTTGCATTCATTTAGCTGTAAGTCGATTACATTTGCAATGTGACTGTCACGCCAAAAATCTCAAATTCTGAGACTTGCAAGGCAGGTCTAATATCGAATGAGCGAAGCGAACGAAGGTAGTAACGTTATAAAAGCAAGCAAGCTTATTCGAGTTAGTGGCCAACTCTGGTGGCGGAGTTTTTAGGCCGCCTTAAGGCCTCCGTTATGGCTTAACGACTGTTAGAACTGCCCTTCGAAGCACGGAAGCGCTCAGATGCCACCCCATACAGTGACCGCGCAGAACGTCGCTTAACTTAGATAAATCGGTGAAAATTGACTAAGCAAGTCTAGCCACGAGCGCTTCAGTATTGTTATAACGTGATAAAAATGTGTGCAAACAATTCTGTAGCAAACGCATTGCAATATTGAAACCACAGAGCAGCAATTATGATCAAAAGGACAGATATAAAAACAATACTCGATGGTTATATAACTGACACGCAATGGTTGACTTGCAAGCAGTAATCTTGTGACCTCACCGCGCTGTGATATCATCGTTGTACAAGTTCACAAAAAATTTACCTTTGACTGGTGTCTGGCTGTCATTTTGATTTATATTGTCTGTGGGTTGTCGCCATATCGAATTTTGGTCAAATACTATCATGTTTTTAGTGACATTCGCAGAATCAGATCGATTGGCGTAAGAATCATCAAAATTGGCCCACGCGTATGGTCTCTAAAGGACCACAAAAGAACATACAACCTTCGCGCAGTAGGGTAAAATAAGTCTTTTAAGTTTTCCTCAGTGGGGATCGAACCCGCGACCCACAATACGGAAGGCAGAGCTGCCAACTGAGCTGCGACGCCTGTCAATTATTATTGATCCTACTAATTGCTCAACCTACATATTTACTATGGACACTCGTTTGCATAATACGTACTTTATAGCCAGCCGTGTGTGTCGTTAATGACCTAGATGTGACCTCGGCGCGTCCTTTGACGGGTCAAGTGACATTGTTATAGTAGCTTACTGTAGGGTTAAATCGTAGGTCACTTATTTGTCACGTCAAAATCGAAATTAACTGTCTTATCAAGAGTGTTGCATCAAGAATGTTGCAAGTTAAAAAAAGCTTTCGATTGCCAAGTTTAAAAACGTAATAAAACGAAGACTTCTTTTAAAAGCATACTATAAAATATCTGATTATTTAGAAGAGAAACAAGCTTGGGTCGAGCTAGCTTCAACTCATCCAATATTAAAACCTAATGAAGATTCAAAGTGATCAGTGAGATTTTATTGAATAAAAGCATTTTTACTTATTTTCACTTTGCTTTTAAACTAAAACCTTGGGTAGTTATAGCTAAATACAACCAGGAACAAGTTGTTTTTACTTTTTATTATTAGTGTACTCTAAATTTTATGTACGATCTACCCATAATCTGTAGGCTAATAAGTAAATACGCTAACTAATTTTTTTAAGGTAAATTACGACAAAGAATGTGTCCACTAGCACTTTTCTTACTGTCTCTATTTTATAGAGAGATCACTTTGTTGTTGTGTTCATAGAAGTGATTTTAAAGTATCTAAACATGCCTTAATAAGTGCACAGCACTAACGGGCAGTGCAAATTCCGTTATAAGATTTTGGAGATAGTATACGTGCTCTGAAATAGTGATGGAAAACATCGCGATTGTAGACGTCATGGTCTAGATCACAATGCAAGCAACTCTGGTGACGGAGTTTTTAGGCCGCCTTAAGGCCTCCGTCGCAGCTTAAGGCGGGGTTATCCGAAACTTTTTGGGTTTTTAACAACTGTATCTCTACTGAAGTGCAAAATTTGCACGAAAAAAGAATATTTTATTAAAATTAAACATATATCCTGGAGCTTTGTAAAGATAGAAACGTGAAAAATAATAATTTTTTCGATAAAAAAAAATCGTAAAGATGACACTAAATCGATATTTCAAATGGTTCATACTACGATGTTTCTTCTTGAAATCATGTCAAAGTTATATCAAAAGATAGGGCTTATTATTTACTAGGGAACTGTAAAAAAATATATCATAATTTAGTTATTATTCATCTCTGTGAAAGAAAACTATTAAAATCTATACGTTCAGCCCGTTCAGGCGCTCGCGCCTTGCCCGTCTAGACATCTTCGTCCTAAACTTCTTGGATAAGCTCGCCTACGACTGCTAGAGCCGGGACAGTTTAACGTGCTCTCCGAAGCACGGAAGCGCTCAGATGTAAATGCAACTAACGGTCACTCATCCAAATAGTGACAGCGCAGAACGTCGCTTAACTTGTGACTTAGATAATCGGTGAAGGTACCTACTAGTAGCTAGGTAGTCTAAAGTCTATCCTACTAATATTATAAACGCGAAAGTTTATATGTATGGATGTTTGTTACTCTTTCACGCAAAAACTCCTGATCCGTGTTGGATGAAACTTGGAATATATATTGTCCGTGACCTAGATTAACACATAGGCTACTTTTTATTCAGGAAAATCAACGGGATCCAACGGGGGGACGCGAACGAAGTCGCGGGCGGAAGCTAGTAATCTATAGTGTATAAAAATTATCAATTTTATTACAAATCGAATGCATATGACCCTTTCTAACCTCTTCCTGGACCGTTACTTTGCAACTATCTCTCTCACACAATGAAAATGTCAGAGCGAAATAAAACCAGAGACCGGCCGAAATGGCCGGTATGACGTAACGTAGCCTCGCGCAACTTGACTGTACCGGTTTGTACAGGCGGGTACACAAGTGGTAAGGGTTTTTAGACTCATGGCCAATGGTTGCCACATTCATCGCTGCCTACCACCTCTGCCTTCACTGCGTCAGCCACCAATCACTGATATTATAAAAAAACACCCTTTTAAGTGCTTAAGCACTGCAGGGCTAATCTCGACCACCGTTCCAAACTGGATCGACGAATTTTGACAGAAGAATTGACATTTGACAGTTCAGAATGACATTATTTCGGTCAAAATCTTGAGCCAAACTGGAGAACGGTGGTGGTCGAGACTAGACCTACTGATCCAGACTAAAGATTAATTTATATGATCGAGAATCTCTACTCAAATCTATGTTTGAGTAACGTATAAGTTTGAGTTCATTAAGAAGGCATCATTTTGTTCAGGCATATAAGTTATTTTGTATATTATGAGTATCGTTTTACGAAGAAATCAATCTGTATGTATACTATTGTTTGACCCTCAGATTCGAAGTTTAACCCATTATTGCACGTAGTGTTTACGCACCTTTTAAAACCAAAGATCTTCATACAAATTTAGACCAAACTTTTCATGTAACACTTTTCTCGCCGATGCTACGTCCTATACCAATGCAGCTTGTCTGTGTGTATTTACGTGTGACATTGGCTTTGTACCGTGTCTCTATACACATTTCGAAATATTGATCTATTTAATGTTATACAACTTCAAAACAATACTTAGATCTCGTAGTCTAATAAACTTAAAAAAAAATGTTACCTAAAGCATATAGTAGAGTAGATTCTCATATAGCGCAATCACACCATGCCCATGCCGCTGCCGGCATGAATGCCGCGATTAATTCCGGAATGATTGCCACAGCAACCTCGCCTTTATTCTCACTAAGGAGCGAGGGCATTCAATGAACTTGGGCAGGGAGACGGGACAGCGGCATGTTCGTGTTCACGCCACTTCCCTGCCCAAGTCCCTGCCCACTTCGGCATAGTGTGATCGCGCTAAAACAAGAGTCCAAAATCAATGCTTGAGTTTTTTTTTAGTTTGGATTAGTGGTAGAATACAGACCGATAAAACTTTTTTTTTGCTTAAATTCAAATCATTTATAGATAAATCCACACTAGGTACCACAGCTGGAATCAGTATATTTGCATAGAACTCAGCACAGCAAGTATCTCTCTTTTTAAAGCCTCGAAGCCATTTTATTTTTCTTTTTTTCAATGTCCTTACAGTTTATACCAAATCATTATAAACTAATTTACAAAAAAAGAAGAGAGCCTTATGGCCACCGAACATCTATATCTTATTGCATTATCTGTGGTAATGTTGTCGAGAAACCGCGCCTTTGAATTTTCAACTTTTGTCATTTCTGCATGACTATTATCTCGTCCTCAGAGAGGTACGACGACTAACAAGTGTCAAAAGTGTACATTATGGCGCGTTTTGTCGACACCATTAGGTAGGTACCACAGATAATGCAATAGTTCCTAAACTGGTACAAAACATAGAGTAAGGGAAAAAAGAATAGAGATGACATACCTACGAAAATACCTAATCTGAGTCTGGCACAAAGATGGAGGCTTGCCGTAGAGCTGCGCGCACTATTATCGATATCGATAGTTGAATTGCACGGTGTTTACAGAATTTAAAAAATTCGCATATGAGTTTCTTTTAGATTTCTTCATAAAGGCTTCTACGAGTAGTACACACACACAGTGCCGCCGGCTTAGGTTGCCGTGCGGCTCAAGGTTACTTAGCTTATTGATTGAGTTTCATGCGGACTGCCAGTTTTTGCGGCTTGTGCCGGGGCATATGTGTAGGAGCCTTAGTAGAGTATCACTATTACTGATCAGCATACCACGCATTCATAATTACCAATGGAAATAATAAATAAATAACTGCTACTACAGATTTTTTCTGGTTTGTCGGACTATACCTACTTATTCTTTATTAATCTATCTTCTATTATTTTTCTATATAATATATCAAAATGAATCCTATTTCGTTGTCACTCAATAGCTCGAGAATGGCTGGACCAATTTGGATAATTCTACCAATTTGGATAATTTTTTTTTATGTTTTCTAAAAGTTCGTAGATGGTTCTTGCATTTAAAAAAAACTATGGTGGTACGTAGTGCGCCCGTGTCAACTTGTTACTAATATTATAATACTTAAGTGTAAAGGGAAATTACTCAGGTATAATTATTTATGAACTACTTGGCACGATCATTCCTAATAAAACGAAAATTATCATTTCAAACAGGTTTAATAAAAACTGTAATAGCCGTTCCGGTTATAATCAAGTTCTAAAAATGCCTTTTACAAGTAAAATAATTATGTTCACAATAATCAAATATAAGGGTTCATCAAACCGTCGATCCCAGTCATAATCAAGTTCGAAAAATATTTAAAGTTCGGTTAAAACATGTCTCTTCAAAATGCAGGGAACAAATGAAAATATGTTTCGTTGATCTATTTAAGTTTTCCAACCCAATTACATCCAGCCACTGTTCTTTTTTTTTTTTAGATGTCGGCAATCTAAAATAATAAAAAAGAAATCCGAGTTTAATTATATTCACCTGTCGCTAAGTTATCGATATCGATAAAAATGAAAATGCCGTACTACCGAAACTCTATTTACAAGGGAGAATTATTTTCTTATAAAATCACATAATATTAATGGTAAAACAGTAAATGATTACAGAAAAGCAAGAATATCATTTTAAACATTCCCACTAATAGCAAAATCTTTCAAAATAATAGGAAAAACAAGATATTTTGAATGAATTCGGTAACTTGCCTGTGCAACGTTATAATGGGATGTTTTTTATGGTGTTTCATGCGGCAACCTAACACACTGCACCTACCCATAATAAATGCAGTATTCTGCAAGTTCTAGCACTACTAACAAGCACAATTTTCGCGTAGAACACTAAATTTTCTTGAGAACACTGAAAAAAACAAGTCGCTATGACAACTGATGTACTTGATGTTGGCTGTGCTAAAACATGGCGACCGGCCGCAGGGAGAACTGTTCATAGAGACGTATAATGCCTGGTCCATAGATTCCTAGGTTCATGGTACAAAATGACACATTTTGACATAAAGTACATTTTGACAGAACGACATGACAAATATCTCGCGGTGCGCATCCTAGGCCCGCACCAGTATACAACCGTCTCCCACCTGTCAAAATTTTTTTCTGACGCGGGATGGTTTGAAAAATTGTCTTGCTAATTAATAAGTTTTATGCGGTATAAAGTGTTGTTCTGGACTTAGTTTTGTTATCGACGGTTGTAATTAATTACGGACTATACGAAATAAGCATTTTCGGTGTGTTTGGGCGCGGTCCCAAATATGGACGCTACCGGGGTCGATTCCAGGCCTCGGTCCAGGAGCAGTAGTATGAGTGAAGAAGAAATAGCTGTACAGGCAATTTTAGATGTTAACCAACAATGTGAGGAATTATTTGCTGTGAAGGAGACGCGGCCGCCGGCTCCGAAACGATTGAGGACCAACAATAGTAGCGATGAAAAAGAATGTATTGATGATGATGGATTTACTCTTGTGCAGAGCAAGGCACAACGTGTTGCGGCTAGAAAGAATCGAGGACCAACAATTGTTCGAGGTACCAATGTTTTGAATAACAATAATAATTGCTTTGAAGTATGTGTCTCGTCATACCAGTTGCTGCCAAAACAAATCGGGTTGGCCATGCTATTGAAGGCGGAAGGAATTACCAATGCGACACAGATAAAATACAAGAGCCCTTACAGAGTGGTTATAACATTCGAAAATAAAGAAGAAGCCGATAATTTAGTTTTGAATAAAACCTTTATGGATTCTGGATATAGGTGCTATATGACAAATGAGGTTGGCGTTACCTATGGTGTGGTGAAGTATTTGGAACTCGATGTAAAAGAAGAAGATTTGATGGAGTCATTGCAGTGCGAACAAAAAATAGTATCTGTAAAAAGGTTGAATAGAATGTCGGAGGAAGGTGAATGGGTCAGTAGCGAGACTGTACGCTTCGGTTTCAAGGGCTCTACTTTGCCTCCCTATGTGTTTGGATATGGTTGCAGGTTTAAGGTAAATCCTTACACTTTTCCGGTGACGCAGTGTGCATCTTGCTGGAAGTTTGGACATTTGACACGAACATGCCCGACCAAAAAGACTAGTTGTCCGAAATGTGGTGGACGCCATACAAACTGCGAGACGACGGATTATCGATGCATTAACTGCAAAGGCAAGCACATGGCCCTGAGTAAGTCTTGTCCTGTATTTTTGAAGGAAAGAGAAATTAGGTCCATTATGTGCCATGAAAATTACACCTATAAACATGCGCTAGCGAAATATTTGCAGGAAAAAACATTTACTTTTAACGAACCCAAGAACCCGGCATCCTTCTTTAAGTTTGGCAAGGAATCTAATGAGATGACCCACGAACCTGCGAAGTCCGGAATCCGCATGTCCTACAGCCAAAGTGTTGGTGCGAAAGTGATGCAAAAAGAGTCTTCAGTGCCCCTGAGTAGAGATGCTTTGCATAATGATTTCGTAGATGTAAGTGATGATGACGAATCAAGCAGCAGCGAGGAAAATGTTCAAAAAGGGTTTTCGAGTGGACGGAAAAGGAACAATAGGAGGAATAAGAGGCATGGAAAAAAAACACGGCGGAATAATACTGATGCTTGTTCTCAAGGTCCATCTGCATTAAAGGCGGCAGCATCGGCTACGGCCACAGGTGAGGATGTACCATCTGGTAGTGAGCTAAAGAAGAATTTTAGTTTTAGTCGGGTATTTACAAAAGCAAAAGACATTATATTTTCGGCCTCAAGTTTCGATGTGAAAGTCAGCCAAGTGTTGAAATTACTTTTTGATGAATTAATGTCATTCATAGTACAGATGGTGAGCAGTGGAGATGTCTTTACTAAACTGTTAGGTCTGTTTCATCATGGATAACACCATCTCTAATGTAACTGCGGCCAGGGCATCAGGCTCTGTGGGTTCCGTTGAGCAATGTTTGAATATTGCGCAATGGAACTCGCAGAGTTTGATGCCCAAAAAACTTGATCTTGAACTACTGCTTTGTCAAGAAAAGATAGGTATTTGCTTACTTAGTGAAACATGGCTTGATACGGATACTGACTTGCGAATAAGTAACTATCGTGTTTTCAGGCAGGACAGAACTGATTCTTATGGAGGTGTAGCTATATTGGTTCACAAAACAATAAAAACTCAAATGTATTCCATACATGTTAACAATAGTGGCATAGAGCTTTTATGTGTAAGAATTTTGAATTGTAAATATTTAGAACATATTGTATCGGTCTACTGCCCTTCAAATGTAAGAACTTCACAATGCGATTGGGATGGTATATTTTCAAAATTTAAGGATAAAGCAATTGTGGCGGGTGATTTTAATGGGCATCATTCTAATTGGTCATCTAAAATAGATTCCAGAGGGTTACAGTTACTGGATTCTTCTTTAGAGCATAATTTTGTATCTCTAAACAGTGGAGAATTTACGAGGGTTAAATTAGTTAATGGTACTTTGCAAGAATCTGCGCCAGACATAACATTTGTTACATCTGATATTGCCATTTATTTTAAATGGTTAGTCACACGGGAGAACTTAGGCAGTGATCATTTAGTTATCAAGTATTCTCTTCAGTACCAGGGTTCACGTAGGTTTATTAAGCGACGCAACTTTAAACTAGCTGATTGGCGTTTGTATCAGGAGATTTTGACGGAGAGCTTTAGCGAAGGTTTAGGCGATGCTGATATTCAATTGAGCTATGACTCATTCATAGAAAAGTTGAATAATGCAGCTCGACAAAGTATTCCTATGATTAAAAATTGTACTGATCCTCTTCAAACTTTTCAGCCAAAGCCCTACTGGTGTCCAGCGATATCTCATGCTATAGCTCAACGTCGGCTAGCACTTAAGGTGTTTAGGCGTAATCCCACACCCGCTAACCTTGGTATCTTGAATGGTAAGATTGCTGAAGCGCAAAGAGTTCATAGGCGGGCCAAGGGAGCTAGTTGGCAACAGTTCTGTGAAAAGGTAGATGAAAATGTGTCTGCCTCTGATATGTGGCGCCGTATGCGCTGGATGAAGGGTTTACATAGGGATTATGCACATGCTCCTAAAGATAAGAAAGAAGAACTTTTACGTAGTTTAGCTCCAGATTCTGTGCAAACTTCACAACCTATTTTTTTCTCAAAAAATACTCTTTTAGATGAGGAGTTTTCTTTTCAAGAGCTTCAAAGTAGCTTAAAAAAAAAGGATACGGCCCCTGGAGACGATGATATAACATATTCTATGATTTATAATCTTCCTAAGGAGGGTAAGTTAATTTTGCTGAACATTTTTAATAAGATATTTAAGAGCTCTTTTATTCCTGAACAGTGGCGCAGTATTAAAATAGTTCCCATTCCCAAACCTAATTCAAACCCTAATGTAATGCCAAAATTTAGACCTATTTCGTTAATATCTTGTATTTGTAAAATTTTTCATGCTATGATTTGTAAGCGCATTGAATGGTTTGTTGAAAAACATAACATTTTAGCCCCAGTCACGAGTGGATTCAGAAAAAGTCAATCCTGTATAGACTGTTTAGTTCGACTTCTTACAGACATTCAAATAGGGTTCTCTAAAAATGTGTCTACACTAGCAGTTTTTCTTGACGTAGAAAGTGCATATAACAATGTTTTGACGGACCAACTAGTTAGTTTGCTTGATAGTTTAAACATAGGGTCACTAACTTGTAAATATTTGTGGTCTTTTCTAAGTAGAAGATCGTTAAAAATTAAAGATGATAGTGATGATAGTGCCATAGTGAGATGGTCCGGTAGAGGTTTGGCACAAGGCGATCCTCTTTCCCCTCTCTTATTTAATATTGCTACTCATAAAATTTGCACAGGTTATGATAGCGTTAAAGTGTTGCAGTACGCTGATGACTTTGTTTTTTACGTCCAAAACAGAAGTGCGGAGTTAAATGAAACTGATCTTCAAGCAGCTTTAAATTCTGCTGTTAGTAAGCTGGAGGAATTAGGCCTAGAAGTGTCACCAACCAAAACTCATTGCTGTAGTTTCAGGAAAGGAAGGAAAATAGATAATATAACGCTTTCAATTAATAGTAACCATATTACAGCTGTAGCAAATATTAAGTATTTAGGAATCTGGTTGGATCGGTCTTTATTGTGGAACAAACACATAAATGAAATTCGCGAAAAGGTTATGAAAAAGATAGGACTGTTAAAAATTTTAGCTGGGGCGGCTTGGGGATTGCATCCTAAACATTTGCGTCGCCTGTATATCGCTTTAATACGTAGTAGAATGGACTATGGATGCTTTTTATATGATACCGCCGCGAAAACGCACCTGTTGAAGTTAGATAGGATACAAAATATTGCGATGAGAGTTATTGGTGGTTTTATACGAACTACACCCATACATGTTATGGAGTCAGAAGTGTGTCTGCAACCACTACAGCTTAGACGTCAATATCTCGCCACTAAATACTGTCTTAAAGCCCAGTCAGTTTCGAATAACATCACCGTCTCTTTATTTAAAAAACTACGTATTGTGCAACAGCAGAAGAAGTCTCTACTTATTTCAATTTTTGAGGAAACACATACAGAGACTTTAAGAACTTGTAGTCCCCTTACTATGTTTTCTTTGAATACTTGGGTATCTGCTATAAGATTAGATTTTATTGAAACTACGATAGAAGGGATAGATCAGGCGAAAAGAAATTGTGATAACACTTTACTCAAGTCCCTAAGCCTAGTTATGTTAAATGAGAAATATAGAGGTTGGCACAAACTTTTTACTGATGGGTCTAAAATAAATAAAGGTGCAGGCGCTGCTTTTTACGATCCCGTTTGCAATGTGAAAGAGATGTACAAAATTTGTTCTGATTATAACTCTATTATGTCAGTGGAACTCTTTGCAATCTCAGAGGCATTATCTTATGCGATTAGTTTAGATACGTGTAAAATAGTTATTTTGACAGATAGTCGAAGTGCGTTACAGCACATTGCTCGATGTGTGTCCGGTGCTCGGTGCGCATCCGTAGCGTATGGCATTCTAATGAAAGTGCTGTTCCTATTAAAGAACGGTAGAGATTTGAGATTGCAGTGGGTTCCTTCACATATTGACGTTAAGGGTAACGAGGAGGTCGATAGGTTGGCTAAGCAGGCTATTTCAGTTGGTATGGAAACGTACATTTTACCTGAATATACAGAAGTGTTAGTTAAGTATAAATATAAGATTTTTGAAAAATGGAAAAATTTGTATTTAAATATTTCGGAATCAAAAGGAATTTGGTATAGAATTGTACAGTGTGAACCTTCTCGTATACCTTGGTTTGTAAATAGTAGACTTAAGAGATGTTTGCTTGTAACAGCTCACCGGCTGCGCTCAGGGCACATCCCTCTGGCTAAGTTTAAACACCTTATGAACGTTTCGGATTCCCCCAATTGTCCCACTTGTGGAGTTATAGAAGACGTTCACCATCTTCTGGAGGAATGTGTGCGGAGCCAGTCTCTGAGATCTCGCATGTGTAGCCGCTTTAATTTGAATATGTTAGATGTTGGTGCATTTATAAGTGTACTTTCAGTCCCACTGTGCGAAGCAGCTAGGGCTCTTTTTACACTAGTGTATGACATTGTTAAGTAGTAGATAGTAATTCTATTGTAAGCTATAACAGGGCTGACATAGTCGCTAAGCGACTCAAAGTCCTTCCAAAACATAAGATTAAAAAAAAAAAAAAAAAAAACCGTCTCCCAGTATCCATAACTGCCGCACCGACAATTAACGCAAATCTTTAAACATAAGTTAACGAACTGGCTGATTGAGCAAGCCTAGGATCGATGAATATATTATGTAATTGACAATGATTTTTATTTATTAATTTATATGCTTTTACGCAATTAATTTTATAGGTATTCCATATGTATTGTTTTACATTTTACATGTAAATTTAACTATTTTTACAATATTATTATTATTAATTTACTTAAGTACATAGTTTTTTGTTAAAAATTTACCTTTTTTGACCTTTATCAAAATGTTACGAATATTAAAAAACATAAACATATGTAGGTACCTACCTAGGTACCAACTGGGTGGTTACATTCAACATGTCAGAGCAAGGTAGGTAAATGGTTTGCCTTTATCAGTGGCACAGATAAAACACGTCCTTCGTTACATCACTCGCCATGGATTGCAGTTCACATATTGACACACTTTTGCACACACTATGTAAGTACACACTGTTTTAATTATTTTTGATCGAGTGAGCGAAGCGAACGAGATCTTAGTGACAACTGGGGCAAAAATGCTTTGTATGTTTGTATGTTTGTTCGTCAAGATCTTTTGAACCGCTTATCCGATCTTCACAGAATTTGGTAGCTATACGGATGGTACTCTTAAATTTTACTGGTTTGTTAAATGAAGTAAATCGGTCAAGGGGTCGTGAAGTTATAAGGGTTCAAAGGGAGTAAAAAAAGACGTACAATAATATCAAGTGGGGTGTCATATGATAGGGTTTTTTTTAGACATTCCAAAACCGTTTTTATTTTGATTCTAGGTCTAATAGTTTTTGAGTTGTTGTAAAAATTATAAAATTGGCGAATCCAGTATAACGTGAGCTACCATTTCTTGGAGTTTCAATGATTTTGTAGTTGATTTTGTAGTAGTACGTAGCTAGACGTCGATTTCGAAGCGATTTGCAAAGTTTATTACAACCATTGGTCAATAAAAATGGTTTGGGTTTTATTAACCTCCGACCATCACGACATCTCAGTTCGGGGCGAACTACTAGTTATTTATTTACAAGAAAAATAGTGTAGTTAGATTTATTTCTTGGCATTTGCCGTTGCGTATTTTTCGAAACCTACATTTATTAGGTACCTAGTTAGGAAGCTATGTATCATTACGTAACATTCAAAAAATTATTACATTATGGAGCCCAGATCCTCTGGTAAAACTAACTGGTGTTTTCCAAGGTTCGAAAGCTACGAACAAAATAGTTATTACATATATTTAAATCATAAACCATACACAGTTAGTTACAACTGTATAAGAATTACACAAATGAGGTATAATTTTGAAGCCGTTTTTACATACGGTCATAGCGTACACCTACGGTCATTAGATGTCATGCTTCGCAGAGCCTAACAAGTTCCGGGATTTAAATTAGCTAACGAGTATTAAAAATATCATAGGGGCAAAAAACCCGTTTATAATTCTGAGTTTAGCAGCAGTAATTTATAAGTTTAAAATCTGGAAAACCCGACTTTAACTTGATCATCAAAAGATGATGATGGTAGCAGTTTTTTGGGGCTGTTCGATTGATCGTAAACACCACAGAAAAGTCACAGGAAATAATACGCAATGTCGTATACATTGATGACGTGTTTTTTCAGTTAATTCTTATTTATAACTGCCAAACTAATTTTGATAAAAAATGTATGGGACTAATCTGGAAGTATAACTTCCAAATGTTTTTTTTTTAAATCGGTGTATAAATGACGAAGTAATGAGATAACAAACATTAAAAAAAGTACAACCGAATTGAGAACTTCTTCTTCTTCTTTTCTTCTTTTTTTTGAAGTTGATTAATAACCATTGGTATCGATTCGGTTGTTGCCTTTTTCTAAACTAACCTAATTTGACAGCTCTAAAATTATAGCCGTCCTTGTCGTTTCAGTTTATGAGAAAGAGACGCCAACATTTTTAGTGCTGTCAAATTAGGTTAGTTTAGAAAAATGCAACAACCGAATCGATACCATTATTAAATTTGTTCAGTAATACAAGATCGCTTGCTCTTTGTAGCAAAAATAACGTCTGAATATCTACGACTTTGGAAACAAATGCTAACATCAATCTTGCATTAATAACTTCATAATGCAATGACACAATGTAGGTAGGGAAAGTTGAGCTTGCGTAAGTAACTGCCCGTTCACCTACCAGGCTAGGCTAGGTATTGTCATATCTAGAGTCCAAGCGACATTGCCTAACCTAACCTTTGTCGTATCTAGACTTTTCTAGACCTAACTTTTAATTAAAGCATTTCAGTTTCATTTTCCTAAAATTCAGTGGTCGAGAAATGGTCTGGAATAGTCTAGATTCTAGAAAGCCATTGATAATACCTATGTCCTACTTGCTAGAGTGCCTAGCTATGTCAGATAAATGGACTACAAGCTTACTTGACGATAACGTCTAAGTTGTAATTAAGTCATAAATCAAGAAGTTGAAGTAGTAACACTTCAAAAAACTGACCCGCGAGCTTTTCCTTAAACAGCTGTATGCATGATGTCACCTCTCACAACATTATTTTTTGATAAAGGTAGATTCCACCTTGTTTTACCATACCTACCTCTGTTTCTGTTACGTAATGTTCTATTTGATTTGTTATATATATATATATATATATATATATATATATATATATATATATATATATAGTTATAGTTATATATTAAATTATATAGTAGGTATAGCTCTTAGTTTGTAAGATAAATATTATTCCCTGTAATGTCGCACGCCAACCTCCTCACTACACCACCACGTTTGGGTTGGCTGGCAGACAATGCTTTCAGCATTAAGTCCACCCTTTGTAACAAATTTATAATTTTGTGCAATAAAGTATTAAATAAATAAAATAAATAACCTCTATCTATAGCCTACTCTATTTTCTTATTTCTGCCTACATGGTATTTTAAAACCATTCGGTTCAGTGCGACGCCAATAGGCAACGAAAAAAAAAACTTCGAAAAAAAAATTAATAAAAAATGCGGTTTATTTTCTCCGTTTCCTGGGATCATCAAAACTACTTAAATAGTTTTGCTGTTTATTTTTACTTTTTTATTTCTTGCCATACCATAACATAAAATTAACCATAAGTTGTTATTTTTAATATTCTCCAGTAAGTTGGTAGGTTGACAGGTTGACACCAAATTGTTTTGTCGAAATGACGGCCGTAAATAAAAGAAGAAGAAGAACCTTTTATGTTGAGGATCCTCTTCTTCTTTTATTTATGGCATCACTATGTAACGCTCAGAATATTTCGACCCGCTAACTGTCATTTTAATTAATTCTATGCCATTCCAAGATGGCCACCTGTCATAACACATGACATAACTGATTGATTGGTCTACGGAAGTCAGAAACCCAATAACCCAATACTTCCGCTAAACTATAACGTGTGACGTTGCCTGTGAAGTAATTAGTAGACATAACGCGTTACGTCCCTAGAGCGTTTACGTTTACTTTCTGTTTTCTAATAGAATTCTAACATATTCTAACATACGACAAAACAGAGGATCTATTAAAAATAAGGAAATAGCTTTATTTTATATCTTACCTCATAATACAGATATTATCCTGCTTACCCCCGTTACTCTTATTATTATTATTTTGGCAAGTCCTCACCCTTTGGTTACTCTGCACCTACTAGACCTAATTAAAAGTTATTTTTAGATTTTAAGATTTTAGAAACTATTTTTGATAATATATTTACAAAACACACACGAAACCGCTAAGCTATAACATTTATCTACCTAAACAGTACTTATCCCCCCCACTTAATTATTTACCCTACTATAGATTAATTACTAGTATTTAAGCAACCATTCTTATCATCACATCCATTCTTATTATTACACTTCATAAGTATTGTCTAATTTTAGTAAACAAGAAAACTCAATTTAAGTATATTTAGATCTTAAGTTAGAGAAGCTCCAGAACAATACGCTGTACTTTGTAAGTCTTACTTTGTTACCATGAACAGTAATACATTGTAACTTTCATGTAGATACGGTATACGGTATAACCACGTACCGAGAACACCGTCACGTCGTGCCTTGAGCTAGCCAGAGCAGGAGCCCTCGTCTCTACATACAAGCATGTGCTTAGTTAGAGCGAGGAACTCAATACTATGACTAACCCGAGGTCTTGATGACTTAACATTGCACTTTTAAAAAATGTAGCAAATGGTTGGTAGGTATCTAAGTTAGGTGCCTACTGTACTTTCCACTGTCCACTTATTTCTACTGTAAGATGTAATGTTAACTTTAAGACTATGCAATAAACATTTTTATCTTTAAAAAAAAAAAAAAAAAAAAAAAAAAAAAAAAAAAAAAAAAAAAAAAAAAAAAAAAAAAAAAGAATGTTACTAGTGTTAGTGTGGTAGTACTTAGTAACTCAAAATAATTAAACAAATACCTACCTACTTTGGTGGGCATCGAATCGACGACCCACAGCATGGAAGACAGGGCTATTTACCGATTAGAATATGATCTCTGCAGGCATAGGATGCGCACCGCGAGATATTTGTCATGTCGCTCTGTCAAAATGTAAGCATTTTGCACCTCTGAATTATTGCATTATCTGTGGTAATGTTGTCGACAAAACGCGCCTTGTTAAGGCTGAATTACACCGGGGCAACACTGTGCGGCATTGCGGCATGTCACAAGGCTGCATGCTACAAAATAAAAAATGTCGCACATTGTGGCAAGAACCGTGCGACATGGCAACACCTTGCGTCTTGTGGCAGACTGAAAAAGACTTGGCAAAAGGAAAAGCCTCCAGTGCCAAAACAAAATTAAAAAAAAAAAAAAAAAAAAAAAAAAAAATTGGCAGACTGTGATAATTAACGATGTTGCCTCGGCGTAAAATAGGCTGCCGCATGTCACTAATGCCACATGTCACAATATGTAGCATGCGGCACTGTCGCACGTTGTTGCTCCGGTGTATTTCAGCCTTTATGGTACACTATTCACACTTTCTTCGTCGTCGTACCTCGCTGAGGATGAATATAATTGACTTCAAAAATCCTATAACATAAGTATATTACTAGGTAGTATAACTACTTGTATAGGTTGTTTTGATACTACCACGACATGATATCACTGAGTATTGAGTATTGTCGATGTCGGCCAATGTGTGCAAACAGTCGACATAAACAAACATTTACCGTTTAAATGTAGGCCACACTTGCTAGTGTATCAGTTCTTGCAACATAGTCCAGCTTAAACACATTAGACACGGAAGAATTTGGCACAGTCTAACACCTGTACCTATAGGTACATAATTATTACATAGTGTACACAATGGTAGGTATTCAGGTTACTATAGTAGTACAATAAGTATCTCTGTACAGTCAGCATCACGAGTACGAGTTTATCGTATTGTTAGAACTTTAAAATTGTTTATTAATAGGTATAACTAACTTTATCATAGTACTAACTATCAAAAAGATGCATAACTATCATCGAGACTGTGAAAAAATAATTTTCGTACCACTTGCTCAAAAAAGTGACATTCTATGCCACAAAAAGCGAACATAACAATAGTCATTTTTAATCTGTTAAAAACAGGGAGAGAAAATTGTACTGGATTTCTTTCATCCTCTAGGGGGAGAAAGTGATTTAAATTTGGAATACAATTTATACTGAACTACATCTGTGTTTACACCATTGAGTTTGTATACAAAGCATTATACATCTTTTTGAAAAAGGAATACGCATTTATTATGCAGCTTGATGCCATTGCTTTTCCGACAAAAAAATATTAGTCTAGGAAAATGCCGCGTTTTTGTTTTCTTCAAATACATAAACGTTAAGTTTATTTTAATTTATTTTTATAAATAAGTTAATGTTCTAAAATGCTATCTAATATTATTATTGTGTTAATTTTTTCGCAAATGGTACGAAAAGTAGAGTATTTTCCTCGGTGATA
The DNA here is from genome assembly GCA_947507515.1 of Eulithis testata. Lineage (NCBI taxonomy): Eukaryota > Metazoa > Arthropoda > Insecta > Lepidoptera > Geometridae > Eulithis > Eulithis testata. Next base: position 3,026,823 of record OX382221.1, read on the forward strand.
AAGCTGTCTTAGTCTTGGGTGAACTTAAATCCCTCGCTACTCTCAGGACTCGTCTTAAATCACGAGCGAAGCGAGGGATTTAAGTTTTTAACACCCTCGCTACGCTCGGGAGTAAACTTCGAGTCCTTTGTTACGCTCGCGATTTAAATCGTCACCCGCGACAGAAGACACTGCTTTATCCCCTTGTATATTAATCTACTATACACTATCAGCCAATAAATTCGACAATCCCACTTTACTCCTGCTAAATTTGAAAGTTAATTAGTAGGTTACAGCTGACAACACAACAATTACAGAAAGTCTCGAGATGCTGGTGGCGTAGCCTGCTTAGTTAATCTTTACCGATTATCTAAGTTAAGCACCGTTCTGCGCGGTCAATATTTGGATGGGTGACCGTAAGTGGCATTTACATCTTAGCGCCTCCGTGCTTCGGAGCGCACGTTAAACTGTCCCGGCTCTAGCAGTCGTTAAGCCACGACGGAGGCATTAAGGCGGCCTAAAAACTCCGTCAACAGAGTTGGCCACTAACTCATACGAGCTTACTTAGCTAAGTTAAGCGACGCTCTGCGCGTATTCAGAGGACGTGCTTTGGTGGGGTAATACATTCGTTTATGACAATGAGATATCTTTTTTATTTAAACTTATAATAACCAAATATTTTGAAGTAGCTACGCTGTAACTACTTCAAAATTAATGCAATATTAATTATATCTAGTTGACCACAGGTGCGGTAGCCCTTTCACTAACTTTAACTATTAATGCTATTTACCAAGTGGCCTTACAGCGAAACCTCAACATGTCAACACAACTATTATTTCTTTGTATGAAGTATACCTATCATACAGGATTCGAGTTCTGTCATTTTTAGGGGAAACACCAGTATTTTTATTTTTATTGTTTTTCTTGTGTTATTATGAGTATTGCTGTTTCATTTTGGTGGAATTTTAACCAATAATACTTGTGGTCGTAGCACAAAGTGTGAGCCATTGGAATAAATGTGTATGTAGTGATTTCTCCAAAATAAAAGAATTCCTTTGCAAGTTTTGAAGGAAAAATATCCACCATTTTGACTTCAAAACAAACGACAGCCGACTTGACGAATGACTATATATTATTCATTATGATTTTTATTTCAAATATTTCACTTGACACGGGCAAAATTGTCTGTCAAAATAACGGACAGAGGCCATAAATAAAAGAAGAAGAAGTATCATACAAAAAATGGTACGAACCAACCAGGCTGTAATTTGTTGTCCGTTCTTCAGGCTCTGGTCGCGAGGAACTCTCTCTATGTTTTCTGATATCTATATTAATTCACAGGACAAATCTGAGTTATTTTAGCAAAGAAAGCCAGACTTCTTTCAAACTGATAAGTAAAATAAAAGTGCTTATTTATTCATTGGGTTTCGCAGTAGGAGCGCATTACTTTTTATTTTTCCTAGGTAGAAATAATAGGTTTGTGACTGTACATTGCGACCTTGTTCTGTCAGACTCAGTGCCTTGATCACGAATAAATATGACAATTGCAAAGGTATCGTAACGCTAGCGTATCCGAGATACACTGCGCGGTGACACTACAACGGTTGGCAGTAGAGCTGGCATTGACGCGCAATATAACTCGAATACGCTAGCTAGTACGTCAAAAGATAAATCAATGCTTTTTCTACAATATTTTTTGTATTTGTTTCAGACTGAAATATGTGGAGAGTTTTCATAATAACGGCGCTGCTAGCGACCGCGCGTTCCAAGCAGATCCCAGCTAGCACAGGTAATTATGATCATCAGTCGTCGTCAGTCAACATCAGTCATCAGTCTATCAAGTCAGACCTACCTGACAGTCCTGAGGGCCTAGACTAGACTATAGACAAAGTAACATTTGAATAACTGAGTGGTTGGTAGAAAAGTCCATAGATTTTCTCGAAATGCTAAATTGAGGGATCAGTCTAGCATTTCGAGTTTGGTTATTATAACTCCCGTATGTTATGTTACTACGTTTTACAAATGTTTTGATTAGTGCTACCAATTCTTACAAATTTTTTACATTTTCCTGCCAAATTTTGATCTTGATTTGAGTATAGGATCCCTCAATCTAGATGCATATCAAATATTTTATGAGATTGACATATGGGCAAAGATAACGGGGTGGTCCACATAGACACGTCCAAAGAAAAAAATTCCCCACACCCGGGGACATCTGAAAATACCCCATGTACCTATGTTCGCCGATTTTTTGTATTTTAGAGTCATGATTTATTTTAATGTTTTATTTCAGGAGCCTACTTGAAAAAAAAAATCTTGTACTTTTTTCTGCGGACTTAAACAATTGCATGTCAAGTCCTGTAACAATTCTGGGAGTTTTACGATGATCGGGGTTTGATCACACAATACGGGAAACTGGACGTATCTACATAGTTATTCTCTATATTGTTTAACATAACTTAACAACTCTCAGAACACCAAAAGGTGTTAAAAAACTGACCAGGTGACCCACGTTAGTAGGTACCAATGTGGCGAGGGGGGAATACCCGGTCATCGACCTTACGTCCTAAGAATACGTGGATACCCGTCTGTCTGCCTGCGTCTGTTTTGTTCAACAATTTTCTGCGCATATGTCTAAAAAGATGGAGTAAAACTCACTACTAAGACGTCAGACTCATTAGGCTAAAGTATCTATCAACCAGCCGTTTGGCTTATTCGACTAATCTTTGTTAACAATCCCCGTCAACGGAGATTAGTGAACTAAAAAGTTCATTAATCCCCGTTACGTTAAAAATAAAATACTAATACCTATTAAGAATCCTGTTTTAATTTTTTTATAGTATAAGGACTATTTTACGTATACTACAAAGTTGACGTAAATTATATTTTATAACACATTTGCTCGTAAAGGGTCTTTTATTTCACCAATTTCAGTATCGTGATGTATGTCATTACGCACTCGTGCGTTATGGTAATGTAAAACGTACGGTTTATCAAGATGCTCCCACTAAAACGAACGGGGGGGGAGGCGCGGGCGGGGGGCGCGCGCCGCGCTCTACGATTAAAAATAAGCATTTAATTCTTTTACAAATTGTTCAAATTTTTCTAACTGCTTCAACAAGTGAATAAAGATTTATTCTTTGAAGGAAGTCCGAGTTTTATTTATTTCCTCGCAAATGTGTTATAAAACGTCGTATGACATACGTGCGGTTTGAAAATTACAGCCTCTGCTTTCTTGTAGCCCTCGCCTACGGCTCGGGCTGGCAATATCGCCTCGGCTGTAATTTTCAACTTACCGCACTCATATCATAATGTACTATTTGTACAGAGATTGAGCAGCGCCCCTAGCGGGTAGTTTACGAAACAGATAATCCTTCACACAAAATTATAGTTTACGTGACTTTGTAGTAAACGTCAAACGTACACACACTGAAGCATGCTGTAGGGCTAGTCTCGACCACCACCACCGTTTAGTTTAGTTTTAGTTCTAGTTCCAAACTTTGGTTCCAAATCAGGATTTTGACAGAAATTGTGTCTGCACTGCCACATGACACGATCTCTAACCTAGATATAAGATGATTCCAAAATTAAATATTAGATGGTAAGTATTTCATACAAAAAATAGAGATCTAACTTCAAAAAAGATAAAAAAAAATATATAAATCGTTATAAAAAACAGAATTTCCGTTACGTTATGTAGTTTTTCATGCGTCACGTTACGCTAACATGGGTTTCATCCGTTAAAATTAACTTAATTAACCATACTGCACTTTCTATACAACCTTATTTTAAGTCCAAGGTCCACTAAACACCTAAAATAAAATAAACAGTACTTTTCATACAATCTAGATTAAGGTGCATTGGGGTAATTGTGAAAATGGGTATATTCCGAAAATCCATAAAATCTAGTAACATAATGCGATATTTTCCTGTTGACTGAAAAAGTGGACTTTTTTATTGTCATATCTAACGTTTAGTTAGTGTTTTGTGGACACTTTCCTTAATTCCCCGGTATCCAACACTGTAATTTGTAATGCTTTCTGCCTTTGTAATAATTACGAAAGAATTTACAACTTTTACCAATTTTACACGCATGATAATAACACCGAAAAAAGGGTGATATTTTGGAATATTTACAAAATTATCTTCTTTATTGATAATATGTTTAAATGCAAACAAAAAAAAATACTTAAGGCCAAATGACCTTGAGAGTTTAGCCCTAAAGAATAGAGTTGAAAATCGATAGACAATCATGCACGCGTTACGGTTAGATATAGGTACGCACTGTTTATTGAAATAAAGTTGATAAAAAATTCTACATTCATATTTCTTTGCAAATCAAATGTAAATAAATTTAATTATTAAATTATGTATATAATGGTGTAAACCAAATAAATCAATAACATCAACCTTAGAAGGAGATGAATATGATTTTTATTGGAATTGGAAATTTTATTGGAATATACGCAATAGAAAATGTATTGTCTCGCGTAGATCGCGTTCCGGCATACCAAAGGTTAATTGAATTATCTCTAAAAATACTTTGTATGTTTTTGATCGAGTGAGCGAAGGGAACGAGATCTTAGTGACAACTTGGGCAAAAATGCTTTGTATGTTTGTATGTTTGTTCATCGAGATCTTTTGAACCGCTTATCCGATTTTCACAGAATTTGGTAGATATACAGATATTACTCTTGAGTTTTACTGGTTTGAAAAATGAAGTAAATCGGTCAAGGGGTTGGAAACTTATGAGGTTTCAAAGGAAGTAAAAAAAATAAAGTCGTACCAAAATATCAAGTGGGGTGTCATATGATAGAGCTTTGCGTAGACATTCCAAAACCATTTTTATTTTGATTCTAGGTCTAATCGTTTTTATGTTGTTGTAAAAATTATAAAATTGAAAAACCCAGTATAAGGTGAGCTACCATTTCTTGGAGTTTCAATGATTTTATAGTTCAAATAAGACTGGTACTTAGCTAGACGGCGATTTCGAAGCGATTTGCAAAGTTTATTACAACCATTGTTCAATAAAAATTGTTTGGGTTTTATTAACCTCCGACCATCATGAGATCTCAGTTCGGGGCGAACTACTAGTTATAGCGACACACGTAAATGCAATTAGAATAGGTACTGAAGTGTGATAATGACACCTTTGAGATGTGTGACACTAGTCAATTGTTTTATGACGAAAGCTTTATTGGTAGGGTTCCTTGACCGTCGTTGAACTGTAATTACTCTTTCTTAAATATTTTGTCTATGTTTTATTATTCCGGTGCACGCAGATTTTTTTAAACCGACTTCAAAAAAGGAGGAGGTTCTCATTCGGTTGCATTTTTTTTAGGTTTGCTACCTCGGAACTCCGAAGGCAGGGTAGCTACCACTAGACCACAGGTACTCTATACCACGACTACCCGGTAGTATTGAGTTTTTTTTTTGGTTTGGTGTTAGTTTTGAGTTTTCATACCAAAGATTTAAACGCGGTCGCTCTGCACAATGCAACGCTTTAGGGGAAGGTGGTTTGAGACGGCATAGTTGGTGAGATGGCTTAGAAGCAATATGTAGGTGCTCTGTCATCAGACTGGCGAAACTCTCGAACTAGACTCGTGCTTTCGAAAAACGAACAATGCATGAAACTGGGACCAAAATTTGAATCACGTTTCATACAAAACGAGATTTTCAGTGTGTAATTTTGGTAGAATGGGAGTCCCGCTTCTTCTTACGTAGGAATTACGTATTACATATTCTTTGCTGTCATCGTTTTTTTTTTACTTCAGAAGAGAAGGTTCTCAATTTGGTTGTTTTTTTTCTTACTGTTTGCTACCTTAAAACTTCGTCATTTATAAACCGATATTTTTTTAAATTTTTTTTATCTGACAGGACTAATTTCGTAAGTTTTAGATCAAAATAGGTTGAGTAGTTTGGTTTTTAAATAAGAATAACTGTAAAAAAATATCCACGTGCGCGTAATGGCTTATTTTGCTTTCCTGTGATTTTTCAGTGGTTTTACGATCAGTAAAACAGTCGCAATAAACTGCCAACATGAAATTAAGCCGTAAGGCACTCAAATTGAAGTAGGTTTTTCTATTATTAAACATACAAATTATTTTGTTACAGAACTAGCTACCACAGCGATAGCAACTGTCACACCAGCGAGTGAGGTTGACAGCGCGCCACTCGACACTTTGACAGTACACTGCGGCAGGGATACCATGGATGTCACTGTCACACCTGCACATCCGCCTAATAGCAGGTGATTTACACCAAGCAAATTTCATAACTTACCAGATCTCCGCCTTTGGTTAAAAGATTAGTTAACAAGTAAACACCAATAAACACTGACATTGGCAAATTCGTGACAGCCGTGGCCACCGAATAGCCACAAAAGAAAAGAAGAAGAAGACACCAAGCAAAGTTTGTAATCGAATAAATCGAAATCGGAAGCGCTCGTGGCGTAGCTTGCTTAGTCAATCTTCATCGATCGCAGACTCCACCTTGACCAAAGGTTCTTACAATGCCACCAATAAAGAGGCATCGCTAGAGCCGCTATTGCCCCGAACCACCACAACCACTCTACCATGAGTGTCCGATTAAAAAGAAAATCTATCTATCTACTAGAAACACACCGAAACTACGGCGTTCTCACTTATTTTTGTATTTATTTTTGCTTTTTCTTAGTATTAAAGTTTTACGTTTACACGAAAATTACAACTAATACAGTATAATTTACAATATTTACAAAATACACATAAAACGGTTGAGCTATCTACAAACCGTTGCAAACGATTTATAGACAGCTCAACTGGTCTAAATCAGTAGCAATTAGAAGCGTGCCCAAGGTACTGGCAGCATTGCCGCGCTGAATAGCAATGCTGATACGCTGGCCTAGATAATCACCAGCCCTCGAGTCACGCGTCGCTTCGACTAGACGCCCTGAAAGAATTTTGAAAAAAAAATATCTATCACAGTACTGTTTTCTTCCAGGGATCCCCGCTTCAACGGCATAGTCTACCCAGCAGGTCTGGGCAGCAATTCCTCATGTCTGCGAGAGTACGTGAACAAGCGAGGTGATCTGCAGTACAGCGTGCCATTACGGGGGTGCAATACTATGGCTACTGATAATGTGAGTTACGTTTTATATAGAACTAGCTGTTACGCGTGTTCGATTAAAATACTTTTTTGGAAACCAAGTTTTCGTTGATTTGGAAGTTGTAAGCGCATGTCATTGGGTACCGTGCGTTTTTGTCAGCGCGATGTCAGCTTTTTTCGGTGACATCATTTGGTGACATGTGGGTGACATCTACATAGTTCTTTTTTTGATAAATCACATTCTTAATACATTGTTCGCATTTTTTTACGATAATTCACGATTCTCAAGTATCAAGCATCAATGCATTGGAAAGAAAGTGGAAAATCTAAGAAGTAGGTCAGATTGGGCCAATATCCACTTTGGTACAATCATAAAAAAAATTCACGGTGGTTGATCCATCAGCTGATATCCTAATAGACAATTGATTAAACTTTTGGCCATTGACCAAGAATCATCATCATCATCAGCCCGGTATCACCCACTGCTGGGTATAGGCCTCCTTCATGCAATGCCAGCCTCCTCTGTCTTGTGCGTGTCGCAACCGGTATTTTCTACCTTTACGATGTCAACGATCCATCGCGTTTTTGGACGACCCAGATTAGCTAGGAATAGTTCGTCAAAACATTTATTTTTAGCTCCAGCTACATGAACTGCATAAGTTATCCAGCCTGCAATTGTTTTAAATAACATTGAGGCACACGTCACGCGCTTCCTTCTTGCGTGTTGAGTAATATAATGCGTCACCGCACGAACGCCAGTCACGAGCGTGTAATACGATTGTTTGCTCACTAGCACGTAAACTATTATACCTATATTTTTAGAGCTACCTAAGTCAGTTAAAAGTAAGTTGGTCCAGAGGGCCTAGTACGAGTTTTCAGTGTATAGTGTGGGTGTGAAACGTCTGACGCCCAGCACACCAGTGTGCGCTGATTTGTATGAAGACACTGAGCGGATTCTTTGAGAAGCTTGATCTACACCAAGCCCGTAATCGCATGTCGAGCTTCTCAAAGAATCCACTCAGTGTCATGACAGTTTCTTTTTGTTACTTAAGGTAGGTTTATACGGGGTCAGTAACATGGCAGTACAGTAACCCAGTCCAACGCTGACTTGTTACTGGGTGCATGTAAACAATCGTTTAGTGCCGGTTTGGCAGTGACTGGGTCCGAAACCAAGATAACTGGGTCCAGTCACTGGCATTGTGTAAACCTTGCATTATGCATATTCATCTAATATTATATATATTAAGACAAACGTCTGACGAATAAATGTGAATGAAAAACAAATTAAATTACAATATCTTTGAGTTTTAAAATAACAGGAAATACCAAGAGTGTTTATACTTTATACCTATCTATGATGAAATCATTATATTTATCTGCTGATGGTCATGCATACCTGAATATCAATTATAGAATAAGTACTAATAAAAGATGGAAGATCTTGCGTTTGTGTGTTTGTCCCAAGGTAGGTAAATTATGCAGTCATGCTCATGACTATAGTAGTTATGAATAATTAGCCTTCCAGATAACCTAGAAGTACTTATTCGTAGATTTGTTATTAGAATTCTTTATTAAAAAAAAGCAATTCTATGCATGATTATCATGATGATTTGATCTGATAGAACAAATTTCGTTTTAGAAATGGTATTATTTAAATAATGCACTAATATTTAGTGCACGAATTCACTAATATAGGTTACATCTTGTTCCTATTAGTAAAATCCCCCTTTCAGGTCTTAAATTTTTTCAAATCTTATCTTTATTCTTACCTACTAAGTTACAACCTAAATAAGATCTACAAAACTTATCAACTTTTGATCCTAAATGTACCCACAAATTTTTTGCTACGTTGTTCACGGACACCATACAATACTAGGAAAACAGACAAACATACAATATTTACCAGTTCACAATATTACGACAGCCTCTACCAACAAGGCTTATCCTAAGCAAACATTGAGTTAGTATGTAGGTAGGTACAGTTATATGTGGACAAAGCAAAACTTTCAAAAATATGTTACAAATGTTTCTAAAAACACTTTGTAAAATTATCACAGAAAGTTTACGAACTCAGCGTAATCTGAGTATACAAACTATTTGTACTTACAAGATTAAAACCTTGCAAAAAGTACTTAACCAAAAAAAAGAAGAAAATACGACAGTTTACTGACATAGCCTGAGAAAACTTTAAGGAAATTAACGACGATTTACGGCGTTTAACAGCTGCTTTGTGACGATATTACTAATATTTACAGTGAAAAGGTAAGCACTGACTGGCAATACTAACATGTTTATCGTCGAATCTATCGGTCCAAAGTCAGGGGTCCTGTCACGAGCTACCCGTTACGTAACCATCTTTGACAGTTATATCTTTGACACTATCCTTAGTTGAAGGTCAATTTACAGTTGAACCTTGTGGCGACGTCCTCAGTGGAAGACGCCTTCTGATTTACGATTAAGGTGTCTGCGAGAATCAAACACTTTACGTACATTCAGTCACTGGCAGCGGCATCAAAGGTCAATAAACATCAGCGGGCTTAAGATGCGCACCGCGAGATATTTGTCATGTCGTTCTTTCAAAATGTAAGCATTTTGTACTAGTTTGGGAACTATTGCATTATCTGTGGTACCTAATGGTGTCGACAAAACGCGCCATAATGTATACTTTTGACACTTGTTAGTCGTCGTACCTCTCTGAGGGAGGACGAGATAATAGTCATGCAGAAATGTCAAAAGCTGAAAATTCAAAGGCGCGGTTACTCGAAAACATTACCACAGATAATGCAATAGTTCCTAAACTGGTACAAAATGCTTACATTTTGACAGAACGACATGACAAATATCTCGCGGTGCGCATCTTAGGCCCACAGTAGGGCTACTCTCGACCACCGCCGTTCCAAATTGGATCCGGATTTTGACAGACTTCGGATTCGGATTTCTACTACTGTCAAAATCTATAGATCCAGATTGGAACTGTGGTCGAGAGTAACCCAGCTGATGGTAAAAACTAGGAGTACCTATTCCACAAAGAGCAGTTAAAGAGCACAGAATTGTTAGAGCACTAGCTTCATACATTTGCCAAAAAAATTGTGCTCTCTATGGATTAATAGTAAGTAGCATATTAGCACTCGTTTTTGAGCAATTTTAATTATATCACAATTATACAATTACACACATTTTTAGCACAGGGTTTATTTAACAAAACAATCAGTTCCCTTGTCTCTCTTTCTCCCCATTTTCAAAATAATTCAAACATGCAACAGACGAAAGAGAAGTTTTTTTTAGATACCTACTACCTTTATCATTACTTTGTGATATCCTAGTATAGTTCGGCCGTGTTTATTTGCGAACCATTGAACGCTGAATTCACCAATAATAAATTAATAACAATAATAATAAATAATTATAATATTTAATTTAGTTTTAACAGAATAAATAAATATAATTAACGATATTTTCCGGTTAACCTAAAAAGACCGGTTGAACATAATCGCGCGAAACATGAGTTCATAAGTCACGCGTCGGAAGTTATATAAGAAGAATCCAGTTATATACGACGTGGTAATGAAAAGAGCCTCGAGATCACATCCTAGAACGTTGTATGACGTAATAAGATCTTGATCACACCTTTCATTTGGTTTTGAAACGAGATCTCTAGGGTGAGTAGTTTCCGAGATATAGCCGTTTGAAGTTTGACAGCTGTCATCAAAAAAATAGATCTTGATCACACCTTTCATTTGATTTAAGAACGAGAACTCTAGGGTGAGTAGTTTCCGAGATATAGCCGTTTGAAGTTTGACAGCTGTCTTCAAACATTTAGATCTTGATCACACCTTTCATTTGGTTTTGGAACGAGAACTCTAGGGTGAGTAGTTTCCGAGATATGGGCGTTTGAAGTTTGACAGCTGTCATCAAAAAAATAGATCTTGATTTTAAGTTCTATGATTCAAGAAATAAATAAAAATTGCTTGTTAGGTATAATAATATAATTTCCCCCAAATTGGTAAAATAAATTAATATGGAAATCGAACCACCTTAATAGCTATATCACATTTTGCTTAAAAATTGTTTACCTGACTGTACAATGCAGCTATTTTTAAAGTTGTCCGAATCGTCACAACAAAAATTATTAAAATCAAAAGTGACGATTGGGAGAATTTGTCCCAAAATATTTGGTCCGAATCGTCACTAAGTCATATCATTATCCACAGACCGACCTTACCTACTGCTGGGCATAGGCCTCCCCGAGCTTGTGCCATCCACTGCGGTAATATTTGTGCTTAGGAAGAATTGTTTTGTCTAACGAGATCCACAAGGCAATAAAGGAGTATATTGTGGATCTCAGATTAGTATTATACACAGTGTAACATAAATACCCTATAAGTCCCAAGGTGGGATATTCTACAGGTCATGCCGAAGTGTTTGTTCTACGACTTTAGAGATTTCGAAGTTTTTCATTCATGAAATGAACTCGTAACTTTTACTTAAAATGTACCTACACACAGCTAGGGTGTGCGTGCGTGTGTGCGGGTTTACGCAAACAGTAAACAAACACTTTAGGGTTGCAATTTTCTAAAATAATAAAAGTTGTATTTTTGTGTGAAAATTTCAATTACGATTTATTGACCCTTTGCACATGTCCAAGCACTCAGGTGGTCGGTCTGATTACGCCCCCTTCGGGCTTAGGTACAGGCTAATTATGTTACACCTTGTATGCTTAGATTACATTATGTATATCTTTGGCACAGGTTTATTTAACCTATTTCAGGCACCAGTCCCTCACAAAACAGGTTTACTTAATCAATAGCATGTTCTTATCTACTGTCTCCTAATACGTACCTACTTAAGTTTAAATCTGTCTACTTTTGTTTGTTCTACCTTGTTTTGTAGAGAGAAAATAAACGATTTATTTATTTATTATTTATCTTTATTGTACACCAAAATAAAAGAAAAAACCGAGAAATACGATAAAAAAAATATGGAGCACAATGGGCGGTATATTTTTTACTTTTACGATAATAGTATCAGCAATCTAGTTCTCATAGTACAAGCTTTGCTAGGTTATATGTTAGTGCTGGCTGTCGCCCGCGGCTTTGCTCGCGTTGTAGCAGCATACACATTATTTGGTTAAAATCTCTGATCCTAATTTTAGACCCTTTAGGGTGCGACTCTTCAAAATTCCTTTCTTAGTGCACTCCTACATTATATAAGGATACTACCCTCCAAATTTCATACTTCTAGGACTTATAGTTTAGGCTGTGCGTTGATTGTCAGTCAGCTTCAAAAGAGTTTTATATATTTAGTAGAAGAAGATGTATGTATGGTATGCAACGCTCTAAAAATATCTAATTTTGTAGTAAGTAGGTTCAGTACCACTGAAGCAATATTTTCACATCCTTTCAAATTGCATCAATGTCTATTTTTAACGCCCATGCGTGGGAACCTGGTGGGAACTCGTTTCAAAATCAAACTAAAAATAATTATTAAAACAGCGATATTATAAAACCTGCTAATTTATAAGTTCATACGCAACTCCGCAGCATCCAAAATGGCCGACCTCGATACGTAAAGTTGCGTAATTTGAAAGGCTGACGTTTGACTGCAAAGTTTGATGATAACAACCCTAAATTGGGGCAAAACCAAGCAACAAACCAATCTACAGGAATAAGACTATCTCGGGATAAGAAGAAAATCTACCTATGTCCATTTATGGAAATGATATTCAATGTTGGACATTTTTAGGAGTGCTTCTTCTTTCGACCCAAGATTTTTCATCCCAATATTTATTTTTCTCCATTCGACCAAAAATTCTAACTCATAGTTCTCTTTTTATTCCACAGGTTACATCTTCAGTGCGTCAGTTTTGGAATACCATGAAAATAACGGCCAGTTTTATATAAAGCGAAAAGTCTTCTAGGTTTTATTGCATAACCTCTTTGGTAAATAAGAGTCAGATATTTCAAACATCGTTCTAAAGAAAACAATCTATGACTTCATCAATTTATAAGGAAAATTATTGTAAATGAGTCAGTGGATAGCCCCAACCTCATTTTTTGCTCATCAACATAAAAACTGTCGATAACCATTACTTTACCGTAAGATATTATTCAAGATGCAGGCGAAAATTTGGTTTCTGTTAAACATTGTTAAAAATTCACAAATTCTATGTTCTATGTAGGGTCTCAATTTGGTCGTATGTTTTTTTTTAACGTTTGCTACCTCAGAACTCCGTCATTTATAGGTTAACTAATTTGAAAAATTGTTTTTTATCTAAAAATAATTTGAAATTCCAGATTGGTCCCATTATTTTTTTAACAAAATCGGTTCAATAGCTTGTCTTTTAAATTAAAATAACTTGAAAAAACATGTCATCCACATACAAGACGCTACGTATTTTGCTTTCATTATTATTTGTCATTTAATAATAATGCTGTCTGTACCTACTAAACTTTTTAAAATGTTAAACTTTTGCAAAACACCCCACAAGGCTTAAAACAAAAAGAAAATGGCGCCGCAAACTGGTTCCAAAATGACACATCCGACCCTCGATACATAAAACCAGCCTATAAGGTGTATACAAGGCTCATGCCCACACCGCAACATCCTACAAGTCGACCTTGTGGGCTAGCATTTATGTATACCATCTCTTAATCGTCCATATTTCTACATTATATAAAACTTTTGAAGTTGACTGATAATCAACGCACAGCCTAAACTATAAGAGGTATGAAATTTGGAGGGTAGTATCCTTATATAGTGTAGGGGTGCACTAAGAAAGGAATTTTGAAAAGTCACACTCTAAAGGCTTTAGAACGCGAACAACGCCGACGGCGACGGCTAGTCTTTGTATAAAATGGAAATTATCATATTGTCTGTTCAGTGTTTATGTTATCTTTAGATGTGCCTTGGACATTCACAATGTACTAGTTACTGAAACTTTTTCAAATAGAAAATTACAGCATGAAACAGTTGAGCTACAAACCGTTGCAAACGATTGCACAAGTGGTCCAAATCAAGTTAAATGTAAGGTCACTTTATTCCCGTACTTATTTTTTACTTAGGTAAGTATTTAAAAGTAGGTACTTTACCATTTAATTTTCAAAATTAATTTAGAGAAAATTGCATAAATGCAAACCTTTTCAAAAATGGTTTACTCGCTTCGCTCGCTCGATCGATTCATGAATATTCGTACAAAAGAAGTATCAAACTAGAAAATCAACGTCCGCTTCAGACATGCGAAACGGTCGAACTAGACTCGTGTTTTCGAAAACGGAAAAACGAACAATGTATGAAACGGAGATCAAAATTTGAATCACGTTTCATACAAAACGAGATTTTCAGTGTGTAATTTTAGTATGGGAGTCCCGCTTCTTATTACGTAGTAGGAACTACGTATTACATATTCTTTGGTCCGCTTAGCTAAGAGCAAAATGGCAACATTTATAATTTTGTGATATTCAAGATCAAAGAACAAACAAACGTGATACGAGTAAAAATCTGTGAAACTAAATGCTATTTCATTTAGATTTATGGCCTTTGGACTAGCTTCCACCCGCGACTTCGTTCGCGTGCCGTTGGATCCCTTTGATTTTCCGAGATAAAAAAGAGACTATGTGCTAATTGAGGTCACGGACAATATATCTTCCAAGTTTCATCAAAATTGGATCAGCAGTTTTTGCGTAAAAGATGAACATACATCCAACAAAGTCGCGGGCAGAAGCTAATATTTTCATAATGAAAGAATTTATTATTATTTATTTATTATTTGTTTTACTTATTCAAAGGGTAGGCAATGTGAAGAATATGAAATATGTACCTAATTCATATTTCTACATACTTACAAAGATCATATTAGAATATATGCGCTGTGCTAAATATTTTCTAAGATTTAGTAGAACATTATAAAAAAGTCTCTGGTACGTAAGGTAGGTATCTACCTGTTCACTTCTTATGTTTTTGATGTAGAAGTTACCAACATAAAGGAAAATAAAACAAAAAAGCATCAAACCAAAGTGAAAAGAGTCTCGTTTCTGACCGTATGTGCCAATCTTGCCCGACTGGGGCCTTCAAGGTCGTGTAAAAAGGTCACCTGTCTTGCTATACGTGGCTACCGGTTGCATTTATTAACATTAAGGCCGACATCCACCAAATTACATGCCATTTATTAATGGATTGGCTAATACAGAACAGTGGCGTTTCAGCTAAGCTCCCAAACCTTGTTGGTACTGAATGGAACGTCAACCGTTGGACGTAGGTACCAGAGTGGCATAACTCTCGAACTAGACTCCTGGGGGTCAATCGCACTACGTTGTGACAGCTCACCAGTTACTGTTACGTTATGGCCAGTTTACACTGTGAATCAATCTAGTTGAAATAACTCCTGGGGGTCAATCGCTCTGAAACACTGTGAAAATCGGCCATAACGTAAAATTAACAGTAACTGGTGAGCTGTTACAACTTAGCGTGATTGAGTTGT
Source organism: Eulithis testata (assembly GCA_947507515.1). Taxonomy (NCBI): domain Eukaryota; kingdom Metazoa; phylum Arthropoda; class Insecta; order Lepidoptera; family Geometridae; genus Eulithis; species Eulithis testata. Next base: position 3,042,364 of record OX382221.1, read on the forward strand.
AACAGCTCACCAGTTACTCACCCCCTGCTTTCGAAAGCCTTTGGATCTAATATAGATGGTTTATACAGCGTCAGGGGTCACTATACATATACCCCCATGCCTGTATGTACTGTACGCTGCAGTGACTGGTACATATTTATTTAAAAAACAAAAAAAAGACAGGCGTCATGGCTCAGTAGGAAGTAGCTCTGCCTTCCGTGCTGTGGGTCGTGGGTTCGATCCCCACCGAGAACAAACAATTGTATGTTGTAAACATAGATGTTTGTTCTGTGTCTGGGTGTTTCTATGTAATAAAAGTATGTATTTACAAAAAAAATGTATGTATGTATTCTATCAGCAATCTAGTTTCCATAGTACAAGCTTTGCTTAGTTTGGGACTAGGAGGCGTTGTGTTAAGTGTCCGTGAATATTTATTTGTTTTATTTATTTATATGCAGTATGCTTGTAGTACAATACCACCCTCTCAGTCTAGTCGACATACACAGGAAATACAACGTCAATACGGAGCTAACTAAGCCAAAGGTTCACTTACGATGTTTTCCTTCACCGCTTGAGGGCACTGGCATTGCGTACATAAGTTTTCAGTTTAGAAAGCCCGAGTGCACGACCGGATTTGAAGCCACGATCTTAGTTTCGGAAGGCGGGGTATCTACCACTAGACTACAGGTACTCTACACTACGACTACGCGGAAGTATTGAATTTTCATACAAAAGATTTGAACGCGCTCGCTCTGCACAACGCCAGTCTGGCGAAACTCTGGAACTAGACTCGTACTTTCGAAAAACAATGTATGAAACGGGGGTCGAAATTTGGGTAACTCCCATTTGTTCTATAGGACTGTTTTTAATTTTTTTTTATCCCTGTAGTTCCATGGTAGGACTATTGAAACTAGCCCATTAGGGCTAGTTTCAATAGTCCTACCCAAATGGAAGTTACCGCAGATATTAGAGATAAAAAAAGTTTTAACAGTTCTAGACGTAACAGTTCTATATAGTAAGTGCCAAATAACACCGCAATACAGGTCATTCACCCACCTTCACCACGATGTCACAAAATTCAATTTATGAATGGCTAATTCTGTCGTTTTCCATACAAACCTGTTGCTAAGACGGTAAACGCTCGAATCTCGTAGTGCTGTTTGTTTACCATTCATAAATTGAATTGTGCAACATTGTGGTGAATAACCTGTATTGCGGTGTTATTTGGCACATACTATAGAACAAATGGGAGTTACCCCAAAATCTGAATCACGTTTCATACAAAACGAGATTTTCAGTGTGTAATTTTGATAGAATGGGAGTCCCGCTTCTTCTTTCGTGAGAAACTACGTATTCTTTGGTAGGTACTAGTGAAATTTAGTCCCTGTTACTTTATGGGTATGTACCTCTAGGTACCTACTAATTTGTAGTGAATACTCGAGTAACCGAAACCACTGGCCGAAAAAGGTTATTTTAACATTCGAATCATCCCATTTCCTTCCAAATGAGTTGTTCGGAGACAGGCGGACGTGACGTCACGTCCCCTCATTGTTATGTGAACCACAGAGTCCGCAACCCTTTCGTTCCAGTGATTTAACCAAGGAGTTATTAATGTTGTGACGATTGCAAAAACCTCAATCGCTCACTGAATGGAATGTTTTGATAAAAAGATTTACTATGCAATAATAGAATATATAAAAAGGAATTTATTAAATAAAAATTGATATTTTACAAGTACCTACGACAGGCGTTACAGCTCAGTCGGTGATCGTTCGCGCTGTAGGTTGTGGGTTCGATCCCCATTCAAAACATACAATTCTATATATACAATTCAATACAATTGTAATAAAAGAAAAATTATGGACAATTTGAAGACCATTAATAATGTTGGCCATTTACGGAGTAATAAGGATTATAGATATTTATTTTTCGTTTTGACTGATCAATCACTATTGAGCGATAAGGCCGCCCATTGTACATTTAATGCAACCTCTTTTGTTTATACCATAGGAATATGTTTCGGTGTTATTTATGTACAATAAAGCGTTTCATTCATTCATTCATTCACTGGATCACCATGAATGATGATGATGGATGAGCGTTTTGACAAACTGACGATTAGGTACCTACCTAGTTATTCTAGTCTTCTTTTTTAATGTATGGCCTCTATCCGTCATTTCGACCGACAATTTTGCTAGTAGTATGATCGTATGACATCACGTTAAGCAACTGGCACCTAACATTCTCCGAATGAGTCACGGTCGGGATATTAAAACCTTAAATAAAGTGTTTGCTAATAGTGCGTGGCGGGTGTTTTTGTACATAAACGTACGTATTAGGAGCTTTTGTGGGCGTATGTACCACGCGCTTAAGAATTCAACCTTGCTAAATGACACTAATCTTATTTTAGTTATATTTACATGCTGGTAAGCAAACAAGTTCGTATGAGTTAGTGGCCAACTCTGGTGACGGAGTTTTTAGGCTGACATAAGGCCCGTGGCTTAACGACTGCTAGACCCGGGACAGTTTAACGTGCCCTCCGAAGCAGGGAAACGCTCAGGAGCCCCGAGTCTGTGCATTTGTTTTAACTTTCGACTCGAGTGTAGCACACGCAAACACATTCGCAAAGCGAGACAATATTTTGTATGAAAACCGGATAAGCGCCTCTACCGGGAGATTTGGGAATTGTGCAATTCCCAACCAAATTTCTCGATTTGCAAATGCGTTTGCGTGTGCTACACTCGAGTCGAAAGTAAAAAAAATGCACAGACTCGGGGCTCAGATGCAAATGCCACTAAGGCATCACAAACCTACCAATATAAAAAAAACACCAAACATTTTTCATTGGTTAATTTTTTGACGAATACCTACTTAGTTTTAAATTATCTTTTTTTTCCAGGATGACGATACAGTGGAGTACTATAACAATATAATAGTTCAGCCGCATCTGACGCTAGTGACGGGCCGGGGTCGGGGGTACCGCGTGCGCTGTCAGTACCGACGCCGTGATCTGGCGCAATTTCACGTCTTTTCGAAGAGCAATGGTGATACTAACAGGTAACAATTCAGCCCTGGATTTGTCAATAGGCCGTATAGCAGACTGGTGAAACTCTCGCTAGACTCGTGTTTTCGAAAAACGAACAATGTATGAAACGGGGGTCAACATTTGAATCACGTTTCATACAAAACAAGATCTTCAGTGTGTAATTTTGGTAGAATAGGAGTCCTGCTTCTTCTTACGTAGGAACCACGTAATACATATTCTTTGCCGTGTTTTGTTCACAGTATTGACGATGCTTTTGACCTGGAATCAGGGTGGATGCCTTCTGTATCGATGAAGATCTACAAGGGAGACCCTAAGGATAAACATGTGAGTTTACAACAACCAAGCCCCGAATCCGTGCATTTGTTGTGACTTCCGACTCGAGTATAGCACACGCAAACGCATTCGCAAAGCGAGAAATTTTGTATGAAAACCGGATAAGCGCCTCTAGCGGGACCTCTAACGAGACAAACTAGTCCACAGGGACTAGTTTGTCTCGTTTTGCGAATGCTTTTGCGTGTGCTATACTCGAGTCGAAAGTCACAACAAATACACAGACTCGGGATCTGATGTTAATGAGGTATGCTTTTACCGAATAGTCGCACATCTAAGGGCTTTCAGCTACATAATATTTTTCCTAGGTGGCGTCTGAAGTACAGATAGGCGATACCCTGACAATGGTGGTATCTCTGGAGAAGCAGCAGAAATACGGCTTCCTAGTCTCCGAGTGCGTGGCTGGAGACGGACTGGGATCTGATGTCGGTCTTATCACTGATGACGGGTAAGTGCACGCGGCTTGCCACCCTTCACCAATAGAGTTAGAAGCAGATAAATACACCTTTAATACTAAGAGATCTAAGAAGTGCTGTCAAAAAAAATTGCATGGGTTCCATCACAACATCTATTTGAATTTACACAAAGATATTAAAAAATCGTGACAGGCTGCGCATGTATACCTATCTAGGTAGTTACAGGTCTCCAGAGTTTATTTACTTAATAATTTATTTGATTTGAATTTGAACTCTGTGACTTTACAATTTATTTAGTTAGTACCGAATATAAATATTGCATGCTATTTAGTAGAATATGGTAGTATCTAACCAATGTAATACCCTGACATCCCCTACCACCCCTATTGGCAATAAATGAATTATGAATTTATATTTGTTTTTGAAGCGCTCGTGGCTAGGCTTGCTTAGTCAATCTTCACCGATTTCTGTGCGGTCACTATTTGGATGGGTGACCGTTAGTGGTATTTACATCTGAGCGCTTCCGTGCTTCGGCACGTTAAACTGTCCCGGCTCTAGCAGTCGTTAAGCCACGACGGAGGCCTTAAGGCGCCCTAAAAACTTCGGCAGAGTTGGCTACTATAGTTTTTTTTATAGGTGCCAAATAAATAACACGGCAATACAGGTCATTGACCCACCTTCACCACGATGTCGCAAAATTCAATTTATTTATGGTAAACAAACAGTACTTACTACGAGATTCGAGCGATACCGTCTTAGCGACAGGTTTGTATGGAAAGCGACAGAATTAGCCATTCATAAATTGAATTTTGCGACATCGTGGTGAAGGTGGATGAATGACCTGTATTGCGGTGCTATTTGGCACCTACTATAGCGCATACGAGCTTGCTTGCTTACCATATTTGGTTTGCCGGCTTGGTAACAAGAAGCTTGTAATGATTCCAGATGTCCGCTAGATGGCGAGATAATGGGCATGTTCCAGTACTCGGCCGACAAACAAGCCGCGAAGGTGTCGTTCCAAGCGTACCGGTTCCCTCACTCCGCGAGTGTTTACTTCACTTGCGGAGTGAAGCTGTGCAAGCTGGATCATCCCACTGATTGTGTAAGTAACAAAGCTGAGGATAACCAAGCTATAGGTAGGTAGGTTACTAATATTATAAGAAGGGAAGATTTGATTGTTTATTGAATATACTCCGAAACTACTGAACCGATTTTGATGAATCTTTTATGGGACTAATATGGAAGTGTAGCCTTTCAGATAAAAAAATTATTATATATCCGTTCTAGGTGACAAACATTAAAAAATATACAACCGTATTGAGAACCTCTTTTTTGAAGTCGGTTAATAGAATTAATTTGAATTTGTAATGAACAGTGCCATAGGAGTACTAGAAAGAGATTAAAAAACAGATTTAGCAGCCATTTTAGTTAGCTCAGCTTAAGAAGACCAATATGAATATACCCCTTAGTTATTTCATTGACAATATTTATTATTTTCCAGGAACCATGCACGCACAAGAAGCGAAGTCGTCGCGACTCCGACGAGGGTTCACCAGCCACCGTGGAGGTGTTCTCAGGACTGTTTGTGAACGAAGCAGACTCACCGGACAACGATGAAGTCACCAGTGAAAAGGTTCGTAAATTCTCACTATATTTCAAGTTAGAGTATAAGTTAGTATGAGTTTAAAAACTTGAAAAACCGCTTTCAATTTGATAATTGATTTTCAGTTTATTGGGACTGTTCTATTGGTGTAACACAGAAAAGTCACAGGAAAGCAAAATACGAATGTCGTGTTCGTGGATGACGTGTTTTTTCCAGTTATTCTTATTGAATTGCCAAAATACTGAATCGATTTTGATAAAAAAAATACGGGACCCATCTGGAAGTATACCTTTTCAGATACAAAAAGATTTATTCAAATCGATTAATAAATCAAGGAGTTTTTAGATGTTAAGTTACAAACATTAAAAAAAAAATATGGGTTAGTCTCATATTCCCCTTGAAGGGATTATGAGACTTTAACCGCACTGAGAACCTACTCCTTTTTTGAAATCGGATAAACCGCAAAAAATACACATACCTACACACCCTCATACAGGTTATTTTGTGTATTAGTAGATATATTTAGACAAGCGTCATGGCTCAGTCGGTAGTAGCTCTGCCTTCCGTGCTGTGGGTCGTGGGTTCGATCCCCACCGAGAGCAAACATTTGTGTGTTGTAAACATAGATGTTTGTTCTGTGTCAGGGTGTTTCTATGTATTATAAGTATGTATTTACAAAAAAAATATGTATGTATGTATTCTATCAGCCATCTAGTTTCCATTGTACAAGCTTTGCTTAATTTGGGACTAGAAGGCGTTGTGTGAAGTGTCCGTAAATATTTATTTATTTTGACATTTCCAGAAAGAAGATGAAATTTGCATATCGCAGCGCAACTTTGCCATAGGAATCTGCATAGCGGGTGTCATTCTAATGATCTGCGTGATAGCGGCCATAGCGTTCATACTAGCACGACGACGCAACCCGAAGACATATTCCAGAACTGGCAGTTCGTTGTACAGTGGCCCTTATACTAACACGGGGTATTCGCATACAAGTTAAATTGCCAGTTAAAAAAAATTCAAGGACGTTTTCGTATTCTCTAGTGACTGTTGAAGCTACTTGGTTAAAAAACCAGTACTTTTCTTAAAATTTGTATGAATTCAGTGTTGCCAACTCAGATTTTTATTTTACCCCAAAACCCGATTAATTTTAGCCTAGATTCGCAACTTTATTGATAAAATACCCAAAGGTTTTTTAAAATAATCAAACTAGTTATTTAATAATCACGCTTTTATAAAATGATCTAATTTACCTACGCATAATTTAAATTACCCTAAAGATTACCCTAAACAATTCGTTTCCATAAAAATTACCCTGTCATCTCAATTTTACACTTAATCTACAAATTACCCTGACTTGGCATCACTGTAAGAATTACCAATTTAAAGTTGGCATAATTAAAAAAAACCTGTGTATAAAAGGTCAATGTTGTCAATAAAAAAATTGATTGAGCAAATAGTCAGTACTTAATTCAGTAAAATGTAAATTCATTGGCGCTGTGTGTTGCCATCTTTACTGATTATGTTTTCGTCGTAAAATGTAGTTTATTTAACAAAATGTTTCCTATGTGGCCGCAAGTTAAACAAGACAAGTGTGATACACTGCCCTAACATCACAGCCATTTTCTTTTAGCATTTTACAATCAGATCATAGTTTAAGTATTTTAACTAAACAAAAGTTGTGTTACAATGCACAACACTGAGTCATAAATATTAGTAAGTATTTTTAGTGATTTACCAGTGTGTATATTGTCAAATCAAATACAAATAGAGGTGAATAAAAAAGTAATAATTTGATTAAGATTTGATTCCGAGACGTGGTATCGATTCTCTTGTTGCATTTTTCTAAACTAATTTGACAGCTCTCAATTTATAGTCGTCTTCGTCGTTTTAATTTGAGGAAAGAACGTCAACATTTTTAGTGCTGTCAAACTAGGTTAGTTTAGAAAAACGCAACAAGAGAATCTCTAATATAGATTCTATTAGTAATAGACTACTGGTAAAGATTCAACCCTATACCAATAGTATATTTAAAAACTTATAAAAAAAGGTTATTTACCTCGTTGATTTACGATCAATACAATTATATCAATTAAAATATTTTGTGATAATTCGTACATTGTGTCCGTCAGTACTTATTTTAATAAGTATTTTAGATATATAGTTTATGTAATTAAGTATCAAAGGTTGCCTTGCATGACGTAAATAATATGATCAACAATAATAGTGATTTAGTTGATCTCCAGGTTTTACTATAAGAGTTTTCAGTGGGGACTGTCAAAACTTTTTTTTCATTTTATTTCGAACCGTAATTGTTCACTAGTATCGATTTTCTTGTTGCATTTTTCTAAACTATGTTGCCGTGCCTTTTTCATAAAACAAACGACAGCCGACTTGACTTCAATTATTTCAAATATCTCACTGGCAAAAACGTCTGTCGGAATGACGGACAGAGGCCATAAATAATAGAAGAACTGAACAAAATAATCGATACAATTAAGTTCCTACAGATTGTTTTAAACACACCAACATTGCTTTTACTTCAGTAACATCAAAGTAACTGTAGGAGTATTTTGTACGTTTTGAGGATAATAGTCTTTTTGCTTTTTATACATTTTAATGAAAGGGTGTTTTCTGAATTACCCAATAGGTAATTGAAAAAAAAAACCTTTTTATAATACTATACGTATTTTTATTGTATAATTTGAGTGCATATTTTTAACGCCAGTTTTTTTTTTACTAAAAATATTTACGAAATTACAATTTAGCAAGCCGAGCTATCCTTGGTGGCGGGTAAAGCTACTTTCCTATTAATATTTTGCAATTGGATGCCATATTGTAAGTTAATTTAGTTATATTATAATCTCCGTCCGATTTCGGTGCTATTTTGGGCTAATTTTTAAGTTGCTTTTTTATATCGTGACAACGAATTAAGAATTTATTGATATGCGTTTCATAACTACCCCATTGGTGTTTTTTTTTAGTTTTTTAACAATTTATTTTTCCAACTAATTATTTTTAGTTTTTTGTATTATTTTTAGTTTTTCAACTAATTATTTTTAATACAATGGGGTTCTGGAACCGTATCGATGTAAACTGTACGAATTTTTTTAACAAAATAAACTGACTAAAATTTTATATTGTTTTATTTGTAATCCTGACTGACATCTCTCTTAATACATTATTTTCTAGTGTTTCCACAAAAATCTAATATATTTTACTAAAATATAGGTAAGTATTAAAAGTATGAGTACGTGCCCATAGCACAGACAGGCATTTATTTGCTTGAAAAGGTAACACACAAAATACACCTACAAACTAAACTAGCAACACTAAACAAACAACATTGAAAGAAGAAAGAAAGAAAAATGAGATGAGTGGATTGAGTAGGTATCTTTTTTTATACAACTTAATGATGAAACTAGCAGATGGCCCACCTGATAAGTAGTAACCACTGCCTAAACAATGCATCGTCTCACAGAGCAATCTATATTGCTATAATAATATTATTAATCATAAATAAATATTCACGGACATTTAACACAACGCCTTCTAGTGCCAAACTAAGCAAAGCTTGTACTATGGGGACTAGATGGTTGATAGAATACATATATACCTTTTTTTTTAAATACATACTTATGATACATAGTCACATGGTATCACCCAGACACAGAACAAACATCTATATAATAGACTATAGTACAGTTTCATAAAAAACGCATCAAAATTTAGAAAAAATGTATATTTATCTGTCATTATTACAAGTTATCTTAATTCTATTACATAATTTTTAGCTACTAAATTAACCTTAAAACTAAATACAACTTAACCAAAATGATTTCATGTACTTTCATAATAAATACAATATTTTTCCACAAGCTTTGCTATATTCTGTCACACGGCTTTTTACCCTTCATACAAAACTACAAACCTAGATAATGGTGTAGATTCTCTTATTTTTCGTAACAAACCTAATTTGACAGTACTAAAATTAAAGCCATCTTTATCTTTACAGTTTGTGAAAATTAGATGGCAACATTTTTAGCCGTCTTTATTTTTTCAGTTTGTGAGAAATAGATGGCAACATTTTTAGCGCTGTCAAATTAGATTACTTCAGATAAATGCTACAACAGAATCGACACTGTCTAATAATCTTTAACACTAAGTTTGGACATTCCTCTAACTACACCCATTTACATTTCACTTATTAATAATGTCTTTTGTGATATATTCACTGTAATATTCTATACTTGGTTCAATTATAAATAAATAAATATTCTTGGACAATGCACACAACGCCCTCTAGTCCCAAACTAAGCAAAGTTTGTACTATGGGAACTAGATTTCTGGTAGAATTCTTATATACTTTTTTGTAAATACATAGTTATGCATAGTAATACCCAGACACAGAACAAACATCTATGTTTGCCACACACGAATGTTTGTTCTCAGTGGCGATCAAACCCACGACCCACAGCACGGAAGATAGAGCTACTACCGACTGTGCCATGACGCCTGTCACAATGTGTCTGGTCTACTATTAGAATACTATTTTTTTTTTCAGACAAGATAATAAATAATTCGTCGCATGACTAAAAATCCTATAAAAACGGAGCGCGCGCTTGACTCGCTCTCTCTTGCATTTCTGACCAGACTGGCGAAACTCTCGAACTAGACTCGTGCTTTCGAAAAATTAACAATGTATGAAACGGGGGTCAAAATTTGAATCACGTTTCATACAAAACGAGATTTTCAGTGTGTAATTTTGGTAGAATGGGAGCCGCTTCTAGGACGTAGGAACTACGTATTACATATTCTTTGTTTCTGACTTCAAGGAGTTCACACCTCTCGAATATTGTTGAAATAGGCTGTCACTATGCCCAAATGAATTTAAAATTGTATTTCAAACTAATTATCCTGACTGATATTTTTAGTTATGAATTCATTTCGTAATAATTAAAACATTTTGAAGTTGTTATAACTTTCTTGATCTTTTTTTTAGTGGTTTTAGATAGAAACCGCTTATTATATTTTCGAAAGAACTTCTATGTTATAAACTTAACACTAAAGTACTTAGTAACTATTTCTATGATGGGTAAAGCCATGACGGAGGCCTTAAGGCGGCCTAAAAACTCCGTCACCAGAGTTGGCCACTAACTCGACGCTTGCTTGCTTACTATTTCTATGTAATAAATTATTTAAAATATAAATTTTCTATGTTTATTACAATTTCTTAATCTTAAGATTATTCCAGTATATTTATACTAAAAACTGTTTTAATATTAAACAGTGAAATAAAACTGTCAGTCTTACTAAAGCACATTTTTACTTAAAACTACGGCGTATGTATAAGGCAGACAACCCTCTCGCTCGCACATTTCAATATTTTTGAAGATATAATATAACTAAATGTAATTATGTGAAATTGCAGAGCTTCAAGGTCGAGAGAATAACAATGCAAAGGTTCAGTAAAAATATCACATGGATCCAAACAAGTTATCCGACCAAAAAACTTGTACCAATGCGATAAATTTAATTTATCGCACATTTTTTGGTTAGAAAACTTGTGATCTTGTGGATCAATGTTATATTTTTACTGAACCTTTGCATTGTTATTCTCTCGACCCTGAAGCTCTGCAATTTCACATAATTACATTTAGTTATATTATATCATCAAAAATGTTGAAATGTGCGAGCGAGAGGGTTGTCTGCCTTTTACATACGCCTTAAACAAGTGTATTACTAGAAAACGCCTTTTAAATCACAGAATAACAGTGCAAATACTTTTTAGAATAGATTTTCTTGTGATTTTATAATAGTCTGACGAGCGGGCCTAAGATGCGCACCGCGAGATATTTGTCATGTCGTTCTGTCAAAATGTAAGCATTTTGTACCAGTTTAGGAACTATTGCATTATCTGTGGTACCTAATGGTGTCGACAAAACGCGCCATAATGTACACTTTTGACACTTGTTAGTCGTCGTACCTCTCTGAGGACGAGATAATAGTCATGCAGAAATGTTAAAAGTTGAAAATTCAAAGGCGCGGTTTCTCGACAACATTACCACAGATAATGCAATAGTTCCTAAACTGGTACAAAATGCTTACATTTTGACAGAACGACATGACAAATATCTCGCGGTGCGCATCTTAGGCCCGCACGTTACGTCTGCAATGGATTACATGTTCATTCTACACAACATCGTCTTTGTCGCACGAATCGCAACTTCCAATTTGTTAGTTCAATATTCAATCTACTTCAAGGGATCGGCAATCTTTTCGGTCTCATCAGTGTTGAGTGAATGAATGAATAATTTCACAAAAGAACGGGTTTAGAAAGACTTCGTTCAGTCTTGCATAATCACGTCTCAGTTTTAACTCGAGCCTAACTATAGGCCGAGTCTAAACCCCAGTTTTCATAATGAGACGAGTTGAGTCGGAAGAGTCAAACATTACAATTAACATGTCAAACTTTTTAAAAAGCTAAAAAAATTCTTGCCAACAATAAATAGTACTTGCATTAATAAAGTTTTTTGATTAAAAAAACTAATCTATTTATAATATAAGTGGCTAAAAGATAGAAATGGTGCCTAATCCTCTTCAATCGATTCAGACCGATTTTTAAATGTTTTTTTGTTTATAAAATCTAAATATATAAAACTCGTTGTCGTACGAAAGGAGGGTAGTATCCTTCCTCATACACGGTGTAACATAATTAGCCTGTAAGACCGAAAGGGGGGTATTTTACAGGTCAAGGCGAACAGTGTTTGGTCTACGACTTTTGAGATTTCGAAGTTTTTCATTCATGAAATGAACTTTTACTTAAGATGTACCTACACACAGCATGCGTGTGCGTGCGACGCGGTAGGAGAGTACCTACGTGTGCATGCGTGTGTACGGGTTTACGCAAATAGCAAACAAACACTTAGGGTTGTCGCAAATTTCTAAAATAATAAAAGTTGTACTTTTGTATAAATTTTTATACAAAAGTACAATTACTATTTATTGACCCTTTGCACATGTCCAAGAACTCAGGTGGTCGGTCTGATTACGCCACCTTCGGGCTTATAGGGTAATTATGTTACACCTTGTATAGTGTAGGGGTGCACTAAGAAAGGAATTCTGAAAATTGACACCGTAAAGTGTCTAAAATTAAGATCAAAGATTTTAACTAAATAATGCGTATGCTGCGCGAGCAAAACCGCGGGCGACAGCTAGTAAGTAATATTTACGTATAGAACTAAAGGGCTGCAAGTGTTGATCTGTGTACCTACAAAATATATTTAGTTCTGTCAAATTAGTTTTAAAAAAATGCACCAACAGAATGGGGTCTAAGGGCGCTTGTAGACGTCCGTTTTTTTCGGATACCGGACCGTGTTTTTTGCCGGATTCACGGTGGTGTATAATTTCTGATGAATGTGTGTACACGCGCCGGAAATCGGTCCGGCAAACAATTATAGGATAGCCGTTTTTGACGGTCCGTTATCCGGTGAAAAGAACGGACGTCTACGAGCGGTCTCATTGTCGACTAATAAGGTAATACATCATCCATATGCACCGTCATTAGCGAGTCCTCGGGGTGTATTTCTAGAAGCGCCTCTGTGCCGTCGTTGAAAGGGAACGAGACGCTTCCATCTATTACTAGACCTGCAACAATATTATAAACATAATAGTCCATTGAAATGTTACAATTTAAGGACCGAATATTGCATTTTAGGACTCTGTTTTATTTTTGGGACTTGTGTGGGGGGTCACTAGAAGCTTAACCTCAAGTTTGTGGGGTCGCCACCCTTGTCCCTCGGCCGCCATCTTGGAAAAAGTGGTGAAATCAATTCTTTCGCGATATCTCGGAAACTATGCGTCTTACAAAAAATTCTTAAAGACATAACTTGTAGCATATTGTTTTGCCTACAAATCCTACTAATATTATAAACGCGAAAGTTTGTAAGTATGGATGGATGTTTGTTACTCTTTCACGTAAAAAACTACTGATCCGATTTGGATGAAACTTGGAATAAATATTGTCCGTGACCTGGATTAACACATAGGCTACTTTTTATCCCGGAAAATCAACGGGATCCAACGGGACGCGAACGAAGATCTTAGTGACAACTTAGACAAAAATGCTTTGTATGTTTGTAATGTATGTTTGTTCGTCGAGATCTTTTGAACCGCTTATCCGATCTTCACAGAATTTAGTAGGTATACGGATAGTACTCTTAAGTTTTACAGGTTTGTTAAATGAAGTAAATCGGTCAAGGGGTCGTGAAGTTACTAAGTGACTAAAAAAAAGTCGTACAACAATATCAAGTGGGGTGTCATATGATAGGGTTTTGTTCCAAAACCGTTTTTATTTTGATTCTAAGTCTAATAGTTTTTGAGTTGTTATAAAAATTGGCAAACCCAGTATAACGTGAGCTACTATTTCTTGTAGTTTCAATGATTTTGTAGTTCAAGTAAGACTGGTACGTAGCCAGACGGCGATTTCGATGCGATTTGCAAAGTTTATTGCAACCATTGGTCAATAAAAATTGTTTGGGTTTTATTAACCTCGGACCATCACGAGATCTCAGTTCGAGGCGAACTACTAGTATAGAAGTATAACATACGGACATCCGGTTAGTACATACCAGCGTCAGTGCAATGTGATTTGACGGCCACCGTGGCCGCCTTGTCTCGGACACGCAAGCCACGTGGCGTCGGCCATTCCTCGAACGTTATGTATTCACGCACTGAGTATGCTAACTGCTCCGAATCTGAAAATATCCATACTAATATTATAAATGCGAAAGTAACTCTAAAAAAAAGCAAGCTCGTATGAGGTAGTGGCCAACTCTGTTGACGGAGTTTTTAGGCCGCCTTAAGGCCTCCGTCATGGCTTAACGAGTGCTAGAGCCGGGATAGTTTAGCGTGCACGAAGCACGGAAGCGCTCAGATGTAAATGCCACTAACGGTCACCCATTTAAATAGTGACCGCACAGAACGTTGCTTAACTTAGATAATCGGTGAAGATTGACTAAGCAAGCCTAGCCACGAGCGGTTCAAGTAACTCTGTCTGTCTGTCTGTCTGTCTCGCTTTCACGCCAAAACTATTGAACCGATTTGAATGAAATTTGGTACACAGATAGTCTAGAGCCTGAGAAAGGGCATAGGCTACTTTTTAATGCAAAAAAAGGGTTGTAAGGCGTTGAAAGGAGGAGGGGGGTGAAAGTTCCTCTGTCAGTTGTTTGACAGTAAGAGTTTGAATGACAGGACAACGGCTGTCGGATCAGCTGGTGATTTTATAAGTAGTTATTTACAAAAGAATGTATATCTATATGTTTAAACGAGTAATTCTTTTATAAATACTTAAATAATATGAATCTCGGTAACGGCTCTAACGATTTTCATGAAATTTAGTACACAGGGGATTTCGGGGGCGATAAATCGATCTAGCTAGGACTCATTTTCAGAAAATGTCGTTAAACAGAAAAATGTGACTCTGCCCGACATCTATTGGCGAATAATAATACTATTTTTTGAAGTTATACTTCTAATGCGACAGCAGATGGCGTTGTTAAGCAACACAAAGCCAATGAGTGTCTGGTTTAAGGTTAAACCGAGAAAATTAATTGTTTATTTATATTATTTGTGTCTTTTTAACTCGCGTGTTCACAAAAAACGGTCACGGTCAACCAGCTGGTAAGTATTCTATCAGCAATCTAGTTCCCATAGTACAAGCTCTGCTTAGTTTGGCACTAGAGGGCGTTGTGTGAAATATCCAGGGGTATTATTACCTGGCGGGAACATTAGCCGTTGATTGTACATTTCAGCGACTTCTCGAGCCGTCTCTAGTCGCGTGTCCACTTTTATTCGCAGCTCTTCGGACAGTATCTTCATTAGTTCCAGCACCGAGTGTGTTCGGAGACAGTTTATACTGAAATAAAATAATACCATTATACAGGGTGTTCTAAACTAGTATCAGGACGTCCTGTACAACGAAGTGACCATGAAATTGTCGCTCTGAAGGTAACATTATTAAGTTTTTTTTTTTATTTCCATGGTGTTTGATTGTCAATAATGCACGTTGATAAATGAATGATGATTATCAAATCCTACTAATATTATAAACGCGAAAGTTTGTGAGGATGGATGTTTGTTACTCTTTCACGTAAAAACTACTGATCAGATTTGGATGAGACTTGGAATATATATTGTCCGTGACCTGGATTAACACATAGGCTACTTTTTATCCCGGAAAATCAACGGGATCCAACGGGACGCGAACGAAGTCGCGGGCGGAATTAAGTAAATAATAAATGGATGATAGTTGATATATGAATTATTTTTGATAAATGGATGACAGTTGATAATGAATGACGCTTGATAAATGGATGACAGTTGATAAATGAATGACATTTGATAAAAATAAATGATGTTTGATAAATGGATAAATAAATGATATTGAATGAAGATCCATTGATATATATATTTTATAATAAATACCTATAATGCCAGGATGTGCTTCCAGTCCCGGTAGTTACACAGAGGCCTGAGCTCTTGGTGTGCGTCCATTTGCCGTTGTCGATCTGCAGCCGGAGCAACGACACGCGTGACGTCACACTCTCGCCGATAAACACCTGATAGTTAAAACACTCTCTTATATTTTTCTAAGAAAACTTGGTGAATTGGTACATAGAGTAACAAACATCCATCCATCCATACTTACAAACTTTCGCGTTTATAATATTAGTAGGATGTATGTATGTAAGTATGTTCCTCTTTCACGCTAAAACTGCTGATCCGATTATGATGAAACTTGCGAATATCGTCCGTGACCTGGATTAACACATAGGCTACTTTTTACTTAGATTAAAAAAATGGCTTGTGAACAAGGTATACTATAGCTTAGAAGAGTATTATGATTCCTACTAAATATTAAGTTTTTATTCGTTAATTGTATAATATCTATAAAAATAGCATTAGGTGAGTAGGTACCTACTTATAATAAAATTATAAGATTTACTTACTATGTAAAGTATTGTACGCCCGGCATGGGTAAACTGTTGAAACTCTAGGTACATAATATCTATAAGATCTCTCTTTACACAGTTTCACAATAAATGATTCTTATTCTTATTCTTATCCCGGAAAATAGACAGAACCAAACGGAACGCGGACAAAGTCGCAGGCGGAAGTTAGTAGGATAAAAAAATACAGTAGTTTTAGTTAAGGCGTATGCTTAGCCAATCCTCACTGATTATCTAAGTTAAGCCACATTCTGTGCGATCACTATTTGGATGTGTGACCGTTAGTGGCATTTACATCTGATCGCTTCCGTGCTTCGTGCACGTTAAACTGTCCCGGCTCTAGTAGTCGCTAAGCCACGACAGAGGCCTTAAGGCGGCCTAAAAACTCCGTCACCAGAGTTGGCCACAACTCATACGAGCTCGCTCGCTTAGGTAGATATTTACCTCGTTTAAAGCTAAGAATGGCAGTACTTTTGTGCATAACGTGTGATTTTCTTCATCAATACAATTGGCGTCAGGCACCCTATCTTCTTGATCGTGTCTTAAAGGAGGGTATCTGAAAGAAAAAAATATAATCTTCAACAAAGTTCTTTTAATAAATCTATACTAATACTAGCTGTCGCCCGCGGCTTTGCTCGCGTGCAACCCTTATCACTAAGGGGTATGAAAAATAGATGTTGGCCGATTCTCAGACCTACTCAATATGCCCACAAAATTTCATGAGAATCGGTCAAGCCGTTTCGGAGGAGTACGGGAACAAACATTGTGACACGAGAATTTTATATATAAGATTATAAAACTGTAAAAAAGCCAAAAACTAAAATTAAAGATATGAATAAACTAAATTCGGAATTCGGAAGCCCTTTTCCGTGGATTCTTAGATACAGCTTGAACTCTCTAAACCAAAAGCCGCCTTTGGCACGAGGCTCATCGTATGCTGGTTCACAGATATTTTGGTGGAAAGTTTCGCACGCGTACGAAGTCTACAATATTCTACTAAATAGCATGCAATATTTTTAAAGTCCTACCTAACTAATCAATAAATCTAATAATGTCAAAGCGAAAGTTCAAATCAAAAAGGATACATTAATAAATTAATAAGTCAATAAAACGTAGGAGTATGTCAAAGAAAATAAAGTAACTAATCATTCTAAATTGTCATTGAGGTACTCATTCACGCTATAATATACTTTCTCTTGCAATAATTTTGTAACATTTCTCCTAAATATGGTATTAGAGGGCGAGACTAATGTTGCCAGAGGTAAATTATTATATATCCCTGTAGCCATGCAAAAAATGCTACTGTTAAATTTTGCAGTCGTATTTTTAGGGCAGCATAGTTTGTGCTTGTGTCGTGTACTTTTAAATGAGTCAAAGGTGCGAATATTATTTCTTACAAACAATACAGCTTCTAAAATATATATACACGGTAGGGTTAAGATTTTAAATGTACTGAAGTATTTAAGAACTTTAGTTTTTTTTAAGTCTGTTACAGACTTCAAATAAGGATGAAGTTCTCAAAAGGTTGTACAAATAAAAAAAAAGTGTACTTATATTAAGGGTGCACTTAATATAAGTACACTTTTTTTTTTATTGCACACGGGCCACACGCGACTGCCACAAACGCCGCCACTAGAAGCTAGAAGTGGCCACAAAGAAAGCTGAAGTGCACGACAGCCACTTTTGCCGCTGCAGTGCTTGTACGGTGGTCGGTGCAGGCCACAAGAAGCGTGTAGCGGCGTTTTGTAGCGTGTGGCGGCTACCGTGCGGTGAGTCCATAAAATGTATGAAAATACAGGAAATATGCCAGTGGCGGCATTTTGTGGTTGTGGCCAGTGGCCCGTGTGCGGTAGCCCTAAAAAATAACAAATTTAAATTATTTTTGTATTTACCTGCAATACTGCAATGTGTGTAGGTCGATAGGAGTTATTTTGTCCAATAACTTCGGCTCGCCGGTAACAGTCGTACGTATCCTAGTCCGACGCATCCATCTAAATTTACCCTGGAGATAACATTTTTCAATCAATAAATTCATTTATATGCAAAAAAATATGGTAAACTAGCCGTCGCCCACGGCTTTGCTCGCGCGGTATCAGCTACAAACAGTTTAGAAATTTAAAAAAAATCCTGACTCACTTGTAGAGTCAATTTATTCGAGGAATCTATGTACCAATTTTTAAGCGTCTTCCTTTTCAAAATTCCTTTCTTAGTGCACCCCTACACTATATAAGGATACTACCCTCCAAATTTCATACCTCTAGGACTTATAGTTTAGGCTGTGCGTTGATTCTCAGTCAGCTTCAAAAGAGTTTTATATATTTAAGGCCCATTTAGATGGAGAGAGTTTCTCGTACGTTTCGGTACGAGAAACTATACGCAACTATCGCAAGCAATAATCGCCATGACACAATCGTATCAAAATGTTTACATACAGGCAAGAACTAATATCTCGCCTACGATTATGTCATACGAGACTCGCATATGACTTATCGCTAGGCGATAATTGCCTATTTTTGTTTACACGACGAAAGTATAATGCCTAAGAGAATCTCGACTTGTGTAAACACGATCTCGTGTGACATATTTTCAAGTTCATACGAGTATCGTACAAATCAGTTCGAATCGTTTTCAGTGCGAGATTTGTCATTCGAGTTTAGTGATTAGACGGACACAATAATATTCCATTGCGAGGTAATTGTCGCCCAAGGCATCGAGCGAGAAGAGCGAGACGAAAAAAAGGTTTTATATTCCTTCGATAATCGTATCTTCGAGGCGAGAAACTCTCTCCATCTAAATCGGCCTTTAATAAGTACGATGTCAAATTATAAATTAGTGTCACATATTTTTACCAAGCTAAAATGTATGGGAATGGCGTAATAAATTGGTAAATTGGTAATAGGTCTCATACTCAAAATACTTGTGCTATTGTGAGTATTGTTTAATTTCATTTCTGTAACATAACTGTGGATTCGAGTTTTTTTTTTTTTTTTTTATACAATATACGCATCCGTTTGACCACAATCCCACCTGATGTTAAGCAATGATGTTCAATGAGTTCTGTCATTTTTTCAACAAAAGCATTTTTCTTTTGTTATTGTGAGCATTGTTGCATAATTTTGGTGGAATTTTAACCAATAATACTTGACGTCGTTACATAAAGTGTGAGCCATTGGAATAAATGTGTGCAAAGTGGTTTCTCTGAATGTTGAAATTCGTTTACAAGTTTTGAAGGGAAAATCCACCATTTTCTCTTCAAAACAAACGACAGCCGACTTGAAGAATGAATTGACTTAGTTTATTTCAAATATTTCACTTGACACTGTCAAAATTGTCTGTCGAAATAACGGACAGAGGCCATAAATAGCAGGTCTTATAAAAATAAAATGAAATCTCACCTCTTTCAATGCATGTAAGGAACCTTTTACATCGTTGGAACACCAAGTGGGTAGGCAGAGACGTCCAACTGATTTGTGCGGTGCGCTGTTGTACCCTATCACTGGTTTACTGAAATATAATACAATTTTTTATTTTATTATATTAAATAGTAAATAAATAAATAAATATTTGTAGACAATTCACACAACGCCCTCTAGTCCCAAACTAAGCACAGCTTGTACTATGGGAACTAGATTGCTCATACAATCTAAACTATTATAAAACTGTAAAAGAGCCAAAAATTAAAATTAAAGATATGGATAAACTAAATATACAGATCTACTAAATGAACGATTCTGATTCCGAAAATCGAGTTTGTCTGTTTGTTTGTTCACGGATCACGCCTAAACTACTGGACCAATTTCAACGAAACTTATACCATTCGGAAGCCCTTTTTTCGGATTGAAACATAGGCTATATTTTTATGAAATGAAAGACGTGGATTCTTAGATACAGCTTGAACTCTCTAAACTAAAAACAGCCATTTGCTAAAGGGCAGGGGAATAATGATGACTTATAATACATAGTAACACCCAGACATAGAACAAACATCTATGTTTTCCCCCACAGAAATGCTTGTTCTCAGTGGGGATCAAACCCACGACACACAGTAGGGCAGGCAGAGCTACTACCGACTGAGCGATGAAGCCTGTCTACTTATATATAAGTACATAGATATATTTTTGTAAATACATACATACTTATACATACAGTATATTTTTATATGATCTGTGCTTATACATGTAACACCCATGCAGATATAGAACAAACATCTATGTTTCCCATACAAAATGTTTCTTTTCAGTGTGGATCGAACCCACGACCCACAGCACGGAAGGCAGATCTATTATCAACTAAACTTACGTGTTATCTCTAACCCTGGAAGCAGCTAGAAGGAAGGTGCCATCTCCTCCACACGGAACGACCACATCGCACCAATTTATAAGATCATCGTTGTATGTCAATCTGAAATCCAAAAATAACAATAAATATTCATGGACATTTCACACAACGCCCTCTAGTGCCAAGCTAAGCAAACCTTGTATTATAGGAACGAGATTTCGGATAAGATATACACCTTTTTTTTTGTAAATATGTACATAGTAACACACAGACATAGAACAAACATTTATATTGGCCACACACAAAATGTTCTCAGTGAGGATCGAACCCACGACCTACAGCACATACCAACTGAGCTGAGACGCCTGTCAAACATTTAACTCTCCCGACACGGTTAAATAGCTCTGATCTTTATTAGAAAGGAAGTGGAGGGTACTTTGAGCAGAGATCTAAAATTCGACTTCTGCGCCAAGGTCGGAGCTATTAAACCGTGTCGAGATGTATATTTCCTAGGTTTACGAGTTACCTGCTAGCCATTTCCACCTTCCTGCCCATATCTTTGAGGGTATCGTAGACTTTCTGTTCAAATGCTTTCTGTTCTCGATGGTTAGCTAGCATTGCGTCGTAATCAGAACCACGCTTTCGAAGCACTTTTTCTAACTCACTGTCCGATATATCATCGTGGCTGTGTCTGTAACAAATAAATAATATTATGGGTATGTGAAATCGTAAAATTCTCTTCGTAAAACTGGATTAAAAAAAACTAATGGCCCTTGGCGATGTTAATCTAAATATGTAAAACTCTTTTGAAGCTGACTGACAATCAACGCACAGCCTAAACTATAAGTCCTAGAGGTATGAAATTTGGAGGGTAGTATACTTATATAGTGTAGGGGTGCACTAAGAAAGGAATTTTGAAATGTAGCTCCCTAAAAGGTCCAAAATTAGGATCAAATATTTTAACCAAATAATGCGCATGCTGCTATCACGTGAGCAAAGCCGCGGGCGACAGCTAGCCAGTAATACAATTTTCTTTTCATTGGCAATTTTATTTACCCAAAATAAAATCAACATACACTGTATATATTTACATCAGTCCAAACTTTTTGCAATCGGGAAATTTTACATTATCAATGTTTATTTCACAGAATAGATGTTTTCCGTGGTTTATTTCTAGATGAGGACTCATTAAGAGTAGTGCATGAGCCAATTAAAACCAGTTAATTGTATGACCTACGATAAGATGGCCATAACGGTGTTTATACAGTGTGTCCGGGCCAGAGCCCCGAGTCTGTGCATTTGTTTTGACTTACGACTCGAGTATAGCGCACTCAAACGCTTTCGCAAAGCGACAAATTTTAAATGAAAACCGGATAAACGCCTCTAGCGAGAGATTTGGGAATTGTGCAATTCTCAATAAAATGGTCTGGGGCAAATTGGATGGAACCCAGGTCCCACGTTTTTTTTTAACTTGCAATGCTGGAACTTGGTTTATAATTTGAAAACCGGATAAACGCCTCTAGCGAGAGATTTGGGAATTGTGCAATTCCCAACAAAATGGTCTGGGGCCAATTGGATGGAACCCAGGTCCCACGTTTTTTTTTTAACTTGCAATGCTGGAACTTTGTTTATTACAATACACTGACAATGCAATTTAAAAAAAAAATTACAATGTTATTTTATAGCAGCGGGAATCATTTAGTTATTACCGTAGGTGCCAAATACACCGCAATACAGGTCATTCACCCACCTTCACCTCGATGTCACAAAATTCAATTTATGTATGGTAAACAAACAGTACTACGAGATTCGAGCGATTACCGTCTTAGCGACAGGTTTGTATGGAAAGCGACAGAATTAGCCATTCATAAATTGAACTTTGCGACATCGTGGTGAAGGTGGGTGAATGACCTGTATTGCGGTGTTATTTGGCACCTACTATAGACATTTTACTTTGAGAAATGCGTCTTTTTCAATGCTGTTTATCGTATTTACAGGTGTTTACGTCAAAATAATTACTTTATTTAGCGTTTCCGTGACCGCTACTGCATAATAGATTATAATAAAACGAACAGAAGTTATAAATAACAAAATTAATCCAAAAAATCATTGAATGTATGCAAATCGGGACCTGAAATGCCCCAATGCCTTTACAAAAATCTTAGAAAACGTTGTTCACATGAGTGACGAGAATTTCCTTCTCTCAAGATAACACACTAGTTCCTGAACACACAGTAGATACAAGTAAAGTAGGTATAAGATGCAAATCACACTACACTCGAGTGTTTTGTGTTAACAATTAACTCAATACATTTATTGCTTTTACGTGGTACAATTAAGATGTTACAATGTAGGTAGGAATCATATGAACCCTGATCAGAAGCCTTAGGCCTCTTGCACATTATAAGACACTAGCAGCGCCTCGCGGTTTCACCCGCGTAATTCCCGTTCCCGTGGGAATTCCGGGATAAAATATAGCCTATGTTCATCAGGGATAATGTAGGATTCTAATGGTAAAAGAATTTTTTTAATCGGTCCAGTAGTTTCGGAGCCTATTCAATTCATACAAACAAACAAACAAACAAAAAATCAAACCTTTCCTCTTTATAATATTTGTATAGATGTATAGACGAACACAAGATATGAAAATTTTGTATGGCGCGTGTCTTATCCGACATAAGAAAAAATATCTTGTAATATGTAGTCTCATATACACGTCATTTTACAGGTCATGGTGAACAGTGTTTGTTCTACGACTTTTATGATTTCGCAGTTTTTCATTCATGAAATGAGCTCGTAACTTTTAACTAAAATGTACGTACATACTGCATGCGTGTGCGTACGACGCGGTAGGAGAGTAAGTACCTACATGTGCATGTGTGTGTACGGATTTACGCACATAGTAAAGAAACACTTAGGGTGGTCGCAAATTTCAAAAATAATAAAAGTTGTACTTTTGTATGAAAATTTCAATTACGATTTATTGACCCTTTGCATATGTCCAAGTACTCACGATGGTCGGTCTGATTACGGCCCATTCAGGCTTATAGGGTAATTATGTTACGCCTTGCATAAACAATCAGGCGTCATGGCTCAGTTAGTAGTAGCTCTGCCTTCCGTGCTGTGGGTCGTGGGTTCTATCCCCACCGAGAACAAACATTTCTGTGTTGTAAACATAGATGTTTGTTCTGTGTCTGGGTGTTTCTATGTATTATAAGTATGTATTTACAAAAAAAAATATGTATGTATTCTATCAGCCATCTTGTTTCCATCGTACAAGCTTTGCTTAGTTTGGGACTAGAAGGCGTTGTGTTAAGTGTCCGTGAATATTTATTTATTTATTTAATCAAGCGACTGAATGTCCGACATATCTCATAAGACACAAGAAAAATATCTTATAATGTGCAAAAGGCCTTATGCTCCGTTTCGCTGAGATTTTAATCTAATATTGATGACGTCTTATCTAGTGCAAAAATGATGTCGAAAACTCGATACACTTGTGGGTGAAAAAAAAATTGACTGAGATAATATGATAGTCATCGCATCTATCTACCATCCTTATATTATTAGGATGACGTCATATCTCCGTCGAAAATAATAAATAAATAAGCTAAAAACACTGAAGTGTTGCCTCTTGACCCTGTATTTATAAATAATCTTTTAAATATATAAAACTCTTTTGAAGCTGACTTACAATCAACGCACAGCCTAAACTATAAGTCCTAGAGAGGTATGAAATTTGGAGGGTAGTATCCTTATATAGTGTAGGGGTGCACTAAGAAAGGAATTTTGAAAAGTCGCACCCTAAAGGGCCTAAAATTAGGATCAAAGATTATAACCAAATAATGCGTATACTGCTACCACGCGAGCAAAGCCGCGGGCGACAGCTAATCTTCAATACATGTAAAGACCTATGTTGTAATAAAAGAGCTTACTTCTCATATTCGTATCTGGTGACCTTGGAGACGATCAGACATTTCTCCATCTTCAGACGAGGACTATGGGTGCTTCCATCAGCTGCTTGTGATGATGGGCTGCCTTTTCGTTTTGCCGCCTTTGTGAATTTATCTGCTATGCTGGTCAGATCTGAATCTCGGAGTCCTAGAAAGAATAAATAAATAAATAAAATAAATATTCACAGACATTTAACACAACGCCTTCTAGTCCCAAACTAGGCAAAGCTTGTACTATGGGAACTAGGTTCCTTTGTACCTACTATGGGAATTAGATGGCTGATAGAATACTTATATATAGACATTTTTTTTGTAAATACATACATATAATACATAGTAACACCCAGACACAGAATAAACATCTATGTAACTAAAGAAAATTGCCTAAGACAGGGACGCATTGAAAATTTTGGGAGAAACCTTTGCTCAGCAGTGGAATGGGATGAGACACAATAAAATTATTATAAACGCGAAAGTTTGTATGGATGTATGGATGTTTGTTACTCTTTCACTCAAAAACTACTGATCAGATTTAGATGAAACCTGGAATATATTGTCCGTGACCTGGATTAACGCATAGGCTACTTTTTACGCCGGAAAATCAAAGGGATCCAACGAAGTCACGGGTGGAAGATTAAAAAAAAATCCAAAAAAAAATTTAAACATACTCGTTTGAACCAAAATATACTGAACCCTGTGCAATGTTGCACACATTGTTGTTAGGGTTTTTTTTTAATAACTTCAATAAAAAAAATATGTTTTTTCTTTATTTTCTATTTTTCGTTTAGAAAAATTGGTTTGCATCAAAATTATATTTATACTGAAATTGTTATTTGCGATTTTTTCAGTGAATTCCAATGTTTCATAAATCTTCAGAAATGGTGAAATGTGCGAGCGCGTAGTTGTTTGACGCTTGTCAGTGGTCTGAAGGGATGTCTACCGTGCCTAGCTTACAGTCGTGCGGAAACCGTGATTTATTACAAATCTTATAAAAGAGATTCAGAAAAAAATACTGTTGCAAGATAAAAGAAAACGTGAATAAATGTTGACCCTAGTGACATTTTGATAAGACTCTTCATTAATACTGTTTTGAATGGAATGTTTTGATAATTTATATATAGATTTATTGTGCAATAATAGCATTTAATATCAAAATAAGTAAGTTATTACACTAACGCTGTGTCCCCAGCAGGCAAACTGTTAGCGGCCTACTGAGTTTGCGGCGCGGCGTATCGGTTTAGTACGCCCTTCCATATGTTATTTGAAATGGAGTGTCCACAGTTTGCTAGTTTTGTGCTCACTTTACGCAGTTTGCAGCGCGTACGAACGAGCGCGAACGTGCGCCGACTGTCTCAGTTAGTGGCCGACTCACAGCATAACCGGTTCCAGTCGGCGGCGGCGATATGGTTGTTCGCCGGGCGTAGTGAGTCCGTTTGCCGCAAACTGTTCATGCGGACAGAGGACCTTCGTACAACAATAGTAAAGTGAAATTTCTGTCGGTTGACCTAAATAAGCGGCTAACTCATAACAGTTTGCTTGCGACGCACGAAAATTGATCTGAGTTTTCAGCTAACTCAAATTTCAGTTCGCCACAAATTTGCGGCTCACTCAGTCAGCCGCTAACAGTTTGCCTACTGGGCACACAGCCTAAATAAATAAACGTCGCTCTTTGATATAGCTGTTCTACAAATATCACAGGCGTCACAGCTCAATTTGTATAGCTCTGTCTGACCCTGCCGTGCTGTGGGTTGTGGGTTCGATCCCACTGAGAACAAACATTTATGTGTGGTGAACATAGGTGTTTATTCTATGTCTGGGTGTTACTATATTTTATTTTTATATTTTTCCTTAGACATTACACAAGGCCCTATAGTCCCAAACTAAGTAAAGCTTGTACTATGGGAACTAGATTGCTGATAGAGTACTTATTTAAGTACATATTTTTTTGTAAATACATATATGTACTTACAATGTATTTACAAAAAAATTGATGATGATAATAATGATGACAGTGATAATAACAAATATACAATATGTACATATGCAATGCAAATCTATGTAACAAATATGCAAGTAGGAAGTGCTTATTTATCTATCTTATCTAAAGCATTAGATACTAGAATATTATTATTACAAATATGTAATACACATATTAATGTTCTATAGATAAATATTAAATACCTACTTATCAACACAGTAAACGGACATCCTCTGACTACCACCCTTCAATCATTCTTAATTAATTTTGTGGGTATATCTGCACAGATAAGTACCAAGAAATAAGTCTTCAGTGCTGTAGGTCTTGGGTTCAATACTCACCGAGAACAAATATTTATGTCTGACAAACACGGATGCATGTTCTGTGTCTGGATACATAATAAGTAATACATTGTAACATATTATAAGTAATCTATCCATACCAATATTATAAATGCGAAAGTAACTCTGCCTATCTGTCTCGCTTACACGCCAAAACTACTGAACCAATTTGAATGAAATTTGGTACACAGATAGTCTAGAGTTTGAAAAAGGACATAGGCTACTTTTTAATGCGAAAAAAGGGTTGTAAGAGGTTGAAAGGGGGGGGTGAAAGTTGTATGGAATTATCGTCATTTTTAGAGCTAGAAGCTTGAAACTTATTTTTTAGGCTGTTGGTTCGATATAAATAAATATGACATTCAAAGTTTGTAAAAATTCTAAAATGCCGCGTGGGGATAATTAGCCTCAATAATTTAAGATGCTACTCAAAGACCCTATTTCACGCGGACGAAGTCGCGGGCACAGCTAGTTTCTCATATTACACCTTTGATTAGGTTGGAACTGGAAGGCGTTTTGTGAAAATGTCCATAAATATTTATTTACAATTGTTTTTTAATATCACCTTTCTTTCTTGCAATCTATCCGTACTGGCATTTAGCTAGAGTTTAGTCAGTTCGCATTCAGTGCATAAATACATGGAAAGAAAACACCCAGTAGTGCCTCCATATTTATAATTTACAAGCTGCCGCCCGCGACTTCGTTCGCGTCCCGTTGGATCCCGTTAATTTTTCGGGATAAAAAGTAGCCTATGTGTTAATCCAGGTCACGGACAATGTATATTCCAAGTTTCATCCAAATCGGATCAGTAGTTTTTACGTGAAAGAGTAACAAACATCCATCCATCCATCTATCTATCCATCCATCCATACTTACAAACTTTCGCGTTTATAATACACGCGAGAGCAATGATTCCGGGTCACTTAAAGAATGTTAAAAATCTCGGAAACTAAAAATGATAGGTTAATGCAATAAATTGTATTTAATAGACAATGTAATACTCCTTAAATGAAGGTATTAAAACTTCTTAGTTATTGTAAAGTTATATCTTAAAAAAATCAAATTTGAAAAAGGGCCACTTTCGAAGATGGAACTACGAAATTACAGCATTTGGTTTTGCTTTTGTTTGTAATCTGTCATTTATGTGGGTATATAAACCATGTTGATAGTGCTCTATATTCATTATTCAAGCTGAAATTATGTCGCTTACGCCTGAAGAATGCACCAGAATACTTACAATGCTGGAAACCGGCCGGAGTCAGCGCGATACAGCCAGGACTGTCGGTGTGTCGCTGTCAACAGTACAAAGAGTTCTCCGACGTTACGAAGAAACTGGTTCTAACCTACGCAGACCAGGAACGGGCAGAACCAGGTGTACCACAGCACGAGAAGACCGATACTTGGTGAACACCATGCTTCGAAATCGCTTTCTCACAGGAACTGAACTCACAAATCAGTTTCGACGCCTCGGAGGAAGTAACCCAAGTGCATGGACAGTAAGACGTCGGCTTGCTGAATCTAACTTAAAACCCCTTAGACCTGCAAACGGCCCTAAACTGGAGCGTGGGCATCGTATTTCAAGATATGCCCAGAGCCACGTAAATTGGAGTATTGAAGATTGGTCAAAAGTTATGTTCTCCGACGAATCAAAATTTATGCTCTACAAGCACGATGGAAGACACAGAGTGTATCGAAGACCAGGGGAAAGATTCAAGCAAGCATGCATCGAAGAAAAAGTAGCCTACGGTGGTGGGTCTGTACTTGTGTGGGCCGGAATTTCTTCTGAAAGTCGCACAGAGCTGGTGATCATAGAAAACGGCTCTTTAACTAGCGTAAGATATGTGGAAGAAATCCTCAATGATCATGTTGGTCCATTTATGGTCAATTTAGGTGAGGATGCTATATTTATGCATGACAATGCCCGACCTCATACAGGTAGGATTGTGAATGACTACCTTCAAGAGATGAACATTACTCGTATGGAGTGGCCAGCGCGCAGCCCGGATATCAACCCGATCGAGCATGCTTGGGACGAGCTAGGCAGATGCGTAAAACAACGAAACCCTCCCCCAATCACGCTTCGTGAGCTCAAAATTGCTCTCACAGAGGAATGGGAGAATATTCCCCAAAATCGTATAAGGAACTTGGTGTACAGCATGCCAAACCGCGTAAACGCAGTAATGGAAGCACGAGGAGGCAATACGAAGTATTAAAATTCAAGAAAATCGTAATAAAGTTCAAAAATTTCATGTTTCCTATTTTTGTTTTAAGGAGAGATCAGCAGTTTTTTTCTTTATGTAATTTTGTGTTAATAAAATGTATGCGGTGACTCATATTTTTTTACTTTCATTTAAGGAGTATTACATTGTCTATTAAATACAATTTATTGCATTAACCTATCATTTTTAGTTTCCGAGATTTTTAACATTCTTTAAGTGACCCGGAATCATTGCTCTCGAGTGTATTAGTAGGACTATTGAAATAGATTATTCACCCACAATAAGTTTGTTATCATTTCATAACACAAGATTATAAAAATGTAAAATGATGTGGTCCGCGTAACATCATGCAAAACAAATTTTACATACCTACTTTTATTATCATCAAGTTCGATTAATGACTTGAATAATTTTATTGCAAGTTGAATGTTCTAGAAGAAATTTTAGTGGTTTTTTTTTTCAGAATAAGACGTGGTTCACACGGCATTGTCCTGCACGCTTTTTTGCAGTATACGTTTTAACGAATAAATAGTGGCATATACATTGTGTATGGAACCATTCACATGGCGTTTGTACTGCAAAAAGTCGTACACCGTTTACACGTTTAAACGAATACTCAACGGACTTGTTAAGCAAACCGAATGAACTTTAACGTATTCGGTTTGCAGTGGCACATGGTGTAGCTCTGTCTCGTTCACACGGCACGACGTTCATACGTTTTTCATCGAATAGCTACTCACTGTGACAACTGTGTGAATACTGCGGCTATTTGTATTTTACACGAACGAAAATCCACCGTCTAATTCTAATTCTAATTCGTCGTGGGGGAATAAGATCTGCACTGACGTCCCGCGTTGGGGTGTATTGTGCATTGTCCCCCTGCTGACCTCACCCCAACCAGCCCAACTCCTTAAAGTAACGGAGAAGGACTTTGGGTTGATGGCAGCAACGTTCCCGCATCCTCAAGTGTTGTGGATGCCGAGGAGTGAGACCCGATCAGCTCCTGCAGTCCCGTTTTGGATCTGGCTTCGGTTGTGGCAGAGCAATGCAGCAAGACATACTCTACTGTTTCTTTTTCCTGAAGACAGCCACGACAGAGGTCGCTGTCTGTCGCTCCGATCTTGAGGAGATGGTGGTTTAGATCACAGTGGCCCGTGATTATACCCACCATCATCCTCAGGTCTTCGCGTCTTAGCTTAAGCAGCGTCGTTGCTATATGCGCGTCCGTTGCTGGAAGCATAGTTTTCGTGTGTTTGCAGTCTGGTCTGTGCTCCCATTGCTCCGAATCCACCGTGTGAACACACGGGTGAATGTACGTTAAAAAAACGAATACATAAAAACCGTGTGAACCCAGCCTAATAGTACCTACCTAGAATGTTTTATTGGTCAAATTGAATGTTTTAGAAGTTTAACCAGGTATAATCAATCCGCGCCACCCCTGGTATCCCATCACATTCACAAAAAAACCTTCACAACACAATCTATACAAACAATTTGTTTTTACAATCAAGAAAGTCCTTATAACAATCTGCACAAGATTCAAAATGTCAAACACGCTCAACGTTTGGCGGTGGGAACACAAATTGATATCTTCACAGAGTTGTGTATGTTTTTGTTGTATCTGTAGTGCAGGTACTTGTGTGACCTAGTTTAAATAACTAGTAGTTCGCCCCGAACTGAGATCTCGTGATGGTCGGAGGTTAATAAAACCCAAACAATTTTTATTGACCAATGGTTGCAATAAACTTTGCAAGTCGCATCGAAATCGCCGTCTAGCTAAGTACCAGTCTTACTTGAACTACAAAATCATTGAAACTCCAAGAAATGGTAGCTCACGTTATACTGGGATTTTCAATTTTATAATTTTTTAACAACTCAAAAACTATTAGACCTAGAATCAAAATAAAAACGGTTTTGGAATGTCTAAACAAAACCCTATCATATGACACCCCACTTGATATTTTTGTACGACTTTTTTTTTACTTTCTTTGGACCCTCATAACTTCACGACCCCTTAGCCGATTTACTTCATTTAACAAACCAGTAAAACTTAAGAGTACTATTTGTATACCTACCCAATTCTGTGAAGATCGGATAAGCGGTTCAAAAGATCTCGAAGAACAAACATACAAACATACAAAGCATTTTTTGTAGCAATCTTCGCTCACTCTATCATTAATAAGTTTATATAAGTGACATAACAGTGGCGACTTGGATAAAAAGTGAACAATGGAGCGTAAATTAGTCAGATTTCATGAGTTTAATGTCACAGACAATTGGGACAACTATATAGTTTTATAGTTGTCCCAATTGTCTGTGACGAAGTCAGCAAGGCGAACTTTATTGTGAATGTTGTTGAGTGGAAACCTACGGTAATATTATAAAAGTCAAAGTTTAGATAATCACACTGCGACTACTGGTTTGTTTGGATGAAATTTGGAATGAATATAAGTTGTTTGTAACCTGGATTAAATAGGCCAATTTTTTTCCCGGAAAAGCAAGAAAATTGAATGAGACACGGGCGAACTCTATTAATTTAAATATGTAAAAGTATTATTTTTATAAAGTTTTCTGTAGGTATGTCATTTCTAAAGCAATTTCTATTAGACAATTGTAATCTGTAATTCTGTTTGCTCCTGTAATCACTGCATACTTAAACCACTTTATTAAAGGCAAATACTTGTAAAAGTTTACTCTTCTTTATCAGCTAACTACAGTAAATTGCCGTTGATGTAACTAATTGAACCCTACTAATATTATAAACGCGAAAGTTTGTAAGTATGGATGGATGTTTGTTACTCTTTCACGTAAAAACTACTGATTCGATTTGGATGAAACTTGGGATATATATTGTCCATGACCGGATTAACACATAGGCTACTTTTTATCCCGAAAAATTAACGGGATCCAACGGCGGCAGTATAAAATATTTTTGATTACGAACACTGTTTACAAGAGAAGTCCTAGAAAGATTTGTGTTAGAGTCCTTTCCATGAAAGAAGTCCCGCAGACGCGGCGCTGTAGTCGACCTTAAGTATTATTTCTCGGGCAGCACTTTTAACAACTTTAGGCATTGAAAACAAGACTTTGATCACAGAAACCAAATAAAAACGCACTAGCATCCGAACACATTAACAGCACCTGACAACTAATTTAAAATTTTTAGTAATTTAAAATATAATTTAAAATTTATAATTTAAAGTTTTAAAATTTAGTTCCGGAAATTTCCGCGGGTCTTCTTTCATGAAAAGGACTCTACCACAATAGTGTTTAGTGTACTTACGTCTTAATCCTTTTCCGATGGAAACCGAAAAGTTATTCAGCACAGACATTTTCATACAATTGGAACACACACTTCGTTTCAGTTTCAGTCCACAATAGAATCACTTAGGTATGTCAATTTATATTATTTATTACCACAAGCCCGAGTTACGTAGGAATGAATGGTTCATTGCGTTCGAGTTATCACAGAGGTGTGGCGATTAGATTCTCTCTCAGCCATTCACGCCCTCAGCAAGCGACGCGAGGATATTATTAGTCTGAGCGAACGCTGATAGTAAGAAACTTTTTGTACGGATAACCTGCTGTAGTCACTGCCAGCCAGTTTATGCGGCACCGCCTGCCAGTTTTGCGATAAGAAGTAGTTCGATTCTTATAAACTAGATAGTCGAATGGGTGCAAAATTCGCAGTTTCGCACGCAAAATTCGCAAAATAACTATGCTTCGTTGACCATCCGCGTTCAGCTGACTTTTTGACACTTTTGACAGTGACTAGCACATCATGACGTTGACAGATAAAGCAGTAGGACATACATGAATAGGAGCAATCGGAGCAATTATAATGACGGCAAAATTGTGTCAGGGTCTGTCGAAATGACGGACAGAGGCTGTAAATAGAAGAATGTTAAAGTAGGCAAAAGGATCGAGTTCAAAGCGTTCAAAGTTATATTTTTAGTACAGTTTTTGGTACATGACATTTATCACACACTGACATTATCATTTTTCTTCATAAGTTTAGTAAAACCTCTTCATCATCCTCCCTTTTTGGTAAACTTAAGGTTAGACCGCACTAAGGCGGAACTGCACTGCAGCGGAGCGTCGCGTCATTTTCAATGTAGCTCGGTATAACGCACTAGAACTGCAGCAGCGCGGCATTTTATCTCTCAGTCGGTTGGCAACCACTGAACGCGATGGATGAAATTGGTGTGAATGGTATATATATATAAAAGAAGAGGGACCTGACTTACCTATCACATTCCAGGCCAGACCGCTAAAGCTAGGGCTAAAATTTGGAATGTACTTTCTTTACATGGCATAGGCACCCGCTAAGACGGGATTTTAACAAATTTAACCCCTGACTGGGTCAAACTGGGCCTCAACGTTAGTATGCAAAATCGTATTCCTTGAAGTTATAAATACCAAAATTGACATGTACCTATATTCATCAAACTAAATAAATAAGATCTGTATTTAAAAAAGCTAGCTCAACACTAATTCGCTGTGCTATTAGTTGTTAAATTTTGTATGGAAAAATTGGTTTTTTCAAGCTTAGGTAGGTACCTAGCATGTCCTTACAAAAAAATAAAATACCTACGAAAGGTGTAAGTAGGAAGGGAGATAGCGTACCTAGGTAAAAAATACCAGCCTCTGAAGCCACATTTAAAGAAGTAGCTAAGTGGGTAGGTAGGTAAGTGGGTAGGTAGGTAAGTAGGTAGTAGGTACCTACTTAAGATCTCGCTATAAAGTTAACAGGAAGCATAGTTTATGTGTTGCTTTATTACTGAGTACCTACCACGCGGGCAAAGCCGCGGGCGCTACAGCTAGTATAATATAGATGGATGCCTCGCAACTGTCGCGGACGCGCCGCTTACTATAACGCACTTAGCGGCAGCGGAACTGCGCGTCGCGAGCGCGTCAATTTTGCCTAGTTGCCCAACTCTGTCGCGACGCTCCGCTGCAGTGCAGTTCCGTTGCCGCTTAGTGCGGTATGGCTAGTACATTTACTTGGAAAGAATATAGAAGCTAATTGACGCGACGCTCCGCTGTAGTGCAGTTCCGCCCTAGTGCGGTCTAACCTAAGATGTAAACCAATAATCTTACAGATGAATGTTAGTCTAGGTTTCGACACTGCTTTGGTCAGGACATCCGCACACTGGTATTCACTTGGAACGTATTTGATTCTTAGTTCATTTGAAGTTACCAGTTCTCTAACATAAAAATGTCTTATAGAGATATGCTTGGTTCTCCTATGCAATTCAGGGTTTTGAGCAAGCTTTATAGCGGCTTCATTATCAACCTGCAGTATTGGGATTTCTTTAAGAGTTGTTATCTCTTGAAACAGTCGTTGTAGCCAGACAATTTCTCGAGCTGCTTCGCTTGCGGCAACTATTTCTGCTTCAGTGCTCGATATCGCGACTGATGTTTGTCTTCGACTTGCCCACGATACAGCACCTCCTGAGTACATACACACAATTCCAGAAGTGGAGCGTCCACTTGTGAAGTCTCCGGCATGATCTGAATCACTATAAGATTCTAATACTCCAGGTTTGTGTTCCTTTCTGTACACAACAGCTGAACTTATTGTTCCTTTAAGGTAACGAAAAATTCGTTTGACCTTGACAACATCATCATTTGATGGGTTAGCCAGTGTTCTGGATACGACACTTATGGCGTATGATATGTCTGGTCGGGTTCCGGTCATGAGGTAGTTCAGTGCACCAACAGCTTCACGGTAAGGAAATTTGACATCATTGTCTTTTTCCGTATCTGACTGTGCGTCTTTAATTATTGGAGTACTGATAGCCTTACAATCACGCATTCCAAATCTTTCTAGAAGCTTGTTTATATAGTGTTCCTGAGAAACTTTTATAGAACCATCCTTTTCCTTAAAAGTCTCTAGTCCCAGGAAGTAGGAAGCTGGCTTTGTGGTAATTTGGAACCTCCTCTTTAATTCACTCAAAAACTTGTCGGATTGGTTCTGATTAGTTGAGGCAATCAAGCCATCGTCAACGTAAAGTCCCAATATAATCTTGTTTCCATTTCTGTTTCGAATGAACAAGCAAGGGTCCATGTCACATTGCTTAAATCCGATCAATTTTAAGTAGTCGACAATGCATTTGTTCCAGCATCTTGGTGCTTGTTTGAGACCGTATAGACTTCTCTTTAATTTACAAACTCTATTTGTACCATCATTGTATCCTTCTGGTTGCTTCATGTAGATATCTTCACTTAGTGAACCATTTAGAAAAGCGGTGGCAACATCGAATTGTATAAGGGAGAGTCCTTCGTTGGCCGCAATGCTTAAGATTGCTCTGATTGTTGCCATTCTAGCAACTGGACTAAATGTTTCATCATAATCTATTCCTTTTTCTTGTGTGTATCCTCTCGCTACAAGTCGTGCTTTGTACTTATCAAGGCTTCCATCAGCATTGGTTTTCTTTTTGTAGACCCATTTGCAGGAGATCAGTTTTCTGTCCTTTGGTTGATCTACAAGAATCCAAGTCTTGTTTAGATTCAAGGATTTTACCTCATCTTCCATAGCCTTTAACCAATTAGCCTTCTGAGGACTTTTCATGGCTTCTTTGTATGTTTTCGGTTCATCCGAATCATTAACAGCGGACATTATAAAGTCGTCATATCTAACTGGAGGGTGAATTGTCGATCTGTCACGGAGGGTTCTCATTGAAGGAATTTCTGCATGATCATCATGATCATCATCAGTATCTGGTTCGGGAGTAGCATAACTTTCGTCGAGATCTTCCTCTTGTTGACTGGGTAAATCATTTGATATTTGAGGCATATCAGAAGACACTTCGTCATCTTGCACTATATCCTCCCTTGCATCAAACATTGGATGATTTTCTTGCGTCTTAGGAAAGTGTATCTCTATTTCAGTTGTAGGACTTTGATCTTCTGTTTCTAGATCATCTGATTCTAATCCAACAGACCTGATTACCGATTCGTTAAATGTTACATCTCTCGACCTGATTAATGTAATTTCGTTGTTCTTGTCGAATCCCAGTAGCCGATAGCCATCATCACCGTCGTAACCAATTAAAATACATTTTTGAGCTTTCTTGGACATCTTTGTTCGCTTTTGTTTGGGAACGTGTGCATAACATTCTGTTCCAATGACTCTTAAATGCTTAATTTTAGGTTTCTTCGCAAACCATAGTTCGAAAGGTGACTTTCCTTCTTCAGAAGTCGGCCCAGTTCTATTTAGAACGTACGCAGCCGTGCTGACAAGCTCTGACCAACAGGCAAGAGGGAGTTCTTCGTGAGCGTGCATCATAGTACGAGCAGCTTCTACGAGAGTGCGATTTTCTCTTTCGCTGCACCCGTTTTGCTCTGGTACATAAGGCATTGTAAAGCGGTGTTGAATGCCATGAGATTGAAGAATTTTCTCAACAGCTTCATTTTTGAATTCACCACCATTGTCACTAAGGACTGTTTTTATAGTATGACCAGCCGTTTTCGTTTCCTTTAACATCTGTATGAGCTTGTCCTTGACTTCAGACTTATGCTTGATAAAGTAAACATGACGATATTTGCTGTAGTCGTCTTTAAACAGTACGAAGTAACGTAATTTAGAGAATGAATTTGGAAATGGGCCACACACATCAGTGTGTATTATTTCACCCGGTTCTTTAGCTCTTTCTCTTGTTCCAAATTTATGTACATGTGTCTTTCCATATACACATCCAGTGCATAATTCAGAATCGAGTTTCACTTTTATACCAAGTTCTTTTTCAATAAGCTGCTTAACATGTCTTTTGTTCTGATGAGCAAATCTTTCATGATATAATTGCAAAGTGTTTTCTGTTGACAGGATGTTCAGTTCTGGGGTTTGACGTCTGACAGTTTGTACATTCAGCTTATAAAGACCTCCATTTTTGACTCTTGTGCCAATCAGTTTAACTTTTTCATTATGTATCAGTTGACAGGATTCTCTTTCAGATTTGAAGACACTTTTTTCAAGTGTATCTTGAGCAGCAAGTACAGAAAATAGATTTCTCTTTATTTCAGGGACGTACCATACACCACATAGGATAATTCGTTCTGTTTTACCATGGACATTTGCAATTAACTCAACTGTTCCTTTACCAATAGCGCGTGCTGTAGATCCATTTGCAGTAGTAACCGTTTCATTCTTATTAAAATGTTGGAATTTGGAGAAAATGTCGTTTTGACAGGTTACGTGACTCGTTGCACCATTGTCAACATACCAATTGTCAAGAACTTCATTGGTTGTCACTGATTCGTTGGTCTCAACTTGCATTAGTGTCAGGTTTAAGTTTTTATTAGTTTCGCTTGTCGATGGTTTAGGTTCTTTGGCAGGTTTCCCATCCGAAATCCACTTGCGACATTGTTTGACTTTATGCCCAAAAACTTTGCAATACCCGCATTTCTTTTTAGCTTTGTTCGTCGAATTCTGCACGACTAACGCTTGCTCCTCAGAGTGCTCGTTGTCTTTGTTCGTCAAAGATCTCTCATAACTACATATTTGTGCTGTCAAATTTTCAATGCTACGTTCATTTTTTGGCATAAGCATCCAGCTTGACTTGAATGGGAAGTAACTATCGTCGGGTAGCGTTTCTATAATCTTACATATGAGTAAAATCTCAGGAAGTTCATATTTCACTTTATCCTTTTGTAGTTCAACCTTTAATTCGTGCCATATATTTTTCAGCTTAGATATGTGCATAGACATGTCATGTAAAGGATCTTTTCGATAGCTAAAGAAACTGTAACACAGGTTATAGCTTTTGTCTTCAGATGTGCCATCAAATAGGGTGTGTAGTTCATCCCAAATCTGTTTCGCACTAGTCAATCTCATAACTTTCTGTAGAGTAACATCTGACATATTAGCCATTAAAATGAGCATCGCTGCACTATCCGTTTTATTATAGTCTTGTAAAGCTTTTTCATAAGTAGCAATCACAGCCGGTGTTGCTGTTGACTCTGGTGTGCAAGGTGGCTTTAGATTTCCATTGACAGCATCCAGCCCTCCAGGCATACCTCTCAGTAGCAACAGTACCTTGCATCGCCATGTCGCCCAATTTTCTTTTCCATCCAATTTACCAATATCAATTTTGCAGCTTGTTGACGAAGTTGACATTTTGACAGGTATTATTAGATTTTGTTTTGAAAATTGTTGCTAATTATTTCTTGTAAAACTTACAACTCACAACATCAGTGTAGGTAAACTATTTTTCTCTACCTACTCATAACGAATAATTACAAAATACCGAGCTCTGCTACCATGTTAAAGTAGGCAAAAGGATCGAGTTCAAAGTTATATTTTTAGTACAGTTTTTGGTACATGACATTTATCACACACTGACATTATCATTTTTAATTTTTCTTCATAAGTTTAGTAAAACCTCTTCATCAAAGAAGACTCCCCAAAGAACATCAATTTCTAGTCGCTCATAGATGGCGTTAAATCTGATTCTTGTCAATAAATTGAAATCACTAAAAATTTTAAGCGACCGCTGACGGCAAACTGTTGTTACGGCCGCCCAACTTATTCACTACTAGCTGATACCCGCGACTTCGTACGCGTGCGTAACTTTCCACCAAAATATCTGTCACCAGCATACGATGAACCTCGTTCCAAAGGCGTCTTTTAGTTTAGAGAGTTCAAGCTGTATCTATGAATACGTGTTTTTAAAATCCTACTATTTAAATCCGGAAAAAGAGCTTCTGAATGATATGTTTCATTGAAATTGGTCAAGTAGTTTAGGCGTGATCCGCGAACAAACAAACAGACCAACAGATAAACAGACAAACTCGATTTTCGGAATCAAAATCCTTTATTTAGTAGAACTGCATATCTCTATACCTTTAATTTTAGTTTTTGGCTATTTTACAGTTTTATTTATAGTTCACTATTCCTCTTTTCTTTGTTCTAAGCCTTTGACAGCACAATAAAAACACATTATAACTGAGTACTTGTTTGTATATTACTTCCATACAAAATAGCTAATCAACGATACAAGCAATAAATAACTATAACAAACTTGACTCACATTATTTACAAATAATAATTAATGAGAATTCTTAATATTACCTACAATTTTTCATACCATCTCGCCATAAGACACTTTAGTTTTGTATTGCTGAAGTATATATAACCAGAATTTCCACATTCAATAACGAAAATATTGACAAAAAAAATGAAAAAAAGATTTAAAAAAAAAACAGTCATACAAAAAACCTTTTTTTTTATGATTGTTTTTTTATACCGACAGAAAAACAATCAAGTATTCATAAGTTGTTAATAAACTTGTTATGGGTAAACTAGTAACATAGCTATAGCAGCACTGCGTCAAAAATTACTACCATTTACAATAGTACATAATATTTCCTGTTATTGTCTTTTTTTTTTCAGATAAAATTGGAATAGAGACAGACCAATTGCGCTAAATTGTAATAAATATGCTTTTTAGAACAAAATTTTAATAAAAATGTTGCC
Source organism: Eulithis testata (assembly GCA_947507515.1). Taxonomy (NCBI): domain Eukaryota; kingdom Metazoa; phylum Arthropoda; class Insecta; order Lepidoptera; family Geometridae; genus Eulithis; species Eulithis testata. The sequence goes on from OX382221.1 coordinate 3,081,990, forward strand.
ACAAAAAAAATGGGAAAATTATTATCAGATATGTGTATAAATATAAGCCAAATAGAACTGAAGGGCATCTTAAATGCATTTTTAACATTTAAGTTAGCATTTTGACTAGAAAGCACGCTGACTGGGTAAAAAGGAGAGCTTTTTTGATAAAAAAAAACATGCGATATTGAAGAAGTACTAAAGCGTGATCTTTATTGGAGATTGAGGTTCACTCCGGGATCCATCCGAATATTATTTTTAAGAACATAATATATTATCCCTATTCAAGACGTCTTATTTAAAAATAAATTAATGAATTTGAACCCCCCACAGACTATAAAAATAATATCCCAAAAGTTACAGAGAGGGAATCGAATCAAGAATCACTTCGCATTTAAAGGTAGTAAGTAGGTTCAATTCTAAACTAATAATTTTTGGGATATTAAAATCTGCAATTTTTGACTCACTTAAAAATAAATAATGTAACTCCCTAAAAGTAAATCAAATAAATATACATACTTATTAGTTACAGAGTGTTTTGTTTGTGGTAGAAAAACATAAAACTCAATTTATTGGTGTATAAATGAACCAACCTGTATATATTCAAGTTTTTGTTCTAAGATAACATTTTTGAGTTTTTTTAAATAAAATAATTAAGTACCTAGTAAGCAAGCAAGTTACCTAGTTATTATAGGTAAAGAAATATTTGGAATTAAAGATATAAGTAGATATCAGTAGTTTTTTCTTGTGGATAAATGTCAGTAGTTCCTACAATTATTTATTAGTAACAAAAATTGCAATCATTAAATAAACTGACAAATATTATCGATCATGGTGTTATTACTTTTTTTAATCATTAATTTATTGTTATTTCATTAGTACCTACCTAATATTATTGATCGAGTGAGCGAAGCGAACGAAGATCTTAGTGACAACTTGGGCAAAAATGCTTTGTATGTTTGTATGTTTCTTCTTCAAGATCTTTTGAACCGCTTATCCGATCTTCACAGAATTTGGTAGGTATACGAATAGTACTCTTAAGTTTTACTGGTTTGTTAAATGAAGTAAATCGGCTAAGGGGTCGTGAAGTTATGAGGGTCCAAAGAAAGTAAAAAAAAGTCGTACAAAAATATCAAGTGGGGTGTCATATGATAGGGCTTTGCGTAGACATTCCAAAACCGTTTTTATTTTGATTCTAGGTCTAATAGTTTTTGAGTTGTTGTAAAAATTATAAAATTGGAAAACCCAGTATAACGTGAGCTACCATTTCTTGGAGTTTCAATGATTTTGTAGTTCAAGTAAGACTGGTACTTAGCTAGACGGCGATTTCGATGCGATTTGCAAAGTTTATTGCAACCATTGGTCAATAAAAATTGTTTGGGTTTTATTAACCTCCGACCATCACCAGATCTTAGTTCGGGGCGAACTACTAGTTTTCACAGATCTTAACGGTGAAGTAAAACATCGTAAGGAAACCCCTTAGTCATCTCCTTACGTATTGACGATGTCTTTCCTGTGGATATGTCTGACTAGGCTGAGAGGATGGTATAGTGCTACAAGCCTACTGCATCTAAACATTGTCCCAGGCACTACAGTGTGTCGTTAAGTGTAGGCATAGATTGCCTCCTGACGCTCTATAAAACATCTTCAATAGATGTAAAAGACCTATTATTAATATAATAATTATATTTCGATGCGCATATACCTAAATTATTAATTAATTTTACATTATTTTCCAAATGTCCAAAGGACAAAAAAAACGTACACGAATAGACGATTATTTACTTGTAACAACACCATATCGAAAGTCTTATTCATTCAAAAACCGACTTAAATTAAAGCTGACAAGGCACACTTTAGCATAAACTAAACTATATGCTCTCGTAACTTAATTACATACTATATTTTGTCAGAGTTTTTCGAGTACCAAGCCCCCGAGTTTAAAAACCAGGCTTAAGCAATCCGGCGTACTGTTTCAATCAACCTAGCGCTTGAATCCGCCTCTAGAGAAGCATCCACATTCTACTAATATTATAAATGTGAATGTAAGTTTGTTTGTTACGCTTTCACGCGAAAACTACATAACCGATCATCATAAAACTTTGTACACATATTCTTAGTGGTATTAGAAGTAACATAGGATACTTTTTATCGCGGAAAATGAAAGGGATCCAATGGGACGCGAACGAAGTCGCGGGCGGAAGCTAGTCGTTTATAAACTCGAGGGTAGAACTTTTATACTGTAAGTTCGATACTCGAGCATAGATTTTTTTTTTAGCTTCTCAAATAAAGATCTGCAAATAATCTGTGCTTGAGTCTCAATTACTAAGGCATTAACTAATTCCCACTATAAAAACTCTGCACGAAATTGTTCAGACTCTCATCAAAATCCGTTCAGCCGTGAATGCGACAGACACTTTCATAGTTATTTCCCGCCCAAACTGTATTTTACAAGCGCATTTTGCAAACAAAAATGCTATTTTTGCAAGCGCTTTGTTCTACTCTTATAAATAAAATAAGTGCATCAAGATCAATATTTCCCGCAACTAAAAGGCGACATCTCGTATCGAGTAGCTGTAACAAAGTTAGTTTCAGAACTAAAGAATAGATGGCGCATTTACCCATGCCAACATTTGCTGGTAGTCAAAACATGTTTGCTAATAAATATATTTCATCGCTGCAACACCATACGAGATAGATGTCATAGTCATACCTAAATCTTCCAACTATTTACAGAACAATAAACTGTAATCTGCTGCAGTAAAGAGCATTTTTGTTTGGCACACTTTCCTCTTGGGCATATTGCCTTATTTGGGCATCAACTTTCACACGGGGTATAGTGGGCATTCCTCTTCCAATATTAGGCATTATACCTACTTCAATATTGGGCATTACCAATTAGGCAAAACTCCTGTATTGGGCACTAACTGGGCCCAACCACTTGAAAAGTACCTTCCAATTGGGCTGAAATACTTCAATGTTGTAATTATGTCCAATTTGGCGTTATATTGGGCATTATTATAATATTGGGCATAGCGTCCAAGTTGGGCATTGTTTCTCAAATCGGCTATAATTACGCCCATATGGGCCATTGCCTCCCAAATGGGGATACTGTCATACTTATTGGGCATTACTATATTGGGCGTTTTGGGCCTAATTGACGTAGTGTTTCAGTCTTGTTTCTTCTCGGCGTTAGATTTCGGCGCTCCGTTGGCTGGCGACGGAGGCCTATCCGACTCGCCTTCTGAACCTAGATAAAATAGTTATATACTATTATTACAGAATTATTGTAAAATCAACTGAATTTAAACAAAGGCCTATACCCAGCAGTGGGTGAAGTCAAGCTGTGGCTGATGATGATGATGATGAAGACAATCAACTTTCTACATAGTAAAACCTGGACACAGAACAAACATCTATGTTTTGCCACAACCATTTTGTTAGGGAATTGCACGATTCCCAAATCTCCCGCTAGAGGCGCTTATACGGTCTTCATAAAAAATGTCTCGGTTTGCGTATGCGTTTGCGTGCGCTATACTAGAGTCAAAGTCAAAACAAATGCACAGACTCGGGGCTCAGTAGTTTTTGTCTTATTTAATGTCATTATCAATCACCCTTACATACTTTCGCGTTTATAATAATTAGTAGGATAGGATTTCATAAATGATTGATCCCCCTGCCGGCAGTCGCCGTGGCAGCTAAGGGGATTTTTGGACAAAAGTTCCAGAAATCCCCCTACGCAGGGGACTTAGTCAGGGGAAAAGTGGAATGAGCAGATCTATACTAATATTATAAAGAGGAAAGATTTGTATGTATGTTTGTAACGAATTGGCTCAAAAACTACTGATCCGATTTGGATGAACCTTGTATATTGTCCGTGACCTGGATTAACACATAGGCTACTTTTTATCCCGGAAAATCAACGGGATTCAACGGGACGCGAACGAAGTCGCGGGCGGAAGCTAGTACATCCATCCTTACAAACTTTCGCATTCACAATAATTAGTAGGATAGGATTCTGCCACGGTTTTTTAAATGATTGATTTTTAATAAAACTTACTCTGTGTTTTAGATGCGTCGTTCTGGTTACATTTATCTTCCTCGCTGTCTGATCCAGAACTCGCCAGAGAGGAATCATCACCGGCTCCTGCGAATGTTACTATACAACTTTTTATACCAGGCAGTCCTGCAGGCCTAGGATGCGCACGCGAGATAAAATAAATAAATAAATAAATATTCACGGACACTTAACACAACGCCTTCTAGTCCCAAACTAAGCAAAGCTTGTACGATGGGAACTAGATGGCTGATAGAATACATACATACATATATTTTTTTTGTAAATACATACTTATAATACATAGAAACACCCAGACACAGAACAAACATCTGTTTAAAAACACAAATGTTTGTTCTCGGTGGGGATCGAATCCACGACCCACAGCACGGAAGGCAGAGCTACTACCGACTGAGCCATGACGCCTGTCAATTGTCAGAGATATTTGTCATGTCGTTCTGTCAAACTGTAATGGTGCGTTTCCATGCTTGCCAAGGCTTGACCAGCGTCCTCAAGCACAAGGGTGTAAAGAGGGTGTTTCGCTTGGCTTGCGTAAGCTTGTGGACCCTTGTATCCGATCCGGTCTAGTGTCGGTTTTTGGACACAGATCAAAAGGCGCTTGCGGCAAGCGCTTTCTAGTTCTCACTTCAAAATGAATGGCTGGTCGAACGAAGAGAGTTTATCGTTTTTGGAATATTACCAGACCGAAACGTGTATCTGGAACCCTAAAGACGTTAACCATAAAGGTGTCCGCCATGGCTTGGATGTACGTAGCACACTGACGTATTCGCAAGCGTGTAATCGACCTCCAAATGCCAAGCGAGATTTGTGGACGCTTGTGCCTTGTGAATACTTGTCAAGGTGCTTGCTTAAGGTGCGTTTCCTTGACAAGCATGGAAACGCACCTTAAGCATTTTGCACCATTTATGAACTTTTGCATTATCTGTAGTAATGCTGTTGACAAAACGCGTCTACTTAGGCCGTGCTCACGTTGGATACGATTTCATCCGAATTTGATTCGTAGTACTACACAGAGCTTCAGGGTCGAGAGAATAACAATGCAAAGGTACAGTAAAAATATCACATTGATCCAAACAAGTTTTCCGACCACAAGAAACTTGTACCAATGCGATAAATTAAAGCAAATTTTTTGGTTAGCAATCTTGTTTGGATCAATGTGATATTTTTACCTCTGCATTGTTATTCTCTCGATCCTGAAGCTCTGCAATTTCACATAATTACATTTAGTTATATTATATCATCAAAAATGTTGAAATGTGCGAGCGAGAGGGTTGTCTGCATTATACATACGCCTTATAGTGTAGTACGAACCAGCACAGATCATAATCCATACGTACCAGTAAACGCTTGCCTAGTTATGGGACGTCGTTGGCGAGATGCGTTCATTTTGGTATCTATGGGGGTAGGGTATATTAGTGACTATAGGATTAGTATGGATCAGTTAGGGGCAGTACGTACCAGTAAGTGCTTGCCTAGTTATGGGACGTCGTTGGCGAGATGCGTTCATTTTGGTATCTATTGGGTTAGGGTATATTAGTAACTATGGGATTAGTATGGATCTGTTAAAGGCAGTACTGACCAGTAAGTGCTTGCCTAGTTATATGCGGAAGTACCCTCAATAGAAAAAGAAGCATTCATTTTGCCGTAGTTTCTATTGGGGTAATATAGTACGGTACCAGTTAGGTGTAGTACAGACTACGAAGTGGTTGTTCATGTCGAAATGGATTCATTTTGTTGCAGAATTAGTACGAACCAGTAAGGATCAGTAAGGGGTAATATAAACCCGCAATATTTATGGGGCCAGTTCAGTATAGTGTGGACTATGGATCAGTTTGGGGCAGTACGGACCAGTATGGGGTAGTACGTACCACTAAGTGCTTGCCTCGATAAAGGCGGTAATGCCCTCGCTGGAGTAAGTAAGGGAGCAGCTGGCCGTTGCTTGCGAGATGGATTCATTTTGCCGCAATATGCGCAAACGTATGACACATACTCGAATTCTTCAACCATCGCCATGCCTGGAATAAAGATAATTCTAATTGTTACTATGTATTTATAAAAATATATATTCTATTAATATTACAAAAGCGAAAGTTGGTCACGATGTATGGATGTATGTATTAATATCATCAATATATATAAAACCCTTTTGAAGCTGATTCGTAATTAACGCACAGCCTAAAACATAAGTCCTAGAGGTATGAAATTTGGAGGGACTAGTATCCTTATGTAGTGTAGGGGTGCACTAAGAAAGGAATTTTGAAAAGTCGCACCTTAAAGGGTCCTGAACGCGAGCAACGCCGTGGGCGACGGCTAGTTAATATTATAAACGCGAAAGTTGGCAAGGATCCATGGATGTATGTATGTATGTTTGTTCCTCTTCCACGCAAAAACTACTAATACGATTTGGATGAAACTTAGAATATTGTCCGTGACCAGCGGGCCTAAGATGCGCACCGCGAGATATTTGTCATGTCGTTCTGTCAAAATGTAAGCATTTTGCACCAGTTTAGGAACTATTGCATTATCTGTGGTAATGTTGTCGAGAAACCGCGCTTTTGAATTTTCAACTTTTGACATTTCTGCATGACTATTATCTCGTCCTCAGAGAGGTACGACGACTAAGAACTGTCAAAAGTGTACATTATGGCGCGTTTTGTCGACACCATTACGTACCACAGATAATGCAATAGTTCCTAAACTGGTACAAAATGCTTACATTTTGACAGAACGACATGACAAATATCTCGCGGTGCGCATCTTAGGCCCGCTGGATTAACACACAGGCTACTTTTTATCCCAAAAACTCAACAAGATCAAAAAGGACGTGGACATAGTCGCGGACAACATCTAGTACATAATAAGGTAACCGTTGCGGTCGGTAGCTAGCAAAGTAAATAATAAGGTTTATATAAGGTACATACCGTTATGTGCACAACACTGGGAACATATCAATGCCATGCGTTGGTTCGGTCCGTCCTTTAGCAAATAATCTACCACTTTGTCGAGGGCAGAGCGGTTTTTGTCTAACAGAGGGCGTGGTAGTTGATCTGACTGAAAAAAAACTAGCAATTTTAATACTTACATTACAGAAAAAATATATCATCATCAATATAATATAAAACTCTTTTGAAGCTGACTGAGAATCAACGCACAGCCAAAACTAAAAGTCCTAGAGGTATGGAATTTGGAGGATAGTATCCTTATATAGTGTAGGGGTGCACTAAGAAAGGAATTTTGAAAAGTCGCATCCTAAAGGGTCAAGAACGCGAGTAACGCCGCGGGCGACGGCTAGTACTATTATAAAACTGTAAAAAAGCCAAAAACTAAAATTAAAGATATGGATGAACTAAATATGCAGATCTACTAAATAAACGATACTGATTCCGAAAATCGAGTTCGTCTGTTCGCGGATCACGCATTAACTACTGGACCAAAATGAAACTTATACCATTCGGAAGCCCTTTTTTCGGATTAAAACATAGGCTACATATTATTGAAATCAAACACATGGATTCTTAGATACAGCTTGACATCTCTAAACCAAAAGCTGCCATTTGCTGCGAGGTTCATCGTATGCTGGTTGACAGATATTTTGGTGGAAAGTTTCGCACGCGTACGAAGTCGCGGGTATCAGCTAGTATTAAATAACAATCTAGTTCCAATAGTACAAGCTGTGCTTAGTTTGGGACTAGAGGACGTTGTGTGAACTATTATCATCATCATCATCTTCCTACCCTTGTCCCACGCTAAGTGGGGTCGGTACAACATGTCTTCGTGTTCCACTCTCCTCTATCAGCCGTCATCTCGATGTTCACTCCTTTCTTACTCATATCTTCTTTCACACAGTCCATCCATCTTTTCTTCGTGAACCATCCATGAATATTTATTTAAATTATTTATGTATATGTTTAGTTAATAATCCACTTACTCTAAGCCTACTAGCTCCATTATACATAGGCGTGTTGTTAAGAGCGAGTGCGTTGTTCATATTTTTATTAATCGGTGTTGACGTCACAGCTATCTGTCTCTGTCTAATCTGACCGGGGGTCGCTGAAAGAAAAAGAAATTTAAAAATTCTGCTATACAGGGTGTATTGTATAAGATTATATTATATATATATATATATATATATATATATATATATATATATGATTATAGATTATAGAATATTTATTAATTTATTTAAGATTATTTTTAGTTATACAAGGTAAAACTAAGATTATTTAGGTAAGATTATGATTATTTTAGGTTAAGGTAAGATTATTTTAGAATACTTCGAAGGGTTAAAGAACACATCAATATGAATCTTATTAATATTATAAACGCGAGAGTTTGTGAGGAATGTGAGGATATATGAATGTACCAGATGCCGCCAGCGGCATGTTCGTGTCCCGTTGGATCCCGTTAATTTTTCGGGATAAAAAGTAGCCTATGTGTTAATCCAGGTCACGGACAATATATATTCCAAGTTTCATCCAAATCTGATCAGTAGTTTTTACGTGAAAGAGTAACAAACATCCATCCATACTTACAAACTTTCGCGTTTATAATATTAGTAGGATGTATGTATGTATGTTTGTTCCTCTTTCACGCTAAAACTGCTGATCCGATTATGATGAAACTTGGAATATCGTCCGTGACCTGGATTAACACATAGGCTACTTTTTATCCCGGAAAATAGACAGAACCAAACGGAACGCGGACAAAGTCGCAGGCGGAAGTTAGTAGGATAAAAAAATACAGTAGTTTTAAGTAAAGGCGTATGCTTAGCCAATCCTCTCTGATTATCTAAGTTAAGCCACGTTCTGTGCGGTCACTTTTTTAATGGGTGACCGTTAGTGGCATTTACATCTGAGCGCTTCCGTGCTTCGGAGCGCACGTTAAACTGTCCCGGCTCTAGCAGTCGTTAAGCCACGACGGAGGCCTTAAGGCGGCCTAAAAACTCCGTCACCAGAGTTGGCCACAACTCATACGAGCGACCTTTTAGTAAAGGCGTATTTACACAGGGATCTACCTGGGAGCGGAGACATGGGCAAAGGGGATCCAATATTACCCGGTACATTGACAGACGGTACAAACGGCTTGAGCGCTTTCGATTGACTCTCAGGAGAGCCGTACTTGTCCAGTATCTCCTTTGCAACCTGCAATGGACATCAAAATTAGTAATTGCAAACTACAGTATTTTGTAACGATTGAATATTTGTCACTATGAAAATAAACTAATGGACCAATTTCTCTGAAACTTCTTCCGGATTCGAACAGGCTATATTTTATTGAAATCAAAGACTTGGATTCTTAGATACAGCTTGAACTCTCTAAACCAAAAACAGCCATTTGCTACGAGGTTCATCGTATGCTGGTTGACAGATATTTTGGCGGAAAGTTTTGCACGTGTACGAAGTCGCGGGTATCAGCTTCATAAAATTCATAAATTTAATCATAAAAACCTTGTATGTCTCAGTATTCATAACTTCTTCCAATATTTTTTTCTTTTCTTCTCTCATCTTGGATAGTTTGACTCTGTTTTTCTCGAGAGACCAATTATAGTACCAGGATATCGCAGACCGGAGGAATATAACACTGGAAATAAAAAAAAACATTGAATCATCACTGCTCAGTTGATTCAACGAAAAAATATATATTTTTATAGCTAGTATAAATATTTTTCTTAACCAACAAACTCTAGATAGTTTGTCGGTTAAGAAAAATACATAGTAACCATCCAACTAGGTGGACAGCGTGCTTGGTCGGTTGGTAATCGACGATTCAGTTTAGATTTTTAAGGTCCGATCCTCAGTTAGAATAAATCATTTTTGTATGATTCATTTTCTTTCTGTGTCAAATTGATTTTAATTCAGCCATTACGTACTTTTCCCCACGTACATAAAATAGTACAAAATCACAAAATATCCCATAACTTTGCAGAAAAACGTAATATACTCACAGTATGGGTAAAACTAGTAAAGGCGATGGGTGTAGTGCCGAATTCAGTCAATACGCATTTTTCCCCACGTACTTAAAATAGTACAAAGTCACAAAATATCCTATAACTATTGCAGTAAAAACGTAATATACTCACAGTATGGGTAAAACTAGTAGAGGCGATGCGTGTAGTACAGAGTTCAACCAATACGAACTTTTCCCCACGTACATAAAATAGTACAATATGGCGAACAGTACATACAACCCGACGGAATATGCCATAACATAACCGATGACGCGCTTGTGCGTTTGTTCTTTGTACTCGCCATCTTGTTCAATCGACTTTATTTTCGTTTCGAGTCGCTCGAGCACTTCAGACGTTGTTTTCTTGCGCTGGGGATGAAAAATAATTATGTTTTTAATACTCTTCTCTTTTTTTTCTTTTCTCGAAACGTGGACACTGACAGTAGGGTTGGTACACAAGCTGAAAGTCGCTCAGCGAGCTATGGAGAGAGCTATGCTCGGAATTTCTCTGAAGGATAGAATCCGGAACGAGGTTATCCGACAGAGAACCAAGGTGGTCGACATAGCTCAGAGGATTAGTAAGCTGAAGTGGCAGTGGGCCGGCCATGTTTGCCGCAGAACCGACAATCGTTGGAGAAAACTAATACTCGAGTGGAGACCGCGTTTAGGCAAGCGTAGTGTAGGGCGCCCTCCGGCTAGGTGGGGCGACGATCTGAGACATGTAGCTGGCAAACACTGGATGAGAAGAGACAAAGCCCGGGCTCAGTGGCGCGTCTTGGGAGAGACCTACGTCCAGCAGTGGACCGATATAGGTTGATGATGATGATGAAAACTCTTTTGAAGCTGACTGACAATCAACGCACAGCCTAAACTATAAGTCCTAGAGGTATGAAATTTGGAGGGTAGTATCCTTATACCGCGCCCATGCCACTGTCGGCATTATTGCGGCGGACTTATTGCCAGCAACATCGCCTTTATTCTCTTTAAGAGAGCAAGGGCACGAACTTGGGCCGGGAGTCGGGACAGAGGCATTATCGTGTTCACACTATGCTCGTGCCTACTTCCCTGCCCAAGTCCCTGCCGACTGCGGCATAGTGTGAACGCAACATTATTACATAGTGTAGGGGTGCACTTAGAAGGAATTTTGAAACGTCACACACTAAAGGGTCTAGAACGCGAGCAACGCCGCGGGCGACGGCTAGTACCTAAATGATAACACTCAGGCCTGGATGCTGATAAAAAAAACGTTAGGTACTCATAGATAGATAGTAGATAGCACAGATTTTAGTAGAGATTTTCATACAAAAATCTATGCTTGAGTCCGGATTAGTGCTTGAACAGTAAATACGGGCCTTAGATACCAAGCAAAAATAAATGTACGTGACAAAAAAAAAATATTGTATATTTGTATTCTTGGTGGGGATCGAACTCACGACCAGCAGCACGGAAGGCAGAGTTATACCGACTGAGCTGTGACGCCTGTACTAGCTTCCGCCCGCGATTTCGTCTGCGTCCCGTTTGGAGCGATTGATTTCGGGGGATAAAAAGTACCAACTAAACTGTGACGCCTGTACTAGCCTCCGCCCGCGATTTCGTCTGCGTCCCGTTTGCTGCTATTGATTTTCAGGGATAAAAAGTAGCCTATGTGTTAATCCTGGTTAACTACATATATATATTCCAAATTTTACCTAAATCGGACCAGGAGTTGTAACGTTATTGAAACACAAACATCCAAACATCTAAACTTTGACATTTATTAGTGGAAAGGGACAGGATATCGAATTTAAAAAAAGTAATTTATTCACAAAGAAAACTAAAACTAACACAGTATTTACAATATTTACAAAATACACATGAAACAGTTGAGCTATCTACAAACTGTTGCAAACGATTTATAGATAGCTCAACTGGTCCAAATCAGTACCAGTCGGAAGCGTACCCAGAACACTGGCTTTAAAAAAAAAATGATTTCAAATCAGATATTTTTGCCGTTAGATAAAGACACTGAGTATTAATGTTATCAGTTACGTCAGATAATGTCCTATCAGATATTCTATTACCTAACAACAATTGGTTCAGAACCACGAAGTACTTACCTACCTAGCTATTGTTTACTATAAGTACACTAGGATCGCTCTACATCGACTTGCGGCCACACAGAGACGTCACTTGAATATCGTAGTGTCATTATGTCTTAGATAAATAATATGAATAATAGGCCTTTACATCTATTGAAGATGATTAGCGTCAGGAGGCAACTGTAACGTCTGGTGGTGCAGGGGAAGTTCGAGGGCAGAAGAGCGCGCGGCCGATCACCGATGAGATGGACGGACCAAATCAAGGCTGCAATTGATGTTCCTCTGAACGAATGTGCCAGAAAAGCAGCGGTTCGGGAGAAATGGCGGAAGATTGTGAGACGGGCCACTGCTCCAACGTGACGACCACGACCACTCTGCCAAGAGTGATACGACAAAGATGATGAGATGTAGTGCCTGGGACAATGTTTAGATGAACGGTGAAAACTTGTACTGGGCCCTCTGGAGCGACCACTCTCATCCAGCTAAGAACCGGACACACCGTGGCCCGAATTCCCACCACCATCACCCCATCGCCATAGGGCTTTCATTCGTAGTCCAAAGTCTTGCCAAGTGTGGAGGTGACGGACCGACAGACACTAGAATGAGATATTAAGTGCCCCGTTTTTCCAAAACTGTATCAAGCAAGCAAGCTCGTATGAGTTAGTGGCCAACTCTGGTGATGGAGTTTTTAGGCCGCCTTAATGCCTCCGTCGTGGCTTAACGACTGCTAGAGCCGGGACAGTTTAACGTTCCCTCCGAATCACGGAAGCGCTCAGATGTAAAGGATTTGGCACACTGGATGCGTTCTGCGGTCTGCGGTCAGGTCAAAGTGAACGCTGCCCGCATTATGTATGAACAACATTGTTGGTCAGGGCAATCTGTCAGCGGTCCGGCAGGTAGGCGGTAAACTGCTCACCTACCTGCCCGTACGCGTATCTATACAAAATATAAAGAGACGACAACGTTGTTCATACATAATGCGGGCAGCGTTCACTTTGACCTGACCGCAGGCCGCAGAACGCATCCAGTGTGCCAAATCCTTTAATGCCACTAGCGGTCACCCATCCAAATAGTGACCGCGCAGAACGTCGCTTAACTAAGATAATCGGTGAAGATTGACCGAGCAAGCCTAGCCACGAGCGCTTCCAAACTGTACCAGAACACTGAAAATATTAAATTACCTAAGTAGATACCTACTCAATTTTTTGCTCTAAAACTCGAAAGTACTCAATCAGAGCGTGACAAACGACAGTATTAGATAACGGAACTTATTCCAAGGACATAAGGATTGAATTGCCACAGCAGATACCTTCAGTTCTTATAAAAGTGAGTGTTGGATGAAAGTCGTGACGATAATGCTATAAAAAAGATATTTGGTTAAAATCAAAGCTGAAAGTTGTATTTTGATCATTTTACGAAGACGCGTTTCACAAATGATTTTTTTTCTCCGTTATGTCTTACTAGCCATCGCCCGCGGCGTTGCTCGCGTTCTAGACCCTTTAGAGTGTGACTTTTCAAATTTCCTTTCTTAGTGCACTCCTATCCTACACTATATAAGGATACTACCCTCCAAATTTCATACCTCTAGGACTTATAGTTTAGGCTGTGCGTTGATTATCAGTCAGCTTCAAAACAGTTTTATATATTTAGAGATACCTACATAAAGAAATATGTAGTTAGACATACGTCTTATTGAATTGAATCATTATCATGCATTGTATTATTAACCACTAGCCATCCTTGACTTGTATTGTGTTAGTTGAATACGGAGCAGGTAGGTAGGTAAAGACCTAGGTACAGTCTCTGATGCCTTTATAGTGTAAACTAGCGACCCGCCCCGGCTTCGCACGGGTGCAATGCAGTGATGATGATGATGTACAAACCTTCCTCTTGAAACACTCTATCTATTAAAAAAACTGCATCAAAATCCGTTGTGTAGTTTTAAAGATCTAAGCATACATACATACAGACATTAGGACAGACGCGGGAAGCGACTTTGCTTTATACTAGGTACTTAGTGATATTAGCAGCGCTCGTGGCTAGGCTTGCTTAGTCAATCTTTATCGATTTAACTTAAGCGACGTTCTGCGCCGTCACTATTTGGATGGTGACCGTTAGCATTTACATCTGAACTTCCTGTCGATTTCGGCCATGACGTAGGCGAGGCGGCCCAAAAACTCTCGCTTAAAGCTTAGACCGCACTAGGGCGGAACTGCACTGCAGCGGAGCGTCGCGTCAGTTAGCTTCTATATTCTTTTACCTTGGAAAGAATATAGAAGCTATCTGACGCGACGCTCCGCTGAAGTGCAGTTCCGCCCTAGTGTGGTCTAACCTTAAGTGACTAACCAAGCTACATCACCACCTCTAACAGACAGTATTGGATATTATAGCAATGACATTCAAATCAATTCAATTCAATAGTCATTTATTCCAAGCATATATTTTTGATATTTGATATTTATTTATTTAACCATTTCGTTATATATATAACATTAGCATGTCAATTTGATACAATTTGGCAAGTAGGTAATTCTTATTCTAACGTAAAAATCATCTGTGCAAGTATGACAATGAACACCGTTGTATTCACTGATTGGTAAAATGGGTGACATCCAAAAAACAACTTAACTCGTCAAAGAACTGAGTATGAATTTGAACCGACCTTGAACGCCCCGGGGCGTTTCCGCCGGTTGACGGGTTAAATTCACTTAATGAAAGCTTTGTGGTTTATAGGGGTAATTTATTGTACATATTAAGTTTAAGACAGAAACCTTGCTTGTATGTCTTGACCAGTCTGGTTCTTGGTACATGTAACTTTTCTTTATTTCGGGTATTATAATTAGGTAACATTAATTTAACATGGTTCTGGTAATCTTATGAGCTCAAAGTTTATAGAATGTCGCGCAGTTTAGTGTGCCTCTCGGCGTAGGCCTCCTCTAACGCTTGACACTATGCCCCATTAAATTGACAGTTGAATCTGTGATGTTGACTGTACCTTCCAGTCTATGGTTCAATGGTTTCTGATAATATTATGGCAGGTTTGTATGGTGCAGTTTAATGAACCATGACATTCCTCTATTCATTTGTTAGTATCAATACTAAATATCAATGAAACTATATATAGAGAGACACATTTTTATGTCACTAACAAGGTTATTTAAGGCCGGACTCAATCATAGATTTTGTATGAAAATCTCTTCTCAAATCGATGCTTGAGTAATGATTTCTGCATCAGACTCAGACTTATTCTTTGGAATGTATAATTGCAAATCGAATTACACACTCAGCCTAGGCAGAATACTTAGGCTCAGGTTCTGTCCGGTTCTGTGCCAGTTTTCTCCACTGCTACCCAACTACATTATATGCAGTAATATAGGTACCTTAGCAAAGTAAACTATTTTATTTCATTTCAATAAATTATGATTTTTATGATTTACATTTTGAGTGTTTTGACAGCGTCCAAGCTTATGACGGGTAGCTAGAGGCATGTTGTAAGCATTATAGGGAATGGAAAATAAAATATGCCACTTACATTATTGGAAATACTATTACCCTCCATGTTATGATTGTACTCAGATATGTGAGATCATAGTGACTAAGGTGTAACAATAGGTAGGTACCTAAACAGTAGATATTGTGGGTGGCAGTTAGATAGGTAGGTACCTACTTTCATACTAGTCTCAATAAATTATTAAGCAACCCAGGTCATGGACGAAATATTGAATTGCCGCCAAAAACATATCAGATACATCTAAATTAGTTTTGGCTGGGACACAACATACTAAAGTACAATAAACTAAATATACTCACACGAAATCTTGATATAATTAGACCCATCTTCCTGGAAACACTTGAAGTACAGGAATAAATGAATTATGATCACTAAATTCAAATCAATCGCGTCGATAGTCTGCATAAATCTAAAAATAATACGCGGTTTGGCATCACCGACAACGACTTGTAATTTTGATGACGAAGACTGTCTAACCTAAAATACCGCTTTTATTCAGAAACTATCGACTTGATAACTACACCGATATATTGTAGCACTTTGTTACACACAATAGCGTTGAATTCGAGTCAATATATCTTGTAATTGACCAGAAAATTCGAAATAAATAGAACACAATGATACATTCTCTTCGAATGGACGACAACGAAAAACGAGAATCTAAAAAATATGACAGGTTTACTATTTTGTTGACAGATTCACAGTTCATCGCATTTGACAGTGTAAACCACAGATATCAAAACTAGGGAGACAAAATGTTACAAGTACGTAACTCTAAACTTGTAAAATGCTAAACAGGCAAATGATGCAGTGTGTCTAGGTGGTGATCATAACACAGACAGTGTATCTTTTGGTCTTATATAGTGAAGCAAACATAGTTAATAATTAAGTAAATAAATAAAATAATATTTGTGTACGTAAATAATTTTATTCAGAAATACCTATATTGTAAGAAATAATTCAAAACTTAACAATACAAATTGATCTCTTTTTATTCGGAAACAGCTATAGTTACCTACTTATCCATAGCATTTAATTTAATGAAACAAAATATTTACTTACTTACATAATTTTATACATAGAGGCATTATTGGTAGGTATTTTTTACCAAGAACAGGGTAATCTCTAACGCTTGGCAACCTTTTTCTTAAAGTCATGTCTTCCACAGACTAAAAACCCAGCTTAACCCGCGAAGTTTTGATCAAAATATTGTTCACGGCCACTATATTAGTATTTGGTTTTATTACACAATAGAAAATAGCTTGTTTAAATTACAGTAAACTAACAAGTTTGCCAATCTGTCGTGTAACAAGATAATTTAGTAACATTCGCAGACTCTTGCTCCGTCGTTTGTCTGCCATCGGAATCCACACATCGACACGTTCCCCGGCGGCATTGTATCTTCCTGTAGTTGCCGTTTTTACAACAAACTGGTTTTTCTGTCGATGAAGCCATAACTAACGAAGTTAAAGCACATTCTGAAAAAAATAATAGAAAGTAAATACATGAAATCCACCGACAAATATTATCTGTGCTTACTGAAAATATTTTTGTACCTGTGGGTGGACTAAGCAAGTTCTAAATACAAGAGATGGCGCTAAAAACAATTGTTATAGTACACGTTTTATGCGCTAGATGTCGCGTCAATCATAATTAGTACTGCTACTGGCCACTAGATGGTAGTAGTAGCAGCAACATAATTTTGTATAATATTTTGAAAAACTTACTACAATCCATGGAATCGTATCCTTCGGTATATGGCTGTACTTCGTAACCATCAATATGTTGTCCACGCTCATTTACGCAGATTTTCCTGAAATGAAAATACAGTCTTAGTTTTGTACTTACGACTAGTGGCTCTGGGAGCTGTAGACCTCGCGAGCATACTAAATATTCCAATATTCAACATCATCAATCAACATCATCAATGTCGTGTAAGGTGTTTTCTGAAAGTCTTTAAGTGCACTTTTATTAATTTCTAATTTAAGGCTTATTATTATGCTGATGCTCTCATTCAGTGAAGGCAAACATCATGAAGATAATTATCAGTTAGTATTCTAACAGCGACGAAACGCTTGCAGCCTGTCACGTATTGAAAACTTACTATAATGCAAAATGTTGTGTGTGTGTGTGATGTGATGTTTTTTCTATTTAATTTTGTAAATTTTTGAGGAATGTAATGTGCAAGTGCATTTTCCGTTTTGTGATTTTTTTGATCTTTTTGATTTTTTTTGCATCAGCTTGTGTAGAATGAGGTCCTTTGTGTTTCTCTCAAATTTGATTGAAAACCATCGATTGTTTGATGAGCTATCCTGTTCATCATGCTGAAGATCCTTATCAGATCTTCGCCAAACTTTTATGAGACCAACTTATAGTTACTACCTTTCAAATAAAAAAAGAATAATCGAAATCGGATCTTATTTGGTGGAGATATCCAGTATATGAAATAGCCCCCTTTTTGCCCTTTTTTTGGGGGAAGTACCCCTCCAATCAAAAATCCCCGACGACAAAAAAATTCTACTAAGTCATATAACCTGTGTACCAAGTTTCGTCCAGATCGGTTGAAAAATGCGACCTGTAGAGGAGAACAGACAGACAGACAGACAGACAGACAGACAGACATCCGGACAAACGCATTTTTGGCCAATGTGGAAACTGAGACGCTTCGCTCGCTTCGCTCGCTCGGTCAATAAACGGGTGGTATGGTATACGGTACCTACCAACACCTTAGCTAGGATTTGTATCAAAATTAAGAGGTAAGGTGCATTGGGGTAATTGCGAAAATGGGTATATTCCGAAAATTCATAAAATCAGATATTTTCCTGTTGGCACGAGGATATATAGGACTGTCACGGCGATGCCAATCAAGATGGCGTCTAGACCAATGTTGCCAACAGGAAAATATCGCATTATGTTACTAGATTTTATGGATTTTCGGAATATACCCATTTTCGCAATTACCCCAATGCACCTTAGGTATAAGTTCCGATATCAACAAATCTACATGTTAGACCGTATCAAAGCTATGAAGGTAACTACCTATAATGTAGTTTTATATCTAAAAAGATTATTAGCTAGGTAGGTACTTAGTAGGTAAGTACAGGGTGTAAAAAGAAAACAATGTAGATAATATCATTACAATACGTTCCGACATAATCTTCTATTGACCTAAAGTGCTCCAAATAAATATGACATTTCTCAGTACAAAATAACACAATTTCTGTCAAAAACTCAAGAGTAGCCCTAAATAATCTTTGTAAAGGGTATGTTGGTACTTACTCTCCAGTCCGTCTCTTCATCACTCTACCATACGTCCCATCAGGCATGCACTCAGGGAATGTACTGAAGTAATCCACAATATAACCGTCTTCTTCACTTTGCAGGACTTGCTCTATCTTTAGTTTCATGTCCTCGAAGCAGGGGGTGGTGTAGTTGAAAGGGGGGATACCTATGCTTTGTTGGGGAAAGAGGTCCAAAGAGGCGTCATCTGAAAAATTATAAATACAGTCCTCCCCATAGCATTAGTCCATACTTGAAAACTGAGACGACAAAATCAATTTGTGTGGTCAGTGCAGTTTATACCTAGGTAGGTACCTACCTAAAAAAGCACTCCTTAGAAGTTAATTGGAAATTCTACAGTCACTAAATCAAATCAAATTATTTCTATTCTCTGTGAATCCAGGTGGGCACATTATTAGGTATAGTAAGTGCCAAATAACACGGCAATACAGGTCATTCACCCACCTTCACCACGATGTCGCAAAATTCAATTTCAATTCTGTCGCTTTCCATACAAACCTTTCGCTAAGACGGTATCGCTTGAATCTCATTAGTAAGTACTGTTTGTTTACCATACATAAATTGAATTTTGCGACATCGTAGTGAGGGTGGGTGAATGACGTGTATTGCCGTGTTATTTGGCACCTACTATAGTAGATGTGTGTGAGGTAAAATCTCTTCTTATTCTTGCTAATTAGCATAAGAAAGAGAATTATAAAACTAATCAAAATGTTTTATAGAAGACTTATTCTGAAGTTCTGAACGATGAAACACGTGACTGTTCCTATATTTCTATGACGTCAACAGAGCTAAGATTGGTATGTAAATATGTAGGACAGGGGATGGACAGAAAACCAGGGGTAGCTACAAGATACACTTTTATTCTTCTTATTTTATGTACTCTCAGAAATACTTAAAATCCTACCGCTTTCCATTCGATCACCGCTTATATAATGCCCTTTCACTCCGTTCTTTACCACTTGTTCATCGATTTCATTCTCTGCGCTCACTGTCCTTGCGTTCCCTTGTACACAGAATCTTACCGTTCGATGACTACATGTACCTATAAAGATTTTGCCCTCAACTTGTGCAGGTACCTAAGCATCAGAAGTAACAATGGTAGGTACCTTAAAACCACTTACAACAAGACAGCTCCGTTATCGGATCTTCATCAAGATCCACTTTCTTCTTCTCCGCATCCAACACTGCTCCCGTGATAGGGTCCACGCAGAAGCAAGTTCTATCAACGCATTGGATAGGGTTGAAATTCCCATCTGATGTGCAGCGAGGTCCTATGACCGGAAGACGAACGCCAGGAGCTATGGACTTCCGGATTTTCTCGTGGATACGGGAACAACCTGGAATTTCCCGAACTTTATTACGTCTCAATGTGATGAATGCGTGCAATGCCTGAGGGCCTAGTACGAGTTTTGGTGTGTAAATCTAGTGTGAAACGTCTGACGCCCAGCACAGTGTGCGCTGATCTGTATGGAGACGATAAGCTTGGTCTACACCAAGCCCGTACTCGCATGTCGAGCTTCTCAAAGAATCCGCTCAGTGTCTCCATACAAATCAGCGCACACTGGTGTGCTGGCCGTCAGACGTTTCACACCCACGCTATACACTGAAAACTTGTACGAGTCCCTCTGACGAGCACGTTGTCAGTGAAAGCACAGAGGAAGTGAAGTGCTCTGAGAGATAATGAACCATTTTCTGTAAGCCCTCAATATATCAGACTGGCGAAATTTTCGGACTAGACTCGTGCTTTCGAATAACGAACAATGTATGAAACAGGGGTCAAAATTTGAATCACGTTTCATACAAAACGAGATTTTCAGTGTGTAATTTTGGTAGAATGGGAGTCCCGCTTCTTCTTACGTAGGAACTACGTATTACATATTCTTTGCAACATATGCTGGGAGATCTCTTGTTACAGAACTACTAACCGCAATGCATACTCTGAGTGGTGACTGTTCCCATGTTCAGAACTTCTCCAAAGAGCCTCTCTCCCTCTTCAGATTGGCAGAAACACCTGGAAAGCAATTACAATTTTGGTATAAAACTGAATGGTTTTGGTATAAATTAGGCAGTAATTTACAGAGTATATTTTATGATCAGGTGCTGGTTGCTATCCAATTTTCTGGCCAGCACAGCACAGTCGACATGGATTCATGAAGGCCTAATATAGGTTTGTAATGCCTGTGCGCTGATTTTGTATGAAGACACCAGCAGACCCAGGCAGATAGATAGATAGATAGTAATAAGTTTTAAGTATGAGGTACAATGGGCGGTCTTATCGCTATAAGCGATCTCTTCCAGAAAACCTTTGGATGGACGGAATCATTTCGATTATGTAAGAACATATTCTTTGAGAAGCTGCTCGTCCCCTTACAAAATCAGATACTCTGCTCTAAAATAAAATAGGTATGGTATTCTTACGTATGCGCCGGCACGCAGTCGAACGTAGCATAGTTTCCTTTCCCGTCACAGTGTGGTCTCATCTCCATCGCACCAATCTCACCCTGGGCCTGCCTCTCGTCGTACAGATCCTGGGCGCTGTGGCATTTTGACTTCACTGGTAGATAAGTAAATATGGGGGTAAATAAACATGAATAACAGGCCCTTACATCTATTGAAGATGACTTATACAGCGTCAGGAGGCAATCTATGCCTACACTTAACAGGACACTTTAGTGCCTGGGACAATGTTTAGATGGAGTAGGCTTGTAGCACTATAACATCCTCTCAGCCTAGTCAGACATATCCACAGGAATGACAAGGTCAATACGTGTGGAGCTGACTAAGCCGCGGGTTTCCTCGCGAGGTTTTCCTTCACCGTTAAGCTCCTGTAATGATGAATTTTCCGAAACAAAAAATCCATTAATAAATTAATAAACATTGAGTTAGGTTATTCTACTACGTTTTTATCATCATTATTTGCAGCCCGACTTGATCTACTACTAGGCATAGGCTCTTTGAATGTGGCAATCTCCACGGTCGTCTTCTATAGTGTCATCCAGGTGCGACCCGTGACGCTAGCAATGTCGTCAGCCTGACATAGTGGTGTACAAATTATCTACATATGCCTGACACTTGGGTGCTTGTAAATTATAAGAGAAATCTGTTCTGGACCATAAAAATTACGGCAATTTGTGGAAGATACTTCCAGATTCTTGAGAATGTCTAACGTCAAAACAAGACAGTCTTGAGATTCACTGGTCAAGCACTGATCCGGACTGAAGCTATTAAAATATCTACCCAAATCTATTGTTGAGTAATGATTTCTTTATCAGCATACGGGTCTTTGGTAGGATATTCTATCAGGTGTCTTGTAAACTCAATACATCCAACTGACGATGATGGAGTTCTGAAAAAATGCGCTTCGAACACGTGACCACCAGCATAGCTGGCGTCTCATTACGTAGGTACACATCGATGCTACCAATGCGCACTCCATCAAACGTTGTGGATTAACTTACTTCTCTTGCAATAGTTGTTCCCATCATCAGCATCGGGCACACAAGTCAGTCCGTCTCCGCACCGTCCCACGGTGTAGCCAGTACCTGGCCCTCCAGTACTGCAGTGTGCATCTTCAGCTGGAAGACCAAGATAAGGTGTTACAGTAGACACAGCGATTCTTTGTCTCTCCGAAGTTAAGCATTACACCCCCCACTCCGTACTTTCCTCTAATCCGAGCCAAGAATAGGGCCTGCGGAGCTACCTCACAGACATAGGCTTCCTAACATAGGTTCGGATTCGGAGTTTCGGAGAGACATAGATCGAGTGTGAATATTGAACCTACTCTACTACCAAATAGGTAAGGATTCTGCTGCCCTCAAATGAATGATAGTTACAATTAAGTATAGCATTACAACCAAACAGCCATAGACAAGTATTGTATTTTACGGTATTATTATAGGCTTATTCTGTAAGAATACATTAAGTGAGCATGTTTTAAGACGCCCTCAGAGTACATATAAGAGCACCTCATAGTGAATATGTCCTCAGTGGACGTGGAGATGAGGCAGTGCATACCTTATCTATTATAGTCAGAACTACTTAACCGTTTCAAATCAGGCGTGCGTATACCGTCAGTAAGTAACACGTATTAAAAACCTACCAAAAAATGGAAGACAAAACTGGCAGCAGTTACAGATGGTGGGAGATGGCAGCAAGAGGCCGCTGTGCGTCGCATTGTTGATGCTACACTCCACAGCTGGTGAAGAACAGCCAACTTCGGATTCGTACGTCTACGACATACAACATAATGCTTTAAATAATTATAAGAATAAGAATCATATGAATGATCTAAAACTGTGTAAAAAAGTGACCTTAAAGATAGAGCGTTTCAACAGTTTAGGTACCCATGCCGGGCGTACAATACTTTACTTACTCAAAGATATAGTAGGTAAATTTTAACAATTTTATTATAGGTAGGTACTTACATGCTAATTTTTATAGTGAGGATTTATTTATCGGTCAGAAATGGATCATCGAAGATGTAAAACTGTACGATGTTGTTGCGAAAATATTTAAATTCTGAGTTATGACATTATTCTATTTATAACAATACTAACGAGTGCCAACAGAAAATTATGTTTTCGAGTTGTGTTCACTATTGCACTCTTATTTTATGGTAGGTAATCTTAAATTTTAGTTCCATATGGTGTCATTATTGAAAACGTAGACACCTTTTTAAGTACTCGGTTGTTAGCCACAGCGCGCTTCAAATGCGGTTGTAGCACAATGTTTTGACTGTATCTACAAGCACAATAACCATCCCCAAATCTTTGTCTACGAGAATTGAAGATCTTTGTCTACGAGAATTAATTGAAATGAACACAAACAATTAGCTTTTAATTTTAACTTCACTCAAATCACGGCCCGCTTCCACTCCAAATATTGCTATGCCCTAAGCTTAAGGGCTATTATGCACTACTATTTTAATCTTAAGACCTCACCATGTAACATAATAATTGCAATAAATGATATGAATATGAATATATGAATATGAAACTTGAAAGATATCATGCATGTCAGGGCTTGCAATACGCACCTAGTTGTATGTAGGTACCTCATCGTAGAAATTGCACCACCTTTCACACTTGCGCAAACAAAAAAAATATTATGAATAACAAAGTGATCGGCTATCGTACGATCTACTAGGTACCTATCGCAGTGGCAGTTACCTACACTTGAATAGGCTGTTGGCTCTACATTGCTAAGGCCTTAAAACCACAGGTTTTGAACCCTTCATACTTACCCTACAAAATCCAGACTCACAAATCACATCCGATTTCACAGCAACAAAACACAAAAACAAACAAACCAGGAGCCCTGCCATTTTGTCAGACTGGTACTGATTCCTTGCTATCGGTAATTATAAGCTATCTTTAGCATATCTGCTGATAATCTTTGCGTAGATTGGTGACGATATTTTTTAATTGAAATCATTTAAGCCGGAACTGCCTACCTCATTAGGTACCTACCAAAGTAAACCTTGACAAAAGAAACCCTTTATTCACTGTTTTTTGAAGGGGTTCCTGAGTTATCAAAATTTTACTGTGGTATCTGAACCAAAGATCAAAAATCATGCAAATATTAAAATGTATCACCCA
This sequence comes from Eulithis testata, assembly GCA_947507515.1. Lineage (NCBI taxonomy): Eukaryota > Metazoa > Arthropoda > Insecta > Lepidoptera > Geometridae > Eulithis > Eulithis testata. The sequence continues at coordinate 3,106,479 of OX382221.1, forward strand.
TCGCCGTGGGATTTGAACTACCCCGCTCACTGCCATTTCAACCTATGGGCAGATCATAGATATAACTACACTATAGTAGGTGCCAAATAACACCGCAATACAGGTCATTCACCCACCTTCAAAACGATGTCGCAAAATTCAATTTATGAATGGCTAATTCTGTCGGTTCCCATACAAACCTGTCGCTAAGACGGTAATCGCTCGAATCTCGCAGTACTGTTTGTTTGCCATTCATAAATTGAATTTTGCGACATCGTTTTGAAGGTGGGTGAATGACCTGTATTGCGGTGTTATTTGGCACCTACTATAGTACTTTGGGCTACAAACAGTACTGCGAGATTCGAGCGATTACCGTCTTAGCGACAGGTTTGTATGGAAACCGACAGAATTAGCCATTCATAAATTGATTTTTGCGACATCGTTTTGAAGGTGGGTGAATGACCTGTATTGCGGTGTTATTTGGCACCTACTATAGTACTTTGGGCTATACCTACCATATTGGTTACTTTAGTTCGATTTGATTGCGTCTCCTTGATTTTAACTGAAGCTTGTGGTGAAATGCACATCCCTAAATTTTGTCTTGTATTTTTCGCCACAATTTTTTGCATAAATAATTCGAGCAATCAAAGCCATTTTAAAAACCATACAATATCAGGCATAAGTACATACCTACTATTACTCTACTTTTATTAGGTACCCACTAGCTGTCGCCCGCGGCTTTGCTCGCGTGATAGCAGCATACGCATTATTTGGTTAAAATCTATGACCCTAATTTTAGAGCATTTTGGGTGCGACTTTTCAAAATTCCTTTCTTAGTGCACCCCTACACTATATAAGGATACTACCCTCCAAATTTCATACCTCTAGGACTTATACTTTAGTTAGATAGTTAGCCTGTGCGTTGATTATCAGTCAGCTTCAAAAGAGTGTTCTATATATTGATGATAACTATCTAACAGCTAACTAAAACGTGAATTTCCTCACCAACTACGTAACTACTTCACTTGACTTCAACTAGCCTTTATCGTTATCAGAACGGGCTCGTCTTATCAGTGATAAATGATAAGCATAAGAATTTTATAAGCACATATTTGTTCCTAAGACCGTTTTAGAAGATACATTACGTTTATTTATGACTTAGATGCAAAGTTTACATACCAAATGATAAAACTTAGTAGTTACGGGGCCAGATTCTACTTTTATACGGCGAAAGAGGCTTTGAGATAAACTGTATCTAAGTATTGCTTTAAATACTCAATGCGGGTCTAGGATGCGCACCGCGAGATATTTGTCATGTCGTTCTGTCAAAATGTAAGCATTTTCCACCAGTTTAGGAACTATAGCATTATCTGTGGTACCTAATGGTGTCGACAAAACGCGCCATAATGTACACTTTTGACAGTTCTTAGTCGTCGTACCTACCTCTCTGAGGACGAGATAATAGTCATGCAGAAATGTCAAAAGTTGAAAATTCAAAGGCGCGGTTTCTCGACAACATTACCACAGATAATGCAATAGTTCCTAACTGGTACAAAATGCTTACATTTTGACAGAACGACATGACAAATATCTCGCGGTGCGCATCCTAGGCCCGCTGGTCTATCTTATAAAAAGTTAAGAGTATAGACATTATGTCTTGTTGAACATACGTAACTAGTAGTTCGCCCCGAACTGAGATCTCGTGATGGTCGGAGGTTAATAAAACCCAAACAATTTTTATTGACTAATGGTTGCAATAAACTTTGCAAATCGCATCGAAATCGCCGTCTAGCTACGTACCAGTCTTACTCCCTTTGGACCCTCATAACTTCACGACCCCTTGACCGATTTACTTCATTTAACAAACCAGTAAAACTTAAGAGTACTATCCGTATACCTACCAAATTCTGTGAAGATCAGATAAGCGGTTCAAAAGATCTCGAAGAACTAATATACAAACATACAAACATACAAAGCATTTTTGTCCAAGTTGTCACTAAGATCTCGTTCGCTTCGCTCACTCGATCAATCAGGACGTACCGACTACTCTAACTTTTTATAAGATAGGGGGGACTCATCTTATTAGCTCAAATGTTATTTAGACACATCGCCATGTCGTAAAATATAGGTTTAGTGCATATATTATAATCGAAACTGTGTTCAAACTGTCAAATTCTTATCATGCCGCATAACTTAAAGAAATATAGACAAAAAAGCCAATAAATGCTAACAGTTTATTAAAATCTTCTCTTCTAAATATATAAAACTCTTCTGAAGCTGACTGACAATCAACGCACAGCCTAAACTATAACTTCTAGAGGTTTCAAATTTGGAAGGTAGTATCCTTATATAGAGTAGGGGTACACTAAGAGAGGAATTTTAAAAAGTCGCACCCTAAAGTGTCTAAAGTTAGGACCAAATAATGCGTATGCTGGCTGCCACGCGTGGCTGCCACGCGAGGACAGCCGCGGGCGACACCTAAGTAGTGCAGAATTATATGGATTCAGGTAAAATACATAAGGAAGGTTTATAAATGAAACAGTGTAACAGTGGGTAATATAATTTTATAATTAAATAAATAAGATAGAAGACAAACAATTGTGGCGCAGTCTTAAAAACTAACAAATGGTTACACCGTATCTGATAACGTAGGTAATATGCTTGTAGATGACTGTCAGATGTTCCAATTACCTACGGGAAACATGTAGAAATCTTATTACACGGCCGGCGGATCTAGACCGGCGTTACGTTCGTTCGGAACGCTGCGCAGTAGTCACTTTTAGGGTCGAATAGGTGGTTTGTCTCGCTTGTACCTGCGCACAATTTCCGAAAGCGCAACTTCAGACCGGTCTAGATCCGCCGGCCGTAGTGTACATTACGTTTTTATGTAAATTTATATTTGAAAAGAGAGTTTTATATCTGCAATGGTTTTTTTTCTATTCTACGTTTTATTTGACACCGGCATTCTTAATTTGCGATGGGTATTTAAAAATATGATGAAACTTACGAATTTTACTCAATAATATAAACGGTGTAACATAAATACCCTATAAGTCCGAAGGTGGGGTATTCTACAGGTCATGGCGAACAGGGTTTGTTCTACGACTTTTGCGATTTCAAAGATTTTCATTAATGAAATGAGCTCGTAACTTTTACTTAAAATGTACCTACACACAGCATGCGTGTGCGTACGACGTGGTAGAAGGGTACCTGCGTGTGCATGCGTGTTTACGGGTTTACGCAAATAGTAAGCAAACACTTAGGGTTGTCGCAAAATTCTACAATAATAAAAGTTGTACTTTTGTATGAAAATTTAAATTACGATTTATTGATTCTTTGCACATGTCCAAGCACTCAGGTGATTGGTCTGATTACGTCGCCTTCGGACTTATAGGGTATTTATGTTACACCTTGTATACACTTTAAAAAAAAAATGACTTTCAATTAGTAACAAACCAAGCTCTGCTGTAATTACTTAGTAGGACTTAACACTTTTCTAAGTAATACGTAATATACTTACTTTGGCGATATTCCATAGCTCAAACTGAACATACTAGTTCAAGAGATCTGTTCGACCAAGTTATGGAAAATCGTCAAAGTCTGGGAGACTTTCTGAAGTTATACTTCTAATGCGACTTCCAACAAGGTTGCGTTTATCGAGAGGACATAGTCTCTGTCTCTTTTCTATTCGGGGGAATAGAAAGAGACAGAGACTAATACGCTACAATCAAATATAGATGGCATTGTTCAACAATTCAGCATTTGACCGTCCGTGTTTCTGAAGTTATAATATGACTTCCAACTGGCAGCAGGGGGAATAGAAAGAGACTACTACGCTACAGTCAAAATATAATAGATGGCAGTGTTCATGCAACTTTTTACTTTTTATTTTGAAGTGAAAATTTAGTACTGCATATTGGTTAAGTACATAAAAATAAATACTAAACTAATTTCACATTAAACACAGAGCGAGAGTGAATGCGTGGCACTCGAAGTATAACTTCTTCCGCGCGTAGGGACTGCACGCACAGATTTTTTTTTCGTGGATCTACTACGTTTTGTTGAAGTCTTGTTCTTCTTCATCGTCAGTTTTGTCGAGCCAGCATCCGTTCATAAAGAGAGCAACTCCATGACAGTGTTTAATAGCAATACTGTCGACGGATAGCTCTCTTCATTAACAGATTATAGGCTGCTTCTGTCTTCAGCTGGGATTTGCAGGATCAGGGTGTAATTTTGTGGTTAATCGAAATATTAAAATAGATATCTTTATTGTACACCAAAATAACAGAAAAAAAGATACAAGGAAATAACGAAAAACAAATATGAAGCACAATGGGTGGTCTTATCGCTATAAGCGGTCTCTTCCAGACAGATAGAGTTAAAATATACTGTTATAATCTGTGGAAACTTTTAATTGGCCATCAGTGCTCTTGAATCAGTTGAATCTTTATAGATTCCTGTATTATGTTTATTATCCTATACTGTGTAACTATAGCTGTTAGTTTTCCTAAAATTATTAAAATAAAATAAAATTATTTGACTTATGTTAAGCCCTTAATTTAACTTGTGTTTTTACTATTCCATTATTCTTTATTATTATAGTGTTATTTATTAAATGCAGTAACCTTTCTTACTTAATTCTTCTTGTTTATAGCACTAAAATGTTATTACATTTGGCTGTAAAAATTAACTTATTAGAGCTTCATATTATTTTCATTACATTACTTTACCAATCTTGCTTGCACCGTTGAGTGACTAGAGTATTTGAAAATTGTCATAATTCCCACTTGTGGTGGCAGCTAAGTGGGGATTATGACAATAAACCAAAATTTTTAACTTATGTCAATATCATCATGATGCCAATATAGTGAATCCGTTACCACTAAATGATAAAAGCATGTGAAATTAATAATAATATTTTTTGAGTTATGACACTATTCGTAGTGGAATGGGACGAATTATGTCAAATAAAAGATCCTTGTAGATAATCCAGTTTATTTACGCTCGGAGAAATAGTATTAGAAAGTCTAATAATATTTCTCCAAACAAAAGAAGAGTCTAATTTAGACTCTTCTTTTTAGCCTAAATGATAAAAGCATGTGAAAATAAAAATAAGTATTTTTTGAGTTATGACACTATTCGTAGTGCACTATTCGTAGTGAGATGCAACGAATTATGTTAATTATAAGATGCTTGTAGGTAATCCAGTTTATTTACGCTCGGAGAAATAGTATTAGACTCTTCTTTTGTGCCTAAATGATAAAAGCATGTGAAAATAATAACAATATTTTTAGAGTTATGACACTATTCGTAGTGGAATGCAACGAATTATGTCAATTATAAAATTTTTGATAGGATATCCAGTTTATCTACGCTCAGAGAAATAGTGTCAGGCTTTTTTTTTCTTAGATAGATAGGTGGAAAATAATACTTTATTGCACACTACCTAGGGAATACATCAAATGAAAAACAAAACTTAAATTAATTTTATTTGTCTTATCGCTAATCAGCGATCTCTTTCAGACAACATTGACAGACTTTTCTTCCATGTTTTATATATTTTTTACAAGTTTTACCACGCTTCAATTTTTGCGTAGTATGTGGTGTGATTTCACCGTGGCTAGCGGTCCCGTGTGTTGTATGCCTAAGCAAACAAAATTAAATAACTATGTTGAGCTTTATTCGGGCGTTCAACTCCGGAAGCCATGGGCAAGCAAACACAAATACTTTATCTTTTTGGAGCAAGCAGATCCTGTACTTCTTGGTCTACAACCTGTCAAAAACACAGGTTGTAGACCAAGAAATACAGGATTTTAAGAAATTTATCAATTTTTTTTGGCAATGCTGCCAGTGTCTTGGACACGCTTCCGATTGCTACTGATTTGGACCAGTTCAGCTATCTATAAATCGTTTGCAACGGTTTGTAGATAGCTCAACTGTTTCGTTTGTGTTATTTGTAAATATTGTAAATATTGTAAATACTCTATTAGTTGTAATTTTCTTTGTGAATAAAATGTTTTACTTTTTGAGTAACCAATAGAACATTGTATAAATAGGCAAATTGCGAAATTGTCAACGTTACGGACCTAACAACAAAATAATGTAATTTTGATATTATGATTGGATTACTTCGACATTTTGCCTATCGATTTAAAATACTATGAAATCTTGACTCATGAAGTCATAGTTGAAAACATGCAGGACATCCAGAGTGCCTTTTTGAAACTATAGAATGTGTAAACTATAGAATATTGAAAGTAAACCTTTAGGACGTAGCATAACTGCGTCGGTATGAAGTTGATAGTCCAGAACTTGTAAATGATTTTTTTGAAACTGTAGATTCAGTGACTACACGAAAAGATTCTAAAGCACTTTTGATTTCAAAAAATTTGGCAAATATTTGTAATTTAACTAACATAACATTAGAACTGTAAATTCTAGAATAGAACCCAAAATGTGCACTTGAAATATTAAATAGATACACTTGAAATAACTGAATAACTAATGTGACAGAATGGCGCCAAAGTCCCGAAACCAGATAAGTTTGTGACATCTCAGTTTAGACACCTTATTTATGTCAGAATGAAAAGTTACAGAACTATTTGTCATCATCCCACACCACGCAGGTGAGAATTGATCTCACACGCCTTATTAGAGACTCTTGACTTGCCGCTTCAGTTTGTTTGCATGGTTGACAAACGAGAAGCAACAAGCTTTTGAAATTGGTCTTTTTTATTTTATCCTTAAAAACTGAGGGGCAGGAATAATTTTTAACTAAAATACTTGTATTGGTTTCATTTCTAAATCTGATAAAATAGAAAAAAACTGTTCAAGTGACCACTTTTTATTTACTACTAATTTTAATTTCACATGATTAATTTTATAAAACTAAAAATAATATGGACGTCCTTACTTATCTCACTTACCTATTAAGTTATTCCGTAATTTTGGAACCGTGACCAACTTAACGTAAAGTTGAAAATGAGTCGTCGCCTTTTCGACGGCCACGATCGTAACATCTACAAATTACGAGCAACATAAATCTTACAACATAAACTGGGTTTCTGTCGATCGATCGAGAACAATCGCAAATAATTCACAGATAGACGGACAGTTATAACAATTGTTTGCATATTCTAAAGACACAAACATAACACAACAACTTGGTACAAGTTTTGTTAAAAGTACGAAAACATTCCGATAGAAAAAAACTGGTTTAAAATTAAGACTAATTTTATTGTTGATCCCATCACGGAAGATATTTTTTTCAGGTTTGAGAACACAAGCACCTACCTAGTTGCCAAATTTTTTTTATTTCCATATAATTTTCTTTTCTAGAATGTTTTTAGTGTGAATAAACTATACGCACTGTATGATGGATAAAAGCACACACACAAAGAAATAAACGAAATAATTTAAAACATGTCCTGCAGTTTAGAATCGCACAAGGTTTTTGGCACTGTCGGCTTCACGATGCTTGCATGCAATGCAATGCAACCTCCATCTACTTTTAATTTCACCATGAATGTGGCAGAACTGGCAGACGAGAAACTTTTTAGTAATACCTACTTACTGCTTAAAACTGGGTCTTAGTGAGTTGCAACTTGGCGTGGTATTCCTTTTATGAATCTTTTACCACGATAGCTATTATTTTCTATTAAAATTTGTTAAAACAGATACCTACAACTCATTTTTTTTTGCGTAACAATGAGTACGTAGTTAGAAAAAAACCTTAGCGTAACATGATTAATAAAATATCCTATTAAGTTTAGTAATGCTACTAAATATTCATTAATATTACTAGTTAATTATATTTTAAGTCTCATTTTTATCCAAATCAGTGTTAGAATCTAACCTGCTGTCACTATCAAATCTATTTTTATTTATTTATATTTATTTCATTTTTAAAAGAATGGATACCCAACACAGGTTTAAACCACACCAACCAACGTACATTGAAAATGAAATAAAACAAGGCGCTGCCATAATTATAGGGTACCACAGCATGCGTAGGAACAGGAACAAGCTACTATCTACAGCGACTATCGTTCGACTACAAAAATAATTGCTCGTATGCAAAACCTTTAGCAGTATGGCCGCCACAATTCAATTATCGTCCTGTCTCTAAACTGTTGCGAACTACACACTCACGAATGTCGACTAATTTGATTGTCGGGAGTCGCTCAAGGCGAAGTACTTGGTCCGTTACTTTTAATTTTATGCAGCGGTCCTAAGAGGCACACCGCGAGATATTTGTCATGTCGTTCTGTCAAAATGTAAGCATTTTGTACCAGTTTAGGAACTATTGCATTATCTGTGGTACCTAATGGTATCGACAAAACGCGCCATAATGTACACTTTTGACACTTGTTAGTCGTCGTACCTCTCTGAGGACGAGATAATAGTCATGCAGAAATGTCAAAAGTTGAAAATTCAAAGGCGCGGTTTCTCGACAACATTACCACAGATAATGCAATAGTTCCTGAACTGGTACAAAATGCTTACATTTTGACAGAACGACATCACAAATATCTCGCGGTGCGCATCTTAGGCCCGCTGGTGACGGCTAGTATCTCTAAACATCTAAATTTGATGATTGACCGAGCGAGCGAAGCGAGCGAAGCGTCTCAGTTTCCACATTGGCCAAAAATGCGTTTGTCCGGATGTCTGTCTGTCTGTCTGTCTGTCTGTCTGTCTGTTCTCCTCTACAGGTCGCATTTTTCAACCGATCTGGACGAAACTTAGTACACAGGTTATATGACTTATTAGAATTTTTTTGTCGGAGGGAATTTTTGATTGGAGGGGTACTTCCCCCAAAAAAAGGGCAAAAAGGGGGCTATTTGATATACTGGATATCTCCACCAAATGAGATCCGATTTCGATTATTCTTTTTTTATTTGAAAGGTAGTAACTATAAGTTGGTCTCATAAAAGTTTGGCGAAGATCTGATAAGGATCTTCAGCATGATGAACAGGATAGTTCATCAAACAATCGATGGTTTTCAATCAAATTTGAGAGAAACACAAAGGACCTCATTCTACACAAGATGATGCAAAAAAAATCAAAAAGATCAAAAAAATCACAAAACGGAAAAAACACTTGCACATTACATTCCTCAAAAATTTACAAAATTAATTAGAATAAACATCACATCACACACACACATACACAAACACCATTTTGCATTATAGTTAGTTTTCAATACGTGACAGGCTGCAAGCGTTTCTTCGCTGTTAGAATACTAACTAACTGAATTATCTTCATGATGTTTTCCTTCACTGAATGAGAGCATCAGCATAATATAAGCCTTAAATTAGAAATTAATAAAAGTGCACTTAAAGCCTTTCAGAAAACACCTTACACGACATTGATGATGTTGATTGATGATGTTGAATATTGAAATATTTAGTATGCTCGCGAGGTCTACAGCTCCCAGAGCCACTAGTCTAAAAATGGGTAGGTATTATGCAAAATGTCAGTTTATAAAATTAACGAACTAAATAGTAAAAATAATTGATAAATAACTAAGATTCTCTGATTAAAACTATGATATCAAAATAATTTTAACGAACACATTTTTGCTGATCAAGAAAACTGTTGTTACACTGCGGGTTTCAAACCAACACATTGCAAGATTGTGGTCAACAGTGTCATAGAAGTGTTTTCAAGTAAAATTTCAACCCACATTCTCAGAACAACATTACAAAATGGGTAACTCGTAACTTCATTACTATTCCAACACATCTTAAACTAAAAGCGGGTGAAACAATAGACAAAACTTAGCATACCATAGACAAAACCAATGTTAATGAAAGCAGCGACAATTTGTTGAGAATACATATTTACGTATGAAAAGAATAGTGTATTTAAACGCAGGATTGGAAGCCAGTGCTACTGTTACACAAACATTATGCAGGTTGGAAAATATCTCAAGTTCTCGAAAACTCTCCTCTTGATAGATAGATAGATAATACATTTATAACACATTTGCTCGTAAAGGGTCTCTTATTTCACCAATTTCAGTATCGTGATGTATGTCATTACGCACTCGTGCGTTATGGTAATGTAAAACGTACGGTTTATCAAGATGCTCCCACTAAAACGAACGGGGGGGGGGGGCGCGGGGGGGGGGAGGGGGGCGCCGCGCTCTACGATAAAAAATAAGCATTTAATTCTTTTACAAATTGTTCAAATTTTTCTAACTGCTTCAACAAGTGAATAAAGATTTATTCTTTGAAGAAAGTCCGAGTTTTATTTATTTCCTCGCAAATGTGTTATAAAACTTCGTATGACATACATGCGCTTTGAAAATTACAGCCTCTGCTTTCTTGTAGCTCTCGCCTACGGCTCGAGCTGGCAATATCGCCTCGGCTGTAATTTTCAAAATACCGCACTCATATCATAATGTACTATTATTTGTCACTAAAACACACACATAAAACGATCCTGCAGACCATTCTAAATTTATAATCAAACTAGGTGTCACCCGTGACTACGTTCGCGTCCCGTTGGATCCCGTTAATTTTTCAGAATAAACAGTAGCCTAAGTGTTAATCCAGGTCACGGACAATATATATTCCAAGTTTCATCCAAATCGGATCAGTAGTTTTTACGTGAAAGAGTAACAAACATAATTTCGCGTTTATAATATTAGTAGGATCATAACATCGAAAAGAGCGAGAAAAATTAACATTTTTTTTTAACTTTGTTACGGTTTCGTAGAGTTTTATTGAAATTTTGTTTCCTTACTAAGTACTTCAATGAAACTAAATACATACTTCGAAAAAAAGATACCCTAAACTTCAATTTTACAAATTTCGTTTTTTTATAATTTTTTTAGAACTTTATTACTATTTTACTTATTCATAAATTATTAATTGAAACTTGCGTTGTATTTTGCAGTCGTATTTATAATAATTATGTATAAATCAATAACAAAATATAACTCCCTTTTGGACATGTTTTCGTATGCACCACTAAAGTTTGAATAATACTCTGAAATTCTGAATCACCAATAAGCCGGCTCATATATGATAATTAATCAAAAATGCCCACAAATACATTTAACAGAAATTCATACCTTAGGCTTAATATGATAGAGCCTATTTTTGTAGAGCCATCAGTAATCAGCTGATCAAATAAGGGTGATTGTAAGACGAAAAATTTCATAAGTTATATGCTATTTGCTAAGTCTGAGAATGTTAGTGAATCAATATAAATAAAGGGTTGATGAACGAATGTATAAAAAAATAATTAAGGCGAAGGGCCTTCTCGCTCGCACATTTCAACATTTTTGAAGATATAATATAACTAAATGTAATTATGTGAAATTGCAGAGCTTCAGGGTCGAAAGAATAACAATGCAATGGTTCAGTAAAAATATCACATTGATCCAAACAAGTTTTCTAACCAAAAAATGTGCACTTTAATACAAGTTTTTTGGTGCAAAGAGCATTGTTATTCTCTCGACCCTGAAGCTCTGCAATTTCACATAATTACATTTAGTTATATTATATCTTCAAAAATGTTGAAATGTGCGAGCGAAAAGGTTGTCTGGCTTTACCCTTCGCCATAATCAAATATTTTTCACACTGTGGCCAGTTGATCGAAAAATATAGGAAAGCGCTCGTGGCTAGGCTTGCTTAGTCAATCTTCACCGATTATCTAAGCGACGTTTTGCGCGGTCACTATTTGGATGGTTGACCTAGTGGCATTTACATCTAAACGTTACCGTGCTTCGTGCACGTTAAACTGTCCCGGCAGTCGCTAAGCCATGACGGAGGCCTTAAGGCGGCCTAAAAACTCCGTCACCAGAGTTGGCCACTAACTCATACGAGCTTGCTTGCTTGCTTTTCGAAAAATACGGTCTTTTATTTCAAAATAGTCTACCAAATAATGGGTTACACTTTTGCGTAAATACTAAGTCCTGAGTTCCATATTGAATTCTTTAACATTACTCACGTACTATGTATTGTCAACGCAAATCTATGTATTTTACAATTATGACCGTCGCCACGCCAACATTAAGGCGAGGTTATCCAAGAAGTTTAGGACGAAGACGTGTAGACGGGCACTGGGCGCGAGCGAGCGAGCAAGGCGCGAGCGCCTGAACGGGCTGAACGTATCTATAGATTTTGATAGTTTTCTTTCACAGAGGTGAATAATAACTAAATAATAATGAAAAAAAATTACAGTTCCCTAGTAAATAATAAGCCCTATCTTTTGATATAACTTTGACATGATTTCAAGAACAAACATCGTAGTATGAACCGTTTGAAATACCGATTTAGTGTCATCTTTACGATTTTTTTATCGAGAAAATTATTATTATTCACGTTTCTATCTTTACAAAGCTCTAGGATATATGTTCAATTTTAATAAAAAAAAAATTCGTGCAACTTTTGCACTTCAGCAGAGATACAGTTGTTAAAAAACCTAAAAGTTTCGAATAACCCCGCCTTAAGGTATTGTTACAAAATAACATATTGAAATTGTTATACTATTATTGAAGGTGAGGCGGTACGTAACGATTGTGTGGTCACGAGTGGAGATAAATCATAATATCTAGGCCTAGAAGTTTTTTTTGTGTGAAATGATGGTTTTAGTTCTTGCTAAAATAAGCAAGTAAGCTCGTATGAGTTAGTGGCCAACTCTGGTGATGCAGTTTTTAGGCCGCCTTAAGGCCTCCGCCGTGGCTTAACAACTGCTAGAGCCGAAATTTTTTGTATTAGAATTTACTTTTTCTTGCCTTATAAATTATCTTATCTGATAGTTGGAACTGTTTTAAATTATAAGTTCAATAATGTATGTTGAAAATGTCAAAAATGTTGAAAAAAAAACGATTGACAGAACATCATCATCACCATCATCATCAGAGACGGTCTGCTTGAAGTTATAGCACAGAATATTAGTACATTGTAAATAGTATAAGTTTTTGGTATCTTTTTTTACACCTTGTACTTGTTTCATAAAAACTGTTTTTTTTTATGAGCCAAGGATTTTGCTGCCATCACACCTGGTGGTAAGTGTAGCTGCAGCCTAAGGTGGAGCACGCTTAGCTATAATCCACCTATTCACTCTTTTCTTGAACCAAATATATAGTTTTAATTAAGTACATGCAATGCAACCAGATTAGTTTTAACTTTTTTAGCACCATCAATATTCAATAAGTCCGAAGACTTACAAAAAAAACTTAATAGTTTCACCAAATAGGTATATACCGCGTGCATGCCGCTGCCGGCATTAATGCCGCGGACTTATTGCCACAGCAATATTGCCTTTATTCTCACTAGGGAGCAAGGGCCTGAACTTTGGCCGGGAGTTGGGACAGAGGCATTATCGTGTTCACACTATGCTCGTGCCCACTTCCCTGCCCAAGTCTCTGCCGACTGTGGCATAGTGTGAACGCAACAATAGAATTTAATTCACAATTTCACATTAAACTAAACAAATATTTCCCATTACACATGAGTATAAGTTGATAAGCTATCAACACTAAGTTTAGTGCTCTTGTTATCTGAGATAGGGTTTATTTGCAGTGTGACCCCGCAAGGAGTTATGGAATAACACTTTGTTGAAAATAGCTTATATATTGCGCCAAAGTATGGAGCCGTAAAAAGGTTGCAAATTATTTAACTCTTTGGTTACACTAGTCAAGTAGGTGGGTACCTACTTATCTTTTACAGTGACAGAAAATCAACTCTCTCGTGGATATCGTCTCTAAAATAAAGGTTAGGTAGGTACATTATGGCTGAAATACTCAAACGTCATTCAAAATTTGAGCACCACTTAAATTTTTAAGTGGTGCTCTGCCTCTGTTTGACATTACTCATTTGTAAGAGATGGCAATAATTTAAGCGTGACTTAAATTGAGTGGCATTTGAGTGGCGTTTGAGTATTCGCCCAAATGGTTTCAAGTCCACCCTTTGTAACCAATTTATAATTTTGTGCAACAAAGTATTAAATAAATAAATAAATGGTTACTTGAGAAATTTCACAAAAGGAAGGTTCAGACATAATTTAGTTAGCTCTTATGAATTGGGACCGATGAATGGATTTATCATTTATAACGTAGTATTGATGAATAAAAGTAATCGTTACAGTTAAAGTTTACCAAATACCTAGATAACTAAGTTTTTAAGTAAACACTAAAAATTATTAACATGAAAACATTATAGGCAGGTATTTGATTTGATATAAAACTATTCTGATAGTTAAGTTATTATAAATTCTTATAAAAAAGATCTAATGAAAATTCTTACCGCGGAAAACCCAGTTGATTTCCATTTGACTGAAAGGATCGGCCATCTTGAATCACGTGTTTATCTCGAGTCAAATTCATTATTTACTCACCTACATTAGCCTCCTTTAGCATGTGACCAGCCACAAAACTAAAATATAATCTTCCCTTTACTATTAGTAACCCACCATTCACATTTTTTTATTATCGTATTTATTTCAGCGATAAAATTATAACCATTGACAATTTTCATCACAAATTTTCTTTATCACTGCATAAAAAAATTAAAACAATGCAAATTACTGATTAAACCATTGATAATTAATTAGATGCGTAATTTTCAACTAAATTACAGTTAACAACGTGATTATTATGCAAAAATAGATTTTAAAAGTTCAAAAACGTACACGGTGTCGGTTGTATTATGTGAAAATGGCGCCTGAGTTTAGTAGTTGTGTGTTTTATACAGGTGGTACCTGTTACGTCATAAGTGGTAAAGACGTGAAATTCTTATCGTTGCCAGAGGAAAATGAACCCAAGCTACACAGAGATGAGAAAAGTAGACCGGTAGCTTCATTTGCTTGATAAACCCGGGAGAGATTCTGTGAAGCGGGGTCAACTAAGATTTTTAAAAGTGGTTTGTATTTAATAACCTTTATAAGCATATTGCCATTATAGAAGTATCCAGGTACCTAGCTGTGGTATTTTATGTACAGCCTACCTACCAGTCTATTGACTACTTCCAGAATGGAAATTTTTAGCGTTTCAAGATAGAATCTAGACGAGATTAAACGTTCGTGTCAAAGAAGAAATTCAAAATTAAGTATCCTTCTTTTATTCTATTTAGCGTAGATCACGTCTTATTGAACATATCGTATAATTATATAGAAGTAGGTTAGGTACCTAACTACCTACCTCGCTACATGACAAGACATTAAGATGACTTGTTATTGGTTCAATATAAGTGTTGGTAGATAATGAGCCTAAATGGGAGGTCTTGCTTTGGATGACGCCTCATTTAAAAGTAAACACACGCAGATTCAGCAAGGCCTAGACTTATTTATCGTGATTCAGTCTTTTTTATAGGCTCATAGTATTGAAACAGTAAGTTATTTTATGACAAAGGCTTTGGAGCATTTCAGGTCCCGACTTCTATACATTTAGTTTAGTTATTTATAACATTTATTGGTTTTAACATATTCTATTATGCAGTAGCAGTCACGAAAACTCAAAATAAAGTAATTATTTTGACGTAAACACCTGTAAATACCTCAAACAAGATTGAAAAAGACGCATTTTTCGAAGTAAACTGTCTAATAACTAATGTTCCCGCTGCTTTACGATTTAATTGCTACATTTTTGAAAACTGCGTTGTAAGTGCCTTGTAATAAATAAAGTTCCATCATTGCAAGTTTAAAAAAAAGTTTGTGAAAAATGTTCCAAGAACAAACTTGGCAAAAATTTGCTAAGTCACAGGCCCGTATTCCGAGACAGAAATCGTTACTCGCAAGCATAGATTTGAGTAGAGATTTTCATACAAAAATCTATGCTTAAGTACGGATCAGTGCTTGAGTAAGGCCTTAAACTTCGTAAATTAAAGCCAAAATACGAAGTTCCATTCATTCACTGGGTTTGAATTTCGCTGGTAATGGTGTTGCAAATCTCAGATAGTTAGACAATACGAAAGTGACAGTTGAAGTCCGGTCTAGGTTTCAAATGTCAAAAACGAAGCCTAGAGTCCTTTCCATGAAAGAAGTCCCGCAGACGCGGCGCTGTAGTCGGCCTTAAGTATTATTTCTCGGGCAGCACTTTTAACAACTTTAGGCATTGAAAACAAGACTTTGATCACAGAAACCAAATAAAAACGCACTAGCATCCGAACACATTAACAGCACCTGACAACTAATTTAAAATTTAGTTTTAAAGTTTAGTTCTGGAAATTTCCGCGGGACTTCTTTCATGAAAAGGACTCTATACTTAAGTTTTGTTAGTTTTCACAATGACAATATTAACGACTGTACTTAATTATGTCCTTGCACATAACATTTGCCGGAAGGATCCAGTAAAAAGAGTCATAACTCAAAATCTGAACATATTTATCTGAACAGTACCAAACGCTTATAACCATTTAACAATTCCTTCTCACCGGTTCGATAACTCTTCCGTACCCATCCCCGTTAAATTTAAGCTATAGTAGGTGCCAAATAACACCGCAATACAGGTCATTCACCCACCTTCACCACGATGTCGCAAAATCAATTTATGTATGGTAAACATACAGTACTACGAGTTTCGAGCGATTGCCGTCTTAGCCACATGTTTGTATGGAAAGCGACAGAATTAGCCATTCATAAATTGAATTTTGCGACATCGTGGTGAAGGTGGGTGAATGACCTGTATTGCGGTGTTATTTGGCACCTACTATACTGTATTTTGTTCATTTATGTAAGTGTTTGTATTATGTATATATTATGGTTATGTATTATGGTGTGTAATAAATAATTTTTCATTTGTTTTTGTTTTTTTTTTTCATTTGAGTTTGTAGTTATAACCATATTGTCTTAATACCATTTGCTGGAGTGGTTTTTTAACACCTTGCATGAGTTGTGACAGTATGCAAGTACTGAATCTTTAGTAAAAAATCAGAAGATTACGAGTTACAACCATATTGCTTTGATATTAAATAAAATAAATAAGTATTCACGGACACTTGACACAACGCCTTCTAGTCCCAAACTAAGCAAAGCTTGTATGATGGAAACTAGATGGCTGATAGAATACATACTTTTTTTTTTTGTAAATACATACTTATAATACATAGAAACACCCAGACACAGAACAAACATCTATGTTTACAACACAAATGTTTGTTCTCGGTGGGGATCGAACCCACGACCCACAGCACGTAAGGCAGAGCTACTACCGACTGAGCCATGACGCCTATATTATATTATTATATTATTTTTATGGAAGTTTTCTTTGAACACCATATTCGATCTCGTTGGTAAGTAATTCAAAGTGAAATTCAATAGTTTTAAGTACTTAACAGTTTGTTTGACACAATCCGACTGTGTGATAGCATGAAGACTTCCAATCCGTTTTCAGACGAAGCCAAGATGTTATATACCTACCTAGGTCCTCCTGTAGTTTATAGGGTACTACATCTAAAATGTTCATTTGAATTGTTGTGTGTGTTGAAAATAAAATTACAAAAAAAAAATGTTAGCAGAAGTAGGTTTAGTTACGGATTAAGTTATGTTTTATTTTGTGTCTAAATGTTGTTTTTAGTTGATAAATTACGTTAGATACTTATAATCTAAATATATAAAACTCTTTTGAAGCTGACATAGAATCAACGCACAGCCTAAACTATAAGTCCTAGAGGTATGAAATTTGGAGGGTAATATCCTTATATAGTGTAGGGGTGCACTAAGAAAGGAATTTCGAAAAGTCACACTCTAACGCGAGCAACGCCGCGGGAGACGGCTAGTAGGGTAATATAATCACACTGCGATGAAACCATTTAAATAAAAAATATCTATCTATCTATCTAATCAGCCTATGCTTACCCACTGTTGGGTATAGGTAGGCCTCCTCTTTGTCTAAATAAAAGAATCCGATAGTGCTTATACAACAGACCGGCGAAATTCTCGAATTAGACTCGTGCTTTTGAAAAACGAACAATGTATACCTACCTACCTATAAAACGGGGTTCAAAATTTGAATCACGTTTCATACAAAATGAGATTTTCAGTGTGTAATTTTGGTAGAATGGGAGTCCCGCTTCTTACGTAGGAACTATGTATTACATATTCTTTGTTAGACAACATAACCTAGACGTGCTTATTCCGTGCTCAGAAAGTCGACTCATAACTTTCAGTTTTCATAATTGCACGGTGCGTTAGGCTTAGGCTCAGTCGTTTGTTCTTAAGCTCTAAGGCCTCACTCACACGAAGGCGAATCATCAGCATTCCAAATCTACCGAACGAGATTATACCTACCTACAGAACTACTCGCCCTCGGCTTCGCTCGCGTGATAGCAGCATACAAACAGTTTTTAAACATTTTTAAAAGTCCTGAAACACGCGTCGAGTCAATTTATTTGAGGAATCTATGTACCAATTTTCAGGGGTCTTCTGTTAGAGGTAGTGGATCGTGGGGCAGCAGCGAGTGGGATATCGTGAGATGAAGAAACGGATAGGCGTGGAACACTTTCATTTATTTTACAGACGCAAGTACATTACAGGTTCAGTTCGATGGCGGTCAGAGAACTGAACGCTGAGAAGAGCGCGGAAACATCGAGATATTTGTACAACGTAATAAATTATAACCTCTAAACTATAGAAACGTCAAAATAGACATCTGTCATATTAGTCAATGTAATGCATACAATCTATCAACTTCTAACATCTTCAATGTACGGTATTTAAAAAAAACGCATTATTTGGTTCAAATCTTTGATCCTAATTTTAGGCCCTCTATGGTGCGACCTTTCAAAATTCTTATCCTAATGCACCTCTAAACTTAAGGATACTACGCATCAAATTTCATACCTCTAGGACTTATAGTTTAGGCTGTGCGATGATTGTGTTCAAAAGAGTTTTATATAATTTTGAAAAAGAACGACAGAGAAAAAAACGCGTCGTACGGTGTGATAGGTTGATAACAAAATTTCCATCACATTTTGTCATAAAAAAACACTTGCACACGTGAGAAAGAGGCCTTAAGTTTCATAGCTGATTTACATATTAACAAAGCAATAAACTTTTGAACATTATTTTGTAACTCCGTTAGAGGTAGGTAGGTACAGAAAGAAATTGTGTAAAATTGTTCAAAATCACTGGCATTTTCACCACCTAACCAAATATGTGGGTGCCTGCCTTACCTATGTAATAAATATTACCAGTAGGTATCGCTTAAATAGGTTTCTTTACAAAGAAACCTAGCCATGGAATTTAAGCGATGTTCTTACATTTATTTAGTTTGCTAGTTGAAACGGTTTGACGGACGGTACAACTTCTTTATGTATATCAATTATGTTGTAAGACACGTTAGGCTAAAGGAGTTACCTACCAGTCTTTATTAAAAAACGAGGCTCAAGTTGAAATCGATTTTTAGATCACCTAGTAGGTATTGAGAAAAACTAAACCCATCCCGACGACTCCTGCTTCAATGACTGTTGCAATGTAGGTACCTCCAAACAGTTTGAGAAGTTTTGAGACAAAGAAGGATTGCATGTTTCTTGCAGGCGGCATGAATTTCAAAGTTCAAAACTTTTGCCGGTTGCCAAACACCTCATGTTAGAATATTAACAACTGTTTGGTACTTTTAGAATAAAGTTTAACCCAATAAGCTCAGAAAGATATTAATTTACTTTAGAGTACCTACTAAGCCTGAAAACTACTATCAACATTGAAGTTAAAGAACTACTTAAATGGGTAGGTACCTACCTACCTAACTTTCTGGAATGAAATGAAACATAGTCATACAAATATGTTTTGTTTACTGGATAATCACAACTCTTAGAAACTATTTAACATTTGGACATAAATCTAGACATTACTTCGCTTTTAACCATTTTACCTCGTCTTATCAAAGATACTATAAAAATATTTAAATGTATCTACAACTACAAGACAAAAACCAGAAGAGTAGTTTCAGATCGTAAAGACAATCATTTGCGTCTAGGACAAGTGCTTCTAATTTGAGATATTTAGCTTCAGCATCAATCTTGTGTCCTCGTTATTATGTATCATAATATCTCTACGTTCTTGATAAGGCAGGTAAACTAACGAGTTTGTGTACTCAATGTATCTATAGCGATTTTGGAAGGTGTGTATAAAATGAAATGAAATGAAATGAAATGAAATGAAATGAAATGAAATGAAATGAAATGAAATGAAATGAAATGAAATGAAATTTATTGAAATAACCACAGACATTAATATTACATTTTCAATATTGTAAATCGGTTAACAGCGTATACCTACCTACTTAGAAGTTAGGTAGTATCTAGGTAGGTAGATAAATACGTTTATTCCTGATAAGATAATAGGAATAAGCATAACTTGTGGTGTTGCATAATTTTTTAAAAGACAATGAAATATTTTAAGCTAAGTTTCAAATAAAACATATAATAAAATCCAATTATCAAAATTGGAGCGCCATCTATGAACGAGTAGAAAAAGATAAACTAAATTCTAGAATAGCGCCATCTATGAAGATTATGAAAAAACTATAGCTATTATTTAGTGAGCACCATCTATGATCGAGTAGGAATAGATAACCCAAATGAAATCTAAAACAGTGCCATCTGTGATTATTATTACAAAACAAATTATTTATTAAAAAACCTAAAATGGTTTTGTTACGTTGGTACTTTCTTGTAATGTTGCCAGCTTACATAATGATTCTATAGGCGGGTGTTTTCTTTTCTGTTAAGTACATCCTAAGTTAAATAAACAATTTTTATTTGTATGGTTCTTTTCCGAAACCTTTGTAATTTTATCCTCGATGCTTTTGGGTTTCTGTGAAGTCACTACAACCCCGAGCTACCACCTGGGAAAAAAGCTGTTGTCCATTGTGCATGGTAGCAAACGTAAGAATTTCTCTCATGTGAACAAAGTCTCAATAAGCTAGTACATAGGTACTAATAATACATAATAAAAACATATTTGGATATCACGGATACAGGTTGTAATTGCTAATTTAGAGTTGGAAGTACTTTTCTTACCATACCAACCTGTTGAAATATTGACAGTTGACAGTCCGAGAAATTATTTGACATCTCGAGATTCTGGAATTTTTCTTTCAATTCGCGACAGACAGCGAGTGCATGTACGTATTTCCAGCTAACGAAAGTAAAATCTAATTTAAAACTATCGATACATACGAGCCGGTCAAAAACATAAAAATAAAACCATTTTGATCTACTGACTGACCTCTTGTCAAAAAATTCGCGTGTGACATACAGAAAAGAGGAAAAAATAATTTTGACATAGGTTATGTAAAGTGCGAGAAAAAGATCAGTTTTCGGATGAATTTGTGTGAATTTTGAATGCATTATTTGTTGTTGCAGCACTACACTCAAGTTTGGACACAATGAGAACGACACAAATTGCCCAGTACGCCTTGAGACTCACATATTCGCAGGTAACTACTTTTGACTAGTGTCATTATTCCAATTCGCATAATCGCGTCTACTACGACCGGTTCTTACTAGATAATGCGGTTTTTCTCGGCTTTTTATGTAGGTAGTGACAGTCCGGTACATTACATAGGTGATAATTGGGAGATATTTTAATTCTAAAGTTATGAGAGACTTCAATATTCTGAGCTAGGATACGATATTACAGAAGAGAAATTTCTCTGACCTTTGAACTTTAGAATTCTTTTTTAAAAGTTGACCTATTAACCTATTGATTTTCCTTGTGCGCTCAATCTTGTACAAGGCATAATCTCTACACATTTATAACCAAATAGGTCCTATCTATAATTTACCTGGTAGTGTTTATAAAAATCGTCTTGTCTCATGTAGACTAGAGTTACTCCATAAAGTACCCTGTAGGTATGCTGTACTGTAATACCTGGATCCTTCCCGGAAGGCCCAATTGTAAAAAAACTTTTACAATGTAACTATAATTTATAAGTTTAAAAAACTGGAAAAACCGACTTCAATTTGATACGCCTTCATCATCAAATGATGATGATGATGGCAGTTCGGGACCAACCTGGAAGCATACCCTTTCAGATAAAAAAAGAATTTTTCAAATCGGTTCATAAATGACTGAGTTCTGAGGTAACAAACATAAAAAAAAAATACACCCGAAGAACCTCCTTTTTTGAAGTCGGTTAAAAATCTAACAATGGTTTGTTAAATAAAAACAATGTTTTTACAATGGTTAAGATAGCTAAACCTTATTTCGGTAAAGTTTTTGAACATAAGATAGATAATACTTTATTGTACCTACTTGTACTAATATTCTGTGATTGTACACAAGAAATAGGTACCTACGTACAAATCTTTTAACTAACTTTGTATTGTACAATAGGCAGCCTTATCTCTGAAAGCGATTTCTTCCAACGTTGCTACATATGATAGTAAAAATATCATAGTACAAAAATGTACATTGATGTCCGTAAATCTATTACTGTTCTCGTTAAAATCACTCTTCTATTCAAACTAGAATTCACAAAGAATCACTCAGACAAGTCAAACCACTTTAATTGAATTATTGAAATATCTACATAGTACTGTTTATTTACTCAAATAAAAAAAAGTACAAATTGAAAAAAAAACTGGCACTACCCACAGACAAACAATTTAATTCCAATAGTGAAAGATACAAGAATAAAAATAAGTAAACAAATAAATTGCGCAGAGTCCATCTCATCAAAACGAGAGAGATCACACTGGAAAATGCTGGAGGAGGTCTTTGGCAAAAGGCACACTGAACTGAGAATACTATACTATCAATACATAGTATAAAACAAAGTCGCTTCCCGCGTCTGTAATACATACAGACAGACAGACGCGGGAAGCGACTTTGATCTCTAAAACTTCGCAACGGATTTTGAAGCGGTTTTTTTAATAGATAGAACGATTGCAGAGGCAGTTTGATATGCATAATATTGTAAAGAAACACTGATAAATTTACAATAATGTAACGCAAGGTTTAAAAATAGGAATGGTATAGCAAAACACAACTGACAGCTAAACGTAATGTTTGAAAATTTGACATTTGGAAATTGATAAGAGACATAATTTCAACCATCGTAACAGACCTCCTGTTGGCCAAATGGTACCAACCATTGGACTGAGGTCAGACCGACGCAAGTTCAAATCCAAGGCGACATTATAAGCTTTTTGCTACTTTTTACTTTTTATTTTGAGTTTTTACTTTAATTTTGTTAAAATATCCGTGCGAAGCCGGGGCGGGTCGCTAGTACTATTATAAAACTAAAAAAGCCAAAAACAAAATTAAAAATATGAATAAAAAACGAATGCTATGGTGCTGTATAACTATGCAGATCTACTAAATAAACGATTCTGATTCCGAAAATCGAGTTTGTTTGTTTGTTCGCGGATCACGCCTTAACTACTGGAGCAATTTCAATGAAACGTATACCATTCGGAAGCCCTTTTTCCAGATTGAAACATAGGCTATATTTTATTGAAATCAAACACGTGGATTCTTAGATACAGCTTGACCTCTCTTAACCAAAAGCAGCCTTTGAAACGAGGTTCATCGTATGCTGGTGACGGATATTATGGTAGAAACTTACGCACGCGTGTACGAAGTGTGTATCAGCTAGTATTTTACAACAATACCGAAAGAAAAAGTTCAGAATGAAAAGGAAAATTAAATAAATCTCATCAAGAGTCTCTTCCTGCTGAAAAATTATCTGGTTACTGTGTGGCTTCTGAGTTCAGTGCGAATGTCATGTGGTTGCAATGTGTTCTATCTAGCACGTGATTTTAACAAGATTCAATGACACATGTTACGTACACGCGTTACACATCTATTAACTATCTACCTTTGTTACTCCCTACCTTTGTTATAGTTCTTTGTAGGGCTTTCTACCGGTACTAAAGTTACCGAAAAATACCGGTATTTTTTAATTTTGTTACATGAGTAACCGCTCTACTTTCGAAAATACGAGGGCACAGGCACACAACGCCGTCAAGCTTATAACACCTTTCCGTTTTTCGGCCTTTGTTATAGTTCTTTGTAGGGCTTTCTACCGGTACTAAAGTTACCGAAAAATACCGGTATTTTTTAATTTTGTTACATGAGTAACCGCTCTACTTTCGAAAATACGAGGGCACAGGCACACAACGCCGTCAAACTTATAACACCTTTCCGTTTTTCGGTCGGGGGAATGGGGCCACTGACGCATGTACCTACCTAGTCATTGATCTGCCATTTATAGCATTCTTATCTATGTCTAGGACTAAAGGTTAAAGAAACGCCTAGCAAAGCTATAAACATACATATTTATCTGAGAAATTACCCTATTTATAGGTTAACTAAATAAATACTAATACATTGAAATTTAAATCAAGTAGGTAGTAGCCTATACTTAGGTACCCATGTCTTGTTAGTAGGTACGCTAAATACGAAACCTAAGCCTATGATTTTTTCATGTTGGCACATCTGATGTTAAGTGAGTTGATTACCTACCTCACTAAAGCCGGGATATGTCAGGAATAGCACACTGAGCCTAATGGCACTTTTCCCAACCGTCCCAATGGCCCGATACCGGGGCAGATGGGAAAAAGTGCCATTCGTGTGCCAAATACGTAGGTACCTATTTTTTTAATTTTATTTGGGTAAATAAACAGTACCTCAATGATCACTGCTGAGTATAGGCCTCCTCTTTATTACGCCTTATTCTCCTCTTTCTTTCCGGTCCCTTGCGAGTAATTTAGTACCTCAATACATACAAGCAAAGTGGTTTTGTCTTTCTTATACTAGTTTACTAATTGTTGCACCAATACCGTTTAATTTAAGAGTAAATACGTCAGCTTCATTTAAGACTAGTATTCGTCCAATATCCGTGTTCACTACACGATATTCTCAACTTACTACCTACTAGATTGCATGGCTTTGCGACAGATAGTCTCAAGGTAAACCAGGCTGTCAACATTTTAATAGTCAAGAGGACTAGCTGAAATAATGTTTCTATGCCGGGTTTTATTTAGGTACCTATACATACCTAGTCAAGTAACTAACATAATCTATAT
This sequence comes from Eulithis testata, assembly GCA_947507515.1. Classification (NCBI taxonomy): domain Eukaryota; kingdom Metazoa; phylum Arthropoda; class Insecta; order Lepidoptera; family Geometridae; genus Eulithis; species Eulithis testata. Next base: position 3,131,444 of record OX382221.1, read on the forward strand.
ACCTAAAGCTAGTTTTTGGCTGACTTTATAAAATAATATCGAGATAATAATATTGATATTGAGAAATAAGACTACAAGTTTAATTTAATCTGGTATATAAGAAAAGTCGAAAAAAAGAAAAACTTAACCATACATCATTATAAAACCCACAATCTCCACACGAATAAAATTAATTTATTGCTCAAGTTGCGCAACATACCCGTCTCGTCTTGTGATCACCGCGCCCAGGAATCTGCCCCCTCAGCTTTAAATAACACAAAATTATCAAAATAATTGGTTTTCGATTGAAAGAGCAATCCGAGTATCACTGCTTGGCGGCAGAAATAGGTACGTTGGTAGTACTTTCTCGGACGAATTCTGTCATAACAAACCTAACTAGCAAAATGTACATAATTAGTTCCAATAGTATTGATTCCAACATAATTCGCATCTATTTACAATAAAATTTATACAAAGGCGTACCTACATGACCGGAGATAAACTTATCAGTAGGTAATAGGTAGGTAGGTCATCGTTAGGTATTTTGCAGCTAAAGACGCTACACGGGAAGTAGGAACTTGAGAAGAGTTCCGGGGCTAAAAATAAACTTTATGGCACAGAATACTAAAGTGTTTCTAGTTGATAGCATACGTTAGTTCATTGCTACGGAAAAGACCTTGCCAATAGTCATGTAAACGTGTTCGAAACAGTCCTAAATGAACAATAGTAAGTAATTAGTTTTAGTTGGTAGTTGAGTCATTATTATGACTGGGGCGTAACGCGTGTGGCTGTGATGACCCAAAAAATGTCAAGCTATTTCAAACATTGTGCAAAGACCATTTCTGATGGAACAAGCCACTAAAGACTTTGACACCATGTCCAATACTAGGTATTCGTGACAAGTTACAAACCCATCACTGCTAGATTACGTCTAACTTCGGAATACTAACTGGGTTCCTCATGTCGTATGATTTTCTTTGCGTTGTTAAAAGATCCGCTGCTTATTCCGCTCCGGACGTAAAGCATGTCTTTTCTGTGGATAATATAATGCTGACTACTACGCTGTGAAGGTAGAATAAGGACTTCATCTATGACGTCATAATGTCCCAAAGGCGTCCTGTAATAGATACATGACTGAAAAGTGGCCCCTGCGCTGAATGCTTAACCAATGCGTAGAAAAGAACTACACATTGTACAAATTAACCTGCGGTGACGTGATTCTTGTACTCAATCTATTTGAATATAATTCCTCTTGATAGTTTCACAACTGCGTCACCATGACTTCTTCTTCTAACTTAAGAGCTCAGCTCTTGTCGGTGTAATTATGCAGTTCTCGCCATTTGTTCCTTTCCAGTGCAGTTTCCTTGACGTCCTTATACGACATGACAGCGATCTTTTCCTTCAGCTGGCTCGTATAGCTTTTACGCGGTCTTCCCCTTCCTCTCTTTCCTTCTACCTTTCCTTCAATGATATTTTTAATCAAACTGTCATGTCGTATTGACATACCTATTTATATTATCAGAGTGTATTTTGCGTGGCAATTGCAGTTACACCTTTTACGGGACTATCTATATACGAACAGCCTACAAAACCATAGTTCTTACAGGATATTTGGAGGGTCTTGCAAGAAATTGAAATCAAAAGCTAGTTGAATAACACACATATTTCTCAGCCATATTTTGTGGAAAACCTTTTAGCCATATTCAAGATAACTAGATTTTGAAATTCCTACATTGACAAAAATTGAAACCAACTGGTTTCTAGTTTCGACTAATTTTTGTTGGAACGCGAAAATTCCTCGTCTATCTAAGATAACCTATCTCAGACAGACTTCACTTGAACTGATAACCTGTTTATGCAATCAGTCAATACAAAGACACGATATCTTTCTTTCTACTGACTTGGCGTGTGAGCTACTTACTGATTATCTTTGGTGCCGCATGCCTACCTATTTTTGGTAACACTGTCTTTGCCAAGATTGTCGAAGTCTTTGTGTTATAATCTAAAGGCAAAGGTTACTTTATGTCTTATTCACAACGGACCTTTAACCAGCCCAATAGTGGAGCCGTTGGGAAAAGCTATTTCTGAGTTCCGATTCCGTTCCGTGGTCTTCATTTTTTCAGTTTCTTGGTTACTGTATTAAATTGTTTTCATTGCCAAGGCCGTTCTGACATTATTTAGCGGGCTTGGTTCAAAGAAAATACCAATAATTAGTATTTTGAAGTTATTTAGGAATATTGCTGGTCTCGAGGCATGTGTAAATTGTTTTGTCTGATGAAAATAAATGTTCAATGCCATTGCCAAATCCAATGGAGGATCTCGTTTATTTTGGGTCAAACACATTCTGATCTTGGTATGAGGTTCGATGATCTAATACCCTGTTATTAATAAACTCGATGTAAACTTAAAATAGTTACACCGTGTTTTGTCTCTTTCGATCGAAGATTATGTCATAATTATTCAGAATGTCCAGATTATACACAGGTTATATAGGTCTTTACATCTATTGAAGATGATTTATACAGCGTCAGGAGGCAACCTATGCCTACGCTTAACGGGACACTGTAGTGCCTGGGACAATGTTTTAGATGGAGTAGGCCCAGAACCTATACCATCCTCTCAGCCTAGTCAGCCATATCCACATAAATAAATTACACAGCGTCGAGTTGGATATGATCAGCCACTTCTACAATAATCTCCGATAAAATCTAGCAATTACGTCATTGAAATGGTTCTTGGGATGGAGCGTCATTTACTTTACTCGTACATCCCAATAAGCGATCCGACGTTGACGCTGACGCATGTTTTGTGATGGTCTACCGGATTTTCTAAGAGCTGCATAAAGTGACCGGGTGAATGGAAAATCGTTCAGTTCAGGTCGTTCACCTTAAAATCTACATGTGATTTTTGATAGTGCACGGTAAACTGCGTCAAACCAAGTGCTATAATAGTGCTAATCAAGGTTTTGTGACGTCAGCAAGCAAAATAGGTATTTTGTTATCGGCGTCTGGCCCATGGTAACAAATATTGTACAACCTACGTGTTATGAGTTACGTTTACGCCGGTCATTCGTTTGGAGGATTTTATGCCCAGAGTATGTAGAAGTCCACTGCTGGTCAAATGCCTCCTCCACAGATGCCTGAAAAGAATAATGTCCTTGGTCCGTGGGGGTTCCATCACTTCCATTCCACACGCTTTGCCTTTCAGTTCGTGATATCTGTTCGAAAACCTTTGTTCCACAGCGGTTGTTAGTTCTGCGAGCTATATGGCCTTCCCAGTGCCACCCTAACTAGTTAGATACATCCATTATTTCAAAGAAAAACAGTTCAGACTCAAACAAAATTAGCTAGTCTTTTTATAACATTTCGGAAAGAGTGATGAAAACAATTTTCTTTTAAAAACCAGTACAATAGTGTTTTGAAAACATAATTTGTAATGGTATTCTTTCGTTTGTTCTTTTATGTACCTATAGAATTTTTTTATTCACTCGGAATGTGGACGGTATAAATGATTTGTAACATTCGAAGCGTATTTTTTATTTGTGGTATTTTTATCAATAGCGTAAAAAAAAACAACCAAAGTACACTTATGCGTCGTATTTATTTGCGATGTTGAACTTGACCGACTTAAAGACAGTCATAATAATAACAAAATGATATATTACTAACTTTGGTGCTACTTACGCTTTTCTTTTCGCTCACAAGTAATTCTTACAGATCACATTATCTTTCATAGTTGCATCTGTACGGTAAATTATACGGCTATTGCTGAACCAAAGATTTCCTTTGGTAGGATTGGTCCTTAGGGCCTAAGGATGGATTTAAAAAGTGGAGCCACCGCGACTTTTGATGTTAGTTTTTTGAGGTTTTGGCAGCTTCTGCTCTGGAAGAAAATACGGTCTCAATCTGTATAGATGCATTAATTATGCTAATATTCCAAGTTTGGTACCATATTTGTATGACTTACCTAAGGATGCCAAGTAAATTTTAGGACTCATATTTATTGCACGATAAAGATGTTAAACTACGTAAAATAAAATAAGTCAACATGCAAGTATTTATTTAAAAAAATTAACACAAAGAATCAAAAAAATTGGCACGATGATTCCTAGCCCTCGTCCTCCAATACCTCTGCATCCAATCCTATATCATCTTCGATGAGTGCTTCGCGGTCCATTTCACTGTAACAAAATATAAAACAATGATTACAAGAAACATCTTTGTTGTAAATTATAGACTCTATAATTTACAACAAAGATGATTCTACTAACTATTTCAGACATCGTCTATAATATAGAGGATGTCTGAAATAGTTAGTGCGCAATTTGTGTGGGACTTAGTCATGTGAAATTTATTTATGCGTGCTATTTATATTCCGTGTTTTGTCGCTGCCGTTAGTTTAGTGCCAAATGGCGCTAGTTAGAGTAGGTATTTCTTTGATCCATTATTATTTACTAATAGGTCCAAAATCACTTCAAGGATTTTCTTCAAGGATGATGACCCTTGTAATTTTTACTGATTTTTACAATTTACTGAACATTCTTTGTTTCTATGAAGAAAGTTTTGCTAGGCATTTCTCAACGTGTCTAACCTATATCTACAATGTATTTTTCATCACATCTATTCGAAAAGAACGACTTGGTTCGCCTTTATGTGCACCCAAAGGTGGTGTTTTCTATAAGAAACAATAAGTGCGAGGGAAAGTTAATTCCCGCGCACTTATTAAACAAGTGCGCCGGAATTAACTTTTCATCACACCTATTCGAAAAGAACGACTTGGTTCGCCTTCGCCTTTATGTGCACCCAAAGGTGGTGTTTTCTATAAGAAACAATAAGTGCGCGGCAAAGTTCATTCCGTGCGCGGCAATTTACTTCGCCGCGCACTTTTTGAATTTGGAACATCTTAGTGTTCAACGCCAAAGAAATCGAACGAATAGAAAACATAAGAAATAAGTGGTTTTCATTATAGATACTATTTATTTTCATTTTAATTGTTACTATATATGTTTTATTAAATAATAATATTACAATAAAATATGAGGCGCCTTTTATTTTCTCATAGTTGGTGATGAAAAGTAGAGTGTACCACTTGGGCGCAAAATATATTTTTGGCTCGGGCGAAGTACTTTGAATCCCTCGCTACGTTCAGGATTCTACTAAAGAATCCCTCGCTACGCTCGGGATTCTACTCTAGAATCCTTCACTTCGCTCTGGATTCAAAAAATCGCCCTCGCCGTAAAAATATAATTTTTCTTCCTTATGATACAATCTACTAATTAGTTCGTAACTGGTTAAATAGCTAAAGCCGTTTTGAAGGACAGAAAACTAGCCTTGAGACCGGAAGTTCAAGTTAATCTTTTAACATTTAATTCAACACACAAGAACTTGAAACTGAAACCGGCAGGAAACCCGAAGCTTACGTGTTCACCTTGTCTGTCCTCTGGATAAGGTCGGATAGGCTGAGAGGATAAATATATAGGAGGATAGAGCGTCCATTAAAAATGCCATGCCTAGACAGCACAGCGTCCTTTTCATAAGGGGCGTGGGTAAAATGAGACCACTGACACTGTTTAAATTATCTATATTAGATCCAAACCTTGGATCTAATTAACCAATACCATCTGTCTAGTAGCAAGCAAGCTCGTATGAGTTAGTGGCCAACTCTGGTGACGGAGTTTTTAGGCCGCCTTAAGACTTCCGTCGTGGCTTAACGACTGCTAGAGCCGGGACCGATACTTTAACGTGCCCTCCGAAACACGGAAGCGCTCAGATTTAAATGCCACTAACGGTCACCCATCCAAATAGTGACCGCACAGAACGTTCCTTAACTTAGATAATCGGTGAAGATTGGCTAAACAAGCTACGCCACGAGAGCTTCAACTTTTAAAAATATCTGTCTACTAGATAAGAAAGGATAGACTTGTAATAAACAGACATTTGGTCATTTATTCCAAAGGTTCCTTTCTTATCAACAGATAATGAATAAATTGACTTCACATAATGTAATAAAAATCCCCTATATTATGCCGAACCCTTAGACCGATTTATAATCCTCCTAATATTAGACTTTTAGATATAGAATTATGACGAGATCGTTGGACTTATTTAGATGAAAATCCGAATAGAAGTTTGAGAATAGTACTACTTTGTCTTCATACGAACGAAACTGCGGGCGCAAATTAGATATTGTTTAAGTTGTAAATTGAGCATTTTATGACGTCGAAAAGTCACGAGGAGCCAAGAATTTAGACATACACGTACCTACCTATCCGTCTGAATGTTGGATGGGTAACTATGTTCTGGATGTTTGTGTCCAGGTTAGGTATATCGGGCAAGGTTGGCTTATGAAACTAATTTTGGCTTGTAAAAATTGGTGATTATTAAATAGGTTAGCGACCTGTAGTGTGCAGATTTCAATAGGTTTTTTATGCGCAGTTTTGTAAAGATAGTTGAGTTGATAAATCAAAGATATGCGAGAAAATGTTGAAGTCAACTAAAAATAGCCTTATCGGAATAACTGGTTTTATCTCATTCCGATTATGATTTTTTTATATTACTGACTAATACGCGAAGTTCATTGGATGGGAATTCATAAGGTATACCTCATTTTGTTCCCATCTGATCTGATCTGAATATCATATTTAATAATGTGTCCAAATTCAGTAACATTTTCACACATGACCCCATCTCGTTAAACCAAATGAAATCAAAAGATAATTAACTGAATATTCTGAAATCGTTTCCATCATGGAATTATGGTCATTAAAACTGGCTTTCTGTGACATTTATTTTATTCCGCTTCCGTAGGGAAGCTTTGAGATGTTGTCCTATCTGCTAATTTATTAAAACCGGTATTGTAGGTATAAGGTCTACGAACTCTAATCAGAATCCACTAGGTCATGATTATAAAGTTACTCGTACCGAGCCAATGCGGTTTGGTCTTTGTTTAGAACGATAATACTCGATTTAATGTTCATAGAATATAGGCATAAGCTAAGTATTGACAAATACTTCTGCACGGTGACTATTTAGGTAGTTGTGTCATCTTTTGTGGCATGCCATCTTTCTAAACGCTTCTGTACTTCGAATTGTATTCGTCACATTTGGTATCTGCTAAAATATAAAAGCCAAGTATAAAGGTGATGGGCGCATCGCATCACACTAGACACGAATCGTAAGGCTTTATTTAACGTGGTTCCTCTTTGTCCGCAGCCCGCGAATCGTGAGAAGATGATGTCCAGGTCCGCAGTACTCCTCGCGGCGGTCGGTCTTGGCCTCTCATCGTTCAGCGTCCGCCAAATGGTGCTTCACCAAACCAGACGCATCTAACCTCAAAACATTCACACCTTCTAGAAGCTCCTACCAGCTTTTAGAACGAAATAACCAATCGTCAGTAACATCTAGCGACGTGAATGAATGAAGACATGCTGAGATTGAAATATGTTATAATCTTAACATGTATTTTCGTCTTGGGAACGCATTTTCACAGAAACAAGTTAAAAGAAATTTAACGCAGTGTAAAATGCGTTCTACAGTCATTTATTTTGCGAGTGATATGAATTGGAATAAAAAATGTATAATGCTTGGTAAATGTGAAAAATTGTAATTTATTTTATGACGTTATGAGTGTAGTGGCCTTTTAGTTGAATTTTAATCTTTAAGATAAGTTTTATGTCTTGTTGGGTGGATCTATGGATGATGAGTGTATTGCAAACACTTTACTGTCTACTTTGTGATGAAAGCCAAATAAAAATAGACACTAAAATACTGTTCATTTCTGTTCATGTTGCATTTTCCCATCTTATCCCACTGGGTCAGTTGGGAATAGCCCATAAGTCTGATTTTCCCATCTTATCCCACTGGGTCAGTTGGGAATAGTCCGTAAGTCTGATTTTCCCATCTTATCCCACTGGGTCAGTTGGGAATAGTCCGGAAGTCTGATTTTCCTATCTTATACCACTGGGTCCGTTGGGAATAGACCATAAATCCTAATAAACTAAGATTTTTTCTTCGCTCGGGAATTGTTTAATGTTTAAGCAGTTACTTCTAAACTTTGACACGTACGTATACAGTCAGCATAACTACTGTTGGCTCTAATCATAATTTTTATCTAAATTAAATATATGTACCACTTCCGCATACGACCCAAGTCCATAGATAGGTAGGTAAGTAATGTTTTGATAAAGAAAATGGTAAATCAGAGTTCTGTCATAAAACATCTTTGAAACTTTGATCATTTACTTTATGGTTGATACATAAGCAATCCTTTGCAGGATAGAGGTTCTTAGGCCCGTAGAAATCGTTACTCAAGCATAGATTTGAGTAGAGATTTTCATACAAAACTCTATGCTTGAGTAAGGCTACGGAATACGGGCCTTAGTATTATAATCTGTGGTAATATCATAAGCAAGTGCATGTTTCATGGATCATTCGGTTTAGGTGAGGGAGGTAAATTGAGAAAAACACCAACTGGAAATCTTACATTTATTAAAAAAACTGTTTACACATTTTAATAGTGCCTTTAATACATTCACATCAAAATAGGAAGTGTATTGTATTTACAGTACGGTTATATCTATGGATCTTGACATTGTGAAGTTGACAGTTTCAATATGCAACAGAGTTTTTTCAAACAAAATTGTGTTCGGGCAGAATGGCTTCACGATTACCAAGATCCGCTAACCGTACTGTAAATTGGGTGGGTTCCCTTCGAGTCACACCTGGTAAATTGTATGTTGCAAGTTGCAACAGACGTTAGTGATTTCACAGTACCTATATATCTTGTGTCTCTACTACTACGGGTAGTATACTAGCTATTTTCTTTTGATATGACTTAATCAAGAAAAAATTATCTAATCCAATATTCTTCACATTAACTCGTCTGTTAGATCATTTTTGAATCCTATTTTGCGTATGAAACTATTATGTATAGAATTTTATATTATTTCTAAACACATACTTATACTACGGCCTTAAACCACACAAAAAATATACGAATAGAAAGATTAAAATTTTGTTCGGAATCAATAACTAAAAACTATAGGTAAAACCATTAGTCCACGTCTCTACACATGTGTGTGTGATACATTTTTTTTATGCAGTCTGTGCACTCGAACAACATTTGTCAGTGCCAGATGGCGAAAATCTAGAACTAGAGTCGTACTTTCGAAAAACGAACAATGTATGAAACGGAGATCAAAATGTGAACTTACGTTTTATACAAAACGAGTTTTCAGTGTGTAATCTTGGTAGAATGGGAGTCCCGCTTCTTACGTAGGAACTACGTATTACATATTCTTTGAGGGCTCTCATTTTTACCTATTTGGTTATTTATACATTGGATACTACAGGGATAGTTATTTTGTGAATTCAGATATTGGTATCAATTCGCTTGTTGCATTTTTCTAAACTAACCTAATTTGACAGATCTAAAATTATAGCCTTCCTTGTCGTTTCAGTTTATGAGAAAGGGACGGCAACATTTTTAGTACTGTCAAATTAGGTTAGTTTAAAAAAATGCAACAAGCGAATCGATACCATTGTTTTAGAATTTTATATTTAAACATATCCTATAGAACAAGTGCCCAAACAACAGAGAACTGTAGAAACAGTCTAAATATTAATCCCTTACGTTAGCAATTCAAAGTAAAATGTTACATATCGCTATAAATACAAGGATCATTTTAACGCGACTGTGCGCCATTAGGAATGCAGCCCCGTGCATTTGTTTGACTTTCGATATATTTCGACTACAGTATAGCACACGCAAACGCATTCGCAAATCAAGAAATTTTCTATGAAAACCGGATAAGCGCCTCTAGGGGAGATTTGGGAATTGTGAATACGTTTGCGTATGCTACACTCGAGTCGAAAGTCAAAACAAATGCACAGACTCGGGGCTCAGACCTCACGAAATCTCGAGTATCGAATCTACAAATTTTTCGAGTCAATCTCGTTTGCGATCTCATAGTATTGGTCGATATCGAGCGGGTATGCATACCTTAGCGTCAGCGTGAAGAAAATGTAAAGTGGCGTTCAGTTTTAGATCGAGGGGTTTACTTATTAACGCCTCAGAACTTCTGACAAGTTAATAAAAAATTTTGATATATCTATCGTCTCTTGCTACTTTTGTGTACTTTCGATGGTCCCTTGACGAAGCACCAATCTACTGAGATGGCTTGTCCGAGAATATCTGCTCCGTCTAAGGCCTCTCGGGCACTCTGTGAATAAAAAAAAAAATAGTTTATAATAGATAGTTATGGAGATATATTTTATTTCTAGGCAAAAATATTATATACAAAGGATATTGCGTTGGCGCATGGCGCTCTGAAAATGGACCGGTACAACTGTGTTCAGACGAGTTTCTTAGTTATACATTAACGGCTCGATAAATGATCACTTTCAAGGACTAGAGCACCAATGTGCAGTGTACGACAAACACACAATGTACTGACAAGCGTAAAAAGTTAAATGTTAAATTTTTTAAGAAACTTTTAGTCCGAGTGATGGTGTTGGTCAGCTCCAATGTGCCAAATAGTTTTAAACTCACCGCTGCCTGCTTATAAGTCTCATATTCGACGAGCGCGTATCCCTTCAGGAAGCCTGTGCGCCGATCCAAGTTCAGATGGATGTTCTTGATCTCTCCAAACTCGGAAAACTGATTCTGCAAAAAGTAATCATATTTATGAATACTATGTTAAGAGCTGTCAAACAACTTCACGCTCACACGTTTAACATTTTTGAAAATATAGAATCACTGAAATTATTTATGAGAAATCGCAACAAAAACTACAATTAATTGTTGTTTAATGTTGTGCACTCAGTTTATCTAATCTGTTTTTAAGTGCCAGAAAGAGGAGCTAGTACTGTTTGTATGGACAACTTCACGAGAAACTGTAATACTACATATTACAGAACATATATACCTGAATATCTTCCTCCTGTGCCTCTTCATGAACATTGCTGACAAATAGGATCCATCCTTCCACCGACCGCTGAGGACCTGGTGTGCTGCCATCGCCTTCCGGAGCTAAGCTGTCGTATCTGTGAAGTTAAATCAGATTTTGGAGCTAGAGCAGAGCATTTGGCTAGCGTAGCTTAAAAGTTAGGTGGCCAGCACTGTGCGAGTTAAATTGTATTTTATTGCATCCGGGAGAGAGTAGCCATTTAATAAACCACGTCCTTACTGACCGAGATTTCATAACTTACTTACTCAGATCTCCGCCATTAAACACTGACATTGTCAAATTCGTGGCAGCCCTGGCTGCCGAACAGTAACAAGAAAAAGAAGAAGACTGACCGAGGATTTGATTCAGTCACAGCTGCTTGCTCAGTCAGTATGCGGCTATTGAACATTTTGACAGCATCTGCCTGTAAATGTACCTTGTATAGCAACATAAAGTACCTAGGTATGTCAGAAACATCTCAGATAGAAAAAACCCTTACCTTCCTCTGTTCCCACGCTCGGAGCCTCCACCTGATTCTCCTCCAAAACCACGGCCTTTGCGTTTACGCGCCTTTTCCTTCAGCCGTTCGATGCCTCCTAAAAATGTACACGAAAATAAAATAAGCACGAAGAATGTGACAATTGTAGCGTAACAGTGGCGTATCCGAGTTCCACTGCACAGCAATGACGGGTACAGAGCGGAGCGTTACCTAGTAGCCGCGCAATGTAAGACGGATACATTGACACAGTAAATAAATGCAGTGAAACAATCAGGTTATAGAGGTACCTACATAGTACGTATATTAAAGTTATTAATTTACGACATAGCAACGAAATATGCACCCACTTGGAGTTTTGTAGGTAACTTTCTATTCGGTCATTGGCTTTAGCATCAATAAAATATTTAGACAATATAGGAACATAACCTAAAATTATGAACCCGATTTCATTCTGCTATGAAATGTTATTATCTGCCTTGAATTAGAATATTCTTGGAGAATATTAGCATAGTAGGTACCTACGTAAACGAATACGCAAAAGAAGAGCTATGAATCACAACAAAATTGTACGTACGTTCACCATCTTCGTCAACTTCAAATTCTTCGGAGTTCTCGATATCTAGCACATCAGCCATGGTTTATAATGATTTGTTTTAGTTTTATGCAAGTTATGAGTTGGATTTCTAACGAAAATTCATGTAATTTTTCGTTCTTCAATGAGAAATCTAAATCGATGCGTGTCCAAACAAAGTTATAGAGCGGATTTTTTTTTAGTAAATAGGTGGTGATGGTGATGTGATGGGTTGTGTTGCTTGCTTGTTTTGTTTGCTTGCTGTATAGAAAAAAAATACTGTTTTTGCTTGTGAGCTTGTGATGAACTTAATGATAGAACTTCTTTTGAAAGGCCATATAAATTAATAAAAGAAGAAGATACGATTTTGACCATGGTTTGGTTTGACAGAGTTTTCTAATATGACGCTATCATATTTTTGATTTTGCAGTTCAATTTTATTGGTCCTTCTGAGTATTTAGTTAAGCTAAAAATTATAATGAGTGTAACAAACTTTTGGGATAATGATACAAAGAACTATTCTAAAATGAGCCCTATACCTTCTTCAGAATGGACTTTGAGATCTCCTATCGCCACACCAAGGTCATCTCCTCCTCCAAGTGGGACTGGAGAAGAAATTTTTCACAAGTATATTGATATTATTCATTCAAAACCAAACCTGCCTGCTGAAGCGAAGCAATCTGAGCCTCTTGATCGACCTTTTGATTTCTTTGACGATGAAGAATTTGCATTTGGAATCAATTTGCTCAACAACAACGTTGCTTGTGTGGGTGAAAATATGACGAAACTTATCCAAATGGGTAAGTGTATTTTGGAATTGTGGTTAATCTACGATCGATAAAACTTTACTAGGATCAATATTGTTAGGAGAACTTTTTTGAATCAAACACGAACTTTTTTATGCACGCTACTGCAGCTCTAGCTTGACAGTGACAGAGAATTTATTGTCAAACCAAACAACAGTCAAGTCAAAACTGACAAAACTCGAAATTCTCTTGAATTGCAGCAAGCCTGTGTGTGGTTCAGTTTTTATCGGAATAATTGTATTTTCTCTTCATTTCCCGGCGTGTTATCACTGTGAAAATAATGCCTGAATTTCATTTAGCAGATTCCATCATAACTTCACTGAACGGTAAGCGTACTTTTCGTCACAATCGTGAAATTAAAGTTGCAAAATTCAATTCGTTACATAATTTCTATTTTGTGAATTTTCATGTTTTGTATGACATAATTGTATAATTTTAGACCTGAGACGCTCTTCATGACAAATTAGAATCAACGTTGCATCACTATTACTATACTAGTCGTCTGTATTCGTTGAAAATGAACGGGGATTCTTATCTATATGGTACACTGTTGTTTGCATTTGTGTGGTTTTGTTTACTTACCTACCTATTTATTTTCTATTTACCTATAGGCCCTGACACGGAATAATAGCTCTCAGCGAAAGTGGAAAGAAATATCTATATTTGATTGTATCCTATTCCATCCAATATCTCCCGCTATGAAACCGTATCGGGACCTTGCACTGTTCCTAATCTATGTGTTTTATTATTTTCTAATAGCCACATGAGCAAAATCCAACTAAGACTGGAATTATTGGTAATGTTTAGAAAATCAAATTTAATATTGTTTCTAATTCTAACTCGTCATGGGGAAATAAGATCTGCACTGACGTCCCACAGTGTATTGTGCATTGTCCCCCTGCTGACTTCACCCCAACCAGCCCAACTCCTTAAAGTAACGGAGAAGGACTTTGGGTTGATGGCAGCAATGTTCCAGCATCCTCAGGGTTGTGGATGCCGTGGAGTGAGCCCCGATCAGCTCCTGCAGTCCCGTTTTGGATCTGGCTTCAATTGTGGCAGTGCAGTTTAGCAAGACATGCTCTACCATTTCTTTTTCCTGAAGACAGCCATGACAGAGGTAGAGATCTACATACATATAAATAAACTTGATAATATTTATTTCAGCCCAAGAGCCATGGCCAGACAATGTAAAACTATTCCAGCCCTACGAGGTAGAACAGATCTTGCTCCCGGATAATGCTAGCTGTCTCGCAGTTCAGGCTTTTTTGAAGGTACGTAAATATTCTAAATGGTGCATCCGCAAATGGGATCAAACAGGAGTTTGATCCCATGTTCACTGTTAACTAGTGGGCATATTTTCTGTTCGTCCCATATGGGGTCAGATGAAAAATAATCAAAATTGCTCCAGAGTTTAAAGTGGCTTTTGGTTACCTTTATTTTGATCACATTTGATTCAGTAATACAAATAGGATTCCTGTTAGATCCCATTTGTACCGGTAAACTAGTTAGATGGCAAATATGGAAAAATCGTGTGCTCAAAGTAATTATAGATTGGATAATTTTGCGGTGCGTATATATCCCGCCATATCAAAATCGAACCAAGACGGTGTTACAGGTGTAAACCTTGAAATGAAATTAAATACGTTTACTTTGCTTGATGTATGGTTACAAACTATTCCTACTTGGAACTACTACTATACTATGATAAAATTGTAAAAGATATTTTTGTGAAAAGTTTCGCACTCTTACGAAGTCGCGGATATCTATTTATTAAATATTATTCGAAACCTATCTCATACGGTTTTTATAATACGGTCAATAATGATAGAATTTTCTTTCCAGATGTGCAACCTTCCCTTCGAAGTAGAAATGCGCTGGAACGCAGAATTCATGTCTCCATCAGGCCGAGTGCCCTTCATCAAATGTGGAGCTTTTGTGGTCTCGGAGTTAGAGCCTATAGTCCAATTTGCGGCAAATAAAGGAGTGACTCTGTGCAGCAAGCTATCAACGGAGGAGAAAGCGGAGATGAGAGCTTACATGAGTCTCATTACTAATGTTTTGGTAAATGCTGAAGTAAGTTTGTTACTAACACAATTTTGCATATACTAGCGAGTACTATATTTGTATTTTGAATATTGAATATTCAAGATGATAAAAGATAAGATTGAAAACAAAATGCATCAAATCTGCAGTTGGAATCTTTTTTTAATATCTAAAAACTGTATTATTTTTAGAACCGTCACGAAGAAATATGAAATATGAAATTTCTAGGCACTTTGAAGTTATAATCCTTTTAGGGATACTAAGGCCCGTATGCCTATACAGAAATCATTACGCAAGCATTATATTTGAGTAGAGATTTTGAGCTGTAAAACAGAATACGGGACCACAATTTATTTTATTTTATCATCAAAATATAAGATAAACATACATTTATTTCATCAAAAACTTTACAGAGTCAGATTCATAACATTAACGTGAACATTCCTGATAATGATATCTGTCCTAGCTGGTTGACATAAGTACCCAAACTATGAAGTCTTGTGAGATGGTCAAAATAACCGTTGGATTATTTTAACGCTTTTTCAATCGTTATAGCTGTACATATCTTGGATTGACAACGACACATACAATGCAGTAACAAAAGTCCGGAACTCATCTGTGTACCCCTGGCCGCTCGGCTGGTTACAAACTCGCGCCAAACGCAACGCCGTCGCTAAGAGACTGAAAGCACTGCATTGGCATGATAAGACATTGGATCAGGTGCTTTCTGATGTAAGTAGTGATTCTACTGTTAGGGTGCTTTTTAATATGAAAATAAATGATGCCTGTTGGTGGATTTCAAACACAGCCTTAGCAACGTGGCTTAGCTTAACTCTGGTGGAAAAACAATCCCGTAATTGATTTTAATGAAACTAGAAAAAAATGTGACTTTATTAGCATACCTATACAGGCTACTTTCTATTTGATTATTAACGACGTGACCTATTTGTATGAAACTTGGAAGAGAATTAATTTGTACCACCATTGTTACAAAAAAGTTATAAAAGATCTTCGATTTTATTTTACCAAATCGTGTTTACACTGTGCAGTAGTATACTTAAGGGAATGAATAATTGAACACGTTTTACAAAACAAAAATGTTTTTGCAGGTCGAGCAATGCTGTAACTCTTTGAGCCAGCGACTAGGTGACAGAGATTACTTCTTTGGAAATACGTAAGTATTTTTAATAAGCATGTTGTTCTATCCTAAACGCAACCTACCTAACTCATCCCACCCACTGAAATGCAAGAGAAAAAAATGATATAAAACTGCACGTTTTCATTTAAATATGAAAAAATCGGCGCTGGAGTCCACTAGTAGGTACTGCGAGCATAAAACAACTTCCAATGTCTCCCTTATCCTTACAATTTCCAATATTCCATTTCAGTCCCACATCCTTAGACGCGCTAGTATTCGGCCATATTCGCGCATTACTGTCTGCCAACGGTCCCAAAGCGGCTCTAATGATCAAGCCGATAACTACGTCACTGTTGAAGCATTTGGTGAAAATGGTCCGCGTTACTGAGATGATTTTGACGGTGTGGTTTTTATTTGGATACTTGAGTAGTTTCAGTACTGCATATTAATTTTGTATATCTAGTTTAGATACAGAACATTCCAGTTTGCCAGAACATTTTAAGGTGCTTATTGCGTAGACTAATTTAAGTAAAAATCACACTTTATAATGCTAACCACTCATTCGGCTTAGCGTTCAATTAACTTTTTATATTCTGTCATTCAAATTATGTCTATTATATGGCGGCCACATAGTTACAAATAATTTGGATCGCGCCTAGGTTTAACCTTTATTGACCGAGCGAGCGAAGCGTCTCAGTTTCCACATTGGCCAAAAATGCGTTTGTCCGGATGTCTGTCTGTCTGTCTGTCTGTTCTCCTCTACAGGTCGCATTTTTCAACCGATCTGGACGAAACTTGGTACACAGGTTATATGACTTATTAGAATTTTTTTGACGTCGGGGTTTTTGATTGGAGGGTTACTTCCCCCAAAAAGGGGGCTATTTGATATACTGGATATCTCCACCAAATGAGATCCGATTTCGATTATTCTTTTTTTATTTGAAAGGTAGTAACTATAAGTTGGTCTCATAAAAGTTTGGCGAAGATCTGATAAGGATCTTCAGCATGATGAACAGGATAGCTCATCAATAAATCGATGGTTTTCAATCAAATTTGAGAGAAACACAAAGGACCTCATTCTACACAAGATGATGCAAAAAAAATCAAAAAAACCACAAAACGGATAATGCACTTGCACATTACATTCCTCAAAAAATTACAAAATTAAATAGAAAAAACATCACATCACACACACACAACATTTTGCATTATAGTTAGTTTTCAATACGTGACAGGCTGCAAGCGTTTCGTCGCTGTTAGAATACTAACTGATAATTATCTTCATGATGTTTTCCTTCACTGAATGAGAGCATCAGCATAATAATAAGCCTTAAATTAGAAATTAATAAAAGTGCACTTAAAGACTTTCAGAAAACACCTTGCACGACATTGATGATGTTGAATATTGGAATATTTAGTATGCTCGCGAGGTCTACAGCTCCCAGAGCCACTAGTTTAAACGTCCGTAGCCACTATTAAGCCCATATCGCAATTTTTTAATCATCTATTGTAACAAATTTAACCTTTATTTGAACGTCTGTATCCACTATTAGGCCCCTGACGCATTTTTTTTTACATCTACTGTTACAAAGAAAGCAGCATAATTTGTACTAGATATAAAGGTCTTTTTCTACTACCACCAGCCGCAGGAAGACTACCTAGTATCGCAAGCGTTCCAAGTGACACGTCGACGTCTCTCCCCCGAGCGAACCATTTCGGAGCGAAACACGCGCGTGCGTCGCTCGAAACTGTGTCTTAGGAGCAGCCGGGATAATATCAACTATAACCGGGATATGTTTGGTTAATATTGAGTAGTATTTCAGATGTTTAGATAAAGTATTGTTAATAGTAGGATGAAAAAGTATTGTTGTAGTGGGATGAAAAAGTACTGGAAGGTGGGTTGAATTGAAATGAGTAAATAAGTAAATATGGGGGCGAATCGTGGAAGTAAGATTTTGAAATGACTACCTAATTTTTATATTGATTTGGTTTAGTATAGGTAGGTAGTAGAGTTGTTCATAGCAGTTTATTAAAAGTTACAGTTAATAATAACATATGATTATCACACAGGCTTCAAACCATTCGCCTCAAAACAAATAATAATAATGACATCCAAAGAAGGTGGTCTAACTTGCACATACGACGCCCCAAAATCGTCCACAATATCCATTCAATTATCCGAGCAAAACTTTGCCAACGAAATAATAGAAGACATTCTTGATAAAGTGAACGAGATATCTTTCGAAGGGTTGAACAATAAACACGATGGGGACAAAAATGACAATGACTTCGAAATGGTCTACCCGAACGATGGGGACGCGAAATTCGGTAATGTTATTGTAAAAATAAACGAATTCTTGGACACGATTGAAGAGAATGTCACAGTTTCTGTTGAGGATAATGTTACGGATTCAGCTGCGGATCAGTCGATAGATGCGAGTGAGATGTTTCATATTATTCATGATGATGAAGAGGATCTGGTTGAAGACAGCGATGGGGTGGTGAACGATAAGCATTTGGCGTCACAATCGCAAGACTATAGCGATAGTTGCAAAAATACTTGCCTCGGCTCTGATATTACGGATTCTAGGTACCTATTGATTTTATTCTCGTAGAACCCATTCTACCCATGTTTTCCTTTTCGACCCAGTAGGATAAATTGTGCTGGGGCCAAACAGAAAAATATTCTCATTAAACATTGTATTTTAGGTACCCAATAACACATCACTATATTTTTTCATAACATACACATTTAAATCAGAAAGTAATCCATCGCTTTAGACTCTTCTTGGGCCAAACAAGAAAATATTCTCATTTGTACCCAATAAGACTACCAAACTTTTTATATACCAAACACAACATTTTTATGTAACAAACAGAAAGCTAAATGTATCTTTAGGCTCTTCTGGGTCCAAACAGGAAAATATTCCCATTTGTACCCAATATAATAGAAATACTACTATACACTTCTTTATCAAATCTCAAATCGGCGGGTTAGGATACCCAATAATACCCATAAGAGCAAGATTTCAGCCAAAAAAAAGAAACTAACTATACCTAACTAAATTAACTTGAAGAGTAACAACTCTGTGTTCCATTTTAATACATTATAGGTAGTAGGTAGATAATTTTCTTTTATTTCACACAGTAACAATAAATGTATGAAGGGAACTATTGAGAGTCTGACAGTGACCAGCAGTGGCGATAGGATCTCTAGATCGTCTGAGAAGTCTGATCATCTACACTCTGAGTCCTCAGGTTTTTTTTTCTTTATTTTTTAGTACTTACAAACACTATGCAATATACACCCAAATAAATACGGTCTTATATATCGTGCACACTCATTTCATGCCGCTGTCGGCATTAATTCCGGACTTATTGCCACAGCAACATCGCATTTATTCTCATTAGAGAGCAAGGGCATGAACTTGAGCCGGTTGCGTTCACACTATGCTCGTACCCACTTCCTTGCAGAAGTCCCTGCCGGCTGCGGCATAGTGTGAACGCAACATTACGGTCTTATACCTCGTGCACACTCAGCTCATGCCGCTGCCGGCATTAATTCCGGACTTATTCCCACAACAACATCGCCTTTATTCTTTAGAGAGGAAAGACATGAACCGCACTAGCTCTGATACTTTAGTTCTAAATACTTCAACATAGAATGTTTTCAGGAACGACCCTTAAAATGCCAAGCGACGAAGAGATAAGTGTGGAGTCGTTGTTAAAGTACTTGCGTGAGCGTAACGCGGCTTATGGAAACTATGTTGAAGTGGCAGATATTGACTAAACTTATTTAATTCAAAAATATTTATTTTTATTTTCAAATTCGTATGTCGTGTAAAAAATTCAAGTCTACAGGAAAATTAAATTGGTTTGTTGGTTTTTTCCGAGTAAATTTTTTCGTCTGTCAAAGACCAAAAATCAAGATCAAAAAGTAAGTTTAATCAACTTTGAAGTGAAGATGTCTGTTAGTAAGAACTTAGTAGAAACCCCAGTAGTTAGTACTCATCTTTGCTGTAAAGTTATGTAGGTAGGTACCTACTTACCGCTGCTAATTCAAAAATTATTATGAAAAATTACGCCCATTCATCATTTACGCGTCGCGGTAAGGCTGCGATAGGTATACGTATTTTATCCAGATAAATATTTTGTGAAACACAAATCGAGGTAAATTCCCATTTTTAGGCCCGTACGCATAAGCACTGATCCGGACTGAAGCATAGATTTTTGTATGAAAATATCTATGCTTTAGGTAGCACGCTTTAGTAACTATTTCTGTATCGGCATTCGGCATACGGGCCTTTAGCTTTGGTCTCGCGATCGTAACGCACAACGCTGCGGTATGCGACATGTGGTGCCGGACACAATCGGTATGGAAAACGTCTAGGTCTCTTGTTCCGTCGCAGTACGCGTCAGCGGCAAACGCGGTACGCTGCGTTGAGCCGCATACCGCAGCGTTGTGCGTTACGATCGCGAGATCAAAGCTTTAAAAACAGTTTTCATCGTCAATTCCCACCTGTTCTGTTGAGTATAGTCCTGTCGGCAAAACTACTGGGAATTCATCAGTTTATTTCAGTTTTCAGTAATTTATTTGTCCGATGGTGTGGTACCTAACACAAAACAATTTATTCTTTCAGGCCCACGGAACTTGACGCCCTAGTATTCGGCCACGTATTCACAATCATCACCACACGTCTGCCGTGCCGACGGCTAGCAGAGACAGTGCGTCGCTTTGACACCCTGGTGTCCCTCGCTAAGCGTATAGACGAGCAGTACTTTAAACGGGCATAGCATAGGATCTTCAAGGACATTTCTACCGCGTTCCAGGGTTCTTGAATGGTGTTGTGTTCTTGAAATCACTAGTGACTTTTTAGTATAGTGTTTCTTCTGGATGTTGGACCTATGAGAATTGATGATATAAGCAGATAATAATATATGTACTATTTTATATAGTGTCTGTAGGTACCTACTAATCTAAGGCCCATTATGCAGACACAGAAATCGTTACTGAAGCATAGATTTTCATACGAAAATCTATGGTTGAGAAATTGCACCGCATATGGGCATATTGTTAACATAGTTTATGTAATTGTTCTGTTGTTATAGATTTTAAATGAACCGATTCAAACTAGTTTCTAGACTAGATGTAGGCTATATGTCATGTCCTAACATAAAAGCTATCTAACGTATTTTATAAATAACTTTAACTGTTTAGTATTCTATCTGCATTTTAACATAGATTAAATAAATAGTTATTGTGAATGAATGATTGTTTGATTTATATTTAAAAAGAAACTTAAGTAGGTATGTAAATGCGTCACAAAATTCTCTCTTCTCGACTATTGGTCCCACATTGGTGGTGGGGTCAGCCTTCCTCCACTTCGCCCTGTACATGACTTCGTCTTCGGAAAAGTTGCATGCCTTCATATCGTGATTTAACATGGCTGTCCAGTCCCAAAAATTATGATCCAAATTACTCTCTAAAGGCTGAATTACACGATACCATTTTCTTGTACGTACCACTGCAATAATTGAATGCAATAGTTGAAGCGCAAGAATTGACGTTCAAGAATTGTAAGCAACTGTTTACACGCGGATATATTAAACAAAGTTGAATACAATTATTGACCACCACCAAGGAAAGTTTTGAAGCAAAACTTGTATACCAGATCAAAAATGTTACGAGTTGTTTAGACCATGCAATTAATTTATTGTATTCAACTATTGCACTGGCACGTGCAAGAAAATGGTATCGTGTAATTCAGCCTTAAAGGCCCAATTACACCATACCATTTTCTTGTACGTACCAGTGCATGACCACCACCAAGGAAAGTTTTGAAGCAAAACTTGTATACCAAATCAAAAATGTTACGTGTTGTTTACACCATGCAATTAATTTGTTGCATTCAACTATTTCACTGGTATGTACAAGAAAATGGTATGGTGTAATTAAGGCTGAATTACACGATACCATTTTCTTGTACGTACCACTGCAATAATTGAATGCAATAGTTGAAGCGCAAGAATTGACGTTCAAGAATTGTAAGCAACTGTTTACACGCGGATATATTAAACAAAGTTGAATACAATTATTGACCACCACCAAGGAACGTTTTGAAGCAAAACTTGTATACCAGATCAAAAATGTTACGAGTTGTTTAGACCATGCAATTAATTTATTGTATTCAACTATTGCACTGGCACGTACAAGAAAATGGTATCGTGTAATTCAGCCTTTAGGCCTTAAAGCTCCCAGGTTCTCAGCTAGTAATAAAACAAACAAATAATCTTAAAATTATATTCAAGCTATAGAACTCGCGTTAGAAGCGATACGGGGCCACAAATCTGCGCATTCCTTAGCCACGGGGCCTGTGATAGCTGAACCCTTCATTTCTCCCTTGTTGTTCACAATGACACCAGCATTGTCCTCGAAATATATGAAGACCCCGTCCCGCCTCCGAAACGGTTTCCGCTGTCTGATCACCACTGCTGGCATTACCTGGAAAGAGAAGTATTGAGGATCAATAAAAATGACAAAAATCTAAGGTGTGGGTCTGAGCGAGTCGGGTGCACATGTAGAATTAAAAAAAATAATGGTGTATGGTAACACAGAACGGGTGCGGGTTTCAGGGGTAAGTACAAATACGAACGCCTGATCCCGCTCATTTGTTTGGATAGTTTCCTGTTTGATGGGTGTATCCCACTATTTCCATGGAAATACAAAATAGAAAAAGTGGGACTAGCGTTTTTTTCCAATTCAAATTATATCCCATTACTTCTATTGCGAACAAAAAAAACGCAGTTGTGTTATTTGAGAATCTGTTTCCACTTTAATATTTATGACAGCCTGATAAATTACTGATAAGTAAAATAAATAGTTTCTATGTGCACGCCATCATAAGAGATGATGCAGTATTTTTTTTGCTGCCGTCGCCAGCAATGGAAACAGTGGGAGAATGAGTCCCAGTATTTCTATCAATAGAAATACGTAATGGAAATAGTGGGATGCACCCTGTTTCCTATTGTAAAGTTTCCATTTTGGCGCCACGTTTGTATGGTTGGTCCTTTTGGGATGAGGTTTTCACTGTCCAATATTATTCAAGGTTACTCTAGGTCGCTCGAGGTCACATGAGGTCACTAAAGTCCCAAAGTTCTAAGAACAAACTTGGCATAAATTTGCTAAGTCTTAAACCTCGTAAAATTTTTCTAAGTCCTGACTCCATAGCGTCCTGTTATGTACACCCCAACCATCAGTAAGTTGATAAAAAGAAGACAAAATCTATATAAAAAAAAAGTCACAAAATGCTTGCTAAAGTCAAGAGCTCCGAAAATATCGACACAAAGCCCTATCTTATACCACCCCACTTGATATTTTTTACTTTGTACCCTCATAATATCTTTACGACGACCCCTTGACCAGTCACGAGATCTCAGTTCAGGGCGAACTAATAGTATTGCTGAGTGTACCTTTGTTTGATGCTGCTCAGTCAGCCAAGGCGTATCAACACTGTTTACACTTCAGGTGTAAAATAAGCGAAACCATTGGAGTATCATCATCGCAGATCAACCAAAGATTAGCATTTTCCTTATGTTTATTTGTTTAGTATAAACATTCCTTCAAGTATTAGTAGTATTACCTTTGATGTTAGTGAATAAATAGTCTATGTCACAAATATCAAACATTTGTCAGAAAAACAGATATACAGTTTTGGTTCAGATCGGAAACCTCAGTGGATGATTCCGTGTGCACTTGACCGTACTTGTTTTGATTGTGCGCTGAGAAAAAGTAAAAATAGTTTAACTAACCTTTTTCCTTAGTTCAGGTTTGCCTTTCTTAACTGTGGCTACGATCATGTCTCCGGATCCAGCAGCTGGTAGTCTGTTCAAGCGGCCCTTGATACCTTGGACGGCAATCACATACAGGTTTTTGGCTCCTGGAAACAGCATGAGTAGGGTGTTTTTATGACTAGTTGGAGATGTATTGAACAGTATTATTAGGATTTAGGCACCAAGTTACAGGTACTATCATTACTATAGTAGGTGCCAAATAACACCGCAATCCAGGTCATTCACCCACCTTAACCTCTATGTCGCAAAATTCAATTTATGTATGGTAAACAAACAGTACTACGAGATTCGAGCGATTAGTCTTAGCGACAGGTTTGTATGGAAAGCGACAGAATTAGCCATTCATAAATTGAATTTTGTAACATCGTGGTGAAGGTGGGTGAATGACCTGTATTGCGGTGTTATTTGGCACCTACTATAGATGATGGTAAGTGGGTGTTGTTTTGTTTGTAAGAAAACATGGAAATGAAATTTGAACTGAACCACCTCAGACACAGCCAAGGAAGATATCATCGTGTATCAACACACATTTTAGTGTTCTAGATAAAGAATCATCATCGGCGTTCAGGCGAACGTGTGTTTGTAGGTTATGTTTTGGTTCAACAAATTCGTAGTATCGTACCTGTGTTGTCTGCGCAGTTTATCACCGCTCCCACTGGGAGACCCAGCGAGATGCGGAATTTTGCTCCCGCGGAACCACCACGTCCTTGAAACAGAAAAACCACAGTTTACTCATCTTTGTCACAGAACTTCTATATCCGCTAAGTTTCTTGCAAGTCACAAAATATTAGTGGTTCCAAGATGAACACACAGTGAAAAGGACTAAGCGCTCCTGAGCAAATAGATTAGAACACAAAATAACGTGATTAGAACGGATTTTTTGTAAATTCACGAACCTCTTTTAGACATTTTGTTGTGTCAATTTTTGAGAGGAAATCAAAAGAACGTGAAATTAGCAGCGTTTCCCGAATTTAATATCGTTCCGAAATTAGTGACAGTGACATATTTGACAGACATAAATACTATCATGAAGATAGCCGTAGACGAACATATTTTTGTACCTCTGTATGTAAGTACTCAGTAAAAATGGATAAAACACACGTTTTGAGGCCCGTATTCCGAGACAGAAATCGTTACTCAAGCATAGATTTGAGTAGAGATTTTCATACAAAAATCTATGCTTGAGTACGGATCAGTGCTTGAATAAGGCTACGGAATACGGGCCTAAATGTATATTTTAGCAGGCATTGCACGTACAATGTCCATACAAGCACTTTGAAGCGGGTTGTAAAGAAAGTACTTGGAAGAATGATAAAGTAGTACGTCCGTACTAGTGTACTAGGTAGGTATTGAACGAAATAAATTACGTTCCGTATCATTGTCATGTCAATAAGTTGTCAAAGTCAGCTAAACCAAACGAACTAGGTACCTACGCTACGTCAATCAAGCAAGCATCAAACTCGAATGCCGCTTGTCATTCTGTCTATTCAGAATATTTTATTTATTTCGTTCAAGGCGTTCAAGCGCTTGAATTCGCAATATAAAGTACAGAAAGTTTTTGAGAAACCAGTGTAAATAATGGCTTTTATGGGTAATATGATGGACCCCGCGCCACTTTGGCACAACGGGCCTACCCCAGGCGCATTCTATAATTTCCCCGCAAATGCTTCAAACTTACAAAGCAACAACACATTGCAGGATTTCACAGCACAGTAAGTAGCTACTTTCACATTACCTTCTATGTCTTAGGTCTATTAGTCAAGCCCATTCTGTGATTATTAATCTCAACGAAAAAAAATTTTTGCTGTGTCAGGGTAAAATAATACTCTAACCAAGTTCTATAGACTGACCACGCTAAGTCTGCAGTGGCAGTATTAGAACGACTGGTTGGAAGCACTATCTATGCTGGCTGGGGTGAGGTCAGCAGGGGGACAATGCATAATGTACACCTATGTGGGGCAGATCTCATTCCCCCATGACAAATTAGAATTAGTGAGTATTATAAAAACGACAAAAGAAATGGACAAATTTAATTGTAACTCTATTCACAGCTCTGCATCACCGATCACAACAACAACAACTGTGATCGGAGTGAAGTTCGACAAAGGCTGTGTGGTTGCTGGCGACACGCTAGGATCGTACGGCTCCCTGGCGCGCTTCCGAGACTGTCCCCGAGTGACAAAGGTCAATGACCGAATCCTGCTCGGCTCGGGTGGTGATTACGCTGATTATCAGTACTTGAAGGACATTCTCGATCAGAAGATGTAAGTTTTAAAAGTCATTGCTGTGTTCTGGTTACAAGGGTACAGCTGTTCCTGTCATTACAATAATTTAATGTGTTTAGGCAAGTGTAGTGTAGGACGCCCTCCAGCAAGGTGGGGCGATGATCTGAGACATGTAGCTGGCAAACACTGGATGAGAAGAGCCAAAAACCATGCTCAGTGGTGCGTCTTTGGAGAGACCTATGTCAAGCAGTCACAGTGAACTTATACATATAACTTGATGATGATGATGATGATGATGATGATGATGATGATGATGATGATGATGATGATGATGATGATGATGATGATGATGATGATGATGATGATGATGATGATGATGATGATGATGAGACTTAACATCTTGGTTAAGTATGAAATAATACGCGAATGTTATAGTGAAAAAGCCAAAAACTAAAATTAAAGATGCAGATAAACGAAATATGCACATCTACTAAATAAACTATTCTGGTTCCAAAAATCGAGTTTGTTTGTTCGCCTTAACCACTGGACCAATGTCAATGAAACTTATACCATTCAGAAGCCCTTTTTCCGGATTGAAACATAGGTTATAGTTTATTGAAATCAAAGACGTAGATTTTTAGATACAGCTTGAACTTTCTTAACCAAATGGAGCTATGAGGTTCATCATAATAATATGCTAAAGACAGATATTTTAGTTCGAAAATTTTCGCCTGCATATGTAGTCATGGGTATCAGCTAGTCTAGTCTTAGAAATGAAGCTTTGGTAGGTGCTCCAAACTTGTAATATCTATTTCTCCACTTCCAGCATTGATGAGCAATGTCTCGGTGATGGTCTGCAGCTGAAGCCGCGCTCCCTGCACTGCTGGCTGACTCGCGTGCTCTACAACAAACGCAGCAAGATGGACCCTCTCTGGAGCAACTATATTGTTGCCGGTATCCAGGTACAGTTGCTAGTATATAAAAATTACTAGCTGGTGCCGTCCATAGCTTATGTGTTAATCCAGGTCACAGAAAATATATATTCCATGTTTGATCCAAATCGTTCAGTAGTTTTTTCGTAAAAGAGTAACAAACATCCACACACATCCTTACAAACTTTCGCGTTTATAATAATAGTAGGATTAGATAAAGAAAGGCACCGGAGACCCTTAAGCCTTTCTCCCATTACGATACGCACGGGCGATTCAAGTATCCAGCAAGTCTCGGAGACTAGTCGCCGCCAAGTATCTCACATACATTTGAATGCAGGCTCGCACACTACGCTACTGGTATCCTGTATTCAAATGTATGTGAGATACTTGGCGGCGACTAGTCTCCAAGACTTGCAGGATACTTGAATCGCCTGTGCGTATCGTAACGGGAGAAGAAGGTCTTTACAGCAGTTCCAAGACCCGGATTGATTGACACCATTTCAGATCTTTGTTTATTTAGATCTGTGATAGTATTCTACAATTATTTCCAGGACGGAGAGCCATTCCTAGGAGCGGTAGATAAGCTGGGTACAGCATACGAAGACGCAGCCATTTCCACGGGTCTCGGCGCGTACATGGCAACACCACTGCTGAGGAGCGCTTTAGGACACGGGGCTGTCCTGAACGAGGCATCGGCTAAGTAAGTCTCTAAAATGTATATGTATTCTATCAGCAATCTAGTTCCAAGCTTCGCTTAGTTGTAGACTAGAGAGAAAATACAAAGTAAAATATTTCAATGGTCAACTATATACTTGCACTAGCTGCGCCCCGCGGTTTACCCGTGTAGTTTCCGTTCCCGTGGGAATACCATGATATAAAGTATCCTATGTGTTAATCCGAGTATAAACTATCTGTGTGCCAAATTTCATTCAAATCCGTTCAGTAGTTTTTGCATGATAGTTTTTGAGTTGTTGTAAAAATTATAACATTGGCAAATCCAGTTTAACGTGAGCTACCATTTCTTGGAGTTTCAATGATTTTGTAGTTCAAGTAAGACTGGTACTTAGCTAGACGGCGATTTCGGAGCTAATCGCAAAGTTTATTACAACCATTGGTCAATAAAAATTGTTTAGGTTTTATTAACCTCCGACCATCACGATATCTCAGTTCGGGGCGAACTACTAGTTACTTATAACATTTTTTTTCAGGGCCCTAGTCCGCAAATGCATGGAGGTACTATACTATCGAGATGCCCGCGCCTTCTCTCGCTACCAACTTGGCGTCGTCACTCACGAGGGCGTGCTCGTCGAGGACATCGCTGAAATCAAACATGATTGGTCTCTGGCGCACATGATCCAGATGAAGTGATGGGGTTTATAATATTAATGATTTTTAGTAAATAAACTTTTGAAAATTCTGTTCATTTTATTAGCAAATTGCTTCCGCCCGCGACTTCGTTCGCGTCCCGTTGGATCCCGTTGATTTTCCGGGATAAAAAGTAGCCTATGTGTTAATCCAGGTCACGGACAATTCCAAGTTACATCCAAATCGGATCAGTAGTTTGCGTGAAGAGGAACAAATGCATTAATTCCTTACAAACTTTCGCGTTTATAGTAGTTTGTAGTTTAGTAGGATTTTTGTCTCAATAATTAGGTAGGTTCCCTACCTAAACTCCTCATACCCAGGCAGAAACCTAAGATGACGTCCTCCCTCTGTGTTTTCTGATAAACTAATAAGTATTCAAAACCAGTAATCGGGCCTATTGCATCTAATTCTTGCTTGAACATTGCCTTGCACTAGGCGTAGTATGAGTTTTGCTCTACACAAGTTGGTGATGTTCCTAGGTGCGCTCAAAATGCAAAAAAATTATTGATGATTTTGAATAATAAAGTCTGAGACATAAACTGTGGAGATTGTAGGAAATTCCATCGACTACTTCAGAATTCATTTACTGCAGGTAGGTTGACGTCATCAAACCAAGAGGACGATAAGCTCAATAGATGGCGCCACAGTGGTGTTATTGCACTAGATATCCACGTTTTTCCATTATTTATCATATTAATTATCAATGATATGCAATAAAAGTTATTTATGAGAACTAAGTTGTTGGTGTAGAGTCTTTTCAAATAAAATTATCATTCAAAAACATTAATAGTATAAAGATATCATAAAAAGTTCTAGATCGCGCAAGCAAAAATTTCTCATTTTGGTACAATGTGTACAACTATTATTTACTAACTGATGTACTTGCTTCGGCAGTACATATACTAAAATTGGAACGATACAGAGAAGATTAGCATGGCCCCTGCGCAAGGATGACACGCAAAATCGTGAAGCGTTCCACATTTTTTGGACATTCTTATTTTGATAAAATATCTTATGTCATTTGGGTTATTCCCATTAGCCCCGTAAGTAGTTACGGGTTTTCATGCGATATTTCTTCTTTACTCACTATTGAAAGGCTCTTTTTGATTAATTTACCTACATATACTATTTATTATTTTATTAGGAATAGGTAAGTGTGTAAGGAGGTAGGTAATAAATAAAAATAAGTTTTAATTCTTTTCAAATATTTTATATTAATATTAATATTACCACATCTTTCAATATTCATAAAAATTATGGCTAATTCATAAATAATAATAATAAATGCGTTCCGCTAATAAAAGTATTTACAATAATTTATTTAATAATAAATAGTGGACGGTTCGTTGTATAAACTAAAATAAGTATATTAGATAAATTACTTTTACTTATTTAATTGGACTGTAAAATAATAATTTAATTTATTTACTTAAGTACCTAACAATAAAAAAAAGATCTTTATTTTCATTTCCAGCTTTGAAAATAATAAAAAATATATTATTATGTAGAAAATAGAAGTCGCTTTTGCTCAAACAAAAGTAAGTTCTAGGTTTACATTTTTTATTTCTTATTTCGCAATAATACATATTATTATTTAAATCGTAAATAGTTATTTTTTATTCGCTGAGCAAATAGCAACTAAGTGTTTTTTTATAACAAACGCGTAGTAAAAACATTGGCTCATTCCGGTTTTCCCCTGCGGCAATCCCCTGCGTGGGGGATTTCTGGAACTGTTGTCCAATAATCCCCTTAGCTACCCCAGCAACTGAAGGCAGGGGAAAACTGGAATAAAATTCCAGAATTCCCCGTATGGGTCCATTTACACCGTTTTATTTTAATTAGTCCAGTGCGTACACTGGATAAACACATATTTTTTAACTTCACACTGTCTTTAGAACTGCAGAATCTGGTTAATCCAATCTCTGAACTCTGAGATCCTGGTATACACTCCGGGTTGGTTCGGTTCAGCGCAGCCAATACCCCACGAGATGACGCCACCGAGAACATATCTTCCGTCTCTTTCTCTTGGCAGAACCATGGGACCGCCACTGTCACCTTAAATAAAAAAAAAAAACAATCAAGAGTCCTTTTCATGAAAGAAGTCCCGCGGAAATTTCCGGAACTAAATTTTAAAACTAAATTTTAAATTAGTTGTCATGTGCTGTTAATGTGTATCGGATGCTAGTGCGTTTTTATTTGGTTTCTGTTGTTAAAAGTGCTGCCCGAGAAATAATACTTAAGGTCGACTACAGCGACGCGTCTGCGGGACTTCTTTCATGGAAAGAACTCTACTAATTCCATTCAATTCTTGTTTTGGCCTTTGCAGTGTGGCCCGCATTTTCAGGGTTTGCTTTAGATTTGATGTTATTCAATTCTTGTCTATGGCCTTTGCAGTGTCGCCCGCAATTTCAGGGTTATTAATACTTTATGCTTGAGATGTTCTGTCTCTTTCGATCGTATTTGTATCTGTTTGTCAATGCAAGAGACAAAAAATAGTCTCAAAATCCCCATAAGTGGTTTTTTTCCGAACCAAGCTGTTTTTATCTATGTTAGGATGTTTTATCCTCTCTAACTAGAGCAAGTACAAAGTTACTGATAAGTCTATATGATACCTAAATTAACTTATTGGTTTTATCTTTAAATTACACATTTCAAATGTTTTATTTACTGGATAAAAACTTACAGAAAACATCAATAAAATAAAAATAAATCTTCATATCCTCCTTAAACTTGATGTTATTTATTTTTTTGGATTACACAAAAAGATAGATAATTTAATAATTAAATTAATTTAAATTTTATTTCCGAAAAATATAAAAGTTAAATTTTTTATCAATATTATTTCAATAAACAGTGCGTATCTAACTATCCCGCGTGCATTATTGTGTATCGAATTTCAACTCTTTAGAAGAAGAAATTTTGAAAAGTCGCACCCTAAAGGGTCTAAAATTGGGATCAAAGATTTAAGCAAATAATGCTTATGCTGTTGCTACCACGCGAGCAAAGCCGCGGGCGACAGCTAGTGACCATTTAAGGGACATTATAATTCTCAAGGTCATTGGTTTGGGTAAGAGACCTTATTATGTTAAGTTTACCTTCACAACTGTCAGTGCCTCCTTTACTCTTCCCCGCGCATATGAATATATTGGGAATGTGTTCGTTGTATCCCGCGGCTTGGTACATCGCCTCGCACGCAGAGTTATTGATCACTGGCACTTGGACTTCTTGCAGTACGCTTGGGAGCGGACCCTCTGAAAACAAAATCGTTCTTTCAAAACTTATACTAATAGGTACCTATTATAAAAAAAAAAATTATGATTATTTCGAGTTTTTTTTTGTAAGTAGTAGACAAGCAGACCATTTACCATCAGGTGGGCCGTAAAATCATACTTACATACCAAAAAATCATGGTTTAAACCTATTAAGTTAGATGTAAGTACATACTACAAATATTGAAAAAATGGTAAACAATTCCCGCTATTATTTCGCTTCGCGGTAAGAGTGCAGTAATAGATTGAATAGGAGTGGCCATTAGTGATGACGTCACATCCTTACCGTCAAACAGACGGCCCCATCCGGTGACGTAAGCGCTCCTGCCGACGTAGTCATCATCATCATCTGGCACGCACACTGGAAGTATGTTCGGTTGGAACTTTACGGGCTCGTAGAATCTGGAAAAAAAACTTTAATCAAATCAAAGGCTAATCAAAATACAAAAAAAATACAAAAATACAAAATAGTTTATTTGTTCAAAAAAGAAGTACATCAAATAAAAACACCATGTACAAGTTAGTACTACAAGTATTTATAATACCTACTACCCAGGTTTGGTAGGTACTTAGACAAACTAGGCTCATTCAGACTAATAAGTTTGTCTCCACAAAATAGCAGTTTGAATCAATCAATGTTTAGGTAGGTAGGTAGGTAGGCAGTCTTCAGTATGGCAACAAATTTACGAGTACATGGCTGAGCTCTAACTCCTAACTAAGTTTCCTTTTGTTTAGGATATCAGTACTCCCCCCTGTTTCGGTCAGTTATTGCGTAACTAAGTGTGGCAAAAGTAGGTACACAATATAAAGAAATCGTTACTCAAGCATAGATTCGAGTAGAGATTCTCCTACAAAGATCCACTTCGAGTCCGGCCCTTCCGGTTTAATCAAACAAAAAAATGATCTTTTACAGAGCCAAGGAAAAATGGAGTCAAAAATACAAATAAAATACATACGTAAGTAATAAACCCAGAACTATTTTTGTAACGACCAATTTGAGATCTGAGATGAATAAATAAAGACCTACTATCAGTAGGAAGCGATCTCGAATTCAAATTACAAACACAGACCAAGAAGGCGAATAATCTAATTCAGAGCCACAAAAAACATGGCGTCGATGGCCGCGTTCCGAGACTCTATAATATTGTTTTATGAATAAAATAGTGCATTTATCATTGTAATCCGATTTTTCTTCTCTGCTTCTGCTTTTTAACAGCTAAACATCATGCTAAGCAGTGTGTTGCCAGAATCACACACAAAAATATTACATCTGCCCATAGCAAAGGAAAATGGAAAATTTTGTAGATTTAAAAATTGGCACCTTCAGGTTGACACAGTCATTTTCAAAGGGCTTCCAAAGGCTTAATTATAATTTCTCGATGTGTGTGCTAAGAAATCTATCTCCCTAACCAACCGTAATTTTATGTAAGTAAGTAATATATGGTAATATGTACGTTTTACGGTAGAACTGTTACTCCACAAAATTAAATGATACCTGTAAGTACTCGTAAGTATTTTGCACCTAAGCTCGTGTCGTCATCACGGTCACTCACCACTGCACTTGACCTTAGCTAAGTTCATCAAAATCGGCTCACCAACCTGTTTTATTGCGATTGTAAATTCGCAACTTTGCTACGCGGAGAATTCATATATAGAATTTCAATATTTCATTCATTCAACCATTTGTAACTACAAACTCAAAAAAAAAAGGCTCAAGCGTAAATCTGAGTGGAGATTTGAGATTTGATTTGAGAAAACTGTCAGAAAATGCTGCCTCGTATACCAATACCTACATAGAAGATATTAGATATGATCTGTGGTAGAGCTAATGAAACATTTCTGAATATGATAGGGCGAAAAATTCTAAATTACGGATAAAGTTCGGTCAAAGTACGGATAAGTACGGTACGGGAACGTTCGGTCAAAGAGTACGAGAACGGATATTATTGGGTGCTATGACCGTGGCTCTACCGTACTTTTGATACCGACTGAGGCCAGGGGCTCAGTGTGGACTATGACAGCAGAGTTCAATAGGAAAGGCTTCATATT
The DNA here is from genome assembly GCA_947507515.1 of Eulithis testata. Classification (NCBI taxonomy): domain Eukaryota; kingdom Metazoa; phylum Arthropoda; class Insecta; order Lepidoptera; family Geometridae; genus Eulithis; species Eulithis testata. The sequence goes on from OX382221.1 coordinate 3,165,116, forward strand.
CATCAATCAGATCTATTCTGATTCAATTGGAAAGCCTCTTCGGACCGATATCGGACACTTCCTAAGGATAGTTCAGAAGTTTCCGATGTTGATCCGAAATGGCTTTTGGAGTTAATCCGAATTATTCCGAATAGCCTTATATCTTGACTGATGGAACTTTTATATGAAAAACTAGATGCTGCCCGCGACTTCGTTCGCGTCCCGTTAGATCTCGGTAATTTTTCGGGATAAAAAGTAGCTTATGTGTTAATCCAGATCATGGATAATATATATTCCAAGTTTCATCCAAATCGGATCAGTAGTTTTTACGTTTAAGAGTAACAAACATCCATCAATCCTTCCTTACAAACTTTCGCGTTTATAATATTAGTAGGACGCCTCATACCTTAGTAAAGCTAAGTCGTATTCAAAAGTAGCCGGGTCGAAGTGTGGATGGCTGGCGACGATTTGTACGCGGCGCTCCGCGAAGCCGTACGGCTCGTCCTCATTAGCCAAGTCATGCTCACCTAGTCGAACAAGGAGTTCTGATGGTGGAACACTGAAAAATACATTATTAATCGTCGATACCCTCCTTCAAATCTGTCTAGGACATCCGTTAAGGTGTATGCAAAAGGCAGACCACCCTCACGCCCGCACATTTCAAAATTTTTGAAGATATAATATAACTAAATGTAATTATGTGAAATTGCAGAGCTTCAGGGTTGAGAGAATAACAATGCAAAGGTTCAGTAAAAATATTACATTGATCCAAACAAGTTTTCTGACCAAAAAATTTATACAAATGCGATAAATAATGCAAATTTTTTGGTCGAAAAACTTGTTTGGATCAATGTGATATTCTTACTGAACCTTTGCATTGTTATTTTCTCAACCCTGAAGCTCTGCAATTTCACATAATTACATTTAGTTATATTATATATTCAAAAATGTTGAAATGTGCGAGCGATAGAGTTGTCTGCCTTTTACATACGCCTTAAGCGTGCTAGATATTATTTGGGCAAACCTAAATTTTCACAGTTAAAAAGTTTATAAAGTTTTGTAATCGAGGTTTTTTTATTAATTCGTGTTTTGCGAGCGGTGACTTGGACACAATTATATCCTTGAGTATTGTGTATTTCAATTTCAATATAATACAGTACACAGGCATGGAATAATTAGGGATTGACTAAGATGGAATTTTCAAAATGCTGGGCCTCGGCAGATTCGGTCGAGGATCTCAAGAGGCGCAAGTATGCGGGTCTGGATAGGGCCAACACATTTGTGCCTCTTGGGATCGAGACTGCGTGGTATAAGTAGGTGCTACGTCATCAGGACTGGAAGTAACTTTAATAACAAATTAGTTATGCTCGCTTAGCTCTCATTATTTTAAAGTGTAGCTCGCTCCGCTCGTGGTTTTGTCACACTATAAAAAAGTTCAAAACTTACTGTTCCACGCAATGTGCAGCGGTGATCGCCCAGTTCTCGTTCAATAGTGCTGCACCGCACTTATGCAAGTACGTAGATGTCCGGTATTGACGGAGGGAGATCTGCCACGGCCACATTCCGAATCCGGACTTCGCGCCACCGACGATCCTGCCGGTCGGCGCCTGCCACAGCCTGCGGCCACAAACTGCCAGCAACAGGAGCGTAGAGTTTATTATCATTATTGAAAAAAGTTTGACTAGGTCACCACTTTATTAGACAACGGACAATTTGAAATTAGAATACGCAATAGTATCGTTCATGTTTTTTCTAGGAACTGCATCATGGGTTTAGTCCAGTTTTTACAAAACGAGCTCGGGTTTTATAACCGCAAAGTGTCAGTCATTCGGTTTTTGTGTATCTTTACTTATAGTCAGTAATTAGATTTGATTGAATTGAACTTTGTAAATCAATGTCACTTTTTGGGTAGTAAGTCAATATCATCCATTAAGTTGATGTTTTTTTTAATATTTTGTATTATTTTTGCAAAATGTAGGATGTATTTTTCGGTCGTTCTTTCCTTATCACTATGTTCAAACTAAGGTATTTTGTAAATTCACACGAACATAAAATTTTGTCTAAGTCAGTTTTAGCACTCTAATTGTACACATTAAGTTATAACATTTTTTTCACTAAATTACACGAACACTCTGCATTAGTAGAGTTAGAGCACAATCTATCAAAAGTGCACACACTGCAAGTAATCCTCATAATCCCATGACATTTTATATGAAAATCAACACTGAACCATCCATTTTCCCGGTATTTATACTGACTAACCAATCAAGAATTTTACGTTGCTATCAATAAAGTTGAAACTACAATGTATTGTTATTTAATAATAGTTTTTCAACCACAAAACGTCCTTGCTCTTGCCTTGGCCGTGCGCATCGCGCGCTGTCAACTCTTTGTTTGAATTCCGAACGGAGTTCTTATTTTTTTTATCATTGTTGTTTATACGGCTGCAGATGGACTAAAGATACATTTCTCAAGAGGTCTTTAACCTAGGCTTTTAAACGCGACCACGTAGCTTTTGCCGAGACGGAGCGCAGAGGCTTTTTTGTTATAAAATGGAACCACCTAATTATCGAAATCGGTAAGACCTTTTTAACCGCGCGTTTTTTATCACATAAAAAATACATGCATTAATAAAAAAAAATATGTTTGGTGTTTGCTTAGCTCATTGAGTTGACGATGGTAATGTAGACCGCACCATAAGAGAGATTTTGACTGGTTCTCTACCAGTCAAAGTTTGCATTAGTTAGGGTATCTATGCATCGTTGAAAAGTCTTCAGATAAATCAACATTTTGCTTGTATTTTTTAGATAATGATTATTATTATGTTAAGGCTTTAATTTAACCATGTATTTATTATGTACATTATTATTATTTTTTAATAAATAAAATTACTTGAGTATTCTATTTTTGGATGAAAGTAGTAAGTATTTATTGTTATTTTACTACTTCGATTAGAAAAGTTACTTAAACAAAAAGATTGAATAAAAAGTTATGACAAGTTCTTAATTAAAGCAAGTGTTGATAAGATTATATTTATTAGCACACAGAAAAGACAATAGATACTGTTTTAAGCGATTAACAAAAAACATCTTCGAGTTTAAATCAACCATAACCAGTGACATTTAAACTCACGCTATAAAATAGTAATTACTACCACGTAACTATTAATTATTAGGTACAAGGTATTGTTAGAGCCAATACTCTTTATTTTTTTATTAGACACAAATAAATGCAACCATAAAACTTATAGGTTTGATGAATTTCACCTATCATGCAAAGCTATTTTCTATAATTATAATATTTGATATTTTTCCTAGTTACTTTTTGATTAGACATAAATAAATCATTTTGATTAATTCAACCTATAACTGCAACGTAGCTATTTTCTATAATTTTAGAATAATTTGAAAATGTAAATTCTCAAAAGAACATGGGTGAAATCCCCATAAAAAACTACAAAATGTGTTCGTTAAACATTTCTTTTTTGATATTTAAAAAATAACAACAGGTGATATTTTCAGTGGGTATCTATCCCACCTACAAAACCAGATTCTTTAATTCTCACACTCAAACAATTGCTGACGTAAGCTGTTATTAAAATAATCATTTACGAAGCAATTTGCTAGAAGTAACGTTTCAGATGATCACTTCCTTATTACATAAGAAACACGGATTGTGGCTAAATAAAAAAAATATTCTTGGACATTTCACACAGCACCCTCTAGTCCGAAACAAAGCCAAGATTTCGGCGTCACCTTTATTATTTTCAAACGAGTTTAATATGTAAGTGAGTACTTATAATTATTTTTATGTATGACTGTAATGTTAAGTTTAAAAAAAAATCCGCCTTTAATTTTCTCCCTATAGTAGGTGCCAAATAACACCGCAATAAAGGTCATTCACCCACCTTCAAAACGCTGTCGCAAAATTCAATTTATGAGGTGAGATATCGTAAGATTTTCCTCAACTCCCTCCCCCCACCCCTAATCTCACGTGAGATTCTTCAAGACATCTATTTTCGCTGTAAACGTGTTGGATTATTAAAAAAAAAATATAACAAATACTATTGTCTCAGATTTGGCCCTATTTTTTTCTAGAAATATTTTTTATATTTTTTTTTAAAATACTTTTTCATGCAATTTTACACCGTTATCTGCGAGAAATATAATTACGTGATATTTGCCAGGACCCCCGTCGGCCCTAAGTGAAATTTGGAAAGATTTAGCTTGATCCCCTCCCCCCCTAGAACACCTCACGTAATTAATGGACGCCCCTAACAACAAACAAAGTATTGGTCTCCAATTTAGGCAACTTACCGTTTTTATAATCGGACATGTTGACCGCCTCTGTAGTTGTATCAACAGTCGTAGACTCTAACGCTGAAAAAATAAATGTTTTAAATTAAATAAATAAATATTCACGGACACTTAACACAACGCCTTCTAGTCCCAAACTAAGCAAAGCTTGTACTATGGAAACTAGATGGCTGATAGAATACATACATACATTTTTTTTTTAAATACATACTTATAATACATAGAAACACCCAGACACAGAACAAACATCCATGTTTGCCACACAAATGTTTGTTCTTGGTGGGGATCGAACCCACGACCCACAGCACGGAAGGCAGAGCTACTACCGACTAAGCTATGACGCCTGCCTCGAACCCACGACCCACAGCACGGAAGGCAGTTTAGGCAAAATTAGATAGATAGAGAGATAGAGAGAGATTTTAAGTACCTATAAGTATTACCTATTATGTAACTACTCTTTTGGTAGTAGATAAATGAATTTGTATTTGTATATATAGATACACTAAGGCCGCTCATTGTACCTACAATCTAAAACTTTGATCGTATTACCAATTATGGTATTTTTTTTTATTATTTTGTTTACATAATATAAGTGGTGTACAATAAAGAATATTCTATCTATCTATCTATCTCTTTATTGTACACAAAGAAATAGATTACAAGGAGAAACAATTTAAGCTATTGAGTATAATGGGCGGCCTTATCGCCAAAAGCGATCTCATCCAGACAACTATAGTAGGTGCCAAATAACACCGCAATACAGGTCATTCACCCACCTTCAAAACGATGTAACGATGTCGCAAAATTAAATTTATGAATGGTAAACAAACAGTACTACGGGATTCGAACGATACCGTCTTAGCGACAGGTTTGTATGGAAAGCGACAGAATTAGCCATTCATAAATTGAATTTTGCGACATCGTTTTGAAGGTGGGTGAATGACCTGTATTGCGGTGTTATTTGGCACCTACTTATAGCAATAATTTTGAAGATTCTCGGGTGCATTGTGTTTTTTATACCCTATCAAAGTTAGAATTGATATATAAGTGGTAAAATGCCTCCTACAGTTAAGACTAATTTGTAACAATTATTTATGCAAATTGTATCTTGTATCAAAGATACCTAAATATGCCACCTAGTGCCTATGTACCTACACCTCAACAAATTGCAGTGCCCTAACAGGGTTTATGTTTGCTACACTACTTTTGTACAACATCTTTATAACAACATAAGTGCAATAAACGATTTGAATTTGAATTTTGAAACCAATGAATTTGGGAAGATTTTATAGGTTGTTTGTTTGCATTGAATAGGCTCCGAAACTACTGGACCGATTTGAAAAAATCTTTCACCGTTGGGAAGCTACACTATCTCCGGGTGAAATAGGCTAAATTAAATTTTCGAAAGAATTAGGGATCCTTACTAAAACTCCAATAATGTAACCTAAGGTGTAAAAAAATTAACTAAAAAGATTTGAAATTTTTGTGCGAAGCCGGGACGGTCTGCTAGTCAAATATAAACTCACCAGCTTCAGTACTGCCCTCTGTTGAATTATCAGTGCTTGTAGTATCATTTGTAGTAGAAATCAGAGTAAAACTACTACTCGTAGTAGTTGGAACAGTAGGAGATAACGTCACATTTACTGTAAACTCCTGAATAGGAGCTTGCGTTGTTTCTGGAGCCTTTTCTGATACATTTGCTGAAGCTTCTGTAGAAGACGTTGTGGTTGGAGATGTTGTAGTCGAAATTGTTGTAACTGGGGTTGTTGTAACTGGGGTTGTTGTAGTCGAGATTGTTGTAACTGGGGTGGTTGTAGTCGAGATTGTTGTAACTGGGGTTGTTGTAGTCGAGATTGTTGTAACTGGAGTTGTTGTAGTCGAGATTGTTGTAACTGGAGGGGTTGTAGTAGAAATTGTTGTAGCCTCAGTAGTGGTTGTAGTTGACTTGGTTGTAGCCTCAGTTTCGATTGTTTCTGTCACTTTTTCAGTAGTTTCTGTAACCGGTAATGTGGTTTCTTGAATTGTTGTAGGTGTTTCGGTGGTTGTAGTAGTTGTTGTAGTAGTAGTAGAAGTAGTTTCGGGTCTTGGTGAAATGGTTGACAACAATATCCATCCTTCGGGTGGTGTGATCGGTGACCAGGTCTCTGTGGAAGTTAATTTGGTCACATTTAGCTTTGAAAATAAATAAATAAATATTCTTGGACATGTCACACAACGCCCTCTAGTCCCAAACTAAGCAAAGCTTGTACTATGGGAACTACAATGCTGATAGAATACTTATATATGTGCCTAAATTTTTTTTGTAAACATATACATATGATACGTAGTAACACCCAGTTATAGATCGTAATACTACATCTTATTATGCCTAAAAATGTCTATAATCTCCCAACAACTAGCACATGGCGAAACTATCAACGCTAACAATCTGTACTCATCACTGCCCTCAAACAAAAGTAGTCCACGTAGATCACGGAACGTAAGTCGTGATCGTGACCTGCAACTATCTAAATGAGTTGGAACAAATCGCTTTTACTCAAAGTGGATTGGAATATAGGCCTTTTCTATCTATAGTATCTAATAGGTAAACCATTTAACAACTCCCTGTCAGATTCTGACGGATGCGACGGATTCTGATGGTATTAAGCTAGTAAGCTCGTATGAGTTAGTGGCCAACTCTGTTGACGGAGTTTTAGGCCGATTTAAGGCCTCCGTCATGGCTTAACGACTGCTAGAGCCGGTACTGACAGTTTAACGTGCCCTCCGAAGCACCAATGGTATGAAAATGCACCATCCGGGGGCTGGTCTTTCTTGAAATATGAACTATTGCACAAGTAAGGATCAAAGAGAAGCTTTTAAACCCAGGAATGAAACCAGAAGTAAGTGTGCGCCATTGGAATAAATGTGAGTAAAGTGGTTTCCATTGAAGTGCTCGTGGCTAGGCTTGCTTAGTCAATCTTCACCGATTATCTAAGTTAAGCGTTCAGCGCGGTCATTATTTGGATGGATGACCGGTAGTGGCATTTACATCTGAGCCCTTCCGTGCTTTGGAGGGCACGTTAAACTGTCGGTCCCGGCTTTAGCAGTCGTTAAGCCATGACGGAGGCCGTTGGCCACTAACCATCGTTTACGTATTGTCTTCGGAATCAAGCGTCGGATTTATCCTCGGTTTGATCCCCGCTCCGTAGACCGTGTACACCGGTCGCTTATCTTCATGGACGTATTATCCTCGTCCATGAAGATAGGCGACCGGTGTATACGAGCTTGCTTTCATAAGTTTTGAAGGGAAAACCACCATTTTGCCTTCGAAACAAACGACTTGGCGAATGACTTGACCCTAATATTATTTGAACACACTTGACACGGGCAAACTTGTCAGTTGAAATGACGGACAGAGGCCATAAAATAGAAGATGGAAAAACCGACTTCAATTTGATACGCCTTCATCATCCAATGATGATGATGATGGCAGTTCATTGAGACTGTTCTATTGATCGTAAACACCACAGAAAAGCAAAATACGCAATGTATCCGAGATACACTGCATGCGCGGTGACACTACAACGGTTGGCAGTCGAGCTGGCAGTGACGCGCAATGTAACTCGAATACGCTAACGCGGCGACTGTCAGATTTATTTGTTCGTGGGTACTTACATTCTATTGCTCGTAAACGTCACAGAAAAGTCACAGAAAAGCAAAATATGCAATATCGTGTACGCGTATGACGTGTTTTTTTTCAGTTATTCTTATTTAACTGCCTAATTACTAAACCGATTTTGATAAAAAATTTATGGGACCAATCTGGAAGCATACCCTTTCAGATAAAAAAAGAATTTTTCAAATCGGTTAATAAATGACGGAGTTCTAAGGTAACAAACATAAAACAAATAAAAAAATTACAACCGAATTTTTGAAGTCGGTTATAAAACTATTGAAATGATCAGAGAAACGTTAGAAGCCAGAAGTAAGATGTGCAGTAGTTCTTCTACAAAAACTGTTATACCGCGTTCACACTATGCCCATGCCGCTGCCGGCATTATTGCCGCGGACTTATAGCCACCAGCAACACCGCCTTTATTCTCTTTAGGGAGCTAGGTCATGAATTTGGGCCGGGAGACGGGACAGAGGCATGTTCGTGTTCACACTATGCTTGTGCCCACTTCGCTGCCCAAGTCCCTGCCGACTGGGGCGAACTATAGTAGCAACTCTTTTGCATAGCGTTTCAAATTCAAATTCAATTTATCCACTGGTTGGGTAGAAGGATATTCACAGCACGATTTAAAATCGTATCACGTTCACGTATCGGTGCTACGGGTCAAGTCAGCGAACACTTTCTTTTTGATGAAGATAATGGAATTTTGATTGTAACAAATTGGTTCTATCGTCTTGTTTTCACTTACAAGAACCGGTTTTGTTTTGTTTTCTAAAGTTTTTTAAGCGATGTGGCTACATATTGGACAAAATGACTCTATAAAATTTACGATAAAACGAGAAGAGTTTTGAACATTGATCTAATAATTTGCTGCAGCCTATCGTAAGCTCTGAACTGCTTTCGAACTGCTGCCCAGCATGATATCAGGTGACGTGACTACAGATATACAAAACAAGAAGCTTTCGACGACAAAAAGCGCGCTGAAACGCGACTGGCAGGTTTTTATAAAACAACGATTGCCCCCCTGATTCTGAAGCTCGATAAGAAACTCTTATTTATAGCACACGTACGTCTGTCTATATCCTTCAAACAGAGTAGGGAAGTCAAACACTGCCTAGGCAAGGTTTTCAGACCTTTATTTTATAGTCGGTTTTACATTTTGTAGGTAATTTTACAGTCTTTCGATGTTGTAATTTCTATCCATCCAATATCTGTCTAGAATGTCTGCCCATTGTAAGTACCTACCTAGGTCCTTTAGAATTTTATTTATTACCTTTTGTAAGTAAGTAAGTAGGTATACTTATCATATCTTTCTTTAAAGACACAAGGCTCCCTGTTTCATAGTACACAATACTACCTCTTTATTTTAATAATCTCCTATGCCTCAAAGGTTTGCTGGAAGAAAACTGTTATTAGGGTTAAGCTCGCCTTTGTACATATCTTTAGTTTTAACTTGTTTGTTCATATTTTTCTGTGTGCAATAAAGAATCTAAGAATCTAAGAAGGATACCTACCAAGGATTTTCACTATAATTATCCGTGTTCAGTTCATACCTAATCACGCCAATAATCATGGCTTTGATAGAATCGTAGAAGAATCTGGTTCTAATATTAATGACCCGAATTTCATTGTTTTTTTTTGCCAATTAGTTCTTCACATTATTAAGTTATGAGTAAGTAAGAAGGTTCTAAAGGATTACAGCTATACGCATCACTTTAACAGTCATTGAACCAGTTGTGGGCGTTTTTAGCGAAAAACAATGGTACTCATTGTAAGTAACTCTATCGTACTTCGGTCGGTCAATAACTTATGCTGAGGGCTTTTGCTTGAGTTTTGAAGTTATCTTTCCTGTGGATAAGATCGCTTTCGTCCTTGGACTGAGTGGATGGTATAAGTGCTTACAAGCCTACTCCATCTAAAACTATGCTCCAGGCACCACAGCATCCTATTTATGGTGAATATAGTGCGGTCAATATAGACATTTCAAATAATAAAAAATCCCACAGGGCCTAATATTGGTGGAGAGCTTGAGTTTACCATTATAAATAGATTTTAAAAGAAAAAAAAAAAACATAGCCGTAATTTCAACCATCAGGAGCAGAGCTCTGTTGGCGGAACAGTGACACCGTCGAACTGCGGTCAGACCGGCAACGGGATACGAGTTCAAATCCAAACCGACATTATAGACTTTTTGCAACTTTTTATTTTGAAGTGTAAATTTAGTTCTGCATATCGGCTAAGTGCATAAAAATAAATACTAAATTAATTTCACATAAAACTCAGAGCGAGAGTGAATGCGTGGCACTCGAAGTATAACTTCTTCCGCGCGTAGGGACTCCACGCACTGGTTTTTTTTTGTAAATACATACTTATAATCCATAGTAACAACGAGACGTAGACATTAGACATACAAACATCTGTGTTTGCCACGCACGTTCGTTCTCAGTGGGGATCGAAACCACGCGCTGTGACGCCTCAGTGAATGAAAAATGTTCGTAAAACATTGATATCTTACCTTCAGTAGTAGTAGTCGTCGCTTCAGTGACTTTCTCAGGAGTTTTCGTCACAGTATCTATATTCGAAGACCATGTTGCAAACGGTGGATATTCCGTCGACGTCGTCGTCACTTCAATCTCGGGAATATCAGCTTCAGTCGCTGGTCTTACGGTCTCTTTTTCCGTGACATAAGTCGTCTCTTTAATAGCTTCAGTTGTCGTAGTATCCGATTCCGTGATTCTTTCAGTAGCTTCCGTAGTCAAAATAGTTGTTTCAAGGAGTTCGGTTGTTTCTACAACTTTTTCTGTTGTTACCTTTTCGGTTGTAGTAACCTTTTCAGTTGTTGTTGGAGTAGTAACACTCGTAGTAGTCAAAGTAGTCGACGTAGTCGAAGTAGTCGACGTAGTCAGTTCGTCTTTAGGCTCAGTAACTTGTGTTGTGTTAATGTATGTTATGGAAACTAGTGATGGTCTAGTAAATAAAGGCTTTGAGCTGGTAGATTGTGGTAGAATAGTGATATTTAATCTGGGTGGTATAGGTAGCGGTTTTTTGGTCGACGGTCGCTTTGATGGTAACCTATACGGAGGTTTTCTAGTTGTATTTATTGGTTTTGAAGGTTTCGGTTTGAAAGTAGATTGGGTGTACTGTGGTCGCGTGATATTATAAGGTTTGTAAGTAGGTCTTGTGAATGATGATGGTCTAGTTGGTTTTCTTGTAGGTTTCGGTCTTAGAGTGACTGGAGAGTTAACTGCAGAGGTTGATGCAGTAACTGACGAGGTTGTAACTACGGAGGTTGTAGTCGGAGAGGTTGAAACTTCAGTGACCTTTGCTATAGTAGTCTCTTTCTCTGACACTGAACTGCTGGCTTCTCCAGACACTGTTTGGAATGTGGAGAGTTTTATTGGTGTTTCTGTTACTGGAATTTCGACTTTATTTTGTGGAGGTTCGGTTGATTTTTCCAGCTCAACTGTTGTTAGTTTTTCATCATTAACCTTATTATCGCTTTCATCAGATTTAGTTTCTAAGCCAACAGCCTCTGTAGCTTTAGTTTCGATTTTCTCAGTGGTAGGTTTTCTGAATGGAAAAATGGAGTCAGGGATTACAGGATTTTGAACTTTATCCTCTGTCTGCGGATGAACGAAATTCGCGCCGTCTATCGAATTATCATCGATATGGTTCCCTATGATCTGTGGTAGGATGGTCTTATCCGGTATTTGGCAGCAGGATCCGAAGTAGAACCGATCGATGCAGGTACCTAAGTGGGTTCCGTTGGCTTTGAGGCAATCTATGGCGAACATGCAGAGGCCTTCATGGCCCGTTCTTCTTGATATGCACGGCAAGTGTCTGATATTCCTAGCTAGTGGCACTGGACCTGGAAAGAGAAAAAAAATGGTTTTTATCACACAAAATCATAAAAATTCTTCAAAATACATGAATAGAGGAGTTGGGACTGTTCTGAAGTGGGACGAGATGAGAAAAACTAACCAATTTTGAGAGACCTTAAATATGTTTTACTTAATAAGCACCAAGGTAAGAAACGATAAATGTAGAGTTTACTTATTTTTGTTTTACGTGGAAGTTGAACCCAAGACCTTTTGAACAAGGTTCATAATCATAAAAGGATTTATGAACTCCGCCCTCACCAAGGAGTAGCAGCAGGTAATGCCACAGATCATATAATACTATACAAAATACTATTGTACTCTGTGACGAAGGTTGTACTGCGCAGGTGTTAATAGTGACATCTATGTTTTCGCGTTAGAAGGTTCTTGAAAGGTGATTTTGTTATAAAATTGAACGCCAGTTTCCGCTGTTTCATAACAGATGGCTTTTAGGTTTAAAAACTCATATTTGAGATTTTGATGGTCATATTCATATTGGTCTCTTCCTCTAGCTAAATGGTGGCTAAATCTGTTGTCATAATCTTTTCGCTGTGATAGAATAGACAATGAAGCTGCTCTAATATGACAAGAAATTATAAATAAATAATGTGCTTTTCATAGATTTTGTAGGGTTACTAATCTAAGGTAGTTAATTTCATTAAAATAAAATGGGGTATTAAAAAAAATTGTGTTATAAAAGCAAAATTAAAAATTCGACGAGAATCGAGCGCGTTTAAGTCTTTTGTATGGAAAATGTGAGTTATACTGCGCACATAGATATTATTCACAAATAATAATGAGTTATTCTAGTTTCGGACTACCGGTATCTCGTCCCACTGGGACGAAACAATAACTTCAATTTTATTAATAGGTATATCTATTACGGTTTCGTCCCATAATTCGTTTCAATACTAAACATTGTGTTTCATAATTAGGTACCTATCGCATTATTTAATTTAAAAAAGTTTTCATTGCAAACGTTTTCTTTTAATTTCCTATTATATAGACGCAATATAAACATTGTATAGTTGACAGCGTTCATATATTTTTTTTTGTAATTTTTTTCCTACGTCACTATACGGCAACATTTGAGCAGTCTACCGAATCTACCGAAATGTGACGTCACTCGATCCCGTTAGTTCAAGGCTGTAGTACTGACATACATTCTCATTGATAGACGAGTTTACTTCACACTTTGCTACGAAACCAAGTTGTTAGTCAAAGAATATGTAATACGTAGTTCCTACGTAAGAACAAGCGGGACTCCCATTCTACCAAAATTACACACTGAACATCTCGTTATTTATGAAACGAGATTTTCAGTGTGAACGATTCAAATTTTGACCCCCGTTTCATGCATTGTTCGTTTTTCGAAAGCACGAGTCTAGTTCGAGAGTTTCGCCAGTCTGGGTACCAAGATCAATTGAACTAGAAACAAATTACAGAAACTGTGAAAAAAAATGGAACGAATGATTTTTTTTCGATTTTTTCGGTACCTGTCATAGACCAAAAAGTTTTGCTACAACTCTTACGAAATCAGGAAGCAAAACATGACTAACAATAATTAATATCCAAATGGTGGAGATAACCAGAAGGATGTGAAAGTGGATGCGTCATTGTTGAGATGACCAAGTTGAAGTCAAGTTGACATTAAAAACTCATTGGGGGATAATGTTTTCTGAGATTTTTCACTGAGTGTGTCTTGTTATGGGTAGGTTAGGTTTGTATTGAAGCCTCGTGGCGTAACTTGCATAGTCAATCTTCACCGGTTGTTTGCGCGGTCGCTATTTGGATGGGTGACCGCTAGTGGCATTTACATCTAAACGCTTCCGTGTATTAGTAAGGTCTGGAATGCCACATTAGTTACTTTTTATCCCAAAAAACTAACAGAACGAAGAAGCGGGCGGTAGCTAATCCTAGGGTCATTTACTTTTTTCACGTATTTTTTTATATTTATTACAATTCTACCAAACAACTAAGTATAAGGTTAATTTTAGTAACTAAGACACAAACTTTCGTGTATTTATTTTTTGTATGTAAGTAAGCAGGTAAAATAAAATAGAATAAAAATAAAATAAAGTAAAAAAAAAATAGGTATTTCATAAAAATTCTGTAGGTATTATCAGACTGGCGAAACTATCGAACTAGACTCGAGCTTTTGAAAAACGAACAATGTATGAAAAAGTGGTCAAAATTTGAATCACGTTTCATTCAAAACGAGATTTTCAGTGTGTAATTTTGGTAGAATGGGAGTCCCGCTTCTTCTTACGTAGGAACTACGTATTACATATTCTTTGGTACCTATTACTTTAGTCCCAAAAACAAAGCAGATACCTAATGCACCGGAAAAGTAACCTTTTAGCTCAAAATAAGTCTAGACATGGCTTTTTACTTAGTAGTCATCGTAAGGCATTGTCTCCACTTTCACTTCCAAAGTTCAAACTGGGTCACACAATGTACCTACGTACCAGGGACACACACAATAACGTGTTAGAGAAGCAGGTACCTACCTATTTGAAGGATTTGTTGATCTCAGACAGTGATCCGCTGTGAGAAGGTAGATATTTATTGATCTAAAATAGATACAGTCGAGAACAAACCGAGTTATAAAAACATGAATAAGGTGCATTGGGGTAATTGCGAAAATGGGTATATTCCGAAAATCCATAAAATCAAGTAACTTAATGCGATATTTTCCTGTTGGCAACATTGGTCTAGACGCCATCTTGATTGGCATCGCCGTGACAGTCCTTTAATATCCTCGTGCCAACAGGAAAATATCGCATTAAGTTACTTGATTTTATGGATTTTCGGAATATGCCCATTTTCGCAATTACCCCAATGCACCTTATCTTGGAAATTATTTAAACTCAGTAAAATAAATTGTGTTATAGACAGTTTAGTATTACTTAATTACTTAAATTAAAGAAATTATCTCAAATTTGTCATACATAGTTTTGTTATACAAAATCCACCTGTAAACTTTGAAGACTCTTTACTTTACATAGACCAATCTTTATAAAGAGTGGTATCATTTCAATCTATTTCAATCTTTATAAAGAGTGGTATCATTTCAATCTATTTCAATCTTTATAAAGAGTGGTATCATTTCAATCTATTTCAATCTTTATAAAGAATGGTATTATTTCAATCTATTTCAATCTTTATAAAGAATGGTATTATTTCAATCTATTTCAATCTTTATAAAGAATGGTATTATTTCAATCTATTTCAATGGTTTATTTTACGAGAATTCTACTTTCACGCTTTTTTTTTAAAGGAAAAAATAAGCACATTCACTTTCCCACAGAATAAATAAGTAGGTAGGTACTTATAATATGACGTTACAGTTATATTTTTTTTAATTTAGTATTTTGTTCGTTCGCGAGGAACTGGCAGTTAAATTATTTAGATTTTGCTTGCATGTTGTTTTGCATGGCGTGCAATAAAAAAACCTATCACTCCATATATAAATGTATTTTAGCGTGACTTCTTTCACTTTTAATAACTTAACGTTCCGTTTTACACTACAAATTTGTCTCGCTCTAGCATTCAAAAGATTATTTCCACTTCTACTTTCAGACTTTCTTTTTAAAATGGATTTTTGTTAAAATCGAGTCATGTGTGTGACGAAACGTAACATGTGTGGAGAGGAAAACTCAGGTTGTTTGTAGCTTCAAGGTTTATATAATAAAGTTTTACTTCCCAAGTAGGTATTTAAGTAGGTAGGTACCTAACATTAAATCAAAAACAGCTTAGGGATAGAATGGTTGAAACAGATACAGTGGTACGTACTTAGACTAAAAAATATTGAAAAGTATAGTCTTACCTTGTGCATATTCCATATTAAAAACCACAGGGCCAGCCCTAGCATGCTGTAAACTTAAAACAATTTGGAAAAACACTAAAATGAACGTATAATTTACTGATAACACCCGAAAACTGTCTATAACTTTAACTAGAGCACTTCTATGATCACTATACACTAGGCCTGTGGCCTGGCCTGGCCAGGTTATAGGGGGGCCCATGGTTGTGCTATGACAGTTGCATTGTGGTTGCTAAATCTGAAAAAAAAAGAAAAAAATTGTATTGACGATCCAACGAAAAGAACAATAAGGAATTCGAATTTTCACATTTTTTGAAACAACTCATAGCATATTTAATTTAATAGTTTTTCTTGTGTTATTGTGAGTATTGTTGTTTAATTTTGGTGGAATTTTAACCAATAATACTTAGGTCGTAACATAAAGTGTGAGCCATTGGAATAAATGTGTGTTCTGAATGCGAAAATTCGATTCAGGTTTTGGAGGGAAAATACACCATTTCTCTTCAAAACAGACGACAGCCGACTTGACGAAGACTTGACTTATCATTTACGCAAGACAAACACATAAACAAACTAACTTAATAAGGGAAAAAACATTACGTTAGACTAGGCGGTATGGTTTTAAAACAATAGCCTGCTTCGAGGAGCGAAAAAAAAAGAAAAGAAAAAAAATCTTTACAGTCGTGTTTGAACAGCCCGGCCTCCGTTTCATATATTGTTCGAAAAACGAACAATGTATGAAACGAAAGTCAAAATTTGAAGTGCGTTTAATTTATAAAGAGATTTTCATTGTGTAATTTTGGTAGAATGAGAGTCCCGCTTCTTAAAATGTAGTGTTATATATTTTTTGTGTTTAACCGTGTCCATATAGTTTTATGCCTAGACCTAGGTCTGTACCTAGGTACAACTTGCCTAGCCTAGCAGCACACAGGAAGTTCTCGCGCAAAATACAGTTAGAGCCGGTAGGACCAGTTGGCAAATGCTAGTTACCGGTTAAATACGTACAATATATTAGCAATTTTATCATATTTACGACCATGTACTTAGCTTTTCTGGACATTTTAGCAACAAAAGCCTTCAGAATATCTAGAGAGCGAATCGTAATTGATCGAGCGAAAAAAATCCAATTTTTTTATTTTTATTAAAATACAAATCGTTTAATCACTTGCACGATGCATAACGACATTAATAAAATTGACAAGAAACTCCGGAATTGTCATCAAATGTCAGAAATGTTCTCCGGATTTTTGATATTTTGATCTGGAAACCCTACTCGTAGATGTTAAAAAAACTACTAAAGAGATTATTGTCTAGAAGTACAAGTATTTAACGACTTTCTAACAATTAGTCACACATTAATGATAGTAGATCTACTTAGTCACCGTTAACCGTTAAGATTACCCAGGCCGTTATTCTTTGACTTAAGTTTACATGACATGTCTAAGGTCTACTAAATTCCACGTAATTATAAACTCGTCTAACTTAGAGAAAGTACTTTATTCACAATGACAAATTACAACTAATACAGTATTTACAATATTTACAAAATACTAGCTGTCACCCGCGGCTTTGCTCGCGTGCAACCCTTATCACTAAGGGGTATGAAAAATAGATGTTGGCCGATTCTCAGACCTACTCAATATGCCCACAAAATTTCATGAGAATCGGTCAAGCCGATTCGGAGGAGTACGGTAACGAACATTGTGACACGAGAATTTTATATATAAGATGAAACAGTTGAGCTATCTACAAACCGTTGCAAACGATAGCTCAACTGGTCCAAATCAGTACCAATGAAGCGTGGCTTGAACTTGGAAAAAACTTAGAGACGATTTACATAGCTATGAGATAAGAAAAGTAGCGATATACACTGCGCGGCAGCAAGGACTCGACTGAGAAGCGCTGCCGCGTTACAGCGCAGTGTAAATCTACTACTTGTACTAATATTCTGTGCTACCTACCTACTACTATAATAGTACCTAGGTAAGTTTAGTTAACTTGCCCAGAAAAAAAAAGACTTTTGTAGCCAACGGACCAGCACTGTTTTGAAAATAGCCTTTAAATACTTATTTGGCAAACAATTTGAAAATAAATCTCGAGATCTCTTGATCGAAAGAAAGTGATTATCCGAAGATGGAGCACTTGTCTTTACAAACAAATTGGAAAATCCCACAGCACAGCAAATATTTTGTGTCTTACTTTCATAGACATAAAGCTCAAAATTGCATTTCAGTTTGTTGAACTAACGATTTCGACTTACAACTTCAGTTTTACAGTCTTACAGCTGTAGGAAATAAGATTGAAAATCCTATGACGTGGAAATCAAGGGATCGAGACATCGTTGCTACTATTTAGCACTTTGTTGTAGGGGGATAAGGCTTATAATAGGTTGTAGGTAGTCTTGGGGTCAAAATGTGTGTCATAACACCGTTATTCCTCGGAAATGTAAGAATGTGTGAAAGTTATGTAGGAAACGAAACTGCCCTGGGGCTAAAATTGATTTTTATAACATAACTTAATCTAATTATTATATAAATTAATATTTATTTAGGTATGTTTGAAATAAAAAATGGACGCTTCAAAAAGTAGCGCGTTTAAGTCTTTTGTTCTGATAATTTTTTTACAGAAATAAAAACTTTTTGAATGTTTTCATAAATAAGTAGAATAAAAAGGCCTTAGAAAGGGTACATTATAGCATATTATAGGTACATACATACTTAATAGTTCTATTTTAATTGACTTTTCATAAAATTGCATCATTGTGTTGCGTATAACGGAACGAAAATACTAAAATAAACTTCTATGAAAACTTTTTCTCTATGAACTTTTTAGTATTTCATTCAAATAAAGAACGGATCTATACTGCCAACTTCTTGCATCTAACGAACCAACTCAAACAAAATATAACTCTTCAAACTTGAAATAAGGAACATTTTGGTCTGCAAATTAAATATTATTGAGGTCATTCTAATAATCGTAGAGCATGTTAATTTATTTTGAATCTACTATCTGTAGAAATAGAAATCAGTTTAGTTTTGAATAGTTTTGTGTATCAAGTTCAGTGTCCTAGATCAAGATGTCATTCTGTCTGTCATTTATGAATAATGTTGATGTACTAATGATTTCCCATCATGATTTATTGAATACTTGGATAGCACTTCTTATTAGTGCAGATATATTTGTTATTTATGATCCTGTAAGTCAAAGAATATGTAATACGTAGTTCCTACGTAAGAAGAAGCGGGACTCTCATTCTAAAATTACACACTGAAAATCTCTTTCTGTATGAAACGTGATATATTTTGACCCCCGTTTCATACATTGTTCATTTTTCGAAAGCACGAGTCTAGTTCTAGACTTTCGTCAGTCTGTTGTAAGTATATGTACGTACCTAGTCTACATAATGTGCCTGTGGTCTAGTGATAGCAACTCCGCCTTTTAATCCAAAGGCTTCAAATTCGTGCACTAATGGATTTTACTATTCTGTGGTTTTACTATGCCATGTAGGTATTGAATGACAAATTCCCATTGAATAAATTGATGCGCTGTGGAAGCGTGCTGGTCCCATAACCTAATGAAATATCTTGAATGACAAATTCCCATTTAATAAAATGATGCGCAGTGGAAGCGTTCTGGGCCCATAACCTAATAAAATACTGTTGACGCAGTGCAATTGTTTTTATTGTAAGTATTATAGTTACCTAGGTTACAAGGTTAGATAGCTCTAGGTACCATGTAGGATGACTTAGTTATATACCAACACCATTTGCCCCACCAGTGGGACAAGACCCAGTGGGACAAACGGGAATGAACGAAAGCTTGTTGTAGGGTTAGTATAGAGTCCTTTTCATGAAAGAAGTCCCGCGGAAATTTCCGGAACTAAATTTTAAAACTAAATTTTAAATTAGTTGTCAGGTGCTGTTAATGTGTTCGGATGCTAGTGCGTTTTTATTTGGTTTCTGTGATCAAAGTCTTGTTTTCAATGCCTAAAGTTGTTAAAAGTGCTGCCTGAGAAATAATACTTAAGGTCGACTACAGCGACGCGTCTGCGGTACTTCTTTCATGGAAAGGACTCTAGTAGGTATGTTACTACCATTTGGTATATGATCTGTGTCTGTATATTTGATATTGTATTATGTATGTGATCTGTGGTATCGTTGTATTGTTTGCAAATTATACTGATATAATTATACGTTTAGGCATATAATTATAACACATTCCAACTTCCGTGCAATTTTTTATGATTGCTTGGTAAATAAACCATTGTTTTTAAAAGTAGTACAAAATTTACAGTTTTACCACACTGAGAAATATAAAAAAACTCCCAAGCTTTCAGTGAGTAACGTTTTAGTATTCGGAAGTTAGGCACGTAATCTAATAAAGACCATGTTCCAAGTGTTGTTGATGTTTCTAGGTAACGGTGACCGCTTACCATCGGGTAGGCCGTATGCCTGTTTGTTTATCTACTACCTAAGTAGTTACTTACATAAAAAAATCTTTTATGTATTGTAAATACTGTATTAGATACTTCTTATACTTAGGTATTCATATAATTAAGTGACGTGTTAAATAATTCATATTGAGGTTAAATAAGAAAATCATTATTTACCTAATTATTACTTAATCACAGATTTGAGTAGAGATTTTCATACAAATATCTATGCTAGAGTCTAGATCAGTGCTTGTATTGAGCAGACTGGCGAAACTCTTGAACTAGACTCATGCTTTCGAAAAACGAACAATGTATGAAACGGGGGTCAAAATTTGAATCACGTTTCATACAAAACGAGATTTTCAGTGTGTAATTTTGGTAGAATAGGAGTCCCGCTTCTCTTTACGTAGAAACTACATATTACATATTCATTGGTATTGAGCTGTCGTAAGTACTTATTTATTTTATTGCCTGTGTACGAGGCAGATTACGTAAATAAATTGCATAATAGGAAGTAAAATATCACTTTTCTCTGATAGACCCGTTTTCACATAATTTCATGCGGGTGCTTTACGTAAAACTGTAAAACAGTTTGAAATAATTACATCAGTAAATTTAGATTTGGTTTTAGCTATATTAAGCCATCCATGATGTCAAAGTCAAAGTCATAAAGCTTTTATTCAATAAAATCTCACTGATCACTTTGAATCGTCATTACGTTTTGTATGATTTGGTATGATTACATTTTTTTTATTGGATGAGTTGAAGCTAGTTCGACCCAAGCTTGTTGGTCTTCTAAATAATCAGATATTTTATAGTATGCTTTTAAAAGAAGTCTTCGTTTTAGTCTTGGTTCTCCGGTATCCTTCCGGGGCGTGACTAACACGCCCCGAAAGGTGGGCAGAGCAGCCCACGGTAGAGCCCAAAGGATCAACGAGACATGAACACCGACCTTCCTGGATAACTGGAAGGTCTCGGTCCAGCAGTGGACTGCTGGCTGATGATGATGATCTTTACCCAAACATCTAACCTGAGTCGGAAACTATTATTTTAAGTAAATGGGTGGAGATAACCTTCTTGATGGTACTGGTAGAACAGCTATTTGGTACCTAGCTAAACTAAAATATACTCACCTACGTGCGGTAAGGTATATATTTTATGAATTTTGTTACAGTAGGTATATATTATAATAATATATAGTATATGTACCATGAACTATTAAGGTAGGACGAGTCTACTTTGAATTATATGTAATTACCGGATTTATTTTGGTATTACATATTTCAGTCCAACGTGTGTGTAGGTACAATGAGATAGAAGAGCTTCTGTTCCTTATAAACATTTGCAAAAACAATTTTCTCTCCAGTGGGCTTTCCCAGTCAGAGCAAAGTGTGAACGACCTCGGATCCAGCTATCTTTTAAGCTCATCTTTCAAACCCATTCAATTCTTACCATGGAATAATAAAAAAAAAACTATCGTGTATCACCAGGCTGTATAATTACGATGTTGCCAGTTAAAAATGTAAAAAAAAAGAAATGCAGGTTGATTGCGATTGGCCTCTGGAATTTAAAAGTCGAATTGGGTTCTTTTTGTGTATCCATTGTTTGTTTTTAAACGTTTATACCGTTACGTAACGAGCTGTCACTAATTGAACCATTAAGAAATAAGGAAAACAGTATTTTTATTTCATAGCGTTCGTGAATAATTTGTAACAGTTAAAAAAGCTTTGCACGACAAAAAAGCATAATCAAAAAACGTTACTTATTAGTAATTTAATAGTTTCTAAAGTAAAAAATTAAGTTTACGTGTTTTTCTATATTAAAAAATATACTTATTCAGGTGAAACTAGAAGTGCGACGAATGATAGAAAAAAGAAAGTTTTGTAAATCAAAACGGTGTAGGTAGGTAGGTATCTAATAAAAAGAATGTCAGCCGTTCTCGGTGACGACAAAATCGGTCAGCCGCGGACATTGGTCGGGTCGGATTCCGTACGGAACCTTGTTTCGATCATTTCACTGACCTACATTCGTTCACCTACCTACAAGACGGACGCGTAGAAACTAAGTTTGGACCGAGATAATGCACGTTCTAAGTTGTTATACATCCTCGCAGATAAACGTTTGCGATAGGAGCTTTCTTTGTTTGAAACTTGCGATTGTAAAGAAACTTTATTGTTCACTATGCCTACATAGTTGCTGTACTCAAGTACTTTTATGGAGACATGATCTACATCTTAAATAAAGTATACCTTAGCTACTTACGGTACCTTTATTATGCATTCGGTTTGAAAGACCACATCTTTAATCTGTTTAACTAAGTAAAGAGACAAGTGCTACAGAAAAAAGCGTTTTTAAGCATTCAGCTTTACCACTGCGTAATGAAAGCAGTTATAGGATATGTAACTTTAATTAGAAAGTTAAATAAACAGCAAAAAATCTAAAAGCACTAGCAGGTAGCAGTTTCGTAAGTGAATCCGGTTTAACAAACATAAAATGTAGCTCATAGGTGCATATGCCTACCTACTTTGTTAAAATAGGTTTCTAGTTAATTATGGCGACACAGCTTTCCTCTACAAGTCAGCTTTGCTACTCGGGCGCAGTAGGAAGAGCAACAACCTATGATTACAGGGCCGTTATTCCCGACCGTCGCAACAGCTCACTGATAACTTGCAGAAAAACTTTACTGGTTTTCAAAGTAAAAATATTTTTTCATTCAATCGGCGTCCGTAAAAGCAACGGTAAATAAAATGTGTATCAATTAGAATCTGAATTTGGATCGTTTAGTTACCAAAAGAGGTCCGTTGCAATAAAATCAATTTTAATATTCACCTGTTTATCGGGTAAGACGTTCTCCCACAATCACAGTAAACTCATTATCCACCACTGACGATTTAACAGTTATTCGTGCTAAAAAAAACATGCAGCTTATTAAAAAAAAGTTTCGATCGAGTTTTAAATCGGGCGATGTAAAGAACTTATTTTTGACAGCTCGCGAGCGCGCGCTTTTAGTTTTTTTTTATAAAAGCTCTAGGCAGGCTGAGGGCGTTCGCCGCGAAGCCTTGACCGCTACGCGACTGCGGTCCCACTGAGCATCTGTCTTGCTGCGCCCGCGCTTGTCCTCTCTTCAAGCAATGTAAATTACTTACCAACAGTTAGTTTTCGCTTCGCTGCACTGATTCCGGTCAACTCGGATTTTTTCCTGCCGAGCTTTGGCCGAGCGAAAGAAAGCTTATCTTATAAGCAAATATGTATGAGATATGTATGGTGACTCCTTTGAAACAGGTTTAGAGAAGGCAGATAAGATTGCGACCTCCTTGCCTCCTTTTATTCTTTACGTGCCAGCTACTAACGACCCCATTATCGAATGCATAAATATTATTTTATCCTCAAAATAAACCAGATATTTTACAACCCAGTAAGGGCTCTACCACTCTCTAATGTATTATAATATTATTAATTATATTAATTATAATATAATATGAAATACAATAATAAAAAAAAACATATAGACTAAAACTACTAAAAAGTAATAACTAATTATAAACAGATTTATAGGAGGCTAAAAATAATAAATAATAAGGCTCTACCTTCATAGATCTCTTACAAACTCTATTTCTGTAGTACTCGTCTGTACTTATTTAGCCTTGCTTTATCTGCAGAGAACTACTAAAAAGCTACTAACATCTTTTCTATATTATGTTCTAAAGAAATAATTTAATTTCTCTAAAGTCTGTTTTAGAGAAATATTTCTAGAAATGATATTTGTAGAACACATTGGTTTAGTCTAGTACGTATACCTAGATAGTAATGAACGCCCAAAAAATTTATAGGTCAAGATCATGGTTAGTCAGACAAAAATGAGAAAGTCCAAAAAATGTGGAACGCTTCACGATTTTGCGTGTCATCCTTGCGCAGGGGCCATGCTAATCTTCTCTGTATCGTTCCAATTTTAGTATATGTACTGCCGAAGCAAGTACAAAGTAATGAGAATTTTAGTTGTATAAATCCTACCAAAGTGAAAAACTTTGTTTGCGCGATCTAGAACTTTTGATTATATTTTTTAATTTAATAAGTTTTTGCATTATAATTTGATTTTTTATAAAGCTTGTTTAATATTTTAGTTCTAATAAGTAAATTTTAATTAATTGTAAGCTGAAACAGTACCAAATAAATACAAAAATAGAGGTTTTGTTAAAAATTCTGCTAGCTAGCGCCATCTATGTGTTTAGTTGCGGTAACTCGTAGGATGAGAATAATGAGAAATTAGTTGGTGCATACCTAATTTTTACCCTATTGGCGTAATCAAGATGATAATTGTGATACTTCTTCCACTGAAGAAGTGCCAAAACGAGGATTGCAATATAGGTAAGTACAGTTCAAAACATGAAAGCACAACGCCATCTCTGAATAAATAGTAGAACCAAAAATGTCTGCGTAAACTTCGTTGGTTTGCAAACCAAACGTTTGGTTGGTTATAAGTGGTTACCACAGACGAAGGAGGTTACGTTTTGGTTGTGTAGTAGAGTCGTTCCGTTCTACGTACCTACCTAGTTTAGGAAAGATGATAGATAGATAGATAGATAATACTTTATTGTACACAAGGATTAAATACATAAAAATCTGATGATAAGACACACATAAAACTAAGATGGTTTTCTGTCAATGTCAATTTCTATCAGTGTCAATGTCAGCACAGTGAATCAATCAATGTCAAAAAACAACTTGTATTTACATTACAAAACAAAATTAAAATTCTAAATTTCTCAATAAGTGCTGTAGATAAAGGCTGAGAAAACTTTTAATTACAAATGTAAGTACATTTACTTCTATTTCTGTGAATAATCGGAGCGAATAAATGAATGTCTATGAATATCACAAGGTTTATTTATGTTTTCATAACGAAACCTACACGTGCTGTTCACACGTTTCCTTGCATGTAATGAATGTAACATTTACTTATTATAATAACTTACAAACTCTTTACGTTTAAAATTACAATTCTGTAAAGAAAAGCTTTGATAAGTAACTATTTATGGATCAAGAAAGTTAGATTCCTGATCTAACCTCAAAAGTTAAAAAAAAATATTCTTGTAATTGCAGAATGGAAAAACAGCCAAAACTGAAATCTATTCTCGGAAAGAAACGCAAACGCAAGTCTTCTGTCACCATATCGGCTTCAGAACCGAAAACTATTAAAATTCACTCGCCTGTACCTAAAAACACAAAACTTGCCACTGACACTCCAACCTTGTCACCAAAAAAAAAAGGAAAGAAGAAAAAAGTTAAACAGACTATCTCTGTACCTGAACCGGCAGAGTTTGTAGAAACAGAAGTAAGGGTGGAGTCTCCGAAACCGAAAAAGCAAAATGTCAGTGTTCAAAAGACCACCCTGCCTCCTGTGATGTTCGAAGGCCTATCGATGGATGAAATCGGGGCAAAGTACCCGATTCTCAATGATAAGGAACTGGTTGATAGGTTTTTGAAAGTTCCCATGAATAATAATCAGAAAGGTGTGTTATACTTTTTAACCCACTTCAAAAAGGAGGAGGTTCTAAATTTGGTTTAATTTTTTTAATGTTTATTACCTCAGACCTCTAACATATATGAACCGATTTGGATAAAACTGTTTTATCCAAAAGAGTATACTTCCAGATCTAAAGTTTTTAATCATAGTCATTGTCATAGATATTCACCATTTGGAACTCAATATAAATAAAAATAAAATAAATATTCACGGATACTTAACACAACGCATTCTAGTCCCAAACTAAGCAAAGCTTGTACGATAGGCACTAGATGGCTGATAGAATACATACATAATTTTTTTTATTATTTTTTTTGTAAATACATACTTATAATACATAGAAACACCCAGACACAGAACAAACATTACACATTTATGTTTGCCACACAAATGTTTGTTCTCGGTGGGGATCGAACCCACAACCCACAGCACGGAAGGCAGAGCTACTACCGACTGAGCCATGACGCCTGTCATATATGGTACACTTGACACTTTTATCAAAATTGGTTCAGTACTTCTGCAATTAAATAAGAATAACGAGAAAAAACATGTAAACAACATTTCATATTTTGCTTTCCTGTACTTGAGACACATTACTTTACTATAATTATTATAATTTCAAAATTTTAGGTCGCATCAGACAAGTGATCAAAGAAAAACTTCAGGGATCCGACGACATAGTTTCTGCTGATATCATCTACGGCAAGATCCAGGCTATATTAAAATCCTCAGAAAACCTAACCAGCTCCGACTTAAGAAGAATACGGATACTATACAACATGTTAAAAGTAGCTTTAGCGCCAAAGGTTGAAAAGCCACCGGTAGAAAAAAAGAAAAAAACTAAAAAGGTTAAGAAAGAACAGGTTGATAAAGAAGAACCTAAAAAAGAGAAGGAACAACTGGTTAATAAAGTTAAAGGACCGAAGAGATATGTTGTATTTATCGGGAATTTGCCATTGGATGTTGATAGAGTAAAGGTAGTTCTAATACTAAGGGTCATCATCATCATCATCATCAACCTATATCAGCCCACTGCTGGACGTAGGTCTCTCCCAAGACGCGCCACTGAGCCCGGTCTTCGGCTCTTCTCATCCAGTGTTTGCCAGCTACATGTCTCAGATCGTCGCCCCACCTAGCCGGAGGGCGTCCTACACTACGTGCGCCTAAACGCGGTCTACACTCGAGTATTAGTTCGCTCCAGCGATTGTCGGTTCTGCGGCAAACATGGCCGGCCCACTGCCACTTCAGCTTACTAATCCTCTGAGCTATATACTAAGGTTCAATTCATACTAACCCGTAGTGGAAACACATCGAAGCGTCAATCCAAAACTTAACAGTAAATTCAGACGCGCGAAATCTCGAATGCGCGTTAATTCGCGCGTCTTTTTGATCGAGTGAGTGAAGCAAACGAAGATCTTAGACCCTGACCAGATGAGGCGTTTTACTCGCGAGTACACACGCGCTTAGACACTCGCGCGTTCCCGAGATATTAGAAATACATATATCGCGTCCAGAACCTGCCGCGCGTTTCTTCATACAATAAATTGAAACGCACGTGTGGATTCGCGCGTAAAACGCCCCCTCTGGACAGCCTCTTAGTGACAACTTGGGCAAAAATGGTTTGTATGTTTGTTCGTCGAGATCTTTTGAACCGCTTATCCGATCTTCACAGAATTAGTTTAGAGATAGTTCTTTTCAGTTTTTCTGGTTTAAACATTCAAGTAAATCGGTCACAGGGTTAGAACGTTTTGAGGTTCCAGAGGGAGTACCAGAATAAGTCGTACCGAAAGATATTTCGGTACGACTTATTCATCATATGACTTATGTGATATATATACTTATGTGACATATGTGATGGGCTTTGTTTAGACATTCCAAAAGCGGTTTTATTTTTATTCTATGTTAAATAGTTTTTGAGTTGTTGTAAAAATCATTATCTTATATATATAATTCTCGTGTCGAAATGTTCGTTCCCGTACTCCTCCGAAACGGCTTGACCAATTCTCATGAAATTTTGTGGGCATATTGAGTAGGTCTGAGGATCGGCCAACATCTATTTTTCATACCCCTTAGTGATAAGGGTTGCACGCGAGCAAAGCCGCGGGCGACTGCTAGTAATAAATAAAAGTGATAATTTTTACAACTCAACTTGAACAATTTGATTAGATGTTGGTTTATTTCAGCTGATGAAGCATTTTGTGGATATAGACGAGAATATAAAGGATATAAGAATACCACCGCCCGCTGAAGGCAAGAAAAGCGCTATCGCGTTTATGGAAGTCAAGAATGAATCTTCTTATGAGGTAACTTTCAGGATACTATCCTACTAATATTATACACGCGAAAGTTTGTAAGGATGCATGTATGTATGCTTGTTCGTTCCGCTTTCACGCAAAAACTACTGATCCGATTTGGATTTTAATTTTAAAACTTGGAATAAAATTGCCCATGACCTGGATTAACACATAAACTACTTTTCATCCTGGAAAATTAAAAGGGACGCGAACGAAGTCGCGGGCGGAAGCTAGTTTAAGTATAATTCAAACAAAGTGGTTGTTGGAAGCCACCGGTGGCTGTGGTCATTGGCCCGTTTGCTATCATCCTAAGATTGACCAACATTGTTTGTTTGTAACTACAGATGGCGCTCTCAAAGCATCACTCAATGTTCGACAATAAAAGAATCAATGTTATGTACACGGCGCAACAGAATGGGAAAATCAGCAAGAGTGAAGCCAAGGTATGAATAAAAATACTATCTATCTATACTATACTATTATAAAACTGTAAAAAAGCCAAAAACTAAAATTAAAGATATGGATAAACTAAATATACAGATCTACTAAATAAACGATTCTGATTTCGAAAATCGAGTTTGTCTGTTTATTCGCGCATCACGCCTTAACTACTGGACCAATTTCAATGAAACTTATACCACTTAGAAGCCCTTTTTCCGGATTGAAACATAGGTTATATTTTATTGAAATTAAAGGCGTGGATTCTTAGATACAGCTTGACCTCTCTAAACCAAAAGCATCCTTTGACACGAGGTTCATCGTATGCTGGTTGTCTGGTATTTTTTGGTGGAAAGTTACGCACGTGTACGACGTTGCGGGTATCAGCTAGTATGTTATACAAACTCAAACCGTAATAAGATTTTCTTTGTTGACAGGGAAAAGCAGCAAAGTTGGTAGCCCTACAGAAATCCGGCAAACTAGTGGGCAGCACGGCGGTCAGCAAGAAGCGCAGCCATCGACGGAATATCATGAAGCAGGCGAGAGCGAGGGAGACGGCTGCTGAAAACGCGTGACAATAATGTTTAAATATAATGTTTTAGTACAATTGTACATAATAAATAATTTTAAAATAACTGTTGTGTGTTTCTTACCGTAGGCACAGATCATATAATATAGGTTTCGACTGCAAAACATTCACAATAAAACATGCACAACTCTGTGAAGATATCGATTTGCGTTTCCACTGCGAAACCTTGTGCATGTTTGTCATATTGAATCTTGTGCATACTATATTAAGAATTTTCTTGATTGTAAAAACCATCGTTTGTGAGGATTGTGTTGTGAAGGTTTTATTCTGAATGTTTTTAAGTGGAAACACGCAGTTATACCCTAATATTAATAACATCTTGGAATAGTTACACCGTGTTTTGTTTCTTTGATCGACTTTGAATCTGCTTGTCAATGCAAAAATACTACTCCAATCTATTTGAGTATGGTAACACTACAGATCACATAATACTAGTACAGTACGGCCGGCGGATCTAGACCGGCGTTAAGTTCGTTCGGAACGCTGCGCAGTAGTCACTTTTAGGGTCGAATAGGTGGTTTGTCTCGCCTGTACCTGCGCACAATTTCCGAAAGCGCAACTTCAGACCGGTCTAGATCCGCCGGCCGTAGTGTACCTACTACCTAACAGATGAACCTACCCATAGTTTATATCTGAAAAGGTTAAAACTACAATAAAACAAACAAATAGTGCTTCAAAAATTATTTATTTATCGTATATATAATTTATATAACCATTTATAGTTAAAATCAATGCACACGTAAACCAAACATACAAAATTGCAAACCATATATCCTGGCAGGAGTCGCTCGCCAAATATATGCTGTGAAGTTAGCTGCAAGTTTCGCTATTTCTTAATTGCGAAGCCTTGTGGCTACATTCACGACCGTATACTGGCGAAAGTTGAAATTATAAAAGGCCCCATTTTATATACTAAACTGAAGAATTTGTAAGAGATGGATTTTACAACGGCTAAATGATTAAAAACGAAAGAAAAAAGTTTTAGAAGTATTGGAATAACCCTTATTACTTCCTTCGATTACCGCTACTTTAGATTCGGTTCGACTGATATCGCCGAGGGGTATCGATACTTTTTTAGTATCGGTAAAGATTATAACGATTCTTTAGAGATCCTTGAGATTTTAGTCCGAAAACGATTCTTTCCGTAGTATATACTTATATACTTAGCTGATTTATGATACTAATTTGATATAACAGTAAAAAATATAATGGACCTTCTATATTTCGACTTCGACTGTAAGTATGCGCACAGTATACAGAACTAAGTAGTAAATAATTTATTTAAAAACGTCTATTTAGTTAAAAGCTGCTCGTATTATCTAAATTAATACTTTTTTTCTTAAATACTCTGCTGAGAAAGTTAAAAAGCCATGTTTTGTGCGATATTTATTTCTTATAGTGTTGGGACATACGCGAACTACAATCATCGATAGTCGATGATTTTTATGGTAGAATGTCACGTGATCCTCATGCTACCAAGTTAGTAGCTGGGTAGTTTTAGATGTCAAAACTTTAAAGAAATAAATATTGCAAAAAATATTGTGATAACCAAAAAAGTATCCTGTAAAATAAGTACCAGTAGTTTTCCGGCGATTACAAGACAAACTACATAAACATCGAAATAAATAAAAAGTTATAAAATAATAAATAGAAATGGACTA
Organism: Eulithis testata; assembly: GCA_947507515.1. Classification (NCBI taxonomy): domain Eukaryota; kingdom Metazoa; phylum Arthropoda; class Insecta; order Lepidoptera; family Geometridae; genus Eulithis; species Eulithis testata. The sequence continues at coordinate 3,195,705 of OX382221.1, forward strand.
TTATATGTTTAACTTGACTGACATACATTCAATATTTTTACAACACTACTAATATTCGAGAAGAACAGATTTTTAAAATACCTAAAAAACAAATCACAAATTTCCTCAAAAACAATCTACCTAGTCGATTGACTTGGACATTTCAAAAAGGATATCTTAATTGCAAAATTATACTGCTAAAACTACGCTGAAACTATGTTGAATTGAAAAGTTGACATTAGATTTATTGTCAATACAACTATTGTATCTCCTTAAAAGTTATATATAGCGTTCTAAAAAAAATATAAAAGCTGTTAAAATCATACGACTATAGATTTACATTAATTATTATAACGGCCGATTAGACATTTGAATGTCGACATTTGAATAACAGAGAAAAGTTACATCGAGTTTCGAATTTGTTACTAAGGGCTAGTTACTTGACGAGTTAGGCCCTACGCTACACTTAACACTCTATCTCTAAATACACCAGTCTAATACCGAAAATTTTAATAAGATCTCTATGTTTAATTTTTACATCACCAAGTATACACAATTCAAATCTACCTTAAAAAAACTGGCCACCAATGAACGAGTATTCAAATTAAAAATTCTGGTTAAAAATACTGTTTCGTTGCAACGCGCAAATGATGCTTTAAAAAATAATATCTATACCGAATGACATCTTTCTAGTTTAAAATAGATCTCATCTAATACTTTTAAGACTTAAAAACTAATATTTACAGTACTATTAAATATAACAACGAAATGTGCGTTGTTCACAATTTTTATTTAAAAAAAAAACCATCAAGTTTTTGTAAAAACTTTTGATGAGATTCTCCAATGTCATATCCAATTTTTAACCTTATTATTCAGGGTTCTTAGGTCCATTTTATATGGAATGTTATCGTATAATCCTCTGAACGAAGATTTTTTTCAACAATGGAATGAAATGTCATGGGTCACTGCATTTTTTTTTTTGTTGTTCTGCCATGATACTTTTGGAAAAATAATATCGATAAGTCGATAATAGTGTTACAACACTCACATCCCTAGTTTTCATATAATCAAAGCAAAGATACAGATTACCGCAACTGTCAACAACCAGTCAGTAATAATACAAATATAATGTATATTGTCGGAATACTACGATACAAACAAAATGATTATATAATCGTGTCGATTCTGTTTGCCACTGTTGTAAATACTTTTGGTGCATTTTTCTGAACTAATAATGGATAGATATATATTGGTATCGATTCGGTTGTTGCATTTTTCTAAACTAAACTTATTTGACAGCACTAAAAATGTTGCCGTCCCTTTCTCATAAACTGAAACGACAAGGACGGCTATAATTTTAGAGCTGTCAAATTAGGTTAGTTTAGAAAAAGGCAACAACCGAATCGATACCATTATATCTTTATTGTACACCAAAATAAAAGAAAAAAAAATACATGGAAATTATGAAAAACAAATATGAATCACAATGGGCGGTTTTATCGCTATAAGCGATCTCTTCCAGACAACCTTTGAATGGACAGGAACGTTAGATTAGATAAGATTAATGATTAAGATAATAATTTGACAGGGCTAAAACTATAGCCGTATTTGTTGTGTCAGTTTAAGAGAGGGATGGCAACATTTTTAGTGCTGTCAAATTAGGTAAGTTTAGAAAAATACAACCACAGAATCGACCCCAGTGACAATTCAAAGTACGTATATTTTCTGATAAATATATATAAGGTTGAACAAGTCGCAGTCAGTCGCACACCTTTCCATACAAACGTGGAAGGGTAACCACTCCACTGTTTGACGTTGAACAACCAAAACTAAGGATTATATCAATTTATCTCGTCATAATCTATGTCTGTATACAGCGCAAACCGTAAAAAAAGTATTCATTTAAAAAATACAAGCTAACAATACTTTCCATACGAAAGTTTAGAAGCTTGTATTTTTTAAATGAATACTTTTTTTACGGTTTGCGCTGTATACAGACATAGATTATGACGAGATAAATTGATATAATCCTTAGTTTTGGTTGTTCAACGTCAAACAGTGGAGTGGTTACCCTTCCACGTTTGTATGGAAAGGTGTGCGACTGACTGCGACTTGTTCAACCTTAAAAAATATTCTTGGGACGTTTCTCACAACGCCCTCTAGTCCCATACTAAGCAAACTGATGACAGATGTGTTATAACAAGATCAGAGCCCATTAGTCTGAGTTTATGTTGATTTGAGATAAGCGAGAATCGAGAAACTCGCCGTTTTTGCATGGAGAAAAATTGTTTGCAAATCTCCCGCTAGAGGCGCTTATTTTTTTCATACAAAAAATCTCGCAAGTCGTTTATTACTTGCCGATAGTTCCACAAAGTAACATGCGCATGTCCAAGTATAGACCCCGACACGTTTTAATAGCTCTCAGTGAAAATGTAGGGGAATATCTTAATCTCTTTCTATCCTGTCTTTTTCGCTGCAGCCAAGTACTGTCCCACTTCCCCTCAATTGACAATCAGAGAGCTATTAAACCGTGTCGGCGAGCTATACCAAATCTGTCAGATTTATTTACTCAACAATAGTGGTTTTGTATGAAAAATGTTTCTAAACTTGTCCGCTAGGGGCGCTTATGGCGTCTTCATACAAAAATCAAATCACACATTATCAAAGTAAATATTATTTCAATATGGTGTTGGATCTTTTTTGATCAATTATTGTTTTATTTTGTGCTCTATTCCAACATACTCAAGGTCTACAATCAGATACTCATTTAGCTTTACACTATCATTTACCGCCATCTTTTTTTTCCATTATCAACCAATATTGCTTTCACACAGTTACCCGTATTTTTCTGCATTTTATCCTTTATTACAACTACCATAAAGCTTACTTTCAGATATTTACCTAGCACTTTTCAATTCAGATACTAACCAGAGTTATTCTCACCACGTACAACCATTTTCCTATCTATTCCTATCGTGTTAAGGTTTAAAGTTGAATCACATCGACAACCTATATTTATTTCACAAATCAGTTTTCTCACTTTTCGATACAATCTCACTGCTTACCCCTTATTCCTACCTTACATAAGGTACAATTTAACACGTTCCCTGTCCAGGTGCCCCCAAATGAAAAAAAGGTTCATGGCCCCCATGAACCTTTTTTTCAGGAGTCCGTGCTTCCACTATGGGTTCACAACTTCAATGGCCCCACACTGGTTTGTCAGTTTTTGGAAGTATGAAGTTGTCAAATCATTTTGTATGGGGACTGGGAACGCGTTAACCAGTAATAAGTCCCTTGCATCTAATCCAGATGGTATAAACAGTATCAGGGGCCACTTTATACCCATCTATGTACTGTCCGCTGCAGTGGCTGGTACATGTTTATACAAGGTGTAACATAATTACCCTATAAGCTCGAAGGAGGCGTAATCAGACCGACCACTTCAGTGCTTGGACATGTGCAAAGGGTCAATAAATCGTAATTGAAATTATCACACAAAAGTACAACTTTTATTATTTTAGAAATTTGCGACAACCCTAAGTGTTTGTTTGCTATTTACGTAAACCCGCACACACGCATGCACACGTAGGTACCATTCTACCGCGTCGCACGCACACGCATGCTGTGTGTACGTACATTTTAAGTAAAAGTTACGAGCTCATTTCATGAATAAAAAACTTCAAAATCTCAAAAGTCGTAGAACAAACACTGTTCGCCATTACCTGTAAAATACCCCCCTTCGGACTTATAGGGTAATTATGTTACCCCGTGTATACATTATGCTTGTATACCACCCTCTCAGTCTAGTCGACACACACAGTTAAGACATCGTCAATACTTAATAAGCTGGCTAAGCTATTCACAAAATCAGCATTATTTGACACTATATTTGTTTCACACACTTTTGTCCACGGTTTTGATTTGACACCATTTGTTTCTTTCTGTTGTTATTTAGGTATCAAGATGTTAAAATGATTACTAGTAACGCCATCTATCCCTTTCGAATGTGTACTTATATAAAACGTCAATCCTCGTAAGAATAAAATATGGCAGTCTGTTGCGAACCATACTGTTGTTTCTCTATACTTCCACACACTTTTGACCACGGTTTTTTCATTTCACCCCTTATTACTAGTAGTATAAGGTGTATATTCAGATGTTGACCCAGCGTTCTTCAAAGAACTGCCTCATGTTATGACCAGCTCTCCCCACTGGACTGTAATCTTCATTGAAAACCTCACAGTTGCTAAAGATTAGACGGACATCGGATGCGAATTCTTCTTTACATTTGTATCTGAAACAAATATAAATGTGTTAGTTATACTACTCGAGTGTTCAATGCAAACATAGATATTAAGGCGTATGTATAAGGCAGACAACCCTCTCGCTCGCACATTTCAACATTTTTGAAGATATAATATAACTAAATGTAATTATGTGAAATTGCAGAGTTTCAGGGTCGAGAGAATAACAATGCGAAGGTTCAGTAAAAATATCACATTGATCCAAACAAGTTTTCCGACCAAAAAACTTATACCAATGCGATAAATTTAAGTGCACATTTTTTGGCTAGATAACTTGTTTGGATCAATGTGATACTTTTACTGAACCTTCGCATTGTTATTCTCTCGACCCTGAAGCTCTGCAATTTCACATAATTACATTTAGTTATATTATATCTTCAAAAATGTTGAAATGTGCGAGCGAGAGGGTTGTCTGCCTTTTACATACGCCTTAAGGATTTGTATCTGAACATGTAATTTGTCTATGGTTTGAACCACGAAAAAAGTAAGAATACAGTGTACTAAATTACTATCTAAAATGTGTTTTATTATTACAAAACTCAAAATTATTCTGTACAAGCACGCTCGTATGAGTTAGTGGCCAACTCTGATGACGGAGTTTTTAGGCCGCCGTAAGGCCTCCGTCATGGCTTAACGGCTGAGCCGGCTTAGTTTAACGTGCACGAAGCACGGAAGCGCTCAATGTATGCTAACGGTCACCCATCCAAATAGTGACCGCGCAGAACACCGCTTAACTTAGATAATCGGTGAAGATTGACTGAGCAAGCCTAGCCACGAGCGCTTCTTACTTACATGGTGTCGTTAAGTTTTCGCTTGATAGTAGAAAGGTCCATTGGACATTTGATAACTTTCTTGTACTGCGGGAATTGCTTCGTGTTCACGGGAATTAGGAATGGCCACGCGTGTTCGTGCATCTCCATATCTCCAAGTAAATTCCTGTTAAAGCAAGCAAGATCGTATGAGTGGCCAACCCTAGTGACGCGTTTTTAGGCCGCCTAAAGGCCTCCGTCGTGGCTTAACGACTGCTAGAGTCGAGACCGACAGTTTTAAAGTGGCCTCCGAAGAAATTCCTTTTAAAATAAATATTCTTGGGCATTGCACATCGCCATCTAGTCCCAAGCTAAGCAACGCTTGTACTATGGGAACTAGATTGTTGATGAATACTTATATACATGTTTTTGTAAATACATACTTATAGGTTCCGCCCGCGACTTGATCCTAATGATTTTCCGGGATAAAAAATTGCCTATCTGTTTATCCAGGTTACGAACTACCTATATATATTCCCATCCAAATCGGACCAGTAGTTGCAGCACGATTGACATACAAACATCCAAACTTTGACTATTATAATATTAGTAGGATAGTAACAACCAGACATAGAATAAACATCTATGTGTGCCACACACAAATGGTTCTCAGTGGGGATCGAACCCACGACCTACAGCACGGAAGGCAGAGCCACTACCGACTGAACTTTGACGCCTAATCCATACTTAATATTATAAATTAAGTATGGATAAGTATTAAGTATTGACAGGCGTCATGGCTCAGTCGGTAGTAGCTCTGCCTTCTGTGCTGTGGGTCGTGGGTTCGATCCCCACCGAGAACAAAACATTTGTGTGTGGCAAACATAGATGTTTGTTCTGTGTCTGGGTGTCTATGTATTATAAGTATGTATTTACAAAAGAAAAAGTATATTAAGTATTCTATCAGCCATCTAGTTCCCATAGTACAAGCTTTGCTTAGTTTGGGACTAGAAGGCGTTGTGTTAAATGTCCGTGAATATTTATTTATTTTATTTTATTTATAAATGCGAAAGTAACTCTGTCTGTCTGTCTGTCTCGCTTTCACGCCAAAACTACAGAACCGATTTGAATGAAATTTGGTACACAGATAGTCTAAGAGCCTGAGAAAGGACATAGGCTACTTTTTAATGCAAAAAAGGGTTGTAAGGGGTTGAAAAGGGGGGTGAAAGTTCCTTAACCTTTTTCATGAAAACTTTTTTAATGTCACATTTGAAATAACTGTCAGTTGTTTGACAGCTTACTGTCAAACAACTGACAGTGTTATTTCAGTGTTATTTAAAGTTTGAATGACAGGACAACGTCTGTCGGGTCAGCCAGTGGTACATACTTGCAAAACTGTAGTTCCTTTGCTATCTTCTTGGCTGTGTTCTTTTCTTTCTTCGCTCGGGACACTAGTGGCACGTTTTCGCTGTCAAGATCACCTGTCAAAAAATAACTGGTTTTAAAATAGCAAGAAGCATGCTTCGAATAACTTGACTTATATTATTTCAAATATCTCACTTGACACTGGCAAAATTGTCCGTTGAAATGACGGGTAACTACTCCCATTTGTTCTATAGGACTGTTTTTAAAACTTGTTTATCTCTGTAGTTCCATGGTAGGACTATTGAAACTAGCCCATTAGGGCTAGTTTTCGTTTCAATAGTCCTACCCAAATGGAAGTTACCAGATATTAGGGATAAAAAAAGTTTTAACAGTTCTAGACGTAACAGTACTATAGAACATTTGTTCTATAGAACATTCATGCATTCGTCATTTCGGACAGGACGGACAGGGGCCATAAAACGAAGAAGAAGGAATGGGATTCGAGCTCTGTCATTTAGTAGCAACATTAGCACATTTATTTTAATAGTTTTTCTTGTGTTATTGTGAGTATTGTTGTTTAATTTTGGTGGAATTTTAACGAATAATACTTGAGTTCGTGACATAAAGTGTGAGTCGTTTATTTTAACAGAACGCCTTCTAGTGCCAAACTAAGCAAAGCTTGTACTATGAGAACTTAATTGCTGATAGAATACATACATACATTTTTTTGGTATATACATACTTATAATACATAGTAACACCCAGGCACAATGTAAATATGCTTTGACTTTGAGAAATTGGTTTTTCAAGTTTATAAACGATTTATAACATTTTTTTTGTTATTAGACTGACCATCGATAACCGGTTCGTTGTCATGATGCGGTAAAGCTCCGTTCTCACCGACGTACTGTAACGCGCGACGCTTTTCAGGCGGCGGTGCGTCATCGCCGAATTCAGGTTGTGCCACCACTGTAACAAATATAATAATATAACAATTATTATTAATAAATACTCATGGAAATTTCACACAACGCCCTCTAGTCCCAAACTAAGCAAAGCTTGTGCTATGGGAACTAGATTGCTGATAGAATACATATATACATTTTTTTGTATATACATACTTATAATACATAGTAACACCCAGACATAGCTTAGAACATCTATAATAAATAATAATCATAGTATATTTTATTTCATTATTATTTAATTAGTAATTCAATTTTTATTCTTATATAGTACACCCTGGCCGACTTTCCTATTTATACGCTCCTCTCCATCCAAGGGTTGTCTGGAAGAAATTGCTCCCTAGCGTGAAGACCGCCCATTGTACGTTCAATCTTATTTTGTGTTTAGGCTGCCTCGCATATTAGTTTGTAAGGTGTACCTACACTACCTACGTACAATGAAGTTTTCATTCATTCGTTCATCTATGTATCAAATGCACAAATGTTTGTTCTCAATGGGGATCGAACCCACGACCCACAGCACGGAAGGCAGAGCTATTACCGACTGTGACGCCTGTCAATAATTCCGTTTCTAACCTGGATGATGATGGATCCCGTTCTCCGGTTCTGGCAGGTTGTCTTCCAGTTTGTCAGGTTCCACCTTCTCCGGCGTGTGCATGATGTTAGACTCTTCAGCTGTTGTCGATGTAGACGCTAGCGATGCCGCCGGACTGTAGATAACACAAATATAATATAATTTTTATTTTTCTGTATTTACCTAGGTATATATAATATTAATAGTTTTATAATTCTTGTACCACTTGTTTGGTACCTATAAAAACACGCCACACCATATTTTTGGTCGGAAAACTTGTTTGGATCAATGTGATATTTTTACTGAACCTTTACATTGTTGTTCTCTCGACCCTGAACCTCTGCAATTTCACATACTTACATTTAGTTATATTATATCTTCAGAAATGTTGAAATGTGCGAGGGAGAAGGTTGTCTGACGTTACCCTTCGCCTTAAATATTTAAGCACTATCCTAAAAAGTAAAAATTAGATAGTACCTAGGCACCATACTGCTGTCTAGATCCAGGTTATCCTTATGCTTGGTTTCTCGTTTCTTGGTGTTGCGCGGCTTCTTAGGCGGCGCTCGGGATATGCACTGATTACAATACCATTTGCCACGGGGATTCTGAAATATACATTATTGTTAGAGATATTTTGGCTTGCCACTGTCATGACATGGCGTAGAGGACATCTAGCTAGACTTTAGGCCAACATGTTGACGTTGACACGCGCTCGCTCTCGTGTCACAAATATCGCAGTTTCGTTCCATAGTTATACGTTCGAGATTGTTGGTCTGTGGTTAGGTCTATGGTTATCTATGGAAGTGATTGGGGATATTGTCTTCTGGTGATTTTTGGGCGCACTTCTGAATTTGTAATTTGATCGTTTTTATGTCTATTCGAGTAAAATCAATAAGATTTTGATGCTCTGTGTCTCTTTTTGAGTAATGTCTGATCAAGTTTCCAAAATTATCTATACTATTATAAAACTGTAAAAAAGCCAAAAACTAAAGATAAACTAAATATGCAGAGTTTGTCTGTTTGTTTGTTCGCGGATCACGATGTTTATTGTTATGCTAAGTTGTTATTTATATTAACAACATCGTGAGGTCTGGCTTTTTCTTAGTAAATAGGATAAATCAGAGAAGTGCCAATAATTTGTGGGGTGCCAAGATTAGGGTAGTTTACCCTACATATTTTTATTTTTAGTAAATATATAGGTACATATATAATACACACAAATAAATAACACGTACTTACCTTATGTAAGGGTGGGTAGTGACAATCCTGATGGTATGCTCTAACACAGAGTGCGCAAGGGATGGTTCTCCCCGAGCCGCCAGCACCGCCGCAAACAATGCACACGCGCTCGCCCCTGGCTTTGTTCACGCATTCCCAACAGTACCTGTTGATAAAATACAGAAATACAGATAACACACCAAAATCATAAAAATCAATGAATTCCGTGAGAAATGTGTGTAAATAATATAATTTATAAGTTTAAAACCTGCCAAACTGCTCAACCGATTTGAAAAAAATATATCAAAAAAATTCAAATTGGTTCATACATGACAGAGTTCATGAGGTTACAAACCGAAAAAAAAACCGTTACTGTTTGCTATACTTATAATAAACTTTTTTTATTGTTTTAATTTTAATTTTTTCAAGGGTGATTTTTCAGAGGTTAAATTTTTTAACCCCCAAAAATCCTCCTCTAAAAATCTCCCATGCTAAAAAAATCCAGTGGGATTTTTGTGAGAATGAGGGATTTTTCGAAGGTTAAAATTTAAACCCCAAAAAATCCGTCTTGCTCATAAAATCCAGGGGAATTTTTGTAACAATGGATGATTTTTCGGAGGTATCATTTTAGCTTAAAACAAGTACTCACCAATCTCCTTCGGGTATTTTATCCATGCTAGGTTTGAAGCAGTACGTATGGTATCCTTTGTCACAACCATCACATAACAGTAGTTGGTCTTCATTGTCACCGCACAGGCAGAATTGACAGTTCTGTAAGAAAATTTATAAGTTTAAAAATAATAATAAATAAATATTCACGGACACTTAACACAACGCCTTCTAGTCCCAAACTAAGCAAAGCTTGTACTATGGAAACTAGATGGCTGATAGAATACATACATTTTTGTTTGTAAATACATACTTATAATACATAGAAACATCCAGACACAGAACAAACATCTATGTTTACAACACACAAATGTTTGTTTTCGGTGGGGATCGAACCCACGACCCACAGCACGGAAGGCAGAGCTACTACCGACTGAGCCGTGACGCCTGTCACCGTCAATACCGACGTCAATTTGATTATGTTCCGGCTTCATTATCAGATGATGATGATGTTAGTTTTAGTTTTACTATTGTTACTAGTTGGAACGAAGTTCCTTATTGCGCGTTGCGAAAGGGGGCTAGACGGAGAAAATTAAGACCAAAAGTTGTCGCGACACTTTATTCAAACTTTGACAACGTAATTCGAACAAATTGGTGCAGGAAGTTTTTTTTTAATATCGTGTGCGTGTACGTTCTCAACCGAAACAAATGAATGTAGGTATTGTTGGAAGTTTTTGTTTTTAGGGTTCGTTAAGGTTCTTATAGAAAATATTATAAGAAAACAACACCTTAAGGAACTTCGTTCCATCCGGGTGTCCCTTGACACCTCTCAAGTTGTTTTTTTTTGTTATTGTATAAGTTGTTGCTTGTTCCTGTACGCATGCTGTGGTACGCTATAACTATGAGAGCACCTTGTTTTATTACTGTTTAAATGCAACTTTAATTGTGTTGTGTAAACCGGTGTTGGATAACGGATCATTAAAAAAAATTATACTTATACTAATGTAATTGTTTTTCGATAATGCGCTACATGTTGGACCACACCCTTACCACTTTCATAACGCTCTTGTCCCATGCCACGCCTGATTCAAACGCTTGTAGTGACGTAATCGTTTTTTTTTGCAATACGCTAGATGTATGACTACACCCTTATCTCTTTCATGGTTTTGTTCCACGCCACGCCCGCATCTAACGCTTGTAGTAACATAATCGTTTCCTGCTAATACGCTACATGTTGGACCACACCCTTACCGCTTTCATAATGCTCTTGTCCCAAGCCACGCCCGCTTCTAACGCCTGCAGTAACATCGCTAGTTGAGCGGATGTGTTACATCTCGCTACCGCTTCTCGCCAGTTCGCTAATCCTCGGGCCACGCCTTTTGTGTCAGCTGTTAAACAAAATAACACAATTTTATTTACAACTAGCCGTGTCCCGCGGCGTTGCTCGCGTTAGAGTGTGACTTTTCAAAATTCCTTTCTTAGTGCACCCCTACATTATATAAGGATACTACCCTCCAAATTTCATACCTCTAGGACTTATAGTTTAGGCTGTGCGTTGATTCTATGTCAGCTTCAAAAGAGTTTTATATAATATTGACCAGCTGATACCCGCGACTGCGTACGCGTGCTATACTTTCCAGCAAAATATCTGTCAACCAGCGTACGATGAACCTCGCAGCAAATGGCTGCTTTTGGTTCAGAGAGTTCAAGCTGTATCTAAGAATCCACGTATTTGATTTCAATAAAACTTACGTTTTCCTTCGTTAGGGCTGTCAGAGTTTTGCGGTGAGGCTGCAGAGGCGTTGCCATGTTCAGCTTGTAATACTGCACCGATGTTGGCTTCTGTTGTGCTGTGGACAAACGTTTTATTCAATTGCTTATACGCCACTGTAGATAAATAAAGAATTTTGGAATTTTAACCAATAATACTTGAGGTAGCCTCATAAAGTGTGAGCCATTGGATTTGAATTTATTTATTTTCAATTTTAATTTATTTGTTTCAATTTATTTATTCAGGTAAAACAAAATAACGTAACAGAATCTTTTCAATGGCGTTATTCTATTCAACATTAGATTAATAAATAAATGGAATAAATGTGTATGACGTTTTGAAGGGAAAATTCATCATTTTGCCTTCGAAACAAACGACAGTCGACTCGACGAATGACTTGACTAATATTATTTCGACTAATTCACGTGACATTGGCAAAGTTGTCTGTCGAAATGACGGACAGAGGCCAGAAAGTTTTACTCTGGCGTGAAGTCAATTCATAGACTATAAAGAGGTTTAGTTACAAAGTACAAAGTCAAAGTCAAAAATCTTTTATTCAATAAAATCTCACTGATCACTTCGAATCGTCATTACGTTTTGTATGATTAGGTATGATTACATATTTTTTTTATTGGATGAGTTGGAGCTAGTTCGTCCCAAGCTTGTTTGTCTTCTAAATAATCTGATTATTTAGAAGATTTTCCATTTAAGTACTTAAATGTTTAAATACACATTAATGAATGTTAAGTGTCTTACTGTTTTGAACATACATAGTTTTTGACCTTTGCCTAGTAGTGACCGGAAAATGTTAGTAACAAAAATAACTAAGTAAAATTAATTAACGGTGAAATTAAATTATATGAGATGTCTACCGTGCCTGGAGAACTAATCATAAGTATTATTAGTATTATTCACAAAGATTTTGACATAAACAACTTTTCCACAGATAAAAACACACACAAACGAGTCATGCAAACCTTCACCAAAACACAACCATCATACTAATATTATAAATGTGAATGTAAGTTTGTTTATTACGCTTTCACGCGAAAACTACTTAACCGATCATCATGAAACACATATTCTTGGAGGTATTAGAAGTAATATAGGATACTTTTTATCGCGGAAAACCAACAGGATGCGAACGAAGTCGCGGGTATCAGCTAGTCTTAAATAAATCAAAACCTATAAATACTAATCTCAGTCCGAAGGCTTAAAACAATCGTAGGTATTAAGGTGCTCTAATTATTCGCATTGAAATGAATATGAGTTTATGATACGCGTTACAAAGAACAATTTCTAAGCTTTTTATTAGTGGGGTGTAAAAACCAAACCAAACGTCATACTAAGAAAATGATAATGACCACACGTTTTTTGAGTCAGTTGTTAATCCGAATGTCATACTAAGAAACTCGTAATGACCAAATAGTGAAACTAATGCCGTTTAAAATTTACAAAATGTTTGTACTATTTATATATCCTAAAACGCAAAACAAAACCATCTACTACAGTTAGTGGCACAAATAACCCAAATAACGTACGAAGAAACTCGTAATGTCCAAATGGTGTTACAAATTCCGTTTAAAATTTATAAGATTACCAGAAGTTTCTACCACAATTTCAACGCTTATTTCTATTTAAATACCAATTCTTTTCTTAAATAAAAAACCAAAAACAAACCATCTACTCACCAACACAATGCAATGATTTCCTGAATGATAAGCGTCTACCCACCACACTTAATAATCAGAGTTCACTTTACCTAGCGTACCTTTGTACCAAAGGCGGTTTGAGATATCTCCTTTCGATGTGAGCTTCGACTTGCGCTAGCTTGTGTCGTGATCGCGCGACTATTTCCGCTCCAGTCGCGTCTTCTGGCATTTGTAGGCGGGATGGTCGCCAACCTTTCACCTGCATTGACCCGGTCGCTACTCGTTCTTCTAAAGCCTCCACCTGCAAGTTTTAAGGCTTAATGATCTGGACCTATGGCTAATTACGTATGTCATTATTGTAGGTATTTTTTTACATATTATTGGCAAAAGTTTGACCACAATCTTCTTTTTTTTCTTGTGGCTGTTCAGTGGCTAGGGCTGCCAAGAATTTGCCAGTGTTTGTTGGCGTTTATTGACCACCATCTTACATGATGTTAAGCGATGAGACGGTCCTCGGTGTAGCACATTCAGCTAGAAGAAACCTATTTGAAAAAAAAACAAACATTCCCAAACACAGACGCCGGCAAAGAGGCGATGGTGTAGCAAAAATATAATAGTAACTGAAGTTAATTAGATATTACGGTTTATAGGTTTTTAAGTTACTTACCATAGCCAGGTAGTTAGAAGTTCTAAAGACCTGGTTACTGAAATTTTACTAATTAGCCTTATTTTTCTAACCCATTTTCTTACCATAGCAAGTAGTTGCAGATCAATTCTCCTAGCAGCGCTGGCAGAGAAGAACCCTGGTGGATCAGCGGCCGCCCATCCGCCGTTAGCAGATATCACTCGGTCTAGGTTCGATATTGACAGCTCTGTCGAGTTCACATCTCCTTTCTCTATATGTAACTGTAGAATAGATAAGAAAAAATGCAGTCAGAAACCATTTAATTTTAATTCAATTAAATTTACATGGTCGGGCTCCTCATCATCATTGCTGGTCATCATCAGACCTTGGAGTATGGCTTCCAGTTCATCAAATCGATAGAGTCTTTCAATATGATTTGTCAGAGCTGATGAATATCCTCATAACTTGGAAACAGCTGCAACAATTCTCACCAAACAAGAACATCAAACTACTTTGTTACAAAAAAAACTGCATTCAATTCAGAGCTCTACTTTCGGACCTACGAGGGCACAGACAAACAGACACACAACGTCGTCAATCTTAGAACACTCCTTCTGTGTTTCGGTCGGGGGTTAAAGACCAGCATTCGCTTAACACAGCGTCTGAATGCGTCTTTATAAGCACCTCTACATCGTATATGAATTCGAGAATATGCGACCTACAGAAAAGCACGAACATAAACTTTCTTCTAGTTATAGAATTCAAAATATAAGGTACCTTATTATTAACAGTCGGTAGGTGCTGTACGAATGCAGCGTGCAGCTCCTTCTCCCTAACTCCTCGAGGATGGAGAGAATCCATCACTTCCTTCACTTGTTCAGGGTCCGTGATCCGCCACCAGCCGTGTCTGATGGCGAAACAAGATATGAACTGTAACTTATTTAGATCACTGTGGGTTACCACTATACTCTAACAACGGGATGAAATGAAATGGGATAGTGGGCTAGGATGAAATGGGATGGGATAGTGGGATAGGATGAAATGGGATGGGATAGTAGGACAGGATGAAATGGGATGGGATAGTGGGATAGGATGAAATGAGATGGGATAGTGAGACGAAATGAAAGTGGTTGGGATAGTGGGGCGGGATGAAATGGGATGGGATAGTGGGACGGGATGAAATGGGATGGGACAGTGGAACGCGATGAAATGAGATGGGATAGGATGAAATAGGATGGGACAGTGGGACGGGATGAAATGGGATGGGACAGAAGGACGTGTTGAAATGAGATCGGATAGTGCGATAGGATGAAATGGGATGGGAGTGGGAACGGGATGAAATGAGATGGGATAGTGGGATAGGATAAAATGGGATGGGATAAGGAGACGGAATGAAATGGAATGGAATAGTGAGACGAGACGAAATGGGTTGGGATAGTGGGACAGGATGAAATGGCACGCGATGGGATTATCTATGTAACTCGTTCTTGGCACTTGCCTGAGTTCCCTAGGCACATGCTGCCGGTCTCTCTTCGCCGGCAGACCATTGATCTTGCATTTCCTCAGCTGTTCCACCTCATCTCCGGACATTTGTATCGGCGGTGGGCTGTCACACGTCACGTAAGTTGATAACGCGTTAAAGTTCAGAAGCCCGAGGCTTGTGAGGCTTTGGGCTTTCGCTTTTTGGACGGCTAGGTCGTGTTTTAGGGAGTCTGCGTGGAGTTCTTTTTCTAAATCGTTGTCCTGTAAAGAAATTAGCAATTAACTTTGACTCGTACTTACTTAACTTTGACTATTCAGTCATAGATCTACAAAGTAACTTGTGACTATACGTACTTGCTCTTTACACTCTTCTTGAACGTTATCTTCTATCCTTTTCTTCAAAGAATCTATAACATCTTGTTCTAACCCCGACATAGTTAAGCTTGAGTCGGTGTAAATGTTATTTGAAGGTACCTGTAAGTACAAAACTAAATAAAATAAAATAAATAAATATTCACGGACATTTTAACATAAAACATTTAGTTAAAAACTCGAAAAACCGATTTCAATTTGTTACTTATAAGTAATTTATACTCATAAACTTTCACTTTTGATCCTAGTTTTAGACCCTTTAGGGTGTGGCTTTTCAAAATTCCTTTCTTAGTGCGCCCCTACACTATATAAGGATACTACCCTCCAAATGTCATACCTCTAGGACTTATAGTTTAGGCTGTGCGTTGATTGTCAGTCAGCTTCAAAAGAGTTTTATATATTTAGAAGATAATTACCTGTACACTAGTAACCATACTATTCAACGTAAACAAGCTAGGATCATTCAACAAATGTAAATTATTAGATACATCCCACTTATGCCCTTGACACATAACAACTTGTTCACAAGTATGCTCATTATCGCAGAACATTGGCACGTCGTTGGCAGCTTCGTTTATGTTATTCAAAAATGAGCTCTCGTGTCGTAGGATTGAGAACCATTTTCCTTCGAGGGTACGCGTGTATAGGATGGTGTTAGCTGTGGTGGTTTCGCTCTGTTCCTGTTTTATTTCTTTTGCCTGTTTTTCTTGTTCCTCCTTTATTTGGGCCTCTTTTCTTTCTGCGTCTGTAAGAGGTATATTAGATTTTTTTTAAATAAACTTTGAAAAGTCAGTTGAGCTATCTATAAATCGTTTGCAAGGGTTTGTTGATAGCTCAACTATTTCATGTGTATTTTGTAAATATTGTAAACTAGGTGCCGCCCGCAACTTAGTTCGCGTCCCGTTGGATCCCGTTGATTTTTCAGGATAAAAAGTAGCCTATGTGTTAATCCAGGTCACGGACAATATATATTCCAAGTTTCATCCAAATCGGATCAGTAGTTTTTACATGAAAGAGTAACAAACATCCATACTTACAAACTTTCGCGTTTATAATATTAGTAGGATACTGTAATAGATGTATTTTTTTTCTGTGATTAAACGTAATTGCTAAAGACACTGTATGAAAAGGTATTGTGTTAAAAAAAACTATGAATAAATATTCATGGATATTTCACACAACGCCCTCTAGTCCCAAACTAAGCAAAGCTTGTACTATGGGAACTAGATTGCTGATAGAATAATTATATACATTTTTTTTTGTAAATGCATACTTATAATACATAGTAACACCCAGACATAGAACAAACATTAGCCACACACTAATGTGTTATTGATGGAGAACGAACCCACGACCCATAGCACGGAAAGCAGAGCTAATACCGACTGAGCCATGACGCCTGTCATATGTAGAACTAGCCGTCTCCCGCGGCGTTGCTCGCGTTAGAGTGTGACTTTTCAAAATTCCTTTCTTAGTGCACCCCCACACTATATAAAGATACTGCCCTCCAAATTTCAGACCTCTAGGACTTATAGTTTAGGCTGTGCGTTGTTCAGTCAGCTTCAAAAGAGTTTTATATTATATTGATGATGATGATTTACATTCAACTGTGATCTACTAAACTTTTCTCGAACCCACGACCCACAGCGCGAAAGGCAGATTTATTACCATCTGAGCTGTGACACCTGTCAATAATAAGACGAATCTACATACCTAATTGTGAAGAAACTGCTTCGGCCATCTTTCTAAGCTCCTCAAGATTATTAACCAGCGTGTCTTTACTTTCTTCTTCTTGTTCTTCAGTCTTTACCACGTTTTCAACCTGTATGGGTACAATATTGACGTTTTAACTGTAAATTAAGTTTTTTGCACTCATGGTCAAATACTCAAACGCTCAAATTATTGCCATCTCTTTCAAATGAGTAATGTCAAACAGAGGCAGAGCAATTTCAAGTGGTGCGCAAATTTGAGTGACGTTTCAGTATTCCAGCCTATGTGACGTATAGTGACTAATATAAATTGATTAACAAAACCCCTATACCATATTGATATGTAATTTTAGTTCCACTTTGAAAAATTCTATGTCAAAAGAGTTGTCAACTTGCATGACAATTAACAAAACCCCTATACCATATTGATATGTAATTTTAGTTCCACTTTGAAAAAATCTCTGTCAAAAGAGTTGTCAACTTGCATGACAACGAAACGAGATGACAACAGATTTAGCAGACATTTTAGCTAGTGCAGCTTTATCAAGACCAATATGAATAAGATTATTACTTAGATTTTAAATACTAAGGGGAATATTCATATTGGACAATGTTAGAGCATTTTTCCAAGCCGCGCTAAAATGACAGTTGAATATGAATAAAGGGGGTATATATATGTAGGTAAATGCAATTAAATAAAACACAACGAATTTCTATGTACTTATTATTTTAAGTATTTAAAAAAAAGGACATGTAAAATAAATGTTAGCTCATGGAAGTTAGTTCTTAGTGAGTATCGAACCCGCTACCTACAGCACAGATGGCGCTCTATACCAACTGAGTTCCGAGACTTACGCCCGAATCCTCAAACGCTACTTAGATTAAGTTCATGCTTTGCATGTTCAACTATTGCCATCTCTTACCAATGAGTAATGTCAAACATAGGCAGGCCAATTTTAAGTGGTGTTCATATTTGAGTGAAGTTTCAATATTCGGCGCTTACCTTGACAATTTCCTGCGGTTTATCGACAAGTTCCGCTTGCGCGGCGTACATTGCCTTGTGCGTAGGCTTCTGCACTAAGAACGCAGTGGGAATGGAGTCTTCTATATCGAGCATGTCTTGTTGACTGTTCTGTTGGTGCTGGATGTATTTCTCTTCCATTTTTATTGATGAACCTGTTGAAATATAGATTTATATCTACTGAACTATGCAAATATGGATTTTATTAGAAACTAGCTATCGGACCCAGCTTCGCACGGGTTTGCACAAATATTTGTTATGGATATTTTTTTACACTAAACTCCAATAATGTAAGCCCATGAGTATTATTAAGTGTATTATTTGAGTTTTAGTAAAGATCCCTAATTGTTTTGAAAATATAGCCTATATCACCCGGGGATAGTGTGGCCTACTATGTCCTTTCTCAGGCTCTAGACTATCTGAGTACTAAATTTTATTTATACCATTCCCCCTCTAAAAAGCTTATTTTATTCACTGAAAACAGTGAATTCAATCATCATGTTAGAATCATGTTCATTAGAATCCTTCACTTGCTCGTGACTCATTTATGGGCCTCGCTTTAAATCCGTCTTTTATGCACTAGTTGCATAATACCGCGTTCACACTATGCCCATGCCGCTGCCGGCATTAATGCCGCGATTAATTCCGGACTTATTGCCACAGCAATATCGCCTTTATTCTCACGAAGGAGCTAGGGCATGAACTTGGCGATGTTGCTGTGGCAATAAGTCCATAAGTTGTCAGATTTATCATCATCATCTCAGCCCGGTATTACCCACTGCTGGGTATAGGCCTCCTTCATGTTATGCCAGCCTCCTTGGTCCTGTGCGCGCCGCAACCAGGTCAGATTTATATGTTACAATAAATCTGATCAGATTTATATGTTCTGGTCAGATTTATATGTTATAATCTGGTCAGATTTATATGATATGCGGTTTTTGTTAGATCCAAGATAAATCTTGTGAGATACTCGGAACGCTTCACGTTCACTCCATTCATTCTTCTTCAGATCTCCACGTAGCTAAGCACATCTTGGTGCCAATAAACAAACTCTAATTAATTAATTACTGAGGTTTTATTGAGATACCAAAGAGGCGATGAGGATGGAAAATCTGATAACGTGGTAAGGCCGAAAGAGGTTTGAACTCGCAACCTACAGCACAGAAGGCAGAGCTAATACCAACTGAGCTATCAAGTCTATAGATACAACGATGAAATTACCTTCCAGTTTGCATCCTCCCTGGTTATGTTCGTATTTGATAATCTGTGTATGATCGCTCAGATTTAGTTCAGACTTGATATTTTTAAGTTCTAGTTCAGTTTTCAGTGCTTCTTCCTTCTTCTGCGCTTCTGTTTCTGGGGATTTTTCCTCTTCTGGCTCCTTCTTTTCCACTTTTCCTGTTGAAGAGGGTAGAAATTGTCACTTTAATAAATAAATATTCACGGACATATCACACAACGCCGTCTAGTCCCAAACTAAGCAAAGCTTGTACTATGGGATTTAGATAGCTGACAGAATACATTTTTTTTTTTTTTTTGTAAATACATATTTATAATACATAGTTATATGTTACCACACACAAATGTTTATTCTCGAACTTTTCGACTTTGAATTTTCATGACTTTCCTCTAGAAGATACTTTCCTACCTCTTTTCTTCTTGACTTCAGGTGGCTTCTGACTGGCTGCTGTCTCCAGAGCCTGGTGGTAGTCCATGATCTCCGGCTGGGCTGACTCCATACCCTCGACGAATATACCACCACATTTACCGAGCGACCAGTATCTACGCCAGTACCTACAAATAATACGATATATATAAATATTCTTGAACATTACATACAACACTCTCTAGTCCCAAATTAAGCAAAGCTTGTACTATAGAAACTAGAGTGCTGGTATAATACTTATATTCTACTAATATTATAAACGCGAAAGTTTGTAAGTATGGATGTTTGTTACTCTTTCACGTAAAAACTGATGATCCGATTTGGATGAAACTTGGAATATATATTGTCCGTGACCTGGATTAACACACAGGCTACTTTTTATCCCGAAAAATCAACGGGATCCAACGGGACGCGAACGAAGTCGCGGACGGCAAATAGTATACTTTATAAGTTTGGAATATTAGTAGGATAGTAAAACCCAGACATAGAACAAACATCTATGTTTGCAACACACAAATGTTTGTTCTCGGTGTGGATCGAACCCACGACCCACGGCACGGAAGGCAGAGCTACTACCGACTGAGCCATTGACTCCAACCCACCTGTCCTGTCCATAACACGTGGCTCTTAGCGAGTGAGATCCAGCTGTTAACTGCTGTTGCTGCTGTTCTGACTGTCGGAGTAGCTTCTCCAGCTTACGTGATAGCTCGTCTGATGATAGGTTCTTATCTTCATCCTAGGATAGAAAGATTTGATCAGACTCATGCCCGTATGCTGTTTTTCTGCTGTCACAAATAAACCCTTTCTTTTAGACTGACGCCTATCACAAATAAACCCTTTCATTTAGACTGACACCTGTCACAAATGAACCCTTTCATTTAGACTGACGCCTGTCCCAAATAAACCCTTTCATTTAGACTGACGCCTGTCACAAATGAACCCTTTCATTTAGACTGACGCCTGTCCCAAATAAACCCTTTCATTTAGACTGACGCCTGTCACAAATGAACCCTTTCATTTAGACTGACGCCTGTCCCAAATAAACCCTTTCATTTAGACTGACGCCTGTCACAAATGAACCCTTTGATTTAGACTGACGCCTGTCACAAATAAACCCTTTCATTTAGACTGACGCCTGTCACAAATAAACCCTTTCATTTAGACTGACGACTGTCACAAATAAACCCTTTGATTTAGACTGACGCCTGTCACAAATAAACTCTTTCATTTAGACTGACGCCTGTCACAAATAAACCCTTTCATTTAGACTGACGCCTGTCACAAATAAACCCTTTCATTTAGACTGACGCCTGTCACAAATGAACCCTTTGATTTAGACTGACGCCTGTCACAAATAAACCCTTTGATTTAGACTGACGCCTGTCACATATAAACCCTTTCATTTAGACTGACGCTTGTCACATATAAACCATTTCATTTAGACTGACGCTTGTCACAAACAAACCCTGATTTTGTGTATGACTTACCTCCTCTGGCTGCGTGCCTTCGCTCTCGAGATCGCTGGGTACTTCGTCTCCCATAACACTGTCCTTATCCAACTTGTTGTCCGCGGGAGAGCATTCGTCTTTGTTATTGTTCAATCTTCGACTGCTGAGATCTTTTATACTGCTAACAAAATAACAACTATTAACATACTTTTGCTTGTAACGTCACATTTTTTTTAAATTGCCTAATCATTTTTATTTACTTTCTTTCCTTCTTAAGAGTTAAATCTCTGCCTTAGTGAGCATAAGGCCCTCTTAAGACTATAAAGTCTTCTTAAGACTATAAGGCCCTTATAAGATTACAAGGCCTTCTTAAGACTATAAGACCCTAATAAGACTACAAGACCCTTGTAATACTAAAACAACATCATAAGACTATGAGGCCCTCTTAAAACCATAAGGCCCTTTTAAGAGTATCAGACTTTTATAAGACTACAAGGCTTCTTAAGACTATAAGGCCTTCTTAAGACTATTAGGCCCTCTCAAGACTATAAGATCCTTAAAAGACATTAAGGCCCTCTTAAGACTATAAGGCCCGTTTAAGACTACAAGACCCTCTTAAGACTATAGGGCTCTCTTAAGACTCTTTGTAATGTTACCTGGATAATTCCTTGCTGGCCAACTCCTTGAGATCTTTCATAGGCGACATTTCTTTGTCACTCTCATCGATGGTGGGGTCTTTGAACGGAGATTCATCTTCGTGGTCGTCTTTCTTAGGAGTTTCTGACTTTTCAGACTGTAATTCTGTTGGATGATAATAATAATTAGATTATCAAATACGAGCATAACCAGGGAAGACGCTCACTGGAAGGTAATTTCATCGCCGTATCTACAGACATCATAGCTCAGTAGGTAATATTTAGCTCTGCCTTTCGTGCTGTAGGTTGCAGGTTCAAACCTCATCACATAAATCTTTCAGATGAAATGAAATAATTTATTTGCCAGAAATAAGGTTACAAGTTCTTAAGATATTATGTTTAATAGGTTCCACATATTTCACCAAACACATTGGCATGCAAATTATATTATTATGATAATTATCTATTAAATTATAAACACTGCCGACTTACTTAAAATGGAATTGAATAATAATTTTTACAATAAAAATGTCATGAAATAATAATACAAATTTTCAATACCTATATGTCATAAAATAAAAAATCATCAACACTATAGAAACTTTTGTTAATAAGCCATAATTTTAGTTTTCTTGTAAATAATCTAGTTGGTAAGTCTCTAGTTTCTAAGTGGGGATTTTATTAAATATTGTCCCACACATAGCGAATGAATTTTTTTTATTTTAGCGTAGAGTTCAATTTTCTTTAAATTGAACTCTACGCCCCATACTGAGGTGGATTTTAGCTAAGCTAAACTCAACTTTATATCTAAAGAGATATGGGTCAATTTACCATCATCAGTGGGCTGTGGCGAGGCTCTGAGACTGGCAGTACTTTCTTCAACAAGTTTCTGCATTCTTTCCAACGCCATCGCTTGTTGCTTCTCCGTCTGTTCAGCTCTCACCTTCCTTTGGTGGAGTACTCTCACTCTGAAACAACATAGGGCCTTACTAATAGGGCAGACGAATAGTTAAGGCGAAGGTTTAAGTCAGACAACCTTCTCGCTCGCACATTTCAACATTTTTGAAGATATAATATAACTAAATGTAATTATGTAAAATTGCAGAGCTTCAGAGTCGAGAGAATAACAATGCAAAGGTTCAGTAGAAATATCACATTGATCCAAACAACAAACAAAAAGATAAATAAATAAATAAATATTCTTGGACATTACACACAACGCTCTCTAGTCCCAAACTAAGCAGAGCTTGTACTATGGAAACTAGATTGCTAATATAATACTTATATACTTTTTTTTTGTAAATACATACATACTTATAATACATAGTAACACCCAGACACAGAACAAAACATCTATGTTTGCCACACAAATGTTTGTTCTCGGTGGGGATCGAACCCACGACCCACAACACAGAAGGCAGAGCTACTACCGACTGAGCCATGACGCCTGTCAAGATAACATGTCTCAGTTTCACCTCAGCCTACATTTACACGTCCGTCCATCAATGCCTCTATTGCTGGCCGCGGCAGTAATGCTCTACATTACATAGTCACACCCAGACACAGAACAAACATCTATGTTTTCCATACACAAATATTTATTCTTAGTGGGGATCGAACCCACGCCCCACAGCACGGAAGGCAGAGCTGTCACCGACTGAGCCATGACGCCTGTTTGAATGTACACCCTACAAACATACGAGACACCATATACAGAAAAAAATAACCTATTACGTACAATGGGCGGTCTTATCGCTAAGCAGCGAACTCTTTCAAACAATTTGGTGGGAATTCAACTCACGACAGCACGGAAATAAATGGCTTATTCACATCAAGATCACCGGCCGGCCCACTGGTGGGTCGGATGGGAAAAAAATTCATTCATTTCTATAGTGGGCTCGATGGGATTTTTTTTCCCATCTGGCCCACCAGTGGGCTCTGGCCTTTTCAGCGTATTAACTTACTTGCGTATCTTCATATCCATTAGATAGCGTTCCTTCTTCAGTTGATGTAAATGTTCTAAAGACGCGTCTATTTGTCTTAGAACAGATTTGTTTTGCAGTAACTCGTTGCATAGGAACGCTAGGATCGCTGATTTCACTGTCGGGTTTAGAGCTAGGAATGGTTTGTCTCGGAGAGCCTCTGTAAAAAGATCAAATTAAAATACTAAATAGGAACAATAAAATAATTATAATGTTGATACTAGAAGTAAAAATAACGAATAGTTGTGAAATCTTTAAGTTTTTAAATTGATAAGTTAAAAACATTTGAAAACTAAAGTAAAAAGGGTTATATCGAGGGCCATGAATAGTCTACATGTTAGTTCACGTCACGGACAATATATATTCCAAGTTTCATCCAAATCGGATCAGTAGTTTTTACGTGAAAGAGTAACAAACATCCATACATCCTCACAAACTTTCGCGTTTAATAATCCATACTATTATAAGACTATAATAAAGCTAAAAACTAAAATTAAAGGAAATGGATAAACTAAATATTATGCAGATCTACTAAAATAAACGATTCTGGTTTCGAAAATCCAGTTTGTCTGTTTGTTTGTTCGCGGATCACGCCTTAACTACTGGTCCAATTTCAACGAAACTTATACCATTCGGAAGCTCTTTATGCGGATTTAAACATAGGCTATATTTTATTGAAATCAAAGACGTGCATTCTTAGATACAGCTTGAACTCTTTAAACCAAAAGAAGCCATTTGCTACGAGGTTCATCGTATGCTGGTTTACAGATATTTTGGTGGAAAGTTTTACACGCGTACGAAGTCGCGGGTATCAGCTAGTATCTATATAAAACTTGTAACGTCTCACCTGACAGTTTGTATGTATGATTGCTATGCAATTGTTCGTAGTAGGCTTGGTTCTTCGAGTTCGTCATCGAAGATAACATTTCTGCGTCGTTCTGATGGTGATCGGCCACTCTTCTGTCTCTTTCTCTCTCTGATGTTAATCCTGTTACAAAACAAAATGATATATCAAAAAAAAAGATTCGTACTATGTTGTGCCTGTGTGTTACTATGTTGTATCTGGGTGTTACTATATTCTGTGTCTAGGTGATACCCTTAAGTTCTGTGACTGGGTCTTACTATGCTGTGCGCCTGGGTGTTACTATGTTGTGCCTGTGTGTTACTATGTTGTATCTGGGTGTTACTATATTCTGTGTCTAGGTGATACTCTTAAGTTCTGTGACTGGGTGTCACTATGGTTTGTATTAGTGTGTTATTATGTTGTGGCTGTGTGTTACTATGTTGTGTCTGGGTGTAACTTACCAGTCAACGCCTTGATTTCACCAGTAGCGTTAGCGTATAGATATATTCGTAGAACCTCGCTAAGATTAGCCGGGGTAATGTCACCCATTCTGATCGCATGACCTAGTAATGTTGTGTGACGACCTGGATGTGGTATTCCTGGGTCCTCTGTGGAATAAACAATTGTTTATAGCTCTGGAAATATCCACTTTAGACTTGTGAAATAAATAATAACACGTTTTTTAGTTCCAAAGTTTGATAAAGACACCTTCAAGTTGTGCCATTTATCACGAATATTGATTCAAAGGATAGTTTTCCATCCCAGATTCAAAGTGATTAGTGAGATTTTATTTAAAAAAAAATTGACTTTGACTTTTGTCTTTGGAGTTATCTTACCAATGGCAGTGATGAGCAGCTGCGTGAGGACCTGTACCAGTTCCTCTTCCGCATCAGGACAGCAGTCCGGCATCAGCGCCATTTGTAACGAGTTTAATGTTGGCATTGCTTCGAGATCTGTAACAAATGAATTTCACTTTAACAAATAGTTACATATAAAGTTCTAAATAAAGTAATGAGTGGCCAACTCTGGTGATGGAGGTTTTAGGCTTCCTTAAGGCCTCCGTCGTGGCTTCAAGTCAACCTTCAGTCTATAGTGTTAAGATTCAAATTGACGCATGAAATACACAGCACCGGTGAACCATTGTGTCTCTGTATTGCCATCGAGAAACCAATCTTCAGAACTCAGTAATATATCTTCTAATTATATAAAACTCTTTTGAAGCTGACTGACAATCAACGCACAGCCTAAACTATAAGTCCTAGAGGTCTGAAATTTGGAGGGTAGTATCCTTATACAGTGTAAGGGTGTACTAACAAAGGAATTTTAAAAAGTCGCACCCTAAAGGGTCTAAAATTAGGATCAAAAATTTTAACCAAATTATGCGTTTCTTATACACCATACATAGATACCCTTAAAAATTGGTACATAGATTCGTCAAATAAATTGACTCGACACGTGTTTCACATTTGTAAAAAATTTCAAAACTGTGAATTGCTACCACGCCAGCAAAGCCGCAGGCGTTAGCTAGCCAAAATGACTTAGATAGATAGAAAATACTTTATTGCACACTTTAGCCTAGGGATTACAATAAAATAAAAAACAAAACCTAAATTAATTGTACAATGGGCGGTCTTATCGCTAATCAGCGATCTCTTCCAGACAACCTTGGACGGAATGGACTTCAAGGTATAAATAACTAGCAGCGCCTCGCGGTTTCACCCGCGTAATTCCCGTTCCCGTGGGAATTCCGGGATAAAATATAGCCTATGTTCATCAGGGATAATGTAGGATTCTAATGGTAAAAGAATTTTTTTAATCGGTCCAGTAGTTTCGGAGCCTATTCAATTCATACAAACAAACAAACAAACAAAAAATCAAACCTTTCCTCTTTATAATATTTGTTAAATAAATGTCCGTGAATATTTATTGTATACATAAAATAAATATTCACGGACATTTATTTAACACAACGCCTTCTAGTCCCAAACTAAGCAAAGCTTGTACTATGGGAGCTAGATGGCTGATAGATTACATATATATATACTTTTTTATTTTTTTGTAAATATATAATACCATGGTGTAATACAAGGGGTGCTGTATGACTTACCAAAGCCTAGGGTTTGTCCGAAGTTGTGTATGAACTCGTAGACTTGCAAGATGTCTGCAGCGGCCTGTCCCGATAGCTTCAGCCCTGGGATCCTATTGAGGGTAGGCAGGGGCTTCTGGTCTGAGAGTGTTGAGTCTTCTTGAGGTCGTCTGTGGAGTAGAAGATAAATCTTTATGGACATGGGATAACGGCAGCGAAATGATGATGATGATGGCCACGAGTCTTTTAAACCGATCTAAACAAGTTTTCCGGGGTAGACATTAGTCTATGACGTCACTCACCTCAACTCTGAGCCACCAACAGCTGTGAGAAGTCAATGACGTCACTCACCTCAACTCTGAGCCAGCAACAGCTGTGAGAAATCAATGACGCCACTCACCTCAACTCAGAGCCACCAACATAGCTGTGAGAAATCAATGACGTCACTCACCTCAACTCAGAGCCAACAACAGAGCTGTGAGAAGTCAATGACGTCACTCAACTCAGAGCCACCAACAGAGCTGTGAGAATTCAATGACGTCACTCAACTCAGAGCCACCAACAGAGCTGTGAGAAGTCAACGACGTCACTCACCTCAACTCAGACAGCAAGTCCATCTCTTTCCGCCTCTCCTGTAACTTCTTCTCTTTCACCAGCAGTCGATCCAGAAGGTTCTGGTGTTTCCGTCTCTCTCTCTCTTCCCATCTCCTTCTGGCATCCAGCTGACGGATAAATGACGTGTGCTGTCGTCTCCTCTCTCGTTCCTGGTGAGGAAGAGATGATGATGATGAGTAAAGGGTCTGGGGCAAATTGGATGAAGCCCAGGTCCAACATTTTTTTAAAAACTTGCAATGATAGAAGTTTGTTTGTTACAATAAATATACAATGCAGTTTTCAAAAATGTTACAATGTCACTAAAAAGCAGCGGGAATCATTAGTTATTAGACATTTTACTTCCAAAAATTCGTCGTTTTCAATGTTGTTTATCGTATTTAAACGTGTTTACGTCAAAATAATTACTTTATTTTTCGTTTTCGTGACTGCTACTGCATAGTATAAAACCAACGAAAGTTATAAATAACAAAATGAATCTAAAAATTAACTACATGTATGCAAATCGGTACTTGAAATGCCCCAACGCCAATTTAATAAATAATTATGGTTCTGGAAGCTCTGCAATTTCACATAATTACATTTAGTTATATTATATCTTCAAAAATGTTGAAATGTGCGAGCGAGAGGGTCGTCTGCCTTATACATACGCCTTAAGTGGTAACCACTGCCTATGATGGATTGCTTCTCTGCGCACATCCACTGAGATCCGCGGAGTTGGTCGAACCCGGTCTAAGTCAAGTACATTTTTTAACATCCACCAATAGGAATCGTTTGTTTTCATATTGAACGATCCCTATTGGTGGATGTCAAAGACATCAACGTAGGTTAGCTTAGCTCTGGTGGAAAAGCACCCTAAGGCTGGAATACTGAAACGTCACTCAAATTTAGCACCACTTAAAATTGCTCTGCCTCTGACATTACTCATTTCTAAGAGATGGCAATAATTTAAGCGTGAACTTAATTTAAGTGGAGTTTGAGTATTCGGCCCTATGACATACATTTCCATGCATAGCTATGTTTAAATAGTTTGAATGCCAATCCCATACTTAACTTAAAAACTTTTTAGTCACCAAATTTTATGATTCACCCAAAAGTTAGTCAAACACTACTGCAAAAAAAGTAAGCAAAAAAATCATGCCAAAAACATGCGAACGTAATAAGCCAAACAAACCCATACCCGGTTGGAATAAGAGTGCATTTTGTGTAAATAATTACCTCGTTAATATACTTTTGCTGTAAACCGCGCGCCAGACCGCAGACAGATATTGAAAGAAAAACACAAACATGTAGTCACACACACAAAAATACACAATACACACGCCCTTAACCATTGATAGAGAAATATATAGACGCTCTAGTATCCACCATGAACACAAAGTAGAGAAAAATTGGTAGGTGTATTCCAGAACTCTCCACTGAGAAAACCCTACCACTGAGCACGTAGTCTGAGCTCTGGGGATTAAAGAAATTCCTACTGGCTACGTCGTAGCATGCTACAGTGTCAGTGGCAATTTCTAGATATTAATTTCCAGAAATTCTAACTAGCAAGCAAGCTCGTATGAGTTAGTGGCCAACTCTGGTGACGAAGTTTTTAGGCCGCCTTAAGGCCTCCGTCGTGGCTGCTAGAGCCGGGATAGTTTAGCGTGCACTCCGAAGCGCGGAAGCGCTCAGATGTAAATGCCACTAACGGTCACTCATCAAAATAGTGACCGCACAGAACGTTGCTTAACTTAGACAATCAGTGAAGATTGGCTAAGCAAGCCTAGCCACGAGCGCTTCTATATATGTAAGCCTAATTAATTCATTTATTTATTTATCCGTCAGACCTGATTAAGTTTATTATTAGGTACTTCTCATTAATTGTATACGTCAACTCAGGACATACGTTTGATGATTTGATGAATACGTTTTGTGCGTTTTAAAATCCAACTTCAAGTATTTCTCAGATGTCAGATCCATATTTTGTTAGTATTAATTCACGGTACATGTCAACTGGGTTAGTACAATTATTACAATATAATAAAATTAGGTCTTTACATCTGTTGAAGATGATTTATAGAGCGTCAGGAGGCAACCTATGCCTACACTTAACGACACACTGTAGTGCCTGGGACAATGTTTAGATGCAGTAGGCTTGTAGCACTATACCATCCTCTCGGCCTAGTCAGCCATATCCACTGGAAAGACAAGGTCAATACGTGCGGAGCTAATAAGCCAAGGGTTTTCTCACGATGTTTTCCTTCACCGCTAAGGTTGTGTTAATACGCATGTAAATTTTCCGAACGAAAAATTCATTGATTACTATGCTGTTAGCTTAGCAGCAAACGAAAGATTTTTATAATAGGCCAGACTGCCGTAGGTGATGGCAACACGGTGTCTTGTTTTATCGGGCATAGATTAGATGAGGTTTGAGGTTATGAAAAAACGGGATCAATTGTTTTTCAGCATTAGCATCTATGCGAGATTATTTTAGCTATTTTGTGGGATATTTCCATGTATTTTGTATAATTGTTATCGGTTCTAGTTAAATATGTGGTCTTCGTAAGTTTGGAAATGTTTATTTTTGGTTAAACGATTGTATTCATGATTTCTGTTTGAGAAGTAAAGTTTTGTATTTGCGTTGTAAACTCGGTGTTTTATCATCCAAATGAATGGTTCCTAAAAATACTATGTTTTGAATTAGATGCGATGTCTATGTATTTCTCTATCAATGGTTATACTCATTTGCACAAAACAAAGGCTCGTATGCTGATAAAGGAATCGTTACTCAAGCATAGATTTGAGTAGAGATTTTCATACAAAAATCTACGCTCGAGTCCGGATCAGTGTTTGAGCAGTAAATCAGCATAAGGGCCTTAGTCGTTAAGCCATGACGGAGGCCTTAAGGCGGCCTAAAAACTCCGTCACCAGAGTTAGCCACTAACTCATACGAGCTCGCTCGCTTAGGGCCTTAGTTTCATAATAAATAAGTAATATAAATATTAATAGATATTTCACACAGCGCAATTTCACACAACGCCCTCTAGTCCCAAACTAAGAAAAACTATGGCTGGGTATTACTATGTATTTAAAAAGTATATAAGTATTCTATCAGCAATCTAGTTCCCATAGTACAAGCTTTGCTTAGTTTTGGACTAGAGGGCGTTGTGTTAAATGTCCAAGAATATTTATTTATTTAACTTGAAGTGATCATCATGACAAATGGTAAGTAATTTAGTTTTTGGGACCATTACTGACGTAAGGGTCCCAAAAACTAAATTAAAAAAAAAATCACCTGCTCTCTGAGAATCATAGCCTGCTGTCGTTTGATTTCCCTTTCCTGTAACAAAGTACGCGTTTAGCGGCTACCGCTGCGTAGTGGTGACCTGGCTATTACGCAACTAGTGACACTCTTGCTTTGTGTTTTTACAGATTAATATCTGTTAATATAACCACGTTAAGTCTACAAATGAAGTTGACAACCCCGAATCTTATCTATTTGACTTTGACAGTTGTCTCTTTCGTTGTAAATATAGGCTGTCAAATAGTTTTTTCAGTACAGATAGTGCTATAAGTAGGCATTCAAATTGATATTTTAAGTTCTGCAGACTTAGCGTGGTCAAGACTATAGTTATCACATTACATAAGCAACTAAACTGGTAGGTATTCTGTTCTAACAAATTTCTACACCAACTTGATTTGTCAGCATAAAAATTATAGCTATCCTTGTTATTTCAGTTTATGAGAAAGAGACGGCAACATGTATAAAGCTGTCAAATTAGGTTGGTTTAATAAATATAATGAAACGTAATATTAAACTCTGTTGTTTTAAATTCCTAAACGAACCTAATTTGACACAACTAAAATTGTTGCCATCTCTTTTTCATAAACTGAAACGACAAGGATAACTATAACGTTTATGATGTCAAATTAAGTTTGTTTAAGAAAATGTTACAACCGAATCGAGTATTACTGATTTCAACCAGTTGAGCTATATATAAATCGTTTGCAACGGTTTGTAGATAGCTCAACTGTTTCATGTGTATTTTGTAACTATTGTAAATACTGTATTAGTGTTTTTTGTGAATAAATTCATTAGTTATCGGTCAAATTAGTTTATTTTACAAAATGCACAAGCAGACTAATGGGCGAATACTCAAACGCCACTCAAACCCCACTCAATTTAAGTCCCGCTTAAATTATTGCCATCTCTTACAAATGAGTAATGTCAAACAGAGGAAGAGCAACTCTTGGTGCTCAAATTTAAATGACTTTTGAGTATTTCAGCCTTAGGCTCAATATTGGCTTTCGAACATAACAAAAGAAGTTGAAATGTTTTAGGAACAAACCTGTTGCTTCTTAACCTGGTCTTCAAACTTCTGCTTCTCCACTTCTCCCTGCTTCTTCCTCTTAGCCTTCATACACAATCGTGCGAACAACATCGAAAGCGGTACAGCAAATAAAGTTACACAGCCAGAACATGAAACAAAAATTATAAAAAAAAACTATATTAATGTGCAAAAAAAGCGAGACTTGCTTTTGCCTACCATACTATCCATTCAAGGTTGTCTGGTAGGGATCGCCTGATAAGACCGCCCATTGTTTATCATAGAGTTAAGTTATTAAGTGAATAAACCACCGAATTTTTATGTTACTATCAAAACTACCTACTTCGTAATTTAGTCGACTTTCCACTCGATGTATCCAATTTTGTTTTTTAATTTTTCTAATCTAACCTAATTTGACAGCACTAGAATTGTTGCCATCCCTTTCTCTTGAACTGAAATGACAAAGACAGCAATTATTTTAACGCTTTCAAATTAGTTCAGTTCCGAAAAATGCACCAACAGAATTGGGCCCATTGATATAGTTCTTATAGATAAAGCCGAGTAGGAACATATATTATTTGTTAGTAACTTTACATATTATTTATACCAAAAATACGAGGATAATCTTACAGTTCATAGAGATTAAATTTGCCAGTGTTTTAAACCAATATTTGCCGATTAAGCCTAACATTTGTCCCATCCTGGAATCTAACCAGCATCTCGCTTTAGCTACAAACCCCTTATACCGTGAAGGTCGCCTCAATATAATTATAAATATATTTTTTTAAACCAAATTAGAAAAAAAGAATATGCTTATGCATGCAATAGAATTGTTATATTTCATGTAATTATAATCCCTTAGTAATATAGTACAACTATGCATAGACGAGAGGGCGCCACTACCAAAATAGTCAAAAAACGCAACTAAATAAAATAGCATCATTAAACCATAACCCATAGAGCAATACTATTTTGCATTATCTACCAACTTAATTTGACAGGGTTATAATTATAGTAATTTTTCGGGTATTCTTTTTGGTCCCGTGATTTTTTTCTCATTTCCCTGTTTTAGTTTATAGTAGTATAATATTAGCTGCTGTCAAATAAAGTTAAGCCCTTCTCCCATTACGATATGCACAGGCGATTCAAGTATCCTGCAAGTCTCGGAGACTAGTCGCCGCCAAGTATCTCACATACATTTGAATGCAGGCTCGCACACTACGCTACGCTGCATTCAAATGTATGTGAGATACTTGGCGGCGACTAGTCTCCGAGACTTGCAGCGGGCCTAAAATGCGCGCCGCGAGATATTTGTCATGTCGTTCTGTCAAAATGTAAGCATTTTGTACCAGTTTAGGAACTATTGCATTATCTGTGATACCTAATGGTGTCGACAAAACGCGCCATAATGTACACTTTTGACACTTCTTAGTCGTCGTACCTCTCTGAGGACGAGATAATAGTCATGCAGAAATGTCAAAAGTTGAAAATTCAAAGGCGCGGTTTCTCGACAACATTACCACAGATAATGCAATAGTTCCTAAACTGGTACAAAATGCTTACATTTTGACAGAACGACATGACAAATATCTCGCGGTGCGCATCTTAGGCCCGCAGGATACTTGACTCGCCTGTGCGTATCGGAATGGGAGAAAGGCTTTAGAGTGCACGATGACGGTACAACGGTTGACAGTCGAGCTGACATTGACGCGCAATATAACTCGAATACGTTAACGCGGCGACTGTCAGATTCGTTCGTGATAGAGGTACTCGAGTACTCGAATACTTTTATAATGTCATGATGAAATCTTCAAGAATTTTTAAGAAAAGTCCCGTCAAATTTGACATTGAATTTGAAGTTAGTATTCCGTGAAAGTTTGCAAGCGAATCGCTAGTGACCCCATAGTGAAAGTTAGTGAGTTAGTGATATTAGAAAATTGGTTAGTTATTTGTTTTGAACCACAACGTACCGAGTCGCAATCTCTACTTTGCTGTACCGATATAGACAAAGCGCCATCTTTTCCAACATTAACTGAACCTTTTTGGAGTCTTCTTCTTATTATATCTGTTATATCATTATCTTCGCTTTCACTCAGATATATAACCTCTTTGGTATCTTTAGAGGTTTTATTCCCCGCCTTTTTAGGCATAAGCATAAGATTCTCAGACATGAATTCGTTTTTTGCGTCTAAATACTTCTTTTCTACAGATTTGGGATCTTTTTCGACCGTTTTCGGGTCAGTTTTTTCTGGAGACTTCGACCAATCACAGCCGTTTATAAACTCGCTTATTCTGGAATAAGATTCTATGAGTTTCTCCATGTTGTTTTCTTTTTCCGGTGGTTTGATTAGAGAGAAATCGAATTTCCCTTTCCGTTTGGGGAGATCGAAAGCAGCTTTTTCTGCGAAATCTTTCATTTTATCTAAGGCATTGTATTCTTCGACTTCCTCATTCCAAGACCCTTGTTCGAAATTGAGCGTTTTTATTGGGGAGTTTTCTTTTGGCCCCGTCACAGGTATCAATGACAAACTTATAGGTGGCATAATGCGTTCCTTTCTGTCACTTTTTGACAGATCATTCTTAAAAGGCTCTTTTGGCATCGGCAGGGCCTCAATGGTCAGTTGAGTTCGATTCTTGTTGATATGCTGTCCAAAACGTATTCGTTAAAATCATATAACCCGATTATTATCAATTTGGTGTTGACAACATTGTCATACCGTGTTAGGTTAAACCCAAGAACATACGTACATAGATAGATATAGAGATATATACTAATACACGCATCTACTAAGCTAAGAGTTCCAGCTAACTACGGAAAGCGAAAAGTGACCTTGTTGCTGTGGTTTTTAGGTACTTTTCGCTTTGTGAGCACAATGTTGCCAAGCGTCAAATTGATAATAAATAAAACAATCACAAGCACACGTCAAATCAAACAAATGAAAATCATTTAATAGTATATAGCTCCCATATTTTTGAGCTTAGGATATTAGAATAAGCAAAGACATTCATATCACTAGAAAAAAAACTATTATTTTAAAAAATATAACAAATATATGAGAACTGAAAACTACCACAACACAACTATAACATTTGTTGCTAAAATAATGTCGAGAATTTGTCAAATCTGTCAAAAATTGACAACTTATGGAACTGACAGGTACACAACTAATGTCAATGTCAAAAAATCATACAAATGGGTTCAAAAACGTGATTTTACGCGCGATTTTACGCGTTACATTAGATTCTGGGAGACTGTTCACTGCGACTATAATTTCCAGTGTAAAAAAAACTATATTTGTATGCAATCTACATTAAAATTGTAATAAATATAATAAAATCCACAACTAACATAGTTTACCTCCAGTAGTTGCTGACTCCTGACTTCCTTCTCTCGTTTGACGATCTCTGCCTTTTCTGATCTTTCCAGTTCCCTCACTAGGCGCGCCTGAAATGACACCTTTACGAATGTAAAGAGTGTAAACGCATCTTTTACAATGGAGTAAGATTCATAATCGTATAACACATGATAGGGGTAAGATTTATTGCATAACCGCAGTAGAAAATAGCATTTATTATAACGGAATAAGATAGGTATTAGAATGACGAGAAAAAATCATGTTTGCCTTCTAAGATTGATTGGACTCTCTCACTAGGCGCGCCTGAAATGACACCTTTACGAATGTATAGAGTGTAAACGCATCTTTTACAATGGGGTAAGGTTCATAATCGTATAACACATGATAGAGGACAAGATTTATTGAATAACAGCAGCAGAAATAGTACATTACTGCAGCGGCCCGCAACAGAGGCAATGAGGGAAGAACGTGTAAATGTGGGCCGAGTCGAAGACGAGCCACACATACGTGAGTCCCTCATTGCCTAGTTGTGGCCAAGGCTTGTATAATACTTTTCTCAAATAATGCGCGGAAATTAAAACTAAGTACCTAGGCAAAACTTTTTAGTTGCAAATACAATTACTTTTCAAAATCAATCGTGAACAACGAAGTTACAGTATTCATTTTTTTTAATAATCAGCTTTCGTTTTGTAAGCCTGTTCGAAATTTGAATAAAACCTTTGGTATGTTACCTCCTTGGTTGCCATGATTCGGAGTAAAAGATCGTTCCATTTTTAAATTACACGACAGATATGAGTTTACTATGTAATTTATTTGGCCGCTAAACACGAAAGAAATGATTTTTTTCTCTCTGGCGGCTTGTTGCCGCCTGGCTAGTTCTATGCGTCTGTCGACAGGGGGCAGTGTAGTATAGGCAAAATATTTTCTATAGTATATACAAACCTGGTCCCTGGATCGGTTGGTGGCATCTCTCCTGGCGTCTCTTGCGGCTTGTTGCCGTCTCGCTAGTTCTATGCGCCTGTCGACAGGAGGCGGTGTTGGCCTAGGCCCAGTTAATGCCGTTAATGCTCTTGCTTCTTCTAATCTGTAACAAACAAGCAAGCTCGTACGAGTAATGGCAAGCGTCCACAGGCCCGCGTCGCACGCATCGGACGCATCGCATCAAACGGATTATAATTAGACTGCGTCCACTGTATCGGCAGCGATCAGATTGCCGACGCGAGTATGAGCAATCGGATTGCCGATGCCACGATTCGGATTTTTGTAGTGATCGTCCAGTATATAGTGGTCCATGGTATATGTGGTCTAAAATGCATTTGACAAAAACATTTGCAAATGGCCGACGACGATGCGGAGCGCGTCCACTGATCGGCATTCCGTATGACGTCATCGGTACGCATCGCATGTAGGCATTGCCGATGAGCGGTCCGTACGGTGCGGATCAGTGGACGCGGTTTTATGAGTTTTAATACAAGGCAAACTAAAATCCGTTACGTGCGATGCGTCCGATACGTGCGATGCGGCCCTGTGGACGCTTGCCTTTAGTGACCAGCTCTGTTGGAGTTTTTAGGCCACTGTAAGGCCTCTGTCAGGCACGGCCGTTTGTATGAGTTCTTTTTTTTTTTTTTTTTTTTTTTTAGTTCGTGGCCACCTCTGTTGATAGATTCTTTAAGCCGCCTTAAGGTCTCCGTTATGACATGGTCGGGGACAGAAACAGCCGTTTGCAAAATTTGGTAACAAATGCCGTAAAATAATTCAGAATTTCGCTGGGCGGCCATGTTGTTGTTTCACACTTTCTAGAGCGTGATTTTTCAATACTTGGGTTTTAGTTTGAACTTAAATCATTTAACTTGAATCATTTTGACAGGCGTCATGGCTCAGTCGGTAGTAGCTCTGCCTTATGTGCTGTGGGTCGTGGGTTCGATCCCCACCGAGAACAAACATTTGTGTGTGGCAAACATAAATGTTTGTTCTGTGTCTGGGTGTTACTATATATTGTAAGTATGTATTTACAAAAAAAAAAGTATATATGTATTATATCAGCAATCTAGTTTCCATAGTACAAGCTTTGCTTAGTTTGGGACTAAAGGGTGTTGTGTGTAATGTCCAAGAATATTTATTTATTTTATTATTATTAACTTATAAATAGTAGACATAGACATTCATTTATTTACTACTTGGCACACAACATACAAAACATATAGATAGATACAAATTAAACAATAGTAATAAAAATATCTAAAACAGTAAAATTAAAAAGAAAAAAATATACAATAGTTACTGAATCTTTCCCTACACGTGAAAAACAGTTTGCAGTAAAGATCAAGAAGTTATTTAGAGAACTTTTAACCTTTGACGTTCCGTCGACGCGATATCGGGTCGGTAACAATAGATTGGTTATTGGTTAAAACTCACCGCTTCATAATTTCAGCTTCGTTGAAAACCAGCGGGTCATTGACCCCGG
The DNA here is from genome assembly GCA_947507515.1 of Eulithis testata. Taxonomy (NCBI): domain Eukaryota; kingdom Metazoa; phylum Arthropoda; class Insecta; order Lepidoptera; family Geometridae; genus Eulithis; species Eulithis testata. The sequence continues at coordinate 3,233,503 of OX382221.1, forward strand.
TGTCCATTGGCGGTTGTACGTACTCTCCGAGTATAGTGCGTCCGTTGAAGCTGAAGTTATCCGTCGATAGCGCCGGACTTGGGTTCGAATCTAGGAACTGTGGACAAAATGTATCATTATAAACGCGAGAGTTTGTAAGTATGGATGGATGGATGAATGGATGTTTGTTACTTTTTCACGTAAAAACTGCTGATCCGATTTGAATTTTTCTGAACGATTTGGATGAAACTTGGAATATATATTGTCCGTGACCTGGATTAACACATAGGCTACTTTTCATCCCGGAAAATCAACGGGATCCAACGGGACGCGAACGAAATCACCGGCGGAAGCTTGTTAAACATAATCAACATTAACTACTAAAGGGGTAGTCAGAGTATTACCGCTTGCAAGTCCTGTGCGTTAGTGATCTTGTACGAAGAGTGTGGTTCAGGCGGTGCGTACGTCACATCCCCCTTTATATTGCAGTTTCTTGACAGACCTCGAATTATTGTCACTCGCTTCCAGCCTGTCAAAAATAAACACGTTTTTAATATAAACAAACTAGCGACCCGCCCCGGCTTCGCACGGGTGCAACGCAGTGATGATGATGATGTATTATACATATAAACCTTCCTCTTGAATCACTCTATCTATTAAAAAAACTGCATCAAAATCCGTTGTGTAGTTTTAAAGATCTAAGCATACATACATACAGACATTAGGACAGACGCGGGAAGCGACTTTGCTCTATACTATGTAGTGATGACAGATGCCATATAGGTAGAAAATAAGAAGAAGAAACAAACGACAGCCGACTTGACAAATGACTTAACTGATATTATTTAAAATATCTCACTGGACGCTGGCAAAATTGTCCGTCAAAATTTATTTATTTATTTATTTGACGAACAGAGGCCGTAAATAGAAGAAGAAATCGAAATAATATTAGCACTTTTATTTTAATAGTTTTTCTTGTGTTATTGTGAGTATTGTTGTTGAATTTTGGTACAATTTTAACCAACAATACATAGGTCGTAACATAAAGTGTGAGCCATTGGAATAAATGTGTGTAAGGTGGTATCCCTGAATGTGAAAATTCGTCTCAAAGTTTTTTTTTTTTTTTTTTTTATGCCATAGATGGCAGACGAGCAGGCGGGCCACCTGATGGAAAGTGGTCACCGCCGCCCATGGACACCTGCAACACCAGAGGTGAGGCTAGTGCGCTGCCGGCCTTTTAAGAGGAGATAAACCCGCCTTTTGAAGGACCCCATCTCAAAACTCCGAGGGAAAACCGCAGAGGGAAGTTCGTTCCACAACTTACACGTACGAGGCAGAAAAGACCGCGTGAAACGAGAAGTTGTGGAAAACCAGCCATCCAGGTGGTTTTGAAGAAAAATCCACCATTTTCTCTTCAAAACAAACGACAGCCGACTTGACGATGACTTGACTTATATTATTTCAAATATCTCACTTAACACTGGCAAAATTTTCTGTCGAAATGACTGACAGAGGCCATAAATAAAAGATTATGAAGAAGAACTAGGATTCGAGTTATGTCATTATTGGAAGCAACATTAAAACTTTAATTTTATTACTTTTTCTTACGTTATTGTAAGTATTGATATTGTTGTTTAATTTCGGTGGAACCAATAATATTTGAAGTCGTAACCTAAAATGTGAGCCATTGGAATAAATGTGTGTAAAGTGGTTTCCCTGAAAGCTAAAATTCCTTTCCAAGTTGTGAAGGGAAAATCCACCATTTTGCCAGCGTTCTGCGCGGTAACTATTTGGATGGGTGACCGTTAGTGGCATTTACATCTGAAGCTTCCGTGCTTCGGAGGGCACGCTAAACTATCCCGGCTCTAGCAGTCGTTAACCCACGACCGAGGCCTTAAGGCGGCCTAAAAACTTGCTTATTATGAAATTACCTAATGCTAGGGGCAGTCTTAGCTGTGCATCTTGATCTCGTCTGTCGTCACTCACATCAGAGTCTGATGGACAACTGTCTGAGGAGTACTCAGAATTAGTGCTGGCTGCTTCGCCAAGTACTGACTTCAACTTTTCCTGAAAAATAATTACATATTAGTCAAACGTTGTGTAGGACGCCCTCCAGCTGTATGGATTGATGATAGATGGGTATAAACTCTTTATTATATTTATACACAAAGAAATAGACTATAAGGAGAAACAATTTAAGCTATTGAGCACAATGGGCGGCCTTATCGCTAAAACGATCAAACGGGACGCGGAAGAAGTCGCGGGCGGAAGCTAGTTCAATAATATAATGTAATCATACAAAATCTTATGACGATTCAAAATGGTCAGTGATTGTATTGAATAAAAGCATTTTGACTTTAACTTTGGTGATGAGATAGTGAAAATTGCGATAAATCAATAAATGTATCCTAATCGGGGACTAACAGACTCACAACTTAACCCATTGGTCTCAGAGACGTAACATAATTGCGATAAATCAATAAATGTATCCTAATCGGGGACTAACAGACTCACAACTTAACCCGTTGGTCTCAGAGACGTAACATAATTGCGATAAATCAATAAATGTATCCTAATCGGGGACTAACAGACTCACAGCTTAACCCATTGGTCTCAGAGACGTAACATAATTGCGATATATCAATAAATGTATCCTAATCGGGGACTAACAGACTCACAGCTTAACCCATTGGTCTCAGAGACGTAACATTTGAAGCTAGAACCACAGAATATTACAAGTATAAGTGCTAGAACTTACCAAATCAGCCTCTCCTAACAGCTGTTGCGCCAAAGCAGGGCGAAGGCCTAGGGCTCTGCTCTGGGCTAGGAGGGACGCTACGGTGTTCTTCTTAGGTTTGCTGACGCCACGACCTAGATTTCTAGGTCGACCTTCTCTTGACGGCCACGCTGATACAGCTAAACAAGATGAAATCTTTAAACATCTAAGAGTTTAAGTTTTATTGATGTCTCGCATTTCCTATCCTATATAAAATAACTAGCGGTCCGTCCTGGCTTCGCACGGGCATTTTTTCAGAGCGGAACCCTATTTTTTTTAATCTATACTAATATTATAAAGAGGAAAGATTTGTATGTATGTTTGTAACGAATTGGCTCATCATCATCATCATCCACAGCCTGACTTCACCTACTGCTGGATATAGGCCTCTCTTTTGATGTACCACTCCTTACGATCCCGTGCCAGTCTCATCCAAATTTTGCCCGCTATGACTGCGATATCGTCTGCCCATCTTGCTGCTCGAATTGGCTCAAAAACTACTAATCCGATTTGGATGAAACTTGGAATATAATTGTCTGTGACCTGGATTAACACATAGGCTACTTTTTATCCCGGAAAATCAACGGGATCCAACGGGACGCGAAGTCGCTGGCGGATGCTAGTTATAATATAAGTGGGATAAGTAGGTAGGTATATTGATGTTATACTTCTAACGCGACTTCCAACAAGGTTGCGCAACACGTTTAACGCTCCTGGGGAGGGGGAATAGAAAGAGACAGAGCGAGAGTGAATGCGTGGAATAGAAAGAGACAGAGAGAGTGATCACATACGGAGACCCCCACAAAACGCAAAACACTTCGATAGCGCGTTCTAGGATCCGACCAAATTTAGCAGCGCCATCTAGTTCTGATTTAGGCAACATGAGCATAGAACCTTTTCTACCTAAATAAGTACTGCATATTGGTTATGTACATAAAAATAAATACTAAATTAATTTCACACTAAACACAGAGCGAGAGTGAATGCGTGGCACTTGAAGTACAACTTTTCCGCGCGGAGGGACTCCACGCACTACTTGTTACATACTTACATTCGCTATCCTCACTGCCGCTAGACCTGGGTCTAGGTGAGTCGGCTACGGTAGCGTTCAACTCTGGCGCTACACGACGCGGTCGACCGCCTGGCTTGCGACGCGCTGAAATAAATATATTATTAGCTTAGAAATTCGTGTCCACGGCCTTCGGATTGTATTCGGACGTCGTAATTAAACGTACGTATACGTACGACTGATCACATGCAGTGTGAGCGCTCCCATAGTCCTTGGAAGGTCGGTATCATTCGTGCGTAGTCGTACGAATCAAATTCGGATGAAATCGTATCCAAAGTGAGCACGGCCGAACTTGTTGGGTACGAACATTACTCGTACGTTTACGTACGAACCAATTCGTGTCCAAAGTGAGCACGACCTAATACTTACATGTCCGATCATTTTGCGTGGAAGCATTCAGAGAACTACTCAATGATGTTAATCTGGACAATGCGTCGGATGCTTGACTAGCCGCTGTGAACAAACAAATATAACATAATTTTTACTTTAGAATAAGAATTAGTTTACCAATTTGTATACAATTTACATGCCAATGTTATTTCTATAACGAAATAGAAAAATATGTATATTACATATATCTATACTATTATAAAACTGTAACAAAGCCAAAAACTAAAATTAAAGATATGGATAAACTAAATATGCAGATATACTAAATAAACGATTCCGATTCCGAAAATCGAGTTTGTCTGTTTATCTGTTTGTTTGTTTGTTCGCGGATCACGCCTAAACTACTGGACCAATTTCAATGAAACTTATACCATTCAGAAGCCCTTTTTCCGGATTAAAACATAGGCTATATTTTATTGAAATGAAAGACATGGATTCTTAGATACAGCTTGACCTCTCTAAACGAAAAGCAGCCATTTGCTGCGAGGTTCATCGTATGCTGGTTGACAGATATTTTGGTGGAAAGTTTCGCACGCGTTCGAAGTCGCAGGTATCAGCTAGTATCAAATAACTTTATTTACAACTAGCTGACACGACTTCGTAAGCGTGCGAAACTTTAAACAAAAATATCTGTCAACCAGCATACGATGAACCTCGCAGCAAATGGCTGCTTTTGGTTTAGAGAGTTCAAGCTGTATCTAAGAATCCACGTTTTTGATTTCAATAAAATATAGCCTATGTTTCAATCCGGAAAAAGGGCTTCCGAATGGTGTAGGTTTCGTTGAAATTGGTCCAGTAGTTAAAGCGAGAACTAACCAACAGACAGACTCGATTTTCGGAATCAGAATCGTTTATTTAGTAGATCTGCATATATTATGTAGTTTATCAATATCTTTAATTTTAAATTTTGGCTTTTTTACAGTTTTATAATAGTATAGATTAGTATAGTCCTGTGGATATGTTTGACTAGGCTGAGAGGATGGTATAGTGCTACAAGCCTACTCCATCTAAACATTGTCCCAGGCACTACAGTGTGTCGTTAAGTGTAGGCATAGATTGCCTTCTGACGATCTATAAATCATCCTCAATAGATGTAAAGACCTATTATTAAATTAGTATAGACTAGTGGGCCGTTCCGGCTTTGCACGGGTATTTAACAAAAATTTAAATTTTTAAAAAATTTCAATAATTCAAAAAAATTTTACACCTTGGGTTACAATATTTTAGTTTTAGTAATGATCCCTAATCTTTTTGAAAATATAATATAGCCTATGTCATCCGGGGATAGTGTAGCTTCCCAACGGTGAAAGAATTTTTCAAATCGGTCCAGTAGTTTCGGAGCCTATTCAATGCAAAGAAACAATCAAATTTTTCCTCTTTATAATATTAGTATAGACTATAGATATACGAGGGGAGGTCCAAAAGTCCGCGGAACGGGGGGGAGGGGATGCAGGTAGCTATCTTTGTTTGGTATGTCGCTAATCGGTTACTCATTATGGTATAAACAAGTTTATTTTTAGCCCTTTCACACCACTCGTTTACGAGATATCGCCCTGTTAACAAGTCAATCCGGAAAAAAACTGCAACTATGGAGCAAATTGAGTTTCGTGCCGTTATAAAGTTCCTTACCAAGCAAGGAAAACCTCCGAAAACCATAATGAATTAGATGGGAGCCGTTTATGGTGATCAGTGCCCTAGTAAAACCATGATTTACAAGTGGAATGGTCTTTTTAAACAAGGCAGAGAGTCGATTGAAGATGACTCTCGCCCAGGACGGCTGGCTGAGGTCACCACACCGGATATCGTTGAAAAAATAGAAAAATTAATATTGGAAGATGCTCGTCTGAAGAAAAAACAGCTTTCTGCAATAGTAGGAGTATCAGATACAACCATTTTGAGGATCCTACACGATCATCTTGGCATGTCAAAAGTCAGTGCAAGATGGGTGCCAAGAATGCTCACGCCGCTTCACAAGCAACAAAGAATTGAAGCGTCAAAGCACTTTTTGGAGCTGTGTAGCGAAGAATCTACCCCTGTTTTGGAGCGGATTGTTACCGGGGATGAAACTTGGGTTCATCATTTTGAACCTGAGTCCAAACAAGAGTCGATGCAGTGGCATAAAAAGGGCACACCACCCCCTAAGAAGTTTAAGGTGTCGGAGTCGGCCGGAAAGATTATGGCTACAATTTTTTGGGATTGTGAAGGAATCCTGTTGATCGACTACAAGAAAAAGGGTGTCAACATTACCGGAGAATATTACGCAAAATTATTGGAGCAATTGAAGGAAGCCATCAAAGAAAAAAGGCGGGGTAAACTGTCAAGCGGTGTGTTGCTTTTGCAAGACAACGCACCAGTTCACAAGAGCAAAGTTGCGATGGCTGCTCTAGACCGGTGCGGCTTTGAATCACTTGTCCACCCACCCTACAGCCCGGACCTTGCCCCTAGCGATTATTATTTATTTCCAAATTTAAAAAAGGAACTCAGGGGAAAAAAGTTTCAAGACGATGAAGAAGTTAAGGCGGCAATTTTGACTCATTTTGAGGGCAAGGAGAAAAAATATTTTTTTGATGGTATTCATAAGCTAATTTCAAGATCTGAAAAATGTATTAAGCTCAAAGGTAATTATATTGAAAAGGAAAAATAGTTTCATTGTTTCATTTTATTTCCAAATCCTCTATTCCGCGGACTTTTGGACCTCCCCTCGTAGATAACTTACGTGGAGTAGGCTTGAGGGAAAGGTTCAGAGGTGCGTCCTCATCATTCTTCAAGCCGAGGTCAAGTGGACTTTCTTCCAAGCTCGCGTTCGACTTAGATAGGTTCAAACCGGAATCTGTAACAATACAAAAAAATGATTGACATTTCACATACCGCCCCCTAGTGTGAAACTAAGCAAACCTTGTATGGGAACTAGATTGCTGATAGAATACGTAAATAAATAAATGATTTTGCTGCTTAAGTGCCGACGAGTTTAGTGATTCATTTTAAAATGTTGAATTGTGCAATTAACCCTTAAACCTCGGAATATATTACAAACTAGCTTATATCCGCGACTTTGTATGAGTTCGAAACTTTCCACCAAAATATCTGTCAACCAGCATACGATGAACCTCGTGACAAATGACTGCTTTTGGTTTATAGAGTTCAAGCTGTTGAGGGGAAGGGATTCGATTGTACACCTCACTGTATCTAAGAATCCACGTCTTTGATTTCAATAAAAGATACCCTATGTTTCAATCCGGAAAAAAAGCTTCCGAATGGTATAAGTTTCATTGAAATTGGTCCAGTAGTTAAAGCGAGAACAAACAAACAAACTCGATTTTCGGAATCAGAATCGTTTATTTATTAGATCTGGATATTTCGTTTATTCATATTCTTTATTTAAGATTCTGGCTTTTTTACAGTTTTATAATAGTATAGATGAGTACCTAGCAATTATAGTTAATTAAATGTATGATTTCGATTTAGATAAAAGTTGGCAGTAAAGTACCTACGTACTACCTACCTAAGTAGTATTCATTATGTACCTAGTCCTACCACTGGCTAATCCGGAATGAAGAGTATTTGATGTACAATGCTGGTTTCTTATAAAGACATACCTTTACTCCTAGTTGTCGCCGAGCCAGCTAACTGTCGTTCGAGTGCCGCTAAACTGACGCCGCTTTGACTAGCTATCGTTTGCAAGAGCTCGCGAGATATTCCTGGGGAATAAGTAAGTTAAATAAGTGGAGTTTTAAGGCCGCCTTAAGGCCTCCGTCGTGGCTTAACGACTGCTAGAGCCGGGACAGTTTAACGTGCACGAAGCACGGAAGCGCTCAGATGTAAATGGTAACGGTCACCCATCCAAATAGTGACCGCACAGAACGATGCTTAACTTAGATAAATCGGTGAGGATTGACTAAGGAAGCCTAGCCACGAGCGATTCAGCTAGTTTTCATATTTATATGTATGTTATAAAGTATGTATCAATATGGGCCTATGTTTTTTTTTGCTTCTGCACATGTGTTGCCTGAAATAAATAGTATATTATGCAACTAGTGAATAAAAGACGGATGTAAAGCAAGTGAAGGATTCTAACGACTGAATCACGACCGTAGAGAGTGATTCATGATGATTCAAGTGTCAGAATCCTGAACGACGTGAGTGGTTCATGGCCCTCGGTATAAATCCGTTTTATTCAAGAGTTGCATACTATACTTTATACCATTACTACGAGAAAAAGAAAGATTGGAGGTTGTATAGCCAATGCTATACAATAATTAGATGGAGGTCATATATAGTGTGTTCTTAATTCAAACACCAAAACAGTGACTAAAAGTGATTTTTATCCACTGTTTTCAGGGAATAAAATAAGCTTTTTAGAGGGTGAATGGTGGAGGTCATATATAGTGTGTTCTTAATTCAAACACCATAACAGTCACTAAAAGTGCTTTTTATTCACTGTTTTCAGTGAATAAAATAAGCTTTTTAGAGGGGGGAATGGTACAAAGGTATTAACAAGTAGTTTTACTAGATGTTCGTACGTACCAGCGTAGTCTGCCAGGTTGGGCGGTGGTGTGCCGGCGACACTGGCCGGCCGGTCCGGTTTGTTCGGTAACCGGATTACTTCCACGGCCGATCGCGCTCCGTAATCATCTTGATGCTATAACAACATGATATTATATCTTTCGTTCGATATAGATACCTACGAGAACCTAGTGTCTAGACAAACCTTACGTAGGCTTTAAGGCACTATTTAGTTTTTGATTATGTTATAAATAAATAAATAAATATGTATTGTTATTCTTCTTATGTCTATCCTACTAATATTATAAACGCGAAAGTTTGTGAGGATGGATGTTTGTTACTCTTTCACGTAAAAACTACTGATCCTATTTGGATGAAACTTGGAATATATATTGTCCGTGACCTGGATTAACACATAGGCTACGTCTTATCCCGGTAAATCAACGGGATCAAACGGGACGCGAACTTTAATATTATAATTTTATTGTGAAGATGTTTTTTACTCTTTCAAGCAAAAACTTTTGATTCGATTTGGATGAAACTTGGAATATATATTGTCCGTGACATGGATTAACACATAGGCTGAAAAGCCTACCACAAAATCAATGATTATCTCGATGACAAAGGAGCTTGGGAGCTCAGCTCATAACATTATACTAGTAGTCGACTGGGTTCAGTATTTGATTGACATTTTGACAATATTTATTACATTAGTTAGGTTGTACCTAAGTGACTATTGTTATTTTTAAATTGTTACTCTATAATTTTGACATTGTATAAATGTATATTTACCTAATATACCTAATATTATGTAAATCACTTGCGTGCAAGAAATAAATGAATTGAATTGGCTACTTCTTATCGCGGTAAATCAACAGAATCCAACGGGACGCGAACAAAGTCGCGACCGGAAGATAGTTAATGATAAAAATATCAAATAATAGTACATTAGTATTAACTTTCTGGCGTTTGTTTGGCAGAGGCGTGCCTCGTCCGTCGCTCGGATGTACCGACACTTGGGGCGGGTCTAACGATATAGTCTTCTTTCTACCCCTATTCGTTGTTCCTGGTGGTACCTGTGAACATAATCATTTACAAATATTATAAATGCGAAAGCAACTCTGTCTGTCTGTCTGTCGCGCTTTCACGCCAAAACTACTGAACCTATTTAAATGAAAATTAGCATACAGTGTAGAGCCTGACAAAGGACATAGGCTACTTTTTAATGCGAAAAAAGGGGGGATGAAAAGTTGTATGGAAGTAATTAAAAATGCTACCCAAAGACACTATTCCACGTGGACGAAGTCGCAGGCACAGCTATTCATTTATAAGTTTAATAAAACTCAAAAAAAACCCGACTTCAATTTGATACCAAGTCATTAGGATTATTCTATTTTTATTATTTACAAAATGAACAAAATGTTCAAATAGGTGGGCTTAATGCTATAAGCATTTTCTACCTGCCAACCTTACAGGTCGGGAGAATGGTTGGCGTGTAAACTTAGGAAATAAACAGTTCATAATCAAAACAATTAAATAAATTATCGTTCTATTGATCGTAAACACCATTGAAAAATCACAGGAAAGCAAAATACGCAATATAGTGTACGTGGATTACGTGTTTTTTCTAAGTAATTCTTATTTATAAGCGAAACTACTCAACTGATTTCGATAAAAATTTGATGGGACCAATCTTTTTTATCCTTTCAGATAAAAAAAATAATGAATTAAATCGGTAAAAAAATTACGGAGTTCTGAGGTAACAAACATTCTAAAATATGAAATAAAAAAGATACCTAATTGAAAACTTTCACCTTTTTTAAAGTCGGTTTAAATAGCTTTTATGTCATAGCATTAAGGTTCATTTACCTTGGGTCCCGCCAAAGCAGAGGTATACTTGATGATTTCAGTATCAGGGGGTAGTCTTACACCTCCCAAAACTGAAGCTGGGTCACTGTAACAAAGGATTAGTAAATTTTACACAGCGCCATATAGCACCAAACTAAGCCAAAATACTAGTATGCTAATTAGATTGCTGATAAGAATACCTCTTAACTTTTTTTACACCATACGACTAAAAATTTAATGAATTTTAGTAAATTTATACAGCGTGTATCTACAATGGCGACAATAAATTGACACACGGCTAGAGCTACTTATTAGTATTCATAAAAAAATAATTAAAGTACAGTCAGCTGCACTAGAATGTGTACGATTCGTAACTTCCAAACTAGTGTCACCGTATTGCAAATATTGCAATAGACATTTACAGGATAAAAACTAAAAAATTATGAACACAATTGATAATTTTACTTATTTATTTAATTGGGACCGTCAAAGTCCATAACAATGCTGCGGCCCTACATTGAAAATTACAAATTGTACACATTCTAGTGCAGCTGACTGTACTTTAATTTTTTTTTATGAATACTAATAAGTAGCTCTACCCGTGTGTCAATTTAATGTCGCCATTGTAGATACACGCTGTATAGCGCTATCTAGCGCCAAACTAAGCCAAGCTTATACTACAGGAACCAGATTGCTTACAAGACATTGGTCTTCTGAAGACATTGTTATAATCGCCGGAAGTCAGTAAATAGAGATACCCCAATATGGTTCTTTCTAGAAATCTTTTGGGGCGGTCTATAATCAGTAGTAGGATTCTACAGGCTATAATAATGATGATTTTAATAATATTAAGCTGTCAACTTACCCTCCTTCCAAAGCCGCACTAATAAAGAAAAATATCATAAGAAAATGTATTAGAAAACCAAAATATCAATTTTGCCAATTTAGGTATTGCATTTATATAGACACAAAAAAAATGTTGTACACAAAAAAAAAAGAAATAATATAGGTACATTAAAGAACAAAAATAGAAAGCACAATGGGCGGCCTTATGGCTAAAAGCGATCTCTTCCAGACAAGTTTTGGATAAACAGGAATAGAGAAATCATAAGACGGCGTTGTACAAAATGTTAAACCGAATAAAGTTATAATTATTAATTTTAAAATTTCATATAAACTTGTAGTGCTAGGAGGACTTAACGCTAAAAGCATAGTCTACCAGTCTACTTGTTATAAGAAAATACCATTTGAAAATGAATTTTGTATGTATGGAACAGCTGGTTTATTTTAATTGTTGTTTTTTTTGTTTTTTTTAATAAACAAAATAATAATAACAATAATAGGTCTTTACATCTGTTGAAGTTGATTTATAGAGCATCAGGAGGCAACCTATGCCTACACTTAACGACACACTGTAGTGCCTGGGACAATGTTTAGATGCAGTAGGCTTGTAGCACTATACCATCCTCTCAGCCTAGTCAGACATATCCACAGGAAAGACATCGTCAATACGTAAGGAGATGACTAAACTATAGTAGGTGCAAAATAACACCGCAATGCAGGTCATTCACTCACCTTCACCACAATGTCGCAAAATTCAATTTATGTATGGTAAACAAACAGTACTGACGAGATTCGAGCGATACCGTCTTAGCGACAGGTTTGTATGGAAAGCGTGAGAATTAGCCATACATAAATTGAATTTTGAATGACCTGTATTGCCGTGGTGCACCAGGATGTCGCAAAATTCAATTTATGTATGGTAAACAAACAGTACTAACGAGATTCGAGCGATACCGTCTTAGCGACAGCTTTGTATGGAAAGCGTGAGAATTAGCCATACATAAATTGAATTTTGAATGACCTGTATTGCCGTGGTGCACCAGGATGTCGCAAAATTCAATTTATGTATGGTAAACAAAGAGTACTAACGAGATTCGAGCGATACCGTCTTAGCGAGAACTTTGTATGGAAAGCGTGAGAATTAGCCATACATAAATTGAATTTTGAATGACCTGTATTGCCGTGGTGCACCAGGATGTCGCAAAATTCAATTTATGTATGGTAAACAAACAGTACTAACGAGATTCGAGCGATACCGTCTTAGCGACAGGTTTGTATGGAAAGCGACAGAATTAGCCATTCATAAATTGAATTTTGCGACATCGTGGTCAAGGTGGGTGAATGACCTGTATTGCGGTGTTATTTGGCACCTACTATAATATATTACCTAAGAATAGTGTGTGGTAATCCAGTCAAGGCGTCAATGCCTCCATGCCTGTCCTTATCAGAGCCTGGCATTCCGAACGGGTACAGGGAAGACATGTTCTGTATGTTCTGTAACAAGTACAATGTTATACATAACTAGCGACCCGCCCCGGCTTCGCACGGGTGCAATGCAGTGATGATGATGATGTATTATACATATAAACGTTCATCTTGAATCACTCTATTAAAAAAAAACTGCATCAAAATCAGTTGTGTAGTTTTAAAGATCTAAGCATACATACAGACATTAGGACAGACGCGGGAAGCGACTTTGCTTTATACTATGTAGTGATTGTGACTAGCCGTCGTCCACGGCTTTGCTCGCGTGGTAACAGTACACGTATTATTTGGGTAAAATCTTTGATCCTAATTTTAGACCCGTTAGGGTGCGACTTTTCAAAATTCCTTTCTTAGTGCACCCCTACACTATATAAGGATACTGCCCTCCAAATGTCATACCTCTAGGACTTATAGTTTAGGCTGTGCGTTGATTCTAAGTCAGCTTCAAAAGAGTTTTATAATATATATTGATAGACTAAGATAATTATAATAAGACCATTAGTTTCCTACTTAAAAATTCACATTTCCTCTATTTTGACATACAAAAACCGTCTCTATACAACTTGAAATAAGCTTACTTTTCCCTTAGCAGCGTGTGCGACCGCTGCGTGATAGGCCCCATGTGCAGCGGCTTGCGCTAACATCAGATCTCCTCTTAGTAATGCTAGCTCCCTCTCTTTGCTCTTAGATGACGTTGATGATGACGATGTCGACTGTTTTCCTGCAACAATAAGGTTCATTTTAGAATGATATGTTATTTTTGGTAAAGTATAGTCTACTTTCCTGTTCAAAAATCGCAAAAAGCGCTCGTGGGTAGGCTTGCTTAGCCAATTTTAACCGATAATGTAAGTTAAGCAACGTTCTGTGCGGTCACTATTTGGATGGGTGACCGTTAGTGGCATTTACATCAGAGCGCTTCCGTGCTTCGGAGTGCACGCTAAACTATCCCGGCTCTAGCAGTCGTTAAGCCACGACAGAGGCCTTAAGGCGGCCTAAAAACTTCGTCGCCAGAGTTGGCCACTAAAGTAGGTGCCAAATAACACCGCAATACAGGTCATTCACCCACCTTCACCACGATGTCGCAAAAATCAAATATGAATGGCTAATTCTGTCGCTTTTCATACCAACCTGTCGCTAAGACGGTATCGGTCGAATCTCGTAGTACTGTTTGTTTACCATACATAAATTGAATTTTGCGGTCGACATCGTTTTGAAGTTGGGCGAATGACCTGTATTGCGGTGTTATTTGGCACCTGCTATAGCTCATACGACCTAGCTTGCTTTGTTCAAAAATCTATACTAATATTATAAAGAGGAAAGATTTGATTGTTTCTTTGCATGGAATAGGCTCCGAAACTACTGGACCGATTTGAAAAATTCTTTCACCGTTGGGAAGCTACACTATCCCCGGGTGACATAGGCTAGGTATTTACATTTAATATTAAAGTATGTATTAGTTAATTTAATTTTTATTTTATGTAAGTTTTATGTACTTAGTATATTTTTATTGTGTAAGTTACATAACATTCTTTCGACAGTTTTTTTTGCGTTACATTGTTTGTGCACCGCCTTCCGTTACCGCTCCGCTCGTTACTTTCCATGCTACGGTTGCCTGAAAGAAACCGCTTTCAGCGATAAGGCCGTCCATTGTACTATACTTAGTTTTAAGATTTTTATGTACATAATCCTTGTGTACAATAAAGTATTATCTATCTATCTATCTATCTATAGGCTATATTATATTTTCTAAAATATTAGGGATCCTTTTTAAAACTCTAATAATGTAACCCAAGGTGTAAAACAATTTCAAGTATTTAAAAGATTTATAATAGTATAGATAATATAATAATGCAACAAGAATAATGCAACAAGAGAATCGATACCAATAGTTTAGAATAATGCAACAAGAGAATCGATACCATTGGTATCGATTCTCTTGTTGCATTATTCTAAACTAACCTAAATTGACAGCTCTAAAATTATAGCCATCCTTGTCGTTTCAGTTTATGAGAAAGGGACGGCAACATTTTTATTACTGTCAAATAAGGTTAGTTTAGAAAAACGCGGCAAGTGAATCGATACTATTGTATGCCTAGATGGCGCTAAATCACATAAGTTCAACTACATTAAAGTGTGTAGACGATAGACTTTATGTACAAAGTTATAAGGTTGAAACTCACTTGGCTGCGTGGGAGGCTGCTGTTTACTCTTGCTCTGATGAGGACTGGAGACCAGACTGTTCAATGATGCCAGACTGGACAACGATTGGGAATGCATTGTGGATGGAGACGATGTCTTCGGGAAGCCGTACGTAGACGCTGGAAAGAAGAAATAAATAAATACACATTTAACAACGCCATCTAGTTTCACACTAGCAAAACTATGAGAACTAAATCGCTGAGAATATAAATAATAAATAAATATCCTTGGACATTTCACACAACCCCCTCTAGTCCCAAACTAAGCTGAGCTTGTACTATGGGAACTAGATTGCTGATAGAATACTTATATATATATTTTTTTTATCAAAAAACTACTTATGATACGTAGTAACACCCAGACACAGAACAAACATCTATTTTTGCCACACAAAAATGATTTTTCTCGGTGGGAATCAAACCCACGACCCATAGCACGGAAGGCAGAGATATTACCGACTGAGCTGTGACTGTAACATACCCCAATCGCTGAGATTCGGCTGAGCGTTCGCATTGCTGGTCGACGGGATCTTATCCTTGTTTGATGTACTAGAGGACGTACTACTTCGGCCAGACCTGAAACAAGAAGTTTTCCTTTAAACTTTTGTAATAGTACATCTTCCTGTAACTATTATAAAACTGTAAAAAATCCGAAAAACTAAAATTAAACATATGTATAAACTACATATGCAGGAAGTAGAATAGGAAGTGGGATAGAAAGTAGCATAGGAACCAGGATATGAAGTGGATAGGGAATTGCATAGGAAGTAAGATAGGAAGTAGAATAGGAAGTGGGATAGAAAATAGGATAGGAAGTAGCATAGGAAGTAGTATAGGAATTAGGATAGGATATAGGATAGAAAGTAGTATAAGAAGTAGGACAGGAAGTTGCACAGGAACTAGGATAGGAAGTTGCATAGGAAGTAAGATAGGAAGTAGCATAGAAAGTTGGTTAAGAAGTAGGATAGGAAGCAGCATAGAAAGTAGGATAGAAAGTTGCATAAGAACT
This sequence comes from Eulithis testata, assembly GCA_947507515.1. Lineage (NCBI taxonomy): Eukaryota > Metazoa > Arthropoda > Insecta > Lepidoptera > Geometridae > Eulithis > Eulithis testata. Next base: position 3,249,603 of record OX382221.1, read on the forward strand.
AAGATAAGAAGTAGGATAGGAAGAGGATAGGAAGTAGCATAGAAAGTAGCATAGGAAGTAGGATAGGAGTAGCATAGAAAGTAGGCAAAGAAGTAGCATAGAAAGTAGCACAAGAAATAGGATAGGAATAGCATAGAAAGTATGATAGGAAGTAGGATAGGAATTAGTATATGAAGTAGGATAGGATTTCGTCATCAATAGGACTGACCCTTTACCATACCTCTCGTTCCTGGGCTGGGGTTTGTGGTGTTTGTGCGGCTGCTTGCTCCCGGCCGAGAGAGCTGATAGCGAGGAATAGTCTCCCATGCCAGGGAAACCTTGCAGACCAGCTGTTTGGATGCGAGCTAGGTAGTCCTGGGCGGCGAGATGTGATGCCATTGACCACCATGCTGCACCTGCAATACAAGCAAGAAAATCAAAGAATATGTAATACGTAGTTCCTACGTAAGAAGCAGCGTTGCCAGATTCTGCCAAGTCGGTATTTTGGAACTTTTTGAGTGGAAAAAGCGGGATTCTCTCGTCGAAAGCGGGACATAGTAAAAAACGCATATAATCAGAAGTTTTTTAATAATTATTTATTTGAGTTCAAATTATGTTTACGTGACATATAAAATGTATTTTAACACACTAGAACTAAATAAAATAAATAAATAAATATTCACGGACACTTAACACAACGCCTTCTAGTCCCAAACTAAGCAAAGCTTGTACGATGGGAACTAGATGGCTGGTAGGATACATACATACATTTTTTTTTGTAAATATGTACATCCTTATAATACATAGAAACACCCAGACACAGAACAAACATCTATGTTTGCCACACAAATGTTTGTTCTCGGTGGGGATCGAACCCACGACCCACAGCACGGAAGGCAGAGCTACTACCGACTGAGCGGAACTTCAGCATTTATGTATATTTTTTACTAAAAAAGATGTAAAAAAAACTCTAAGAACCAGGCCGTAGCCTTTTGCCCGTTTTCCTAGACTCTAGTCGCGAGGAACTGCTACTTAAAATTAGCTGGTATATAATACGATTCTAAATGATCCTTGGAATTTAACTATAAACAATAGATTGTCTTGGGCTTTGATGTAGTTTTAATAAAATATATTATTTCATCACATCTATTCGAAAAGAACGACTTGGTTCGCCTTTATGTGCACCCAAAGGTGGTGTTTTCTATAAGAAACAATAAGTGCGCGGGAAAGTTCGCAATTTACTTCGCCGCGCACTTTTTGAATTTGGAACATCTTAGTGTTCAGCGCCAAAGAAATCGAACGAATAGAAAACATAAGAAATAAGTGGTTTTCATTATAGATACTATTTATTTTCATTTTAGTTGTTACTATATATGTTTTATTAAATAATAATATTACAATAAAATATGAGGCGCCTTTTATTTTCTCATAGTTGGTGATGAAAAGTAGAGTGTACCACTCGGGCGCAAAATATATTTTTGGCTCGGGCGAAGTACTTTGAATCCCTCGCTACGTTCAGGATTCTACTGAATCCTTCACTTCGCTCTGGATTCAAAAAATCGCCCTCGCCGTAAAAATATAATTTTGCTCCCTTATGATACAATCTACTATTATTGCACGCATGGTCGAGTTATCCCCGAAAAGCGGGACTGAGCCTGTCCCGCGCGAGACATTTAATTTTGATTTAAAAATCGGGACGTCTGGCAACGCTGGTAAGAAGACATCTGAGCGCTTCCGTGCTTCGGAGGGCACGTTAAAATGTCCGTCCCGGCTGTAGCAGTCGTTAAGCCAAGACGGAGGCTTTAAGGCGGCCTAAAAACTCCGTCACCAGAGTTGGCCAATACACCGCAATACAGGTCATTCACCCTCTCCACGATGTCGCAAAATTCAAATATGAATGGCTAATTCTGTCGCTTTCCATACAAACCTGTCGCTAAGACGGTATCGCTCGAATCTCTTAGTACTGTTTGTTTACCATACATAAATTGAATTTTGCGACATCGTGGTGAAGGTGGGTGTACACCCTAGCTGATCTTCCTATTTATACGCTCCACTCCATCCAAATGGTTGTCTGGAAGAAATCGCTCCCTAGCGATAAGACCGCCCATTGTACGTAATAGGATATAATCTGTCTCGCATATTTGTTTGCAAGTTGTACCTACGTACAATAAAGTACATTCGTACATTCATTCATTCACTCTTTTCGTTCCTTCACGAGGTAAAGTTTTTACTCACTAGCAGCAGGATGCAGTCCTAGCGACGCGGCCTGATTGGCGGCCACGCCCAGCGTAGTGGACGGTGGGTAGCGGGATCCGAACCCGAACAATGCCGCTTGCGCCTGCGCCTGGGCCTGAGCAGCCGCGCCGCCGCCCGAGCCGTCACGACCCATGCCGTAGTACGCTGGAAGTAACGGGTTATGAGTTAAAAATATTGGACCAATATTATAACCAATTGGGATGCATTCTTTATTCTTTATTGTACAAAGTAATCTATACTATTATAAAACTGTAAAAAATCCAAAAACTAAAATTAAAGATATGGATAAACGAAATATGCAAATCTACCAAATAAACGATTCTGATTCCGAAAATCGAGTTTGTCTGTGTCTGTTTATCTGTTTGTTTGTTCGCGGATCACGCTTAAACCACTGGACCAATTTCAATGAAACTTATACCACTCAGAAGCCTTTTTTCCGGATTGAAACATAGGATATATTTTATTGAAATGAAAGACGTGGATTCTTAGATACAGCTTGACCTCTCTAAACCAAAAGCCGCCTTTGGCACGAGGTTCATCGTATGCTGGTTCACAGGTATTTTGGTGGAAAGTTTCGCACGCGTACGAAGTCGCGGGTATCAGCTGCTTTCTGGCTAATGGAGTTACTGTCACGATGTTACTAGGGCTGGCATCTTTATTTATTTACTAGGTGCCGCCCGCGACTTCTTATGCGTCCTGTTGGATCCCGTTGATTTTTCGGGTTAAAAATGTGTTAATCCAGGTCACGGACAATATATATTCCAAGTTTCATCCAAATCGGATCAGTAGTTTTTACGTGAAAGAGTAATAAACATTCATCCATCCACCCATCCACCCATCCATCCATACTTACAAACTATCGCGTTTATAATATTAGTAGGATTTATATAGTTTTAATCTAGTTTTTCTATAGTAACGTATATAACTTGGTCACAATAAATACTTAAACTTTTTGAGATTTTTGAATGAAAATAATTTCAAAAATATTGTTCCCGAATACGCCTCACACATGAATTGGTTTGAGTTCCAGTTTATCGTATGTTTCAGTGTAAGTTTCTAGTGCAAGATCTACTAAATAAACGATTTTAATTTCAAAAATAGAGTTTGTCTGTTTATTTGTTTGTTTGTTCGCGGATCGCGCCTAAACTACTGGACCAATTTAAACGAAACTTATACCCTTTTCCGAAATGAAACATAGGCTATAATTTACTGAAATCAATGACGTAGAATCTAAGATACCGCTTGAACTCTCTAAACCAAAAGCAGCCATTTGCTAAGACGTTCATCGTATGCTGGTGACAGATATTTTTGTGGAAAGTTTCGCACGCGTACGAAGTCGCGGGTATCAGCTAGTTGAAAATAATTTCAAAAATATAGTTCCCGAATACGGCTCATATATGTATGCAGGTTTGAGTTCCAGTCTATCGTATGGTTCAGTGTAAGTTTCTATTACATAATACGGAAACTAAAGATTTCTATCACTAATTTAACATGCCACTCCTACCAACAGTGCAGGAACATATCAAACCTATCATTTCTCACAAGAGTATAAATCGCAAATGCCCACTGCACTTATAAGTAAATCCTTAAAAACACGGAAACAAAAGATCCCACGCAAAACTCAACCTTACCTCCCCACAACACGACTCCGTACCGCACACACAGGTGTACGAGACACTTTGTAGCCGAGTATCACTTTTCAGGGGAAAGTAAACTTTATTGCGCTGTGATAAGGTGGTGGCGTGTGGTGCGAGGGCAGTAACCTTAAAGCCAGTTTACTTATATGGTTTAATATCACGCGAGATAGGGCTGACCGTAATTGCATTTCGGCGTTTTGTCGAATTGGAATAGAAACCCACCATTACGTATGTAAGTAAACTCGGGTGGTTTGGTGGTAGCATTCCCGTTTACCGATTCTTAGTGTTCCCGCACACGGGCCTCCGGCCACAACCACAATACGCCGCCACTGGCATATGGACGACGATTAGTAGCGCGTGGCGGCTACCGGCGTCAACCGTGTGCGGCGAGTCCATATAAAATGTATTAAAATTACAGGAAATATGCCAGTGACGGCGTATTGTGGTTGTGGCCGGAGACCCGTGTGCGGGAACCCTTAGGTCGCAGTCCCAAGTTCAAATCCCGTCGTAAGTCTTTTTATCTATATTACCACCGATAAATTGAATTGGCATTAGAAATGGCAATTATTTTCACAGTGACAGCCCTACTACTGCCAGCGACCACTGAAGACATTAACGACAATAACAAGTCTCTGGACAAAGCAGTTCGCTTAAAAACACGTAAAGCCTTGATTGGCAGTTACAGAGAACAGTAGACTATCTGCTGTCTTTCAAACGATGACGGAAAACATCGTAAAACGATATCCTACTCTTTTCGCTAAGGGTCAAGGCACACTGACGTCGAAGCGAAGCGTCAATCATAGCGTCACAGAATACCATGGTTCTATAACATTATGCAGAGTGACGACCCATTTTGCTGTCATAGAATAGGTTCCTTTTTTTTACTTTGCTGTAATGTTAATGTTTCTTCAAAAGAAATTGGCTTAAACTATTTTTTTTCTATTCTCTATTGATCCCTGTCCTACGTGAATGTGTCAGTTTTTAGCTAAAAAACAGACACGGTTTGTTTTTCTGTGTTTTTTTGTTTTTGTATTTTCTTACTTCTGCGTCTTTTCTTATGTCGTTTGACGTCGAAGCGAAGCGTCAAATATACATCGCATATTGACCGTTCCTTTCAAAATGCAAACATTTCTATCGAGATTTCTTTATGTCGTTTGACGTAGAAGCGAAGCGTCAATCTTCGAAGTCAATATATCTTGACCCTAAGTGTTGGGTAATTGTTATAAGTTTTATTTGATTTTGTTACACTTCTACGAATAACTGATCAAATATGGTCCAGTTCTATGAAGTCAGGACAAACCAAGCTAGGCCTTAAAAACTATAACTTAAAGTTTAAATTACCATTGAAGAGGCCGGCAGCATCGAGGGCGGAAAGGCCATCAGGCGTCTTGCCCGAGTCGGCACCATCGCCGCTCTCCTTGTCCATACCACGCCTGGAACAAGCGAATTTGAATTTTAGTTCACGGGAATAGAGGCTTGAAACTTATTTTTAAGCTGTTGATTCGATATAAAATCAAGGTTTGTAAAAGCTGCATGCTACTCAAAGACACTATTCCACGAGGACGAAGTCGCGGGCACCAACTAGTTTACAATAATTATTAAACAAAATTAATCTAAAAATTAACTAAACGTATGCGAATCGGGACCCTGAAATGCCCCAACGCCTTTTCGGTACAGTACAAATGCTTATCGACAGAATAACAGCGCCTAACTACCCTTGGGTAGTGAGGCATACGCGGAGTCGAAACTCCTTTGCTGCTGTAGCACACAAACACTTGCCAGCTTACCTAGTGTAAGATGCATGTGTACATGACGTTGTCATAAATGTCAACTGTCACCTGCGTGACAGTCGTAACTTTGAAGGATAACCTAAAATAATAAGGAGGGGATTAGCGGGTTTTGTTGTGACGAGTTGTACAGAAATGTATTTGATTTATTCCGAATAGATTGTTCATAAATGACGACTGAAGTTGAGTTTACCAAGCAGAACATACGAATGTGACGTGCCAGACGACTGGTCTTTACACTAGCTACCTACTCAATCCACTCATCTCATTTTTCTTTCTCTCTAATTTTGTTTTTTTGTAGTGTTGTTAGTTTAGTTTTGTAGGTGTATTTTGTGTTACCTTTAAATGCCTGTCTATGTCTTATTATGAAAATTAAACAAAAATGCGTAGGTAACTTCAACACGTAGGGAGTACATTGCCGTTGCCACCCCTCGCTGGATCAATGGCTCCCCGACTTAACCCTGAAAGCCAACTCAGTATGAATGAAGTTTTTTTTAATGAAACTCGTGCGTTTACTCTATTTTTAATTTGACCTACTTCCAAAGTTATTTTAAACCACTTATTTTCGTAAATACTGCTTGAGTTTACGTTTAGGTAAGCGCAGTGTAGGACGCCCTCCGGCCAAACCGAGTAAAAACTCGATTAATTATTTCAAATACATCACTCGACACTGGCGAAATGTCTGTCAAAATGACAGACGGAGGCCATTAAATAAGAGAAGAAGAAGTAGTACTACACATACAAACATATTAGGAACCAAGTAAGCAAAACAGCAGGCTGAAATATGTATATCATTGGTCAATTGGTCACGCTCGGTAAGCACTAGCATGATTATCGCTGAATTGTTTTATAATTTACATTCCTATTTCCTACAATTAAGAGGGCGCTCCACTAAAAAATTTGCACCTCGTGGCGTGAAAACTACAGTCATATATCATTGGAAATAAGGTTCAAAACCGCACGCACTTCGCCGCGCGGACGCCCTCTTACGTCCAGAGTAGGGTTGCCAGATAGTATTCAAAAGGAGGACATGTCTTCCTTTTGGATACTGAAAAGGAGGACATAACCTCCGTTTCCATATTTTGTCCTCCCGCCTTCCTTTACCTATCTCCAAGTCCTTCTTTTGAGAGTTTTCTTACTGATGAATACTACACAAGAACAAGTGTGCAGTTAGTTAAATCGTTAATTCAATATAACTTCAAAAATATGTCAAGTGAAAATATTCATGCTTATTTGTTAAAGAATCATAATTTTCTAGCCAAAATTGGCAGCTCAGCCAAATATGAATAAAACAGTACATTATAACACCTATAATATACTCGTTTTATTGTAAATGTCCTTCTTTTTTACAGAAAATTCTCCTTTTTAAACCCATTTGGCCTCCTTTATCAAATTTCCATCTGACAACCCTAGTCGAGAGTAATTTATAGATCACATATTCCTAGTAATTCCTACAATTTATCGTACACAGTATGATATTTACGATGTTTTTTTATAATTAATTAGCAGTCAAACCAGGTGTAACTTGAAACATTCAACATTTGGAACCCGATTGCCCCCATTTTCTAGTTGTAAAACTAAAACGTGTAAAACTACACATACTCTATACACATACAATACATACATACATACATACTCGTTTATACATAGGTGTACGTATACTATGTAATATTTCTCACTCATGTATACGTAGATGTATATACGTATACGTATAGTATGTAATGTTTATATTGACCTAGGTCAGGGTTGTGTTCTGACGTCAGTAGTCAAGAGGCAACCGGTTTTCTTAGTCGAATCTTTCAGAGCTAAGTCGGTTGCATTCGCATTACCATATCTACTTAAGTTGAAGGTACATAAATAATATTTTACGATAATATATTATGATTTATATAAGATTTTTTTTAGATTTACATAATGTATTATGTATTAGCGTAAGAATTCGATTACGTTAGAATTAGAATAGAATGCAGAAAATAGTATTTTTTTTTTAATATTTTTTTATTATTGCTTCAGTAGATAAATAAAATGTTAGGAGATAGATATTAGGGGCGTGGCGCGTGCGGCCGCGGTGTTTCCAAATGACGTCAGTCATGTCGTACAAAGCCATTGTACTTACTTATATTCTGTGACGAAACGAAAGTCTTTACGAAATCAAACAAAAAATATGTCGCAATACAGAGAAGACGAATTGAACACAGCAAATAGGCAGAATAGATTAGCCCGAATAATGGAGAGAAGGAAGGGAGGCCCTTGCCTTGCAGTGGGACACTACAGGCTCATAATAATAATAAATAATAATAATGGACTAATAGCATATAAATTACTTTTTATCGGAGTACCATGAACGCAATGTCGCATACTATTACAGCAAAACATAAGTTACAATAACAGTATGATTGCTAATCAAACTAACAGTATAAAATGACCTAGTAGTACACTTTCAGAGAAATGCTTGCTACCATTATTTTATGGGCTTAGCAAGGCTAAATACATAATAATGTAAAATACCTTTAACTTAGAACAACCTCGTTTTATACTAACCTTTTGAAGGTTATTTACTAGACTATTTTTCTGAACTGGCCATCAAATTCGTCAGGGCCCTTCGTATCGTTTTATTACTCCAAATGACCCCAAATTATGTTCAAAGTTCAAAATACCAAGGTTGAAATTATTAAAATTTATACCTTCCGCCTTCGGCAACCAACTGGATATTTTTACTTGTCACCTAAGTTACGGACGGTGGGGAAGTTACGAATTTCCGAACAGTCTCACTGATTTACTTTCTAGCGGCAATGGAATATACCCGTTGTCCTCATTGATGAGCTAGTTATTGAGCTTGTTGGGATATACTTATATGTACTATAACTATACCTTTGGAAAATTGTGGATTTCTCTTCCAAACTGTGACATTTGTGACTAAATGTACCGAATGTCGAATGTGACAGATGTTCAACAGACAGCAGAAGTTCCTTACCTCCAGCGGCAGCTAGCATCCAGTCATCAGTGCCAAGTAATCACCACACGTCATCACAACACATCACTTCCACCACACTGGCACTGTCACCAACACTGATCCATCCAGAGGTTGTAGGAACTATAACAAAACAAACAATGAGTTAGTATTATAATACTTCCAACAGTGGTTTAGTAAATGTAGCAATAGTCTTGCCTTATGATCCTAACGTCAATTCAGTCATGCACCTATGGATATTTCTATTCACAAATATCCAATACCAGGTCTCCCAAAAAAAACTTTTTCACGATGCTTCCATCCAGCGTTTGAGAGCACTGGAATTGGATTTTTTTTAATAGAAAATCCAGGTTAGTTAGCCCTATTTTAATGTGAATAGAGCTGACTAGACTGAGAGGATGGTAAGACATTCTGTTCTGGGCAAGTCTTCATATTCCTGGTAGGTAGAGCATTCTATAAGTAGAGGCATGGGTTAAAAAGTAGCTTCTAAAGCGCAGCCTTATTGCCATCGCTCGTGCGATGATGATGCGATGTGATCTCATCGTGGGATGTCCTGAAATCGTGTGATTGTCCTGGAACTCATGGTGCGATACAATCATTTTCGTCAGATGGACGCATCATCGCGCGAGCGATGGCAATAGGACGGCGCCTGACGGTGAATAAATCAACTAGAAGACACGAAAGACCTGTTTTAAAATAACGATAAAGAAGAATCACATAAACAATATTCCCGACACTGATTTGGTAAAATCACCGTTAACAATCGTAACGACCCTTATTGGGTCTTTTCCTCACCCCTATATTGTTGTCCTTTTCGCACAAACTGGTTAATATAGTCGTCTCAGGGTACTCTAATTTATACATTGTAATATCGTATGGTTTTGCTACATTGTTTTAGTTCAGAGTTGCTGGTTCAGAGACAACGAAATAAAATTTTTGAGAATATGCAAAGAATGGATTCTGAAAAGTTTGTGATGGATGAATTTATGATAGCTTCTCCAAACAATGAAGGTGCATGCATAATGCACATTATACAGCTAGATTTTATACTTTATTTCAAAAGATCAAGATCTCTAAAGTTTAAACTCAGTGGCCACATTTTAGCGGACGAAAAGCTTGCATGCGGCTTTATTGTCAAGCCGTTCATACCTGGAAGTACTGGATAAGATAATAGGAGTATGTCTACCAAAGCAAACCGGTTGAATCCTTAATGTTCAGTTAATTATCTGTTCTGAAACTCATATCAACAAACAGATTGAGCACCAGTTCAGCAGTGCCTACAAATATTGTACAACCTCATACAGCACACCAAAGATACACTCTTTGATCATTTACCCATTATCTATTTTGTTTTATATCTAATTGCAACCCTTTAAATTACCTAGAATAAATACAGAAATGCGAGCGTCAAAAGCATGACAAGTTTAAAAATATTGCTAGTTAGTTTGTGTGCAATTTTGTGTAAGTTACTGTATTGTGTCGATGAACACTGTGTTCTGGCGAGGGGTGCCAGCCACCCCAAGCGGGCAATATCGATAAACGCAGTAGTTTTGGCAAATTATACCAAATGCTGTGATTTTATTATGATGTACCTACTATTAACAGCTTTTAGGTTTCATTTCTTTTTTATTAAGATGTAGGTAAGGAACTAGTAACATCTTTCAGGTTTCATATTTTTCTAACACGTATGAAATAATAAATATAACTATGTACTACAGCTTTACAATAAAATCTATTTAGTTAACTTAGTAAACAGTCGAACATTCTGCACTGCGAAAACATTTTGGCAACTTATGTGTCACGAAATGTACTATTTATTCCATTGCAGATATAGCGTGTTCAGATTTTACGTACAATAGCACAGGAAAGTTACCTTATTTTAAGAGGTGTTATCAACCAGACTAGATCATTTACTTATTTTGCCGACTGTACCAGTAAGTGACTGCAGTATTTTATATGTAACGCAACTGAAACTCAAACGCGCACAAATCTAACACATACAGATGTCCTCCTAAATAAAACACTGGTCGTCGTGTCATATGGTATCGATTGTACCTTTCGACTTCTGTCCCATTCGCTCCCAGGTGCTAGTCCGGGAGGGAACGGGATGGAATACCTCCTTGCAAAGCCGTTTGAGATGTGATGTTTACTTGTGTGCATTAAGGGGTAACGCCCTATAAACTATGGATGGCGGTTTCGCGTTGTGAGATAACTAAGTTTGTATGAGCTGCTGGCCAGCTCCGAGGCCGCCCAAAGGCCTCCTAGAGTCATGACCAAGACTTCGTTGATGAAATCATTTAGGTGAAAATGCCACTAGTAAACTACAGCCCGACAAACTATCGATTTATCAAAAACAAAAAACAAAAGAATGGGAAGAATTAGCTTCCGTCCGCGACTTCACGTCCCATAGGATCCCGTTGATGTTTCGGGATAAAAAGTAGCCTATGTGCTAATCCAGGTCACGTAAAACATATATTCCGAGTTTCATTCAAATCGGATCAGTAGTTTTTGCGTGAAAGAGTAACAAACATTCATACATACAAACTTTAGAGTTTATAATATTAGTAGGAAATAAAGTCACCTCTTACTAGGCTCATAGTAGGTTATTTGAACTATCGATTAATTAAGTTAGATAGACCAAAGCCGGGCTTCAGTCATTCTCAAAACAACCGTTGGTCAAGCTCTCAAAAAATGTATTAACCAAAGCGGTATGTAGACGAGGGAGTACAAATTAAACGTCCACTCAGAGGGGTGACATGACAATGCACCCCAATACTACTTTGGGTATATAGAAAGGGTAGGTTAAGCTTTAATCCGATTTCTGTAACCAAAAACCTTGCATATATATACTTTTCTACTATTATATATATACTTTTTTACTATTTATACTTTTCGTGATGAGTTGTTTCTACAAACGCCACTATAGTCCACTTAGGCCTTTACTAACCAGTTTTTAAATTTCATCATCATCATTTGCCAACCCGATTATCAGGAAACTAGCCGTGGCCCGCGCCGTTGCTCGCGTTCTAGACCCTTTAGAGCGTGACTTTTCAAAATTCGTTTCTTACCACACCCCTACACTACATATGGATACTACTCTCCAAATTTCATACCTCTAGGACTTATAGTTTACGCTGTGCGTTGATTGTCAGTCAGATACAAAAGAGTTTTATATATTTAGAAGAAGATAGAAGATATTTCCTTTTATCTCGGAAGCTGTAACAGACTATTCAATAGTTACCGCGTCGAATTCATGTGGTCGTTTTTGCGAACCCATTTATTTATCTATTTGTTGGTTTGATTGGAAACATGTACTTACAGGACAAAAGCAACACTGACGATCGTACAACTTTCGTTTAGTGACATCTGTGATATATTTTGGGAATTTGGCATGCCACGCCCGCATTTTTAATCTCCTAGTATTATTTTATCTATGATTAATTTATTTGTTTTAGTGTGATTATTAAAACTATTCAACTTTGCGCACCAAGCTTAAAATCGATTGGTGCGCATAATTTAGTGGTAGCATAGGTGCGGAAAGTGGAATGCCTCAAATTAATTATTTATTTATTTGTTTATAGACGAGCAGCTTTCGCTGATGTGTCTACGTCAGACAGTGTTTAAATTACCTACTTAGATTCAAAAACTTACATTGTAATAGTATATTTATTAATTCACGCCTGCACCCCCGTTATGTACTCGTATAATGGGGGAACGGTTAGCCATGGGAACAGCCATGGCGAACAATGGGGGCCATGACGAATTACGTATTATATTACTTTTGTTTGCAAGTTTCGTGGATATGCGTGGATCATTATTGTGGGTTGTAGATTTGTTTACAAAAGTGAATGTTTAGAAAAATAAAAATCAAAATATACGGCCGCAATGGGATAGAACTTACAATGGGAGATCTTCCTGCTGAGAGCTATGACTTCAAAGATCATTTGACTGGAGAGGATTTAACAGTTTCATGATTATTTTTTAAGATTTTATTAAGATTTTATTCATCCCCGTCCGGTCGGACGGGGATGAATAAAATCTTAAGAAATACTTTATTTCATGAAAATAAGTGATGATGGAATAGATGTCGGATCCAATTGAATAATACATTTACGTTTGGCATGTGCAATGCCACATAGAGCGCGTCTTTAGTGGGTTCGGGGCTCTGGGATGAAACGGTGAAGGAAAACATCATGACGGAACCCTTGGCTTAGTCAGCTCCTTACGTATTGACGTTGTCTTTCCTGTGTATGTCGACTAGACTGAGAGCATGGTATAGCAATCATACTGCATATAAACATGTACCAGCCACTGCAACGTACAGTACATAGAGACATGAGTAAAAAGTGACCTCTGTCGCTGTATAAACCATCTAGATTAGATGCAAAGGCCCGGTTGGGTGCCATACTTATGGGCTAAGGCGGTCATTACTGTCGATCGCGCAGTAAGTCACTGCAGCAGATAGATTGCATAACTGAATAGAAAGCAGCGCATCATGGGTCATTTTGACAGTTTCCCATCATTACGTAACTCAACTGTTGGTGGTATCGTCAGCTTAGGGTAGGGTTGCCAGATGGTATCAAAAAGGAGGACATGTCCTCCTTTTCCATATTTTGTCCTCCCGTCCCCCCTTACCTACTCTAAGTCCTCCTTTTGAGAACTCTCACACTGATTTGTACTTTGTGGAGCATAGAGAGAGAGGAACATCGTTAATTCTTTACTCAATATAATATTTCAAATATATGTCATGTGAAAATTTTCATGCTTAGGACATGTAGGTATTTGTTAAAGAATCATAATTTTCTTGCCAAAATTAGCAGCTCAGTCTAATATGATTAAAACCAGTAAGTTACACCTATAATCACTATAATATATTCGTTTTATTGTAAATGTCTTTTTTACAGAAAATCCTCCTTTTAAGACCCATTTGCCCTCCTTCATCAAATTAACATCTGGCAACCCTAGCATGGATTACTTGGTCAATTTACCAAGTAATCCAAGAAGTTCGTAAAATCATTTTACCAAATATATTATTATTACTTCTACTGATTCTGAAATAAATAACGAATTCAAACTTCAAAATTGCATAACACACATTCTTACATTATATTTTTGCGTCCATTACGGGATTTTAACACAGCATTTTATTTCAGCTAGTACAGACTGGTCAACGGACATCACTGCGCATGACAGTCTCACTACATTGTGGTACAAATACGTTTACATATCGAAGCTTCGAGATCGATCATTCTCATTCTAAAAATAATATCCAAAGCACCCAGGTGTAAGGAAGTTGATCCCTTAAACTTATTTGCATATCCCACGCGAATACCAGCTCTATCACAACACCGTAAAGCATCAAATAAGCTGACAGATCAAACAACACTCGTCAAAGAAGTTTAGACGCTACTTGCTTGTAATAAGACTTCTTATAATGCTTTGCTATAGGCAAATTTTACTGGCACGTACCAAGTACCTGGAGAAACCTGCTAAAGTAATTTGAACCTTGTGCAAACGAAATAAGAGATGAAAATGGGTGCGAATTTACAACAACACCAATAAAATTGCATTAGTGTAGACACGCGCCCTCTCGCTCTCTTTTGTGTGGATGAAAAGGGATGTTTAATTTGAAGGATGTGTAAAAAATTACCCCTTTTCACAGAATACTGCAATAGCTACAAACCGCCCTTATTAAAAAACGTGTAATTTAATCAAGGCTTTATTATACCATGTTGGACGGTAACGCAAGGCGTTGTCTAAGGTAGTTTAGATACGTGTTTCACGTAGATCTAAGATAAATAATCTAACTTCAATGGGACTGTTCAGCGGCCGAATAAAAAAACAAACTTTTTCATCACATCTCTTCGAAAAGAACGACTTGGTTCGCCTATATGTGCACCCAAAGGTGGTGTTTTCTATAAGAAACAATAAGTGCGCCGGAATTAACTTTGCCGCGCACTTTTTGAATTTGGAATATTTTCGCTTTAAGTTCGCCTATGTACTTCATTTTTGTGCAATAAAGAATGTTCTTGTCTTTTCTTATCTTATCGTATATTTTCTCATAGTGGGTGATGAAAAGTAGAGTGTACCACTCGGGAGCAAAATATATTTTTGGCTCGGGCGACGTACTTTGAATCCCTCGCTACGTTCAGGATTCTACTAAAGAATCCTTCACTTCGCTCTGGATTCAAAAAATCGCCCTCGCCGTAAAAATATGATTTCGCTCTTTTATGATACAATCTACTATGAACCCACAGCAAACAGACGCACGTTCTAGTCACCCACGAGTCAACGATAAGAAATGACTAAAGATCATCTTCTCTCGCTATCAAGGGTTTATCAGACGATTCTGAATATGGCGAACTTTTTCTATAACAGAGGGCCCGTGTAAGCTTGTTGGATGTTTTATTGTAATTCGGCACAAGATCGTAACAGCTAATAATTCTGGTGAATAGTTAAAACATTGTTGAGAGAATATTTCTTCGAAAAGATAAGTTGAGAGAAAGGGCGAACTATAATATGAGAGACTAGCTGATTGAAACATAGGCTATATTTTATTGAAATCAAAGATGTGGATTCTTAGATACAGCTTGAACTCTCTAAACCAAAAGCTGCCATTTGCTACGAGGTTCATCGTATGCTGGTTGACAGATATTTTGGTGGAAAGTTTCGCACGCGTACGTAGTCGCGAGTATCAGCTAATTCATAAATAAATTCAGTGATTTTATATCTTCAGAAATGATTTAATGTGCGAGAAAGATGCTAAGGCTTATCAGCGCCTTAAATCCCAAGGTGCAATGGATGTAACCCCCCAAAAAAGGTTGGCAACTTCTGGCGTAGAAAACTTTGGCACCCCTGCCCATACCAACATTTGGCATTTGAGGTATACTGGAAGTAGTACTGGATCAGCGCCAATACACGACAATTGATTTTTTTCACTTATTTATTGCGGTTTTGTGAGTGGTTAGAATCAAAAATTTATAGTTTAAAAAACTCGATAAACCGGCTTCAATTTGGAAGACAAACATTTGTGTGTGGCAATCATAAATGTTTATTCTGTGTCTGAGTGTTACTATGTATCATATTATGTAATATGAATGTATTTACAAAAAAAAAAGTATTCTATCAGCAATCTAGTTCCCATAATAGTATACAGCTTTGCTTAGTTTGGGACTAGAGAGCGTTATGTAATATGTCCAAGGGTATTTATTAATTATTCTTTTAATTTGACTATCTTATGGCTTCATGAGATGATGATGGCAGTTCATTGGGATTGTTGTATTGATCGTAAACAACACAGAAACGTCACAGGAAAGCAAAATACGCAATGTCGTGTACGTGGAATTTTGATTAAATTTTTATGGGACCACTAGGTATAAACAAATCCTTTTAGAAAAATAATGTAATCGGTTTATAGGTAAATGATTGAGTTTTGAGGTAACAAACATGTCCAAATTGTATAGGTAATTTTTATGACTCGGTAAAATCTAAAACTCTCAACTAAAAGTTACGTATGTCAACGAAATCACCAGTTAAATACTTACATACTACCTACAGTACCTAACTAGCTATAAACATTCGAGTACCTACGATCTACATAGTCTACCTACCTACTACACGGTATACTTAATTTAATAAGTAGGTAGGTAAGCATTGTTTTCCTGTTACAAATTGGGGTCATCTTATCGTTACACGACAATGTTTGTAATATTTACACTTAATTATTAATTTCAGTTAAAAACCTAAACATCTTGAAGGTTTTTCAGTTACTTACTTACCTAAATTTGTTTTTCGTGGATATGAGCTGGCTACGAATAAGTAAAACTGTGCTTAATTTTTTTTTCTAAACTAACCTAATTTGACAGCGCTATTATAGCTGTCTTTGTCGTTTCACTTTATCAGAGAGAGAGAGAGAGAGAGGCGGTAAATTTTTAGTGCTGTCAAATTCGATTAGTATAAAAAAATGCAAAACAGAATCGACACCAATGACTACTTTGTCAAGTTTTGCCAAATGAATGAATGAATGAATGAATGAATGAATGATCCGCTCAGTCACTGAGCGGATCATTCATATGAGCAGTGTCTCCATACAAATCAGCGCACACTGGTGTGCTGGGCGTCAGACGTTTTACACCAGATACACCAAAACTCGTACTAGGCCCTTAAACTTCGCATGGAGTGATCTCATTTAAATGGTTTGCCTATAAGGATTCTAGGTAAGTTTGTATAGATATACGTACCTAAATACTTCCCAGGTAAAAGGTTAGGCTGACCTTGGGTATCCAAATCCAACTCGAGACAGAAGCGAGGCTAATTTTCTAACAAATTCACTGTTTTTTTTTTCTTAGGCGCTAGTGTTGCCACCATGCAAAAATACTTTGCCATTAGTAGGTGCCAAATACCACCGCAATACAGGTCATTCACCCACCTTCACCTTGATGTCGCAAAATTCAATGTATGTATGGTAAACAAACAGTACTACGAGATTCCAGCGATTACCGTCTTAGCGACAGGTTTGTATGGAAAGCGACAGAATTAGCCATTCATAAATTGAATTTTGCAGCATCGTGGTGAAGGTGGGTGAATGACCTGTATTGCGGTGTTTTTTGGCACCTACTTTTATCGTCTTCCACGCAAAATAAAATGGCGAATATCGGCCATTTTGTCTACTCAGTGTCGTACACGAATAAGACCGTAAGTAAACCTATAAATAATAAATAGCATTTCTAAAAGAGAAACGTGGTTATGTGTCTCACTCTAACTAGGTCACAAGTTGAACACTAGGCGATGTGCGCCAGTGCTATTGTAATCTGTGGCGCTCAAGGGGGTATTGTTAGGTTACATTACAAATGAACCTAGGTCTAGTCTAAATCTAAACAAGTACTAACTTAACATTGCTTGTTTATTTACGTATGCAGTTTTGTATCTAATTATACATCTTTCTCTCCTATGCATTTAGTATCTATTCTATCCCCGTGCTGCGGGTCGTGGGTTCGATCCCAAGCGAGAACGAACATTTGAGTGGAAAACACTTGTTTGTTCTGTGTCTGGGTGTTACTATGGTATTATAAGTATGTACATATTTACACAAAAAAATAAAGTTCTACATTATCAGCAATCTAGCTTTGCTTAATTTGGGACTAGAGAATGAGATATGTCCAAGAATATTTATTTATCATCTATCTTCTTCTTTTTTCTTCTTCTCAATATATAAAACTCTTTTGAAGCTGACTGACAATCAACGCACAGCCTAAACTATAAGCTCTAGAGGTAAGAAATTTGGAGGGTAGTATCTTTAAATAGTGTAGGGGTGTACTAAGAAAGGAATTTTGAAAAGTCGCACCCTAAAGGGTCTAAAATTAGGATCAAAGATTTTAACCAAATCATGCGTATGCTACTAACACGCGAACCCGCGGGCGACAGCTAGTTATTTATACTAGGTATTTAAAGTAGACGAATACAACCCACGTAGTTTAGCAGGATATTATGATCCCGACATCGCTTCCACACGATCAGACAAACAAAAGGCGCATCAGGATAAATGCAAAAACAAGACTGCGCATCCAAGGAATGCATTGTCCGCAAAAAGTAATTTTGTCAGTTTGCGTACGACGAACATCCTTCGTATTTATGTATTAAGCTGCTGTTTTCATCCACGCGACCTCTGAGAACAAATAACAATACGGCAATCGTGAAGTTAGGTAGAAATTTAGACGTACACTAAGGCTGGAAACAGTGCTCGACCGACGGTCAGCGCTGACCGTACGTCGGCGTAGTCTATATCTATGCAAGTCTATGAATGATAACACAGCTACGCTGACGGTACGCGCGTGAATTTCCATACAAATGACAAGCGCGACCGACGTACGCACCGACGACGGTCGGTCGAGCTCTGAAACTGGCCTAAACCTTTTTAAAAATTGTTTGACGCGTCACAACGGCTAACCTACGAGTATCTTAGAATAGTCCTTAGATCAGCAATCGATATTATATCTATTTAATTTTTGTGTTTTGACATTTTATTGGTAGTGTTTAATTAATTAATTAATGTAATTGGTTGTGACCGTTCTAATTAAATAAATAATCGCGTTCCCATAGCTTAGCTTTGTTTAGTTTGGAACTAGAGGGCGTTGTTTAAAATGTCTATAAATATTTATGAAATAAAAGTTATATATAATTAATTAACTATACATGTGTAAATTTAGTCATTTTTTACAATTCTAAGTATATTATTATAAGTGCCTACGCGGAGATAAATGAATGAATTGAATTGCCTAGATCCACTGACTGCATTTATCAGTTACATTGGGAAATGGTCCACTCACACAATTTTTGATAACTTCACGTTTTTTGACATCTTCCACGTTTACAGAAAGACGTGCAATAAATGTATAGATCTTTCTGACATGTAGATAACAAAAACCTTTACTCGCGCGACTTTTCTGAATTCGGTCGCTGGTCGAGCTATCCAGAACTTGTCCTTAACTATGAAAACCCACATGCATGCCGGCTAAGCCTGAGAGTAACGAGTTTCACAAGTTGTTACTAATATTTTAGACTTTCAGCTTATAGCAACTCTCTACGCGATGGCTGTAACTTTTGTAACAAATAATATGTTAAGCAAACTAACAGATACTAATCCTAAATTCCTGGCCCCACACTCAGATTCTCTATGTTGATAATATCAGAATCTATGTATAATTTTTTAACAAACTTTTTAATATTGTAATATCTCTAAATCTCGTTAGTTTACTTTACCTAAATAGGTATTCATTATTTTACACCCAGCTCAATGTAGCAACCGAAAAAAAATCTAAGTAAGTACATATTAATTGTTATAAAAACACGCCACAACATCTTTTTGCACGCCCAGGAAGACTAGTAGACACTTGTTTGTGTGAAATTTTACAATAATAAATAAATAAATAATATTAAGCTGATCATGAAAGTGTTTTTTTAATCTATACAAATATTATAAAGAGGAAAGGTTTGATTTTTTGTTTGTTTGTTTGTTTGTATGAATTGAATAGGCTCCGAAACTACTGGACCGATTAAAAAAATTCTTTTACCATTAGAATCCTACATTATCCCTGATGAACATAGGCTATATTTTATCCCGGAATTCCCACGGGAACGGGAATTACGCGGGTGAAACCGCGAGGCGCTGCTAGTTATTAATATGCCAATTATAGTATTTTGCAGCTGTTTCGCGGACTAAGGCCCGTATGATGATTTACTGCTCAAGTATCGAGTAACGATTTTTGTATCGCATACGGGCCTAAGTGCAAACGGTGTGCATAGACCCTGTAATAAATAAAAAAAACTGCGCATACTTAACCACTTTTGTTGGAAAAAAACAACCATACCTGAAGCAACTTTGAAAAGTTACTTGTCCAACTTATGTTGCGTTCACACTATGACTGGAAGTGGACGAGCATAGTGTGAACACGATAATGCCTCTGTCCCGTCTCGCAGCCCAAGTTCATGCCCTTGCTCTCTAATGAGAATAAAGGCGATGTTGCTGTGGCAATAAGTCCGCGGCAATAATGCCGGCAGCGGCATGGGCATAGTGTGAACGCGGTATAAGACTGCCGTCTGCGCAGCGCCTAGCCCGCTGCAGATCTACCTCGACTACTAAAATGGGCATTAGTATAACTACCTACTGTTGGAATCTAGAAAAGCGTGCAGAATTATAATCACGATGACTAGACTGATTTTGAGCACGTTTTTGCTCATACAAGTCTTTGTAGTTAATACAACTGTAATAAGTGGTGAACATTGACCTCAAAACGTTGGTATTAAATGTGAAATTAAACAACCGACTGTGTACTGCACTACAGTAACATAAGCACGAAGAAACAAGGCAGGTACAGGTTCGGTCACGGTTTAATAGCGCTCCGCGAAAGTAGAGCTTTCAATGGTAATTCATGTTCTTTTAAATGTTTAAAACTCTTTTGAAGCTGACTGACAATCAGCGCACAGCCTAAACTATAAGTCCTTGAGGTATGAAATTTGGAGCACAAAGGAAGGAATTTTGAAAAGTCGCACCTTATAGGGTTTAAAATCAGGACTTTGATCGTAATTTTAGACACTTTTAATCAAATAATACGTATGCTGCTAACACGCGAGCAAAGCCACGGGCTACAGCTAGTCATTGATATAAGCACATAGCGTCATTTTGTGAACAATCGGTTATATCTACAGTATTACCCCAACCTTGCCCTCGATCGACTGCATCGCAAGATGGTCGATGTATAGCGATTATATAGCGATATATGTATGTATTTGGAAACTATTGTGTCATGTTCCTACACATGGAACGGAATGATTTAATCCCGTGTGCACCAATCAGAATAGAAGTACAAAATTTCTATGTACTGACTACTGACCGACTAAATATATTACGATAGGTACCAGTTAGAGCATATTTAATCAGCTGTTTGGTTCCCATAATACAAAATTATAATGCTTAGTTTGGGGCTATTGTGAAATGATTACCGATTTTTACTTAGTTTGTCAAACAAGAGGGTTTAACCTTTTAGCACCTGGATGAGACTAAGACAGGCAGAGAGGCCTGTGCCCAGCAGTGGGTGAAGTCAAGCTGATGATGATGATTGTCAAACACTAGCTTTTAAAATTCGTATTTAGGGCTATTTGCCGCTGTGGGCTTAGTTTATCAAACACTCTTTTATATTAAAAATCGTTCCATTACCAAGCAGTTAGGTATGATTAACCAAAAAGTTTCCATACGCCCGTGACTACGCAGAGATCCATTTCAACAATGTTAGATCTGTGTTTATCAATAGTCGATGTTGATACATGTTCAAAGTGAGCTATCCCAGGCGGGAAATCTGGAACATACTGGAACACGATACTCGAACTTCTAACTTGATCCAAAGCTTGACAATGCGCTAATGTCAAAACTCGCAATACCGCGTTCACACTATGCCCATGCCGCTGCCGGCATTATTGCCGCGGACTTAATTGCCCCAGCACCATCGCCTTTATTCTTATAACAAAGCAAGGTCATGAATTTGGGCCGGGAGCCGGGACAGAGGCATGATCGTGTTCACACTATGCTCGTGCCCACTTCCCTGCCTAAGTCCCTGCCGACTGTAGCATAGTGTGAACGCTACATTATAATGTTACCACATTCACTCTGCTAGTGATGTTACTTGACAAATTTGTTATACCTAATGATCTGATTGATTTTGTTATTTTGGTTTACTTTCACGTAAAAGTTCTTAACTTACATTGTACACATACACGGGGATGCTAAGCCAAGCTCACCTCGAGTTTTTCGTGCACTACGCCGAGATTAAAGCCTGGGTTTAAGTGCCAAAGAAAAAAAACTTATGGTGGTTTTAACGTAAAAATATTTGCATAAAGAGATGTAACAACCATTTGCCACAAACTCTATTTGAATTTTGCATGATAAAATCAGTTATTTTTGGAATTTTTGTTTAGATGTCACATTAGTCAAGTCAAAGTCAAAGTCAAAAATCTTTTATTCAATAAAATCTCACTGATCACTTTGAATCGTCATTACGTTTTGTATGATTAGGTATGATTACATATTTTTTTTTATTGGATGAGTTGGAGCTAGTTCGTCCCAAGCTTGTTTGTCTTCTAAATAATCAGATATTTTATAGTATGCTTTTAAAAGAAGTCTCTGTTTTATTACGTTTTTGAACTTGCCAATCGACAACTGAGACACATCACTTGGGATTTTGTTAAAGAAGCGTACACATTGCCCTTTGAAAGATTTACTAATTTTTGTGAGCCTAGTGGTGGGAACAGCGAGTTTGTCTTTATTTCTAGTGTTAACATTATGATTATCACTTTTTTTGTTGAATAGATTGATATTTTTTTGAACATACAATAAGTTTTCATAGATGTACTGGCAAGGTACTGTCATTATATTTATTTCCTTAAACTTATTTCTTAGTGATTCTCTGGGACCCATGTTATAAATTGCACGAATAGCCCTCTTCTGCAACACAAATATGGTGTTTATGTCTGCAGCACTCCCCCACAACAAAATGCCGTACGACATAATGCTATGAAAGTAGCTGAAATAGACTAGTCTTGCGGTTAGTAATATTAGCTGCTCATCTAATTCACTTCACCATTAAATTTTCATGAAAAAGCGGCAACACCATCTGTCAAGGATTGAATTCAATTATTTGTTAGAGTATAGAACCTCAGATACTAGAATACATAAGCCGACAGAGCACGAACAAACAATAGAGTCTGGCTGTATCCGGGATACCTACGGCATCACATACCCCTGGGTATTGTACCTATAGATAGATCTTATAGCATTACGAATTCATTGCAGGCGGAGTCGCGGGCGGTAGCTATATCTACGGACTATCGATTTATGATATTGAGCACCGGTGGTCTAGTGGTACCGACACCGCCTTCCGATTCTAAGTTGTTCAAATCCAGTCGTGAGCCAATGGTTTTCCACTCGGAAAAATATGCGCAATGCCAGTGTTCTCAAGCAGTAAAGAAAAAAATCGTAAGGAAATTCGTGGTTATTTAGCTGGTCCTGTCGGTCACACATTGACCTTGTCTTTGGCAGTAAGAAAAAAAAAAGTATTCTACCAGCAATCTAGTTCCCATAGTACAAGCTGTGCTTAGTTTGGGACTAGAGGGTGCTGTTTGTAATGTCCAAGGATATCTATTTATCTTCTTCAAAATATATAAAACTGACTGACAATCAACGCACAGCCTAAACTATGAGTCCTAGAGGTATGAAATTGAGGAGGGTAGTATAGTATTCTTAATACCTATAGTGTAGGGGTGCACTAAGAAAGGAATTTTGAAAAGTCACACTCTAAAGGGTCTAGAAAGCGAGCAAGGCCGCGGGCGACGGCTAGTTATTAATAAATGCATGCATTGATTTCAACGTCGGAAAACATTTTGAAGTTTTAGATAAATACTAGAGCATTTGAAAGGGTACCTAACCTATGTAATGTGACGTGTTGTACTGATCACAGAAATAATTACCTATACTATACAGTTTCAATTCTTATTGATGTAGGTACATTATCGCAATGAATAGGTAACTCTAAACTCGTTGGAGCAATGCCTTCAAACAATAAACAAGATGATTGATCTTAGAATAGATGACTCAGCTTTTAAAAATGTAAGTTTGAGAACACAGATCTACACTGCAAATAAAGGTTCGCTAGTGACATTTGAAACGGACATACATACAGACACCGAAGGGGGTTTGTGTCAAAATCCCCTTTAAGGGTTAGTCTCAAAATCCCCTTTGACTTGCACCTTTACCATATATAAAAGAAGCGATACTCTTCAGTCTCAAAATCTCCTTTGGGCAAAAACGTAACTGCAGTGTTCTGTTTTTCCAAAACTGTTTAGTTTTGTTTAGATTTAGAAAAGTTCAAAAACTAATTTAACTACTGAAAAATCACGCTCTAAAAGGTATAAGACAAGAAAATAGACCTATATGAAATTGTTATGTAAAACGAGGCGACTTTCAAATTACGGGGCGTCTTTGATGATAACAAAACCGAATACGAATACCGATATTTCTAGGACCAGTCTTCCGTTTTGTTATCATCAAAGACGCCCCGTAATTTGAAAGTCGCCTCGTTTTACGGTACATAAAGTTGCTTAGAAGATAGCCGTTGTACACTGTACG
The DNA here is from genome assembly GCA_947507515.1 of Eulithis testata. Lineage (NCBI taxonomy): Eukaryota > Metazoa > Arthropoda > Insecta > Lepidoptera > Geometridae > Eulithis > Eulithis testata. The sequence goes on from OX382221.1 coordinate 3,273,906, forward strand.
TGTACATACATACATATAAACATACCGGTTAAAATCATAACCCACCTTTTTGCTTTACCGTACACGCGAAATGTAACAAATAAAAGCTCAAAGTAAGTTGGCAACTCTGACAATGTGGTAAATGCAACCCGACTAATTCAAAACGATCGTTCAGTACAGCGAGATGACTGCATCCCCAAAGCAACGATTACTGGCCGCATAATAACGCCTATAAAGACCATCTCTGCTATTAAATGATATTGCATACTATCAAGCGAACTGTGTAAGTGAGAAATGTTAGATTCCAAGTTCTTAACGTAAAATGTACGTTGTATTTTTGTTTATAATATTTCTTTATTGTTAAATCTGCGAGCGCACAGAGGGCCTAGCACGAGTTTTTTTGGTGTATAAATCTGGTGTAAAACGTCTGACGCCCAGCACACCATTGTGCGCTGATTTGTACAGAGCGGATTCTTTGAGAAGCTTGGTCTATAAAAAGCCCGTACTAGCATGTCAAGGTTTTAAACGTTTTTTAAGCACAATACTAATTGCCATAATTTCTATTTTACACGAATTCAATACAAACAAATAACTTATACATAAGACCTTGTTACAAGTTCGGTATCTAACAGCAAGCAAAATAAACTTCCTACTTTTAAAAAAAATACTAGAGGGCCTAGTACGAGTTCTGGTGTGTAAATATGGTGTGAAACGTCTGACGCTCAGCACTCCAGTGGGCGCTGATTTGTATGGAGACACTGAGCGGATTCTTTGAGAAGCTCGACATGCGAGTACGGGCTTGGTGTATACCAAGCTTCTCAAAGAATCCGCTCAATGTCTCCATACAAATCAGCGCCCACTGGTGTGCTGGGCGTCAGACGTTTCACACCAGATTTACACACCAAAACTTGTACTAGGCTCTCTGGTGGTATTCTCGACGATTTAATACTTGTGACGTTTTACCACAAAGTGCGCGATACACCCATATCAAGGCGCGTCGCTGAACGCAATAATTTCATGCTTGTGTTAGTGTCCGCCATTACGGAGTGCTACTAAACTATAGGTAGGCACGTTGCCTAAGTTGTATATATCATCTATCTATCCATCTAACCATATGTATGTATTCATACAACATCAATTTGATTCTACAAATCTATACTAATATTATAAAGAGTAAAGATTTCATTGTTTCTTTGCATTGAATAAGGCTCCGAAACTACTGGACCGATTTGAAAAATTCTTTCACCGTTGGGAAGCTACACTATCTCTGGGTGACATAGGCTATATTATATTTTCAAAAAATTAAGGATGCTTACTAAGAACGGATTGGAATTGAATCCACGACCTTAGGATCGGAAGGCGTAGTTGCTACCCCTAGCTAGACCGCCGGTACTCAATTAGAGCATAAAGTATTGTACAACATCTGCGAGTAAAATACGTACGTAAATAAATAATAATAATAAATTATTCAGATAATCATAATACGTTGTCCTTTTATCAAAATGAGTCATAATCATATTCTTGTCTTGAATGAGAGATAAAATATGTACATACAAGATATGTATATCTATCGTGAATAGGGTACCTGGCTCAGTCGTATATTTAAACCAAAAACCACATAAACCAAAAATCAAAGAATTTTTTATTTATTTTGTTATTATTACTTACGTTATAAAGGATAGTACTGTTCGGTTATACAAGAGATAACAGGTGATGCTGAGGAGTCGATTTTTTTTTTACCTGAATGTTTTTTCAAAGAACCTTATGAACCACATAGTATTGTATACTGATACTACTGATTAAGCATGACAAATCATTGTTTTGTGAGTCAACTGAAAGAAAAGATAGCTGTCCTGTCGTATAAGGACGTCAAGGAAGCTGCACTAGAAAGGGAAAAATGGGGAGAGCTGCATAATTACACCGATAAGAGCTGAGCTCCTAAGTTAGAAGAAGAAGAAACATTATTTTATATTATTTTTCAAGAAAATAATCGCGTGTTTACAACTTATTACTTTAGTATCATATTTTCGTTTTATAGGTATTACCTTGTTCATAACATTACCGATACTCAAATATCTAACTAGATAGGTAGCTTGGGTACACCTACTCCAGTTTTTTCACAAGGTTGTCTAGAGGAGATCTATGTACTTGAGACCTAGGTACCTTTTATTGACTTATACGTACCTACTTAACCTAAATTTTTTCGTCACTAGCTGACACCCGCGACTTCGTACGCGTGCGAAACTTTCCACCAAAATATCTGTCAATAAATGCCTGTCTATGTCTATGTCTAATGCGCTTAGGATAAACCTCGTATCAAATGCCTGATTTTGGTTTAGAGAGTTCAAGCTGTATCTAAGAATCAACGTTTTTTATTTCAATAAAATAAAGCCTATGTTTCAATCCGGAAAAAGGCCTTCTTAATGGTATAAGATTCATTGAAATTGATTCAGTAGTTTAGGCGTGATCCGCAAACAAACAAACAGATAAACTCGATTTTCGGAATCAGAATCGTTCATTCAGTATATCTGCATATTTAGTTTATCCATATCTTTAATTTAAATTTTTGGCTTTTTACAGTTTTATCCGCATAGATAAGTAACTTCATAGATACTAGTACTAGGTACTTAGTAGCATAGGTAGGTAGTTAAGGTACGTAATGTAGGTATCTGTCTAGGTTCTTGAAGGGGTAGTAAGTAAGAGTCACGTCAAAAATAAACATTTTGCCCACTTTTTGACCTACAAGATTGAACTCATCACACTGTCTGTTGGACCCAAGGCCGATCAAGGTTAATGAGCTCAAGGATGAACAAGAAACCAGTGTTTTGATAAATATTTAAACATTCTTAGAATTAAAATTATACAAAATTTGTAACTCTTAAACACGATAAATCGGACTGCAACGAGCAAAGTTGTGTAACCCAAATTTTATAAAAAAATTACGTTTTTGTGTCACGATGTTGTTTTACAAGATTAGGATAATGCACATAATTATAATAATTATAACATAATGATAACATAGTTATCATTATGCACTTACAGAAAGTTATTTAATATTATTTGTCATAATATCTATACTAATATTATAAAGAGGAAAGGTTTGATTTTTTGTTTGTTTGTTTGTTTGTATGAATTGAATAGGCTCCGAAACTACTGGACCGATTAAAAAAATTCTTTTACCATTAGAATCCTACATTATCCCTGATGAACATAGGCTATATTTTATCCCGGAATTCCCACGGGAACGGGAATTACGCGGGTGAAACCGCGAGGCGCTGCTAGTTTCAAATAATTCTTAGTTTTTATTGCACATGCAAATAATGTGATGTTTGATTGTTTAACGTGTGACTGCATGTTAACAAATACATTTGATTAAATATTTACATATATTATGTCGACCAGAAGCAGGCGAATACACCTAAGTATTATTTAGACAATTTTGAGAACGTTCAATGTCAATAGTTTCGTTGGAATTACGGATGACAATAAATAGGTACCTAACGTGATGTTGGCACATACCTATACTGAACCAACGCATTGTGTGCGTCAGTGAAGATAAACATACACTTTCTCTAATAATCAACTACTTATACCAGTAACTACTGATTTAAAACTTCGTGTGAACATAATAGGTGCCTACTTGAATCCATATTCGAATTATCGTAGGCATAATAGGCCTAGCCTACTTTCGGTTAGCAATACCGTGTAGGTTGTAGTGTCACGGACAAAATTTTATCATTCTCACCAAAGCATTAAAATAGGTAAAATCGAAACAGTGGAAGCCATAGCGTGATTTACCAACTGCATTAAGTAACAGCGCATACACCTGGCCAGTCTCTATTTATAGAATGTTTCCCCACTCAATATAACAGCCTTGTTTAGCATGAATCGTTAAAAGTAATAAAAAAAAATGCTTACCTGTGCAAATCGGCAACGTTGGCACCTTTCGCACGATTCAATCACAGTAAATGTCTCAACAGCAGAGGTTTAATACACTTTAACTGTCTTTATATGAACACAAACGCGAGAGACGAGCTCTCCAAGCCACTTCGCCACTAAAATTATTGATTCTGTAGCGTTACAAAACAACAAAAGATATAAAACGGACCGGGCCGCACTCCCCCGCGCGGGCCGAATCGATCAGAATGATAATTGTCACACAAAGACTAGTCACTACTCACCTAGACAGTCGGAATGCACACACACATAAAACAACAACACACAATATCAACAATGTTTTGGATTTCACAACACCACAATATGCACAGTTCTGGGGGTTTTTGTATTGTTTTTGGGGTTACTAATTAGGTATTAGTGCGAATTGAAAGCGATTTATGTCGGAGACGCGAGCGATTCGACGACCGCTAGCAAGATGGCTCCGTGTATGCGGGGCGACCGGTCCCCGCGCCCCGCGCGTACGTGCAATGAAAGATAGGCGACCGGTGTACACGGTCTACGGAGCGGGGATCAAACCGAGGATAAATCCGACGCTTGATTCCGAAGACAATACGTAAACGGCAATATAACGAGAATTTGTGTTTGGTATATACAAATGCATGATTTGAAACTACTAACATCTCTGCATATAATTAAATCAAACAATAGAGCCGGTAATAACGAAGATGTGTCAGACAGATACAGTAGAAAGTAAGGTAATTGCAGTAATTTATACGATTTAAGAATAATGGAGCTAAATATTGTTTGGTTTCAGAAAAAAAGATTAATAGTTTATAATTCATTGTGAATAGGTTATGGGCCCAGAAAGATACGAAAGTTATGTCAGCAAATATTTTTAAAGAATTTTATTTTTAACTGTAAGATTTATGGGCAAAACATCGCCAGACATATCCCGCGACTTTTAAAACCATGTGTAACAGTCGCAGTTCTTTCCCTTCACACCGCTTTGCCCGTGCGGAGATCCCCCCTTCGCCCCTCGCCCTGTCCTCTGCCTACCGACCTCTTATATACTGCTCTCTTTACAACAGAAAAAACACCAATTTCCCAAATTCCCGATGCGGACCGCGCTCTCTCGCTCGCGGCAGACCTAAGATGGCCGACCGGCTTCCATTTTGATCGCAGATTACAACTCGTCGCGTCCCCGACCGCTCAAAGCCTAACCGATGCGTCGTCCTGTCATTACCGCACGCATCATACACGTATCGCACACGTTTTTAGGCTAATTTTCGACGTTTGATACGACGGTAATGTCCTTTCGGGCGTAACGCAACGTGATGGCGTCGAACGGCGACTATTTAGAGGCATAGGATCCGGTTATTGTATTGATTGAGCGTGCGGCTCTGTGCGGGGTTGAAAGAAAGTCCACAGAGCCGGTATAAATGGCCGTGTTAAAATGTAGCCGCGTTAAGCCGATGGTTTTGTCTCTTTCGTCTCTGCGGCATAACTACCTGGGCCGGAGGGCAAAGCAATGTTGTACAGTGCTTTGTGCACGCTAAATGGTGTATCAAACGGCGCGCTGGACGGAAACATGGGTGAAATAGTGAAGTAACCTCGTAAAGAAACGTATTAGCAATTCAAATTAGCATACAGACTTCCTAATGATGAAACACCTTAATTATGCACTAAGAATGAGATTGTTTTCAAGAACGGTGTTTGTTTAAAGTTACACAGCGCAATTTGCAAGTATAACTGTTACTTTCCAAGTTCACAAGTCAAATATTTTCAACAACAGTCACTTGAGCAAGATGTCAATGCAAACAAACGAATACCCAGAAGTTATCAGATGTCATATAAGTGGAGTATCGCCCTGCTTATGATAATGCTGAATTTCAAACAACTTCATTTGAATATTTAGAATTATTCAACCACTTGTTGAGAAAATGGTAAAAACGCATGCTCATTATGTATTAACAAATTCATTAGATTTCTCGAACCGGTTTCATTAATCGTAGCAACAATTTCAATTTAGTATACGTTTGAGAATATAATTAGGAAACTAAATCAACCAACGGAAACTAGTGACAGATTTAAATTCGATAACAATAAATTTATAATTTACAAAAATGAATTTGAAATTATGCAACAAATTATTACGTTCACAAAAACTAATTGAAATAGGTATATAATTGTCTTTTGAAAGTCTCTGATGTTACAAAAAGTCAATATATAGATCATTTAAAATTAGGATTTGGTCAATCAGAATCAATGAACTCTATTCAACCCATTCTTAGTCATATGTTTAGTCATCACCTAAGTTATGCCAAAAGTCATTTTAAACCAAAAAAATTGCTTAAAACCGGTCGTAAAAGACAAACATAGATCGAAACAATATGTTTAGTCATCACCAGTAATGCCAAAAGTCATCTTAACCAAGAAATTGTTTAAAACCGGTCGTAAATACAAACATAGATGGAAACATGGACCCCCAATGCTCAGATTGTGTATAAACTGGAAAATATCATAAAAGGAGCAGAGAACGATACTTATCGATGGTATTGACGATCCGCCTGTAATGGTAAACGGTCACCATAGCGGGGGTCATTGCTCTCAGCGAGGTGGTCCGACCAGCCAGCACAGACCTGTGTACCCCCTCTCGAACTTCCACTACATGGGCATAAGAGGGATTTACTGCGTGGGTGCATGGCTCTTATTAAATTGGTGCAACTTACGTTACATGCTTTTAAAGGAAGTTGACATGGTATGAAGATGTTTTGTACATTTGATGAATTGGTTTAAGTTTAAAAGAATTTGGAAATCTACGACGATTGAGACGAATTCGATAAACGTTATGCAGTAAAATAATAATACAGCAATTGATTAGATCAATACATTCAACAAAGTAAAGAAATGGCTATGAAGCGTCTAATAAAGAGATCACTTTAATAACTGAAGTGATTTGAATAACTTAAATAACAAACAGGAAATATGATTAACGAAACATGTGAAGTTTCCGAGACAGTTGACTCGATATCATCACTCAAATAAAATACGAAAGGTAGGTAGGGATACGTAGGTAAAACAGGTAAGTAGCTACTATACCAGCCTCTGAAGCCACATAAGAAGTAGGTAGGTAGGTACCTACTTAAGATCTCGCTAAAGTTAATGGGAAGCATAGTTTAATACTTTATTACTGAGTACCAAAAGAGCAAATCCGCGAGCGCGACAGCTAGTCATCATACAAATTATATAAACTCAAAAACATTATTCACCTCGTATTCGTACAAATTAAATTAGCTTCGAGCAAAGCAAATTGAGTTATGTTAGATTAAGTAAAACCAGTTTTTTATCTTACGCCGAACTATTTCGAAAATACATGCGCTGCACAGCCAAATATAATATACAAACTCGAGTACAAGAACATCGCTCATCGCGTCCGCAATGAGCTGATTTTAGAATAGCTATAAAAATAATCTAAACATATCGATACGAATTACAGCAGCTCATGAGACTGCGAACCATTATATCCACTTATAACACATTGCTTTGTTTTTATTTCCAAACGTAAGAATGCGAATCATTTCAAAGCATTTCTTGAAACTCTAGGACCTGACCTAGAGTTTCAAGACATGCATGTAGTGAGCCACCCAGTACACCTACCCTTTCATTACGTTATCAGATTTATCTTGGATTTTTCGAGGGTTTAGATGCGGCCTAGCTATTAGGCTCGACCTAAAGTGAGGCTCGAGTTAAAACTGAGACGTGATTATGAAAGACATAGAAGTCAAAAAAGAATTTAGCGCCAAAACAAGGGGTAGGTTCTAGACCAAGTTTCTCAAAGAACCCGCTCAGTGTCTCCATACAAATCAGCGCACACTTGTATGCTGAGCGTCAGACGTTTTACACCAGATTTACACACCAAAACTTGTACTAGGCCCACTGTTGACTGCGATGAACTAAGTAATAAAACCCAACAGATATTTGACCATATTTTTATCTATACTAAAACTGTAAAAAAGCCAAAAACTAAAATTAAAGATATGGCTAAATATAGGTACAGATCTACTAAATAAACGATTCTGATTCTGAAAATCAAGTTTGTCTATTTGTTTGTTTGTTCGCGCATCACGCCTAAACTACTGGACCAATTTCAATGAAACTTATACCATTCAGAAGCCCTTTTTCCGGATTGAAACATAAGGCTATATTTTATTGAAACTAAAGACGTGGATTCTTAGATACAGCTTGACGTCTCGAAACCAAAAGCAGCCTTTGACACGAGGTTCATCGTATGCTGGTTGACAGATAGTTTTTGGTGGAAAGTTACGCACGCGTACAAAGTTGCGGGTATCAGCTAGTGTTGCATAAAACAAAATAATTTCTACTCATTGTACGTATAGTTTCTTCTTCTATTTATGGCCTTTGTCCGTCAGAATTAGATGACAACACAAACGTCAACACAATTAAAAATAAGCAATGTTTTAGATCAATCTAATTGTCAAAATTTTGGTTGTACCTCCCTTTGTACACTGACCAGCGGGCCTAGGATGCGCACGCGAGATATTTGTCGTGTCGTTCTGTCAAAATGTAAGCATTTTGTGCCCAGTTTAGAAACTATTGCATTATCTGTGGTAATGTTGTCGAGAAACCGCGCCTTTGAATTTTCAACTTTTGACATTTCTGCGTGACTATTATCTCGTCCTCAGAGAGGTACGACGACTAACAAGTGTCAAAAGTGTACATTATGGCGCGTTTTGTCGACACCATTAGGTGCCACAGATAATGCAATAGTTCCTAAACTGGTACAAAATGCTTGCATTTTGACAGAACGACATGACAAATATCTCGCGGTGCGCATCTTAGGCCCACATATTCTTATCCGCACTCCCCTCTTGTTTATGACTCTAGCATCAGCGAACTCGACACTGGCAGAATTGTGACAACTAGCCACAAAAGCCACAAACCAAGAAGTTGAAGTTGAAATAAGCAAACGGATTTAGATGATAATTTGAATATTATAGACAAGATTCCTAAAGCTTTGGTCTCGCGATCGTAACGCACAACACTGCGGTATGTGACATGCGGTTACACATAATCATATTGAAAACGTCTAGAATGATCTCTTGTTTCGTCGCAGTCTGCGTCAGCGGCGAAGAGCAAACGCGGTACGCTGCGTTGAGCCGCATACCGCAGCGTTATGCGTTACGATCGCGAGACCAAAGCGTAATTCGCTTCGGCGGAAGCGAGTATTTTAGAAAGGACAGTTATTAAGAACGAGGACCTATACTTTAAATAACAGTACTCGATAACTTTTACCCACGTTTTAACGGATATTGTAATGTGCGCGCACATATACTGTCACTGACGACCTCTGTGAAGAGGTTAGACTTCTAGATGGCTCCAAATGTTTTGATGGTCTGAAAATATTTGTTCAGTGTAAAGCAAGCAAGCTCGTATGAGTTTATAGGCCGCCTTAAGGCCTCCGTCATGGCTTAACGACTGCTAGAGCCGGGACAGTTTAACGTGCCCTACGAAGCACGGAAGCGCTCAGATATAAATGCCACTAACGGTCACAAATCCAAATAGTGATCGCGCAGAACGTCCTAGTTGTTAATTTATTTATACAGTTCGCTATGTTTCTTTTATAACTTAGCACGCCAGATATGGAGCTATGTGGCAACACAGGCCACTAGTCCTAAAATGGCTTGGGCTAAGAATATTATGGGTAAGTCTAAATCAGTTTCTCACAAAGTTTCAAACGCCACTTCAGGCTCTTTTAAATAACATTTTTTTGTGGTCGTAGTTTATATTGCGAGAACAAGTTTATTATTGACTAGCTGCCGCCCGCGGCTTTGCACGCCTGGTTGCATATATGCACTATTTGGTTAAAATCTTTAATCCTAATTTTAGACGGCTTTGGGTGTGTCTTTTAAAAATTCCTTTCTTAGTGGACCCCTACACTGTATAATATAAGATACTACCATCCAAATTTGACAGGCGTCATGGCTCAGTCGGTAGTAGCTCTGCCTTCCGTGTTGTGGGTCGTGGGTTCGATCCCCACCGAGAACAAACATAAATAAATAAATAAATATTTTATTTTATTTTTTATACCTTTAGGACTTATAGTTAAGGCTGAGCATTGATTGTCAGTCAGCTTCAAAAGAGTTTTATATATTTAGAAAAAAGAAAAAAAAATACAAAAGACCACGCAAAAGTAACATTTGCAGCATCAAAGTCGCTATAAACTTTTTTTTTTACAAAAATGTTAAGTCTTGTGACATCGTTTGCTCGAAAGTGCAAAATTGTGAGTTGTGCGTGTTTTATTTGTGACATCCGACGCGGCGAGGTGGATGGCTCGTTACATTTTACGGACGGAAGAGGGATATAACTTTTATGTTAGTCATTTTCGTAAAATAAACGTAATTCTGTAAATACTTACAGGTCAAGAGGTTGAACTATGAATAATTTCAAATATCTATACTAATATTATAATGAGGAAAGATTTGATTATTTGTTCGTTTATTTGCATCTAATAGGCTCCAAAACTACTGGACCGATTTTAAAAAAACTTTGACCCGCAACTTCGTACGCGTGAAAATTCTTTGACCCTTAACTTCGTACGCGTGAAAATTCTTTGAAACGCAACTTCGTACGCGTGTGAAACTTTCCACCGAAATATCTGTCACCAGTATACGATGAACCTCGTAGCAAACGGCTGCTTTTGGTTTTGAGAGTTCAAGCTGCATCTAAGAATTCACGTCTTTAATTTCAATAATATATATAGCCTATGTTTTAATCCGGAAAAAGGGCTTCTGAATGGTATAAGTTTCATTGCAATTGGTCCAGTAGTTAAGGCGTGATCCGCGAGCAAACAAACAGACAAACTCGATTTTTGGAATCAGAATCGTTTATTTAGTAGATCCGCATATTTAGCTTATCCATATCTTTAATTTTAGTTTTTGGCTTTTTTAAGTTTTATAATAGTATAGATAGATATGTATATGTTTAGTAGATAGCATTAGGAATCAATAGACAAGTATCATCTAAAAGAGACAGTGGCTAAAGTACTACCAGAGGTGAAATACGATGTCCTCCATAAATATTGATTTTATGAGGGCGGCGGCCAGTTAGGGCTGCCCATTATTTACTTCTTCCAATAATAATATACTTATGGCCGAATACTCAAACGCCACTCAAACCCCACTCAATTTAAGTTCCGCTTAAATTATTGCTATCTCTTACAAATGAGTAATGTCAAACAGAGGCAGAGTAATTTTAAGTGGTGCTCAAATTTGAATGACTTGAGTATTCCAGCCTTAATCCTACTAATATTATAAATGTCAAAGATTAGGGGTCATCTTATAAAAAGTTAGAGTAAAACTTATGTCTTGTTTACCATACGCAATCAGTAAATAATGTCTACTCTAACTTATTATAAGATAGGACAGAGTAGATATTTAGACAGATGGATGTTTACATGTTTGTGTTTTCAATCACGCTGGTCCGACTGCTGGTCCGATTTGGATGAAACTTGGAGTATATTTTGTCCGTGACCTGGATTAAAACATAGGCTACTTTTTATCCCGAAATTAACAGTACCTACAGGTTTAAATAAATAAACAGGATTAGTGGCACCACTTTTTCCGACACGAGAGGACGACGTTACGTCACTAGCTTCAGACGAAAACTGATTTATCAAAACATAACTAGATGTCGCTGCTAAAATTACACAAAAGCTGAATCGCGCTGACGAAAACGCACAACGCCCAATGACATGCGCTTGCAAATAAACATATACAAATAGAAAATCATTGTTGTATTCCGAATACTTCCGAACTTAATTGAAAAAAAATTGATACACGCGTACGAACGCGGTCGCGGGTAAAAGCTAGTTGACTATAAATTACAAATTCTACAACCAACAAGACGGTTTTACCCCAAGCGACGATCTCTTCCAGAAAGAAATTAAATTAATGAATACGATAATTATAATAATAAAAATAATCTATTATAATTATGTATGTCCATGAATATTTATTTATTTTATTTTTTCATTTAATAAAATATCCAGCATTCGCGCGACAACCCTAAACCGCAGAGTTAAAGCTCCGGGGATGTCACACGTCTGAGGGGCAGTGAGATGTGAGAGGGAGACGACAATACTATTACCATACGGCAGAGCGAGACCACACTACATCAATAAGTTGCGCTTTACTAGCACGTACTTAGGTAATACTTTTTATTCAAAAGGTATTTGGCTCGGAATGGGTTTCGGATCGAGTTTATGTAATTACAATTCGGATTGATTTCGTTTATTTTATGGATTCAGCTTGTTTATTACCAACATTTGTCTAGCGTGGTCATTGCTAGGATGGGTGACCTCTATTAGTAATCTTGTCTTAGCGCTGCTTTGCTTCGGAAGGCACTTTATCGGCTTTATCCAACTACAACAGAATGAGCTAGTTGCCATCTCTGGTGACGGAGTTTTTAGGCCGCCTTAAGGCCTCCAGTGGCAAAACCGGGTCCGACAGTTTAACGTGTCCTCCGAAGCACGGAAGTGCTCATTATGTAAATGCCACTTACGGTCACCCATCGAAAGTGACCGCGCTGAACTTCGCTTAACTTAGATAATCGGTGAAGATTGTAAACAAGCCTAGCCACTACCTAATTATTAATCGTGGTAAACAGTGTACCCTGAAGTTTAGCTAAGTATTCATCTAAGTTTTCGGGAAAACCGGGTTACAATGTTTTTGCAACATAGCGTCGAAAAATTCTATGATAAAATAGTTTCAATGATTTTTCTACCTAATGACGATAGGGGTCACCACTAGTATTTCGTCCGCTACATGATTTTGAAAACTTTAAGTTACGACGTTTTTGCAATGTGGCGTCGAAATATTATTCTCTGACAAACGATTTATTTTTTCTGTAAGTCATTTTAGGACTTTATAGGAGGTGTTGTGCTAAATAAAAATAAAATGATTCTGATTCTGAGCAGCAAAAGAGATATTGAAAAAAATAGAAAAAGATACCTATAATATTCCTCTTCACTTTTACCGAGAGCTAGTAAACCGTGTTGTCAAGGGACGTAACCTAAATATCTCCAGAACATAACATTTTTTCAGTTAGATATCTGCAAAAACAGAATTTATAATGCATTGTACCCCTGCTGACCTCACCGCAGCCGCACAACTCCATAAAGTAACGGAGAAGGACTTCGAGTTGATGGCAGCAATGTTCCAGCATTAATTCCAGCAATGTTCCAACCATCATACACTAGTAAGACTTACCCACTAGAGTAAGGTAAAGCAGGGCAGTTATAAGTGGTGTTTAAAATGATTCATCATCATCATTTCAGCCCGTTAGCACCCACTGCTGAGTATAGGCCTCCTCTTTATTACGCCATTCTTTTCGAGCCCTTGCGAGTCCTGTTGGTGATTCTCAGCCAATTAAATTTAATTTAAAATGATTAGTTGAGATTCATAAAATGAAAATTGTCCAGGCCTAAGTTGTTTACTAACTTGAGTGAAACTATTATATACCAAAGTAATAGGCACCTACTAAGTTTAATAATAATAAATATACCAGGACATATCACACAAAACTCTCTAGTCCAAACTAAGCAAAGCTTGTACTATGGGAACAAGATTGCTAGTTTACGAGCCATATTGCCATAAAAAACTCAGGACTCAAGAATCAAGCTAAAATCTTCATAGAATATTGAAAAATCCTATGATTAGAGACTTCGTTTGTCAGCTTACGTACAAGACCACACATTAGTCTGTACTGTGCTAACTGTGCTCTAATTAGTGTGTGGAAGAGGATATGGAGGCAAGATTAGTTTTTTAAATTTATCAATCGATTGACTATAGGACTTAGCAGGCACATCAGAGAGTAGATCTAAGGCAATTCCACTATTATGTACCAATGAAATCCTAGAGAGTGTGATACCAACCTACTATTGCTATTATATCCTTAGAACTTGGCAATCTGAAAATAGACAAGTAGGTATACCTACCTAATAGGTAGGTAATAATTACTAGAAATGATGCAAAACACTCACCGTGTGCTTTCGCCGACTTTAACTGTCTCCAAAGCCCAAGGGAACTTCTTGATTTGAAATCTCGCAAACTTTGAGTGGTATTGTGGTACCGAATGACGAGTAGTGGTCACAGTCGCTGCACTATGTTTGCGTAAGTGTTAGTTTGGAGCAATCGGAGCTTTTCAAATTCCAAGTTATCTTGAAGCCAAATTTGGTAAACTTTCAGCCAGCGACGACGGAATCGACGGGCGACGCGGCAGACAATTTTCCCAAACAAACGATAATTCGAGGACGAACAAACGCAACGACAACGAAAGATGCACACTGGCTGGCACACACAGATTACTAGAATGCTAACGATGCACACAAGCCAAATTCTTTGACTTTTGTTAAGTTTTGATTTTGATGGATGACAGTTTTGACATTCCTTTTCATTTTATTAGTACTAAAAAAACTGCTAGTGACATCTAGCAGCATAGAGTGATATAAATTAGAAACTAAATTTTGTTCGTTAGCTACGTCCATAGATGTCGTTACAAAAATAAAATACTACTCGAATATAGATGGCGCTAAAACGTTTGTTCTTATGATTACTAGATGGCGCTTTTCACAACTATAAAACTTAACAGTACTACTCGCCGACAGATGACAATGATAGTAAAATAAATAGTCATTTGGATGGAGGCAAGCTGCTGCAGAACTTTCTACCATGCTATTTGTGAACATGACTTGTATTGGAACCGTATTGTAATCCTAAGTTGGTTAAAGTAGGTATACCTACCTAGATTATTTTTTAAGACAGCTATTATATCCTATACCACAGATTATATAATACTATACCGTATACATACCTTATTATATTTCCACTACGGCGACATTGTTGCTGCTTGATGCCTATTGTGGGCTCTAAGGTACCTACCTACTACCTAATCTAGGTATCTATATACCTACCTATCTATTGAATGCCTACCTACCTCAATCAAACGAATCGCAATCCATTCGAACTAGCTCCAAAATTCGCACTCATCTCGTCGTCCCACCTGCGGTTATTGACCTTTTTACTGCCATCTAGCGGTGAGAAGCAGAACTACGATGACGTCACATGTACAAGAACCCGTCTGACCGAGTCCCGTTGGGGGCATCGACCTGCCTGAGATTTGTTTATACGCGAGCGAACCAAACTGAAGATTTTATGAAATTTTTCGGATTCAAACACGCAATGCCAAAATAAAAATTAACTATGAACGCTGGGTTAGGTGAGGTCAAGGAACCTTTAGATTTTTATTAGGCAGGTAGGTACTGTGATTTTTTAGAAGTGTTATTTGGTAGTTAGGTAAGGTATATCTACCTACCTACGGTAGCCTGACCTACCTATTCCAAACTTTATGAGAATTTTCTATTTTAATCGGAATAAATTGAAATAAAATTGAAAAATGTATTATTGTATGTAGGTAGTTACCATTATATAATCTGTGGTCTGTGGTATACCTTTGTAGGTATATAACACCTCGTATGGTATGAGACATATTTACCTATCAACATCATGCCGTAGGTAGGTATTATTAACATACTCACTTTTACCAATAAAAGATAGATAAATTAAATACAAACTTTGATGTTTATTACGATAAAGGCACAGAAACAATTAGAAAATGCTAAAGCTTTACAAAAGAAATCCCATATCTTGCCTCCACAATTCGACAAGCCTCCCATAATTAATGGCTGCCGCCGGCCAGTGCTATTTCTACTCACAACTCATAGAGACGCGACATTTTTATTTTAGTGATGTCCAACATCAAATACAGATTATATTAACAATAAAGATTCAATCAATAACTTCAGTCAGGCAATGCACTCTTTACATTGAATGGCCAAATCAAGCATAAAATAGGTATATTATTGATAAGCAATTATTGTTCAAAACACACTCCAAAAGTATTAAAATAAGGGAAACGCTAACAGTCGGCCGTCCTACCAATGGAATGTCCCTATTCCATCCCCGGCCATTCGATAGTGGTGCATGTCTGTGACACAATGAAATGTAACAGTATTTTAAACTTAGCTTAAGTGTAACCAAGCAATACCTAATCTATAAATTTCAAGAATAAAGTGTATGGCAGGTACTCATAATCAATACAACAAAAATATAAAACCTGTAAGCCATATTCACGGTACAATTAGAAGATTTTAACCAGAGGCTTGGTGCAAGCTTATATTTCTTCAAACATCAGCTTACTGTATAGTTTATACATAATTATATAATTAAGTTATAAGTTTATTCACAAAGAAAACCACAACTAATACAGTATTTACAACATTCACAAAATACACATGAAACAGTTGAGCTCTCTACAACCAATATACTACCACAAGTTATATAATTATGTACTCTTTATCTGCTAAAATTCTACACCCTACATGATAGAGTGGTACAAAGATATCAACACATGGCTTTTGTTGAAGTGTTTACACGTTCAATACATGGCTTTTGTTGAAGTGTTTACACGTTAAACGTGAACATAACTATTATAATTAAACTGCTAAATATTAGGTAGTACAAGTAGTTGAACCAAATTTAACTATAGAATAATATACAACAAGAGTTAATAATTTTATGGTGTATCTCATCTTGAACTAGGTGACCCAACCGTGTCTTGGTTCTATGGATAATAAAATTACATACATACTGCAAAACTATCTTATTAATTTCTATGCTAATCTACTTCAGTAGCTTCACAAAATAATGACCTAAGAACATAGGGAAAATGTTTCAATTACTAGTATATTACATGAGTTTTAACTATATTTTAACAGTAATTGTATTTAATCGTCAAAACATCCATTGTTATGTGTGATTAATTATAGTCAATTTATTTAAATGATGTAGCAGTAAGTCAAGTTCAATTTTCTATCTTATGAAATCATCTACTAGGTTCTGACAATACCGAATTCATGATTTAAGAATATAACTGAATACAAACATTATTACAATTATTAGGTACTGTTATTTAGAGTTATTTATAACAACATCTTATTGAATAGGTAGCGTGAAATATACTTTCCAGTTAAGTTTAAGTACCCAGATAGTTATAGCATTGTTGAATGTAAATCCTATTGACTATACATACATAAAGAGCCATGCTCATAAAAGCCAAATAGTTAGACAGGTTGATTATTATAATCTAGCTCTGTGACTATTTCACATTACATGTTAGTAATAAAAACAATCATTCCGACAGCTGACTAAAGTTCTGCAACGTTTATAAGTAGCAGGTAAGTTTATTTAATCTAATAACATAAGGTTATACAATAGACGAATACCTAACTCATAGGTATTCATTATACCAGCATGAAACAATAAATGCATCTAATCTATGATTGTTGGCGCTGCACATATACGGAAGATAAGTGGAAGGTCATCTGTAAAAAATAATAGAATATTAATCATAAGCTTTAATTTTGATTTTGTTTTAATGTAAGTCGTAACTTCGGTTGTGAGTGCTTGACTCTTATTTCGAAACTATTTTTAGTTTTCGCATTAAAGAACATCTTTGTCGTTACCAAATATGATGAATAGCTGGAATATCTGTAAAAATAAATAAAATATAATTATGGGAATCTTCCACTTCATTTGCAAATAATCTTGAATTGTTTTAAACTGTTGTATATCTTTATTAAGAAGATATATCTACAGTGAAGCTCGTCTGAATGTGACTAATAAATATTTACAAATTGAGTAAGGTTTCTTTCACTCTGTGTGATTTGCTTAGTAAAGCACGATCATTATTTTTATTTGGTTTTGAGTCAACCAAATAAATAAATGCATGTTATCAAAGTCATTAGTTGATTATTATTTTTGCATTATTAAATAAGAATGAAATAAATACTACAAGTTTTGATGGTACATACAAAATAAATGATCACCGCAATATGTTTCATTTATTTAGTTTACCTGAAAAAATATTATAAACATACACACTGATCATTGCAATAATAGCAGCAAGTCTCACCTTTATTGTCTCGATGATGATCAGTGATCACTGCAATATAGCAGCATGTTTCACATATAGAACATTGACGATGATGATCAGTGATCACTGCAATATAGCAGCATGTTTCACATATAGAACATTGACGATGATGATCAGTGATCACTGCAATATAGCAGCATGTTTCACATATAGAACATTGACGATGATGATCAGTGATCACTGCAATATAGCAGCATGTTTCACATATTATTATTATTATTTATTCTTTATTTCAGACAACAGCAATCCATACAAGATTAAAATTAAACTTAAGTTAAAATTACACAATTATGTGAGAGCCTCATTTGGCTCTTCTAGAAAAATACAACATAAGCAACGAAATATAATTATGTAGGTACTTTAAAATAAACGAAATCGAAGAGAAATAATTATGTAGGTATAACTAACTCAATTCATTAAGAGAAAATTGGACAGTCAACCTGGTCCGCAATTAATTTCAAAAACATCGACGATGATGATCAGTGATCACTGCAATATAGCAGCATGTTTCACATATAGAACATCGACGATGATGATTCGTGATCACTGCAATATAGCAGCATGTTTCACTTATACTTTACGATTTTGATAATTAGTGATCACTGCAATATAGCGGCATGTTTCACTTATACTTTACGATTTTGATAATTAGTGATCACTGCAATATAGCAGCATGTTTCACTTGTACCATTACGATGTTAATAATTAGTGATCACTGCAATATAACAGCATGTTTCACTTATACTTTACGATTTTGATAATTAGTGATCACTGCAATATAGCGGCATGTTTCACTTATACTTTACGATTTTGATAATTAGTGATCACTGCAATATAGCAGCATGTTTCACTTGTACCATTACGATGTTAATAATTAGTGATCACTGCAATATAACAGCATGTTTCACTTATACTTTACGATTTTGATAATTAGTGATCACTGCAATATAGCAGCATGTTTCACTTGTACCATTACGATGTTGATGTTTAGTGATCACTGCAATATAACAGCATGTTTCACTTATACTTTACGATTTTGATAATTAGTGATCACTGCAATATAGCAGCATGTTTCACTTGTACCATTACGATGTTGAAGATTAGTGATCACTGCAATATAACAGCATGTTTCACTTATACTTTACGATTTTGATAATTAGTGATCACTGCAATATACAGCATGTTTCACCTTTAACAGATAAATATTATGATTATACCCACACTTACGAGATAGTAATCACTACCATTATGGTAGCATATTTCTTTATACAATTATATAATGGCAAGTATCAAAATAAGTGATTATTTTATCATTAAATACTTTCAAGAAACTCGTACCAATTCGTCTGTTGTACTACAATACAATCAGTGAAACACAACATGCACAAAGACAAGACAAAATAGACACTCTTGTCGTTTAATTTGTTTGTCATAACAATAATATAGTAACACATATTTATTCACATAAAAACGTGTATAAAATGTTGTGTGATGTTATTTTAAGTGTGATAAATAGAATTGGAATCAAAAGTCACCAGCCATATCACATAATTATTAAGTAGGTATAGGTATTAATATAAAAATATTAAGCAACTTTCTGTAGGTATAGACTTAACAGTCGATCAACATAAGAAATAAATGAAATAGATACTAATGACTACCTTCATCTTTATTATTTGTATCTATTCTTGACTACAGATACGTAATAAAAAATGACATTAAATAAAAGAAGGTTGCTCAGAAAAAATGCCTCCACTCAGTAGGTATGACCAAAGTGACACAATGGCTCCTATTAGGCACATTTACCGCAGTGGTTTAATTACCTGGCTGGTTCCAGTATGTGGTAAATGCAGGTATTGATTACCTACATCAACCTCACTTAATGCATAAAGTGCCATGCGACCCTTCGTCTATGTTTTTGACGTTTCCAAGAATATCAAATGCAGCAATCAATGAGCTGAAGAAGTTTTGACATAGGCCTTATTTTAAATCTACAGCAGATACTTCAATGGCAGGTACTTACGCGTCATTGATATAATTGACTAATTTGTTTATACTTTGCTCGTGTCCTGACCAAAAGACTATGTTATGCTCATTCCAGATTACTATGATTTTCAACCAAATTGGTCCAGTCACTCATTTCCAACAATAAGGCTTAAATGTATTTCAGTAATCACACATATATCTCATACTTTATTGGTAGCAATTAGAATATTTTAACAATTTTAGTTTCAGTCAACAAAATAATAGAAAATATTTGATATTCAACATTTTTATAATAAAAGTAAAATTATTGATTAAATAGCTAAAATTGTTTAAATACCATTGTAAGGTCAGACTAACATAAGGATAACTCTCTAAAGAATCGCAAGTAGGTACTTATTGAATGTTTTGGTTATCTTCTTTCAGCAGTTTTACTACAACCCTCAGTAAAGGGCTTGCTTAGACATAAATCAGGTGAAATGCTATAAATTACATCAGTTGATGTACCTTATAATTTTATTTAATCTACTATTCAATTACAGTGCTTTACACCACGTACACTGCAGACTTACTGCGGTCAGACTATTAACTTGAACTAACCAATCCAAGAAAATCTGTAGGTATCTGTATAAACACCTATTGTGCATGCAAATACATAATAAAGTAATGTATTTCACCAGTACCATATAATTTAGTAAGTAAATAATTAGTAAGGGTAATTTTCTACCATTAGAAGGTTGTATAAAATTATAAGTTGGATTTGTAAGTAGGTAATGTAAGGTACCTACCAATATCAATTTACACAAGTTTTATTGTAGGTAATAAATATTACTTAAGGTACTTATACTAAAGTTAAAATGCAGTTTTGAATTAAAAAGAAACACTTAGGTGTATAGATACATTAATTGGTGTCTTCAAACTACTATATACTTTGTAACAATAACTATATACTTAGTATAGTACCAAACCTAAGTGGGTAATCAGTTTCATTCAATGATATTTATTCTATAATGAATCCATATTATCACAATGTGGTCACATCATGTGGCCTGTTTAGATATTCAATGCCATAAACATAAAGTCACCTATTTAAAGGACTTTAATGTGTTTGTAACATTGATATGACAAAAAAATAAGAAGACACCATACAAAGTAAACAAGTAAGTATTTAAGCACTTGTTACTTTTAGCCACCTGGCGGTTAATACTATTCATGACCTACCAGGGTTCATTATTCGTAGCCGTCATCTACTTATTAAAACTCCTTTGTAGGTAGGTGCAATATAAATGTAACAAAGAACTTGCATAAGAACTTTGAATAAGTACCTGAGCATCACTATGCCAATCTCATTGCATCAAGAAAAATATGCAAATATTGTTATCCCTACTACTAGGTAAGTACTTCTTTAAGTTATTAAATAGTTCATGATTTAATAAGTCAAAATGACTGTTCTGTCCTGACTGTTTCCTACTGAGCAGTCGATCCATATGATACTCAACTTTCGTGTTCACCACAAGAGTAACCACAAACACTGCTAAACAGTGGGTATCTAAACATTAGTATGGTACAGAAGTAACTCTAATTCTTCTGCCTTTCATTGTTTTTCGAGACTTCTTATGTTGCAGTTAGTAATAAATTGAAGAATACTTATAGGTATTAAGTTTTTCAAAGCTTATTGTGCTTATTCCACATATACCGTGGAATGAGTTTAAAATAACTCAAGTATAAACAATAAAATTAATATCAAACTTTAACAAAATTAACCATTTTAACAACCTGCACCGCTAAGAATATTCGGCCAAAGTCAAACATGGTTGATATAGCGTCTGGCCAATAGACGCGCAAACATTGTGTTCGGAACAGCAGTTGCATGGAGAAGATCATTATTATTATTATTATAATTTTTTTTTTTTTTATCTTTTTAATAGGCATATCTATTTTAGTATCGGAACTTTAAAATTGGTTATGAAACTTGTGAAATTTGTGTCATCTAACAATAGACTCGCTAGTTCGTCAGCCGCCGACATTACACATTTGGAAAGCAACAAGCGTAGATATCTATCTTTTTACTCATGCTTCATAGATAAACATAAACAAACATAGATGCCCAAAACTTAGATAATCTTTAAAACTTTTATGTACTTATTATTTATTATTTTAGAGTTCAACGCGACTCCATACCTCCTGCAGTAAAACTTAAAGAAGCAAACGTACTTAAGCCTTCAAATCTATTGAAGATGATTAAAAATAAAAACAATAACTCGAATAATTGCTCGAAGACAATAACAGGAAAAAGTACTTTATCTCTTGCTACTTAAGATTGATTTCAGGATTTGTGACAAGGTGCTGTGGTTGTGATAATACTTTGTTCAACCACACCAAACAAGTAATATTTTATTATTACCTTTGTATGATAGGTACCAAAGAATGCACACTTGTTCACAAAGAGCCAACAATACTACTTCATAGAAGGTGATACCATTTGAACCAATCTTTTATAACATCCCTTCTTACTACTCGGTTCAAATCATAGAAAATAAGTGATGAACATGGAAATAAATTGATTTGTGCTAGTTTACCTTCATAGACATGCACAAAACAGTGCCTTATGTAGTAGGCAATAAGATAATATGGTATCATATTTTGTAGGTACAGAGAAACATCACATCACATCATCACCCCCAAACATCACCTGAGATGTAACTGCCGGACGCACTAAAACTTCTTGTGAGATACTTAGCATAATGTAACGCTCAGGTGCAACTCAATAGTAATTATTGTCAAGCATAACATGAGATAATGCGAATTATGTAATATAACATTTAACCTTATGTAGTCGACAACATGGTTCTAAATTAAAATTTTAAACTAATAAATGACAGGCGCAAGTGCAATTGAGCCCGCACTCCTACTCGCATGGATTGAGCGAAACAAACTGACTCATTGCATAATTATATATGTAGGTAAGTACAAGATGACAAACCGAATGTGATGTTACAGTACGCGGTTGGGTATCACTGCGCGTAATGCATCACTCGACTGACTTACACATGTCTAGTAGATAGATAGGTACCACATTGACTAATGCTCAAAACAATGCACTGGCATTACTTACTATATTTCGGTACCTATCTACAGATCCAGATAACACACTACAGTACAATGTGAGAGTCGAACTCACGAGTTTAATCTTGTTCTGGATACCCAGGTGCTAAGTATCTATCACATAGCGCCAGACACATTTTACATACTGATTTTACATTAAGGATGGTCTTCAATAAAATCCAGGTGTGGGTCTAAGTAAAATGATAAAAGTACATACCATCGTGAGCTGGTTATCCCGGTTCTGAATTATTAACATACTCACTTTTACCAATAAAAGATAGATAAATTAAATACAAACTTTGATGTTTATTACGATAAAGGCACAGAAACAATTAGAAAATGCTAAAGCTTTACAAAAGAAATCCCATATCTTGCCTCCACAATTCGACAAGCCTCCCATAATTAATGGCTGCCGCCGGCCAGTGCTATTTCTACTCACAACTCATAGAGACGCGACATTTTTATTTTAGTGATGTCCAACATCAAATACAGATTATATTAACAATAAAGATTCAATCAATAACTTCAGTCAGGCAATGCACTCTTTACATTGAATGGCCAAATCAAGCATAAAATAGGTATATTATTGATAAGCAATTATTGTTCAAAACACACTCCAAAAGTATTAAAATAAGGGAAACGCTAACAGTATAAATAGGATAAACATACCTACCTCAACGCTGTAAAGCCTAACGCCGCCGGTTTATTTTGTTTCTAAAACAAATCCCGTTCGTCCTACTAACACGTTCAGTGGGACGAACGGGAATAAAATGACTCTTATTTTTTGCATTCTCATTCCTCCCACCAGTGGGACGAATCGCAGTGGGACGAACGGGAACGAACGATCGTTTGAACTTTCAAATTTCTATCAAACAAACGCTCTTTAATGAGTTGATGACTATACATTACAATAACTTCTGTCCGAACTCATTAAGGCGTGGTGCGATTAAGTATACTGAGGTTTCATTAAGTGGGCGATATGCAACCTATTGTATGAAAATTTGTAAAAGTCGGCAAAGCTCTATAGTAGGCATCTTGCTACTAAATCGTATTAGTTAAGTCAAGTGGTACGATGGTCAACAAGACTATTCCGG
Source organism: Eulithis testata (assembly GCA_947507515.1). Lineage (NCBI taxonomy): Eukaryota > Metazoa > Arthropoda > Insecta > Lepidoptera > Geometridae > Eulithis > Eulithis testata. The sequence continues at coordinate 3,298,034 of OX382221.1, forward strand.
TTTGATCTTTGGCAATGGCAACTTCAAAAGTTAGGTAGGTACCTATATCGGACTTTGAGTAATGTTCATCTGAATTGAGCGATCCTATACTCGGATCAAGCTCAAAATGTAGACTTTCTGATAATCAGAATAGCCCACCGATGCACAAACTTTTTGGTATCGGCTACATACCTATTACCTACACCGCGATACAAAGCGGTATCACGAAGAATGCTGCCCGCCGGAAATCACAGAATAGAAGTTTCGTTTGCTGCAACTCAGAGTCTCACAGTCAAAATGCAAAGTGTAATTAGGTATATAATTATTACTTTGGTTGCTATGCTATGCCATGGCGTTAGTCAATAGTTCTGACATACAATTTATGAAGAATCAAACTTTTATTTACATATTTTTTTGTGTTTTATTAGTAAAACTCGAGTTTGAAAACCTCTTTGATAAGCCAAAATCAAATACGGCCTCTTAAATGGTTTGGAATTGTGGATAGTTGAGCTAAAATAAGAGTTAAGGAAAAAAAGTTAAATTTATCCTGAATTGTATCGTAGGTACTAGGTACCTATACCCACCTACGCTAGCATACCAACCTATGCTGTATTTACCTTAAGTATTGGTTTTGGTCTGACCGCCATTTGGTAATGGAATTCAAAAAGTTTAGTTTGTAACTGTTACTTATATCATATTAGCTAGTTATCAAAATATTTTTCAACTGAAATAGAGGATAGGTAGTGGCTGGTATCCACGTTATCTAAAAATTTCGACTTATGTCTGATTTTCATTATCATTACGCTTTGCGTTGAGGATTCTATTTTATATTAGTACAATTACTAATATTCTGTAATATTAGGTTTTCTCTACTATGCAGCTAGATACAGTACCACACCACATCTAGGTCCCGGAACTACGCAGATTATGAAAATAAATTGGCTTTCGCTCGGTTTAATTAGTCTCCTGTTACGAGGAAGTTAACTGGACATACATTTGTTAAAAAGGACGCACATGCAATCTATTCGCTATCTTATAAATATAAACGTTGCATATTATTTGCTTACTTATAATTATTTGCTTACTTACTTATAACTTTATTTAGCTGTTTAGTTATTGCTGTCTCCTTATTAACATGTCGTGTTATGTCACTTATGTCGAACAGTGACAGAGGTATTATACTGTTTAACTATTAAGCTTTTATAAGTTCTACTCAGCTATTAACTTCACTGTAACTCTACAAAAAATAACTTAAATAAGCTGCTTTAAATCATGCTCTCTTACTAACGGTAAAGAGTAATGTTAAACAACAGTGACATAACTTATCTTAACCAGTTGTTAATATGACATCCCTTCGCTTCGCCATTAAATTGTACACGAAGAGCTTTTAACTTGACAGTCATATTCGGTATGTACCTACCACTGTCTCATTTATAAAGGTACGTTTACGCTTATTCAACATTCTGTTGAAGCGACGGATTGTCGTACAAGCAACATGTTGAAAGCAACAGTAAACAAAGCAACATCGACCGTTCCACAAAATAAGGCTTGTTGAAAGATGTTGCTTGTGAACTAACAGCTCAAGGTTCATTCACGCTTATCCGAAATTTGTTGAAGCAACGGATTGTCGTACGCAACCGCTTTCAACATGTTGCTTTCCACAAAATTGCCTGTTGTTGAACAGATGTAACATTACCTTTACAGTCGTGAAAATTATATAAAACTGAATGAAATAACTTTTCTAGAAGCCTACTTCTGGGATGGTAAGTTTTCTATGGTTTTGGGTATGTTTTACTTAGTTTTTAAGCTTGTAGATTGTACTTCTACGGTCTACGTAGAAGCAGAATAATGATTGGATCCTCCCTCAACCCGTCATCTGATTTCGAATATAGTAAACTCAACTCAAATAAGGATCTAATATCAGTGCTTTTAAATAAAAAGTGAAGGAAAACACCACGACGTAAACAGTTAGTAATCCACCATGCAGTGGAATTGCTACCTGTCACATTATCATGTGTGGAATATTGCAAAAAAGTTATTATTTTTAATCCGTCTCATACAGTTAGAAAACTACTCAATAAAACATTATCAGATTGAGCCTCGTCAATAAGGTAGACTCAGTCGGCGTTTAAGAGTAATCAAAAGCCGCAATCCAAGCATCCGCAGCATTCATCGAACGCCAATCGATTCTGCAGAAGATCCAAGGTGGCAGAACCGGCCCCACCGTTACCACTTCGCACGAAAAAAATTACAGTTAGCCGGAGAGACGAACGCGCGCGCTACGAAAAAAGCACAAACGACCGCCAAGCCACCTCTCTAGGACGTACGCGGGCGCTTTTCCCGACTGAAAGCGCGGGAAAACTGACATTGACAATTAATTGACAGATTCTGAATTTTCAGCTGTTGAGTGAACCGTGTGTGGACTTTTGGAAATTAGTGAAAAATGTCTGAGTTTGGATAATTTGAGTGGACTGTGTGTGAGTCGTGGATAGTTTTCTTGTGACGCTTGTGAAGGATTTGCCAAAATGCCTAGCACAATAAGAGGTAAGTGATTAAATATTATTGTAGAAATATAGATAGATACCTAAGTATTGAGTAGGTAGTTAAATAATGTTTTTATGGAGTTGCCTCTTAAAGTAAGTAGATAGTCGGTACTTCAAGTATTAGTCTATTTGCAATTTTATTATAGGACATACTTATTTCATATTTAAAAGGAATCAGGATCTATAAAAAAAAATCCATGTAGGTACAATAATTTATCTAAGCTTTCTAAACTTTTTAAAAGACAAGGTCAATGACCCATTGACACGCTGCTCTGTTGACGGAAGCGCAAAAGTTTTGTGTATGACTAAACTCAGTCAATAAATTGAATTTAATTTTTAGATACCTAATGCAACCCAAATAAGACCATTTTTAATTTTATTGTTACTGAATTGAATCTACGCTTCCATTATCTTAAAAAAAATGCATATTTTAAAACATAGCTTACATAGCATAATAATTTAAAAGCCTGTAGAAACCGTTTCAGCTACAGACTTTTGAATTTTTTTTACAATTCTTTTTCTGAAATTTACATTTTGATCAAATAATAAGATAAGTAAAAACAAAATAAAACTTTACGGAGCTTTTCGTCCGATGCCACCAATTTATTCTTCAGTTAGCCGAATGGGTTCTTATTCTTAGATCACGCCATTTCACCAGTTGCCATCAGCCATTTTACTTCGCCTCGCTGTCATCTACCATTTGTTTCATAATTTCCGATGACAGCGCCATCTGGACTGAACAGAGTTGGCGGCACTACACGTTATCATTCAGATAACGGTGCGACAGAAAAGCGATAGTTTTGCGACGGCGACACAAGGCCCTGTATTTTACCGTTCGCGTACTATGCAGCATTCTGTGACGCTGGCGCAATCCCTTTCTTCGTGACGTATTGTACGGTACTTCTGTAGTGTTGTCTGTTTATCGATAGTCTGTCAGAGATTATTTTATTAGTTGTTATTTATTAAAAAAGGAAGTACCTTTTTTGTTCTTTCTTTTTGTTTTTAGTTCAAGTACTACATTTTTAGTAGATGCCGTGAATGGAGAGAGAACATAAAACACAGGACGATGTGACTCACTGAGCCGGATTAGTACCTGAGACGGGCTACAAACCATAAATGCCAATCTCTCATGGCTAACATCTCCTGAAACGTCATTTTATTTGGACGAAGTGTTCTAAATCTAAATCAATACATAGCAATGCCCGCGGTTAAGTCATTCGATTTCAATTAATCACTACCAAACGTTAAGTAAAAGATCCTTCTCCTCGCGTTGTGCTTGTGGCTTCTGATTCCTATCTTTTAGACCACGTCTCGCCAGTCACTTCTGTCTGGCAGCAATCGCTCTATTTATTATTCTCTCAAGAAAATCTAGAAACCTATCTCAGAAACCTGTACTCAGATGCATGGGAATTTCAACAACAAGGCTTACATGCTTCAAACAGCTATAACATCCAAACAATGTGGAATGAACTTCCATCTGCGGATGTCTGTGGACTTCTATAGGTAATCGTGATATTTTCCATAGAAGTGAGTTCGTATGGGTTAGGTGGTACTGTCTAGCTTTGGTGACGGAGTTTTTAGTCTGTTTTATTTAAGGCCAGTTTTCATGAGACTGTTCGGCTGCTGCGATGGTTTATAAACACCTAAGCTTTCGATAATATCAATAGAAAGATTTATATCCCCCATCGACAGCATACCCCCTTCACTAGATGGTGACGTTGCTAACGGTGCGCGCAGTTAGCCTCACCCACATACTGAGTAACTGCGCATGCGTCCGTTATATGAACGCGATCTTGCATTCAGCTTCGTGGGACCGGCTGTCACTTGGCATCGCGGGAAATTAAGAAAAACTATAAAAAGTTGCGTCGACAAGGTATGGTTGAGTAGCGAGGTCTTCTGACTTAACTGAAATGCAAACCGAGAACCGCACAATTTTTCCAAAAAAGTGCGCTTTTTTTACTTATTGTTCTTACAAGAAATTTTTAGTTCACCTTTGGTGTGTAAAAAAATATTTTATGAAATAACATAACTCACCGACACAAGACTCAAGTAATCATCCACCTATGTAAAGCATTGTAAATTATGCCATCTATCAAATAGGCAATAATCGATAAATTTTGTAACGTTATTTTTAGTCTGCTTATAAACGCAGACATCGTGTTAAAAGAAAAAAAGCGTATATGTTACTATGTTAATTTTTTCAGTGTTTTAGTCTTATAGCCAGTCTGATTGTCTTAAGTCTAGACTTGACCATATCAGATCAGGTTAGCTTCAGTATGAGGGCAATGAACAGGGTTTTGGTTTGGCCCAGTACAATTAATGTTTTCATTATTCTGTGTTTTTCTAATGGAATATAAGAACACATGAACTAAGTACTTACATAGCTAGTTACAAAAGAAAGAAAAAAATTTAATAATGTTAAAATGCCTCTATATCACCCTCATTATCAGTAGGGATGTTTAATATGTTTAATATGAGTTTAACAAGTATGTTGTCTTACACAAATATATTGTTTACTTTTGACAATATTAGTGTTATGGGATTAGGTACTTAGAGTCCTTTCCATGAAAGAAGTCCCGCAGACGCGGCGCTGTAGTCGACCTTAAGTATTATTTCTCGGGCAGCACTTTTAACAACTTTAGGCATTGAAAACAAGACTTTGATCACAGAAACCAAATAAAAACGCACTAGCATCCGAACACATTAACAGCACCTGACAACTAATTTAAAATTTAGTTCCGGAAATTTCCGCGGGACTTCTTTCATGAAAAGTACTCTAGCTCATTCGCTCTGTGTTCAGATTTTTCATTTTTCATTCATTCGGAGTGGGAGTGAAAGATGCGAATGAAAATATCCAACATTGTTGGATCGGTTCATTAATGAATTCATTCGGCACTCTTGTGAGATTGTGGTCAAACGGTACATAATATAGGCAATATTGTATTAAAAAAAAACTTTTAAACTACCTAAATATTAAAATTACGAGCACAAAGTTTTCTTATTGCTTCAAATGATCTTAACCTGCGTCTACCTTAGGTTGGTTACGTCTTCTGTGTTAAGTAAGGTTAGGCACCAACTTTGGGAATTCATAATAATAATATATATTATTTATATTAAACAATAATAATTTACATATATGTCCTATTTAGATTATGTGCTATTAAATCGTACTTTATTACTCAACTAGCTTTAGCCTGCGACTTCGTTCGCGTCCTGTTTGATCCTGTTAATTTTCCGGGATAAAAAGTAACCTATGTGTTAACCCAGGCTACGAGCTATGAAATAAATAAATAAATATTCACGGACATTTAACACAACGCCTTCTAGTCCCAAACTAAGCATAGCTTGTACTATGGGAACTAGATGGCTGATGGAATATATATTATACTTTTTATAGGTCTATATTCCAAATCAGTCCAGAAGTTACAGCGTGATTGAAACATGAACATCTAAACTTTGACATTGTTAACAAACATTTGTGTATGCCAAACATAAATGTTTGTTCTGTGTCTGGGTGTTTCTATGTATTATAAGTATGTATTTACAAAAAAAAATGTATTTATGTATAATTCTATCAGTCATCTAGTTCCCTTTGCTTAGTTTGGGACTAGGAGGTGTTGTGTTAAATGTCCGTGAATATTTATTTATTTATTTTATATTAGTGTTATGGGATTAGGTACTTAGCTCAGTTAATAAAACCTTAATTTTCATGAATGACCATTATGACCAATGAATGACGTGATTTAATCATATAAATATTTGCATACTTTGCATCGTGTTTGCCTCTAACCAGCCACTTCACACTATCTCCACTTAATCATTCGGTCGTTTTATAGTTATAAAAAAACCGTGCCGAATCCGGTCATTGAACCTCACCAGTCTCGCGACTGTGGATAAGCACGTTTTTGACAACCGTTATATTTGTGTAATAACTAGTTGTAAAAATAATAAATATTGATAATGGTTGAGAACTCACGAACTTACCGACCAATTTGCAATAGGTTGTTATTTTGGTAATTTTATAATAAAAAACTAGCTTCTGTCCACGACTTCGTTCGCGTCCCGTTGGATCCCGTTGATTTTTTAAGATAAAAAGTAGCCTAAAATGTTAATCCAGGTTACGAACTAGCTTTTTTGATGCTGTTGATTTTCCAGGATAAAAAGTATCCCATTTGTTTATTCAGGTCACGGATAATAATATATATTCCAAGTTTCATCCAAATTAGATCAGTAGTTTATGCGTGAAAGAGGAACAAACATACATCCATACATCCATACATCCATACATCCATACATCCATACATCCATACATCCATACATCCATACATCCATACATCCATACATCCATACATCCATACATCCATACATCCATACATCCATACATCCATACATCCTTACAAATTTTCGCGTGTATAATATTAAGTAGGTTAGGATAGTACGATTGCACATTAGTTGTTGCCCAGTAACTTAACGGAGTAATTATTAAACTAACGGTTAGTAACTAACCTATGTATAGACAGATGTTAGACCATTTAACTTTTTGACAGATGTTTTCTTATATCTATCATCATGAATGGTTAGATTATGATAGCTGATAAAGATACTGCAGAGGGGTGATCACGACTTTCCGACTTCCGACTTTCTTCCGAATATTACATTCTGTTCAAAATTTTTGATAGGACCAACTGAACAACAACAATAGTAGGTATGCGATTTATCAAAAATTGTTAAAAAATGTTTATTTGCTTTTTTGAACATCGTGAGTTTTCAGTTTGGGTCGTAGGTACCTACCTACTAGAGTTAGATCAAGATAAAAAAATGAATGAATTAGTTTACTTGTTAGAAATATGGTCAAAAAAGCTCTGAACTCTATTTTAAAATATTTCTTATTACTCACCAAATAGGTAGCTGTATACCTACATTGACTTTTGGCATAAAGTAAAATTCAGATGTAAAATATATTTTTTATAAAAAACTATAGCATGATTAATACATAACTTATTTTTTTATAATGCGAAGCACACTATTGTTTCGATTCGACATATTATTTATTCAAAACTGCGCATAAAAAACAAAAACAACAAAAAAACAACTCATTCATACAAATCTTGACCTATTTGTTTTATTACGCTATACAGTTCCAATTTTAAAATTCGCGCCGCGGTCTCCAAAATGTATCCGACGTGACACTTCATTCGTTTGAATTCCACAAACCAGCGGTACTCAAATGACAAGTAGGCTAGAAAATAGAATAGGTTACTTCTCTGTGTTTTCGTAGCCGGGCTAATAGAGGGCGTTGTTCAATTTTATCGAAGTTAAAATATGTAGGTATTACTGAAAGTAACCATGACTGGAGCGGGGTGTGGCCATTTTTTTTTTTTAATTTTTAGTAGATGCGTTTATATCGCTTTTTTATTGATAAAGATCAGTAAATTATTGTCTCTGGTGCGGCGTAAAAACGGGTGAACCAAATCGTATTAGGTACCTTTACCTAACATAATTGATGACTTTTGACAAGCGAACGTAGGTAAAATATTAACGTTTATATTCATGAGGTTGGTAAATTAAGTTGGTAGGTAGGTACCTACCTACCATGTGGACTTTGCTTATAAGATTTATCTCTCCTTCTACTACTGTGTGGTAGGTAGGTAATATACCGTTATGTATTAACATTCTTGTTTATTTTATTCTAATAAGCCAATTCACAAACAATCTAGTAAAACAACACCAAACCATTCGTTAGCCGATCATAATATAATCATTAAGAAGAAATAAAAAACAATAACACTAAAAATGTTTGAGCATCGCAGGCCATTGCGCAATTCTGGGGTCAACGCACGCAGTTCGGCTATCTCCCGTTAGCTGGCGCACGTGACAGCGGTTTTACTTTTTATATTCGCGATTTTAGTACCGCTATTGTCCGCTAGATGTAGCTGCCAAAAATTTAATTTTAGGGTCTCGTATGTACAGGCGAAACAAAACTTTATATTTGCCTTATCTTGGAAGTATTATAATGATTTGTGTCTTGGGTATTTCAAATATAAATCTACGTTATTTTAGTATCGTTTTAAATTATAAAAGTAGGTTAATTTAAAACGATACTAAAATAACGTAGATAAATTAACCTATGGCTTTTTTCGAAAATAAAATTGTACTCAAAAATAAAATTAAAAGTCATCGATACTACACTCACAAAAAATTACAATTGTTAAAAAAAACTGTTATTCATGTGTAATGTGAGATAAACGGGTTTAGTTGTTTTGATATCGTTCATCCCACCAGTGGGACGACTCAGTGGGATGAACGGGAATTAACGATAAATAAACTTACAGTAAATGAATGTTAGGTTAGGTACCTACCTACTAGTAGTTGCTATACCTCCTACACTCCATAACTAAAATAAATAAATAAATAATCATGGGCATCTCATTTAAAACCGAATTTGGTGCTTAAGCTTACCGTTATAATAAATCGAAATAGTAATTTGTTATACATGATTTTCTCCCACCAAGCCAGCCCACGCAAGTAATTACAAAAACAACCCTTATCCCACCCCTCGTAGCGATCTAGATCACCGGCTCACCAGGGCGGCCTACAGGGGATGGCCTTGAAACACCGCAATGCACCCACTCGGTATATAGGCTATCCTTGAAGACTTAGGGTGGGTTAGGGATATAGGCTTTGTAGATAGACCTCTTTAACAGACTGCAACAGATTTACCTATCTACCTTCAGTAGATAGGTAAATCTTTTTTGTGCCGAAGAATGGGATGAAAGGGTCTGGGGCAAATTGGATGGTGTCGAGGTCCTACATTTTTTTTTAAACTTTCAATGATGGAACTTTTTTACAATACACTTACAATGCAGATTTTAAAATGTAACAATGCCATTATAAAGCAGCTGGAATCATTAGTTATTAGACATTTTACTTCGAAAAATGCGTCTTTTTCAATGTTGTTTATCGTATTTACTATATACCTACCTACTATGCATGTAGAAATCTATCCTAGCCATGGAAGAACGGGCATCCATAATCTATCTGATGGTTTACGTCTTTAGGCATCGTAGTGGGAATTAAAAGCGACGTAAAAAAGATATTACAATAGCCATTTTGAGGTTATTTCCAAGTTGGCTGGTGTCCCTAGAAACAAGCATTGCGAATCACCTGGTTATAGTACCTACCTATGTTTAAGAAGATTCCAAAATCCTTGTGATTTTACAGAATCATATGAACAATGGCTTGTTACTTTTAATAAATAATAACATCTTGTATCTTGTATCTAAATGATACAAGATACAATATGTTTATTTCCATAAATAAGTGTTACAATTTGGTCTTAACTGTAGGAGGCACTTTACAACTTATTCACCTTTTCCAGGTATCGCAAATGTTTTGGGCGCATAAACTTAGGTAGGTAATAATTAAAATTAATTTTGGGTAGGTACATACCTTTGGGCATGCACCAAATTTTTAAACATTTGTCCTTACTACTTAGTTTTTACTTAGGGTACCTACTTACTAATTATTTTAATACTTAAATGATTTATGCAGCGTCGGGTTACTTTCTACCCATGCTCCGTTGAACGGGAGCCTGCAGTGCCTGGGACTTGATTGAAATGGAGTAAGCTCGTAGCACCTATACCATCCTCTCACTCAGCCAAGTCCGCATGCACAGGAAAGACAAGATCAATACTGACTGCTGGAGCTGACTAATTCTCTTACGATGTTTTTCTTCACTGTTTGAGAGCACTGGCATTGCGCACATACATTTTCTGAATAGAAAAATGACCATAACTATTGTAAAAAAAAGTAAATTCGTATGAGTTAGTGGCCAAATCTGGTGACGGAGTTTTTAGGCCTCTTTTTAGCTTTTTAGGCCGTGGTTTGAGCCGAAACCGACAGTTTTAACGTGCGCATTAAGGCCTCCGTCGTTCATGGCTTAACGACTGCTAGTTCCGGGACCGACAATTTCAAGGTGCCTTCCGAAGCATGGAAGCGCTCAGATATAAATGCCACTAACGGTCACCCATCTAAATATTAACCGCGTAAAACGTCGCCTAACTTAGATAATCGGTGAAGATTGACTAAGCAACCTACGCCACGAGCGCTTCTGATAAATGTAGTCCATGCTAGACACAGAGAACGTAATTTAGAACATACCATGCATTCTTTTGACATACTCCACTGTTTACTTCGGTCTTTGGGCTCATGTTTTGGTTGTCGTTCTACATTACATAATGACGCTTGGTAGCGATAGCAGACAAAAATGGTCTGTTAGATATATAGTAAAACTTGTTCGGCCTTACCACGTTTTCAGATTTTTCTTGGATCTAACAAAAACCGCCAAAAACCACGTGTGTTTTGGACTTAGTTCCCTGTCAATAAGTTGTTAGATTTATTGTAACTTAAAAATCTGACAACTTATTGACAGGGGTTAAGTCCAAAACACACGTGGTTTTTGGCGGTTTTTGTTAGATCTAAGATAAATCTGATAACATAATTTGGGGGTTATGTACTAGAAAGTTACTTATTCCAAAAAAAATGTGTTATGTAAATCGTTTACCATTAATCAGTCAAAAATATTAGGTACGTCTTGGTTGGTAAGGTACACATACTCATGTGTATGTGGTAAATATTGTGAATATTTATTAAACAATAAGTATAGAGTTTGAGAGAACTTGTATCCTAACTGTTAACCTTTCATCAGCTCTGTCAGGGATCATAGAAAAATACAATAGAAAACAACTTGTATCCTGTGTTAACCTTTCGTCAGGATCATGCAGAAACGTAAACGAAAAGGTGTCTAGGATAGTGTCTCGACAGCCGAGATAAATGTTAAGTAACATCTATCCATCAATTCCCCAATCTTACGAAATTCTTAAATAGCTCAAGGCCACTATCCACCTCCTATTCTGCCATCCTTACAGGGACCAACATAAATTCGATTATATACTTTTTCGTCAGTCTGTACGATCGAAGCGCGTAGAAGGAGACAGGGGTATATGTTAGAAGGGGATGGTGGGGGGGTGAAGTGCGCAGGCGTAGGCACGTGTCGCTGGATGGGGAAGTGCACACGGGAAAAGGTTTCGGGGATACATCTATGGGGTTATATCATTGCTTGAAATAGTTTTGATGTTTAAGTTACAAAATAAAATACCTAGTTCAGTTTATGAAATCAAATTATTTGCCCGCGTATGTGTTGTTTCGCTGTTGAATATTACATATATTTTATTTGTTAAATTAAATACGATTTTCAGGCTAATCAATCCAAATGATTTAATTTTTTTACTTATAAAAGATGCAAAAAACGTTGCTTGCATAAGTTGGTAAATCGAACCGCGGTCGACATATCCCCGGACACGTAACCCGGAAGCGTGTCCCCCGCCCGCCCCGCACAGGGCGTCGTAGAGCCGCTACGCTCCGTGTAGGCCTCACAGTGCTACGAAGGCGGCTTGCCTTCCCGCGCCCATACATACCGACAAACAAAAACAAACACTATGTGAACTGTGAACTCAAATAAGTGCCTCTTCCAATCACCACTGCCATAAAAACCAGGACATTCACCCCCCGAAGCCTCGTCTTGACCCAGTTAGCGCGCTGCACCAAAAGCGTATCAAAGGATTTGTGATAGCGGTGTTCATTAGTAGTTAGTAGTATGCAATAATTTTCTCTGACTGATCTATAAGTCTGATTCTTCTTAGTAATGGCGGGAAGGGATACCCTGGAAGGTCAATTGACCCAGGTCATTCAACACCATATATCGCAGGGGGGTGATGCGCAAGTGAGCGTACACCAGGTCCAATCTCCCTCGGGCAGTGGGACGAAGCGCCATCAGATCATCATTGATATCAAACAGGACTTAGATATAGACACCACAAGATCTTTAGCAGAATCTGTTATGGAAACGCTTGGGGCGCGTTCAGCAGCAGTCTACATTGACAACACATCCAATGAAAACAGCGATATGGAGTCTCTTACGACTGTGAACGTCATTGTTGCTAACGATCTGGCGCAAGCGGCAAGCCCCCAGCCAGAACCGGAGCCGGAAATTCAAGAGGAAAGTGGGGTGCTGCCGAGGACTGTTGAGAGGACCGTGGAGCTGTCGAATGCTGCCAGTGCGTCGGAGACGACGACCACGAACACGGTGTCGATCACCACAGCCAGCACCACTGCGTCAGGTAATACTAAAAGTATGTTTCGTGTGCGTGTGGTCTGCATGTGTGGTGTAAATACCATATTTATTGTATCTTTAAGTGTACATTTTCGGAAATTTTAGTCGGTTTTACTAAATTTTGTTTAGTATTTAGTAAATTTTGAGATGATTATGTGTTTATAGGTATGCGCCTGTGAAGTGCGTGGAGTTGATGCGCAAAAGCTTTACGAACTCACGCTAACAAAGGCGTATTGACTCAAAACGTAGAATTCTACGGCAGCTTGCATTATTTTCATAAAATTTGGAAACATAACTTTTCTGTTGATAAACATACAATTACGTCACTAGTAAGTAAAAGATAATATAATTAACTTCTTCTAAGATACAGAATTCAGGATATACCAAAAATATGTCTAAAAATAGGAAAAACCTTCCATCCTTGTCCAAACGATATAAAATTCGATTCATTCAACTGATTTATATGAGCGTTGCTATACCGCAGTATACCTGCATTGTGTTTGCTATCAGAACCATAGATTACCGTCCCACATAGCGTCTTGTCAATGTATTGCTATGTACAACCGCATGGGCACGTTCCCTTTGTCAGAATCGAATACGCTGAAGTTGTATTACTAATTTCATTACATTCGACATTTTGTTCTTCTATTTGATTGGTTGATTATTTAAACATTTGATACATTGAGCAGTTGCAAAAACTTTTGAACATTTCGTGCAGACAGATGAATATACCTTCAAATTTTTATAATATATAAGTAAAACTAAATTTTGCAGTGGTTTATTTAGAAACATTGCAAACGTAAGTTACCAATTTTAAACTCTACGTATGGATTCAGAGTTCCTACTAGTTCTTATAATTAATATAAATAACTGATTCTTAAATAGAATAGAATAGAATGTTTTTATTTTGTTATTTTACAGAGGTATTACAAAATTAAATCTTAGAACTATAATTAAAAATAACAAAAATGGCCACCACTCAGCATGGTGCCAGGGCAGGATATGTTACTCGTATACTCCCCTTTCTTTGCTTCGTAGTATAATAAACAAAATTTTCTTTATCATTGGTTTTCCCACCAAAAAAACTCTTCAAACGAATGAAACAAAATTAAATTTATGAATACAATCAAAATTACATCTTTTCGTGCGATATGCACTGACCAAGTATAGTACAAAATCAGCCCCACCGGCCGGTATCTATCTGGGTCAGTAGGATCAACGCTCTGGCTCTGTTTGTGCAGCGGGATTCAGACCGTTCGATGTTTTCGCGGCTACATTCAGACCTGTACTTTTGGATGCAGGTACGGTATTTTGGGATGGAAGCTTTATACTTACATAATAGCATAAAAGAGGTTCAGTATTCTGAGCATAATAGATTTAAAACTTAATCTATACATCTATACAAATATTATAAAGAGGAAAGGTTTGATTTTTTGTTTGTTTGTTTGTTTGTATGAATTGAATAGGCTCCGAAACTACTGGACCGATTAAAAAAATTATTTTACCATTAGAATCCTACATTATCCCTGATGAACATAGGCTATATTTTATCCCGGAATTCCCACGGGAACGGGAATTACGCGGGTGAAACCGCGAGGCGCTGCTAGTTTTATATAATTTTCACTTAAAACATTCAGAATTTTCCTATCGATTGTATAAAAGAAGTCAAGAGGTTGCAAAAAAATTTAAAATTTATGTTTTGCTTCAGTCTTATTTGCTCAAAATTATGATTAGAACAATCTATAACGCACACAAGAAGAAACAGAATAATACACACCTAGGTAAAGCTAGGAGTACTATTGTACTTATTTATTTATTTATTCTACAGTTCGATACGAAACTGCGCAGTTCAAACATTGCAAGAAAAAAAATATGTTATTTGACTATTTTGCGGCGTAAGGGCGTAACCTACATTATTTATTTTCATTTTCATCCTAACTAGGTATTCATTTCTATTTCATAACAAGACAATTTCCATTTTCATATCCATCCATATCCTTTATCCATTGTACTGATGCGGTGGTGGGGTACCGATCAATAAGCCATCTTTGATTTATATTTTATCGATTTTGTGTCTGTTTACGGAAATGGGTCAGTCAGTCACATTATAACTATCGAATAGTACCATTTACATATCAAATGCCTAATGGTTAAAGTTCTACTTCGATCTTTCATAGTTTCCATAGATTGGTAGAGCTTTGGAGTAATTTTTACAGGGTTTGCTATTAAGTCGGCTGTTAATAATATACTATGCTCTGTGTTTCTCCCTATCTGCAGTTTGGATAGTGAGTAAAAAATGTAAGTGTAAGTAGGTATTCCTAAGAATCATAGTTGTAACTTGTATAGACCGATAAGATATAGCATAATACATTATGACCGAATTTGTGTTATCAAGCGGAATTCTAAAAGTCCTCAATGATAGATATATGTATGAAAATCTCTACTGAAATCTGTGCTTGAGCACCTAATGATTTCACTATCAGAATACTATTGAATCTTACTTAGAAGCGATACTTAGACACTTTCGACCTTACCCTGATATACCCTTCGTAAGTTGTCCAAAGCTTATATCCTGAGTCCTTTGGCGCTTGATTCGGGTCTGACGCTATCGTGATTCAATTTAACGAGCTTTGACAGCTGTCACCCGACTCATCTGTAGGTCTTATGTAACTCTAGCTTCATCCCACGACTTCGCTTTATCTGATTACAATATTTACAATACAATTGTCTAGTCTAGTAAGGGTTGTAAATATACTGCACAAAAAAGAGTCTAATTTTTATGTTTCAAACTGGGTCCGAATTCAATAATATATGATCAGTCATCATTGCTATAGGTTTATATACTATCTGTAAAACCTTATACACTAGAGTAGAGATCCCTTATAGGGGCTTATTGCTCCTTAATTTAATAAGAATTACGTCATATCTCGGCGTCTTTGCCATGACGTAATTTTGATGTCATCCCTATTAAACGAAAATCTCTGTTGAACTAAACAACGGAATTAAACACATAATTGACAACGTAGCTTGGCTTAGCTCTGGTGGAAAAGCAACCTACAACTTTTGTATATTTATTACTAGCTGTCGCCCGCGGCTCGGTTCGTGTGGTAGTAGCATACGCATTATTTGGTTAAAATCCTGGATCCGAACTTTAGATCCTTTAGAGTGTGACTTATCAAAACATTTTTCTTAGTGCACCCCTACACTGTACAAAGATACTACCATCCAAATTTTATCTCTAGGACTTATAGTTTAGGCCGATCGTTGAATATCAGTTAGCTTCAAAAGATTTTTATACATATATATATTTAAATATATATATTCAGAAGAAAATAAGTAACCTGTGAAAGTACATATTTGATGAGCCAAGGACTGAGGGTAGCTGGCGACGTCCGCAATGAACCTTGACAGATTCGGATGGACATGAGCTTTTGTGACACTTCACCTACGCAATTTACTTCTCGATATAATAATTACCTATGTCAATGTATAATTATATTATCCAGGTAAAGTAACAAAAGCGGTACTTCACCGGTACTAAAACTAAACGAATGGACGTGTTATGTTCATAAAAATATGGAAATCACAAATAAATAATATGTCTACAAATATTTTATTCATTATTATTATTTATTATTAAAAGCTTTGGTCACCGTTCTTAGAGTATTAACGAACATCTACAGTGTTTTTACCTTTAACAGTAGTATCTGACCTAAAACCAATTTACTAAATAACTGTCACCTATTTCAGTTAAGACGATTGGACACTGCTAAGATTGTAAAAATTAACATTCATCAATTATCTACCGCACCAGTAGATAGGTAACTACGTAAATGAGCAACTAAACTACCTACTAAGTTATTTAAAACTAGCTTCCGCCACCCACTACGTTCGCGTCCCGTTGGATCTCGTCTTTTTCCGGGATTAAAAGTAACCTATGTGGCCAGGTCACGGACCATACATATTTCAAGTTTCAATTAAATCGGATCAGTAGTTTTTGCGTGAAAGAGTAACAAACATCTATACATACATCCTTACAAACTTTCGCGTTTATAATATTAGTAGAAAGTAGAATAGAATAGAATAAGACGTCACAAGTTCAACGCACTCTAAAAGTTTCCTCATCGCAATTTTATTAAGATAAAGCTCTAAGTGCCTACCTTAACCTATATTTTATTAAACAGGAAAGCAATCTACTTTAAGAATTTTAATTATTAAAACGTACGGAACTCTTGCATAAAAACAAGCTTCGCGCTTAGTTAATTTTATGTCATGCACTTCACCTATTTTCCTCTGTTGACAAGTTGTACCATCTAGTGTCGAGTAGCGGTACTACTGGCTATTAAAATAAAATACTGATTGAGAATATCCAACTCTTTGCTATCAGCCTCCTTTTTGCCTTCTTGAACATCACTATCAGTCTACCTAGTAGGTACCTACTACCTCCAGCTCCCTACCAAATCCTACTTCCTATTTTATAATCTGTGAATGACCTACATTTGATTTAGGTAGGAAGGTAGGTAGTACCTACTACTTTATTCCAGCAATAAATTACTGATAATTTATCAGTTATTCTTAGCACAACTATTAGATACTTACCATTTGAACTCAGTATCTTTACATAGTCCCTACTAACTAGCTTTGTTTACATAGATACAATTTCTAAAAACCCATAAGTCGCGACAGCTAGCGCCATCTGTGATCGAATAGCGGAGATTTTACCGCTGCCCGCAGACCTTCTGACACACTTTCGGCACAGCTGATGTCGTAGTGTGGGTGAGGTCCGGGTTGCACTCATTATGTGCTATTCTGTGGTACTATTCCGTTAGGTCCAAGTTCTTTTGAGACAGTATTCGTCCAAGATGATGTACCTCTGTACTACCTAGGTACCTAGGTCTTTGTATTCTGGTCTAGCGGCTATTGCCCGCGCCTAGATAAGTAATAGTAGGTACTTAAAGTGTCTAGGTAGCTTTTAGTTGAAGAGTTTTTTAGTTACGGCGTTGTGGCGCTGCTGTAGCTACCGTTTTTGAAGAGGCATCGAATTGAATTTTGTTTATGTATTTTTGTCACTAACTGTATCCCCCGTGGATGACGTGTCTTTCCAGTTATTCTTATTGAACTGCCAAACTACTGCACCGATTTTGATAAAACATTATATATGGTACCAATCTGGAAGTACCTACCTACCTAAGTATAACCCATGCAGATAATTAAAATAGTAGATTATTATACAAGGGGATAAAGCAGTGTCTTCTGTCACCCAAGACTAAGACAGCTTTATCACCGAGGAAAATACTCTACTTTTCGTACCATTTGCGAAAAAATTAACACAATAATAATATGAGATAGCATTTTAGAACATTAACTTATTTATAAAAATAAATTAAAATAAACTTAACGTTTATGTATTTGAAGAAAACAAAAACGCGGCATTTTCCTAGACTAATATTTTTTTGTCGGAAAAGCAAAGGCATCAAGCTCATACGGCCTGCATAATAAATGCGTATTCCTTTTTCAAAAAGATGTAGGTATAATGCTTTGTATACAAACTCAATGGTGTAAACACAGATGTAGTTCAGTATAAATTGTATTCCAAATTTAAATCACTTTCTCCCCCTAGAGGATGAAAGAAATCCAGTACAATTTTCTCTCCCTGTTTTTAACAGATTAAAAATGACTATTGTTATGTTCGCTTTTTGTGGCATAGAATGTCACTTTTTTGGAGCAAGTGGTACGAAAAAGTTTTTTTTCATATCGGTTCATTAATGACGGAGTTTTAAAAATAAAAAAATACAATTAAATTGAGAACCTTTTCCTTTTTTGAAGTGGGTAAAAAAATATACAATCTTTTTAAGATATACTACCTATATACCCACCTACCTACTTCTTTTTAAGTTGGAAAAATAGGATTTAATTCTTTATTTATTTTTCAGGTAAGCTTATATCCTAGTTGGACGTTGGTTGGGGTAAGTTTAGCAATTCTAATAGGTACCTAGTACCTACTAGGTGACCAACAAGTAACTAGCATCCGAGGAGCTAATTTCTATTGTCTGTTTTCACACGATCTGAGGGATGACGTCATCTATACCTACAATTATAAAACTGTAAAAAGCCAAAAATTCAAATTAAAGATATTGATAAACTAAATATGCAGATCTACGAAATAAACGATTCTGATTCTGAAATCGAGTTTGCCTGTTCGTCTGTTTGTTTGTTCGCGGATCATGCCAAAACCACTGGACCAATTTCAATGAAACTTATACCATTCAGAAGCCCCTTTTCCGGATTGAAACATAGGCTATATTTTATTGAAATCAATGACGTGAATTCTTAAATACAGCTTGAACTCTCTGAACCAAACGCAGCTTTTGGCACGAGGTTCATCGTATGCTGGTTGACAGATATTTTCGTGAAAAGTTTCGCACGCGTAGGTACGAAGTCACGGGTATCAGCTAGTATAGTAGGTGCCAAATAACACCGCAATACAGGTCATTCACCCACCTTCACCACGATGTCGCAAAATTCAATTTATGTGTGGTAAACAAACAGTACTACGAGATTCGAGCGATTACCGTCTTAGCGACAGGTTTTTATGGAAAGCGACAGAATTAGCCATACATAAATTTAATTTTGCGACATCGTGGTAAAGGTTGGTGAATGACCTGTATTGCGGTGTTATTTGGCACCTACTATAGTATTATATGATCTGATCTGTGCCTACGTAGAGTAAAAATATAATGACGCACAATCGTAGGTACACAAACAAAATCGCATTGTGCGCTAAATTTGACACCTGTCATGACACTTGTTAAAGACACTCTGGCAAATAGGTATTGTGAGGTTAATGACCTTGTGAACTCGTAACGAGCTGCCTAATTACTGAGTGAGTAATAAAGTGGTTATTAACCGAAGACGCGAAATAAGGACTTAGTGACGATTCGGACCAAATATTTTGGGACAAATTCTCCCAATCGTCACTTTTGATTTTAATAATTTTTGTTGTGACGATTCGGACAACTTTAAAAATAGCTGCATTGTACAGTCAGGTAAACAATTTTTAAGCAAAATGTGATAAAGCTATTAAGGTGGTTCGATTTCCATATTAATTTATTTTACCAATTTGGGGGAGAAGGGTTATGAGTTTCACAGTTAGATCAATAGGTGTATGAAGGTGTGTATGTATGTGTTCTTCTTTTATTTATGGCCTCTGTCCGTCATTTCGACAAACACTTTTGGCAGTGTCAAGTGAAATATTTGAAATAATATTAATCGAGTCAAGTCATTCGTCAATTCGGCTGTCGTTTGTATCGAAAGGAAAACGGAATTTTCCTTGAAAACCAATACTTAAATTTTAAGGAAATCACTCTATTTACTGTTATACCGATGACTCACAGTTTATGTTACGACCTCAAGTATTGGTATCGATTTGGTTCTTGCATTTTTATAAACTAACCTAATTTGACAGCGCTAAAAATGTTGCCGTCCCTTTCTCATAAACTGAAACGACAAGGACGGCAATAATTTTAGAGCTGTCAAATTAGGTTAGTTTAGAAAAAGGAAACAACCGAATCGATACCAGTATTGGCTAACAGGCGTCATGGCTCAGTCGGTAGTAGCTCTGCCTTCCGTGCTGTGGGTCGTGGGTTCGATCCCCATAGAGAACAAACTGTGTGTTGTAAACATAGATGTTTGTTCTGTGTCTGGGTGTTTCTATGTATTATAAGTATGTATTTACAAAAAAAATGTATGTATGTATTCTATCAGCCATCTAGTTTCCATCGTACAAGCTTTGCTTAGTTTGGGACTAGAAGACGTTGTGTTTAAGTGTCCGTGTTTTTTTTTTAATTTAAAATTCCACCAAAATTAAACAACAATACTCACAATAACACAAGAAAAACTATTAAAATAAAAGTGCTAGGTGTTGTTTTAAAATATGTCAAAACTCCTTCTTTCTTCTTGCAAATGTATATGATTTTGACATTAGCTCTTACAAATATCAATGGTATTATTATCAACTAATATTAATGTTGTACTGTCTCTTGTTTTAGATCAATCTAATTGTCAAAATTTTGGTTGTACCTCCCTCTGTACACTGACCATATTCTTATCCGCACTCCCCTCATGTTTCTACTTCTTTTTTTCAATAATGGCCTCTGCCCGTCATTTCGACAGGCAATTTTGCCAATGTCAAGTGATTTAGTTGTAATAATATAAGTCAAGTCAAGTCATTCGTCAAGTCGACTGTCGTTTGTTTTGAAAAGAAAATGGTGGATTTTCTCTTCAAAACCTGACACGAATGTTAACATTCAGAAAAACCACTTTACACACATTTATTCCAATGGCTCACACTTTATGTTACGACCTAAGTATTATTGGTTAAAATTCCACCAAAATTAAACAACAATACTCACAATAACGCAAGAAAAACTATTAAAATAAAAGTGCTATGTCTCGTTTCAAAAAATGTCAAAACTCGTGTCCTCCCCTCATGTTTATGACTCTAGCATTAACGAACTCGGCACTGGCAGAATGTGACAACTAGCCACAAAATCCATAAACCAAGAAGTTGAAGTTGATGTAATGGTATTGACATTAGCTATCTCTTCGACGATATCGTGTGGGCGTTTCGTCTTCGCTAGTAAAAATAGCCATTAATTATATCCAATTCAAAATGGCTATAACTAAACGCGTGGGTACAGTAGAAAGGGGTTTTTACTCTGCCCACAGTATTACACAGTTTTAAATTTGGTACGTTGAAAATAATAATAAAATAAATAAATAAACATTCGTAGTACACACAAAATATTCACAAAAAAAAAACTTTCAGGCGTTGTCAAAGTTGTCAGTTGTCAAACAACTGCTCGCTCGCACATTTCAACATTTCTGAAGATCACTAATGGCTAGCGTCCACAGTCCCGCATCGCACGCATCGGACGCATCGCACGCAACGGATTTTAGTTTGCCTTGTATAAAAACTCATACAACCGCGTCCACTGATCCGCATCGTACGGACCGCTCATCGGCAATGCCTACATGCGATGCGTACGAATGATGTCATACGGAATGCCGATCAGTGGACGCGCCCCGCGCGCTCGCTCCGCATCGTCGGCCATTTGCATTTGACGATCACTACAAAAATCCGAATGAAGGTGGCATCGGCAATCCAATTGCTCATACTCGCGTCGGTAATCCGATCGCTGCCGATCAGTGGACGCAGTCTAAAAATTCGTTGCGTGCGATGCGTCCGATGCGTGCGATGCGGGCCTGTGAACGCTAGCCTTAAAAAATCACTAAAATTATTTACGAAAAATCGCAAAAAATATTGTGTCCAATATTATTGCACAAGGTTCAGCATAAATATAATTTCAATCTCAAAAAGTTTTCCAAACAAAAAGTAGAAAATAAGTTAATATTAAGAATTTAACCCCGTAATGTGTGACAGCGCTTTAAGCTGATTAATTAATATTAAATATAATATTATGTATTATTATTATTTAGATTACGTATATTCATCATTTTCTGCTCTTATCCCAAGTGGGATCGGCCCAACATGTTTTCTTCTTCCACTCACTCCTATCATTCGTCAACTCTGTATCTACACCTCTCACATGCATATCCTCTTTCACACAATCCAACCACTTCTTCGGTCTTCCTCTACTTGCATACCCAGCCACACTCATATTCATAACTCTCTTCGTTATATGACTTTCATCCCTCCTCATTACGTGTCCATACCATGCTAATCTACCACTCCTCATCTCTTCAATAACAGGCGCCACTTTCACACTTCCCTTGAAGATTACGTATGATATTATTATTTTTGTAAGTTTAATATACAAGGTGTAACATAATTACCCTATAAGCCCGAAGGGAGCGTAATGAGACCGACCGCCTGAGTGCTTGGACATGTGCAAAGGGTCAAGAAATCGTAATTGAAATTTTCATACAAAAGTACAACTTTTATTATTTTAGAAATTTGCGACAACCCTAAGTGTTTGTTTACTATTTGCGTAAACCCTTACACATGCATGCACACGTAGGTACCATCCTACCGCATCGCACGCACACGCTAGCAGTGTGTAGGTACATTTTAAGTAAAAGTTACGAGCTCTTTTCATGAATGAAAAACTTCGAAATCTCAAAAGTCGTAGAACAAACACTGTTCGCCATGACCTGTAAAATACCACCCTTTCTGTCTTATAGGGTAATTATGTTACACCGTGTATATGTATAGAGTTAAAACATTTGTACGTTGCCTTTTATTGCATTCGTAATGGGCCGCTAATACGTATAACATCGTTTTGGTTTTTATCTATTTGTTCATAAAAAACAAGTATCAAACAAAGCAAATCCTTATCGGTCATTGACCCACTGTAGCACTATCACACTGATAATGGAATTAGGTCAGTAGTATCTTTGTAGAGCACTTATCGTTTCAAAGTTTGGGTTAAGATTAATTCTATTTATTTTATAATGCAGTATATAAAGTCGAGGTAATATCTGTATTTTTTTAAAAACTATCTATACCAAAAGTTGTGGGGGTGTATAATGCAGTATATAAAGTCGAGGTAATATCTGTATTTTTTTAAAAACTATCTATACCAAAAGTTGTGGGGGTGTATAATGCAGTATATAAAGTCGAGGTAATATCTGTATTTTTTTAAAAACTATCTATACCAAAAGTTGTGGGGGTGATTGATATAGGTGGACACCAGCGGGCCTAAGATTCGCACCGCGAGATATTTGTCATGTCGTTCTGTCAAAATGTAAGCATTTTGTACCAGTTGAGGAACTATTGCATTATCTGTGGTAATGTTGTCGAGAAACCGCGCCTTTGAATTTTCAACTTTTGACATTTCTGCATGACTATTATCTCGTCCTCAGAGAGGTACGACGACTAACAAGTGTCAAAAGTGTACATTATGGCGCGTTTTATCGACACCATTAGGTACCACAGATAATGCAATAGTTCCTAAACTGGTACAAAATGCTTACATTTTGACAGAACGACATGACAAATATCTCGCGGTGCGCATCTTAGGCCCGCTGGACACTAAACGGGACTAAACTGTTGTGCCTGGGACAATGTTTAGATGGACTAGGCTTGCCCAGCACCTTTATCATCCTCTCAGTCTAGTCAGCCATATCCACAGGAAAGACTAATCCATGTCAATGCAGTCGTAAAATGTTATAAGCCGTTTTTTTATTGAAATCAGTTTAAAATGAGTAGGAATACAAATAATGTACCTAAACTCGCGCCAAATTCACAAAACAAATTTGAAGGTCTCAAAACATAGTTCGACAATATTAAATGTTGCAGACGCAGACTGTACCTACTAAAGCAAGCAAGCTCGTATGAGTTAGTGGCCAACTCTGGTGACGGAGTTTTTAGGCCGCTTTAAGCCCTCCGTCATGGCTTAACGACTGCTAGAGCCGGAACAGTTTATCGTGCCCTCCGAAGCACGGAAGCGCTCAGATGTAAATGCCACTAACGATCACCCATCTAAATAGTGACCGTGCAGAACGTCGCTTAACTTAGATAATCGGTGAAGATTGACTAAGCAAGCCTAGCCTAGCAATTGATATAGGTAAATGTAGCATAATGTACCATCTATTTTAATTTTAACAGTAAATGAATGCCTTTAGTTTTTTTTAATACAATTGGTTTTTTGTCAATTGGTTTTAGTTTTATAGTAGGTGCCAAATAACACCGCAATACAGGTCATTCACCCACCTTCACCACGATGTCACAAAATTCAATTTATGAATGGCTAATTTTGTCGCTTTCCATACAAACCTGTCGCTAAGACGGTATCGTTCGGAATCTCGTAGTACTGTTTGTTTACCATACATAAATTGAAATTTTGCGACATCGTGGTGAAGGTGGGTAAATGAACTGTATTGCGGTATTATTTGGCACCTAGTATAGTACAATTGATCTCAAAAAAATCGCCAAGTTCAGATTTAAACAAAAAATTTGAATATCTTGAAAACTACATAGTTTTTTATAGATGACCCCGAATTTTTGCTTTTGACTGTTTTTTTTTATAAAACTATACAATAAATATGTAAATAAACGTTTGACCACTAACCTGATGTTAAGCGATGATGTGGTCCACGTAGCACGTATTCGCAAAACGAAAAAATTATTCTGATTTTATCTTCTTTGGATTTAATTTCCTTTTTGCAACTCGATCCTCAGACGGCGTTCAACAGTATAACATATCCTTTCACAAAAAAGAATAAAAAAAAAATCTCAGCCTCATAATTACATATTGACCGAACTTAAAATAGCCCCTTGCTTACTTTTTAGGGTCCCGAAGTTAATTTTTAGGGTTACGAAATTTTACATAGTCCGGTTTTTCTGCTCAATGGATTTCACATGTCCTGTCATTCTGGGGGCGCGTTGAATTAGTAATATCAAGAGCGAGACCGGGACGAGGTTTAAAAAAATATATTACTGATATTTTGGTTTCGTATCGACTTGTTTATATTGGCCTGTATTTTACAAAGACACATGTAGAGTATACAAGATAGCATTTATTTATTTATTTATTAGAATTGCCAAAGAATAATACACGTCATAACTTAAAACAATTTATTCACAAAGAAAATTACAACTAATACAGTATTTACAATATTCACTATATTTACAAAATACACATGAAACAGTTGAGCTATCCAGAAACCGTTGCAAACGAATTATAGATAGCTCACTGGTCCAAATCAGTACCAATCAGAAGCGTGCCCAAGACACTGGCTGCATTGCCGCGCTGAATAGCAATGCTGATAATAAATATGTAATAAATAATAATACTTGAAACTAATAATAAAAATTGTATATTATCTAAGTATAATTTTATTATAAAATTTTTGAGTAAAACAAGTATACTTTTGATTAAAATAAATACATTCTCAAGAGGCTTAAATACCCATACTTTCAAGAAATCTTACTATGACCTAGAGATCTTCCACAACCGTCGTCGTGAACTGTTTCAGCTTTTAGGTTAGTTAAATTTATGTTCAATAGATATTTCTCGCAGGATTTCCTCGTCTCGTTATCGTCCCTGATACTGTGGTATGTAAATCATTTTGCTACTTTCGGACCACTTAGGGGAGACACAAAGGGTTTTGCGAATGGACATCGGTGGGATTGGTAACAAGTTTGTCACTTTTGTTAAGTTAAAATAAAATCTGGTTTGAATCAGTGGGATAAAGTAGTCCATGGCTTTTAAAAGACTTTTTTAATCTTATAGGATTCGTGTTAGTTTTTACTGCTTTAAAACCATATTATACAATTCTATTTACTACGGGGTAAGCATTTAGACACGCAGATGCTTTAGACATTTATCAAAAGAAGAACATGATATTTCGTACCACAAACTTTTTCCCCACAGGTAGGTACACCAGCGGGCCTAAGATGCGCACCGCGAGATATTTGTCATGTCGTTCTTTCAAAATGTAAGCATTTTGTACCAGTTTAGGAACTAAAAAAAATTTATGT
The DNA here is from genome assembly GCA_947507515.1 of Eulithis testata. Lineage (NCBI taxonomy): Eukaryota > Metazoa > Arthropoda > Insecta > Lepidoptera > Geometridae > Eulithis > Eulithis testata. The sequence continues at coordinate 3,324,231 of OX382221.1, forward strand.
ATGTATTCTATCAGCCATCTAGTTTCCATCGTACTAGCTTTGCTTAGTTTGGGACTAGAAGGCGTTGTGTTAAGTGTCCGTGAAAAAAAAAAAAATGGCCACAAAAGGCGTCCAACTCAGCATTTGCTGTGTCTCACAACACAACGCTGATCTTCCGTTGGAACCGTTAGAGTTACCGCTGATGTCTGCTAATTAAAATAAAAATAAATAAAAAGCCTACGAACATTATGTATATTACATACTTACATTATAAAAATGGGTTAGGCTCATAATCCCCTTTGAGTCGTCCCCTTCAAGGGGATTATGAGATTTTTTGGCTCATAATCCCCTTGATTTTAAAATTTAAAAATCAAGGGGATTATGAGAGTTTTCAGTCTCAAAATCCCCTTTGGTCAAAATTACACCGTAATAGCTCAAGCCAAAGACATAATGCTTGTATTGAATAAAATGCCACTGATCACTTTGAATCACTTTGTACACACAATTTCACTTTACCTACCTATTTTTTTTGTTGAATACCTAGTTCACAGAACTATTCACTTCAATAAATTTCTTTTAGAATTGATCCTTTGTATTGGATTGCAGATGTTTAGATCTATTTTTGTATGATCGTCGACCCTTTTATAGACGAACTAGTAATATAGGTCAGAGTTTCATGGACTATCTTCTATTTTTATTACACGGAAAATAGTATGTTATATAAATAAAAAAAATATAAAAAAAAATGTATATATTTCATCTAAAAACTAAGTAGTTATTGTTTTTAATATACTTAATTAAGTTTTATTAACACTTCGTGTTCTCGTATTAATATACTTTTTTTAAGTATTGTAGGTATACTTTTTTTTTAATTTATAAGTATAAATATTTATGGAAAATAGAGTAAATTAATATTTCGTCTAAAAACTGAGTAAAGGTTTTAACTGAATATTTGATTGTTTTTTTTAATATAAGATCCTTCGTGTCCTCGTAATAGAATAATTTTTAAATAAAATTATTTTATACGTTTGATGTAGTAATACTTGATAATATTAATTGTATTTAATTTTGCTACTTATTACGATGCACTTGTCAAGTTACCTACCTATAAAGAACTATTGTAATTATAAAAAGATATCCAACAATTTCAAACAGTTGTAACCGTGGCCCGTGGCTTCGTCACCGAGTTAATACTGAGTCAATAGGACAGTCGTGGAACAACTTAAAATTATGCCTGGTACCTTCACGCGGGCCGGCTTATGCCAAACCTAGTGCGCTTACAAAATTCAGTTACCAACCGTGTTGCAGAACGCACGCGCGCGTTCGGTTGCCGCCAAAACTTTCAAATTCGGAAGCTTACTTTTTTTTTTCACACGTTTTTTCTAGTTCGGATACTGTCGTTGTGATAGCAAAACTTTTTGGAGACTTGTGAGTTTGGACTTGTGAAAATTTTGGATTGTTCTAATGCATTGTGTTGGATGTAAGTACTTGAGATTATTGTTCGTCCGTCATAAATTAAACTGTCACTATCTCTATTAAAAATAATAGTGTGATCATACTTCCCTTATTCATGCTCATTATCAAATTAGTTCGTAAGGTTCTTGAGTTGTTATCATCTGCTAATAAAATAAATAACAATCGATTGTTTTATAAAAAAAATCTCAGGGGGTCGTCGAAAATGCTCTTAGGTAAAATAAAATAATAAAACCTTATTTGACTCGTATATTAATTACCCGTATACCAATTATCTATCACGAAACTTTGCAATTTATCAAGGTCTTTAGTTGCATGAGATCTCGTATTGCATACGGTGCGAGCAAGAGAATAGATAGACGACCTTGCGTTAGAGCGAGACGCCAAAAGTTAGGAAACTCTTGGGAAATAATATTTTTCTCTTTCGGCGGCTGAAGGGCGCTTTTCACCGATATTTGTTTTGGGAGATAATAATATAATATCTTTTTTTGTTTATTATTTGCGTTTCGATTAAGGTCGATGTTAAAAAGATTCATAAATTATCTGTCCACTGACATTTTTTGAATACACGTGCCTATACTTCTTACCTATTTTACGATCAATTATCAATTATTTAGCCTACCATGTTGTCGAGTGCAGAAACTTGCATCGTTCACTCGTAAATGTACCTACTTAGCGTCGATTTAGGTAGGTGAAGCTACCTACTTATTCATTCAAAGGTATTCTATGCCTACAAAACAGAACGCATCAGCCTAGGTTCTAGCTTTTGCGTGATGCAAGGACAAGATGTACCTACTAGCGAATAATTGGTGAGTTTTTGTTTGTACATAAAGATATGAATGATCAATCAATTTACTAGTAAAGTACGAGCTATGTACTCTGTGGTGAACACTATACTGCCTTTTATTGTTGAATACTTACTACATTATAATATATTAGGTTTTTTATTTAGGGGTTAATTTTTTTTTATTCATTTACTTTTTAGTATGAAATTTATACAATAAAAATTCTAAGTTTTCAAAATGTATTCGAACAGTGTTTTATATATTATTTGATTTGTAAGAATTAGTTATACATTTTTGGTGTTTAATATAAAATTCAATCATTTTTTTAACACAATCAATAAAATTACTATAGACAGGACCGTAATCATTTTTTATTCAACCTATTATATCCTAGTCCCCCAGGGCAAAGATTATTATACGAACTAATCAATCTTAAGTGTCATAGGTTTCAGTTTCTTAACCCATGATTGCATAACATTTTAGAACTACTAGTATTTTTTATTTTAGTAAATGATAAATATATTTATGAAATTACTTAAATATTATTTCTAATAAAAAAATAAATAAGATTTTTGCACGTAATCTAAAAAAAGTTATAATAATAAAAGTATTTGAAAATAGTATAATTTTTTTATAGTTAATAAAAGTTAAGAAGTTAATGATATGGATTTTTTTACTGTTTTTTTAAATGGGTGATGACATTGTTAAAACAATTAATATTATAAGCTAAAAACCTTAATTAGATACCTACGAGTGTCTCAATGACGAAACAATGTGTAAGATGATAAAAAAAAGAAAGTTTTTACCCTTGAATGTAAAAGGATACTGCAAAAAAGTGTGTCTTATGCCTTTCATTTACAACTTTCTAAATCTGAATACTTTCTAGACAAAAAACTTACAGCCTTATGCAAATAGGTTAACGAAAATTGTAAATTTTAAAACTAAAAAGGATATTAGAAAATATCTAAATCTAGTATCTCTACTTGCTTTAATATATTTTAATATTATTGTGTTGATTCAATTTTATTAGACGTTTTGCAAGTTCTCCATTAACTCTATCCGTTTATTGTGTTTTTTAAATTTATTTATATTAATCAAAATAATTAAACAAACCTGAGTTTCTCAAACTCTATTATTATTAAAATTTTTAAATGGGCTATAAATTTTTTGATAAAATATTTCATGTTGGCATACAAATTTTGGCTCAAATCGTTAATATAGGTCATCAATCTAACTAAATTAAACTAAGTTTTTCAAACTCGGCCATTATTTACTAAAAAATTGAATGGGCATAAAATTTTTTGGTAAAAAAAATTTTGTTAGCAAAAATTTTTTGCAGAAAAGCACTAATTTACGAAATAAAGTCTAGATTTTGATATTTACATCCGCCTTTTGCTTTTAGCATATATCTTATAATAGGTAATAATAATTATGGCATCGATCAACTCTCGCCCACTTTCACACGAGATTTTGGCAGTCGGACTTTCACTTGCTGCAAGTGGTTTAAGCAACAAACGGACAGCGAGTTATTAATAAAACTTTATTGCAAAATTAAAAAATTCATACAAAGAGTAGACTTAATACTGAAAGCATGGTCTGCCAGTCATCTCAAACGTGATGGTATATTAAGAGGTTGGCGTGCGACATTACATAAAATAATAATCTAACTGGCAACACTGAAATTAGACGGTCAAGTTGGACTTCTGGTAATACTATCAAGTACCTATTTGTGACAACTTAAGGTGTTATTCAATTTGACTATTGGATACAAGGAATTGCACGCCAAGATATAAGCAAAATACACGATTAATTATTTTTAAACTGACATATTTTCAGCATGTATTTATGCAATATACTTTGACACACCAAGCAAGAATATGTTAACCAGCATAATACTACGATATATCTACAGCAATTTAAACTTTATTTAACTGCTCAAATACACAGTATCAAGAGCTCATGCTCATGACGATGACGTAGATTCCTCACGTGCCCTGCGTTTTATGTAGGTACTATGTGTATTTACCATACAAGATAACATTTAAAACGCTGTATATTTGAAACTGGAATTCCTGGCAGCTGCCAAGAAAGTACCGTAAATTGACCCTTAGATATCAGAATGTGAAAAAATGTAGCAAAATATGAGTAAAAATAAGTGATGCTGTTTTAATATATTTTTATTGGTAGATATTGGTGTAGTTTTAATATATTTTGAGGCTAAACTTCCTAAAAGCACGGAAGTAACTAATTATGTAAATACATTTTATTATGTAACCCACATCAACATATTATAAGCTATCGATTTATTGAATCTATCAAATGCATCCTAACTCGTAGTAAGTTAACTACCTACATGAAGTGGAAAAGGCGTGTTGAAAAAATATATGTAACCGACTCTATTTAACCCAAAAGAGACGCCTAATCACGTGATAACCATTGTGTAAATTAATATGTTTGACCCGCTATCGCTTCAGCTTGTGCCTTAGAAGCAAACCTCCAAAAGCAGCTTTCATTTGTGTGCGTGACAGCGAGCGAATGTGTGCGACGTAACGTAATCTTGCGTAATGCTGTCGCCAGCGCACCGCACGCATTCGATATTTGAATTTTGATTAATATTTTCGGAGAATGCCGATTCGGAATTTTACGGTTTTCGGATGCAGATGCTTTTCTGATGGTCTTACTGATATTTTTAATGCATTAATAATATGTTTTTCGTACTTAATATCCTTCGGAGTATATGTAAAGCTATATTAGGTGATATACCTACTAAGGGTTTCGGTTTGACACTGCTCTTACTAAGAAAAAAAAAACTCAAAATAAAAATAACGTCAAAGTGAATCTTCACATTGTTTTACACCCATTGAAAAAGAAATGTAAGCAACACGTAATGGCTTTATAAAGATTACTTAACATCGTATTGAAAAGAAGAATGATCTTTAAATACATTTATTAAACTTTGTGCAAAGTTACTATGAGTTTATAAGGATTTATTTATTTTTACTGTAACTGCGTAACACTTTCATTGAAGAGATGGCTTAGAAATGTTCTGGCTACAAACTTCCACGTTTCTCGCAATTTTTCAATCTAAAAAAGCTTTCAAGCCAGTGTCCTAGATAGAATTTATAAACGCTGATAAAAATAGGCCAGGCTTGACAGTTACCGTATCTAAATAAAAACATACGACAATCACAATGAAAATTTAATCATATTCCGAAATAAATTCAATTGAACAAACACGTCTGTTATAAACTAGTCGATACAGTTACAACACTAGAACGTTTAACAAAGAGCTTACACTACAAAACACCTACAGGGGACTTCAAAGTAGATGACATAATAGTGACGTTCCTAAATGTATAGGTTGCCACGCTAGTGCACATAGCACGATGAAAAGCAGTGTTTTAGAATACATACACCGCTCGGCACGCGGGATCGATGGCGGGCATGCGCAGAAGAAGCCTTCGTTTCCGCCCCCACCTTCCCAGCAACTGAAGCTGAAACCCACACCATTGCAACTGCATTCAGTGCATGCGAGACCGCTATATGAAAACACCAAAAACTACGCGGATTAAAAAAATATCGATTCACCGGTTTTTTAATATCAATTCACCGGTTTTTTTGTTGAAAATGAACGCGTGTGTAGTGCCTATCTATAAGTCCTGACCGCCCTACAAGTGGACGAAGACAATCAGCGATTGAACGAACTATGAAGAGAAAAAAACGTTTTTACGGAACGTTGATTCATATATACCACATAATTACAAATCATTTCGTAAAATAGCACCGTGACAATATATAAAAGCAGTTTCTCCGAGAGTTATCACAGTTTATTAAATTACATTTATATTATACACGTATATAACCACAATAATAGAAATAATAACCAATAATCACAAATAAATTAGTAATTATCACGTTCATAAATATTATAAATCCCAAGCAAATAAACCCAAACCTTACGAACGAAATTTTAGACTGATATTTAAATCCGAATATAGTAGCATAAAATAATAAAAAAAAATACAAAATATAGCGTATTTACATTAGTTGAGAATTTGAGAAAGTTTATATAGCAAATAATATTTATAAATCGCAATATTAATTATAATAAAGAAATACAAATTATAAACCGGGGATCAGTGATCTAGCCTTAAGATTTTTTTATGACGGATGGACAATTGACTAAGAAATTACAGTGTACAAAAAACTAGTGTTCGTGTTGAGTGTAATGGATACATTTATGTGATATTTGGTCCCTGGAGGGCCCAAAATGCTGAACATGTTCGATATGTGGAACTCAGTGAGCACAAAATTGGAGGCCCAAAGCAATGTGCAACAGAGCCAACAGCCTCACACTTCAGGTGGGAGCATTAAAGGTAATTTCCAATTAATAACCGGCAAATATGCGTGTTTGGGGCAAAATACTATATATTTATTATAAAATAATCACATATTTTGTATAACATTATTATGGCAACATTATATAAAATGTTACCAAATAATTTGCACTTTTTTATCATTTGAGTATAATGCTACGTCAGATTATATACAATTGATTAGTTATTTATAATTTTATATACGATTACTTGGAAGCCAAATTGAAACTGCCAAAGGGTATACAACAACCCAGTGATTACATCAAACTCCATCCCTAGAAGTTTATTTTTGTTCCTGCTCCAACACGGCTTTATAACCTTCAATAATATATAATTTTAGATAACGTTGGAACCTTTTTTATAAAACCTATAAAACAAATCATTTTTAATAGCGATTTTTTTGAATTATGCGATCAGAATTCATATTTTGAACATTATTATCATGAATTAACTTTTTTTATAACACGGGTTAACCCTATGCTCCAAACATGCTTTTCTTGATTTTTTGAAACGTAAAAATATAGGTGATAGCTTTCATTAACACGGGTTGCATGCGGTGGCAATAGACAATGATATTCAACCTTTGCAACGTCCTTTTCTTATAGAATATAATAATAAACACAAGGTGATAGAATAAATGGTTTACCACAGAGATAAAATAAGTTAAATTAAAAGCTACATCATCTGTAATTCAGAATTAAAGTAGAAAACTTTACTATTTAATGATAATAAGTGATGGAATAAGCTGATGGCCCTGATACTAAGCTTAACAATAACAATTCATTCTCACCAAGCACGTTAACTTAGGATAATGTAACAAAATCTATGAAAAAAAATCTCGGGACACGAGTACCCAAGAGATCGCATGTGGTGCAGGTCGTCCTTTCTACACATTGGTTTATACATCGTTTTACATCCAGCTTGAATGTTTCATAAAGTGATAAGTCAAAGTCATCTATTATTCAGTAAAATAATAATAATACGTACTCTCTGCCATCATCAGTATTTCCTGAAAGATATAACCTAGGGATTTACAAGAGAAGAGTGAATAGGTGGATTATAGCTAAGCGTGCTCCACCTTAGGCTGCAGCTACACTTACCACCAGGTGTGCTGGCAGCCAAATGATTAGCTATAGCTCATAAATAAAAAAAACGTTTATTTTTCTTATACAAAGGTTAGTGTAGTAATATCACAAGGATTATTAATAATCGTCTTATAATCTAAGCGATTCTATGTGCTAGTTCCTCTCGACTGAGTCTGAAAGAACGGGTAATAAGCATAAGAAACGGTTTGACCACAAGAGATAAATAGGTGCCACGTTAGAAAATCACTCTCGATACAAGTCATTGTACGTAACTTGATTTGTCTCTGATAATTTCATTTGGTCATAAGAAAGTAGAACATCGCGGGTAAAACCAGCAGGCCTAGGATGCGCACGCGAGATATTTGTCATGTCGTTCTGTCAAAATGTAAGCATTTTGTACCAGTTTATGAACTTTTGCATTATCTGTGGTAATGTTGTCGACAAAACGCGCCTTCTTATTGTACACTTTTGACACTACTTACTCGTGATACCTCTCTGAGGACGAGGTAATAGTCACGCAGAAATGTCAAAAGTTGCAGATTCAAAGCCGCGTTTTGTCGACATCCATTACCACAGATAATACAAAAGTTATAAAACTGGTGCAAAATGCTTACATTTTGACAGAACGACATGACAAATATCTCGTGTGCGCATATTAGGTCCGCTGGATGAGATTAGCACAGGACCGTGAGGAGTGGCACACAGAGAGAGGCCTACACCCAGCAGTGGGTGAAGCCCGTGAAATTATGGCTTTCTTATGAAAGTATATGATTTTAGCATCTATTGATCATAGTGAAAGCTCATACGTAAGTAACGTGACGATACGCGTAAAAATGGCAAATTCGCAAATAATCGATTCCCAAAATGGCGTGAGTAAAACTATAAAAATTAGATGTAGAAAGTCCAAAAGCCTTTTTCCGGTGAATTAATAAAGGTGTGCATAATTACTTCACGTTTGTTATATAACAGAAAGTTGGGTATGAAAGTAGCCAATTATAATTCGGTGCCGGTTCTTGTTCTTGACGTCAGAAGATTAATGAATTTATATAATTTTCCCAGAATAACAAGCTAAAAAAAAACAAAAAACTTCAGTAAACCGTCATTACAGTTATATTAGAACTTATAATAATGTTCACTCACGTTTTACTTTTTGCATTAACGTGTTAATATAATTATATTCATTTGATAACTGATTTAATACTATGGTGTTTGTTAATTTACGTCCAATTCTCAGAATAACAAGCTAAAAAACAAAAAAAAACTTCAGTAAACATTAATTACAGTTATATTAAAACTTCATAATACCTTTTTATTACATATACCTTTTACATTTTGCATTAACGGGTTAGATATTTTCATATTAATAACTATAACTTAATATACTGATATAATTTAACATTTAATGAAGTTTTGCACCACTCTTGCATTAACGGGTTAATATTTTTATGTTCATTGAATAACTTTATGTACAATATTATTAATTTACGTTCAATTCAGCGAGGGGTTAAAATTTGAAACTTTTTACAGGCAAACAAAAAAAAACTTTTTAAAATTCGAAAACCGTGATTACCGAAACTTTTTAATTGACATTTCGAACGCACTTTCACGGGCCGATTCTCCTGCGTTTATTGCACAAAGTTAAAAGGACATTTTATATATCGGGCAGTCGAATTTCGAAATTGCGCAAGAGCGCACTATTAAGGTCTGAGCCCATGGTCTGAGTTTTGTTTTGTTGATCGAAACGCATATCGAGAAGCGACTTGCGAGATATTTAGTGTGAAAATCCGATAAGCGAAACTAGCGGGAGATTTGCAAGCTATTTTTCTCTATACAAAAACTGAGTTTTGAGATCAACAGTTTTTGAGATCAACATACAAAACTCAGACTACAGGCTCTGTATCCACATTTACTGCGCATTGTAGGGCTACTCTTGACCACCGTTCCAAATTGGATCTGGATTTTGACAGTAATATTGTCATTTTGTACCTACTGGAAAATGACATGACTTCTGTCAAAACTAGAAGAATGATAAACATCCTAATTCTATGATGTATACAAATTGGAACTGCGGTCAAGAGTTAAGAACAGTTCTGGACTCAAGATTTTTTGACTGAAAAAAATCTCTATACTCCTAATCAACCACGTTCATTCCCGAATGCAAAAAAAAAATATTATTTTATTCCTCAAATCTCCATTGAGTAACGCTCTACTTATTATGGGTTTATCTAAATATATGGCTCGTAGGTACCTACCTATCTACTTATTTCTAGAGTATTATTTGTAAGGAAATTATTAACATCAACTTTGTGTATGGAAATGACTCCTTAAAACACATTTTTTTAAAAAAGCTTCTCAATCTGCGAAAAAAAAAGGCGTCTCACAGACTTGATGATGATAATGATTCCACACACAAAGCTTGCTATCGGGTTTTATTTTAATATAAATTATCAATTCGTTTTTATTACGTGAATTTACTATAGGTCAATGCACTTTTTGGAACGATTTCATCAACCAAAATGATTTACATTGATAATGACACGAGTTGTCAGAGTGAAACATCTACTTTACAATACCACTGTATATTCTGTGAAAGTCCTTACAAAATTTAAGAATAAAAAAGTACCGCTAAATCTGGTTTCTTTTTAAACTTGCGTAACGTAATCAGTCGCAAACTCGTTCTCAGTTGAATTATAAATTAACTGTTTTGTGCGAATTGAAAAGGAATGTTTGAAAAAAGAATTGCCGCCATTTTGATGAAATTTGCATCCAGAATTGACAGCTGGTGCTGCGTTTGTGTGCTTCCAGTGGGAGCTTCTAGTAAAAAAATTGGGTCAGTATTTTTAGCTTACACTTTTTTTATTGTTATTAAATTAATAGCTTCAAGAAAAAATGTCCTTAAAGTCCTTCAGGGTAGGCAACGCATCGATAGTGCTTCCAGTGTTATCAGTGTTTCTAGGCGACGGTGACCGCTTACCATCAGGTGGACCTTATGCCTGTTTGTCTACTCTCTTCTTCGTTCAACTCTTGGCAGAGCGGTCGTGGTCGTTATGAATTACTAGTTAGTGGCTGTGGCACGCTTTACGATATCTCGCCACTTCTCTCTCTTTGTTTGTAAAAATATATATATAAAAAAAATATAAGTAATACTGAACTAGTATCTACTTGACTCTGGACATAGACATAATGCCCTCTAGTCTCAAACTAAGCGAAACTTTTAACTAAATTGCTACCTACTTACATAAAAAAGCTCTAATTATAATAATTACTTGACTCAGGACATATACACAACGCCCTCTAGTTTCAAACTAAGTGAAACTTGTAACTAAATTGCTACTTACATATTTTTATTGTAAATTCATACCTATATTCATAGCTACACCTGTATTTTACTAATATTTGTATTGAAATGAGTTCACAGCACTTTTGTTGATTGTTGCAACATCAACAAATAAAGGCGTATCGCTTGCAATAAATTATAAGGCTATTTTACACTATACCTAACAAAAACATTTCTTTTGAATTTAATTTAAAAAAACCCTAAATTTAAATAAATAGATTACTTTTTTTTTATTATTATTGAAATATAGTTCATGTTTGGTCAATAATGCAGTAAGTACCTACTTATACCCAGACTAACGAAACTCTCTAACTAGACTCGTGTTTTCGAAAAACGAACAATGTATGAAACGGGGGTCAAAATTTTAATCACGTTTCATACAAAACGAGATTTTCAGTGTGTAATTTTGGTAGAATGGGAGTCCCGCTTATTCTTACGTATGAACTACGTATTACATTATGCTTTGCTTATACCTATAGAATGACTGAGTCGGTCAGTGTCGTAATTTTAATTCAGTGTGTGTGTTTTTTTTTATCGTTTCAACCGTCGAAATACCACATTATTTCAGCTTTGTGTCAATAAAAACTTAAAACAAGCTGGGACTGAAAGTAAGACTTATTAAATAAACATAATTACAGCTCGACCTCGGTAGAGCAGTTTCATATAATTTATTTTAAATATTATTACTTATTATTATGAATTGAAATTTTATGCAGTGTGAAAGGTCTACGGTGACCTAATGACTAACTTTGGTAACATTCAGGAATTATTTTATGGTCAAAAGTAACCCTAATTTCTTCTATAAGTACTCTTTTTGTAATATGTTTCCAAGTACTATTTTATCTTGATTTCTGATCATTTTTTGGGACTAGAGGGTGTTGTGTAAAATATCCATGAGTATTTATTATTATTTATCTATCTATGTATACAAGTAAAGTCGCTTGCTGAAGTTACTTTAAAATTAATGCAAGCAAGCTCGTATGAGCTAGTGGCCAACTATGTTGACGGAGTTTTTAGGCCGCCTTAAGGCCTCCGTCATGGCTTAACGACTGCTAGAGCCGGGGCCGACAGTTTAACGTGCCCTCTAAAGCACGGAAGCGCTCAGATGTAAATGCCACTAACGGTCACCCATCCAAATAGTGACCGCGCAGAACGGTGCTTAACTTAAGACAATCGGTGAAGATTGACTAAGCAAACTATGCCACGAGCGCTTCTTTTAGCGGCTTTTAAAATTAATTATTTCTCGACAGTGTGTAATTGGCACATACAAATCGAACAGTTTTATTTTAGCAATATTATGCTGATCGTAAACTTTTACGTCCGGTGTTGGAAATCTGACACCTAAGCATATCTGATATTTTTTGTTTTCGATCAAACCAAGTATTTGAGACCGATATTATGCTTCAGAATAATTTAAGATCCTGGTGTTTTTGTGGCGCTCATTCCAGAAATCCCCTGTGAGACAAAATCTCCTGAAATCTCCTTCGCAGGGGAGAGGAGATTTCAGGAGCTTTTGTCCAAGAGAATTTCAATTTTCAATTTTATTTATTTCGCTTCATTATCCAAGTCATACAAGTCATGTCGGTAAAACAGTAAGTTGTAGTAACTAATATTAATCTAACTAAATTAAATTATTATTACTTTATTATTAACTAATAAAATATTACAAGAGTACAAAATAATCAAATTATATTGTTTTAAAGGCGTTAGTAAAAAATGTGACGACGTTTAGATAATTTTAGTTTATAATCACCAGCTGGCAGTCAGGATAGCTACATGTGACATACCATGTTAGAACCGAAGTGCGCTGAGAAAAAGTTGCCTGGCCAAGACCCATATAGCTCGGTGCGTGCTCGAACCTTCTTGGTACTTGCAAAACCTTCGCAAGTTTAATGACATCGGCGGCCATCTTGGTTTTCACCGGCACGTTATTAATGCGTATTTTTTGTGATTGACGTTTGCGTAGTTTATTTTTCATGCAAGTTCTTTGGTAGCAAATAACTTAGGTACGTACTTTTGTACTTAGAAGTTATTCTAGAATTCTAGATTAGGTACAGCATTTTTTTTACCGAATCAAATATTTAGTTTTTTGAATTTTGGTAGGTGTAGGTACTATAGTAGGTGCCAAATAACACCGCAATATAGGTCATACACCCACCTTCATCACGATGTTGCAAAATTCAATTTATGTATGGTAAACAAACAGTACTACGAGATTCGAGCGATACCGTCTTAGCGACAGGTTTGTATGGAAAGCGACAGAATTAGCCATTTATAAATTGAATTTTGCGACATCGTGGTGAAAGTGGTTGAATGACTTGTATTGCGGTGTTATTTGGCACCTGCTATAGCTTATTAATGAAATACATATTACACATTGATGTTTCATATCACTTTTCTTTCGGCTACAAAATTAAAATTTATAAATAGACAAACCATTTCTCTTTGTCAAAAAAGCTTTAACATTCATATTTTTTTATTGGTATTATTTTATCTGCAATAAATTCCTATTCATCAAAAGCTAACTTAATACTCTTTAGTACCTACTAGCCGACATTTATAAAAGGTTTTCAAAAAATCTCAAGTATCAAATCGCACCGGTCGCAGTTGTGTGTTATGTATGCGCATGCGTGGAACACAACACGCTCAGGTAGTACTGCTAGCACTGATATGATAATATTAGCCTATACTGTGTACATGGCTGCCTGAATGCACTTCTGTCTCGTATTTAAAAAAATTGAGCTTCTTAATTTGAATTCATTGCGACTCAGTCTGTTGGTGGACTTGTTGGTGCATTTTTCTAAACGAAATTCTTCTTCTTAACGGCCTCTGTCCGTCCTTTCGACAGACAATTTGGCCAGTGTCAAGTGATGTATTTGAAATATAAGTCAAGTCATTCGTCAAATCGGCTGTCGTTTGTTTTGAAGAGAAAATACTGGATTTTCCCTTCATTTTCCCGTCATTCGTCAAGTCGGCTGTCGTTTGTTTTGACCTTTAACTTAAACTGTACATTGCGTTAAGTTATACAACAGTTTATTTAGTGACCACATAAAAGAGAGGACTTTTCTAACATAAGCTAGAACAAGTTTAAAAGAAAAGATCCCAACCCAAATAGTAAAAACTTTTATTTAACATTAACAACATATTTTTTTGTCATTCCAAGAACGAATCAAATTAGATTTATGTTTGGAATCTTAACATAAGGTTTCTTCAGATTGCACCACGATACCAAAGAATAATTAATTTACTCTACTCGACTGTCTACTGACTAGTAACCCCGCTAGTTGCTTGCCAAATACAAACGCACTTGGAATATCTATGCTAGTGTGTATGACGTCATCAAGGATAGAAGGGTGTTCTTAGGTACAGAAATTATGTATGTCGCCAATCGGTTTAGTCGGCAAGATATAGTCTGTGGCAACATTTATGTAATTTTTTATTTTGTTTGGCAAAATAAGGTTCGAAAAGGTAGGTAGAGTCCTTTTCATGAAAGAAGTCCCGCGGAAATTTCCGGAACTAAACTTTAAAACTAAATTTTAAATTAGTTGTCAGGTGCTGTTAATGTGTTCGGATGCTAGTGCGTTTTTATTTGGTTTCTGTGATCAAACTCTTGTTTTCAATGCCTAAAGTTGTTAAAAGTGCTGCCCGAGAAATAATACTTAAGGTCGACTACAGCGCCGCGTCTGCGGGACTTCTTTCATGGAAAGGACTCTAGGAATAGAGAGAGCAAAAAAGATGGCGGCGGACTAGAAGTTCGAAAAAGTGCGAGAAAGAGTTTTTTATAGTGAAATAGCCACATAGTCGCATTTCAGTGTTATTACTAATAACCGGCTTTTGACTGTTATATTATAGTGTAAAGACTTTTCTATGGGTGAGACGCAATAAAGAGACAGTGGTATCGATTCGCTTGTTGCCTATTTTTAAACTAACCTAATTTGACAGCACTAAAAATGTTGCCGTCTCTTTCTTATAAACTGAAACGACAAGGACGGCTATAATTTTAGAGCTGTCAAATTAGGTTAGTTTAGAAAAATGCATCAATAGAGAATCGATACCATTATATCTACATTTCCTCGTGTTTTTTTAAACATTGTCACACGTGGTCAGGGCCCATCGCCAACAATGTATTTACCTAACCTAAGTACCTATACCTACCTACCTACCTCGAGGGCATTTTGATCCTACCACTATTATCTATTCTGTCTATACCTAACGAATTTATTATTTTTTAACCTTTTTAACCGACTTCAAAAAAGGAGGAGGTTTCCGGTCGATTTTTTTTAACAAAAAAAGAAGTTTGGAGTTGGGCACTAACTCATACGAGATACGAGCTTACTTACTAGGTAGTATAAGTACCCAAACAATGCTACAGGGATCATTAAAGAAAAAATGCCACGACATTTTTTTTTTTCTTTTATTGCGAACTACGCGAGATCTCAGCCTGGGGCGAACTGTACCTCTATCACGAACAAATCTGACAGTCGCCGCGTTAGCGTATTCGAGTTATATTGCGCGTCAATGCCAGCTCGACTGCCAACCGTTGTAGTGTCACCGCGCAGTGTATCTCGGATACGCTAGTTACGATACGTTTGCGATTGTCACATTTATTTGTGATCAAGGCACTGATACTATAGTAGGTGCCAAATAACATGGCAATACAGGTCACCCACCTTCACCACGATGTCGCAAAATTCAATTTATGTATGGCTAATTCTGTCGCTTTCCATACAAAGCTGTCGCTAAGACGGTATCGCTCGAATCGCGTTAGTACTGTTTGTTTACCATACATAAATTGAATTTTGAAGGTGAGTGAATGACCTGTATTGCCGTGTTATTTGGCACCTACTATAGTACCTTCCGAGAGGTGGTAGGGTCTCCAGCCCCCATATCGTAATCTCTGAACTGCTTTCGCCCAGCATAATGTCAAGCGACGTGGCTACAGATATACGAAAACAAGAAGCTTTTGACGGCAAAAAACGCGCTGAAACGCGCTAATATCACTATTTAATCACAGAATACCTAGGAACCTAGTATGAAATCTTCGCACAAAGCGCTTTGCCTCCACCTTCATAATGCGAACTGCCAAGGAGTGGAACTCTCTGCCATCATCAGTATTTCCTGAAAGATATAACCTAGGAATTTTCAAGAAAAGAGTGAATAGGTGGATTATAGCTAAGCGTGCTCCACCTTAGGCTGCAGCTACACTTACCACCAGCGGGCCTAAGATGCGCACCGCGAGATATTTGTCATGTCGTTCTGTCAAAATGCAAGCATTTTGTACCAGTTTAGGAACTATTGCATTATCTGTGGCGCGTTTTGTCGACACCATTAGGTACCACAGATAATGCAATAGTTCCTAAACTGGTACAAAATGCTTACATTTTGACAGAACGACATGACAAATATCTCGCGGTGCGCATCTTAGGCCCGCAGGTGTGCTGGCAGCCAAATGCTTAGCTATTGCTCATAAAAAAAAAATTAAAACAGTTCAGAAAACCTGTCAGACTTTGAGACAACGATTGCCCCCAAGGACTGACCCGGTTCTGGTTATCAATAGAAAAACCATTGTCACCTTGTCAGAATTGCGAAAACATAAAATTGACATTACAACAGCGTAGGAAGGTTGAATTTCACTTGGTAAT
Source organism: Eulithis testata (assembly GCA_947507515.1). Lineage (NCBI taxonomy): Eukaryota > Metazoa > Arthropoda > Insecta > Lepidoptera > Geometridae > Eulithis > Eulithis testata. Next base: position 3,340,908 of record OX382221.1, read on the forward strand.
TGTTTCGAGCACAATATCAGTTGGCAATACCGGAGATTGATGGTAACCCTGAAGATTGAAAAGAACATAGGTATAAATTATTTCCATAAGAAAAAAGCAAGCTAAGCTAACAATGTAGAGGCCTTTTCATGAAAGAAGTCCCGCGGAAATTTCCGGAACTAAAAGTTTAAAACTAAATTTTAAATTAGTTGTCAGGTGCTGTTAATGTGTTCGGATGCTAGTGCGTTTTTTTTTGGTTTCTGTGATCAAAGTCTTGTTTTCAATGCCTAAAGTTGTTAAAAGTGCTGCCCGAGAAATAATACTGAAGGTCGACTACAGCGCCGCGTCTGCGGGACTTCTTTCATGGAAAGGACTCTATGCTAAATTCTAAGAGAGGGCCTAGTACTAGTTTTGGTGTGTAAATCTGGTGTCAAACGTCTGACGTCCAGAGGGGCTAGTACGAGTTTTCAGGGTCGCGCTCACTAGTGCGCCCAGCACACTAGTGAGCGCTGATTTGTATAGAGACACTGAGCGGATTCTTTGAGAAGCTTGGTCTACACCAAGCTCGTACTCGCATGTCGAGATTCTCAAAGAATCCGCTCAGTGTCTCCATACAAATCAGCGCACACTGGTGTGCTGGGCGTCAGACGTTTCACACCCACACTATACACTGAAAACTCGTACTACAAATTCTTAAATATTTATTTTGTGTGAAAGCTCTGTATTAATATTATCATTTCTGTCTAGTGCAAAAACCCGAAACACCCATCCAGTAAATAACATAACTTAATATCAGGTCATCGACTTGTGTATATATTCCAGAAATCCCAACTGCTACGTCGTAGCGCTACGACATGACATAGCAATGGGGTTTGTGCCATGATTTAGTTGTATAAAAAATAGTATTTTTATGCTTTGTACTCGGAATAGATTCTACCCTTCCATACAAGAATCAAACTAAGAATTTAATCTACTTGATCTAAAGTACGGCTCAGATGATCTCACTTAATGTAGCAAAGAAACGCATATCGAGAAGCGATTTGCGAGATATTTTGTATGAAAATCCAATAAGCGAGATTAGAGATGGAGATGGAGAACAGCGAACTATTTTTCTCCATCCAAAAACTGCGAGTTTCTCGATTCTCGCAAGTCAACGTAATAAAACTCAGACTACGGGCTCTGAGTTCATAAAAAACAAAAATTATTTAGCCAAGCAGGATTTATTCAAAAATAATTAAACCTCACCTTTTTGTTTTGATAAAATAGTTTCGCAACAGAGATGCAACCTCGTATCTGTCCTTTTTTTTCGCTACTTGCTGAGCCAAAGATTGCAAGATGTTGTTTACTTGAATTTAAAACATTCAAAACATGTTTTTTTAGGCTAAAAAAAGTATTTTTTTAGTGCAATATTACCATTATTTAGTACCTTGAGTGGGCAGAAGTCAAATATTTCCTTGGCCGCACAAAGTATCCTCCCATTTCCATTTTATTCAAGGTCAGAGCTTAAAGAGAACATAAACATCATTCAGCGTCTACTGAACTCTATTCTGAAGTCAATATCAAATGCACCATGTTTCATGACAACTGAAGATCTCCATGAGAACCTAAAAATTATAACAGTCAAGGAAGAAACACAGCTCCTAGAAAACTCATACAAAACCAGACTGACAAAACACCCCAATCTGCTGGCTGTGAAACTACTGGAGCCAAATACACAAAAAAGATTGAAGCCTCGGAATATACTAGAGCCAAATGTACAAAACTGAATCAAAATGGGGCTAAACTCACTGGAGTACCGCCCTGCACGCCACTAAATATCTTCCATAAGATCTGCTTATAGCCAGGCTGTTCCGAGCGATGTACAAACAAAAAAAAAACTTGAGAGGTGTCAAGGGACACCCGGATGGAACGAAGTTCCTTGAGGTGTTGTTTTCTTACAGTAAGTACACAGACGCACCTAAATTAAAACCAAAACTTCTAACAATACCTACATTCATTTCCGTCCTGCACCAATTTATTCGAATGACGTTGTCAAAGTTTGAAAAAAGTGTCGTTACAACTTTTGTCTTAATTTTTTCCGTCTAGCCCCCTTTCGCAACGCGCGATAAGGAACTTCGTTCCAAAAGGTCAGAGCTATTAAACAGTGTCGGGACTACTCGGGACCAACATACGAGTATTTTAGTACTGATGAATAAGATATGTTTAAGCTAAAATTGTGCAACAATAACAAATAATATCTGAACACTAGATATGGCTTGATTTACTACCAGACTTTGAAACTTAGCGGTAAATATCTGTTATTTTAGCTATTGTTACACGCTGGATTGAGAGGTCGACACAACTCTAAATATGACAAATGTATTCACTGGAAAAATTGACGAAATGACGCACAGAGGCCTTATATAATAAGAAGAGTACTCGAAATGTAATTTTTTTTAATGAGTACAATAAACTTTATATTATTTATTTATTTCACTATAAATAACACGGTTAGACCAATTACATTAATTAAAGAGACAATTCATTACATTACGTACATAGGTACCTACAATAATTTGTTAGAAACTCAGACCAAAATTACAGGTTTCAATATTCTGAGGTAACGTATACGACCTCTCAATCCAGCGTATAGCATAGTATGTATTAGAATTAATAATAATAGTAAATAAATATTCACGGACCTTTATATTTATTTTATTATTTATTTAATTAACACAACGCCTTCTAGTCCCAAACTAAGCAAAGCTTGTACTATGGGAACTAGATGGCTGATAAAATACATATATACATTTTTTTTTGTAAATACATACATATAATACATAGAAACACCCAGACACAGAACAAACATCTATGTTTGCCAACACAAATGTTTGTTCTCAGTGGGGATCGAACCCACGACCCACAGCACGGAAGGCAGAGCTACTACCGACTGAGCTATGACGCCTATACGGAATTACATTCCGTATAGTTCATTCACAAACTAAAAACAATCACAGAGTTTCAAGATTGAAGATGAGATGACGTTTCAAAACTGTCACAGAGATGCACATTCGCCGTTTTGCGCGCGCATTCGTAGATAGATCGTCGGCCTTGTGTGTGTTGTTCAACCGGTGACACACTTTTGAGTTGGCTTGACGCCGTCAGCGCGCCCAACCGAAGAAACACCCTATTACTTAATGCATAAGATCATAATTGCTGTGCACGTTATCAGTTACAATTTTAATTGAGACAACGCACGTCCTATAGCGAAATTTCGAAATTTGAATTTCGAATTTGGCAGTTTTTATGCTCGCAAAGGTTGAATTTTATTAGCTCTCGTTTTCACTGACTTTTTTTATCAACTAATACAGGCGGTTTTATTTTCAATTGCTTTTAGTTGTTACGGTATTAACAGAAGCAGAAGCAACGTATCAGTTCGTATCTTGCTGACGTAACTAAACGGTATGAAGTGTAAAGGTAAACAAAAAGTGTCTTGCGCAAGCGCAGCCGAGGGCCGCTCATTCGGCGTTGTAAGATAGTGAATCTAAATATTGACTCTTAGATTGAGTATCCTTCAATCGGCCTTTCGTCATCTCATTGAATAGCATTTTTGTGTAATATTACTAAGTAAATATAATTGTAATGGAGTTACGGTGGAATTCATAGTCATGAAGTCAACCTCCCCCAAAATCTGTCATTCAAAGTAATCAGCGGGCCTAAGATGCGCACCGCGAGATATTTGTCATGTCGTTCTGTTAAAATGTAAGCATTTTGTACTAGTTTAGGAACTATTGCATTATCTGTGGTACCTAATGGTGTCGACAAAACGCGCCATAATGTACACTTTTGACACTTGTTAGTCGTCGTACCTCTCTGAGGACGAGAGTTGGCCACTAGCTCATACGAAATTGGTTTGCTTACTTTACAATAATAAGAAAAATAATACTATGTTAGTTAATATCCTTTAAAATACTTTCATATAGCACAAACAAGACATACAAACACAAAATTTTCCTTATTGCAACATACAGGTGGCAATAAAACTACTCTCGGAAACTTCAGGAAGTTAATCCATTAATAGCTAAAACGTTTTCATATTGATGTGTTTTTTAACCTTTAAAAAGCCTTATTCCCATCGAGCCCACCAGCCGGCCCACTGGTGGGCCGGATGGGAAGAAAATCCCATCTATAGTAAGTGCCAAATAACACCGCAATACAGGTCATTCACCCACCTTCACCACGATGTCGCAAAATTAAATTTATGAATGGCTAATTCTGTCGCTTTCCATACAAACCTGTCGCTAAGACGGTAATCGCTCGAATCTCGTAGTTAGGGTTTGTTCCCGGGAATTCTCGTCCCGGGAATTCCCGGGAAATCGGTCGGTCTCGTACCCGGGAAATTCAGCTCGAGAAAAGTCGAGACATCGAGAAGTTTAAATAAACATTTGAAAAGGAGAAAGAGATGATAAAAGAGCTTTCTCAGCTTTGCACATCAGGAAACCGGCTAAGTGTGACAATTGACGAGTGGACGAGCATACGAAACAGACGATATTTTAGCGTCTGTGTTCATACAGCAGAGGCAAAAGTTTACAATTTGGGGCTAGTTTACATACCCGGAAAATGCGGTGCCGCAGAGGTTAGAGAAATAGTAGAGGAGCGTTTGAAATACTTTGGGGTAAACTTCGATCATTATGTCTTGGCCGTAACAAGCGACGGGCAAAATGTTATGAAAAAATTTGGCAGAGAGAGCCCCTGTGAGATGGTCCTCTGTGTAAACCATGCCATCCATTTGGCTATTCTTGATACCTTTTGCAAAAAAAAACAGTAACTACAGTTGCTAGAAGAAACACACCTGTTAGCGACGATGAACACAGCAGCTCTGATGAAGCCAGCACTGATAACGATGACGAAGAATCTGATGATGAATCTATATTGCAGCCTATTGACGACATAAACAAAGTGCAAAGACGTATTTTATTTTTTCTCGACAACCCGAGAAGACCCGAGAAATCAGGCTCGAGAAGTCTCGACACCCGAGAACTAAAAAACCTCGAGAAATCGGAAACCCTACTCGTAGTACTGTTTGTTTACCATAAATAAATTGAATTTTGCGACATCGCGGTGAAGGTGGGTGAATGGCCAGTATTGCAGTGTTATTTGGCACCTACTATAGCCCACTCATTTGCCTATGCATGGGCTCGATGGGATTCTTTTTTCCATCTGGCCCACCAGTGGGCTCGATCAATACAAATGTTATTTATTAGTTAAGTTCACATACGTCGTTCTAGTTATGTGTAGGCGACCAAGAAATTGGTTTACCACTTTTGATGACATCTCCCAGTAACATAATTATTCGCTAAGGAGTTTAAATAAACAGGAATGACAGATTCTGACGTAGCAGTTATTAATCTGTCAAGCGAAAATAGCCCTTGATGTTTTGTACGTGCAAATGATATTCAGCCTTAGAGTGGTAAACCAATTTCTTGGTCGCCTTATACAATATTTTGTACTGAAATTAAAGCTTTTTACTTTAACTTTAAATAACTTTTATCTAATTTAGTTAAGTCTTTTTACGCCTTGTATAGAAGAGAAAGCGATGACAAATCTTCACTGGGTAACCTGTTAATGGGTTGACAAAATGTTATTTTCTTCAATAAAACGGTATTTATTACCTATCACATAATAACTAAGACCTTACTGTGGCTAACTTATGTAACGCTAAGTTTGCCTTGAAAATAAATAATTATATAACTGCTAAAGATGCTCACATGTTTTTGTGGCACGTGTATCTAAAACTAGCTGATACCCGCGACTTCGTACGCGTGCGTAACTTTCCACCAAAATATCTGTCAACCAGCATACGATGAACCTCGTAGCAAATGGCTGCTTTTGGCTTAGAGAGTTCAAGCTGTGTCTAAGAATCCACATCTTTGATTTCAATAAAATATAGCCTATGTTTCAATCCGGAAAAAGGGCTTCCGAATGGTATAAGTTTCACTGAAATTGGTCCAGTAGTTTAGATGTGATCCGCGAACAAACAAACAGACAAACTCGATTTTCGGAATCAGAATCGTTTATTTAGTAGATCTGCATATTTAGCTTATCCATCTTTAGTTTTAGTTTTTGGCTTTTTTATAGTTTTATAATAGTATAGATAGATAGATGACATTGTGCTAGTGCATTTTTGTTTTAGTTCGGTATTGAATGTTAAGCAATATCAAAAAAAAATGCCTACAGGAGGGCAATCGTTATCTCATAAAGACCTGCCAGGTTTAAGCCTGGTTTTCTTAACTGTTATCATATTAAATCATACTAGCAGCGCCTCGCGGTTTCACCCGCGTAATTCCCGTTCCCGTGGAAATTCCGGGATAAAATATAGCCTATGTTCATCAGGGATAATGTAGGATTCTAATGGTAAAAGAATTTTTTTAATCGGTCCAGTAGTTTCGGAGCCTATTCAATTCATACAAACAAACAAACAAACAAAAAATCAAACCTTTCCTCTTTATAATATTTGTATAGATGTATTCTGTGACTAAATAGTGACATTAGCGCGTTTCAGCGCGTTTTTTGCCGTCAAAAGCTTCTTTTTTTCGTATATCTGTAGCCACGTTGCTTGACATTATGCTGGGCAGCGAAAGCAGTTCAGAGATTACGAAATGGGAGCAGAAAGGTCTCCACAATTTATGTACTCTTTCTATAAAGATACATAAAAACCAGTCAAACAAACATTTTTGTTCAAATTCAAAATCGGTATCTTCAATCACGTGTTCAACCTTGGAGCCCTGAGATGAATCTTTTAGATAGATAGATAGATATATTCTTTATTGCACACCAAGAAAAGAAGAAAAACAAAAAAAAAAGAGAAAAAAGTTTTAAGTATGAGGTACAATGGGCGGTCTTATCGCTATAAGCGATCTCTTCCAGACAACCTTTGGATGGACAGAAGCAGTTCGACTAGGTAAGAACGGGGCGCACATAAAAATAACCTGGAATATACATAATACATAAATATAATTTAACCTATACACATACAAAACTAATATAATCTTTTATTTATTCTGTGGTAATAATGTAGCTTAAAAGCCAGTACTAACTATAATTTTAACGGGGTTATCCAAAACTTTTAGGTTTTTTAACAACTGTATCTCTACTGAAGTGCAAAAGTTGCACGAAAAAAAATATTTTATTAAAATTGGACATATATCCTAGAGCTTTGTAAAGATAGAAACGTAAATAATAATTTTCTCGATAAAGAAAAATCGTAAAGATGACACTAAATAGATATTTCAAACGGTTCATACTACGATGTTTCTTCTTGAAATCATGTCAAAGTTATATCAAAAGATAGGGCTTATTATAAACTAGGGAACTGTAAAAAAAATTAATATAATTTAGTTATTATTCATCTCTGTGAAAGAAAACTATCATTTATACGTTCAGCCCGTTCCGGCGCTCGCGCCTTGCTCGCTCGCTCGCGCCCAGTGCCCGTCTAGACGTCTTCGTCCTAAACTTCTGGGATAACCTCGCCTTAACCTGGGGCTATACCTAGTAGGTACAATACAGGAGAAGTTAATTTTACAAAAAAAACGTGCTATAGTAGGTGCCAAATAACACCGTAATACAGTTCATTCACCCACCATCAAAACGATGTCGCAAAATTCAATTTATGAATGGCTAATTTTGTCGCTTTCCATACAAACCTATCGCAAAGACGGTAATCGCTCGAATCTCGTAGTACTGTTAGTTTACCATTCATAAATTGAATTTTGCGACATCGTTTTGAAGGTGGGTGAATGACCTGTATTGCGGTGTTATTTGGCATCTACTATAGAGCGTGCCACGAAAATCTTCTCGGATACACTTCATCAATGCTGGTCATCATTAGACCTTGGAGTAACGAGTTATAGATCACTAGCTTCCGCCTGCCACTTCGCCCGCGTCCCGTTTGATAAAAAGTAGCCTAAGGTTACCTATTTATATTCCGACCGATATAAGTTTCATCCAAATCGGACCAGTAGTTGCAACGTGAGTGAAACCTGGATGGCTGGTTTTCCACAACTTCTCGTTTCACGCGGTCTTTTCTGCGTCGTACGTGTAAGTTGTGGAACGAACTTCCCTCTGCGGTTTTCCCACGGAGTTTCATAGGGTCCTTCAAAAGGCGGGTTTATCTCCTCTTAAAAGACCGGCAGCGCACTAGTATCACCTCTGGTGTTGCAGGTGGCCCGTATGCCAGCTATGGCATATGAAAAAAAAACATCTAAAAGGTTGATTAGAGTCCTTTCCATGAAAGAAGTCCCGCAGACGCGTCGCTGTAGTCGACCTTAAGTATTATTTCTCGGGCAGCACTTTTAACAAATTTAGGCATTGAAAACAAGACTTTGATCACAGAAACCAAATAAAAACGCACTAGCATCTGAACACATTAACAGCACCTGACAACTAATTTAAAATTTAGTTTTAAAGTTTAGTTCCGGAAATTTCCGCGGGACTTCTTTCATGAAAAGGACTCTACCAGGATGATACAACATTATTGCCTATGACTTGACAAGCTTTTATATTTTTTTTTTGTAAAATATTTATTTTATTTGCAAAGAAATGTGTGTAATTGAACAAATCCTTACTAATATTATAAATGCGAAAGTAACTCTGTCGCGCTTTCACGCCAAAACTACTGAACCGATTTAAATTAAATTTAGTATACAGATACTCTAGAACCTGAGAAAGGACATAAGCTACTTTTTAATGCGAAAGAAGGGTTTAAAGGGGGCGTTTAAAAGTTGTATGGAAGTAATTAAAAATCCGCGGGCACACCTAGTATTTGTAAATGTAAGGAGTGTGTTTACTAAAAACAATTTTTGTGACAAAGTATTCGACCTACCTAATGCGATGACGTATTGAAGGGTGGTTCGATGAAAGATAAAAAAAAAGGAATGTCGTAAAAAAAGTGTATATTAAAAACTCTGAAACCTGAAAAGTAATAATTGTTATTTTTATGTACAACTATTACATAAATTAAATTAATTTATAATTTTTTTTGTAGTATTTTTTTAATTTTCATAGCTTTGATTAGTTTCGGTCTAGAGGGCGTTGCGTGAAATGTCCATAAATATTTATTTATTGGCTCCTAACCAAAAATCGAACCCACACCTCAGACAGACGTCATGGCTCAGTCGGTAGTAGCTCTACCTTCCGTGCTGTTGGTCGTGGGTTCGATCCCCACCGAAGACAAACATTTGTGTGTTGTAAACATAGATGTTTGTTCTGTGTCTGGGTGTTTCTATGTATTATAAGTATGTATTTACGAAAAAAAATGTATGTATGTATTCTATCAGCCATCTAGTTTCCATAGTACAAGCTTTGCTTAGTTTGGGACTAGAAGGCGTTGTGTAAAGTCTGCGTGAATATTTACCCCAGTAATAGCCACCAGCTGTGCTACGCAAAATTCAAACCTTATTCGTAATGATTCATTATCTACTAGACCTTGTAAATTACCTAGGTAACATAGCTTACTTAGTACTCAACTTAGGCACTAGGTTTTAAAAGAGATCGTAAGGTTAGACTTAGAATAACTTAGCACTTAAGATGGCTGACGACAGATGTTCATAAATCTAATATAAAACCTAATAGTACCTAGCTATACTGCAAACCAGTCTCTGATAACTTAAATAATGTAGTAAACAATCTATCTATCTATCTAATCAGCCTATGCTCACCCACTGTTGGGTATAGGCCTTCTCTCTGTCACGCCATTCTTTCCGGTCCTGCGCCAATCTAATCCAGTGTGCTCCTGCCACTTTCACGATGTCATCCGCCCACCTGGCTGGTGGTCTGCCTCGTGACCTATGACCCTCGCGAGGCCACCACTCGGTCACTGCCCTTGTCCATCTTCCGTCGTTCCGCCTAGCCAAGTGACCTGCCCATCTCCACTTTAACTGGTTTATCCTCCTACCCACATCCACGACTTTAGTTCTTCGTCGAATAAAAAACAATACTGAAAGAAAATTAAAACTAATACAGTATTTACAATATTAACAATATTTACAAAGTACACATGAAACAGTTGAGCCATCTACAAACCGTTGCAAACGATTTATAGATAGCTCAACTGGTCCAAATCAGTAGCAATCGGAAGCGTGCCCAAGACACTGGGTGCATTGCCGCGCTGAATAGCAATGCTGATACGCTGGTCTAGATAATCACCAGCCCTCGGGTCACGCGTCGCTTCGACTAGACGCCCGACAAGAATTTTGAAAACCCCGAGGGCCTCGGTACGGACCTGGAGTCTCGACCCCAAGAGGCACAAATGCGTAGGCCCTATCGAGACCTGCATACTTGCGCCTCTTGAGATCCTCGGCTGTCAGTATCTTAAATCCATGAAAAATAAATAAATATTCATAGACATATTATCACATAATTAATAAGTTTAAAAAACTGGAAAAACCGACTTCAATTTGATACGCCTTCATCATCAAAATATGATGATGATGATGATAGCAGTTCATTGAGACTGTTCTATTGATAGTAAACACCACGCAGAAAAGCAAAATACGCAATGTACTGAACACCACAGAAAAGCAAAATACGCAATGTACTGTAAAGTACTGAACTGTTTTTGATAAAATTTTAATGTGTCCTTTTTGGTAGCATACCCTTTCAGATAAAAAAAGAATTTTTCAAATCAGTTCTGAGGTAACAAACATAAAAAAAAATACAACCGAATTGAGAACCTAACTCTTTTGTGAAACGCCTTCTATGTTCCCAAACTAAGCAAAGCTTGTAATATGGGAACTAGATTGCAGAGGCCCTAGTACGAGTTTTGGTGTGTAAATCTGGTGTGAAACGTCTGACGCCCAGCACACCAGTGGGCGCCGATTTGTATGGAGACACTGAGCGGATTCTTTGAGAAGCTTGGTCTACACCAAGCCCGTACTCGCATTTCGAGCTTCTCAAAGAATCCGCTGTGTTTTCATACAAATCAGCGCTCACTAGTGTGCTGGGCGCACTAGTGAGGGCGACACTGAAAACTTGTACTAGGCCCTCTGATAGAATACTGTTTTTGTACATACATACATACATACTTACAATACATATAAAACCCAGATATAGAATAAAAATCTATGCTACACGCAAATGTTGGTTCTCAGTGGGGATCGAACCCCCGACCCACAGCACGGAAGGCAGAGCTACTACCGACTGGGCTGTGTCTGTCATAGCGTGATGAGAGACCAAATACTTACGTATCTAAGTATCTTAGCAGTAGGTACTTTATGTCTTTAGAATCGCGTGTTACCTAATGAAATTATTGAAGGTTGTATACAAGGTGTAACATAATTACCCTATAAGCCCGAAGGGGGCGTAATCAGACCGACCACCTGAGTGCTTGGACATGTGCAAAGGGTCAATAAATCGTTATTGAAATTTTCACACAAAAGTATAACTTTTATTATTTTAGAAAATTGCGACAACCCTAAGTGTTGGTTTACTATTTGCGTAAACCCGTACACACGCATGCACACGTAGGTACCATCTTACCGCGTCGCACGCACACGCATGCTGTGTGTAGCTACATTTTAAGTAAAAGTTACGAGCTCATTACATGAATGAAAAACTTCGAAATCTCAAAAGTCGCAGAACAAACACTGTTCGCCATGACCTGTAAAATACCCCCCCTTCGGACTTATAGGGTATTTATGTTACACCGTGTATAAGCAAAATTAAATGTTAAGATCTTTAAAATTAAAAACTATGTGTTGTTTTATGATAATTGGCTGTTTAATTGACAGTAACAATGAACTGTCAAATTACTTGTCTGATTATAGGTACTATGACTGAGGGATCTTTGTGACCTTTCTGTACAATAACAGCTCTATGGATTTTAATGACACTTTTTGAGTTATATTGATAGTGACATTTTGAGTTATGTCACTATTATTTTTGAGTTAAGGTTGAACAAGTCGCACACCTTTCCATACAAACGTGGAAGGGTAACCACTCCACTGTTTGACGTTGACCAACCAAAACTAAGGATTATATCAATTTATCTCGTCATAATCTATGTCTGTATACAGCCCAAACCGTAAAAAAAGTATTCATTTGAAAAATATAAGCTTCTAAACTTTCGTATGGAAAGTATTTTTAGCTTGTATTTCTTTAATGAATACTTTTTTTTACGGTTTGGGGTTATTTTATTGTCATAATCTCCACCAGGCAGGATAGCGGGGAAAATGCCAATTTTTTTTGAAGTTTGCCATAATCCCTACTGGTGGGGACAACTTAGTGGAGATGATGACAACAAACGAACTAAAACTGTAATAAAATGACTTTGTCAAAGTGACATTTTGAGTTAATTTATTGCTCTTTTTCTTGCACTGTATGTGCCAGTTCTAACAACGTACCCTGTGCAGGTCTATCACTCTGAGACGAATTGTCCTTGGAAGAATTTCCAAGCGTAAAACAATGTTAAGAGTTCTATGCGTGTAATGCACCAGCACCCATACCCTTAAAAAAAATGAAATGAAATGAATGAATGAATGAATGAATGAAAACGCTTTATTGTACATAAATAACACCGAAACATATTCCTATGATATAAACAAAACAGGTTGCATTGAATGTACAATGGGCGGCCTTATCGCTCAATAGCGATCTCTTCCAGGCAACTTTTAGATGGAGAGGATTTGAATAAATTTAGAGAAGGGGGTCGGGGTGCTAATAAGAGAAATTTCGTGATTTAGTAAATACATATTATATAATATACGTATATATACATAACATGTTATACATAATATAATACATATACAATTCCAATGAAATACATTTATTCAACCCATTGGATACAGAACACACAGATACAATAGTGAGAAAAAAGCAAGTCAGACAGGAAGGAGCAAAACAGAGTAAATAGTAAGAGAGTAGATACAAAAGTATAGCAAATATTTAGTGACAGGAAACCAAAACGATAAAAAATGATGCTAGTTAGTCCTGTCCTGTCCTGTCCCGTTCTGTAGGTACCCTTGTACGGTTGAAAGGGTTGTTCTCAGCATATGCTGCCCCACATGCATGGACCATGACATGGAGCAGCGCTGGTTTTCAGATACAACCAAGTTTTGAGGATTTTTTGGTCAAACCGGACCAGAGCAATGCGAGCATCACTGAGCGGCAGAAATAGGTGATAGTACTTGGAAGCTCTACTACTATAAGGGTTATTTTTTTGGTTATACTTCTAATGCGACTTCCAACAACGTTGCGTTACGGGATGACATAGTCTCTGTCTCTTTCTATCCCTCCCGAATAGAAAGAGACAGAGGTTAATACGCTACAAATGCTATAATCAATATAGATGGCAGTGTTCAGCAATTCAGCATTTGACCGTCTAAGTTTTTGAAGATAAACGACTTCCAACTGACAGCGGGGCGAATAGAAAGAGACTATAATACGCTACAATCAAAATATAATAGATGGCAGTGTTCATGCAACTTTTTCCTTTTTATTTTGAAGTGAAAATTTAGTACTGCATTGGTTAAGTACATAAAAATAAATACTAAATTAATTTCACATTAAACACAGAGCGAGAGTGAATGCGTGGCACTCGAAGTATAACTTCTCCCGCGCGTAGGGACTGCACGCACTGGTTTTTTATTATCTTTGAAATCATAATGGTACTAAGAATTGGAAGTCGCGTGATGTTGCCGGTAGATGTCGCGTGCGCAGTAAACCTTGGAATACTCAACTAAGCAAGACGCCCAGCACACCAATGGGCGCTGATTTGTATGGAGACACTGAGTGGATTCTTTGAGAAGCTTGGTCTACACCAAGCCCGTACTCGCATGTCGAGCTTCTCAAAGAATCCGGTCAGTGTCTCCATACAAATCAGCGCACACTGGTGTGCTGGGCGTGAGACGTTCTACACCAGAGTTATACACCAAAACTGGTACTATAGTAGGTGCCGAACCCCGCAATACAGGTCATTCACCCACCTTCACCACGATGTCGCAAAATTCAATTTATGAATGGCTAATTCTGTCGCTTTCCATACAAACCTGTCGCTAAGACGGTAATCGCTCGAATCTCGTAGTACTGTTTGTTTACCATACATAAATTGAATTTTGCGACATCGAGGTGAAGGTGAATGACCTGTATTGCGGTGTTATTTTGCACCTACTATAGGACCCAGCACCGTATTTTTTTATAATTTCTTTAATAATAACAATTCTTTCTTCCCAGAGCCCAGCAGTGGGCAGCTAGTTAGTGGGAAGAAGTTCAATAGTTTCCTGATCTTTTCTCGTTCCGACCGGTTCATTATCTAACCGCTGTCGGTGAAAGTACTCACGACTTTTTGGCTGCTCTCGAATTTTGTACGCGATTATACAGGCTAGGGTTGGCATTGAAATTTAATACAAATACAAATACAAAAAACATTTACTTAATTATTTGTTTTAATTTTATTATTTTTAATTTTTACCATTTTGTGGTTAGTTTTAAATAAAAAAACCTGTGCGTGCAGTTCCTACGCGCGGAAGAAGTTATACTTTGAGTGCCACGCATTCACTCTCGCTCTGTATTTAATGGGAAATCAATTTAGTATTTATTTTTATGTACTTAACCAATATGCAGTACTAAATTTTCACCTCAAAATAAAAAGTAAAAAGTTGCATGAACTCTGCCATCTATTATATTTTGATTGTAGCGTATTGGTCTCTTTCTATTCCCCCCGCTGTCAGTTCGAAGTCTTTTATCTTCAAAAACACGGGCGGTCAAATGCTAAATTGCTGAACGCTGCCATCTATATTTGATTGTAGCATTTGTAGCGTATCAGCCTCGGTCTGTTTCTATTCGGGGGGAATAGAAAGAGACAGAGACTATGTCATCCCGTAACGCAACATTGTTGGAAGTCGCATTAGAAGTATAACTTCAAAAATCAAGTAGTCAAGTAGTACTTATCAAGTACCTTAATATTTTTGAGTTTGATTTTGTTCAAAAAGATCTAACTTTATTAGAAGCCATTATTCCTTAAAGTTATGTCAGGAAATCCTAGATTAGTTCTGCGAAAATTCATAGACTTTATTACACATTTTACAACTGAAAAAAAAAGAACGACAGTGAGATACAATGGGCAGCCTTATCACTAAAAGCGATCAGTTATGTTGGATGCGTGACAACCCTACCTCCGAAATTACGTGAGAATGCGTCATAGAATAACCGATGTACAGATAAAACAGATTATAATGATAGAAATAATTTGACTATATAATTATCTTGTTTAATCTTGTTTGGTTACGCCTTGTTATATACCTACTTATTTATGAGTTATATATAATTTTACTATCTTAATAAATGGGAAAGTTTTGTGCAATAGTTTTTTTATAAGTATCTTTGGATAATTGTGACGCAATACGTTGTAACATATAAGTACTGTCCGCAATTTAGTTCGGGTTATTCCCTTCGAGCCCACTCATTTACATAGTGGGCTCGTTGGGATTTTTTTCCCATCTGGCCCACCAGTGGGCTCGTAGCAGGCAAGCAAGCTCGTATGAGTTAGTGGCCAACTCTGTTGACGGAGTTTTTAGGCCGCCTTAAGGCCTCCGTCGTAGCTTAACGACTGCTAGAGCCGGGACAGTTTAACGTGCCCTCCGAAGCACGTATATGATCTCTAATTTGTAAAATTCTTAATACATAGAATTTACGAAGAATCCAACTGAAGATTGGAACTTAAATAAATAAATATTCACGGACACTTAACACAACGCCTTCTAGTCCCAAACTAAGCAAAGCTTGTACGATGGGAACTAGATGGCTGATAGAATACATACATACATATTTTTTTTTAAATACATACTTATAATACATAGAAACACCCAGACACAGAACAAACATCTATGTTTGCCACACAAATGTTTGTTCTCGGTGGGGATAGAACCCACGACCCACAGCACGGAAGGCAGAGCTACTACCGACTGAGCCATGACGCCTGTCTTTACTTACCTCTCAAGTTTTACCATAGAGTTACAGAATGGTTTACTTCAAGAAACTTTCATGGTTTTTTTATTCGGTATAAATTTTTTCAAAGATTTTCTTTGTGTTTTGGTCGAGGCAATTTCAACTTTAGTAACATCACGATAAAGCAGAAACTTGAAAATGTTGCTTTTGTACTGTAGCGGCTAACAAAAAATACTACGAAGAAAATGCACGCCTACGAAGAGTCTACGAAGTGCTACGAAATTGCTACGAATTTTTTTTTGTAATTTTTTTTATTCTGTAGCAGTAATAATTTATGAGTTTAAAAACTCGTAAAACCGACTTCAATTTGACTACGTTTCGGTTTCATCATCATCAGATGATGATGAGGATGATGTCACCACTGAAAAGTGACAAGAAAGCAAAAGACGCAATGTCAAGTTGTAAAAAAAAATATGGGACTAATCTGGAACCCTTTCAGATAAAAAAAAAAGAATATTTCAAATCGGTTCATCGGTATAAAAAAAATACAACTGAATTGAGAACATCCTCCTTTATTGTTGGTTAAAAATGCAATGCAAAAATTTGGTTAAAAATGCAATGCAAAAATTTGGTTAAAAATGCAATGCAAAAATTTGGTTATCATATGGGTCTCTGTTTAAATTTAATTTATTTTAATATTCTATTATGTTAAATTCACACGAACATAAGAATGCATCTACACTATGACGGTAACTTTCGAATTGTGAAAGTTGCCGAATATATCTTATGTGTGTGCGTTAACTGTTTGTGTGTGTAAATATTAAGAGGTCGGGTTCCGTATGATATAATATTAATTTACGAAAAAAAAATACAGATACATTAAATTGGGTTATTCCCATCGAGCACACCGG
This sequence comes from Eulithis testata, assembly GCA_947507515.1. Taxonomy (NCBI): domain Eukaryota; kingdom Metazoa; phylum Arthropoda; class Insecta; order Lepidoptera; family Geometridae; genus Eulithis; species Eulithis testata. The sequence goes on from OX382221.1 coordinate 3,357,716, forward strand.
CTGGCCCACTGGTGGACCAGAGTGGAAAGAAATTCCCAACGAGCCCACTAATTAAATGACTGGGCTCGATAATTAAAATTAGTCAAAAATGAAAAGAACGTGTTATAAAAAAAAATATTCATCGATATTTCACACAACGCCCTCTAGTCGAAAACATAGCAAAGTTACTGTAGCCGTGTGTTAAAAAAAATTCATGGATATTTCAAACAACAGAGTTCATCATGAAAAATTCAGTTATAGTTTGTGGCAAATCGTTTTGACTTCTCTTTATGACGCAAAGACCTGATTCTTCTAAGTAATTACCGATTTCAGATTAGTTTTGTAGGTATTCGATTCGCTTGTGGCATTTTTCTAAACTAACCTAATTTGACAGCACTTAAAATGTTGCCGTCCCTTTCTCATAAACTGAAACGACAGGGACGGCTATTATTTTAGAGATGTCATATAAGGTTACTTTAGAACAAAACAACAAGTCATGACCTATGCTGCCGAAACGTGGACACTGACAGTAGGGTTGGTCCACAAGCTGAAAGTCGTTCAGCGAGCTATGGCTATTTCTCGGAATTTCTCTGAAGTATAGAATCCGGAACGAGGTTATCCGACAGAGAACCAAGGTAGTCCACATAAGTCAGAAGATTAGCAAGCTGAAGTGGCAGTGGGCCGGCCATGTTTGCCGCAGAACTGACAATCGTTGGAGCAAACTAATACTCGAGTGGAGACCGCGTTTAGGCGCACGTAGTGTAGGACACCCTCCGGCTAGGTGGGGCGACGATCTGAGACATGTAGCTGGCAAACACTGGATGAGACGAGCCGAAGACCGGGCTCAGTGACGCGTCTTGGGAGAGACCTACGTCCAGCAGTGGACCGATATAGGTTGATGATGATGATGATGAACACTAGTCTAAACTGAACGGGTTTTGCATTCGGCTGCGGATCTCCAAACTCATAAATACGGAAGTTATCGGGAATGCACGAAAGCTCACAGAATAAACACTATCTACTATAAAATATTTATTATAATATTATATAACCTATAAACTATGAAATAATTGATCTGATAGGTTATGTTGCGTCATACACTTTCGATTTTTGTTTTTATTAGTTTGTTATTGTATACATTGGAAATCTATACAACCTGTCGCCCGCGGCTTTACTCGCGTGGTAGCAGGCTACGCATTATTTGGTTAAGATCTTTGATCCTAATTTTAGACCCTTTAGAGTGTGTCTTTTATATACATATTCCTTTCTTAGTGCACCCCTACACTATATAAGGATACTACCCTCCAAAGCCTCCAAGGCCGCCTTAAGGCCTCCGTCGTGGCTTAACGACTGCTAGAGCCGGGACAGTTTAACGTTCCCTCCGAAGCACGGAAGCGCTCAGATGTAAATACCACTAACGGTCACCCATCCAAATAGCGACCACGCAGAACGTCGCTTAAATTGTAATCGGCTAATCATATATAATTATAAATAAATATCTTTGGACATTACACACAACGCCATCTAGTCCCAAACTAAGCAGAGCTTGTACTATGGGAACTAGATTGCTGATATAATACTTATATACATTTTTATATACAATACATACTTATAATACATAGTAACACCCAGACACAGAACAAACATCTATGTTTACAACACACAAATGTTTGTTCTCGGTAGGGATCGAACCCACGACCCACAGCACGAAAGGCAGAGCTACTACCGACTGAGCCATGACGCTTGTATAATATGTGTAAAGAAGTTAAAATAATGTAGCTCATAAATCTTGTAGACAGACAGACAGACAGACATGCAGAACTGAAAGAGCTTCTTGTCCAGATTTCGGAACCCTAAAGAAACTCATGATTTATTGGGCCGGCCGGAGGGCTCAATGGGAATAAGCCATTTAAATATAAAATACTAGGCACGTTGGCATAAAATTAAATACAATCGGAAACACAATAGATATTCCGGTAAATATTGAATCTGTTATCAATTATTTATTACTGGGTAACCTATTGAAAATGAAAACATTACATGACAACACAATTTTACATAATACCCATAACCAGAACATCCCGACCTATCCTACTTTGCATAATCACCTCGAGCCCTAACCAACTCGCAGGTCAAAGTATACTGGACAGCGGACAAGATGGCGGGCCCGCAGATTGCGTAGCAGTTACTAGGCGGGACATGTGTTCGGGTGACGGAAACAGCCGATGTTACCCGAGCGATGATCGTAACTAGGTCACACGGACGCACGCACACACGCGCAAGGTGTATCCTCGTGATTGTGGCGAAAAGTTTTTTCGAATTCGGGCAGTGACACACCAAATGATAAAGTGCGGTTTTCTCTCAATGCATTTTGGTTGGCTATAAAAAAAATGCGTTTAATTATATTTTTGCTTGAAACAAAACTAGTACCTTGGTTTAAATTTAAACGTTATGCGTTTTTTAAATAGTTTTTAATGTTCTGGTTTTTGATTGGATTTATTTACCTATAAGTTTTTTTATATAACTTATAAAAAAGTGTAAATATTAATTTTTTATAAGAAAATCATATTAGGTACTTATTATAATTGTTTATTTTCAATTCAATTTTAATATATTTTTATTATGTCCATAAAAATTGGTACAAGTTAGTGTAAATTTAATACTAGAATATGTCAATAAAAACTTACAATTGCACAATTTATTGAACATTAAAACTAATAATAAATTGGCTTAATACGGCATTGACCAAATTCAATCGTATACCTAGTACCTACCTAGGTCTCTAGTACCTTCAGAATACCTAAGTTATTATCCACAGATTACTGTTAGCAGTTACTATAAAGTTGAGTCATAGAATAGGAGTTGCAATCATACTAAAAATAAGTTTGTTACAACTTACAATGTTTATTGTGAATCCATGTCAAATTTAAAACTAGTGCACTATTAGTATCACTTATGTGATGCTATTCAAATAATTAATGTATAATTTACTAGCTTCCGCCCGTGAGATCATTCGCGTCCCGTCGGATCCCGTAGATTTTCTCAGATAAAAAGTAGCCTATGTGTTAATCCAGATCGCGGACAATTTATATTCCATGTTTCATCCTAATCAGATAAGTAGTTTTTGCGTGAAAGAGTAACAAACATCCATACATCCAAAAAAACTTTCGCGTTTATAATATTAATAGGATAGGATGTGTCATAATAGTAACATCTAAAATACTGCTAAAATCTCTGGTAGACTGATGTTACGAGTGAAGTCGTGTCAGAAACTAGTATCTTCTATAAATGGTTATAGCATTGAGTACCAAATAGAAATATACAAATGCCTACTGGTTTGGCTGGTTACACGTAATTTTCATGGACGCCTAGATACTTCGCTTGTGTGGATACCTACCTAATGACTTTGTGTAGGTACCTCTGGGTTTTACCGTGTGGTTAGTTGTATTTGAAGATTACTAGCCACTGTGCTATTGAATGAATAATATTTGTAAAGATTTTACTTACCGTTCTACGCGATAGAAAACTTTTAACATTTTTTTTTAACACAGACGAAACCGATTCACGTGTCCAATAACGCAATTTTTTTGTACTCGTACTCAATAAGGTTCTATCCGAACCCATAACCTATAGCGTAGAGAAAGAGCTATACTGAGCTGTGAGGACATAAAAAACCTAAAAGAACCAGTGTGGTAACTTCAGTAAAGCACTCATGTTTCACTATAATTTGGGTCGCACATATCATTTAGTTCAGACGCGTAGTCTTTGATTTGCAAAACAGTTGATCGTTTGATGAAAGATAAAATACTTCTTACAATTGATTGTTGTAGCTGTTTAAATCATTAAAACAGTCACATTCTTGTCCTGACCCTTCACTAGGTTATCCTCTTTAGTGAGTATCCGAGAGTGCCAGAGTACCACCCAAGCCTGGAGTAAACTTACCCACAGATTATACAATATGCAAATATAATTTCAAACCAAAATCATTCTTTAAATTTACCGTCATATTAATTATCTTGGCTGTTTTCCTAGGGAGTTAGTTCAGCTTTAGAAGACCAATATGAATATAACTGTAAATTTATATTATCGTAGTAGCTAGATAGTAGTTTCACAGAGTTAAACTTCTCTGCCGGTTACTACATGACAGAAGTGGCTGATGATGTCAGAGTACATGACAATAGGTCAGTACACTCACAAGCATTCTAGCTTGTCTATGAACTGGTGGAATAGCTACATTTGTGTACAAATTGAAGTGATTTTGTAGAAGTGATAAAATTTCAGATACTTCGGCGCCCAGATTTGTAAATGATTGAAAATAAAAATTTTTTTGGAGTGGTAGCCTAAATTTTTTCCAAATTTTTTTGGTGTAGATTGTAGGTTAGGTGAATTTTTTTATCAACAAGCGTTACTCATCTATAGATTTTAATGTAGGTTCTCTTCTCATACAAAACTGTCAAAAAATATATGCTAGAGTCCCGAATTTCGGAAATTATGCATCAGTGTCCGTAAATGCGAATACGGGTTTTAAAGTTTTAGAATCTCCTTTGATATCTAAATTATACAAACAAAAGGCAGTTAGATAGATGATTCATAACGTTTGGACCTAGCATAATTTTCCCATGGTACCTAGGACATCATCAGAGTGAAGTTGGACCGAGCAGAATTTTTTCTCTATACTCAACCCAATGTGGTACATACCCAGAGTGAAGTAGGCTTACCTAATCCCCTCACAATATATCTAATGCGTACTATCGTATCTACTAGTGGTAGGACTAGGTCAAACTCATTAGTATTCTCAGATGAGATTTAAATTCCTACATTTTGCTAACTCCGTAATGATTTTCCTTATATATTTTACACAATTCTTTTGTGGTCACGCTTCGTGCAGGTAGATGCTTAAAGGGCCTTCAGTTCAAATAGGAAACCAGTGTGGTGTCAGGATTTATATTCCTAATTATTACACACCCAAGATTTGGCACAATGGGTTTGAGACCTACTCAATCAATACCTTTAGATGGTGAATAGCTTACTTAAAGTCTATAACATACTAATATATTTTCCACAGTTTTTTTTGGCATTACCGTTATGTTTTAGTTTTAGAAGTTGTATATATATAGTTGGATAAACATATTATATATATATTATAACTACAACATATTATATATATGAAACAAATTTGACGCCCATCCTTAATCAAACCTTCAGTAAAAAAACATTTACCACACAAATTATGTTTCCTATTAAAGTTCTATCACGAGTCTATCCTTATTACTTTGTTTCCTCTGTCCATTTGACTCATATCCGTTAGAAACAGTTGATATAAGTAGGTTTGTATATAATCAGTTCCCACGTAATAGCATTATGTACAAGGTATAGGTAATGTATTGTTGTAGGTCAGGTTTTTGCAACAGGTTTTAGCTTTTTTATCGCGAAATTTTATACCTTTTGTTATGCATATTCTATGGCATAATCACTATGTTTTGTTTAATTGTTTTACATAACGGAGGCAATCGGTATCATAAAAACCTGCCAGGTTTAAGCCAGGTTTTCTTAACTGTTTTGATACTAAATCATAGGTATTCTGTGACTAAATAGTGACATTAGCGCGTTTCAGCGCGTTTTTTGCCGTCAAAAGCTTCTTGTTTTCGTTTATCTGTAGCCACACTAGCCACGTCTCTTGACATTATACTGGGCAGCGAAAGCAGTTCAGACCTTGCGATATGGGGGCAGATATTCTTTACACAATACCTAAATTGTATTTAACTTATACAAGCTTATCCCTCTCTTGCTACAGAAACTTTCTTCTGATTTTTCGTAAGCATTGTCCTACCAAGTTTTCCTTTCCCCCTAAGAGTATTTAGATCCCTTTTAGATATACCTGTCCATCTAGGCTTTACAAGCGCTTGCGCCAGGGCTACTGAAACTCGGAAGCGATTGAACTTGCGATCACCCATCCAAAAAGCCATTCCACTCATCTCATTATTATTTTCTTCTATGATCTCTCTCGGGCGTGAGTTTGAGATCATCTTCATATCTCCGATGTTGCCCTCCACGGCTTTTCTTGATATCACGTGGGTACCAGTCAGTTTCCACTTTACTCTATTTATTTTGAATAGCGACTTGCTTGCTATGTAGAGATAGACAGGCCTATCTCTACATAACAAGCAAGCTTGTATGAGTTAGTGGCCAACTCTGTTGACTGAGGTTTTAGCCGCCTTAAGGCCTCCGTCAAGGCTTAACGACTGCTAGAGCCGGGACAGTTTAAGGTGCACTCCGAAGCACGGAAGTGCTGAGATGTAAATGCTACTAACGGTCACCCATCAAAATAGTGACCGCGCTTTTGCTTAACTTAGATAATCGGTGAAGATTGGCTAAGCAAGCCTAGCCAAGAGCGCTTTTACTTAGTTGATTGTTAGTGAAAATCATGCTATGCCACCACGAGTGCGTCCACGTTTCCCTAATGTTAATAGAATGTTCAGGTTAATCTTGGCACCAATACATACTTTAGAATTATCGAATAAGTACGCTTATGTTTGAATTTAAATGTTTTTACATTCAATGTATAAAGAAAAACTGGCATCTAATAAGAAATCAGCATCTCATCCTAGTTATTTGCAATGTCAGATATAAGGTTTGAACTGGAAGTAGATATAGGAAAGCCTATGTAATGTACCTACTTCTTACAGCAGCAGCCAGCAATTGACGTCTACGACTGAAATTCATTTATTTACCAAAGGAGTAGTTGCTAAAAGTACATGAAATCACTTGTGGTCCCCGAAATGATAATGATTATAGTGTTTCTTCACCTAGTTTTTTTTGGACGTATGTAATATATATATTTTTGTAATATATATATCCTTCTTTCAATTATATTAAAAGATACTTTAACCGACTCTTTATAAAAAGTTCTAGTAATGTTTACTTAATAATTAATACATTTTTGAGTCCACACCTCAAAGCAAAAACCTCCATCTCATTTGCTGAAAAATCCTGAAAAAAAAACCTTTTCAGCTTTTAAAAAAGTACTCATTAGACGTATGAAACCCGCATTCCACAAAAGATTAGGCCGCACTCGCACACGTAAAGGCCCGCGTCACACGAGTGTGTGTGCACACACACACATGTGCAGCGACGAGTAACTGCCTAGTGATGTAATGCTCGTATTGACGACTGGCAGACATTTTTTATGGTCTGTGACGCAACTTTTTTATAACCGTAGCGGTGTTAGGCTGTTTACAGGTTTGTTTTTGCGTTTTCTTGGGTTCTGTATAGATTTCTGACATGAATTTGGTGAAAATAAGACCTTTTCAAATAGTATTAGTTTACTCCGCTCAAATATATTAACCTAAATAAGTAAAAAGTTTTTAGTAAAATTTTAATATTCAATATAATCATTAAATACCTATAAAGAATTTTAAACTATTACTAATTAAATGAGAAAAACGTATAATATATTTAACGTATACAATTTTTGTGAAAAATTTGGTACAATGTGTTGAATATATTTTGAATATCTAAACAAATTATAAGTAGGCACTTAATATAATGAAGTAACATAAAATTTTTTTTTGTTATACCTACTTAACAAATTTTTGTTTTTTTTTACAGGTAAGCATCGAAACGGAACACAGATCTAAACCCTAACATGACACATTGGAAAGCTACTGGTTTGTATTTGTAACTAATAAAATAAAAAAATTACAAAAACGATAGTCGAACCATAAAAATATATACTACGATAATAAAAATAAGTAACCCAGTGTACAACAAACCTTACGATGCACATACACACATAGAAGCTTCGTATAACTGTAAAGCAAGGCTGCACACACGCATAACAAGGACAGGTCAATGCACTCCGTTGCCTTGCACGAACACAGCCGCTATACACGCAACTGTGTGCGTGCGAGCGAGATGACCATACGTCATTGCGTTTCGCTTTACGAGCGGGGATCCCAGTGTGTATGACAGGGATGACGCCATACCGGCTGAAAGAGATAGATATATAAATATTATGACTGTTATTTCACTTCCTCCGATGTGATGCAATAGTAGTTTTAGCAGTAAACTGTCTATTTTGAGACAAAACTAGATTTATTTATAGATAATAAATTATTAGGATTCATCACCTATTAAGAAAATGTATCAGTTCAAACAGTCAATAAAGAAAACCTAAAATATGTACAAGCCCTTAAATGATTTAAGTTTTGTCTGAAAAATTGTAAGCTTCTATAATCTAGTTATATTCGAGACTTGTTAACAAACTAGATTCGTAGTAAATAATCAATAAGTTTTACTTCTAATTTTTATTAGAACCTTGCAAATTCTATTTTCTTTAAATTGCAAAACTATTTGACAAGTAGAGTCGTCTCTATGTTTATAAGAAATTGTTAATCCTGCCATCTATTGCCGGGTAGCGATACTAACCGAAGCATATTTATGACCCACATGACCTAATTTACCGCCAATTCTCGCTGTAATTTTCCGAGTGAAGAAATATAAACAGATCGTTAATAATAAACTCTTTTTTTAAGGAAACTGATTAAAAATTAAGTGTCCCACTTTCTGTTCTTGGAAAATGTCCTCTTTTGTTTTCTTTTCGAGGGAAAAAATCGGTAGGCCGAAGAAGCGTGCCAAACATTGTGTCATTGAACCTTTCAAAAAGCTGCCAAGTCCACTTTGAGCCATTCAAAAATGGACTTAAAAGCATGCGCCGAGCGTAAAAAATTGAACACCACTCGTTTCTATAAAAGTCCAATTTTGAAAAACCTTCTTTTTACATATGCTCTTTCGTTCGAAATACAAAAAATGTAAAGACTCACACACACTAGCGCACTATCTACAGCATAAAGAAAGTATGTGAGCTTTCGCTGTGTGGCGTTACACAACCTTTCACCTCTCTTTCTTTCGTTCTGTAAAAACGCTCTGTCTCGCTTTAGCAGACTGTTATGTAATAACGGTAGTTGTGATTTTAGCGCTGTAACATTTTTCTGGGATCCGCTATGTCAATGCAATTTTTTATTTTTTCTATGCACTCTTCAGAAACCTATACTGTTATAGAAAAAAAACCTTATAAGATTCTAATAAGCATCAAAGTCCCGAAAATAAGTGGAAAATGCATCGTCATACACAATACATAGATCTATTATTAAACTTCACATGTCAAAACGCATCTACACAACACACGCACGTGTAGGGAGGAGGTGTGCATGTGTGCGTGACTGCGCCTGTGTGGGCAACTGAGGCTCATTTCCTAGTTGTTCCCTCGATGGCCCGCTTGCAACAACTCGGTGTGAGCGGGTCCTAATTTTTATATTCGGCGCGCATATTCGAAATTACAATTGTTTTTTTTTTTTGTTTGTTTGTGTTGTGAATTCAGAGTGGCCACCGTGGCCAGTTTCGTGATTTGTGTCAGTGATCGTGTTTGGATTTTTTTTTTGGAATGTATTTTAGAGGTTTGTCACAACTCGACATTTCCGTCTATTTAATTTATCATTTCTAATGGCAAGTTCAAAGATCTGACGCATTTACACTGTAAAGCTCTTAATCAAAGAATAAAATGAAAATGCTAAATAGAAAATACCTACTTCAAATAAACAATAACATTACAAAATATAACTAAAACTATGAAATGCGATAGTACCTAGTAACATCAGCTTTAAGTTACCTGTTTTTAAAAAAAATAGTACCTAATATCTATACTTAGCTACCATATAGCTCAGTTTCAAGAATTTACTACCTACCTGCTTTAGTAGGTACCTACCTACTGAAGTTCATTATTCTTATAAATAATATCATTACCCTTTCTACTTTACATAATATTTTCGTATAAACAATAGCATATCTCTTCTTCTAAATATAAAACTTTTTTGAAGCTGACTGATAATCAACGCACAGCCTAAACTATAAGTCCTAGAGGTCTGAAATTTGGAGGGTAGTATCCTTATATAGTGTAGGGGTGCACTAAGAAAGAAATTTTTAAAAGTCACACCCAAAAGGGTCTAAAATTAGGATCAAAGATTTTAACCAAATAATGCGTTGCTACCACGCGAGCAAAGCCGCGGGCGACAGCTAGCTATTACATCTATTCCAAGTTATTTCATATCGATGTTCATAATTTATTCATTACGGTATAAGTTAACTGTGCTGTTAACGGAGAATGGTTAAGTTTTCTTTCCTCTTTGAAGACTATAAAATGTTGAACGTATGAATTTAAGCTTATAAAACTTTATTTATCTAACACTAGCGACCCGCCCCGGCTTCGCACGGGTGCAATGCAGTGATGTTGATGATGTATTATACATATAAACCTTCCTCTTGAATCACTCTGGCTGGAATACTCAAAAGTCATTCAAATTTGAGCACCACTTAAAATTGCTCTGCCTCTGTTTGACATTACTCATTTGTAAGAGATGGCAATAATTTAAGCGGAACTTAAATTGAGTGGGGTTTGAGTGGCGCTTGAGTATTCGGCCATTTATCTATTCAAAAAAATCAAAATCCGTTGTGTAGTTTTAAATATCTAAGTATACATACATACAGACATTAGGACAGACGCGGGAAGCGACTTTGCTTTATACTATGTAGTGATAATACGCATGAAAACTTGGGGTTTAATGAATGCTTTTATTTCCATCTCTACATCTACACCATCTCTGTCTGGATTGAGGGATCCTATACTCAGATCAAGATCAAAATACACAAAGGGCAATTTCTTCTTCTTAAAGGGCAATTTTAAGTAGTTTTTAAACTTTCAGACTATTAATTAACAGCTTATTTCAGCTAGGTACATAACATACTCATCTCAATCTTAGATATCTAGTATATTATGCACGATGGTCAGAAACACATTCAATATAAATCAGACACAGCATTTGTCCCTTTTTAACTAAATAAAATTACTTACTCATAGCATTTAATTTTTTTTACTATTTATAAAAGTTAAGTTATACAATCGTATAAAATACTAGTATACGAATTTCTGCAAAACCACAATGTTTATACAAAACTAGATAAAGAGTCCTGTATCTTGGTTTCCACGTAAAGATAACATGAATCGCCATGTTCCTCAACCAGGAAACCGTGTACCTATTGCATCTTTCACAGTGATGCCGTTGACTGTGGCAAACTTTTTGGCTAGATTTAGCATATTTATCTCCCTTATGTATTAACTCATATGTTTATGGAAAGTAATAATATTCACAAATAAAATTACAACTAATACAGTATTTACAATATTTACAAAAGACACATGAAACAGTTGAGCTATCCACAAACCGTTGCAAACGATTTATAGATAGCTCAACTGGTCCAAATCAGCACCAAAGTTTATACTGTAACAATGTGATGAGAATATTAATTTGTTTATTACATTAAAAGTCGTCTCAGTCATTTCGATATCAGTCTCCAAAGATTCTAACCAAGTAATAAAAACAAGCAAGCAAGTAATGTATGTAATTCATATTTTTCTTTTTCCTGTTCAAATTAATGTACCTACTTATTGCCTATTTATGGTTTGTTATTTTAGTTTTTACTTTATTTCTTGTTTTTTTTGTTCATATTTTTATTTTGGTAGCTGATTAAACGTATTATTATTATTATTTAAATGTTTGTCAAAGTTAGTCAAATATATTTTATTCAGTAAATTCATAAGGATCATTTAGAATCATCTTATAAACTAACTGTGATTCTCGTGATTCTGTTTCTTCTCGGTGATTTTAAGTGCCTATTCCTCGCGATCAGATACTAGAAGATTTTTACGCATTTTGTTAGTATTTATTAAGTACCTTTTGGATTACTTAGTTAGAATTTGACGAGTCGTAGCCTGTTAACACGTAACTTAAATTCTCTAATTTACTTATGTGTTTTTCACCTATGCCAATAAACGATATTTCTATTTCTATTTCTATTTCTATTTCTAATGGTCAAGAAACTAAAGCCTTGTTCCTTGCGTTTTTTTGTATGATTCTCCTGACAGACACAGTTAAATATGCTTAGAACTAGGAGTTTCTGAATACTTGTTTATGAATTCCACGCTTAGTGTGGAAAGGGTAAGGAAATGATGACTATTCACTCATAGAAAACAGAGATTTGTAGTGCTTTTTTGGTTGGAGTAGCAGTCCCTTCTTAGAACTTAGTGGTTGTACTTATCTTCTTAACAGTTTTCATTGCTTTGTATACCTAAAACCACAAAGTATATAAGATGATTTTAAATCCATTATCTGTGATTCTTCCGAATCTGATTCTGACTGAGGCCAGAAAGCAGCCACATGCTCGATCGCAGCTGGCAACAATGCATTACAAACTATTTGGAAAGCATTGCAGGGGGACTTCAAAGATACCCGTCCCCTTCCCTCGCATTGTGTTGTGAAAGAGGGAGCGAGTCAGGAAGGCGATAAAAGATGACCCATTTTCAGCCACGTGGTGTTTGAAAAGCCTTTAGTTTTCCCATAGTTCTATGGGGAGCGAAGGCCCTCTGCTCCCCATGCTTTTGAATTGATAGAATAGAATGGTGTATGGTTTCTATGGGGCGACTTCTTGGGTCAGAATTGGGGCCCGCGTTATTTGAATGACCATTGTGAGCTTTAGAATTCGTAGCAAGGATTTGCTTGAGTGTTTTGACAAAGGTAAGATAAAGCACGTCTAGTGATCCATCGAAAATCTTTATACGTCTTGGCAGTACTAAACTAACAATGACAGTTTCGACTTTCATCAATAATCTTATTGAAGTTATACTTCTAATGCGACATCCAAGCGTCTTACGCGTTAAACGTTTAACGCTCCTGGGGAGGGGGAATAGAAAGAGACAAAGCGAGAGTGATCACATACGGAGACCCCCACAACACGCAAAATACTTCGATAACGCGTTCTAGGATCCGACCATCTAGTTCTGATTTAGGCAACATGAGCATAGAACCTTTTCTAACTAAATAAGTACTGCATATTGGTTAAGTACATAAAAATAAACACAGAGCGAGAGTGAATGCGTGGCACGCGAAGTATAACTTCTTCCGCGCAGGGGGAACTCTACGCACAATTTTTTTTATTTTGAGATTATTGAATCTCAAAAAACCCATAATTTATTAAATTTGGATTTCTTTCGTTATTAACGCAAGTAAAATCAAGTCCCACCTGTAAATCTGATGGGTTAGATAATAAAGTTACTATCTAGGTAGGTAGTTGGTTATACTGGAACTGCGTGATTTCGTTCGATATTCTAAACAAGCATTTAGATTCCAAGCGCTTCGCAGTCACTTCTACAAGCGACACTGCAGGCAGTATTACACAATTTCTATACAATGCAACCAGTTTCATATGCGAAGCGCGTGCGGTGAAATATCTGTTTTAGCCTTAGTATTACGGACTACCTACGAAGTTCTATGCGTTTAGGGATAATATTATGTTCAACTGTATTCCCCGTGGCTTTGTGAGCTTCGTCCTAATTTCCAGCTTTATTATTTAGAGGTCCAGGCGTAAATACTTATTACATACATCAAATCTCTTCTGTTTCTGGGGCGCGATCGGTGTGCTGCCTTGCTTAAGCCTGGCAGGTTTTCTGAACTGTTTTCATACTAAATCACAGGTATTCTGTGACTAAATAGTGACATTAGAGCATTTGAGCGCGTTTTTTGCCGTCAAAAGCTTCTTGTTTTCGTATATATGTATCCACGTCACTTGACATTATGCTGGGTAGCGAAAGCAGTTATGGGCAGGCAGAGATCACATAACTGCATTTACTATGATCCTGCCCCACCTCTCTTTCTTCATTCACTATCATACATAACGTTCTCATGCTCATTGGCTTAGTTTAGGGTACCTATTCTTGACCTAGCCCGGTCTTTCTCCTAGCTGACCAAAATTATATTTGCCGAGATCTTCTCTTTCCAACAGTGCCAGTCACACTCTATGTCCGAATTAGGATACCTTACTCTACTCTCGTCAGTGACACATCTTTCACTTCCTTTTGCTCTTTTATTACATTAATTCCTTATTCTATCCACTTTATCACCTTTAAACTTCACATACGCAATACTCTCACTAAATGAGTCATGATTATCCAAAACTTTCACATTGAGTGTCCATTATTACTCATTTGGTTATAGCAGGATGGGCGTGTCACCACAGTGGTACTTCGATGTTAGTTTTTCGAAAGATATAAGAAAACTGTTTACTGGAAAAGCGCGAGCTGTGGTCAAGGCAGGGCTCATTCCCAGACTCCCATTTGTCACGTTCGATGTCTCTAGTGGTGGCAGACGGCAGTACCCTCCCTCTATGATAATGAAGATGGTTATCTGGCGATAGGAATTAAGAACTTATTCCTGAGCCCTTGCTACTGTTGTTTTGCAACAGCGTGTCCTTTTGACACATAGGCCTCCTCTAGTTCTTGTCCACAGCGGGCCTGCAGTTTATTTTATGTCGTCTGATCATCTTTTGAGTTGTCTGCCACGCTTTCTTTTGGTTCCTACTCGAGGGATTCAGTTGGTTAGGTACCCGGTCCATTTTAAGTTTTGTTCTCGGAGCATGTGCCCCGTCCATCTTCATTTCAATGATTTTATCTTTACTACGACATCCTCCAACTAAGAATTAAGAACTACTGGTAAAAGTGGCGTAAAGTTTCGTATGCTTCACGTACTTTTCCTCACACGTCGTCGTCAACTTAAGTAAAACAAAAGCTCAGACCGAAATAGCTAACTGGGGCGCCACCGGCAACTTTGACCTCTGTGAACCTGAGGTCCAAGGTCAGAGGTCACAGGTCAGATTAGGGCGTTCGAGAGCTAGCCAAAACGTGTCAGGTCGGTCTGTGACCTACATATGATTCAAGTTTAGGGCCGATTTGCGAGGTTGAGGGAATTCGTGAATTTTGTTAACCGATAGGTACCTATGATAAGTGTCAAGTGTCAAACCAGCTTGAACCTTCTTGCTTTCATAATTGGGTTGTAAACTCGTTGCCAGGATATGCCAACTGAAAACCGACTATTTTTCAATAATTGCAATTCAATAACACGCATTATTTGATTACTTTTTAAAATTGTAAATATATATTAGGTAGCTTCATTTCAAACATAGAATATAAGAAGTTACTGCACTTCACCACTGTACCCTAACCTAACCTTTTCAGTAAATAAATTTATTTTTATTATTATTACTCAATTTAATAAACACATAATTGAATGAATCCTAATTGAATACCTTACCTATCTTCTTATGTATTAAAATTAGTTATTATGCCAGATTTTCTACATAAGTAAATAAAGATTATAATAATTATAATCATGCATTATGCAGATCAGTAGATTAGGTAGGTAGGTATAGAAATTTTTGATCTAGTATTATAGAAAAATTAGAAATAGCAAAATGTCAAAAATAAAGAAAAAATAAATCCTTATTACAAAGTTACGTAACGGTGTCATAGGCAGCCCGTGATTTTGCGCATAATAATCAAGTATGAAGGGTTCTTTAGAATTCGAATGTCCTTGAAGTTGCTCTACGAAGGGAGATTCGGTTTTAAAAATTGCGTATACTTACCTACTTTTTCTGGTAAAATTCATATATCGAACATTTTTTTTTCTTGAAATTTTAAAACAATATCAATACGCCTGAAATTAAAAAGCACAGAATACATTAGTAGTAGGTAGGTACCTAATTAGAATTAGTAAGAATTATGAAATAAGTAAAAAACTTCTACACACAAAATAAATAATATGTCAAGTAGATTACATATTAAATAAATAGGTAAATTAAATAAACTTTACGAAGTTAGAGGCCTTCTGTGGTTAACCAGGCGTATAGGTGTAGGTACCACTTACCCACCACTATTTAAAAAAAAACTTGTAAATTTTACCGCGCAAACTTGTATGACATACCCACATGTTGCGCACTTCTCATTAGATAACAATCATGTTTGTTACCACACTCTTGCGTAAGTGTAAGCAACTTCAATTAGTAAGTTTAGGGAATTTGGAAGGTTCAACGCCATCTAGTAGCGAGTAGTAGCACTTTTCGTAAAATTTTGTAATTAAAGCTAAATATTCTAATATTTACGGTTTTCTTCGATAAATGAAGTAAAATAAATTAATTTATAACCCCTTTTGTATTTTTTATTAACTATCATAAACAACTCACCGAATTCAAGTAGTACAAAACTTCTGTATTTTTTTAATAGATGGCGTTGTTATCAATTTTGAACGGAGCAGTGACCTAATGCGTAAGTTTTTTATCTGACTGGAATATGTTTTTATTAGCATTGTAATTAATCGTGCACTGGCTTATTTACTGATATTATTTGCTCAGAATGAGGAAAGAAGCGATAAAATCACTTGTATATTATTCTTATGTAATATTTATTTTTATAATAGGTATCTAGGTAGGTATACCTACTTAGTTCTAAGACTTGCTGGTAAGTTAAATACAATTTTTTATATCAAGTAAGAAAATGAGATTCCTAATTTATTCTTAGGCAAGGTACAGCTTTAGTGGTAGATAGGTATGGATAGTAGGTATGTAGGTAAGGTAGGTAGGTTACCTAAACGACCAAATAAGCTATAGAGGTAGGTAGGTAGGTATGTACCTACTTTACTTATGGACAAGCAAGTAGGTACCTAGGTACCTACCTACCTCTACCTCAACCTCATATGGAATACCTACCTACTTAAGTTGGTGTACCTATACCTACCTACCTAGAAAGATTATTATGTTTGCATCGCATTGTTAGATTTGTTAGGGTCAAAAGTCAAACCGCGTTAAAAATCATCATCATCTCCTTGCCCTTTTTCCACTTTATGTGGGGTCGGCACAACATGTGCTTTTCTTCCATGCTCTTCTATCAGCCGTCATCTCAGTTGTCACTCCTTTCTTACCCATGTCATTCTTCACGCAGTCCATCCATCTTTTCTTTGGCCTACCTCTACTCTTATACCCATCTACATTCATATCTAATACTCTTCTTGTTACATGACATACATCTCTCCGCATAACATGACCATACCATGCTAACCTGTTGCTTATCATCTTTTCATTCACTGGTGCCACTTTCAAACTTCCTCTGATATAATCATTCCCTGATCTTATCCATTCTAGTCACTCCACACATCCATCTCAACATTCGCATCTCTGCCGCATGTACTCTTCTTTCATCCGTCCCTTTCGTTGCCCAACACTCAGACCCATACAAAACGACAGGTCTTATGACCGTTTTGTAGATCTTCCCCTTTAACTTTAGGGGCATTCTAGGATCACAAATAGTTCCTGTGACCTGTCTCCATTTCATCCATCCCGCATTTATTCTATTCTTCGCGTTATAAAATAATTAAAATAATATCTAAATTAAATGATAATCTAGTACCTACCTACCTAATAACTAGAAAATGTATTTTACTTACCAATTTTCTAGTTTATTAGGTAGGTAGGTACCTACTAGAATATCATTTCATTTAGATATTTTTCTTATTTTCGCAGCTAACAACAAACAATATTATACCTACCCACGCTTAATCATGCAATAACACTTTAATAAACGTCTAGCAAAACAAGTACCTACGTCAGCTGATATAGATAACACTCAATCTAAGGGGTGAACGCCCCGGTTCGGCAGTTGCGTGAACTTTAGTACTTCTACTCGTTGATAGATGGCGGTGCTGTGCAATTATTTTGATAACAAGTATTTTTAGACTTTATGCTACTTCGTGTACCTACGTAATACTGTAATGGTATGCTGCCAAAAATAATTTGATGGTGTAAAATAGCTGTTTCGGCTGGTACAAGAATAAACAAGTAGGTAAGTGATAAATGAGTCATTTATCACCTATCTAGTAGTTTGAGCTCGCGTCTAACAACGGTTTCGCTTTTGGAGTAGATAGATAAAAGTATAGGTATTTATCTTATTGATTCAAATCCTAGGTAGGTATGTCCCTGACACACGATTTTTTTTCATATTATTTGCCTAGGTAGGTATAATATGAAAAAAATCGTGTGTCAGTTTAATCACAATCTTATATCTAATGTTAATCGATTCATAAAAACCATTCCGTCAAATCGTTTCAACTAGCACTCCTCTACTAGGTAGGATGTAGGTATAGGTACTAGGTAGGCTAAATACCTAGGTACTACCTACAGTGTCTAAATCCGCCTCTGTAGGTGCCTCTAAGGCCCGTATACTGATTTACTGTTCAAGCACTGATCCGGACTCAACCATAGATTTTTGTATGAAAATCTCTACTCAGATCTATGATTCAGTAACGATTTCTGTATTTGCACATGGGCCTAAGAGACCTACTTCAATCTAAACATGTAGGTAGGAAGATAACTACCTACCTACTTAATTTATGTTCCTACTCTTCCTACACCTTTGGAAACTCCATTCAAATAGGACCAGCCGTTTTAGAGTAGCTACACTAGCTACCTAGTACCTTACCTACTAGGTATAGTTTGTATAGTATTATATAATCTGTGGTATAGTGTAGGTACGAGTATTGTGCGTGTTTTTTTTTATAAAAATCTCTTTATAAAAAGATATTATTATTTTCAGCCTAGGTACATCTTGCCACTGCAGGGCAAAGGCCTCCATACCCCCCTTCCAAGCTTCCTTATCCTGTGCTATTTATGGCCACTGTTTCATAAATAAGTGTAATACAAATAAGTAGGTACTTAATAAAAAAATACCTTTTGAAAATGTACCCTACTAAGTAACAATTAGTAGGAGCTTAATTTCAATAAATCGTAGGTAGTTACCTAATTACACAGTCAAACTATTGTAGGTAACTTAGGTATTTTATGTACCGAAAGTACCGTTAATGATGTGTCATCAAAATACATAAGCACCCGAAATAGGAACCATTTTAGTAGTCATAGTTCATTGCCCTTTGATACTACAAATTGACCTTTAGTTCCGCTACTTGATACTAGATGGCACCACCCGGAAGTGTGTTCGCATACCGTACCTAATAATATCCTGATATCGAATTATTGTTTTTTTCCGGTTTATATTGCATCTAAATAACACAATATCTTGTTTAAAAATTAGAATTTTTTATTTAATTTGTTGTATTGTTATTCGTTTCAAGTTCAGAATGAAGGATTTTCTTTGAAATTCTAGTTCCGATTTTCATCGGCAGAGCGGATAATGGCGCTATTATCCGCACTGGAGTACATTGCTCTTTGGCACAGGTTGTTGGTCTCAGACAGTGTATTGATAATAGTTGAAAGTGTTTTTTTCTGTATTAGGAGTCATTTAGTTACTTATTCATTTTTACAACAAAAAAAATATCCTACGATTATATTTTTTACACATTATAAATCATGGTATAGATAAATAATTTTTTACAAAGAAAATTGCGACTAATACTAATATTTACAAAATACACATGAAACAGTCGAGCTATCTACAAACTATAGCAAACGATAACTGATCCAAATCTAACAATTGTATCAATTAGCTATATTAATCTGGGGTAGGTATACGAATATTACTTATATATAAAGTATTCCAACTTTCATCCAAATTGTTCATTCAAACATTCACACTATAATTTTAGTAGAATAATGAGTAGAATAGGACTCAAAAATGATTCTTCTGAATGATACATTCCGGGCCCTATGCAATGTGTGTAAAAATCTATAATAAAAAGTATTTAATAAAAAACTGTTTTTATTCATTGCACGAGTTTCTAGATGAAAGTTAAAATATTTAAAACTAGATGCACAAATATAACACCTAGTGCCTATCTACACCTGAACAAATTGCTGTGCCCTAACAGGGTTTATGTTTGGTACCCACACTATCTTTTGTACAACATCTTTTTAACAACATAAGCGCAATAAACGATTTGAATTTGAATTTGAATTTTACTGAGGAAATCCATAAGGATGTAGTACACTAGGTACTGAAATTTTCCTCCTGCAACATTCATTTTGCAGTGTAACATACAGTTACAAACAACGAATTCTTGTTAAACAATATTTTTCTCGACCAATGGCCTACATTTTGGTATATATTGTAATTAAAATAGCTTTTTCCTCTTATTATTATAGCTTGAAGTTCACTACCAGCTATAGCGCTATTTATTTAACTATTACTTTCATCGTCATTTCCCTGCCCTTATCTCACGCTAGGTGGGGTCGGCACAACATGTTTTCTTCTTCCACTCACTCCTACCGTTCGTCAACTCTGAATCTACTCCTCTCACATTCATATCCTCTTTCACACAATCCAACCACTTCTTCTTCGGACTTCCTCTACTTGGATATCCAGCCACACTCATATTCATAACTCTTTTCGTTATATGACTTTCATCCCTCATCCTCATTTATATTTAATACTTTATTGCACACAATTATAAATGTGTTACAAAGGGTGGACATAATGCTGAAAGCATGGTCTACCAGCCAACACAATTAAGCCCCAGCTATTCTTGGGACCAAAACCTATGTATGAAACGACGGGGCGGTATACTTAATTCACCTGGGGTAAATCACCCAGGTGCACTAAGTACACTTTTAGTATACTTGATTCACCGAGGTCATTTCCGGGTGCATTATGTACACTATTTAGTAGACTTTATTCACTCAGGTGATACCTAGGTGAATTAAGTCCACTGCATAGTGCCTAAGCTGATGAAATCGTTATTATTATATTACTAGCTGATACCTGCAACTTCGTACGCGTCCGTGACTTTCCACCAAAAAATATCTGTCAACCAGCATACGATGAACCTCGTGTCAAAGGCTGCTTTCGGTTTAGAGAGGTCAAGCTGTGTCTAAGAATCCACGTCTTTAATTTCAATAAAATATAGCCTATGTTTCAATCCGGAAAAAGGGCTTCTGAATGGTATAAGTTTTATTGAAATTGGTCCAGTAGTTTATGCGTGATCCGCAAATAAACAAATAGACAAACTCGATTTTCAGAATCAGAATCGTTTATTTAGTACATCTGTATATTTAGTCTATCCATATCTTTAATTTTAGTTTTTGGCTTTTTTACAGTTTTATAATAGTATAGATATTCAGCCCTTTGTGTCCCACTGCTGAGCAAAGGCCTCCCATGAGCCCCCCTTTCTTTCCACACACTCCGATCTTGGATCTCCGATCTTGGGCAACACTTTGCCAGTCGGTCAAGAAATGGTCAAGTTCGTCCCGCCATCTCCTCCTAGGTCTGCCGCGTCGCCTTCTTGCTGGGTCAGGATGCCACTCAGTGGCGGTCCTTGCCCACAGCTCACCTGGCATACACGAATGGATGAAATCATAAACTTCAAAATTATTTGTACCTATATTATTCGGTACAATATGTAGACTACCTACTTAGAAAAACGGGCTAGTTTCATAACCTCCTTTGACTTGTCCCATTTAAGGGGATTTTGAAACTTTTGTCTCAAATTCCACTTGATTTCAAATAAATACACAAAATTTTTGTATTTATTTGAAATCTAGGGGAATTTGAGACAAAAATAAAAACAAAAATTTTTTTGTCAGTAAACATACGCAAAAAGTCACATAAAACTTTACTTAAAAAACTCTTTTTAGTCTTTCTGTAGAAACACGCGTTTTTCTTTTTTGGCAGGCAGACCGATAAAAATATTGCTTAAAAAAAATGAATACCTTCTCCTTTTTTGAAGTAGGTTAAAATATATCTACCATGACCATTCTTGCACCAACAAAATTCTTCTTGACAGTGATCATACGCAAAAAGTCACGTGGTACTCCGTCTCGCTCTAGCGATCGTCGACCGGTCATTGACCTGCCAAAATTTGAGGGTCAATGAACGACCGCGAGTTGAACCTACTGAGGCATTTTCGCGGTGCTAGACAATATTCGCAATATTTTTCTAGATAGTGTTATTTTAGGACTATTACGTACCTATACTTTTAGGAAGTTCTTTAACTAGAAAAAGAATAATTTTTATTTACGACAATTGGTACCTTCTACATAGGTACTAGAACAGAAACAGATACAGACTAATTAAATATCTATACTAGAAACTATGCATTACATAATAAGTAAAATATACTGTTTACTAGTATATAGTAGTATAACTGTTTATATTAAGCCTGTTTTCTGAAGGAGTAGGCAGAGACGTCCAATTTACATACACATGAACTATTTTTAAAATTATTTATCTTATTTATTCTTGTTTTTAAAATGAGGCGCTTATGTCACATCATTGCTTAACATCAGGTGAGATTGTGGTCAAACGGTTGCCTATATTGTATAATAAAAAAAAATTTGTTAATAATTGGTGTAGCGCTGTTTCGTACCAAATTTTTCGCACCACAAGTTTTAATAATTGCTTCTTTTATCACCCAAACGGTGAATTTTTTTAAAATAATTAATAAAAAATAACACATCCACACCTTGGGTCCCTGACGGTGTGCGATATCGGGGTCGGCCAAGGAAGCGTTGGCGCGACGAACTAGACGCCTTCGAAAGAGGATGGTGGGAGGAAGCTCGGGACAGAGAACATTGGAAGTCTTTGGGGGAGACCTTTGCCCAGCAGAGGGACGACATAGGTTAATTAAAAATATATATATATATATATTTCTGCGTGACTATTTTACCTCTCTCTAGAGGACGGTCACGCAGAAGCAGAAGTGTCAAAAGTTGATGATTATTCTTCTTTTTTTCTAACAATATGCCCTCTGTCCGTCATTTCGACACAATTTTGCCAGTGTCAAGTGAAATATTTGAAATAATATAAGTCAAGTCATTCGTCAAGTCGGTTGTCTTCAAAACCGGAAAACTAATTTTTACATTCAGAGAAACCACTTACACACATTTATTCCAATGGTTCACACTTTATGTTACGATCTAAGTATTGTGGGTAAAATTCCACCAACATTAAACAACAATACTCACAATAACACAAGAAAAACTATTAAAATAAGTTGTTTGAAAAAATTACAAACTCCAAGTTGAAGATTCAAAGGCGCGTTTTGTCGATAACATTACCACAGATAATGCAATAGTTAAAAAACTGGTGCAATATGCCTTCATTTTGACAGAACGAGTAGACAGATTTCTCACTGCGTATCCTAGCTCCGCTGGGTGGTCCAGAGACATATACATTATCCATACATAAAGTTGGCAGGAAACTAAAATGTGGAGTAGCGATTTGGGGGTCATTATTCTCCCAAGGTCAATGAACTCGGTCAATAGAGCTGGGACCTTGATAGTGGCAGTTATGGTGTAATCTGTGGTTGGTCTAGTCTAGAAGGTTCAACTGACCTCCGTTTCTAACACGGTGATCAAATTTTCCTTAACTAACAAATCGCCGTTCATTCTCATTCGTCCCACTGGGTTTCGTCCCATTGGTGGGACGAATAAGAATCCAATAAATAAGTATTATTTTATACCCGTTCGTCCCGTTTAGCATGTTAGTGGGATGAACAGGAAGTTATTTTAAAATCTTCCCACTCATTCCACTAGAGTGTAAAGCACTCAAAACTACAGATTAATTTACTCTCGAAAGAAAAACGTTAATTTTAACCATTTGCACAACTATTTTAACCATAATTATCAGTGACTAGCTGTCGCCCGCGGCTTTGCTCGCGTGGTAGCAGCATACACATTATTTGATTAAAATCTTTAATCCTAATTTTAGACCCTTTAGGGTGCGACTTTTCATTGCTTTCTTAGTGCACCCCTACACTATATAAGGATACTACCCTCCAAATGTCATACCTCTAGGGCTTATAGTTTAGGCTGTGCGTTGATTGTCAGTCAGCTTCAAAAGAGTTTTATATATTTTAAAGAAGAAAATCGAAGATGACAGCGGGGGGATCACGAACAAATCTGACTGAAACCTAACATATTCGAGTCATATTGCGCGTCAACGCCAGCTCGACTGTCGTCACCACGCAGTGTATCTCGAATACGCTACTGTTACGATACGGTTACGATTCGTACTGAGGCCTC
This sequence comes from Eulithis testata, assembly GCA_947507515.1. Classification (NCBI taxonomy): domain Eukaryota; kingdom Metazoa; phylum Arthropoda; class Insecta; order Lepidoptera; family Geometridae; genus Eulithis; species Eulithis testata. The sequence goes on from OX382221.1 coordinate 3,381,596, forward strand.
TGGTGGGAAATAATTGATAATAATTCTATCAGAAGTTGATGCAAAAATCAGTTATCAAACTGTTATCGGTTACATTTGACTTGTGACCGATAAGAGGTTGTAATTTTGTTCTCAATGTATACTTTGGATGACTTCGGTGTCAGTGGCGTCTCACTGGCTGAGACCAATAGGTGCGGGTTCGATGAAAAATTTGAAGAGTACGAAGATTTCTGGGTTATATTGTAACATTTGTAACCCTTGGCCGAAAAACGGGAGGGGTTGTTGGTGTAACTCGTTCGATTAAATCCTTCGGAATATTTTTGTGATAGCGCTGCATAATACGTAGTGATTGGGATTAGTATTAACTAATCCCATTCCACTAATGACGAAGGCCTTAAAGGGGCCTAAAAACTCGGTCACCAGGGTTGGCCACTTACTCATACGAGCTTGTTTGCTTATCTCACTATAACTCAACCGATTGACTTCGTTGCAACGGGGTATCCGAATGAGATTGAGGTGTTTGAATGGAATTATTTACTGGTTTTATATTTTTTTATGCATTTTTACTGCAATATAATTTTTGATAAAAATTAGGCTTAAAACAAAAGACGCGAGCTGCTTGCAGCTCGCGCGCCACGCAACCACTAGTCTCACTATAATATTATAAACGTGAAAGCTTAGATATTTAGATTTTGGTCTGTGTTTCAATCTCGCTGCACCTACTGGTCTGATTTGGCTGAAACTTGGAATATATAAAGTTCGTAACCTGGATTAACACATAAGCTACTTTTTATTCTAAATAATTAACTAGGCCGCGGCCGCAGGCGGAAGCTAAATTACAAACTATTATCCTTATGTACATTTTTAGTAACAATAGTCTAATCAAGTTAATTTAAACACCAACAATGTTATCAGAAGTCCACACGGGTCATTCAACTTATTGAGGTGACAAACCCAAAACAGGCACATGGCATACAAGAACTCTTTTAAAAGAAAAATGGGAAAATATGTATAGAATAGTTACCTGAGTCGACTGACACTTAGGAAATTTAAAAAAAACATTGGTATCAATTCTCTTGATGATTTTTTGTAAACTAACGTAATTTGACAGCACTATAAATGTTGCCGTCCCTTTCTCATAAACTGAAATGACAAGGATGGCTATAATTTTAGAGATGTCTTAGGTTAGTTGAGAAAATTATTTATCATGGTTGTAAAAAATATTGTCTGAATCCCAAAAACTTTTTATAATGTTTATTCGCAAAGCAAATAACGAAAAATATACAGAATTTACAATATTTACAAAATACACATGAAACAGTTGAGTTATCTACAAACAGTTGCAAACGATTTATAGATAGCTCAACTGTTCCAAATCAGTACCAATCGGAAGACAAAAACAGTATTTGTATTTTACTCTTTTTCGATTCACACCACGAGACTTTTACTAGCAAATGCTAATAAAGAAATATAAAAAGACTACTCGTAGTACGCATTTTGGAGCATTTCTTTTTGTCCCCATTCTTTGACCCCAGTCTGTATCATAGATTAATAACTGCTATCTATTGGGACAAAGCATGGAAGTAAAAAAACAGTATTTGTATTTACTTTTTTTCGATTCACACCACGAGATATTTACTAGCAGATACTAACTAATAAAATAATAAGGCCTACTCGTAGTACGCATTTTGGGGCAATTGAGGCATTTCTTTTTAACCCCATTCTTTGACCCAAGATACCTCTTAACGGCCGAATACTCAAAAACGAATTTATTAAGTTCATGCTTAAATTATTGCAATCTCTTACAAATGAGTACTAATGCTAAAGAGGCAGAGCAATTTTAAATGGTGTTTAAAGGCGTTGAGACATTTCAGGTCTCGATTTCTTTACATTTAGTTAATTTTGTTATTTATAGCTTTTGTTGGTTTTATCATAATCTTTTATGCAGTAACAATCACGGAAACGCAAAATTAAGTAATTATTTTGACGCAAACACCTGTAAATACGATAAACAACATTGAAAAAGACGCATTTTTCGAAGTAAAATGTCTAATAACTAATGATTCCCGCTGCTTTGTAATGACATTGTTACATTTTTAAAAACCGCATTGTAAGTGTGTTTAACAGATAAAGTTCTATCATTGCAAGTTTTAAAAAAATGTGGGACCTGGGTTCCATTCAATTTGTCCCAGACTCTTGAGTGACGTTTCAGTATTCGGCTCATAGACTAATGACTGCTATTTATCAGAACAAAGCATTAAACCAAGTCAAAACCCCACTGTGTAGTCATTCATTCAAATATTGACCATTAGATATTGTAATCCTACGTATTTTTACGAAAGGTCATTGGTCGGGGTGAATGGACGTACATCGGCCTTCCGAACATAATTTTAAATTTAGAATTTGTCATCATTACGGCCTTGAAAATACCTAGTGACGTAGTGACGTAGTGACGTAGTGGGCGGGCTTTTAGATCCAGGTTCGATTTCCACTGGAGTTGTTACAAAACTTGATTTTTATAAAGGCATGTACCTGGAGGCGCGAGTCAACTCCTTTAATGCCATCCAAAGGAGTCGTATCGCGAAGTTTATGTCCAGGGTCGGCAAGTGTAAAAATGCGGTAATAGCAAGTTTGTCGGATAGGCTCCTTCTGACAGGAGTCTATAAACGGTGGGTGCAACTAGCATCTTAGGTAGGTACCTAAGGTTACTTAGCTATGTTTTTTTATAGTAAGTACCTACCTATTCTTAGTTTTATTAAGTTTTATATTTCATTTTATTTTGTACCTACCTCCTATTGGATCATGTGTCTGAAATAAATATATTATTATTATTATTATAAATCTTTCCTAGAAGGGTAGGGTATGACTGTAAAGATAAAGATGAAGATAATTTATTTGCTAAAAAATGTGTAAATAAGGATGTTGTAGGATAATTTGGTGACAGAACATGTCTTACCGATTTTGGCGTGCAAATAGAGATGGCATGCTACAACTCAAAATGTTGAAGTAATCCGGAAATAGAAATACATAGTATTATAATACCTATGACGCCAGCAGTGGATTTGAAGAGGCACTGATTAAATGTAAGTATTATATCAGCAATCTACATAGTACAGGAATCGCTTAGTTTGGGACTAGAGAGCGTTGTGTTTATTCATTGTAGGTACATTATTTAACATATCGTATACATATTCTAGATGCTCTGTGAGATAGACAGTGTATTATTGCTAAAACTGAAAGATAGAAAGACGTTCTCTACATTTTGTAGTATTCTTTTTTCTAGCGACTCGTAACTCAATCTTCTTCTTAAATATATAAAACTCTTTTGAGGCTGACTGACAATCAACGCACAGCCTAAACTATTAGTCGTACAGGTATTAAATTTGGAGGGTAGTATCCTTATATAGTGTAGGGTTGCACTAACAAAGGAATTATGAAAAGTCATACTCCAAAGGGTTTCGAACGCGAGCAACGCCGCGGGCGACGGCTAGTAGCCAATAGGAAAGAAGCAGGGCTGCCTTTTTCTGGCCCCCAATCTCGCAAAGTTCAGTCGTAAAGCTCGATCTAGCCGTAGTATAGGTCATACGGTCAGTCACCCAGGAGGCAAGGATCGACGAACTTTAGCCAAATTGTGTCAGACATGACAACTTTAGGCAATCCATCTTGAAAGTAGGGAATTTCTTTTGACATTTATCTTTACAGTTCACAAATGGGGTGAATCGGGTTCGAGAGGGGTGAATCGTAATTTTTTTATTTTTTTTTGCTAAACTAAAAAAAACACACCATTCATACAAAAAAACAAAACGTTTTGTTTTTCCGTGTCGCGTAGATGCGATTTTTTTTTTTTTTATATTTCAAAAATATATCGCCAATATTTTTTTTTTAAATTTGGTAATTTGATTCTGTACAAAAAAAAAACATGAAAAATACCCGTTTTCGGATACCGTTCAGCATCAAGTTATATTTTAACGGACTGTGAAATAGTATTATTTTATATCACGAATATCGCGTGCTAGGTCAACGGCCGTGTTCTGGCCGTGGCCTTGGGGGCCAAGCACCTATGGAATTGGGGGCCATGTTACTACGGGTTAGGTTACCACAATACGAACTCCCTTTTAACCTATTAACGTATCAGTGAGATTTTATTGAATATAATTTAAAAGTTTAAAAAACTGGTAAAGCCGACTTCAATTTGATACGCCTTCATCATATTATGATGATGATGATGATGGTCGGAGATCATTGGGACTGTTCTATTGAACATAAACACAATTGAAAGGTCACAGGAAAGCAAAATACGCAATGTCGTGTACGCGGATGACGTGTTTTTTCCAGTTATTCATATTTAACTCCCAAACTACTGAATCGATTTTGATAAAAAAATTATGGGACCAATCCAGAAGCGTACCATTTTAGAAAAAAAAAGAATTTTTGAGACTGAGTTTGAGGTAACAAAAATTTTTTCATATTGTAGATTTTAAAGTAACTTTTTTTCCATTTCTTTACGATACGCTGTAGTGTCTGGGATATGTTTGAGTAGAGGTAGGATTGCCCAGAACGTATACGTACTTAATACTTCTTTAGTCAGTCGTACGTAGTCATGAAGTACCTACTCGTTACATAGTTCAACGACCTGAGGCGTGAACAAAAATACCTATAAAAACAAAGTACTATAGAATATGAGTAATAATTGTATTTCAATTGTTAGACACGGGATTGCTGCTGGTCAATGACCTTAACAGCTGGCATAGAGACTTTTTGCTAATCTGTGGTATTGGTAGCAAATTGTAGATTATCCTGTAACAGTTTTAATTTTTAAATAAGACTAGCATCATAATACACTACTCAAAGACCGCCCGTTCTACCTAATAGTTTAATCTTATTTTCTGTATAAGCTGTCGCCTGTCTGGTTTGTAAGGTAAGCTACTGTTACACATGCTAGAAAATAGCATGCTAATTAGCGTGCTAATTAGCATGCTCAATATTAGCATGCTAGTGAGGAGTTTACATTTGGTAGCAATAAGCATGCTAGTTTGAATCATGCTTCTGAATAAGCATGCTAAAAGCAAACACTCCAATACACATGCTATTTTATAGCGTGCTCTCACGCTCTCTGTGCACGCGCACCTGTCGCAAACGACTGATCGATCGATACTAGCATGCTCAATAAGCGAACCTGTACACACGCGCTAAAAGCACGCCCCCCTTCACCCGCGCTGCAGGTAGCATGCTCAAAAATCGACGGTCGTGCGATTTTCTAGCATGCTAATAATTAGCATTTCGATACACATGCTAAATGAGCACGTGCTCGCTAAAAGCATGCTTTATTAGCATGTGTAACAGTACAGTACGGCCGGCGGATCTAGACCGGCGTTAAGTTCGTTCGGAACGCTGCGCAGTAGTCACTTTTAGGGTCGAATTGGTGGTTTGTCTCGCCTGTACCTGCGCACAATTTCCGAAAGCGCAACTTCAGACCGGTCTAGATCCGCCGGCCGTAGTGTACCTGTATACCTACGTATAATAGAGTATTTTCATTCATTCATTCATTCAAAATATCACTGTATTGCCCTGTCTCTGTTTGATATTATTTGTTGGTAAAAGATGGATTATTGAAGCATTCATTAAACGCCAAGCAGGTACTCGTAACTGAACTAGCTAAAATGCCTGCCGAATCTGTTGTCATTTGTTTTCCTTGTTATGTAAGCGAAAATGACAATTAAAGCCAGCCAGATAAGAACTTATTTCTCACTTAGTTTTGAAGGGAAAATCCACCATTTTCTCTTCAAAACCAACGACAGTCGGCTTGACGAATGACTTGACTTGAATGATATTATTTTAAATACCTCACTTGACACTGACAAAAGTGTTTGTCGAAATGACGGACAGAGGCCATAAATAAAAAATATCTTTGGACATTACACACAACACCCTCTAGTCCCGAACTAAGCAGAGCTTGTACTATGGGAACTATATTGCTGATATAAATAAATAAATAAATATTCACGGACACTTAACACAACGCCTTCTAGTCCCAAACTAAGCAAAGCTTGTACTATGGGTACTAGATGGCTGATAGAATACATACATACATTTTTTTTTGTAAATACATACTTATAATACATAGAAACACCCAGACACAGAACAAACATCTATGTTTGCCACACAAATGTTTGTTCTTGGTGGGGATCGAACCCACGACCCTCAGCATGGAAGGCAGAGCTACTACCGACTGAGCCATGACGCCTGTCGAATAATAGTTATATACATTTTGTAAATAAATACTTATAATTCATGCATAAAAAAAGAAGAAGAAAAAGAAGCACTTATTTCCGTATCAGAAAAAATTCGATCCCAATTTTTCGTCAATTCCAACTCGAAATTCAGCTTGTTACATTTTCTGATTCCAAAATCAAAAGTTCGCTGGTGTATTCTAGTGTAACGACACCAATGAGTGTCACCGTGTTGAGGTCAATAAACCAACCCGTCCTTGAGGTTATTCCCTCCAGGGGTACGGACCTCTCACAATAACAGCTGAATCGATTCTAACGTATAGGCATTTTTGTTTCCGGTTGACAACCCCTGCAGACAGAAAAAAATAAAAAATATGGTGTACCTACGACTCAAAGAAAAAATCATAAGTCTTTATCGTAAACGTTCGATAAAGGTTGGGAGAAATAAAGTCATACTCTCTCTTTCTCTCTCTTCTAAGCAATTATTATTCTCATCTGATGGTGGGGTCTGCTTTCCTCGTTTTCTCTTTCCACTTCGCTCTATCCGACGCGTCGTATTGGGAAACATTGCAGGACGTAAGGTCTTTGTTGATCACATCTGTCCACTTCATCTTCGGCCTACCTCTTTTCCTGGACCCGGGAATGTCCAGAGTACAATTCAATTCATTTATTTCTTGCAAGCAAGTGATTTACATAATATTAGGTATATTAGGCAAATACACATTTATATACAATGTCAAAAATATAGAGTAACAGACTCTTCTCAAAAGCGTTATATTATGAATATAAAGCAATACTGAAATGAATGGAAATATTCGTAATAGGTTGGAATTAAGAACGCGAAGCGTTTTTTTTTATTCTTAGGTTATAAAAAATTTGACTAATCTTTTTTTAGAACCGAAATAAATTATAAATTAATAATAACTTTATGTGCATTCGTTTTTTATAAAACGTTTGTTTTTTTCAATATCAAATGTACGCAAAATAGTAACTATATAATTTATAAGTATAAAAAACTCGAAAAACCGACTTCAATTTGATACGCCTTCATTATCAAATGATGATGATGATGGCAATTCGGGACCAAACTGGAAGCATACCCTTTCAGATAAAAAAATAATTTTTCATATCGGTTCATAAATGACGGAGTTCTGAGGTAACAAACATAAAAAAAAATACAACCGAATTGAGAAACTCCTCCTTTTTTGAAGTCGTTTAAAAATCATATAAGGATGGAACGATCTAGACGTTTTTATGAGGTTTCTATCATCTACTATTTTGAGATACTGACTCATATTTTTTTGTGCAGTAATAGGTACTAGTAGATGATCACAATCACAAACGATAAATCTCTATTCGAAACCAATCCATTTAAAGACGTATTGTGATAGATGACATCGTCAAACAACTCCTCAAAATTTTCCAAAACGAAAGGTACAAAAATTGTTAAAAAACGGAAAACTTGAGAGAATTTCAAATAAAAAAAACAGTGAACTTAAAATAATAGCGAGAGTGAAATGAAATATTTCGATGAGCTTTTGTCAGAAGCGTGGGAAAAATGTCTATAGGCCGTTTAATAGTTTATTCTGCGTTGTATACCATGCTGTTTATAGTTTTTGATACGTCACCAGATAAACCATAGACCTATTGTTAACACAATAGGTCACTATTAGAGTTTTAAAACAATGGAGTAACATTTCAAAATTTTGAAAATGGAACGGAATGGGTTCAAAAACACGAACGCCATTTTGCCAACGCCATTTTTTTTTGAAATCATCCAAATTGATTACCGTAGATTTGAGGAAATGTAGTAAAAGCAATCAGTCAAATAAAAAAGAAAATTCTGAAACGCACATCAGACGGTTCTTGTAAGTTCAAACGAAATTCGTGTTAAAAACCTTAATTCGGCGTTCTGTAAACACTGGCATGTTTCCGGGCCTTGCACCTAATTTGGGGCATGTGTACAGTCTTGGCCTAGCTTAATTGTATTCGCGAGTTACACTTGTTTTTGTGACAGGCGACTTAGCGGCGCCATTTTGGATTTTTGACTAGATGAAGATGGTAGAATTTTTTTTTTAAATTCATTATAGGCATACGTATTACGTATACCTAATATCTACATGTCATATTACAAATTTCGAGCTTCGAGTGCTTTATCCGTCAAAGTGCCCGGATAAAATTAGATACTTAAAAATAATAATATTAATTAACTCCTTATAGGGGAGGGGGTACAATTAAATGATGGTTCTAGATAAATAGGCTATTGTTTCCATAACTAGGTTTGATACTTAGATATTTTTATAAAATAATATATTTATGCATACATTTAACAGAAAACAATGCAAATATTATATAAATAATAGTTAAATTGCATTGTTATATTAGTCAAATAAAATATCTATTATAATCAAGGTGAATTCGAACAAAAAAAAGATTAACACGTAAAACCCCATCACATTTTGAAACGTAGAGCAAGAATCCGCGCGCTTTTTTTTTTTTAAACCGGGAAGCTGCTGTTGGTTCTCGTATTCTGCCAGCCCACGTGGTGGGTCAACGCCTGCCCCACTGCGCAGCTGAGTTCGCTGAACTGACGCACAAACACGATACACGCAAGTGTGGGTACTGTAAGAATGCGACACACATGTACACAGGTGACTAATTGTAGTATAACAAGGTGTTTTATTATGAGTTATGGAGGCTTGAAAGAGTAAACGCTGGAGAAAAATCGTTTTAGTTGAATTTTTTTGCAATATTTCGTTTTTTTTGCGTATTTTTTATTACTCCACAATAAATGTTTGATAAATAAATAATGTGACATAAGTAAAAAATGTGGAAAAAGAAACCAAAAGTGAGCTTGAAACATTTCGACTTATGCCTGTTTTGTTTATCAGCTTTGTTTTAGTGTTAATACAAAATCTTTGAATAGATAAATTCAATGAGCAAAAAACCTTTAATACATCATTTCTAAAAAGGTAATGAACTTATAGAAATTTAAAGAAAATGACAAAAAAAATTAAGGAGCCTGCGAAGTACTGCGAAATGCGAACTATATATTAAATTAACCATTGCCTGTAGCATAATTCCTACCAGAGCCCATAGTCTAAGTTTTGCAAGACGCAAATGTATGGAGAAAAGTAGTTTACGTTGCACCAAACGATTTTCGTCTAAACAAAAATGCGAGTGCGACTTATACTTTTCGCAAATAAACAATATAACTCAGACTCGAGTTAATTTTCACTCGCGCGATGTTTTTCTTCACCCATTCGGTTAAAAGGCAGCCATTTTTAATATCTTAAAGGCAATAAAGTACTATTACAGATGTTACACTATTACTTCACCTACAGAATATAAAACTTTAATGTCTTCCCGTTGTCTATTAAAATGCAATTTCTAACGCCAACCCTCTTTATGTTACTTCTAATCTGTTTTGTTGATTAAATATTAAATATAAATAAATAATAATCAATATATATAAAACTCTTTGGAAGCTGACCTAGAATCAACGCACAGCCTAAACTATAAGTCCTAGAGGTAGACATTTGGATGGTAGTATCCTTATATAGTGTAGGGGTGCACTAAGAAAGGAGTTTTGAAAAATCGCACCCTAAACGGTCCAAAATTAGGGTCTAAGATTTTAACCAAATAATGCGTATGCTGCTACAACGCGAGCAAAGCCGCTGGCTACCACTATAGTAGGTGCCAAATAACACCGCAATACAGGTCATTCACCCACCTTTACCTCGATGTCGCAAAATTCAATTTATGTATGGTAAACAAACAGTACTACGAGATTCGAGCGATTACCGTCTTAGCGACAGGTTTGTATGGAAAGCGACAGAATTAGCCATTCATAAATTGAATTTTGTGACATCGTGGTGAAGGTGGGTGAATGACCTGTATTGCGGTGTTATTTGGCACCTACTATAGTAATCAATATTCTTGGGCATTATCACACAACGCTCTCTAGTCCCAAACTAAGCAAAGCTTGTACTATGGGAACTAGATTGCTGATAGAATAATTCTATGTTGTTGCCGATAGATTTAGGTTAAATTATATATTATGGCACGCATCAGCAGCACTGAATTCCTAAAATCTAGACGCATGGTATTGCCAAGTTCGGCAAAGCCAACCGTGTTACATAAAAATATCAGCGAGTGAAATTAAAACTTCTAGCGAGGATCTCTAGAGGTATTTTCTAGAGATATTAACTGACGGATGTTAGTAACGATGTCCGTATATAATAAAACGAGGGTATTAACAAACTACTAGGACTATTTATAGTTAAGTGACACTTTAAATCAAAGAATATGGAAAACTTGTACTAGAGTATGAGTTTTTAAAATAATAATAAGGTGCATTGGGGTAATTGCGAAAATGGGTATATTCCAAAAATCCATAAAATCTAGTAACATAATGCTATATTTTCCTGTTGGCAACATTGGTCTAGACGCCATCTTGATTGGCATCGCCGTGACAGTCCTATATATCCTCGTGCCAACAGGAAAATATCGCATTATGTTAATAGATTTTATGGATTTTCGGAATATACCCATTTTCGCAATTACCCCAATGCACCTTAACTAAAACTTTACAAAAAAAGTTTTTTTTGCATTTACACATTATGTAATCGACATTACATTGCCTTGGGCTGGAATACTCAAAAGTCATTTAAATTTGAGCACCACTTAAAATTGCTCTGCCTCAGACTGCCTCTGTTTGACATTACTCATTTGTAAGAGATGGCAATAATTTAAGCGGAACTTAAATTGAGTGGGGTTTGAGTGGCGTTTGAGTATTTTATTTGGCCATTATATGAAGCGCTCGTAACTAGGCTTGCTTAGTCAATCTTCACCGATTATCTAAGTTAAGCACTGTTCTGTGCGGTCACTATTTGGATGGGTGACCGTTAGTGGCATTTACATCTGAGTGCTTCCGTGCTTCGGAGGGCACGTTAAACTGTCGGTCCCGGCTCTAGCAGTCGTTAAGGCACGACGGAGGCCTTAAGGCGGCCTAAAAACTCCGTCACCAGAGTTGGCCACTAGCTCGTACGAGCTTCCTTTCTTATTTGGCGATTTATGACTTTAATGTGATGTGCATAAAGTTCTATGCTTAAAAGGCCTCAAATATAACCAGAAATCAGTTGCCATTTGCCATTTAATTTTGTTTATCATAGTAATGCTATAATTATGATAAGTTTTTATGTTGTTAGTGTTGTGCTGTTATCATCATCATCATCGTAATCAACAGCCTAACTGTACCCACTGCTGGATATAAAAAAAAAATCACGTACACAACGCCTTCTAATCCCAAACTAAGCAAAGCTTGTACGATGGAAACTAGATGGCTGATAGAATTTTTTTTTTTTTAGTAAATACATACTTATAACACATACAAACACATATATGCCTTGGCCCACTCATTTGCATAATGGGCTCGATGGATTTTTTTTTCCCATCCGGCCCACCTGTGGGCCGGCTGCCGGTGGGCTCGATGGGAATAAGCCTTCTTTTTTGGTACCACTCCTTACGTCCTCGTATGATATTATCTATGTAGGTATAGTGTATCCAAAACGAATGTCTTTTCTTTCTTTTCTTTCTTTCTTATTTATATTTTGTAACACAAAAAGCTTTGGATCAACAGTAACATAAAAAAAAACAAAAAGGTGTGAATAAAAAATCAATTTTTGAACGATCTCAATTTTAAATCGGGAAAGCAAGATTTGAAATTCAAATCTGAATTCGCACTGAATCTTAGTTTTGTTTTGTTGATCGAAACGCATATCGAGAAGCGACTTGCGAGATCTTTTGTATGAAAACCCGATAAGCGACGAGCTCTGTATGGGTATCGTTTTCTCATAAAAACCTGCCAGGTTTAAGCTTGGTAAGTTTCATGAACTGTTTTTATACTAAATCATAGGTATTCCGTGACTAAATAGTGACATTAGAACGTTTCAGCACGCTTTTTGCCGTCAAAAGCTTCTTGTTTTAGTATACCTGTAGCCACATCGCAGTTCAGAGCTTGCGATACGGGGGCTGCACAGAGCCCCGAGTCTGTGCATTGGATTTGACTTTCGACTCGAGTATAGCACACGCAAACACATTCGCAAAGCGAGAAATTTTGTTGGGAATTGCACAATTCCCAAATCTCGCGCTAGAGGCGCTTATCCGGTTTTCATACGAAATTTCTTGCTCTGCGAATAGGTACGTTTGCGTGTGCTATAATTGAGTCGAAAGTCAAAACAAATGCACAGACTCGGGGCTCTGAAGCCGGCATAGACGAGCCGATGAACTGTTTCGGCAGTTCGTCGAACGGGCGTCGAACCTAGCAATTTGATAACGCGCCCGATATTGATCGCCAATCCTTGATTTATCAGACGGTGTGACGATAAGACGTTATCCACTGATTTTTGCTTTTTTTTTCGGCCGGTTAGCAACAGCCCCCCATATCGTAAGCTCTGTGCCTTGATTACGAATAAGTGTGACAATCGCAAACGTATCGTAACTCTAGCGTATCCGAGATACACTGCGCGGTGACACTGCAACGGCTGGCAGTCGAGCTGGCATTGACGTGCAATATAACTCGAAAACGTTAACGCGGCTACTGTCAGATTTGTTCGTGATAGGTACTCTGAACTGCTTTCGCTGCCCAGCATAATGTCAAGCGACGTGGCTACAGATATACGAAAACAAGAAGCTTTTGACGGCAAAAAACGCGCTGAAACGCGCGATAATACTATTTAGTCACAGAATACCTATGATTTAGTATGATAACAGTTCAGAAAACCTGCCAGCTATTTCAGCCAGTACCTAACCTACCTATTTTGTTATGTATTTATTTGTTTCTTTTTTGCTAGAAATTTTATACCGCGCCCGATATTGATCGGCGATCCTCGATTTATTTGTCGGTGTTGCGATTACTTGCGATAAGTGATCGCAGCGATTTACTTTCTTTTTCTTGTCTTTTTTTCGGTTAACAACAGCATTTTCAGCCAGTAGTATTGCTTAAGGTATTTATTTGTTATTTTTTTAGGTTTCTATTATTATTTTATGTTGATTTGGCTTCCGCCTGCGTTGCTTTGATTTTTCGCGTCCCGTTGGATCCACATGCTTCTTTTTATCCTGAAAAATCAACGGTTTTTCAGGATAAAAAGTAGCCTATGTGTTAATCCTGGTCACGGACAATATATATTCCAAGTTTCATCCAAATCGGATCAGTAGTTTTTGCGTGAAAGAGGAACAAACATATATCTATCCATCCTTTATTATTACGATACAACTACCTAACCTACAAAAACAAAGGCCATAGAAACCACATTTTTTTAATTTTTTTTTTAAAAAAGTATTTATTTTAAAATACAATAAAATAGATAAATAAAAAAAAAATTATAATGTATGTGGTGCCATTCACATTCTAGCTATTTTGAGGTGCTAGTGAAATTATATGAGAAAACAATAACTTTATACTCTAACAATGAGATAATAAGCATAAGCGTCCAAAAACAGACAGTGTACTGACCCTAATCGTACTCAAACTCGTAAAATGACATAAGTGTTCGAATTCGCGTTGAAAAGGGTCACTCTAGTTCAAACCATAGTTCATAGTTCGTTGGACGACCGCGATACGGCGCCAAATCTGAAATTCGATTTCTGAAACACCCAAATTCTGAATAAACTCCTTCCGTTCTGAATTCAAAAATCGTGCTTTGTTTTTTTTTGAGGTAGAAACTGGCGCCAGTCGTGTTAAATGTCAAATCTTTAGTAGGTTGCTTATGCCAAATGTCAGAATGATTTAATAATATCTATTATAATATGTATTATAATATAAGGGATTTTAATAAAAGATAAAAAATCAATCCGCTGATTTGCGTTCGTTATACCTACCTTAGATATTGTCCGAATCGTCACAACAAAAATTATTAAAATCAAATGTGACAATTGGGACAATTTGTCCCAAAATATTTTGTCAGAATCGTCACAAAGTCAGATATTTACCTATCAGCAGCAGACTTATTTAGAGTTATTTCTTGTCCAGACTTCTTTTTGAAAGACGCAAAGAAGAAGAAGCAGCAAGTATTTATTCCAAAGATGTAAACGTGAATAATAAAAGCAACTAATATTACTTCTGTGATATAATCGGTTAAACATGAATATTAAAAAAAGAGTAAGGCTCATTGTAATCCCTAGCATGATATTATACAACCCGAAAGATCTCCAATAGGTTGTATAAGGGTTTGGAGCACAGCCTCGCACGAGGCTTTCTCCGATAATTCAAACGCCGGAACAAGTTTCACAGTTTATTGGAGAATTATTTAGCACATAAAAAATGCACAGGAAAAAATACCGTGTCGGTCGGTAGCGTTGTGTGTGCCAGACAATCGCCGACCGGAATGGAGCATGTTGCCAACCTAAGGCCAAACCCTTAGTATGACAACATCACAAAATAATCTGTCCGTTCGGACACGCCACAAGGGGTAGTCAGAGACATGTATGTAACTTGCTTAGTAGTCAGGTTATCATTCGATACATATTTTATGGACGCTAACTTCTGGTACAAAAACTGAGTTCCTTATTTGTAATGTCAGTGAAGCGACTAATGACATATCTTAGAAACTAAGGCTGTGGTCTTATTAGGCGTATAGTACGCGGCTGATTGCCTCCCCATATATTGTACATGAAGCGGTCATCGATACATTGCAAACTACGCACTATACAGTACGTGTTGTAATTGTAATTGGTAACTTGGTACAAGTACGGCAGTTTGTTAAGTTTCGATAGCCGACTTATTCAGTCGGTGGCTGGCATAACACGCACTGAAAACTTATTTGTCAGAGACCCAGTGTGATCAATGTAGGTTAGGATCGGCAAACTGAATGGCAGTGGGTGGGCCATATTTCCCGTAGAACCGTCAACCGCCAAGAAAACGAATAGGCAAGCAAGCATATCCACTCCAATTTCAGAATCAGCATCAAAATTATTTATCCATGAGAATCACATGGAACATTTTAGATTTTTTTCCGTTAGTAATAGGTGATTCTAGATGCCAGTTTCTCGCGATCAGAGCCTAGAAGACCTGACAAGAAACTTACAGTCTAGTTCCTACCGTTTTTTGCTGTATACTCAACAGCCAATAGTCAGTCGCTAACTATTAGTTTAGTGGGACTGCAGCCTAAGGTCTCTACAAAGTAACATTCTCGAATTAACTGTGCGAGTCAATTGGCACGTACACAGATCCCGCTAAAGCTGCCAGGTTGTACAGTTCGGTATGACAACATGTTTTGAAATAAAAAAAAAATATTGTCAGTGAAGTTAGTAAGGAAAAAAAATAATTGGTAGTTTTTTTAAACACATCATTTGCGATTCATTCTCATTTCTCATAGCTGTATTACTTATAATTTACATTACGATAAATTCAATAATTTTTTTAACTCTTTGAAATATCTTTCACTGAGCAGTGAGCAGCTTAAAATAAATAGTAAACTTAGTACTTATTACTGAATAAAACCCAAGAAGTAATAACGGCATATTTAGAATTAATACACTATTGAATAATCAGTTTTTTTATGAAAAAAGCTATAGTTCAACTGTCATTATTTCTGTGTTCAGCAAGAAAGTTAAAACTATAATTATTTTGGTATGTATTGTGTGAATAAGAATAAGAATCATTTATTGTAAAACTGTGTAAAAAAGAGATCTTAAAGATAGAGCGTTTCAACAGTTTACCCACGCCGGGCGTACAATACTTTACTTCTATTTTTATAATTTTATTATAAGTAGGTACTCACCTAATGCTATTTTTATAGTGAGGTATTATTAACGAATAAAAACTTAATAGCTTACTGTGAAAGACTGTTCAAAGTTAAATTGTGTTTAAGTCTCGTTATAATTTAAATGTCAAAACAAACCATAGATTAATCCAAGTTCGTTCTTAGTTTGACAATGGTATCGATTCGGTTGTTGCATTTTTCTAAACTAACCTAATTTGACAGCACTAAAAATGTTGCCGTCCCTTTCTCATAAACTGAAACGACAAGGACGGCTATAATTTTAGTGCTGTCAAATTAGGTTAGTTTAGAAAAAGGCAACAACCGAATCGATACCAATATTTGTCATCGATTGCCATTTTCGGGCGATATTGTGCAACACGACACGACTAATGCAATGAGTTCAGTGACTTGTGAGGTGGCATTGTAAAAAACAGTCCAATCATCAAGGGATTACACATTCAGCTGCTGATTCGAAACTTGAATTGGATTGTCAAAAATATTAAGAACTGTCATGATGACCAAAAGGAGAACCATTTTGTTTGATTATGTAGGTAAGGTAAGGTATCATTTGTCCAAATTATTTTTAGAGACAAGACAATGCAACAGTTTAGGTATTTTTCATTTATTATTAGAAAAGAAAACATAAGTTTGCATTATATGTTACGATTTTACAACTAAGCTGGATCTCCGGAAATTTTGCTGGATACCTTAGGCATAAACCTTGAATTCTTAGTTAAGCAAAGTTTCTTTTCGTTGCAGGATGCATTATATTTCTAAATGGAAAAAAATAAGTAAAAACTCCTAAAGGTAACCCTTTATTAACCTCTTGCGTGACAATAAAACAAAACGAAATATCGTGCGACTGCAGACATAATCACAAAGTGTCATATTTGACACCTCGTTATGTCAAAACGCCATTTTTGTCAAGTAATGTTGCGTGCCCATAATGGCATGTGGGCCGCATCTTTCAATTCCAATTTCGAAAATGAAGATATTCGTTTATGGGCGTGATTTTGACAATGACAGTGACACTTTTAAATGTAATTTGGCGGCAAAGAAAAAGCCCTCTTGCCAAAACGTCGGTCAAAAACCCTAATTAGTTACGTGTTTATTCGTCATTCTTGTGACTATTAGGTAGTATGAATAAGAAAAAGTATGTTGGTGTTAATTTGACAGGTGTCATTATTGATTGCGTTGTAATTTGAATGAGTAAAAGAACTTAGATTATGTACGCTTTTGTTATTGGTCATTCAACTGTTTATTGACTCGTTTATTCGATTCGTTTATTTTTTATATATAAAAACTAAGAACAAAAATTCTACTAAATTTTTTCGACAAAATTTTCAAGAAAAAGAGGTGATAAGAAAAGATGTGGTGAAACTTACAGTCGAAACAAAGTTTAGCAGATAGGGATTAAATTTTTAGAATAGAAACAAATTGAATACTTTTGTTTCGCCTTACCTTTGCCAATCTGTAGGTAGGTATTTATTTAACTAGGTAAGTAGTTTGTAAGGTTTGATAATAAGAATAAAAATCATTTATTGTAAAACTGTGTAAAAAAGAGATCTTAAAGATAGTGTTTCAACAGTTTACCCATGCCGGGCGTACTTCAATACTTAACTTACTTATAGTAGGTATATCTTTTATAATTTTATTATAGGTATTTACTCTTACCTAATGCTTATTTTTTATAGTGATGTAGAATCAAAAGAATCAATATCAAAGCAAAGAAAAAACAAGAAAATCAGGAACAAACCGCGCCGTTTTCAATCATTTACTTTTAATGGCCGACAGATAAATTAATTGTATATTAAAATTAAAAGTACTTTGAGCACGTGTCGTCCAAAATCAATAGGTCGTTACCCATGGAGGGAAAGAGGTGACGTCACACAGTCTGTCTCACTCCCCCGCAAGGTCGGCGTCTCCTTCCGTAGGTTATTTGCTTTCCCAGTTTTCCACACTTTCAGGTTCAAGATCTTCCTGACACTGGTTCCTTCTTGGTTTATCTGTTAGGTCAACGATCGGGTCAAGGTATGGCCTTGTGGTCACCAGAACCAGTGTGGTAAAGGGTTTAGTCTCCGTATTACAACATTGTTGAAATGTTAATTGTTATATTATTTTTGTTTGGGTATATTCTATTTGTTTTAGTGCAATGTGGTTGCATTTAAAAAAATATCGGTAATAGAGACACATTTCGTAGTAAGTATATATTTCCAGTCTTCCCCAAGTCATAGATTTTTGGTTATATTGAACTCCAATGCCCAGTTTAAGGTGATTGACCTAGGCCAGGAAAAATGTTTAGAAAAACATTACTTGGCTGCAACTTTTTACCGTCCTCAGTATTACTTCGCAATTTCTTTATTTATAGCTGTCAAAAAGCTATATCATTTATATGTTTAAAAACTTGCAAAAACCCACTTCAATTTGATACAGTTTCATCATCAGATGATGAAGATGATGATGACGGGGGTTCATTGGCTATTGATCATAAACACCATTGAAAGTTCACCGGAAAGCAAACTACCTACGCAATGTCGTGTAAGTGGATGACGTGTTTTTTCCAGTTATTCCTATTTAACTCCCAAACTACTAAAACGGATTTGATAAAAAAATTATAGGACCTATTTAGAAGTATACTCTTTCAGATAAAAAAATATTTTTTCGAATCAGTTCATAAATGTCGGAGTTATGAGGTAACAAACATAAAAAAGAACTCAACCGAACTGAAAACCTCCTCCCTCCTCCTTTTTGAAGCTGGTTGAAAAAATTTGAAGCTGGTTGAAAAAAAAAAGATTAGTAGCTGAAATCTAAACGACAAAAGTGTCACTATTGCATCGATCGGTACTTTCTGTGTCCTAAATAAGAAACTATTTTCAAAGCTTGCAAAAGTGTTATAGCTAGTGGCCTCTACCTACAGACTGGGTTAAATCAGTAGGTAAGGTTTGAAGACTACGGATTTAGTTCTATTATGAAATAGTTCACTAGTACTCTACTAAAGTGTTATACCTACCACTATGACAAAACAAAATTGACGATTTAAAATTATGCAATAGTTCACTATTGCTCTACTAAAGTGTGGTTATACTGTCACAAGTCAAAATATTTGTCGATTCAAGATTATCGACATAAAATTTAATGAAAAAAAAAGTAAAAAAAATGTGCTTATTTAAAAGATTGAATAAATAAAAGAATAGAAGTAAATAAAATTACAGTCTTTATTTGTGGTTGACAACACAATTTTCCTGGGTCATTGACCGGTTCACATCGACTCTACTGCTCGCTAAACGCATTTGTTTAATTCTATTCGACAAGTTTTATACACAACAATGTAATAATAACACTTGAATGAGAATTATTCTTAAAATTCAAATATAAAAACTTGACCTCGAAGTTTCGTAAGGGCTTTAAAAATAATAACAAACTTTAAAAAGAGTATTGCGTGAGAAATTTGAATTTGGAATGTAATATTTGTATTCAAACGTTTTGAATTTCGAATGGTGCGTTGCCAAAATTCGCAGCCAGGAAAAGCAACGTAACAGCAGCGCTCAGAGATTCCACATTCAAAACTAGAGTTCAACAGCATTTCACCGAAATCTACTTTGTTTGGGTCCCCGGGTCAACGAACCGCTGTGACGCTGGCGTGTCTGTGTGCGCGCGCCGCTACGTCCGTACACGCCTTCGACGCACGCACACACGCACGCACGATCCGAGCACTCACCGAAGTACAATTTTGTTTCTTAATTACCGTACAATTACTTACATTTTTCTACTTTTAATTCAAGATTCGGGAGGTTAAGAGGTGTCGTTTCGCGTTCGCGAAGAAATTTTCCCTTAAATATTTGTTTTGAGGGGGGGAGAGGAAATTTTTTCATAGGTCCGCAACGCGCCCCGAGGCGACTGAACTATCACTAAGAGCTAAGTTGATTATTCGGTCGGAATGAAAAAATATATAATTTTTCGTGAGCCTGGCCGAAGATTCGTCAATGCGTCAGTCACGATCGGGCCGTTCTGGCGTCAACATCTTTGAGCTTGCCAGCCGTCTCTTACCGAGTTGTGCACAACCTATAGTACAATGTTTTAACGTACAAATTTTTACAGCAGTGAGGTGAACGCATCTTATTATTTTTTTCTACAAGTGACAGTGCCTTTGTGAAAATAGTGTCCGGATATATTTTTACTTTTGAAAATGAAACGTGGTGGTGAATGACAACATATAAAAATCAAACAAATTATTGAAATCAAATAATTATTTTGTGTTCGACGTAATTTAATATAAAGGTTTTGGATAACTGAGCTGGGTTCGGTTAGCTAAAACTGTCAGCTCTTCAAAATACTAATTGGCATTTTTTGTTTTACTAAAATAAAATTTTCCTTTTCAAATAACTGCTTCTTTCTGCTCTGATTTTCTCTTTACAGATTTTGTTTCACAAATTTTGATAAAGAGCTATAAATAACTAGCACCGTGCAATAAGGGAACAAGTGAATAAAATAACAATAAAAATAAATAGTGCCTTATTATAATGTTTTAAGACGAAAGAAAACAACAAAAAAGTAACCACGGAGACAAAATGCCAAAAAACTTGCTACACTTCAAAAAATTAATACCCGAAATAAACTTCGCTAAAAGAAACCTTACATCGCCTCTCGGCCTAAACATATTTATCAGTTAAAAAGTTGGTGCTTCATCAACCAAGTTGAAGAAACAATCCCGGGAGTGCCATTGTTCTAAATTTATGGTCATTCCATCTGCCTTACCGACATAGTCGAGTCGATTTCAGAAAAACCGAACACCAAATCAGTGATACTAGTTAAGCCGCAATGCGAATCGGATTCGTATGGCAGAATCATTGGCAAGTAACATAAAAAGAAGAAAAAATGAATAACAGCCAGTTTCAAGAGTTGTTTGGGTCGCAGTGGCCGCCTGACCCTCATTCATCGGCTAATACGCACGTGCATCCGAATCTGCAGCAGGTGAAGCAGGAACCTCACTCTGATATGCAGAGAATGATACATAGTCAGATGGGGATGGATATATCAGGATCTGTGGCGGACAGTACGTCTCCACCTCCGGGGAGTAGCGATGGAATGTTCGGACCTGGGATTAGTGGGATGTTCATGGACAAGAAAGCCGCAAATTCTATCAGAGGTAATCTAAATTTAAGTCTCTGCATGAAACGACACAACAAAACTATTTCCTGATCGATATAACCTAGGAATTTTCAAGAAAAGAGTGACTAGGTGGATTATAGCTAAGCGTGCTCCACCTAAGGCTGCAGCTACACTTACCACCAGGTGTGCTGGCAGCCAAACGCTTAGCTATAGGGACTTTAAAAAAAAACTTAATACTTGAAATTGAATACTGATCTAACTAAAAAAAATAGGAATGTAGATTTTTATAGACGCTTTCTTCTTTGAGTAAAAAGGTCTGAAATCGATTATATGTACGAATGCTAGTTCGATTTTCAAATCTATTCGAGTCAATTTAAGTCAATCGAAATCCTTTATTCTTTCCCAAATTTTTATTCATACCACAACAGAATAAATATAATTTACAAACCAAAACGAATTCTATTCCTAAACTCCGAAGTTCTATCATACTTTTTACTTATTGCCAAATGTTGACCTCGACGGCTGGTCAATGACCTTCAGCTGTAGTGTGGTACCTACCAAAACTATCTGAACTCTATGGTCCTAGTATAGCGTGGCGTGAGGCGCAGACCAGCGGGCCTAGGATGCGCAGTAATGCGCACGCGAGATATTTGTCATGTCGTTCTGTCAAAATGTACCTTAACATTTTGCACCAGTTTCTGAACTATTGCATTATCTGTGGTAAAGTTGTCCAGAAATCGCGCCTTTGAATTGAATCTTCAACTTTTGACATTTCTGCATGACTATTATCTCGTCCTCAGAGAGGTACGACGACTAAAAAGTGTCAAAACTGTACATTATGAAGGCGCGTTTTATCGACAACATTACCACAAATAATACAAAAGTTCAGAAACTGGTGCAAAATGCTTAGATTTTGACAGAACGACATGAACGACAAATATCTCGCGGGCGCATCCTAGGCCTGCAGCTCAAGTTGACTTGTTACAGTCGCTAGAGAATAGAAAACTAGAAATATGGAAAAAGTGATTGAACAAGCAGATGCCCACATGTAACCTCTGCCCATAACAATACATTACCACACTGAACCCGTTCACTATGGACGTGCATTGAAATACATTGCACTGGCCCCATTACTCTGAAATAATTGCACCGACGTATGCGAATAGTCACTTGACTTATCGTCGAGATATTATATTATTTCCTTAAATTTTATTTATTTATTTATTTATTCAATAGGCAACGCCAACAGCGCACTTAGTTTACAATACAATAATCACTTTTGAAAACCTTATTCTATAAAATGTGTGCCAATTACAGGCATGCACAGTATTTGCAATAATATTAAAATTACTGCTACAGAGAACAGCAAAAAGGAAGCTTCAATTAAGTATTTACAATTAAATAAAAACTAAATGAACAAAAGATAGAAACAAAAAAAAATGCTAAAAATCTTATACATTTTGATCAATCCCTATGTTTGAGCAATTGAAGGGTGTGAAGACTGAAGTTAGCAGTTTGAAGACCTATTAATTAGCTCGAATAAGTGATATAACTAAGTAAACATTAGTATCATTGTTTTTATAAGTCAAAAACTCTATTTACATTTGCATACAAAGTCCTTAGATATTTGAACAATGCTGTTCTCTATACAAATTGACTTTTTATCGTTTCCAATGAATAATTATCATACGTTAGTAGGTACTCTCTATTTCGAAATAGCGATGTTAGGCGCCTGTTGCGAGACAGTTTTGATCAACAAGGAAAACTTTCGCATAGGGAATTGATTTGGTGATGAAATTTTTAGTATGCAGTGGCCAGGGGACTTTTTTCTTTAACTTTAACACAGTGCATCGATCTCTAGGTCTTATCAGTTTTGACAATAAATTTCATCATCCAGCTCTTGGCTTCTGTCAAATTTAAGGGTAAATTCACCACACAGTGCGTGAATCGGTATCTACGAGTAGGTATGTAATTATTCAATTCGATCGTAAATTCAAGGTTTCAGCTCCTGATTTCTGTCAAATATAGGTTTACATTTCTCACACAGTACATGATGTTTAGGGGCTGTCCCTATGTCCTATAAATTTTGACAATAAATTCCAGCATCCAGCTCTTGGCTTCTATCAAATTTAAGGTTAAATTTACCACACATTCACAACACACAATCGGATTTTTTGTTCGTGGAATGTTAAAGAAATCCCAACATATTAAATCTTAGATTTTCGGGGACTGTAATTGAATGGAATTTAATTGAACGGGGTCATCAAACGAATTCCGGCATTGGCCAGTCACGTTCACGTAAATTTTCAGTTATTACCCTATTTATCACAACAACCAGCATAAAACCAAATACTTGAAAATCTCACAAAAAAAATTTCCGTAACGAGAAATTTTCACGCAGCTAATTTAAATTTCCTGTCAAATGAAACGTCACTTTTCCTTGAACTCTATCGTCACGTACGTCAGATTTGACATAGTTTTATGACATTCTTTGAAATTAATATAATCATCTTCCTTTTGACCTAAAAACCTGATTTTGTAGTTCACTGCCTTTACACAAACAAAACATGACAAGTTAACATTTCGAAAAAAAAAAACATAAAAAAGCTGAATAGTTCAGTTTATTTTAATTTTAACAGCATTATAATACCTAATATATTTCTTCAGTACATAATCATTATAATTTTTTATCATA
Organism: Eulithis testata; assembly: GCA_947507515.1. Classification (NCBI taxonomy): domain Eukaryota; kingdom Metazoa; phylum Arthropoda; class Insecta; order Lepidoptera; family Geometridae; genus Eulithis; species Eulithis testata. The sequence continues at coordinate 3,405,373 of OX382221.1, forward strand.
AAAATGACAAAAGCATAAAAGAGGTTTTTGAGTTATGACTCTATTGAACGGAGGTGTGATATTTCATTCGTTTTAAGATTGCATCTTAGGACTTACTAATTTGAAATTGGTAATAACGGTCTAACTCAAAAGGCCTCTTTTATCTTCGTTCCAAATTACATTTAAATGTTTGTGTCCCACATTATATTTTCCGCAATTAACTTAGTTTTTCTTTGTCCCTTATTTGTGTTAATCGTACAAAAATGTAGGTTAAAATTACAGAACACGCTTGCGATTATAACACCCAAATTCATACTCTATATCCATTACAATAAGAATGTAAATTTGCTTTTGAATAGATTGCAATTTGTCAAACGATATTTGAAAAGATAATGTCTAATCCGGCATTCAAGAACCATTCTAATCCCTGCGCGATAGAGTTCAAATCTTTAAAGTTCTATTGAAGTTTTGATGTTCCGTTGTTAAGGCTATCGAGCACGTGTAACATTTAAGGGGTGAATGCACTTGTCTTTGCACTTTGACATTACGCGGTGTTTGTACTTGTTCTTTTGTATTTTTTTGATGACTTACAGCCGAATACTCGAACGCAACTCAAACCCCACTCAATTTAAGTCCCGCTTAAATTATTGCCATCTCTTACAAATGAGTAATGTCAAACAGAGGCAGAGCAATCTTAAGTGGTGCTCAAATTTGAATGACGTTTGAGTATTCGGTTGTTACTGTGTTTCCGTTTTTAAACAAATTGAAGGGATTCGAGTTCTGTCATTTTTTGTAGCAATATTAGCACTTGTATTTTAATAGTTTTTCTTGTTCAATTTTGGTGGAATTTTAACCAATAATACTTGAATATCCAAATAGTGTAGGGGTGCACTAAGAAAGGAATTTTGAAACGTACACTCTAAAGGGTCTAGAACGCGAGCAACGACGCGGGGGACGGCTAGTTTAGTATAAAACAGTAATATAATATGCCATATTTAGGATTACATACAAAAATTAGTGCAATAACAGGTCTTGTTAAAATGTCGTAAGAGTAATTTCGGAGTCATACGGAATCGTGTTACTACCGAGTTGTACAAAGTTGGGTTCAAGGTTGTACTAATTTCAGAATTCGTTCACCTTTTACTAGGTACTTAGGGCGGCTGGTACACTCAAACCTCATAGTTCACTCACTCACACCTACCACACTAAATATAAGCAGGTGATCTACCACATTGCCTCACTGAACGCTACTTTCGTCCACTGAGGACGTCTCCAGTGAGGCAACCATCAATTTTAAATTTTGGTTATCTATTGATCACAGCATTCTTTAACTTCAAAATGCCTAATTCAACTTGTAAGTAATTATATTAGATTATATTTTATAAATAAATTCTCAAAACTTATATTATCTGTTCCCTGTGTGTAAACTATTTATTTTACTCTGTGTTTTACCTACTTACAAAAATAATTTCAGATGTGACTCAAAAATCCAATCAAATTTTTCTTTTTATTTTGTTTTAATATGTTTCAAAATTACTTGCACCTGGTCATTTTTTTAAACTATGATAAGTAAGGATTTTTCAAAAACTTATAGAATAGACTAATGTGATTCAAACCAGCTACTATTATTAAGGACATCTGGTTTATTAACCTTTATTTACGTCATTTATTCTTTTTTTAATTTCCTAATTCCCATAATATCCTCAAAAATATATTTGGAAATATCAGGCAAGCAAGCACAAAAATCGACACCATTTTGTTTTTCTTTTTTTTTGCATAAAAAGTGTTACGGTACGGGATTCAGAAAAGGCGGTAAACCCAAACGTCCACTAAACTGTCAATTATCGCCCCAAAGTACCCAAACTGGGGTGACATGTAACTTGTCACTTAATTAGACCTGCCTGAAATAAAAGTGACAGCGGTGTGACGTCACTGTGACGTCACGGGTCAATGGCCGAGGGCGTCACACGCGGAAAATTCGAGTGTTTTTTCAAATGAGGTAATCTTACTGTCTTGGACCAATGGGTGCCTTCATTAGATTTTTTTTAACAGACAAAATTGAGGTGCTCAATTCGGTTACTGTATTTTTTCTTTTTTAATGTTTTTTTTAATGTTTGTAATTTTTTTTCCTTTATTTGTAAACTGATTTAATTTTTTTAAAATCTGAAATGACATATTATTATTATAATACTTCTAGATTGGTCCTTTAAATTTTTATCAAAATCGATTCAGTAGTTTGGCTTTTAAATAAGAATAACAGGGAAAAACACGTCATCCACGAACACGAGATTGCATATTTTGCTTTCCTGTTACTTTTCAGTGGTGTTTACAACCAATAGAATAATCCCAATGAACTGCTATCATTATCATCATCTCTTGATGAAGTCGTATCAAATCGTAGTCGGTTTTTATTTTAAACTTATAAATTATTTCAACTGAAACTTCTTTAGGCGCGATCGGCGTGTAGAGTAACACTTGACTCTACAATCGATAATACTCTTCATTCGTAATGTTGCGTTTAGATTAGGTGGCATTCGGCAGGGAAGTAGGCATGAGCATAGTCTCTCTAAACACGATCATTTGTCTGTTTATGCCCTGGCTCTCTAATACCGCGTTCACACTATGCCCATGCCGCTGCCGGCATTATTTCCGCGGACTTATTGCCACAACAACATCGCCCTTATTCTCATTAGAGAGCTAGGGCATGAACTTGGGCCGGGAGCCGGGACAGAGGCATGATCGTGTTCACACTATGCTCGTGCCCACTTCCCTGCTCAAGTCCCTGCCGACTGCTGCGTAGTGTGAACGCAACGTTATAGCGCGTGCAGACTATGCCGAAGTGGGCAGGGACTTGGGCAGGGAAGTGGCGTGAACACGAACATGCCGCTGTTCCGTCTCCCTGCCCAAGTTCATGCCCTAGCTCCGTGAGAATAAAGGCGATGTTACTGCGGCAATTAATCGCGGCAATTAATCATTCCGGAATTAATCGCGGCATTCATGCCGCGATTAATTCCGGAATGATGCCCACTTCCCTGCCCAAGTCCCTACCCACTTCGGCATAGTGTGATCGCGCTATTAGATTAGGCGGCAGTGGGCAGGGAAGTAGGCATGAGCATCGTCTAAACACGATCATTCCGGCTTGTGCCCTTGATCATGCCCTTGCTCTCTTTAAGAATAAAGGCGATGTTGCTGTGGCAATAAGTCCGGAATTAATCGCGGCAATAATGCCGGCAGCGGCATGAGCTGCGTGTGAACACTAAATTAAGTTACAATACCCTTAAAAAAATATTTTTTAATACAAATGTACTAAATTTTTCAACACTGTGTATTGTATTTCGATTGTAAAACTGAAGTGTTGACAGTAGATCTTATTTCTTACCATGACTGAGCTTTAAGTGGCTTTTGAAGAGTGGTTCTCATTTTCATCAATCATTTTTTTATGGCATCTGAAGGACTTTACTACGGCATGCGCCATACCGAACTATTGGGCCAGTCAAGATCAGATTTATTCTAGTTTCGGACTACAGGTCTCTCGTCCCACTGGGACGAAACACTACCCTGCAACTTGATAATATTTCGATTCCTTTTTTTTTTTTATTTTTTTATTTAACCGATTGTGCCCCACTGCAGGGCAAAGGTCTCTCCCAAAATTTTTCGCTGGTCCCAATTCTATTACGATTGGGACCCAAATTCTGTTTGTTTCATAGAGTTATTCTAATTCCCGACTACCGATATGTCGTCCCACTGGGACGAATGACTACAATTCAACTTTATCTAATATTTTATTACAATTTTGGTCCCAGATTCTGTTTGTTTGTTACTAACCTAATTTTTGTATAGATATAAGTCTAACTACATATTGCGCTATAAATATTCAGCTTCCTGGAGTCTTCTTCTTCAATAATGGCCTCTGTCTGGCGTTTAGACAGTCAATTTTGCCAGTGTCAAGTGAGATATTTAAAATAATGAACCTACATTCAGTGAAAGCACTCTACACACATTTATTCCAATGGCTCACACCCTATAAGTAGCTCTTGTTTATTATAGAGGCAGCTATTTCTTTGGTAAATTATCATTTCCAAAATTTTTTAAGCTATTGCATAGCTTCTATCACGGGCCTTGAGCGTGGAGACCGAATCCAGAAATTCCGTAACGAAAATAACCTAACACCCCCCACTCCGACCGGCACAGCGGTGATACGACAAAAAATGCTATGCAATAGCTTTACCGCGGCAGTCTCCGAGTGCCACACGTTTTTTTTTTTATTATAATTAAATATATATTTTTTAATGGAAAGAATATGCAAAATTATTAAATGTCAGTGTCATACCGCAATATTAATGAATCACGTCTTCAAGAATTTGATTAGTCATTGACATGTAATTTCTTTGAACTGATTTTCTATGTCAATATCCTTATATGAACTTTATTTAAACTGTAACTGTTCCGTGCTGTGGGTCGTGGGTTCGATCCCCACCAAGAACAAACATTTGTGTGGCAAACATAGATGTTTGTTCTGTGTCTGGGTGTTTCTATGTATTATAAGTATGTATTTACAAAAAAAAATGTATGTATGTATTCTATCAGCCATCTAGTTTCCATCGTACAAGCTTTGCTTAGTTTGGGACTAGAAGGCGTTGTGTTAAGTGTCCGTGAATATTTATTATTTATTATTATTTTATGTAAACGAAAAATGTTAGTATAATATGTTTAATCTGTGTTATACTAGGAGTAACTGTTAGCTATGCTACGTTGCTAAGGATCCACCAATAGGAATCGTTTAATATGAAAACAAACGATCCCTATTGGTGGAAGTCAAACACATGATTAGCTTAGATTTGGTGGAAATGCATAAAAGCAAGCGTACTTGGTTGGTTTCTTTGTAAAAGAGTTTGAAAGGAAAAGTACTACCACCTATTTTTTGTCGACAAGCGGTGATTGTCTCAGTGATGTTCGCATTCGATGTTTCGGGGGTCAAGCAAGAACGGGGACAGGCAATTCCATGCAAAAAAAATCCATTTGCTACACATAAATATTATAAATGTCAAAGTTTAGATGTTTGTGTTTTAATTACTTTGAAACTAACTGGCCCGATTTGGATGAAACTTGGAATAGGTATCATACCTAAATGTAGTTCGTAACGGTTAACAACACAGGCTATTTTTATCCCGGTGAATCATCAGGATCAAACGGGACGCGGACGAAGTCGCGGGCGAAAGCTAGGTCAGACATAAGTCTGAATAATACGCTATATCATGTCATTGACATTTGTAATCAGTCAAAACAGTATTATCTCTTATCTACTGCACAATCCATACGTAATACCTACTTATGACGCGCAGTGACGTCACAGATCGTTGACCTCAATCTGTTTTATCGTGACCTCGAGTCTCGGTTTGACATAATTTTCATTTTTCAATGTCAAATTATGTATGTCAAACATGCACAGAGTGTCAGTGTCATCCATTGAATTATTAGTAGATTTTCTCCTCAAAACAAACGACAGCCGACGACGAATGACTTGACGTGACTTATATTATTTGAAATATCACTTGACACTGGCAAAATTGTCCTTCGAAATGACCGACAAAGGCCATAAGTAAGAAGAAGAAGAAGAATTATAATTGGTAGAGTCCTTTCCATGAAAGAAGTCCCGCAGACGACGCGTCGCTGTAGTCGACCTTAAGTATTATTTCTCGGGCAGCACTTTTAACAACTTTAGGCATTGAAAACAAGACTTTGATCACAGAAACCAAATAAAAACGCACTAGCATCCGAACACATTAACAGCACCTGACAACTAATTTAAAATTTAGTTTTAATATTTAGTTTCGGAAATTTCCACGGGACTTCTTTCATGAAAAGGACTATAGGTTATACTTACAGTACCTACCTACCTAATGTAACCCATAAACATTTACACGCCATTTTTTATTTGACTTCGATGTCAGTTACCTAACCTACTATCTTTTATGTTAAAAATTTTGACAATGGCAAAATAGCAACCTCTTTCAAAGTTTTAAGATTATTGACAGTATCATTGAAAAAAAAATTAATAGTTATTGTTATACAAGAGTGCAAAGTTGCTTTTTAACCGCGTGTTCAATTTTGATGACCGAGCAAGCGAAAGCGAGTGATTCAAAATTAGAATCCTTAGCGAGGGAATCAAAAGAGCACGAGGTGAAAAATCTTTGCACTCGAGTGCAACGCGTAACTTTTCATTCCACCTCAGCGAGGAAATGACTAAATGCAAAAAAAAAGTTTACAATCACAAGATAGGTACTTTTATTTCAGTTTAGGTATTAACCACTACATTATGACAGGTAAGTATTACACGATGTTCTAAATTCAATTTACTTTATCCTCTAGAGAATAAAAACGGCTTTTGCACTCAGATATTGAAGAGTAAAATACTCTTTCCGAGATGGTGGGATGAAAATTAGTTTTTTTTTAATTTCTTGACTTCGGTGAGTTTTAAATAATGAATGAAGCTGTATTTTTTTTTATTGCTTTTGTATCCATTATACGTTTATTGAACTCAATATAATCTGAGCTTCAGCCAAATCTAATTCGGTTTTCTTTAATTGTTGTAAACAAATAGGTACCTGTATTACCTACCTACCTAGTAGTACCTTAGGTATACATACTCATTTTTGTGTGCCGTTCAACCTAATATAAATAAATGTGTTACTTCTAATATGGATGTTGTAATGAACTTACTTGGTACATCAGAACTGAAGATATGAGGTAGTTGTTGATAGTATCTTCTCCAGGTACCCACATGTGTATAACTAATTAATGCCAGTGCACTGTCATTATTTCACACTCAAGATACCTACAGATATGCAATACACCACATACCTTCCCCCATAGTCACTTTGTTATTGTTATTATTAAAAAGTTCAAAGTTCAAATCAACTGTTAACTATCCTAACTAACATCCTACTTTATTCTAATATTTACAGCACAATGTTTTTCTTTAGTTGTTCTGTAACATGTCTCCATCGAATGTTACCACTGCATGACTCGGTATGCCGAGAAGATCACGCGTTTCATTACTGGGACCTGGGGATTCATCAGAATCACGACGTCGTAGTTGATTAACGTGCCTGGTGACAATCGGTCCATTTTCCAACTTCACCAAAAATCTAACAGGGCCTTTGATTCTGAATATTTCTCCTATAACCCACTTCTCTCCTCTTGAATAGTTGCGCAGCCACACCTTGTCCTTCAGTCTAAATGCCCTCACTGGAACTTCTTTATTACTTTCAATCTGTCTTTCAGCAACCGGCTTCATTGAAAACGGGTGTATAATGTCAAATCGTGTTCTGAATTGTCTTTTATTTAGCATCTCTGCCGGTGATTTTCCAGTAACAGAGCTGGGAGCCACTCTCAAACTAAACAGAAGTCGCGGCAGTTTAATATCAATGTCAGTTCCAGCCAAACTACGCAATTTACTTTTCACTGTTTGAACAAATCGCTCCGCTTGACCATTAGTGGATGGGCTATACGGCGGCGTCAATACATGCCTAATACCATTGCATTTCATAAAATTCTTGAACTCCTCTGATGTGAAAGCTGTTCCATTATCTGACACTAAAACTTCTGGCAACCCTTGCTCGGCAAAAATTTCTCTCAATGCTTTAATCGCACACGCACTTGACGTAGTTCTAACTATCTTTACTTCTGGCCATTTGGAGTGCGGATCAACAACAATCAAATAAATCTTTCGGTCGACGGGCCCTGCGAAATCTATGTGTATACGTTGCCACGGATTGGAAGGAGTCACCCAGGAATGTGCTGTAGTTGCTGGCATGTTCCTATTCACTTGGCAGCTATCACAATTTGATACTAATGCTTCGATCTCGTGATCTAGCCCTGGCCACCAAAAGTAGCTTCTTGCAATTGATTTTGATATAACTATGCCATCGTGTGTCTCATGTAAAGCTTCAAGCATATGTTCTCGCATTTGCGGAGGTATGACTACTCGGGTGCCCCATATTATACAGTCATTCGTAATGGATAGCTCTTTTCTTTTTAGCCAGTACAGTTTCAGATTAGCATCGCTCACGGCATCTGGCCACCCGTGTAATATCCAAAACTTCACTTTCGATAAAATTTCATCTCGTCCAGTCTGCTCTGCAATATCTTTTGCTGAATATTGAATCGCGCTCGGTGTCTCTGACAGTAACAACACATCTTCAATATCATCAGTATTCGGTTCCCAATTTTCAGCTTCAATTGGCCATCTGCTTAGAGCATCAGCATTACCGATACTAGCTCCACATTTATATTTTAATTCATAGTCATGTGAATTCAATTTTAATGCCCATCGCATCATTCTTGGAGATAATACTTTTGGTATCGCTTTATTGGGACTAAATATCCCAAGTAACGGTTTATGGTCGGTGTATATCAGTACATGTCTTCCATACACATATTGATTAAATTTATCCAAACCGAACATGATCGCTGCTGCCTCCTTATCTATTTGTGCATAATTACGTTCCGCTTTCGATAACGTTCTGGATCCCATAGCAATTGGTTTCTCTGAACCATCATTCATAATGTGAGACAATACAGCACCGACTCCATATTCTGAAGCATCACAAGTTAATGTTATCTTTCTGTTATTATCGAAATGTACTAAAGTATCTTCACTGGACAGAATAGATTTTGCTTTTTTGAATGTTTCTTCTTCTTTCTTTCCCCACTTCCATTCAGCACCCTTATCTAAAAGTCTGTGTAGTGGTTCTAATACTGTGGCTTTGTCCTTCACGAACCTCTCATAAAAATTCAGCAATCCTAGAAAAGCTTGAAGTTCCTTTACATTTGTTGGACTCTTCGCCTTAGTTATTAATTTTACTTTTTGTTCACTTGGGTGAATGCCATTCTTATCTACCACATAACCTAGGAACTCTACTCTATCTGTTGCAATTTCACATTTCTTGCGATTTAGTTTGAGTCCCACCTCTTTGAGACAAGCTAGAACTTTTTCCAGCCTTGCATTATGTTGTCTCTCATCTCCACTTATTAATATGTCGTCCAACAGTACGGTTACTCCTTTAATACTAGCCAACGTGGTAGACATGACTCGTTGAAATATACCCGGACATGCCTTAAGGCCATAAGGTAATCTTTTCATTTTATACAATCCCTTCACAGTATTAATAGTCAGCAGCATGCCCGTTTTCTCTGATACTCTTAGTTGCGTGTACGCCTCTTTTAAATCCAGTTTGGTAAATATCACTCCTCCGGCCACTTCTGATAAAGACTCATTGATTGTTGGCTGAGGGTAAGTATCCGTTTCTGTTGCCGAATTTACAGTCAGTCGGTAATCTCCACATAATCGGATACTTCCATTTTTTTTTACTACTGGAACAACAGGTGTAGCCCACTCCGAATAAGCTATAGGCTCTAGTACTCCAACGTCTACCAACCTGTCTATTTCCTCACAAACTCTGTCTCTTATCGCAAATGGTACTGGACGGCTTCTCATAAATTTCGGCTGTACATCTTTCTTGCAACTAATCACTACTTCCGGTCCTTTATACTCACCAAGTCCTTCAAAAACTTCTTCATATTTTTTTAGTATTTCTGTCATCGATTCATTTTTTATCTGTTCCACTGAAGTTATTCTATTTATACCTTCAACTGAAATTCCTAAAGGCTTAAACCAGTTTCTTCCAAGAAGATTACCTCGCCCATGTCCAATGATCAATTGCAGGTACCCTTTAAAATTTTTATATTCAATAAAAACTTTGGTCCTGCCATGCACCTGTACCTTAGCATTAGTCCAGGTGTGCAAATTTAAATTGCATTCTTGCAACTGCAGTCCGCTTGGCCAAATAATGTCTGCTTGTTCACGAGACATGATGGTGTATGAGCAGCCCGAGTCAATTTCAAACTTTATTAATTTTTTATTCAGTTGAATTTCTGTCCAAATAGGTGGTTCACGAGTTATGCTTTCTACACTATATAACCCATTCATAAATTCTTCTTCTCTTTCTTGAATCTCTTTGACATCACCAGTTCCACTGTTATTTTTCCTGCACATCTTTGCTATGTGGCCTATTTTGCTGCACGCGTTACATTTAGCAGAAACAAACTTACATTTGTGATACAAGTGGCTACCTCCGCATCTGTAGCAGTATAATTTCTTCTTGTTTCCCTCTCCCACTGCATTTACCTCCATCGGCTCCATACCGCCATCCCTGCTCTCACTCGCTGGGTTGGTGGTTGATGATGCTCCAACGTCCGGTACATTAATTACTTTCAGGTCTTTTAAACATTTTTCAGATTGCAACGCCAACTGAACGGCTGTTGTATAAGTGAGGTTGGCCTTCTTCAGTAAATTTTCTTGCAATTTAGTATCATTCACTCCACAGACTAACCTGTCCCTCAAAGTCCTCTCTAGATCAACAAAGTTGCAAAACCTGCACATTTTCCTAAGATCTGCAATATAATCTTGCATTGATTCACTTTTACCTTGTTTTCTATTATGAAATTTGAATGATTCTACTATCTCATTTGGCCGCGGACTAAAATGTTCATTTAATTTTGATTCTATATCTGTTAAAGACGCCTGACCTACAGTTTGAGGAAACACTAATGATTTCACTAAATTATACAAATCACTGCCACATGATGCAAAAAATATGGCTTTTTTCTTGACTGTGTCAACCACCGCATGTGCTGTTAAAAAAAACGCAAATCGTTCTTTGTAAGACTCCCAATCGTCATTATTTATATCAAAAGTTTCGAATTTAAAATTATTCATTGTTTCCACACGTATTTCACAAATATTTCACTGGTTTTAACACTATTTCGCGATTTTTCCACATTCGCCACTGTAATGAACTTACTTGGTACATCAGAACTGAAGATATGAGGTAGTTGTTGATAGTATCTTCTCCAGGTACCCACATGTGTATAACTAATTAATGCCAGTGCACTGTCATTATTTCACACTCAAGATACCTACAGATATGCAATACACCACAGATGTAATACCTACTTAACGTGTGTATGAAGGCTGAAATAAAGACTTTGAATTGAATTGAATTGAATATATACACTACCTATACCTACCTACTTAAGTACCTACAAACAATGTTCCTAATTGTGTCCAAAGCATGTAGGTAGGTACCTACAAATTAATTAATTTTGACAGGCGTCATGGTTCAGTCGGTAGTAGCTCTGCCTTCCGTGCTGTGGGTTGTGGGTTCGATCCCTACCGAGAACAAACATGTGTGTGTGGCAAACGTAGATAAACATCTACGACTATGTACTACTATGTTTGTTACTATGTACCTATAATAAGTATCCATTTACAAAAAAAATATGTATATAAGTATTCTATCAGCAATCTAGTTCCCATAGAGCTTAGCTTGGGACTAGAGGGTGTTGTGTGATAATAATTAGGTATGTCCAAGATTATTTTTTGTTAATAATGTTTTTATTCCAAACATAAATACTTCTTTCGCGCCGATAAAACTATTTTGAGGATCTCATTCGTATTTAAAACTATAAACTCGCAAACACAGTTTTCCTTTACATTAATTTGCACGCAAGATTAAACTCTATGGTATTGTAATAGAAACTAGAAGTGGTATCAGGATGGTAAGCCAATCTTTGTTTCGTCGGACAACTGCGGTCGTTGACCTCTGACGTAGAGCCGTTAGATTAAAATTCGTATTTTGAAGGCCTGGGTTCGAGCCTTCGAGCCTCACGAAGGCTCGTGCGGTCATTGAACTATGACGTAGGTGGGTGTGTTTTAAAATCAAATTAGGAATAGCACAAAAAAAAAAAATATATATATTTTAGAGTCACTTCTTCAGCGGCCATTTTTCATTAGTTTACCTACTCAGAACTTCTTCTTCTAAACCTATATGGTCTCTGTCCGTCAATTTGACAGACAATTTTGCCAGTGTCAAGTGAAATAGGTATTTGAAATAATATAAGTCAAGTCATTCGTTCGAAATGACGGGCACAGGCCATAGGGTAAAGAAGAAGAAGAAGATGTCATTCGTCAAGTCGGCTGTCTACTCAGATCTCCGCGTTTTGTCAAAAGATTAATATTAAACAATAAACGCTGACATTGGCAAATTCCTGACAGCCCTAGCCACCGGACAGTCACAAGAAAAAAACAAAAAAAAAGGTCACAGAAAAATCTCACATTTATTTATTTATTTATTTATTTATTTATTAGGATTGCCAAAGAATAATACACATAACTTAAAACTAAACTCAAACAAAACATATCATGGCTGGTGCTTATTCACTAAAGGCAACCACAGCTAACGCAGGTAAAACATTATGAAAAGTAAAAAGTATTTTGGAAACAAGTTATATACAATGGTTGAAAAAGCTACGATAAACTAGGGTAAGAGATAAAATAGTTGAAATCTAATGCATCAAATTTCACAATAAAAAAAAATGAAATATATTATGATATTATTGTTATTATAGTAAGTAGTATAGTATTATATGATCTGTGGTGTGGCAAAGCACTTTACAATAGATAAACAAGCATTCATAGAAAAAGTTGTCAAAAATATTTAAGCATAAGCAGAAGTAGGTAGATTTATAGGTACATGCACAAGTTTATAAGAAATATCACCTCATTCATTTAATTAATAATTAGTAGGAATCATCACATTGTCATGTCACAAAAAGAAAAAACTAAATGTTAAGATCTATTCGACCTATGATCGTTACTTACAAAATATAATAACATGTCATTTTTATTACATACACCTAATTACATTAGATAAAATGATGAAAGTCTAACTTGAAAGATGTTGTTTAATTTTGGCTTTGTATTCTTTCAATTTGTCGTTGAATATATCCACATCAATGGATCCGGGTAGGTAATTATAGCTCCTGAACATCCTAGTGAGGGGTGAATTACAACTGAGATTCGTTCGGTGGGGAGGTTCCCGAAACAGCCTATAGGTGCACAAACGAGGAATCCGGCTGGGAGCCCAGATACTCACTTTGCCCAGAAGGTCAGGACAGTCCAACATGCTGTTCATAAGTTTGTACAGGAACACTAAATCATGGTAATTTCGCCTGCTGCTGAGTGGCATGATATTGAAGTGTTCCAATCTCTCCTCATATGACCTCAGAATTTCTCAAAAGAAGGGTGCATTTCCCACCAGAGTGTTTGAAATCCACCACACCAATAGGGATCGTTTGTTTTGGTATTAAACGATTTCTATTGGTGGATATCAAACATATTTTATTCGTATGCAACTTAAGCTACGTTGTGGAAAAGCACCCTAAATCTAAGTAAAATATGCATAATACATAATAATGCATAATAATAATTATCACTACAAATATTTATTAGTATTTAGTTCTTTTTTAGTTTTTTGACGTAAAACAAAATAATTAAAAACTTTTTGGATCAATGTTGCAGCAAAGTTATTTTTCCAGGCTTTTTCTAATAAAGTAAAAGTCTGCAGAAAAGAATGCATATAAGCATATTTTACATGATAAATTACCGTTTGTACGTCACAAAACTGATGTAACGATGACGTAGAACGGTTGAAAGTAAAAATAGTAACCATACCGTAATATATTTAGGGTCAAACCCTAAATAACTTACCCATCCGCGTAAAATTACGGTACCATGCATTCCGAAAGAGATCCGTGACGTCATCCAACGTGATACAATTCTAAGCACACCACAGATTAAAATAACTGTTAGTAGCTAGGCGTAGAATATATAACAGTTATTACGGTTGAGGTCGGTGAACTGTGACGTCACGATCACGATCAGCTGGTGCAATGTGTATGCCAGTTTCTTGTGAGATTCCTGTTGGATTTTTGAAATTGGAATGAGCGTTGTTTCTTTTTATTTTCAAGGTGTGTGGTCTGGTCTGTGGTATTCGTATTTTGAATTACGTAATTTCACAAAAAAACAGAGTTTAGTTAAAGTAAAATGGAAGATGAGAAAAAATATGTATTATGATGAAAATTCTTGTAGTTATTGCATTTTCTTTAATTAAAAACAGCTTTGATAGACCAACTCGTTAAATTCGAATCAAAACCTAACAATATCTTAATTTATCAATCACTTTTCATTGCTCATAGCATAATATTTTCATGTTGTTGACGCATTTCGATATAACCGATATTTTCCAACCTAATATGAAAATTAGTGTAAAACTTTTCAATAAAAAAAAAGTCTTGAATTAAACGAAGCTATTTTTAAATCGTCAAGCAAGATAACTGTTTCAGCACAAGTCTGGGACTCTTTAACCATAGCAACTATCACACAATCTGTGACGAGCTATCCTGTCACCAACTATGTTATCATCTGTGACCGGAACATACCCACTATTAGATAAGGCATGATACACACACACCTACAAGGACTCGCACACTGGCATCTTTGGCCGCGCGGCGACCTTGCGGGGTTGAATGCCCTGGATGGAACCGAAAATGGCGCCTGTCACGTATAAAATGACAATTTCGTAATTTCTATCCCTTACTGACTTAGAAAGTGAATATGAACTGCATATTTTGACTTCTTATTTCTAAATTTTTTTTGAAGTTATACTTCTAATGCGACTTCCAATTGACAGGCGTTTTACGGGAGGACATAGTCTCTGTCTCTACCCCTAACTCATAGATGGCAGTGTCCAGCATTTTTTGAAGTTATACGACTTCCAACTGACAGCGTTAAACAAAAGAAAATCTACAACACTAATATTTTCCATAAACTAACCAAGATTTCTTTTGTTACAGCCCAAATCGAGATAATACCATGCAAAGTATGCGGCGACAAGTCATCAGGTGTTCACTACGGAGTCATCACCTGCGAGGGATGCAAGGGATTCTTCAGGCGGTCACAGAGCACAGGTCGGCATCATTAACCATTGACATGTTTCACATCTGATAGCGCTTTTCAATCTAGAGATTCCTTATTCAAAGCCATCCACTACAAGCCATACAAGACAGGATCTCTGTGTTTGTTAATTCTGTTTGTGTTTGAGCTGCACAGTTTATATCTATTTGTGTTTGAGCTGCAGTTTATATTTACCAAAGAATAAAGCGTTTAAAAATCTGTAAACAGGTTCCACGCAGAAGCGGCATATAAAAACTAGTTTTGATGATAAAAAAGAATCCGACCTTATCTCACACACAGATCATTCATGAAGTTATTCAAACTACAGAGAATGATAAACCATTACCCTTTTTACTAAACGAATTTGAGTAATCATTACCGAACAACGGTGTCCACATCATGGTGCGTATGATCATCTCATTATTTTTACGCAGTCTAAATCTATACGTGGCTTCTTGATGTTAGCTAGCGATAGTAGAACTGCTAGCTGAAAAACCTGAAAGATTTACTAGAGCAGGCCAAGACTCATCCGCGGATGTATCACTTACAATGATGACTGCCTTCCACAAAATAGAAAGACGAACTGTGACTGAGTGGGTGCTGTTGAGTGCCACTTCAGATCGGTCGTTCTGAAAGTCAATAGGAGAAGCTTATGTTAGCAGTGGATAACCATTGGCTGAGGTGAGTGTTACCGTTACTAACTCTATCCTTCCTTCCAGTGGTGAACTACCAATGCCCGCGGAACAAGGCGTGTGTGGTGGACCGCGTGAACCGGAATAGATGCCAGTACTGCAGGCTACAGAAATGCTTGAAGCTCGGGATGAGTCGCGATGGTAAGTGGATTATATAAACCTCTTTGATAGTCATGATCGCCTGGTAGTTGGTATTTGATATTCATTTATTTATAAACAGCTAATACATTTTTTGTAATCCGAGAGTTTTCAAATCAAACCTAAAGATATTACTACTGACCAAGAAATCAATAAATAAAAAAAAAATATAATAATCTCAATTATTATTTATTAACATTTCAAACAACGCCGTAAACTTAAATAAATTAACAAAATCATTTTTCTTATTTACATTAGAATGCCATATTTACTTTAGATGTGTCCTACGGTTTTATATCGGTACGCAAGCATTTGTTAGGTGTTTACGCGTCACTACAGAGGGCGCTGCACCGCGACCTTATAAGGCGTTGCAAGCGTCACTCGTCCTCTCATTTGCGCATTCTTGCCAAGACCATAGGTGCTCTGCTTAAATTATTGTATTTTATTCAAATTAAACTGATGTAATTAAACCTTTTACCAGTATTCTCAATTATAAGCTAGATAGCAAAGGATCCTGAAAACCAGCTAAGTAACGACAGACAGTCGTAGGGCTAGGTAGGCTGCATCATTGCCGTAGGCTTAAAAACATTGGACCTTCGAAGCCGCATCATCGTGGGATCTACAAGGAAGGGTCTGGCTAAATCGTTCCAATACCATTTCCAACTTCTTGTCCTTACTTCAGTTTTGTACTAAAACTGTTTTTCTCCGCAGTAAGAAGCCCGTACAGGTGGTCTTCCGGGAAAAAACGTGAGTACCCTCTTTTCACAACTTGCCATAATGAGTGTCGAAAACGTGTCCACCCGTAGTAAATCTCCTAATGCAACCTTTCTAGGTGCAGATTTAAATGATAATTTAATTAGCGAGTTTAATAAAATACGCGGTACGATCAACGGTAGGTTGACTTTGTACGTGAAATATGTAATTATCCTAGGCACGCGGTTGAGTGAAAATCAATTAACTAAACTTAAATTGCGTAGTAAGGTAGCCAAAACGTTATTAAATGAATTTAATAGTATCCAAAGCGCGCTCGAAGAGCTAGTGCCAGAAAGTGATATATCTCAGCAATTAGAAAATCGGGAAGCTTTCGAAACTTTGTATTATCAGGTTCAGGCTACTGTCGTTAATTTGTTAGTTCAGTCTAGTACACTTCTAGTAGCATTAGTAGTATCGAGGCTAAATGTAACAGTTCTAAATGCAATGTTCATTCTTTAGTAAAGTTACCAACCGTATCACTTCCTTCATTTGACGGGTCGTACGATAACTGTCTCAAGTTAAGAGACACCTTTCTTTCCATGATTCACAAGTCAAAGCAGCTAGATGACATTCAAAATTTATTACTTGCGATCATCCCTAAAAGGTAATGCAGCACAGGTTATCAAATCGGTAGAATTCACGTATGATAACTACACGCTAGCTTGGAATTTGCTTACTAATAGGTATGACAATTCAAAATTATTAGTGCATAATCATGTGAAATCTCGATTTTCAATGCAGACAACGAAGGAGTCTTCGTTTCATATTAGGAAGCTAATCGATACGGTTCTTAAGAATTTACGTGCTTTGAAGACATTGAGCGAACCCACAGAATCGTGGGATACTCTCGTCATATACATCGTTGTATCGAAATTAGACGCAAATTTAGAAAAGAGATTGGGAACAATTTAAAAGTACTACTCAAAGTACTCAAGTCAAATAGGAATATAACGTTAGACGATTTACTTAGTTTTCTCAAGGACAAGGCAAGGTTGGAAATGATAAAAGCTCATCATACTTCGCATTCGATAGGTATTCTCATTTTGGCTCATTTTGGTGGTTTGTGGGAATCAGGGGTAAAATCTTGCAAACACCACATTTCTCGCGTGATAAGAAATGTAAATTTAACTTATGGTACAAATAAAAGCTGTCCTGAATTCCCGCCCTATGTATCCTATGTCTTCAGATCCATCCGACTTTACCCCACTCACACCAGCACATTTCCTGATTGGCCGACCTCTGACTACCCCCGCTGAGAGAGACATCATGACGACGGCGCTGCCCGCCTTGTCGCGCTTCAAGTAGGTCAAGCGGCTGCGGCAATCATTCTGGAAACGCTGGTTCATGGAGTACATATCGGAGCTACAAAGACGCACTAAATGGCAGGATCAAAAAGAAGACATATAAGCTGGAACGATGGTTCTTATGAAAGAAGAGAGAGCCTTCCTCCCCTCAAGTGGAGGTTAGGCCGTGTCACAGGTACTCTCTTTCCTCAACGCGATGGAGTGACCAGAGTGGCGGAGATTCGTTTAGCGAGCGGATTGGTGAAGAGGGCATTCTCACGAACATGCACGCTCGAGATCGACCATCAAGATGCTTCCGCTGGTGCTGGTGCCGGAGCAGCCGACTTGGGACCCATCATCACCTGAGTACCTACCTATCCGTTGAGAGGTTCTCTCAAGGCTGCCGGGATGTCTACGCGTCAGTAGAGAGGGCGCTGCACCGCGACCTTATAAGGCGTTGCAAGCGTCACTCGTCCTCTCATTTGCGCATTCTTGCCAAGACCATAGGTGCTCAGCTTAAATTATTGTATTTTATTCAAATTAAACTGATATAATTAAACCTTTTACCAGTATTCTCAATTATAAGCTAGATAGCAAAGGATCCTGAGAACCAGCTAAGTAACGACAGACAGTCGTAGGGTAGGCCGTATCATTGCCGTAGGCTTAAAAAAATTAGGGAAAACCAACACAACCAACCACTAAACGTTGTTTATTCATAGATTGATTGAAATATTTTACGTAAACAATAGGTATGCAACTGGAGGGATACATAACGAGATGACGTTAATGAATGTAATCCAATGTATTGTAGTGAGTGATCATGATCTCCTCGTAATAGTTAAGTATTACTCGTAGCTTAAAAACTAAGGAAGGTTTTTTATTTAAATTCGTAGAGGACACTTTGAATTTCGGAATATGCCATATGGGTTGCGATATACTCCTGTGTCATAAATAGAAAATATGGAGCTATTTTATATTTATCGGTAAAGGTAGCATAAAGATAAATTATAAATACATATTTTTAAACTCCATACAACACCATCTAGTCTCAATTAAATAAAACTTGTACTCTAGCTAAAATTGAGTCTAATGTTAAGGACAAAAATCAACAAATAAAGTCTCAAATGAAATCAATAAAAGGTAAACCACGTGGTTCGTAGTATAAGGAAACGTGCGGAGTTCAACGGCCCCTTATCAGTGCTGATAACGGCTATGTTTATGCAATAAAGTGAGGTGTTGAAGTAATGGGCGGAGCGATAAACCGAGCGATTAAAGCACAATTAAAAATATTTTTTTATTATGTTTAAAAGAAAAAGCAATTGGTAGTGTACAAGCACTATTTAAGATCCATTTTATTTGATTCACGCTCACAGTATTTACTGACAAAAAAACTTGCATATTGCGTGCAGAATACCGTTTGTTTGCGGAATCAATAACCGTTCGTGTGATCTAGTAACCAACTTATGTCACTTGCTTTTCCGTCAGTAACTCTTAAAATAAAGCTAGTTTTTATCGCGCAAAATGTCTTGAGTGGGAATAACAACTGAATTATGACGTAGAGAACGCTCATCTTAGACGTGTCCTGTGAGGTATTTGCATTGCATTCATCTCACTGTGAGTTATTGTATCTCTTATACGTGAAAGTTGCGTCACCCAATTAATACCCTTCATTCAAATCAGAACTCAGCAATGCGGGCACTATAGCTTGGCGAGAAAAATAGGTACAAAACTAGCATCCTCAAACCATGACAGAAAGAGCACCAAGAGTAGTGTATAATATTCTCTAATTATTAATTATTCTTCACAAACTCACTAAGATTTAGATTTCTTATTTAAAAAAAAAACAAATTAAGGGTACAGTTACGAAAGCAAAGCGGCCAGACCTTATACAACTAAACTTATTACATACTATGCATGCATAGGTCATAATCATCATTATTATAACATTGCAAATACATTCATAAATAAGAAAAACAAACTACTGAGAAACGTAAACACGTTATATCGAAAATAGCGTTTTTCTTTATGAAATGATGGCTTCATGGTGTAAGTCAGTGGTATTTTTCATAAATAATAATAATTGGTAGTTATGAAAAGTGTTCGTTGTTCAAACATTGCCAGCGACAAAGTGCATAGCGCGACGCCTTCGATGCGTGTGGTGACGCGAATTGCGCAACGCCACGTAACACGTAACTAGTGGTGGGACCGGGTTTTTTATCGATTATGTAAGGGTTATGTCGATGTGCATAAATAGCACTTGCATTTTTGTCGAATAATATTTTCTAGTAAAATTGTCTGTCGGTCTGGGGTTTATTAACTGGGTCTATACTTATTCTTGACCTACGTCCAGCAGTGGACTGATATAGGTTGATGATGATGATGGTACTTATTCATAATTTTTTGATTTTTAAATAAGTTAATATTATTAATAAATACATATTACAAAATAAACAATTGTTATATAAATAGTTTTCTAAACTAGATCACTTCTAACTAAAAATAGAGTCTCAGGCATCAAAATTAAATCCCTTGCAAGTATTTATTTTATCTATTTACGTTTCTTTGTCAGACGATATTCCCGTTATTTCTTAACAAAACAAAACTTATGTTTGCGTGACCCAAATCCGAGTAATTAATATGCAAACTAAATGTCCTCAACTTATTACAGCAATTATTATTTGTCATTTAAATAAAGAGTTGGTAACGTTCCGTATGCTTCTTACAAATAAGATGAAATAAATCTAGCTGTCGTTTTTCAAATTCACGTAGGTAGAGATTGCCTAATTTTTTGTAACTTGAAATTGCAATGTATCATGACTAGTATAATAAATAATATTAGATAATTAATTCTAAAACTAGTTATGACAGTTATAACTGTTAATAAACACCGCTTAACTTTAAAATTTTTGGTTGTTGTGTATAAGTTAAATACTTTGGATAACCTTATTCTTGTTCTTTTGTCTTATGACTAAGAAGCTTATGTCTTTCAAATTGAGTATAAAATAATAACTATAAAAACTTCTGTAGTACCTGGATGTTATGTTATGAATTATGAAGCAGGACTACATTTTTTAGCCGGCTATTGAAGTGGTTTTGTAACCCCTTTCAACAGATTTCTGACTACTGTACTTGTAGCTCAAGTAAACTTACTTATTTTTAGAAGTAACTATTTATTTAATGGTAACAACTTAAAAAAAAAGTAAATAAAATGGAATAGCAGAAAAGACGGAACCAACAGGTAACAGCGATGGAAAACAGCAAAAAAATTCGCTTTTGATTAAAATTTGGTTTCTTATCGATAGTTATTGTCCCATCTCTACATCATTGTGCAATACAAGAGGCGTGGAGCGTAACATAGATGCAGTTTTTATAAGTGCCTATACCTACACTAGCACGTAACATCTAGAATAAATGTGACTGGTTAGCGATGCCTTGTTTTATAACACCACTAGTAAAGTCAAGTACCTACAGTGGACGAAAGATGCTGCCGAGTTTTTGAAGTTATGTCTGATTTGGTGCGGATTTCAATTCACGATACTCTAATACCGCGTGCACACTATGCCCATGCCGCTGCCGGCATGTATGCCGCTTAGTGAGAATAAAGGCGATGTTGCTGTGGCATTAATGCCGCGGACTTATTGCCACAGCAACTTCGCCTTTATTCTCACTAAGCGGCATACATGCCGGCAGCGGCATGGGCATAGTGTGCACGCGGTATAAGCATTCTTTTCCACAAATCTATGGAATGGGTATTATAATAATCTATTTATAAAAAAAATACATAAGTATTCTATCAGCAATCTCGTTCTCTTAGTAAGTACTACTACCACATACTACAAGGCTTCCTTAGTTGCTGTGCTTAGTTTGGGTACAGAATTCAGATCATATGATACTATACGTTTGAGACTTTGGGTGTTGTGTGAAATATCCAATAATATTTATTTATTTAATGGAACTGACAGACCAGAGAACGTAGACAGTTCTTAATACCAAATGGTGTCACTCGCTGGAGTCTCACCGCAACATCAAATATCACGAACCAATCTGATTATGGCTAAGTAGCCAATCACAGATAAATTGGAAAAAAATGGAACTGACAGGCATTTTATGTAGGTCTTACAGCCGAATACTCAAACGCAACTCAAACTCCACTCAATTTAAGTCCCGTTTAAATTATTGCCATCTCTTACAAATGAGTAATGTCAAACAGAGGCAGAGCAATCTTAAGTGGTGCTCAAATTTGAATGACGTTTGAGTATTCGGCTGTTAGTCTATACTATTATAAAACTGTAAAACAGCCAAAAACTAAAATTAAAGATTTATGAATACACTAAATATGCAGATCTACTAAATTAACGATTCTGATTCCGAAAATAAAGTTTGTTTGTTTGTCTGTTCGCGGATCACGCCTTAACAACTGGACCAATTACAACGAAACTTATACTATTGGGAAGCCCTTTTTTCAGATTGAAACATTTCAACCAAAAGCAGCCATTTGCTACGAGTATCATCGTATGCTGGTTGCCAGACATTTTGGTGGAAAGTTTCGCACGCGTACGAAGTCGCGAGTATCAGCTAGTAAATACTAATGAAATTATGTTAGAAATGAGGTATTGCGTTTAAACGCTAGACTAAAAATAAACTACAAACTTTGACACGAATAACGGTCAACCACACTCGTTGTTTCCACAAACAGTTAAACTATTGTTTAACGTTTTAATTGTTTAACACAAACCTTCCTTTGTGAAACTAGATCCGAAACCAAATTAATTATGTACCTACTGTGTCTAAACATAAATTATTCTAATGGAAATAAAAACTTAGTCGACAGCGGTAAATAATACAAAAGTGACAATTGGGAGAATTTCTCCCAAAAATTTTTCTCCGAAACGTCAGCAAGTCGGTCATCTAAAGCTGAATGCTCAATTCCGATCTGATTTGGATGAAATTTGGAATATATTGTCCGTGACCTGGATTAACACATCCCGGAAAATTCACGGGACGTGAACTCCTCAATGCCTTGAAGGTTTCGCATAGTAATTTGCACTTCTAATCCCGCGTTGTACGAAAATTATAAAATCAATAAATCAAAAATATCTAACAGAGGCGTTATTAGAAATCTACCAGGATCCTATAAAAATATGGATGATTTTAAAACACATCTGTGCGGCCAAAACTTTTTATAATAAACGGTACCAAAACGCAAAAGAAACCCTGAATAAATTTTTATTCGCATCGACTTTTCAGAGTTAAATTAATTAATTAATTAATTTGAATTAACTTGAACGGCAGAAACCGATTACACAAATTAGTTATAATATCAAACAATTTTAAGATATTAATAAGTCACACAGAAAAATAATAAAACAACAAATATGAAACTCCAAGCAGCCATTTCGAGTTACAAACTTATGCAACAGAGAATTGCATAAAACCTATAATCGCGGTTGCACTGCAACGGGACTGTGAGCGTCACCGCCACAGTATACAACACAGTCAGTACCGCGTCACCGTTCGAGAGTTCGTCGTGCTAGTAGGCAGTGTGCCAATAGCCTACGCACACATCGATGACACGCACACTGGTACAGCCTGTGTGTGGGTTTGTTGTGTGTGGGTTGTTGTGTGTGTGTGCTGTCGGATATTAGAAAAACGGAACCTAGACGCTAGAATCTAACAATTGTTAGATTTACTATAAAAATAGGTTGAGTAAAAAAAATAGAATAGAATAAATAGGTACCTAGGTAGTCTTTACTAGTAGTATTAGTCTAGATAGGTAGGTGTACATAAAAAAATTATAGGTAGGTACAGGTAGGTACCTACTAGGTACCTAAACTTACGGGTTAGTATTGATTGACCCCATGCTGGCTTGTCCCCGATGTTGATTACCGAATAGATACTGAGTACAAAAGGAGATAAAAGTATTACTTGTAGTACAAAAAAATATCTACTTGATAAAAAAAAACACTGTTACATTTCAATCATATTTCTACCTACTTAAATAAGCCTACAAAATCGACAATTTAATTATGAGACTGGTATTTGCGGCAAAAAGCGCCTTACATTGTTAACATTATTATGTACTTATAGTGTTATGTAGTATATTATGTAAGATATTGAATACCGTGGAGTTATACAGTTTTTAACACATGAGAACCTTGGTATAAGATTATGTCATTGACGTGTAGCGCTTCTAGCGGCGAGTAGCGGTACTAATTACATTGTATGAATACTGTAAAATACAATACCCGGATGAGAAATTTCACTCATTCATGATAACATATACTAATGTACTAGGTTTAGCAATAGTATAGGACATCTGTCGCACAGATAAGAAAAAAATAGTGCGTGGAGTCCCTCCGCGCGGAAGAAGTGAAACTTCTAGTGCCACGCATTCACTATCGCTCTGTCTCTTTATATGCCCCCTCCCCGGAGAGTTAAACGTTTAACGCAACCTTGTTGGAAGTCCCATTAGAAGTATAACTTCAAAAATAACTAGGACTTGAATAGTTTTAGGAATATTTGCAACTGGTGCTGCCATCTTTTGATATTTTTTGGAATCAACCTTTTTAGCACAAAGGGCCTAGTACAAGTTTTGATGTGTGAATCTGAGGGCCTAGTACAAGTTTTCAGTGTCGCCCTCACTAGTGCGCCCAGCACACTAGTGAGCGCTGATTTGTATGGAGACACTGAGCGGATTCTTTGAGAAGCTCGAAATGCGAGTACGGGCTTGGTGTAGACCAAGCTTCTCAAAGAATCCGCTCAGTGTCTCCATACAAATAAGCGCCCACTGGTGAGCTGGGCGTCAGACGTTTCACACCAGATTTACACACCAAACCTCGTACTAGGGCCTCTGGTGTACCATATTTTTCATAGAAAGCTTCAACGTAAGGATATGTAGCTGTTATTGTGTACAACACTAAGGCGATCATGAATTTCTTGACTGTATTTTCATTGTCTCTTCAACCCTTCAAATTAAACCTAACAAATACCATTTCTTCTATTCCAGCCGTGAAATTCGGACGCATGTCGAAGAAGCAGCGTGAGAAGGTGGAGTCAGAGGTGCGTTATCATCAAGCTCAGTTACAGCGAGCACAGACCGATGCAGCGGCACCAGATTCAGTTTACGAGCAGCAGCAAACGCCCAGCTCGAGCGACCAGTTCCATGGACACTACAACGGGTGAGCGCCATCTATTGTCGAGTAGAAACAGGGTAGCGACATCTATCTTCGCGTGTGGGCTTTACAGGCGCACGTCCTTTTCTGTCATTGTCAAATTAACTCATTTTTGTTAAATCCATCTGATTTTTTGTTTGGAAAATTGTTGAAAATTACTGAAACTATTGGATAAAGGAAGAAAACTTCCGTAGATTCATTATTATTAGAGCAGGGTGCTAACTTTATGGGTGACTTAATATTTAGTAAAATAACTCAATTCAGGAAAAAAAATACTCATGGAAAATACTCTCCATCATAGTTTTTTGTCGAGAACACTGCTTGAAAGTGTTTTATTGGTCGATGAAGGACGTGCGATGTTACTGCTATTGCTTCTAGCTTTGTGTTGTCAAAAATGTGAATGAAAATTTGTAGTATTTGAACCTATCGATCAAGTTTATTTGAAATTGGAACGTGAATTCACAATTCGTGATAGTCGTCGCCCGTCGACAAAGTAAGTAGCGCCATCTCTATTTAAACTCTTGATACATGTCACTACTGTTGGTTATTCGACAACAGATGTCGTTACAGTCGTTTTGTCGCAACTTAAACGTTTTTGAGTGATGC
This sequence comes from Eulithis testata, assembly GCA_947507515.1. Lineage (NCBI taxonomy): Eukaryota > Metazoa > Arthropoda > Insecta > Lepidoptera > Geometridae > Eulithis > Eulithis testata. Next base: position 3,430,853 of record OX382221.1, read on the forward strand.
TCACTTACATAATTGTCACAACAAAAGACGTTTGAACATTCTTTAAAAACGTCATCGATGAGTGAGTAGCACTTAAGTTTTAGGTTGAAGATAACTGTCCTTATCAAATGGAACTTGGTAGTGCTGCTTTGAATCCGGTGAGGCGTCCATAAAAATACCCCAAAACTCATGATTTGGATATTTTTAGATGGAATTTCAATATTACGCACTGGGAGAAATATCGACTGAGATGTTTTTCGAATTTAAGCAGCGATGTGACGAACAGAGAGCCTCAGATATGGCCCGAGTTCTAAACCTCACAATGGACCACCTGAGATCTTGTGAGGTGTCCCAGATTGCCAACCAACTGTCAACTGTAAAACTAGAGCCAGAGACGAAGCATTCTGAACTAGCTCAAGTAGTGGACCAATTGTCTATGGTCAAATTAGAAGAGTCGGATTCTCAGCATTTACCAAGTTCCAGCGATAAGTAAGTAACGCATCTGTCGTCAAATGCTTAAATAGTGGTGACATCTATTGTTGCACTTTCTAAACAAACCAATCAATAATGACATTACAACGAAATGTCACTATATTTCTGTGTTCGACAACAGATGTCGTTGCTCTCAATAATGTGCTGACTGGGCTATCTGTATTTGATTTTACCACGTAATTTGAGTTTTAGAAGGTGTTATGATATGTTTTAATTACAGAACAAGTTGTTTTGAATTCTTGGTAAAAGTACAGGTAGGTTGGTCAGCTTTGGTCGTTCGACTGATGTCTGCTGGATGCTCATGAGTTTTGAAACTAACTGCACACAATTTGTCAACGTCAAAACTAGTCAACTGAATTTCGGTGCGGTTGCGTCAGGGTCTGTTTCCATGATAAGAGTGGTTTTTTTTATAAAGTTTGCGTAATATTTGCTGGATGTTGTTTTTAAGAATAATATCAATCTTATTTATGTATTTCTTGATCAATTTGTCCCAATCATTATTCTTCTAGAAGAAAGAAGAGTTTAAAAATGCTGAGTACTACAGTGTAACTGATACTATTTCATTATTCTTTACTACTTTTGTCAAATGCAAATTTGTCAAATTCAAATTCAAAATGTCAAATTTGTGCATCAAGGTATCTTTTATTGTGTCAAAGATTTTTATATGAAACTCTGTAACTCTGTTCAAATTCTGGTAATCAGCGCCATCTCTTATCAAACTCCAGCAACTATTCCCAAAGTACAAATATCTTATCATGGTTACGATTCCCGAAATAGGCTGAACAAATTCTGATGTACCGTCGGCATATGCAGTCTCAGGATAATGCGACGCCTGACTCTATGACTTATGACGACCAGCAGACGCCGAGCTCTAGTGATCAGTTCCCTGGACATTATAATGGGTAAGTAGCGCCATCTATTGTCGAGTAGCTTAATTCATTTACTATACAAAAGTTTAAATGATGAATTTTGTGCAACTTACTATACTTTTGACCCCAAAAAAATGTTAAACACAAAACCTAACGAATATCTACAAGTATAATTAGGTAGGTAACTAACCATGCTTATCTATTTAGCTAAAAGTAATTTTTACGGGAAAACAAAAATACTTAGCTACGTATATTTATTATAACTGTTGTAAAGTAATTATTTTAAACAAGAAAAATAAATACCGCACCGTTCTTTCCCCATAATTACTTCACAATCGTGTCAAGTGCATCCGACACCGGTCCTAACGGTATTGGAAATAGCGCCACCTAGTAACGGGTAGCGGTACTAAGTGCTTCCTATTAGCGGTGATAGATGGCAGTGTTTTTGTCGCTTCGCGGAATTATGATTGTTTTACAACGTCAAACGGTCCAACGGTAATGGTACTGTTTATAGAATAGCATCATCTGTGATACTGTAGTGCCTTGTTAGAAATGTAATGTTAGTAAAACTGGGTAACCGTAACGTTTAAAAGTCTTTCATCATCATCATCATAGGCAGCTTGTAGTGGCCCATTGCTGGGTATAAGCCTCCTCCTTCAAACGCCAACTCGTGTCTATTTTGGGCCTATTTTGGGCCTTTTGCATCGACTTCCCCTGTACGGTAACGATATCATCTACCCATCTGGCTGTTGGTCTGCCAAGGCCTCTCTTGTGTCCCCTAGGCCACCATTCTGTCAAGGCCTTACTCCACCTTCCATTACCAATTCACCAATTCTTTTTAGTCTAAGATCCGGCTGCAGGATTAGTGCGTTCATCGGTTTTTTGCTGAAAACCGAATTTTAATGTATATTTATAATTAGGAGAATATATATTTATCAAGTTGCCTATCAAAATTTGGCCGGTAGTATTTTTAATTAAATTATTTGTAATTGATTTTTGGGAAAAAATATCGTTTACTTGTTTTTTAAATAAAATAACGTCTACATCACGGCAATTTATATGAAGATTCAAAAAAATCACGGTTGCCGTTGCGCACTTGGCCGCACCTCTTCGCAGCCAGGGTAAACAGGTATGATTTCGATACATTTATACGTTCATAACGTTTATTTATTAATTATATATCAAATTAAAGCTATTTTTTTTCTATTTATTATCATATATGGTTGCCTAATTAAATCTACCCGCAAATAAGCGTTGCTGGCTTTTAAAAATTATTAATATTTAAGGTAGAGTGAAAGAGAGTTAGCGCGTAACATCATTTGTCAGACGAGGATAGCGATTGCCGGCTGTGCGACGCTTTTAAGCCATTGCGCATGCGTCGAATGTTAGTGTTCTCAACCACCGAGGAGTAATAGAGACGACTTAATAAATACTCCAAAAAATATGTCTTCCTTTTCAAAATGACAAATTTAAAAATTACAAAAAAATAATAATATTGATTAAATATATTTAATATAAATAATATTGATTTAAAAAATACCAAAATAAAACCAAGGTGACTTAAGTAAAAAAAAATTTTTACACAGAAAACACGACTTCATCTTTATCAATTTTATTTTACGTTAATTAATTTAATAATTTTTAGATGGAAAAATAGAACAACAATGTAAATATAAAACGTTGTGCATTACGAACTCCAAAACAGCGTGGTTTTTATGTAAGAATAAAAATACCGCAGCTGATATGTTGAGAACACTAACATTCGACGCATGCGCAATGGCTTAAAAGCGTCGCACAGCCGGCAATCGCTATCCTCGTCTGACAAATGATGTTACGCGCTAACTCTCTTTCACTCTACCTTAAATATTAATAATTTTTAAAAGCCAGCAACCCTTATTTGCGGGTAGATTTAATTAGGCAACCATATATGATAATAAATAGAAAAAAATTAGCTTTAATTTGATATATAATTAATAAATAAACGTTATGAACGTATAAATGTATCGAAATCATACCTGTTTACCCTGGCTGCGAAGAGGTGCGGCCAAGTGCGCAACGGCAACCGTGATTTTTTTGAATCTTCATATAAATTGCCGTGATGTAGACGTTATTTTATTTAAAAAACAAGTAAACGATATTTTTTCCTAAAAATCAATTACAAATAATTTAATTAAAAATACTACCGGCCAAATTTTGATAGGCAACTTGATAAATATATATTCTCCTAATTATAAATATACATTAAAATTCGGTTTTCAGCAAAAAACCGATGAACGCACTAATCCTGCAGCCGGATCTCGTACTATTTCAAGTGTCCTAGCTCCACTTCAAGTCTTAAAAAAAAATAGAAAGAATCTCCGTTACCAGAGGGCCCAGTACGAGTTTTCAGTGTATAGTGTGGGTGTGAAACGTCTGACAGCCAGCATACCCGTGGGCGCTGATTTGTATGGAGACACTGAGCGGATTCTTTGAGAAGCTCGACATGCGAGTACTGGCTTGGTGTAGACCAAGCTTCTCAAAGAACCTGCTCAGTGTCTCCATACAAATCAGCGCACACTGGTATTCTGGGCGTCATACATTTCACACCAGATTTACACACCCAAACTCGTACCCTCAGAGTTTGCCAACTCATACGAACGTATACCTGGTATACCTACTTATTACTTATTCCTATGTAACCTTCCAGCTACCCATCATACAACTCGCCGCTGTCACCATACGGATACAATAACGCCGGACCAGCGCTGGCGTCCAATATAATGCCGCCACAGCAGACGCCGCAGGCACCATACGATGTGCCTAGTGACTTTGTGGACAGCACCACCACTTACGAACCCAAAGCTACGGGGAGCTTTTTGGATACGGATTTCATACATGCACAGGGTATGTCAAAGATATTTTATTTAAATGGTATATTCCAAAAATCTCCACTAATAAATTCCAGTGGGCTGGGTATTCAGTTCTTTTTCCAGTAATCCCTACTAGCTACGTCGTAAAACCCCCAATTAAAAATCCCAGTGGAGATTTCAAATTTTTCCAAAAATTCCCACTGCTAAATGCATGCTACGAGTGGTGATTTTTGGAATATATCAGCAAAATTACTAGCATAATTTAGTTTTAGATAAAATACTAGAGTCTGACTATGTTAGGTCTGCAACGGCATAAATAATCCAACTCTAAAAAAGGTTTGAATATCGTATTACCTTACACGACTTATTACGCATAGAATTTGTCAAATCGTTTTCGCATAATATTAAGAATTAGGTACATTTATATAATTATAAGTATACAAACTGCAACACTCAGAGACGTACCTTAAAAAATAATGAACACGTTGCCGTTAATTTAAAAAAATACTTACGTCTCAGAGTGTGACAGTTTGTGAAACTAATAATCTAAAATAGGTGTATTTGGGTAATTCTCTTTTTTGTTCGACTTCAATTTAGTGATCAGTCACTTCTATGGAAAACTTTTCAAGGTTTATAGAAGACCTGGAATATTTGCTCTCGATTACATATTTTCTACGGTAGTGAATTTCGATGAATTTATAGATATGTATCCGGACTCAAGCATAGATAAAAATCTATGCTTGAAAATCTACTGAAATATATACTTGAGTAACGATATCTTTATCGGCATACGAAACATAGAATTAAAAATAATTTATAGAAGTGATTTTTATGAGAAATACCCATTTAGTATAACTAACCAACTAACAATTCCTAGAAGAACCACAAAAAACCACCACCATTGTCCGCCCATCCACCTCAGCTACGACCAGACAGACAACCATCAGCGAAATCCCAAGAAGGGTCCAAGAGTTCGAGCGCTACGAAACCGAGCGAATCCAATCTCCCACAACCATAACCAGTGGGGTTTTAACCATAAAACAGGAGATAAAACCAGAAACGTCAATGGGCGTCGAAAACCTCGTCGCCAGTTATGTCGACTCCACAACATTTTTACACAGTCCGTCGGCTTTGCAACACAGTCCAATGGATATACAGAATTCTGTGCTAGTGAGTGGTCAGAGCTCTCTGAGTGAGGAGTTGAGTGAGGATTTGACGTCAAGCACTGGGAGACTGATGGATCCTATGATGATGAACGGCATGGGAATGGTGAATCCTAATGCTGTGACGAATAGACGGCATCAGGCCAGCCATAGCTCTGCGAGTGATGAGCTTCCGAGTAAGTTTAGGTTTTTGTAGAGATTTTGTCGTATATTATGTTTTTTAACGTTTTTGCTAAATGCTACGCGTCCACTGATTCGGAACCGTAGCGTACGAAGCGAAAGTATTTGTTGCTTGGTATTGATTGGTACAGCGTACACAGATCGGTATAATCTGCTAAGGTTTTTTTTTTTAAATTTGGGTACCTATATTGTCCCACCTTAATTAATTCAAAATTGTTTTAATTCAAACAAATTTTAATTTTGTATGATTCCTGTATTACGATGTTTGTTGTTCAAATATATATTGTAAATACCGACGACGACAACCGATGACGCCTCGTACGCTGCGGACGTTACGCTTCCGAGCCAGTGGACACGTAGCTTAAGACTTAGAAGAGAGAAAAACTGTTTAGTTTATGATTTTTGTTATGTAGTTGATGGTAAATTTTGTTATTTTTATTATATTTTTAGCTGCTACAGCATGTATCTTTTTTTTTTAGCTTTTTTGGTAGTTAGTTTACTTTGATAGGTTCGCTTACCATTGACCAATCAAAACACCTTTATATTTTAGCTATTTTTATTTTACTGTGCGGTAGGTTTGCGTTTCTTCAAAATAATGCCACTTTTTGTGCAAAATATACTGTAAAATCCACCGTTATTTGTCTGAAAAAAAGTATAATACTAGATAGATAATTATTTTAGTAAAATGTCCATCTTAGCAGTACTATAGTAGGTGCCAAATAACACCGCAATACAGGTCATTCACCCACCTTCACCACGATGTCTCAAAATTCAATTTATGTATGGGTAAACAAACAGTACTACGAGATTCGAGCGATTACCGTCTTAGCGACAGGTTTGTATGGAAAGCGACAGAATTAGCCATTCATAAATTGAATTTTGCGACATCGCGGTGGAGGTGGGTGAATGACCTGTATTGCGGTGCTATTTGGCACCTACTATACCAGATATTTTAGTAATTACTAACTGTAACTGTTTCGGTTTGAAGGGTATCGATTCCGGTTTTATTACACATGAGAAACATCTTTACGTCAGAGAATGGTCGCGCAATGCCTCACAGAGCACATACTTTCTGTGGACGTGCTCTTTGAGGTATTTGTGACTTCTCATCAACAGACGGGCTGTATTATCTTGTCTGTCAAATTGGTAGTATAAAGAATCTTACAGAAAGTTGGTACGATTTGAGTTGTTCATTTTGATTCCGACCCTGGATTATTATTAGGGGGTATGGTAGAATTGGCAAAGCTAGACAGCAAGGCAGGACACAAGCTGAAAAAAAAACTTGAGCTTAAGACGCTATTGGTATCAAAATGGCGCCAAACTGTTTGGGCGTGTTTCGACCACTGAAAAACCAATTTTATAGCCACAAAAATAAAAATAAAAGCTCTATTTAAATTGTTAAGTACAGTTGAAAATACAAGTCACAGCGTCTTCAGACCAGAAACACGATTGAAGAAATTTGGCTCGATCAAAAAAAAAACACAAAGTTGTCGCAAAATCATCACCTTTTTTTACAGAATAACCAATTTCATTTCAATGTTACTACATATATTTGAATTAGACTTTCTCTAAGGTGTTCCTTAATAAATTTAATATAGCGCGATCAGCTTACTTTATTGAGTGTCAGTACAAGATTATTTTCAAAAATGGCTTAGAACTCCGTTTTTTATGAAAATTTCTTTTTCCAACAAAATTCTATCACAAAAATAGTATTAAAATAAAACAATATATTCTCAGGTAGAGGTTTCTCTTGAGAAAGACTCTAGAATTCTTGTGCAAGCAAGCTCGTATGAGTTAGTGGCCAACTCTGGTGACGGAGTTTTTAGGCCGGCTTAAGGCCTCCGTCGTGGCTTAACGACTGCTGGAGCCGGGACAGTTTAACGTGCGCTTCGAAGCACGGAAGCGCTCAGAGGGCCTAGTACGAGTTTTGGTGTGTAAATCTGGTGTAAAACGTCTGACGCCCAGCACACCAGTGTGCGCTGATCTGTATGAACACACTGAGCGTATTTTTTGAGAAGCTTGGTCTACACCAAGCCCGTACTCGCATGTCGAGCTTATCAAAGAATCCGCTCAGTGTCTCCATACAAATCAGCGCACACAGTGTGCTGGGCGTGAGACGTTTCACACCCACACTATACACTGAAAACTCGTACTAGGCCCTCAGATGTAATGTAATGGAGGCTAGTATTATTTATATAACTTACGCCAACAAGAAATTAAACATGTTCCAATTATAAAAGCCGTGAGAGGGTCCATCGTGTGTGGTTTTAGTTATTTAGTTTTATTTACTTTAGTTAGTAAACATTTTCTAGTATCAACTTCAACTTCTTCAACTTTTTGGTTCACATCTTGATTGTAAAAAGTAAACAAAGCGAAAATGTCAAAAAACTGTCATTGTCAAATAGATTTCAGGTTTTTTTTTTATAATCTCAGATTACCAAAAATGTAGTCGAAAGTATGTACGATGCGTGTTTGTTATGTACAATAATGTATATGATAGAACTAGTATATGTACATTGTACATACTCCCTTATTTTATGTTAATATTATTTAATTTTTATGTTAATATTATTTTATTTATATTGATTTTTTTTTTTTGTTATTAGTAATTAATTAGTACCTACCTTGATTTTTTGGGTGGCACCTATTTGTTCTATAGAACTGTTACGTCTAGAACTGTTGAAACTTTTTTTATCCCTAATATCTGGTAACTTCCTGTAGGACTATTTGGGTAGGACTATTGAAACGAAAACTAGCTCTACTGGGCTAGTTTCAATAATCCTACCATAGAACTACAGGGATAAAGAAGGTCTTAAAAACAGTCCTATAGAACAAATGGGAGTTACCCGATTTTTTGCTTGTAAAAACACATTTTTTCGTAGAGCAATAGTCGCAACCTGTAACTGCTCCTATTTTCGTACTATTTCATCAGACCCACTGTCTTTTTTTATACCATTAAATCCAAGTTTTAGTCCCCCCCGACACGGTTTAATAGCTCGGACATTTACTGGAGAGAAAGTAGGCGTGTGCTTTGCGAAAGAGATGTATAGATATTCCACTTTCGTCCAGAGCCCGCAGTCTGAGTTTTGTTTTGTTGATCGGAACGCATCGAAAAGCGACTTGCGAGATATTTTGTATGAAAATCCGATAAGCGCTTCTAGCGGGAGATTTGCAAACTATTTTACTCCATACAAAAACTGCGAGTTTTTCGATTCTCGCTTGTCGCAAATTAACAAAACAAAACTCAGAATACAGAGCTGGTATAGAACGTTGTCGCGGAGCCTACCACCTACATTTGCTAAGGTAACCGGTTTATTCCAGGTGAAGGCGACATAAGCAAGGTTCTAGTGAAGAGTCTGGCGGAAGCACACGCGAACACCAACCCCAAACTGGAGTACATACACGAGATGTTCCGAAAGCCACAAGATGTGTCCAAGTAAGTGAAAAACAAAAGGCAAGAAAGCAAGCTCGTATGAGTTAGTGGCCAACTCTGGTGAAGGAGTTTTTAGACCGCCTTAAGACATCCGTCATGGCTTAACGACTGCTAGAGCCGGGACAGTTTAACGTGCCCTCCGTAGCACGAAAGCGTTTAGATGTAAATGCCACTAACAGTCACCCATTCAAATATTGACCGCGCAGAACGTTGCTTAACTTAGATAATCGGTGGAGATTGGCTAAGCAAGCCTAGCCACGAGTGCTTCACTATCAACAATTAGCGGTACATAGTTGTCACTAAAACATTTGAAGATGACTACCGTGCCGCAGGTTCCCTGAAAAAATAATTGGTGCATTACCGGGTTTGAACACACGACCATTTGGTGGGAAGGCGGGCTCGCTACCAGTAGACTACTAACTTGTTCTTTATTCAAGATTCCCATTATACAACTGTATGACACTTACTTTTTATTTATTTCAGGCTCCTTTTATACAACTCAATGACATACGAAGAAACGTGGCTGGACTGCGCTGACAAGCTAACAAATATGATACAAAATATAATAGAATTCGCCAAACTCATTCCTGGGTTCATGAAGCTTTCACAAGATGATCAGATACTACTTTTGAAGTCCGGTACGTGCTCACAAATATCTAAGGTTTTTAAAAAAATTGATAAAGTGTCAGCATTTTATAAAATGTTAAATCTGTCCATGGGTTTTTTCACCAGTGTGGCCGTGCTGAAGGTGTATTTTAAAAACTGTTTTGGATAGAGTGTAAGCAGCATGCTGACAGAATTTTTAAATGTTGTAAAGCCATAATATACAAATGAAGATTATATTGACCTATAACTAATAAGTAATCTTGGTATAAAATAAAATCGTTATTGTCTTTAAAAACGAGTACACTACAGTAAGTAATTTTGACGTAAGCCTCCTATTTGACATTATTCTTTGCTTTCTTCTTCTTTTTTATGAAATACTATTTTACGTGAATATTTACCCGTGGAAGTACTTTTCCTTGTGTTTGTACGCCAAGTGGTAGAACCTAGTGCTCTTTATAATATTGACAACAGACGAGAGATATAAAGCTGTCTAGGTTCACGAACAATAAAATGATTTTATTTGATTTGATATTTATACAGATAACTTTAATTTATTTCACGCTGTGAAGAAATAAAAGAATTGCAAAATAAGGGAATATGCAAACAGATATTTTTTAATTTTAAAGGTATTTTCGTTTATGTTTCAGGTTCATTTGAGCTCGCTATAGTACGTCTTTCAAGATTGATTGATGTAAACCGCGATCACGTACTTTATGGTGATGTGGTACTACCGATTAGGGATTGTGTGCATGCACGGTGAGTGTCAAAGTTTATGTTAAAAATATGATTTATAGATAAATTTTAATATTTGTTAACACACATAAAGTATATTAAAGTATTATTCAAAAAATGGTTACAAAAGTTAGGTAAATTTTTACAATAAATGTTCTATAACTAATTTATACTATCTTATAATAGTGGGTAAGTATTTAGGCAGCACATGGCTTATATAAAATATCTGAGTTGTGATATACCTGCACATTTTACACACATACAGAACATTTCGCAAAAGGTATGTACACTAGCTCCCACCCTAGGAAAACCCTTGTTGTGGCACAATGTAGCTCTAAAAATTCAAAACTGTTCCTTAAAATTATGTGGAATTAATCCAGAGTCTTGTGTTAAAATCCCAGAAGTCAGTTATTATTATAAGTACAGAAATGTGTTTACACAAAAGTGGTGCTACAACTTTTCCGGACGAACTCACACACAGCTCTTCTACTGCTAGTTGTGCGTGTACATTTTCAGTGTTGGGAGTGATTTTCGTAATCAGTGGGAATCGTATCCACAACCTACAGAGGTGTGAAGCTAGAACTTGAATTTCAGGAATTTATTACTCTCTTACGAAAAGAAGGCCAATGAAACATATACCTATGATAATGCTTTGTCTGTCGGTTATTGAGTTTTATTTATAAATTAATTCCTTTTTCTCAGGGACCCTCGAGACATGGCGTTGGTTGTAGGCATCTTCGACGCTGCCAAGTCCATCGCTCGGCTGAAACTTACTGAAACGGAACTTGCGCTGTACCAGAGCCTCGTATTATTGTGGCCAGGTAAGTATTTTATGGATTTATAGATTTACTTAATTGAAAGCGAAAGTTCGGATTTATGTCTGTTTGGTTCATCACGTCGCAATAACAGAACTTATTTGAAAGAAACTTGGAATAACTATAGTTTATGGCCTGCCCGCTTATTATGGGCACCAAAACAACGCCTTTTAAAAAGATAAAAAAAATAATTGCCTTTTCCTTATAAGAAAAAACTTATTTTCAGTCGATAAAGCAGTTGTCATGCTATGCATACTGGAAAAGCTACTTTTTTAACTTATCCAGGTTACAAGCGCACAAAGCCGCGGGCAGTAGCTAGTAAATACTAGGCTATTTTTTACCCATGCCCCTAATTATGACTATTAGCATCGTCATCACAGCATATTGGTAGATGGTCAGCATAACCTTGTTTAAACTCGCCAGCCTTTCACACGCCTTCATTTATATCAAAATAGTAAGTTTTGATAACTCGTTAGCTTTTTTACAGCGTGTCAGCTTTCTGACAGCGTGTCAGCATTTGTTTCAGCTTCTTAGGACATTTTATCTGCATGAAAAATCCATCTGTACAAACCACCGGGACATTTTCGTTAGATTATAGTCATCACAATTTCAGGGTCTGAATGCCTCAATCCCAGCGCTGAAAACATGAAGACAAGGCCTTTGCAAGGTACCAAAACTTTTCAATTTAATTTGCTGACAACTGCTGAGTCGACGACGCAGGTTCGATCCCCAGCAAGACATGTAAACTTTTTGCACGCCAATTTTTTTCTTTTTTTTTTCTAGAACGCCATGGTGTCCGTGGGAACCCTGAGATCCTGGTGCTCTTCAATATGTCAATGGCGGCGATGAGGCACGAGATCGAGACGAATCATGCGCCGCTGAAGGGTGACGTCACAGTTTTGGACACTCTGCTCACTAAGATACCTAACTTCAGGTATTATTTCCAACTATTTTATGTATTCTGTTGGATGTTGTAGCTAACAAAATAGGTGCAACAAATCTGCAATTGCAAAAAAACATTTTTAAAAAAGTCATATTCGTAGCCCAGCTACGTCGTAGCAGTTACAACGTAGCACAAGCTACGGCGTAGCATACAAGTTCTACGTCACGCGTATAATTTTATGAAGAATTTCACGGTATTCGTTTTTTTTTCATTAGAAATGAATCTAAATAATTACATTAAAATACTTGAAAGTACAAATCATTTATTTATTAGTCGTTATTTAATATTTAATGTACTTTACTATTTCTTATTATTATGAGCCTTCTTTGTCCCACTACTGGACAAAAGCCTGCCCCCATTTTCTCCATTCTCTACCGTCTTGTGCTACACTGGTCCATTTTACTAGAAATAATCTATACTATTATAAAACTGTAAAAAAGCCAAAAACTCTACTAAATAAACGATTCTGATTCCGAAAATCGAGTTTGTCTGTTTGTTCGCGGATCACGCCTAAACTACTGGACCAATTTCAATGAAACTTATACCATTCAGAAGCCCCTTTTCCGGATTGAAACAGAGGCTATATTTTATTGAAATTAAAGACGTGGATTCTTAGATACAGCTTGACCAAAAGCAGCCTTTGACACGCGGTTCATCGTATGCTGGTTGATAGGTATTTTTTGGTGGAAAGTTACGCACGCGTACGAAGTTGCGGGTATCAGCTAGTTTCTAGTATACAAGGTGTAACATAATTACCCTATAAGCCCCAAGGTGGCGTAATCAGACCGACCACCTGAGTGCTTGGACATGTGCAAAGGGACAATAAATCGTAATTGAAATTATCACACAAAAGTACAACTTTTATTATTTTAGAAATTTGCGATAACCCTAAGTGTTTGTTTACTATTTGCGTAAACCCGTACACACGCATGCACACGTAGGTACCATCCTACCGCGTCGCACGCACACGCATGCTGTGTGAACGTACATTTTAAGTAAAAATTACGAGCTCATTTCATGAATGAAAAACTTCGAAATCTCAAAAGTCGTAGAACCAACATTGTTCGCCATGACCTGAAGAATACCCCCCTTTCGGACTTGTAGGGTATTTATGTTACACCGTGTATAAATGTGATATTTTGTTCCACAGAGAACTATCCCTGCTTCACCTGGAGGCGTTGTGTCGTTTCAAGGCAGCTCATCCACACCACGTATTCCCAGCACTGTACAAAGAGTTATTCTCCTTAGACAGTGTCTTAGATTACACTCACGGATAAGAATATTTTTCCATTTTCTATCAGTCGATCTCATATCTTGCCCCAACGGCATGGGATGACTATTTTCTTAAAGACTTGACAGCTAAATTGTATTTTTTTTTGTATTTTTTTTAATGTAAAACCAAAATTAATTTCACTTGTAACATGTTGATATATTTATAATTGTATGTATGTACTTTAAGACTGTTATATTTACGTATAAGTACCTACGTACAATATATTAATTACTTTAATAAATGTTTATTTAATTCGAGTCTAAGAACGTACAAGTGGAATTAAATTTGGTATTTCTATATTAGAAGTTTTTGGTTTTGTATTTTTTCACTATAAGTTGTATATTAACTTATATAATTTATACGTTTGTGAAAACACGAAACCTGACTTGTGACCTGAGTATAATTACATAATAATTCATTATAATATGTTTTGTTGTGTAATATGCTGGTATAATCTTAATATAATTATAAATGTATCTAACTTTGATGAATGAATAATTATTATTATAAAAAGTATAATAATAGTAATAGAGTTTTTATTAAGAAATAAAGAAGTATAAAGTAGTGAGTAAAGATCACATTAGTTTCGTTTTCGAACGAAACTCTTTTATAGGTCTCCTTTAATTATTTTTAACAGTTTTTTAGTAACTTGTTATTTATTTCAAATGATTATATTATTGATGTTTTCCCCTTCTTTGTAGATTCAATAAGTTGTAATATAGGAAATAAATACTGCCCGTTTTTTATATTTTTAGTTGTTTTTTTTACATAATATGACGCATCGTTGAAATATCTTGAAATATATAAAGTATTTAATATAATATAAGCTGAGGAACTTAGGGTGCATGAACAAAATTACTGATCGAAATTTTTTAAATCGCGGACAAAAATGTTGTCATAATGATGCAGGCAATTTTTTTTAAATTCGATTAAGATCTCATTTTAGTTTTTGCACGACGCTTGGTGCCATGTTTGGGAATCACACAAACGCATAATATAATCAAAAGTTACAAATTATATGCATAATAATTCATATTTTAAGTACTTACATTTTTTTCTGCTAGATTCAGCTTTCCATCAATAAATTGCCTGCTAGAATGGAATTTAAGATGATAATCAGTTTTTTCTAACACTTAATCTAAGTTTGAATAGCCTTTATTATAGACTGGATTATATTAAAAGTACATTATAAAGAAAAAAATCTTAACTCGTATTTTGTAAATAGTAATTAATCATTATGTATTTTATATTAAATGTCATTTAAGGTTCGATGGGTTATTATTAATTTTACATTCTTATTATTAAAAAAAACAGTTTTTTATGAACTACGAGATTTATCTTGTATGATCATGTGAAAAATATTGTTTTTTTTCCTTTCTATATATTATATATTTTTTGTTAAATAAAGCAATCTGTTATTGTCTATTTATTTGGTTTTATTTTTTTTCCTTTGTTTATGAGTTTATAATTATTTATTCCATATTATGAATAAATAGAAACCTATATTAAATTACGGGTGGTTGCAGATTCTGCTAAAAATACATACAATGTCATTTTAGTTTTTTTTTATCAAAGATTTTTTATATTAAATTGTTAAATATATTATATAAAACATTGATTGAAATGTTAGTACTTAAACTAGGACGCACATGTTAGTCTACTTCGTCGGTATCAAAATGTGTAAAAGTGTGGATCAGTCCAATCTTTTTCTTTTTTTTTGGACATACTGCCTGACTAGCCTTCCCTTAAATTATAATTATATCGGACATTGTATCAATAAATACGAAGCAAAATTAAAAGTATTCGAAAATTAGAAGATTAAGACTGAAAAATTGGCTGAACAAAATATAATTCACCTAAATATGAAAGGTCCATCTTTATGTTGAAAAAAAAATCAGCTCTCTCTATGATGCTGTATGGAGGTTTTATATAAAAAGTAAACAAAAAAAACATCATTCATATACGATCTTCTTCGAGAACATACTACTTTCATTTTTAATTATCATTTTAAAAGAACATGTTTAGCGGAATTTCATAAGCGACTATAAAATTATATGAATATAATTTGATTTAATAAAAATATAATTTAAAATTTGATGATATAATTTTAATGTTCAAAAGAGATAACCCACAAAAACTATTAATTTTCTACTTTTAATTACCTGACTACGTTTTAGAATTTTATGTTTAGTATACTTTAGTCGCTTATGTTGTTTCCAGAGATTTTAAATTCATATATTTCCGACGATCTGTTGTCAGCCGTCTACACACGAATTTATTTAAACTATCCAGTCTTTCTAACTTTTCTATTTTCTATAAACTGAAAAAAAATAGGCTCACTGGTGCAAGTTGAAGGTTAATGAGCGTCGCGTCACCTCGCTCGCACAACTCAGCTGGTTTTATTAGTGCGATAGTGATAGCTATAGGGTAAACTTTTAATTGCTGGGTAGTTTTAGTAGGTATTTCTAAAATTTTGTACTATGTTTTGCTAAATTTTCACTAAAAATAATTAATATAGTTGAACACGTAACAGTTAGAGGTTAAACAAAGTATTTTGAAATGCAAGCAGTTATGTGGGAATATTTGGTATGTTAGAGCGTATTATGCACGAATTGGGTTATATGCGTTTTTTACTTTTTTTATTGTTTTGATTTGATATAGAAAGTTATATTTTGTACAAAGGTACCTTAAGCTTACGGGTATCGTTATGTAGTGAAAAACTTTTGTAAATCTTGTTTTCTATAAGATTATTTATTAAAAAAAATGTTGATTTGTTGATGATATAATTAAATATTTTTACACATTACCTGAACATATTAAGAGTAACAAATATAAATCATATATCTATGTAAAAACAGAATATATAAAAGACATACCTATTTTATATGTACATGTTGATTGGAAATTGTTGGTGGATTGTATCGAAATATAAATATATATAACCCTTTTTATATTTTAGGTTTTTTTGGGAAATCGGATAAGGGTAGCAGTTTTCGATCGACGTGTATGTAGGCTTTGTTAATTTATAAAAAAAAAATACAAATCATTGTACCTAAAGTAGCATTATGGAGTTTGAGAACCAATAAACGTTATTGTTTTTATTATTATTCTCAAATCACTTGCAAGATTGTGTTTTATTCATACCTATATTATTTAAATCAGTAACTATTTCATATAATACTACCTGTCGCCCGCGGCTTTGCTCGCGTGCAACCCTTATCACTAAGGGGTATGAAAAATAGATGTTGGCCGATTCTCAGACCTACTCAATATGCCAACAAAATTTCATGAGAATCGGTCAAGCCGTTTCGGAGGAGTACGGGAACGAACATTGTGACACGAGAATTTTATATATAAGATTTTAGTGTTAAGTAGCTAAGCACATTATAATTATCACTATTACTACTGTCCCATTGTTGGGCAAAGGCCTCCCCCCACTTCCAGTCTCCACGTTCTTGAGCCCTAATTCGCCAAGTACATTATTAGAATCATTTTAAAAATTGAATACTAAAAGCAAGCAAGTTCGTATACACAAGTCACCAACTCTAACCTTATATTATTTATTGGCAATGCAATAAAACTATTTAAAACATAAAAAAAATGCATGCAAAGCAAAAATTTTTAGTAATGTGAAATAATCTACAGTGTCCCGATAATTGTAGACATAGGTTGCTTCCTGACGCTGTATAATCTACAATAGATGTAAAAGCCTATTATTATTATATAATAATTAGGAAATATTATTATTTATTTAAATATACATTAAAATTTATTAATTACAATAAAAATCACAGTGATACCTACATAATTTAAATCTATTTCAAAAACTCTTTTTACTAATTTTCTTGTCTTGTTCCCAGATCCAAGTATACAATGGCCATTGTATGAAATATGCAGTCATAATTAAAGTAATTACGATTATATGCAGACAATAATAATATATAGTTTCATATATCATGTATAAAAATGGATATGGCCATAATCCTCGTTCGTAGTATGTTATATGCATGCTGAAAAAAAAAAAAAAGAAATTTAGATAATATTATTCTGCAATATTTAACAAAATTATTCTGATGAAGAAATCATAGACATTTTATTCACTGTTTAGTAGATAACATACAAAACCTACAGATAAAAACTATAGAAAATTACATATAAACTATATATTATATTATATATAGTATATATATATATATATTATATTATTTATTATATTTAGGTAACATTATTTAGGTAACATAATAATTATGCTGTTTGCCATACTAGCAAATTGCCTACTGTTTGCCAGTAGGCGCTGATAATCTGCTAAGACCATGACTGTCATAAGGCAAGGCCCTGTGAGAAGGTGCTATAAATTATGAAATATCAGGATAACAGCGCTTATAGAAATTATAAAAAGCAGCAAGATTACACTATTATATTATAAACTAGATTTTCTTATAAATTTTAGGACGGCATACCATCACAAAAATGTCTTTTACCAGTGGGGGTCGAACCCACAACTCACATGGAAGGCTGAGCGTGGCAGAGCACCAACTATCGACGAAGACTCAAATAGCATAATCTTTAAACCTTGTGGTTTTCTCAATGCTATAAAAGTATAAAATATGTTTTATTCAATTCAATTCTTGTCTATGGCCTTTGCAGTGTTGCCCGCATGTCACTTTTTATTAGACCTTAGCACGATGGAGAATGACCGGTGGTGAGAAGTAATGTTGGGTGGAGAATTTGAATCCAAGCAAAACTATGAGAAAAATCAACAAACATCACAATTCCATGTAAATTTTAGAAAAAACTGATTTGTGAACTTGTGACACCTGTCAAAGAAGAAAAAAAAAGAAAAAGAACTTACTGTGCGTTATATCCAACGTAGTACACAATCAGTATAAAGATATTAGTTGAATGCGACTTTGGTTTAGTCCTAGGTTGGAACACCAGCTCCCACAGCACAAATGGAACAATCGCTAAATGCATAACATAGTTCGATTTTGTAGAGAATACTTTATCTATAAATGCTGGGAAGATCACGCTGCGATCGTATAAAAATATTGGCCAGAATAATGTAAACACGAGCTGTAACAAAAACAAGTAGGTAAATAATATAGTATTTACAATATTTACAAAACACCCATGAAACCAGAGTTGAGTTGAGGTATCTATAAATTGTTTGCAACGGTTTATAGATAGCTAAACTGGTTTAAACAAGTTAAGTTTAAAATTTAAATCCCTCATCAATGATATCTCTTTAGATTCTCTTTATCATTGTTGGTGAAATCTTGGAGTATGGACTTTAGTTTGTCAAATCTCGAGAGACTTTGAGGTGAATGAAATGTTTCAAACTGCAATAACGCCTGAGGTTCTTCAAAACTGCTTTTTAGAGTTGCTCTTACTCAAACAAAATTTGTAGAACATCTTAACTTGGCTATTGATTGATTGAACTTGGCTAGAATGACCAATTCCAAGTGTTTTTAGTAGGTTCCATCATAAGAAGAATGAAACATGAAACAACATAGTAAATATCTACCATTTTCTACCTACTTTCTTATTATGTTTGTTCTTGCTATCTGTTAATTGCTTACACTATTCTATGTTGTCTTCCTTTTTTTCTATGTTAGGTTAGTTAGTCAAATAAACAATATCTATTCTTATTCTTACCAAAGTTCCAGGAAAGACTACAGAAGAAAAGAATATATCTCTATACATCTTGATAGGTTTCGGAAGTAAGTGGTCCTTATTCAATACTGTCAGCACATCACAGTATAGTGCTAAGCCTGCATAGGCCATCTGAAATGCCTGAAATAGATTTTTTATTATTAATAAGTGTCATTTTTTACCACTAAATTGCAATAATTTACAATGATTAACCATAATTTTCAAAAACTCAATGATTAACAATGATTTAAAATGATTTACAAAGGTTTACGACGATTTACAAGGATTTACAATGATTTATAATAATTGAAAATGATTTACAGTGGTTTAATATTATGTACAAAAATGTATAATGATTTAAAATGATGATGAGTTAATTTTTTTTACAAAAATGTATTGTGATTAGCAGTGTTGACAATAATTGACAATGATTTACAATGATTTATAATGATTTACAATGATTTACAATGATTTACAGTGATTTACAATGATTTACAACGATTTAAAACACTCACAATGTTCCAAATAGTCAAGAATCGACTCTGCATGGACGCCAAGGTCTTTATATCGGGATCTTTCAGTACTATATCATCCTGCAGCGCCAACAGCATGATGCAAGAGTTTATGGCGTGTGCTGTGAAGGTGACAGCATTGCCAACTATTCTGTAGTATATTAACTTTGGCATAACTGTAAAAGATAACAAAGGTAAGCTAAAAATTCAAGGGCTTAATTCTCATTAGGTGTTTTCAGCAGACTAAAGATTTTTTTTTGTTTGCATCGTCATTTATAAACCGGTTGGTTTTTTCTATCTGAAAGGATATTTTTACAGATACAGGTACCTGAGTACCATAAAATAATTATCAAAATTGGTTCAGTAAAATTATTACGCCATCCACGTACACGAAATTGAGTATTTTGCTTTCCTATGACGTTTTATTTGTGTTTACGGTCACTAGAACATTCCCAATAAACTGCTATCATCATTGTCAGTCTGATGATGAAGCCGGAAGGTAGTCAAATTGAAGTCGGTTTTGCTACTTATAAATTATTCAACGCCCCTAGACTCATTTGGTATGTGTATATATTATACAAACAAACTGGATCAATATCGTACTGACCGAATGGCGCTACGAAGTCAACATAATTAATGAAATAAATATGTAAATAAATAAATATTCTTGGACATTTAACACAGCGCCTTCTAGTCCCAAACTAAGCAAAGAAGCTTATAGGTACTATGGGAACTAGATTACTGTAAGAATACTTATACACGGTGTAACATAATTACCCTATAAGTCCGAAAAGGGGATATTTCACAGGTCATGGCGAACAGTGTTTGTTCTACGAATTTTAAGATTTCGAAGTTTTTCATTCATGAAATAAGCTCGTAACTTTTACTTAAAATGTACACACAGCTAGCGTGTGCGTGCGACGCGGTAAGATGGTACCTACGTGTGCATGTGTGTGTACGGGTTTACGCAAATAGTAAACAAACACTTAGGGCTGTCGCAAATCTCTAACATAATAAAAGTTGTAATTTTTGTATGATAATTTCAATTACAATTTAGTGATCCTTTGCACATGTCCAAGCACTCACGTGGTCGGTCTTATTACGCCCCTTTCGGGCTTATAGGGTAATTATGTTACACCTTGTATACGTAGGTACCTATGTACCTTTGTTCTTAGTCGGGATCGAACCCACGACCCGCACGGAAGGAAGAACTATACCGACAGCTGTAACATCTGTCTATTCCATTTTACCTACCTCCTAAAACTTGACTGTATTACCAATTTTGATTTTTTTTTGTTATTTTGTTTACATTTACGTGGTGTACAACAAAGAATCTATCTGTCAATTTGTAGCAAATAAATAAATATCAATGAATAGTTTTCGCATACATGTAGGAACTAATTAAACCTTCATTTTTATATGCATATTGCATACACAAGGAAGTGTCTGTCGAAATGACAAAAATTATGCAAAGTTAATAATTATACCTACATTTATTTTAACATTGTTCCGGGAATGTACCTACTTCGAATGCTTAACCAAGAACCGTAAAAAATCTTTCAATAGTTCACTTTTTGTTCTTATTTGGGTGAATGGAGTAGAGCGGGCAACACAGCCTTGACATGACAGTGGTATCGATTCTCTTGTTGTATTTTTTTACACTAACCGAATTTGACAACACTAAAATGAAAGACAACAGACGACGACAAAGAGGGCTATAACTTTAGAGCTGTCAAATTAGGTTAGTTTAGAAAAATGCAACAAGAGACTCGATACCATTGTGAGTATCATCATAATCATTCCCCTGCCCTTATCCCACGCTAGGTGGGGTCGGCACAACATGTTTTCTTCTTCCACTCACTCCTATCGTTCGTCAATTCTGAATCTACTCCTCTCACATTCATATCTTCTTTCGCACAATCCAAGCACTTCTTCTTCGGTCTTCCTCTACTTGCATACCATTGTGAGTATATTGTTGTTCAATTTCAGTCGACATTAGAAATAGAAAATATTTATTTTGTTATTTTTACAAAATTTCATCCATTATTAGGTACTTGATATCGTAGCATAAAGTGTAAGCTATAGGAATAAATGTGTATAAACTGTATAAAGTGGTTTCTTCATAGTAATGGTCCATCTACCATTTTGCCTTCGAAACAAACGACAGCCGACTTGACGAATGACTTGACTGACATTTCAAATATTTCACTTGACACTGGCAAAATTGTCTGCCGAAATGACGGACAGAGGCCACAAATAAAAGAAGAAGAATAAGAAGTAGTTTGATAAGAACCAATTCAATTCTTGTCTGAATATCCTTTCCAGTGAAAAAATAAATTGGAAAATTGGTCTAAGAACACTGACTTCTCTGACAGAAGCCATAAATAGAAGAAGAAGAATTAAAGACCGGAATGAACGATGAGTGAACGAACTATCTGACCGTGCGACGCCAACAAAAAAAAAACTCTCTGACATCAATAATAATCAACAGATTCCACCCCACAGGTATGTTTTCATTTCACCACCGTGTTTTCTTTCAATGGTGTTTTCAGACGCGTATTTTGTTTTTATGATAAAAGGCTGTAAGTAATGTGCATTTTGTATTTGTGTTGGGATTAAAATACTAGTTTATTTGTAGTTTTATGATTTGTGTTTAGTTTATCTATCTACAGAGTTTTGCCTAAGATTGTAAATCAAATTATTATTCAGCAATTATTTGCAATTTATCTTTGGTTTGCCGTCATGTTTTTATAGTTGTACTTAGACAATATTTTATTTTACTACATTTGCAATAATTGCAATTGTTTTCTTAAAATGTAAGCGTCTATAGTAGGTGCCAAATAATACCGCAATACGGGTCATTCACCCACCTTCACCACGATGTCGCAAAATTCAATTTATGTATTAATTTATGTATAATCTCGTTGTACTGTTTGTTTACCAAACAGTACAACGAGATTCGAGCGATTACCGTCTTAGCGACAGGTTTGTATGGAAAGCGACAGAATTAGCCATACATAAATTGAATTTTGCGACATCGTGGTGAAGGTGGGTGAATAACCTGTATTGCGGTGTTATTTGGCACCTACTGTATTAATTGTTTATTTTTATTTATTTTTCGCTTGTAATTTTTATTTTTTTATCAATTTGGGCATAGCTTAATCTATTTATGCTTAATCTGTTTACGCATCTGGGGCCTTATTCACTATGACCAATACAAGCGCGTTACGCAGCACGACAAGACAGCGGCGTGAAATCGCCCTATGCCTATGCCGTATTTCCTATGCCATAAATGTCATTCCTTACGGTGACGTCATACGGTTACGGCAAGGAATCTCCTAAGTCATACAGAATAATGCCCGTGTAGACGGCATGTTTTATTGGTTTTTTTTCTCGCAAGCTGTAATTATATTTAATATTATTATTTAATCGATAAGTGTTGGTGAACTTTAAAAATTATAACAATAATTCAGCCTAAATATTATACCATGCATTTACGGCGTATTATATAATTTTACAACGATGTAGGTAGTGTAGGGACATTGAGAGGAGAATATCCGTTGCCATGGAAACGCGGCCCTGGCGTCATGGCGTAGTATTGTTTTGTTTTCGATTGTAATCAATGTCCCCGTTATCAAACTCGATGTAAGATTAGAAAAGTTAAATTTTTCATTTCTTTCGATCGAATTGGCTTCTCAATACAAAATACAAAACACGGTGTAACTATACCAAGTACATCGAGTTCAAATCAGAGGTTAATGCGTAATTTCTGCCTGAATTTTTAAACGATTTCGGAATCTGAAAAAGATAACCCAGATGACAGGATGGTATAAAAGATAGGCAAGTTCACTCCATCTAAAAAAAATATGTCACACATAAGAGTCCCGGTTTATCGGAGACAAAAACTTAGCATACAAAACAGTTTTGAAATTTTTTTTAATCGTGAGAGACGTATCGAGTCAATTTATTTGAGGAATCTATAGACCAATTCTTATGGATCTTCTACATACGGTATAATATAAAAGAAACACATTTTTTGGTTAAAATCTTTGATCTTACTTTTAGACCCTTTAGAGTGCGACTTTTCAAAATTCCTTTCGTAGTGCACCCCTACACTATATACGGATACTACCCTCCAAATGTCATACCTCTAGGACTTATAGTTTAGGCTGTGCGTTGTCAGTCAGATTCAAAAGAGTTTTATTTATTTAGAATATTTAAATTAGTTGCAAATGTATGTTTTGCAACATAATGAATAGAACATGTCTTTGGAATTATAAATCCAGTCATTTTCAATGGCAGAGGTTAGAGTCAAAGTGAATAGTGATTTGTTTCAGTTGATTTTTTCTTGGTGTTATTGTTTAAGGCAAAGGGTAAAGCCAGACAACCTTCTCGCTCGCACATTTCAACATTTTTGAAGATATGAACTAAATGTAATTATGTGAAATTGCAGAGCTTCAGGATCGAGAAAATAACAATGCAAAGGTTCAGTAAAAATATCACATTGATCCAAACAAGTTTCCAGCGGAACTTTTTGTTAGGTAATTTTGAACCGTGGTCCAGCGAAATCGTGGCTCTACGGGATGAATCCTACTTGTCTGTACTTGGGATTCCCAAAAAAACTTTTTAACAATAAAAATAAGTATGTAATAAAAGCAGACCTTGTAGATAATAAAGTAACGGGTAAAAATATACTATTTTTTAGTTATAAATAAATTCCATTCGTGACTCTCATGTTCGGAGATATTCTGAAGGTTAAGCTTGCTGGACTTCCCGTCTGACTGGCAGGAGAATGGTGGTTAAAAAAATACTTACCTATAGGTAAGCACTTTTTTTATACTACCTACTAAGGAGACAAACGGCCCGCCATAACGATGAATTGCCACACTCAGCACGTCCATTGAGGACGTAACTTAAAGTAGTTTTTAAATAGTTTTTTTCTGCTATTTTTTACTTTATATAACCGGACGCATATTTTACTGCACTGTATTTTTTATGGTTTTTAATTTAAATAATATTTTAATTATATGATTATAAGAATGGTTTAATTCATAAAACTATTTTTATAAATTAAATTTTATATTAATTATAATTACCTATTTATTTTTTGATGTTAAATAATTATGAATGAAGTGCTTATTACTTTTCATAACATATTACATAAATTAAGTTATTTTTATTATAGAAATAAGAAAATCTTAATTTTGTTATTGTTCTCAGGCGCGGGCCAGACAGAAAAAACGTAAGACGCAGACGGGGCGCAGACATATGTCTCTTCCGCGTCCCTTTCATATAAAATGTATAGAAGCGTCGCGACGCAAAACATACAGAAGAGAAGGGTCTCTTCTATATAATTTCAAAAGTCACGTCCGTGTCTCGTCTCCGCCCTGCCCGCGACGCGTCCTCGTCTTACGTCTCTTCTGTCTGGCCCACGCCTAACACACTCTTGGGACAAAAATAATCCTTTTTCTTTTCTATAGCCTCTGTCCGCCATTTTCACAGTAAATTTTGCCAGTGTTAAATTATTTGAAATATCAAGTCGACGTCATTCGAGTCGGCTGTCATTTGTTTCGGATAACGGTGGATTTTTGCTTCAAAACTTGGAAACGACTTCTATCAAAATAACATTACTTATTTATTCCAAAGGGTCACATTATGCTACGACCTCTAGTATAATTGCTTAGAATTCCACCGAAATTAAACAATAACACTCACAAAGTTAATTAACTTTAGGTTATTAAGTTTGTTTGTAACCTACTTATATTCAATTAATAGTAAGTAGGCACAGGTGTTTATTTTTGGTACATACTAGCCAAAATCCTATTCTATAAACGCGATAGTTTGTGAGGATGTATGAATGTATGGTTGTATGTATTCGTCCACCCGCGACCACGTTCGCGTCCCGTTGGATCCCGTTGATTTTCCGGGATAAAAAAGTAGCCTATGTGTTAATACCGGTCACGGACATATATTCCAAGTTTCATCCAAATCGGATCAGTAGTTTTTGCGTGAAAGAGGAACAAACATACATACATACATCCTATACACATCCTCACAAAGTATTGCGTTTATAATATTAATAGGTGTTGAGCCCTCAAACGGTGAAGGAAAACATAGTAAGGACCCCGCGGTCTAGTCAGGTACATATCGACTGCCACATTGTTTCGTAGATGATGTAATAATACCCTTTTTACACCCTTTCACTTGTATGTTTGTATGTTTGTAACCGACTCTTTTGGGCGCGATTTGACCCACTTTAAACGGCCAGATTTCATTCAGTTTGTAGATTTTTAGAGGACCGATGACAATAAACTAATTTGATAAGATTATTCCATTATTTTATCTTATTCTGTATGTCGATTACTACTGTAATTGGTGTTATCTCGTTCAAAATCAAAACCAAATTATCGTACTCTAAAATGACAAATTATTGCTATACGTATCTACCTATCTAACTATTCTATACTATTATAAAACTGTAAAAAAGCCAAAAACTAAAATTAAAAGATAAAGTAAATATGCAAATCTAATAAATAAACGATTTTGATTGCGAAAATCTAGTTTGTCTGTTTGTTTGTTTGCGGATCACGCCTCAACTACTGGACCAATTTCAATAAAATTTATACCATTCAGAAGCCTAGGAGTAGGCTTGCCCAGCACCTGTACCATCCTCTCAGCCTAGTCAGCCATATCCACAGGAAAGACAAGGTCAATACGTGCGGAGCTGACTAAGCCGCGGGTTTCCTCACGATGTTTTCCTTCACCGTTAAGCTCATGTTAATGCGCATATAAATTTTCCGAACGAAAAATCCATTTATGCACGGCCGGGATTCGAACCCACGACCTTCGGATCGAAAGTCGACGGGGAAATCCACTAGGCCAACACGGCTTTTTTTGAGTAGACTGTACGTCGTGATACTTATTCAAAGAAAATTAATTAGTTTAATTACCTATTAATTGTTTTCCCAATCACAACACACGTTCTCACAGTAGAACAATCACAGACCAACTGATTATCTTACTGAATCGTTCTGGTATGTATTACGAGTACCTAAGTGATATGCTGTGGTGTTCAAGGTCATATGTTGCGTTCACACTATGCCGCAGTCGGCAAGGACTTGGGCAGGGAAGTGGGCACGAGCATAGTGTGAACACGATAATGCCTCTTTCCCGTCTCCCGGCCCAAATTCATGCCCTAGCTTCCTAGTGAGAATAATGATGTTGCTGTGGCAATAAGTCCGCGGTAATAATGCCGGCAGCAGCAGGGCAATAGTGTAAACGATGAAACTTCCCAGAGGGCCTAGTACGAGTTTTGGTGTGTAAATCTGGTGTGAAACGTCTGACGCCTATAGCACACCACTGGGTGCTGATTTGTATGGAGACACTGAGCGGATTCTTTGAGAAGCTTGGTCTACACCAAGCCCGTACTCGCATGTCGAGCTTCTCAAAAAATCCGCTCAGTGCCTTCATACAAATCAGCGCCCAGTGGTGTGCTGGGCGTCAGACGTTTCACACCTGCGGGCCTAACAGCCGAATACTCAAACGCAACTAAAACCCCACTCAATTTAAGTCCCGCTTAAATTATTGCCATCTCTTACAAATGAGTAATGTCAAACAGAGGCAGAGCAATCTTAAGTGGTGCTCAAATTTGAATGTCGTTTGAGTATTCGGCTGTAAGATGCGCACCGCGAGATATTTGTCTTGTCGTTCTGTCAAAATGTAAGCATTTTGTACCAGTTTAGGAACTATTGCATTATCTGTGGTAATGTTGTCGAGAAACCGCGCCTTTGAATATTCAACTTTTGACATTTCTTCACGACTATTATCTCGTCCTCAGAGAGGTACGACGACTAAGAAGTGTCAAAAGTGTACATTATGGCGCGTTTTGTCGACACCATTAGGTACCACAGATAATGCAATAGTTCCTTAACTGGTGCAAAATGCTTACATTTTGACAGAACGACATGACAAATACATCGCGGTGCGCATCTTAGACCCGCAGATTTATACACCAAAACTCGTACTAGGCGCTGTCCAGAGTCACTTCACCATCGGTAAAGACATTCTGAAAATCAATTGTGAAGATCGAAAACCTAAATTCGCAGTGAAAATGTATTTTTAACTGACTCGAAAAAAAGAGGAGGTTCTTAATTTAGCTGTGTTTTTTTGTGGTTATATAACTTTATCCTGAAAAGAAGTTTATAATTTCACATAATAAGAAATTAGTACTAATCAAAACTTATGTTGTAGGTTTTTCTAAACAGCGAGTATGTAGAGCGTGATCGCTCACTAATTTTCTAAATATAAAACTCTTTTGAAGCTGACATAGAATCAACGCACAGCCTAAACTATAAGTCCTAGAGGTATGAAATTTGGAGGGTAGTATCCTTATATAGTGTAGGGGTGCACTAAGAAAGGAATTTTGAAAAGTTGCTACCATGCGAGCAAAGCTGCGGGCGGCAGCGAGTAACTGTCTTTTGTTTTTTAGTAATTTGCAATGGTTTTGTTATTATTATTGCAATTTTTATATTTCCTTATTTTATCTTTGAACCGGTTTGAGTCAAAGCTAGTCTGACTTTTGGTTTGTTGATTGAAACAAATATCGAGAAGCAACTTGCGAGATATTTTGTAAGGAAGCCCGATAAGCGCCTCTAGCGGCAAATTTGCAAACGCGTTTTCTAAATACAAAAACAGAATCGACACCATTGTCCTTGTTTTACGCTATATTATTTTGGCACGTATAAATTGATCTATACTATTATAAAACTGTAAAAAAGGCAAAAACTAAAGATATGGATAAACTAAATATTCAGATCTACTAAATACACGATTCTGATTCCGAAAATCTAGTTTGTCTGTTTATCTGTTTGTCTGTTTGTCACGCCTAAACTACTGGACCAATTTCAGGTCACGGACAATATATTATATTCCAAGTTTTACAATTCCATTTCCAAGTTTCAATCTGATAAGTTAGATTGTTCAGTTGTTCCATGTCAGTTGTGTTTTGCTATAGGTACATAGGTACGAGTACCATTTCTAACAAATGAACGGCTGGACTGAGGTGTTTAAAAATTTTTTGGATGTTCATTTTTTCCCCGGGAACGGGATAAAAAGTATCCTATGTGTTAATCCAGGTCACGGACAATATATATTCCAAGTTTCATCCAAATCGGATCAGTAGTTTGCGTGAAAGAGTAACATACATACATACATCCAACCTTACAAACTTTCGCATTTATAATATTAAATATTACACATTTATTCCAATGGTTCACACACTTTATGCCACCCAAGTACTTATTTATTTGTTAAAATTCCAACAAAACTAAACAAAAAACACTAGATCATTTCCAAAAATGACAGCATGTCGAGTGTGTACGTTTGACGCTTACAACAAAGCCTTGTCATATAATTTTGTATGGAGATGGAGAATCATCAGTTTTGTAAACTACCCGCTAGAGGCGCTGCTCAGTCTCTATACAAAAATATAGTTGACAACTTGGACAAAAATGCTTTGTATGTTTGTATGTTTGTTCGTCGA
Source organism: Eulithis testata (assembly GCA_947507515.1). Classification (NCBI taxonomy): domain Eukaryota; kingdom Metazoa; phylum Arthropoda; class Insecta; order Lepidoptera; family Geometridae; genus Eulithis; species Eulithis testata. The sequence goes on from OX382221.1 coordinate 3,459,892, forward strand.
GATCTTTTGACCCGCTTATCCGATCTTCACAGAATTTGGTAGGTATACGGATAGTACGTTTTACTGGTTTGTTAAATGAAGTAAATCGGTGAAGGGGTCGTGAAGTTATGAGGGTCCAAAGGGAGTAAAAAAAAAAAGTCGTACAATAATATCAAGTGGGGTGTCATGATAAGGTTTTTTTTTAGACATTCCAAAACTGTTTTTATTTTGATTCTAGGTCTAATAGTTTTGGAGTTGTTGTAAAATATATAAAATTGGCAAAACCAGTATAACGTGAGCTACCATTTCTTGGAGTTTCAATGATTTTGTAGTTCAAGTAAGACTGGTACTTTACAACGGCGATTTCGAAGCGATTTGCAAATTTTATTACAACTATTGGTCAATAAAAATTGTTTGGGTTTTATTAACCTCCGACCATCACGAGATCTCAGTTCGGGGCGAACTACTAGTTTACGTGACTTTGCAGTAAATGTCAAACAAACTCACTAATAAAGCATTCCGAACTCGTATCATTTTGTTAAGCTCAGTGCCTTGATCACGAATGAATGTCACAATCGCAAACGTATCGTAACGCTAGCGTATCCGAGATACACTGCGCGGTGACACTACGACGGTTGGCAGTCGAGCTGGTATTGACGCGCAATATAACGCGAATACGTTACGGCGACTGTCAGATTTGTTCGTGATAGAAGTACTATTGATACTAGAATCTAGAATGACACACAGGTAGGTATAACGGTATAACTTTGATTGACGACGCATGCGCGAATCGACCCTAGTCTGACTTGCATCAAACTGCATGTTATTGGGTACCTACCAAACCTTTTGAACCTTTTTAGAATATATTTTAGAAATTAGTGATGAAAACCAGTAAATTCGAGTGCTTGTGGTTTTTTTGAGCGATTTTGATAACGGACGCGATTGAGTAAGAGGAAGTTACCATACCTAGCTATAAAAAGGTAAATACCTACGCCAGGGTGTAATGACTCCTCAAACGCCCTCGAATTCGCGTGAAAAAGAAATCAACAGTTCTATACAAAATGCAATGCCTACTTACTACAAATATATATTTAAATAAAATCTATAAATATAAACGTTATTGACGTCAGAAAAATCCACGAGTTAAGACGAGGTTATCCAAGAAGTTTAGGACGAAGACGTCTAGACGGGCACTGGGCGCGAGCGAGCGAGCAAGGCGCGAGCGCCTGAACAGGCTGAACGTATAGATTTTGATAGTTTTCGTTTACAGAGATGAATAATAACTAAATTATAATAAATTCTTTTTTACAGTTCCCTAGTAAATAGTAAGCCCTATCTTTTGATATAACTTTGACATGATTTCAAGAAGAAACATCGTAGTATGAACCGTTTGAAATATCGATTTAGTGTCATCTTTACGATTTTTTTTATCGAGAAAATTATTATTATTGACGTTTCTATCTTCACAAAGCTCTAGGATAAGTGTTCAATTTTAATAAAATATTTTTTTTCGTGCAACTTTTGCACTTCAGTAGAGATACAGTTGTTAAAAAACCTAAAAGTTTCGGATAACCCCGCCTTAAGTCTTGCATTGTTTACAAACAGGAATATGAAACAGGAGATTTCATTTAATTTAAGTGCATTGATATTTTTAAATGAATGGTTTCATAGGAAAAGTTGTTTATACCCTTGGCTGTAGCGATGTCGACCAAGCGGGCAATGATTAGGAAATACTTATTTTTGAAAATAATTTTAGTTTAGCATTGGTGCAATTCCACTGAATAAATAAAAATAATTTATGTACATCATCGTGGTGCTTAAAGTGCCAATAATTGGGTACTTTGCCCTAATTTTAATAAAATATTTTTAATAAAAATTCTTTTATTTTCCATTGTTTATATTTATGTTAGTTTACTGTAATGAGTTTATGTTTTTTTTGCTAAACTATGAGCTGTGTTTGAAATAAACTTTTTTTTTTTTACTATTTTTATTTAGGTTTATATATTCATAAACATCGCCTTCTAGTCCCAAACTAAGCAAAGCTTGTACTAAAGAAGTATATAGAGCTAGATTGCTACTAGAATACTAATATAGGTACTTAAAATAAATAAAATTTTATATTATTTTTTTCAGACAAAATCAGTAATTCGTAAGAAGTGTATCAAAGAGCATGTTTTAAATGCTCTTTAAATAGACCAAAAAAGAACTAGTGAAAGAAGATCATTGAAACAAAAATGGAGGCTCTCTTACGACAAAGATATTTGACGAAAGTTCAGATTTATCGAGCAGTGTAAGTATTTCATTTCATTTATTTATTCACAAACAATCATCAGAATTGTATTTGAAATAGGTATCTAACATTTTAAGAACGGCACAATACAGAAAACAACACAAAAACCAAAATAAAAACACATCGCATAATAATAATTACAATACAAAGTTATACATATGTCATCATAAAAATAAATCAACTCGAATTATCAAGGTGGTCCGAAGTCATAAATTCCTCAACAGAATAGAAACATCCCCTCAACAATAATTTTGTAAGTTCAGATTTAAATATGGTTACACCAACGTCACCCTTCAGGGGCATTATTCTGTATGACTTAGGAGATTCCTTGCCGTAACCGTATGACGTCACCGTAAGGAATGACATTTATGGCATAGGAAATACGGCATAGGCATAGGGCGATTTCACGCCGCTGTCTTGTCGTGCTGCGTAACGCGCTTGTATTGGTCATAGTGAATAAGGCCCCAGGTCGGTAGGGAGTGAGTTAAAAAGTTTCACAGCTTGATAGCGAGAGCCATGCTTTGCAACATTTAACGTTGGCCATAAAGCTGCATCGAGGTCCTTACGTCTTGTAATAAGTCTTTTTCCTCTTTGATCGCTCGTTTCGTATTTGAATGGTTTTTTAACTACATATGTCTACCAGGAGTACCAAAATATAAAGACTGGGAACAGTCAAAATGTCTAGCCTACGATAATGGTCTCTACAAGATTCCCACTGTGGGAATCTTGTAGAGTATATTATCTTTCTTTTGGACTTGCCTCTGACTACTTTTACTGCCTCAAACATTTTACTAGGGATGTGAGATGAATGGAAAAAAATCGATTAAATAAAAATCTATTTTTCTTTATTCAAAATTAATCGATTTGTCAAAAGTCGATTTCAATAAAAAAAAATCTATTTTTGCGAAAAAAATCGTCTTTTTTTGCGAAAAATCAAATAAAAAAACCCATTCAAAACTAAAAATCAAAGGCAACGTTCCTTTAAAATTTCAAGGTAAGTAATTAGGAAACCAAATACACAAAATGTCTAGTCCTATTTTGCAATGAATGATTTTTTCATCCATCGCTTATAAACGAGATGTTTCTCAAAGTAGATTTAATATTAAAATAAAAATCGATTATAAGAAAAAATAATATTTTTTTAATAAATCGATTATTTTTTAACATCCCTACATTCTACCCTCCAGCGTATTGATAATGTACACTGCGCGGTGACGTTGCAACGTTCGACAGTCGTGCTTGCGTTGACGCGCAATGTGACTCGAATACGGTAGGTTAGGTTACCCCCTATATTTTGTTCTTCTATTGTTTGTACCAAAATGACGAATGAAAACTTGTGTTTAGCGCATTGTGATGATAATTTGTAACTTGATGATATAAGCTACGATATCTTCCCATGTTAACAATACCACAGATCATATTATAAAACTATACTATAGTAGGTGCCAAATAGCACGGCAATACAGGTCATTCACCCACCTTCACCACGATGTCGCAAAATTCAATTTATGTACGGTAAACAAACAGTACTAACCAGATTCGAGCGATACCGTCTTAGCGACAGGTTTGTATGGAAAGCGACAGAATTGGCCATACATTGAATTTTGCGACATCGTGGTGAAGGGGGGTGAATGACCTGTATTGCCGTGTTATTTGGCACCTACTATAGCTAAATATATTTTGTGATATCTGGAACTTTTGTCCAACAATTCCCTTAGCGACCCCAGCGATTGCCGGCAGGGGAAAATAAAGTGATTTTGGTGAAGTTTGTATGTCCTCCTCAGGCTTCTAGGCTTTACAATTTTACATACATTAATGATATTTAATACTTCTATAATTAAATCATTTACAATCAAATATTAACTCTGACCTGCTAAGTCTCTACATAATTGTTCTGACCGCTACATCTTCCGAGCTCCTTATAAAGTGGCATTGCCCATACTCAAGTCTATTTTAAAATGAACTTCAAACTGTACTAATCTTTAAGTATCTAGAGCTCTTGTAAAATTTGTCATCATCTGACCCACCGGAGAACTTATCCATTGTACTGTGATCTTCAGTTTTTTGGAAAGTATTAGCAGGTAGAGCTCTTAGGTACTGGCGCTATATGACCACTTTAACACGGTTCTTGCATACGCGTGTTTTCGTAGCATGTGGAGATCTTGATAAAATTGTGGCTTGTGAAACCGTCCAGTTTCTGTAGACAGGTCCGTTCACTGCAAATGTTTGTAGCCATAGGTCGCCTTAATTTGGTTAGTAAGTAACAGTGTCAGTTAGGTACCGCTAGTTCAAGCGATCGTACGTTTATTTTTTACGGTAAATCTTGAGTTGTTTAAGAATTTAATATTATTTTAGTTTAAATGGACGAACCGTAAGTTTTTTTGATATATTTATTGATTATTTTACCTATTTATTTTATCTAAAACGTAGTAGTTGCCTTATTTTATTACATAGTAGCCAAAATTTGCACTTAAAGTAAAAGATATAAAGTAAGTACCGCGTGTAATAATAAGTATTATATTCAGTACCTACTATTACCTACAAATTATGTAAGTAGATATTATTAAATACAAGGTAAACCAGCCTATCTTGTCTTCTGTTATAATTTCCTGTCATTTTCAACACGCAAAGTATCTAAGTTTTTGATATATATGATTTATATATATATATGTATATATATATGTGTGTAAATGTGTAGGTATATGTATTTATCCATATTAGTTTTGTATGTGTATAGGTTAAATTATATTTATGTATATTCCAGGTTATTTTTATGTGCGCCCCGTTCTTACCTAGTCGAACTGCTTCTGTCCATCCAAAGGTTGTCTGGAAGAGATCGCTTATAGCGATAAGACCGCCCATTGTACCTCATACTTAAAACTTTTTTCTCTTTTTTTTGTTTTTCTTCTTTTCTTGGTGTGCAATAAAGAATATATCTATCTATCCATCTATCTACAGCGGTTGGAAAACGACATTTTTCTATCTTTTATTCCACTAATGTTTGGATGTTTAGATGTTTGTGTTTCAATCACATTGCAACCACTGATCCGATTTGGATGAAACATGGAATATATGTCGTTCGTAACCTAGATGAACACATAGGCTACTTTTTATGGCTCATTCCAGTTTTCCCCTACGTGGGTCCCCTGCGTGGGGGATTTCTGGAACTTAGGTCCAATAATCCCCTAAGCGACCCCTGATCGCGAAAAATCAACAGGATCAAACGGGACGCGCACGAATAAACGGGCGGAAGCTAGTTAAAAATGGCACAAGTAGAAACCTATCTGTTTGTACCAGCTTGAAAGAATTGAAACTTACAGAGGGGCTAAGAATTCAGTTGGAAGGGAATTGTACCAGGGGTGGCCTGTCAATCCTTGGCTAGACCTGGAGTATTTACCCCCAGTAAAACCCCAGCGGTCCCGGATCTGCTAGTAACTCATGTGGCTTTTTTTTCCAGGTGCAAAACCGCAGGTGCAAACCTGCTCTGGCAGATGCTAGGGTACGCATTCACCTTCGTCATCCATGTGTCAAATCTCATGTTCCTGGAGGTGGGGAAGGAGAATGAGTCTTCCACCGTCAGTAACGACCCCAAGGTCAAGATGTTCAGGGAACTGATGTTCAGATATTTGACATGTTGGACTGTGGTATGTATTTATCCGCCGATCTGAAGCGCTCGTGGCTAGGCTTTCTTAGTCAATCACCGATTATCTAGGTAACTCCCGTTTTGTTTAATAGGGCTGTTTTTAAAACTTTTTTATCTCTGTAGTTCCATGGTAGGACTATTGAAACTAGCCTATTAGGTCTAGTTTTCGTTTCAATAGTCCTACCCAAATGGAAGTTACCAGATATTAGGGATAAAAAAAGTTTTAACAGTTCTAGACGTAACAGTTCTATAGAACAAATGGGAGTTACCCGATTAAGCGACGTTCTGCGCGGTCACTACTTGGCAATTACATCCGTCATTTATGAACCGATTTGAAAAAATCTTTTTTCATCTGAAAGGGCCCAGATTGACCCCATAGTTTTTTATCAAAATCGGTTCAGTGGTTTGTGAGTTAAATAGGAATAACTGGAAAAAACACGTCATTCACGTACACGACATTGCGTATTTTGCTTTCCTGTCACCTTTCAATGGTTATGATCAATAGAACAAGCTCAATAAACTACCATCGTCATCATCATCTATTCTGATGATGAAGCAGTATCAAATGGAAGTCGGTTCTTTTCAAGTTTTTCAACTTATAAATATTTGTATACCAACAGTTCACGCAGATACTGAACTCAGTGGTAGGGTTCGGCTGCGGTGCGATGCAGTTCTTCCACATGGACAACAGGCATTACCGTCTGCCTGATGAGATACGACATGCGAGGGAGATCATGTTTGCTGGCGTCGTCTGGCCATGCAGTATGGTGAGTTCAAATCTATCTCCTTCTATGTCAAAGTCAAACATCTTTTCTTTTCAGTGTCTTCGCTTCCGACTAGTACTGATTTGGACCAGTAGAGCTATATATAAATCGTTTGCAACGGTTTGTAGATGGCTCAACTGTTTCATGTGTATTTTGTAAATATTGCAAATGGTTTGAACTTTAGGTAAATGAGGAAATAATCTTTTATCATCAAAATCTTTTATTCAGTGAAATCATAGAGATCATTTAGAATTGTCTTAAAAACTAGGGAGTATATTCATATTGGTCTTAGTTGAGCTAACTAAAATGATTGCTAAATCTAGTGTCATCTCTTTTTATTGTCATGCAAGTGACATTACAGAGCATTTTTAAAGCCACACTAAAATGACAGTTGAATATGAATAAAATGGTAGGTGACTATATAGATGATTTGATGATGATACAGAAATTTTTTGTATTCTCCTATTACAGGTGGTGGCAACAGTATTCTGGTCTCTATACTTCTACGACAGAAGTCTTGTTTACCCTGAGTTTTTGGATGATATTATACGTAAGTATTCATTCAATTTCCAAGACACTAGTTCTGAAGAATACGCTACCGCCGCTACGGAAACTCAATTTCTACGAGTTCACCCACGAGATTCGTACCTACATGTTTTCGGGTGACTTCGGCCGAACTGAGCCGCAGTTTTGGGAGACTTCAGTCGAACCTAACTGCAGTTTCGGGTGACTCCGGCCGCACCGAGCTGCAGTTTCAGGTGACTCCGGTCGAACCAAACTGCAGCTTCGGGCGACTCCGGTCGAACCAAACTGCAGTTTTGGGTGACTTCGGTCGAACCGAACTGCAGCTTCGGGCGACTCCGGTCGAACCAAACTGCAGTTTTGGGTGACTTCGGTCGAACCGAACTGCAGCTTCGGTTGCCTTCGTCTGAACCGACTGGCTGATAGTTGAAAAAGAAATATTTATTTGCGTTTTTTGTCAACATCACAAGATCTAGATTCGGGGCGAAATGATTCGGGGCGAATGAAGAAGAATGTAATCTGAGACGGCGAACTAAGTTAATTTGTTTTTTATTATTACAGCCCCAGCTTCCAACCACATAATGCACACATTGATAGTACCCATCGTGGTCTGGGAAGTCGTATTCAGAAAGAGGCAGAAACCATACTCCCACGCAAGAAACATAAAGCAAATGATTATCCACATGGGTATATACATGTTTGTGTAAGTATTTTTTGCCAGATTGAGCACCATAACTAAAATAAAATAAAAAAACTAAAATAAAAAAAAATGTTGATGTATAAAAATAGATAATAGTCCATTACATCGGTTGAAGATGATTTACAGAGCGTCAGGAGGCAACCTATGCCTACACTTAACGACACACTGTAGTGCCTGGGACAATGTTTAGATGCAGTAGGCTTGCTCAGCACCTATACCAGAATGAGTCCCAAGAAATAGGTACATTGTTGTATTTCTGAGTGTTCCGATATGCATGTACACAAACACAAACAAATGTTTATACTTGGTGGGGATTGAACTCACAATCCGCAGCACGGAAGGCAGAGCTACTACCGACTGAGCTGTGACGTCTGTCAACGTTTTTTTGGTATTATTGCATTTAGAAAAACTTAAATAAAGGCTTTAAGGCGTATGTATAAGGCAGACAACCCTCTCGCTCGCACATTTCCGACCAAAAAACTTGTACCAATGCGATAAATTAAAGTGCAATTTTTTTGGTTAGAAAACTTGTTTGGATCAATGTGATATTTTTACTGAACCTTTGCATTGTTATTCTCTCGACCTTGAAGCTCTGCAATTTCACATAATTACATTTAGTTATATAATATCTTCAAAAATGTTGAAATGTGCGAGCGAGAGGGTTGTCTGCCTTATATATACGCCTTAATTAAAAGTTTTAATATAAAACTCTTTCTTATTGATGAGTAGGGCACGTTAAACTGTCGGTCCCGGATCTAGCAGTCGTTAAGCCACGACGGAGGCCTTAAGGCGGCCTAAAAACTCCGTCACCAGTGTTGGCCACTAACTCATACGAGCTTGCTTGCTTGCTACGGGCCCACTGGTGGGTCGGCCGGTGAACTCGATGGGAATAACCCACTTTAATCCCTCCAAGTTTTCAGGAGTGGTCTTTTTATTGACCCTATAACTTTGTGGCAAATTTTTTTTTCATGATATTTTTTTTTATTATTTCAGATTATACTACACGTACTCCTCGAAAGGTGTCTGGTTGTACCCCATATTTGGTGTGACCTACGGAACAATAGATTTCTTAACCCTTCATCTTGCGATAGCTGCGTTATTCTTCATGTTTTATTACTTGCAATGGGGTCTGAACGACCTGATTCATGGGGTAAAAACGGAAAATAAAAAAGTTAAGTAACCATCTTTAGTATCTGTGACTATTTTTGTAACTTGGGTTTTGTATACTAAACAGAATAATAGGTATAAAAAATATTAATTTATGTTTTTAGTATTTATTATTATTTATGTTTTAAGTTTAGTCTAAGTATAAGTATTTCATGTCATATTTTTTTTACAAAATTATTTATTATTACTTATATTGTGTAAAATAGCATTCCACATATTAAGTACCTTATTTTTATTTGGCTTTTTGACAGATGTATTAAGATTCCTTAATAAAGGCTTATCTTATACATTTTATGAGCGTACCTATTGCGTGATGCATTTATTTTTTGTACTATGAAAGTTTGATAAAAGTTGTTCGAATTTAAAAAAAATATGTCTATCCGTCAGGAAATATTTTTTATGTAAAAGCATTTACAGACGAATATCAACTTAAAAAGACACATTTTGATCTCATTATATTCTTTGCTCAAATGTTTGGTGGCGGTCGAGATCCGATACAGTTTTTTTTTATGTTAAAATAAGTATTATCAGTGTTACAATGTAAATAGAATAAGTATTTATTAATTAGTAATTAAACATTTTACAGAGTTATATAAAATTGTTTTTAATTTTTATTAACCCGTTCAGTGGAATCCTGCGGCCTTACCACGTTATCAGATTTATCTTGGATCTAACAAAAACCGCCAAAAACCACGTGTGTTTTGGGCTTAGTTCCCTGTCAATAATAAGTTGTCAGATTTATTGTAACATATAAATCTGACAACTTATTGACAGGGGTTAAGTCCAAAACCGTAAATCTGGAAACATAATTTGGGGGCTAAATTTTTTTTTATTTAACGAAGATTTTGTGTTATGTCTTTGTAGGGTCTTGAGAACTGCCACATTTTTCCGTAACAAAAAAAGTAAAAACATACGTAGGCCCTACGTCCTACGTTCTACGTAGGTACAGCGCCGGAATCCGGCTCTAAGGCCCGTATGCTGATTTACTGCTCGAGCACTGATCCGGACTCAAACATAGATTTTTGTATGAAAATAATCCACTCAAGTCTATGCTTGAGTAACGATTTTTGTATCAGCCTAAGTGTTTATTTTCAAACATTCAGACGCAAGCGTTATGAAACTGGCAATTTGGGAGAGAGTTTAGCGAAGCGTGAGCGCAGCGATCCGCGTTTTACCAACGAGTGCGTAGCGAGCCGCTTTGAAAAACCGTCACTGTGATAGACACGTAATGTAAAAATAGTTACAAAGTGATAAATACTTCTTTATAAATAAATAATATAAATATTCACGGACACTTACCCACAACGCCTTCAAGTCCCAAACTAAGCAAAGCTTGTACGATGGCAACTAGATGACTAATAGAATACATAGTATACATATTATTTTTTTGTACATACATACTTATAATACATATGTTCTTTAATATCGTGTTTATTAGCACTAGAGTTCTAATTTGACAAACTAACAAGACTATAGCATCCTTGTCGATGTTGTGTTTATGTTAGTATTGGCAGTTTTCAGTCTGCTACCGACACGACACCTACCCGATATCGGTGGAAATTAACCTCTTAAAATTAATACCTACTAAACTTGTTTACTATTCTTAAAATAGTCTTGTGTTAGATTAGATATTAAGTAAAGGTCGTCTGGAAGAAGTCGTATTAAGCGATAAGACCGCCGTTTCCAGGGCTTTTGCCTGTCCTTACGTAACTGTAAGTTGTACTTGTCCTCAATAATTTTTTTTTTTTATTTATTTGTTGGCGCCGACATTGAAGTTTTTTGTTCGGGCCGTTGGCATGTCAGTATTGAGCAGCCTAGAGTGTAGTGTGTAGGTACATGAAAAGGTTACCACTAATACGTTGTCATTGTATTTAATGTTACTCAGGGTTTTTTGTCCATAGACTTTGGTTTGAAGGGTTAACTTTTTTAGTTCGATTTGACACTTGTCGAACTGGGCCTATTCCAGTGGCGCCCTCATTAAGTTTATTCGTAGTAAAAATGTTAAAAATCCACTAAGATTTACATTTATGATATCAATTCAATTATTATTTTTTTGTTATTTTTACCATGCTATTAGAACAAAATACATTAAAAGTACCTACGCATACAGATAATAACAAAATATCGTATCACGATTCATATTTAGTGGTCTAATCACATAATATGATTTACTAGCCGTCGCCCGCGTCGGTCGCGATCTAGACCCTTTAGAGTGTGACAAATTTCGTTTCTTAGTGCATCCCTACACTATATAAAGATACTACCCTCCAAATGTCATACCTCTAGGACTTATAGTTTAGGCTGTGCGTTGATTGTCAGTCAGCTTCAAAAGAGTTTCATATATTTAAAAAGATAGATTTTACACAACTTATTACTTACTAATCTACCTATAACCTAAAAAATGTGAAAGTATATAGGTACCTACTTACCAAAAGTAAGATTTTTCTCTAGCACAGTACTGGCTGGTTCAAAAGAATAATTTATATTGTACTCCAAATACCATTACTAGCTATGAAAAAAAAGTGCTTTCGAAAAAAGAATCACAGCATCGACCGAGTTAGATAGAGCTCCCACGCACTCGCTGTTGCATTAGTACAGAGATCTTGTTTAAATAGATACATGGAACTCTACACCAAGTTGACCAAACTGTTGGTTTATTTGTTTTGATTCTTCTGAGTATGATGATAAGGTTCATATTAAAAAGTAATGGAAGATGATGTAAGTTGGTAAGTGTACTGGTTAAATGCAGCTTTCCACTTCACGGTCAAGAGCAATAGATGTTGCCAGATAATCTAGTATACCCTATTTTGGTGGTAACCGTCTCAATAGTCTGTTTTTTGGCTTAAATTTAACGTTTTGAATGATTTAAAAAATTCTCTTGTTGAAGTAGATACCTATTTAAAAATGAATTTAAAAGTAATTGTTTAAATATAATAATCAATCAGTTACTTGAACTCAGCCAGGCAACTACCATGACAAACACCTTTGTCTGCCTATTTGCATAAAAACATTGATTTAGTTATGTTAACTCTTTTTACACAATTTGGTAAATGGTTTTATACGAAATAAAAAAATATTTAGACAAATAAAGCCTCATGAAATTTCACAGTACCTAACATACTCGTACGTATAGTAAATAGGATGGGACTAGTCTAGTAAGTTATTATTTAATAGTAATAAGGGCTGTGGGTTTTGTTAAATAAATACCTAAGATAAAAAAATAGCCTACATTTCTAAAAACAGATAAAAAGATCAATATAACCACACACAATAACGTATTATGTAAACATGGGTAGGTAAACATTCATGACTATCAAAAAATAACAAACCATGACCTTCACAATCACTATCCTAATTATCACCTTAACAATCAGGCAACACAGATCCATTAGAATCCATCCATTTCACCCGCGGACTCATCTCACAACGGCCGACCGTTGCCCACTTTTGTAATAAAAAAAAATCTGTCATGTTGATTTCCCGCGTAATGAGGCGCGCGTCGCCGTTCTTTTGTCAAAAAAGATTCGAATCGACAGTGGCCAGTCTGACGAAGGATGAGATTTTGATACTATTACGGCCTCCTTTTACAAATTGGAGTAATATTATACGTGATGCTGAGAAGGTGGTGGGATATCCGACCTCTTTTATGAATTTACGGTGCTTGTTGAGCGATGAATTTGCAAATATGGCGCTTTATTTGAGGAAATTGGTAAGTGGTTTGATTTATACAGAATGAAGTAATTATTTTCACATAAACACACATTTAAATACGGTGATAAACCTTGGAAAAGCGATTTTTTCGAAGTGTAATGTCTAATAACTAATATTTTCACGATACTTTTTTAACTTCAAAAAAGGACGTTCCATCATAAAGTTCCATCATTGCAAGTTTTTATTTCATTTTTTTTAGGCTTCATCTAATTTACCGTGGACAAAAAGTTAAATAAAGACAATGAAGCATTTTTTAAACTGTTATGAATTTTTAATATTGACATAATATGGTACTTAATATACTTACTTAAATATTTTTTTTCAAAACTCCCGTCCCGCATTTAAGGGTTAATATTTTTTATAACCCACCAAATTTTTTTTTTCAGGTTGGCAGCAACCACCTAGTTATGCAGACAGCTAAAAATGTACTCTACGGAGATTCAAAAAACCTTCAGCCTTGGGGACTTATCATTCTACTCCTCTCTAAATCTGTGAAGACCACAGCACAGGTTTGTGAAATCATGATCATCTTTATATCCTGGTAGGACACCTAAGTCTGTAGACTGAATTTCTTGTCGATAAAAAAAAAGATATTTATGAAACTCTCAGTTTTTGTGTGGAGAAAAATCGTTTGGAAATTTCCCGCTAGAGGCGCTTATTGGATTTCATACAAAATATCTCGCAAGTCGCTATTTGATATTCGTATCGATCAACAACACGCAGACTACAGGCTCTGGAACTTTCCATATTTTCAGAAAGACCATCTACTTCTTTACCTCAGTCAGTCTAAAACTATGTATACCTCACAGAACACGTCCACTGAGGACGTGTTCCAAATATTATATGAACTACTAAGATTTACATCTGTAATTTTAGAAGATTTAAGATTAAGATTTGGTCTAGAAATATCAGTGAATCTCAAAGTTAAAGTTGAATATCTTTTATTCAATAAAATCACAATGATCTTTTAGAATCTCAAAATCTCAAAACTATAATAATGAGCCAACAGATTAGAATGAAAAAAATATATAACCCAATCATTCATTCGTTCACAGGTAAAAAAATCCGAGGAAGAAACACGAGCGCTGGCGGAGTTAACCGAAATGATCCGAACCGGCCATCTCATTCACAAAGGAATAGTAAACGTTCCATTTTCAAAACGAGGCAAAGACACCGAGTCCGCCATCTTCGGAAACAAAATAGCAATACTCCTTGGTGACTACCTCCTTGTAACAGCCAATGGAATGCTAGCAGGACTTAGAAACTCAGACGTGTCGTACATAATATCTTCTGCACTAAAAGATTTATCTGAAGGCCAGTTTTTTGGTGACAGAGACGAACAAAACATGCCATTGCCTGGCAAGCCAAAAACAGCTAAAGATGACTTCCAAATAACATTTGACACAAACGCTATAACCGTAGACGATGTATTAGGGAAACCTTTGAAGGAATGGACAGCTAGGACGGTGTACAATGGAGTGAGCTTGCTAGGAAGGGGCTGTCAATCAGCCATGGTCTTAAAAAAGCAAAATAATATAACACAGAACTACGCTTACCATTTCGGATGTCATGTTGGTTTAGCATGGCAAGCCGCAACCGAACTTCAAAAACTTTCATCTGACAGTAAAGAAAACTTTTGTCTAGCTTCTGCTCCGGTTTTATTCGCTTTAGAAAATAACCCAGATCTGTACAAAGTCATAGATCAAGCTAAAAATGATGTTAAAGATGTTGATTACGAAGATTTGAAGTTTAACATACTTAAAACAGATGCTATTGATAAAACTAAGATGCTGTATGAAGATCATGCTAGAAAGGCGACAGCGTATATTGAGAAAATAGGTGATAATGATTCAGTTGATATGATAAAGAAGTTGATCAATACTTTTTAATAAACATCCAAAATGACGATGATGATAGAAAGAGGTTCAATAAAAAAAGAGCAAACTCTTTCAGGAAAACCTTTACCTAGATAGGTAATAGTGATTCGGTTGATATGATCAAAAAGTTGATCAATACTTTTTAATAAACATACAAAAAGACGATGATGATAGAAAGAGGTTCAATAAAAAAAGAGCAAACTCTTTCGGGGAAACCTTTACCTAGATAGGTAATAGTGATTCGGTTGATATTATAAAAAAGTTGATCAATACTTTTAAATAAACATCCAAAGACAATGAAGATTATAAAAGAGGTTCAAGAAAAAGAGATCAAACACTTTGGCCAGAAATGAGACGAAAAAAATATTATTCAAACAATATTGTTTGTAAAATCTTCATACATAAAATATGAGACTTTATTGACTAAACTAAACACAATCTAAACGAATTTGGGAATTTTAAATAAAAGAAATTATAATTTTTCCTAAATCGATTATAGTTATCATTTAAAGTTAATTAAGGGTATACATCATTTGTAACATATTATGTTTACATATCGTTTTTGACATGTTTGTTTTGCCTCAAATAAAATTTATAGTGTCAATAGGTACTTTGCTAGATTGTCAGACTGATAAAATGTATTGGGTGTAATTAGTTTTAAGTACTAGATATAATAATTAATTTCAATTAATATTAAAGCTATTAAGATTATAAAAAAATCATTATATACAAGAGTTATTTTGGTGTCAAATATATTTATGGTTATTTATGTACTTATTTAAAAATACATAATTTATTATGCATAAGCCACTTATTTACATAACCTAGACCTATCCTAAACTAGGATTTCCTGAGGTGATAAAATCAAAAAAGACGTCTAATTGCCTATTTAAAAAAATAGATTAAAACCTACAGGGAGAGCTACAAAGGCCTCCAGAATTATGATACTTTTGAAATAAATTATGTTTTGAATCCAAAACATTCATTCACTCATTCATTTAGGCTCGTATGTTGATAAATAAATCGTCACTCAAGCAGTAAATCAGCATACGGGCCTTAGGATTTAGGGATAGGGATTAATGGAAAAATCCAGAAATCTCTATTGCTGCAACGTAGTATGGCATGACGTAGCCAGTGGGAAGCGCTCGTGGGTAGGCTTGCTTAGTCAATCTTCACCGATTATCTAAGTGAAGCGATGTTATGCGCGGTCACTATTTGGATGGGTGACCGTTAGTGGCATTTACATATGAGCGCTTCCGTGTTTCAGAGGGCACGTTAAACTGTCCCGGCTCTAGCAGTCGTTAAGCCTTGAGCCTTAAGGTGGCCTAAAAACTCCATCACCGGAGTTGGCCACTAACTCATACGAGATTGCTTGCTACTGGTGGGGATTTCAAGAATATTTATTTATTGAATACCTACTTTATTGCACATAATTTATAAGTTAAAAAAACTGGAAAAACCGACTTCAATTTGATACGCATTCATCATTAAATAATGATGATGATGATGATGGAAGTTCATTGGGACTATTTTACTTATTGCTCGTAAGCACCACAGAAACGTCACAGGAATGCAAATACGCAGTGTCGTGTAAGTGAATGACGTGGTTTTTTCGAGTTATTCTTATTTAACTGCCAAACTACTGAATTGATTTTGATAAAAAATTTATGGGACCAATCTGGAAGCATACCCATTCAGATAATTTTTTTTTTTAAATCGGATCATAAATGTTAAAGTTCTGAAGTAACAAACTTAAAAAAAAAATACAACCGAATTGAGAACCTCCTCCTTTTTTGAAGTGGGTTAAAAATTATAAATTTGTTACAAAGGGTGGACTTAATACTGAAAGCAACGTCTGCCAGCCAACCCAAACGTGGTGGTGAAATGAGGAGGTAATATACCGATAAAAATCACTCAAAAAGTAAATACTGTAGTGACAATTATTATACATACCATGCTAACTATGTAAACCTTCTGTGAAGCGGTCAAGGAGACTCAACTATCCATATAATTATGTGTATTATGTGTTGCTACACAATGTAAAATAATGACTTACCTAGTCCAATTTAGTGCGACAATCTACAAGTGTGTGTTCATCATCATCATCTATAACACTTCACTAACTGCCAAGGAGTGGAACTCTCTGCCATCATCAGTATTTCCTGAAAGATATAACCTAGGAATTTTCAAGAAAAGAGTGAATAGGTGGATTATAGCTAAGCGTGCTCCACCTTAGGCTGCAGCTACACTTACCACCAGCGGGCCTAAGATGCGCACCGCGAGATATTTGTCATGTCGTTCTGTCAAAATGTAAGCATTTTGTACCAGTTTAGGAACTATTGCATTATCTGTGGTAATGTTGTCGAGAAACCGCGCCTTTGAATTTTCAACTTTTGACATTTCTGCATGACTATTATCTCGTCCTAAGAGAGGTACGACGACTAAGAAGTGTCAAAAGTGTACATTATGGCGCGTTTTGTCGACACCATTAGGTACCACAGATAATGCAATAGTTCCTAAAGTGGTACAAAATGCTTACATTTTATCAGAACGACATGACAAATATCTCGCGGTGCGCATCTTAGGCCCGCAGGTGTGCTGGCAGCGAAAGGCTCCTTAAAAAAATACTGCTGGGTATACGCCTTTGCCTGTGCCACTCCTTACAGTCCTGTACTAATCTCTTCCAGCGGGCCTAAGATGCGCACCGCGAGATATTTGCCATGTCGTTCTGTTAAAATGTAAGCATTTTTTACCAGTTTAGGAACTATTGCATTATCTGTGGTAGATAGAGATAGAGATAGAGAAATATTTATTTGGCACACAACACAACACAGGTACAACACAGTAAGAAAACAATACATAATTAACTAGAAAATAAAAAAATAAAAATAAAAATAGAACAGAGTAGCACAGAATCTTATTCCCCCACGACGAATTAGAATTAGCACAGAATACGAAATAGTTGCAGACCAGCGCTGATATGAGCCAAAAAGGTCCTGCCTCAGCTTAATGCAGCTCTGCAGAAGCAAAGCGGCGCTGGTTTTCCGTCAGACCCTGGTACCTAATGGTGTCGACAAAACGCGCCATAATGTACACTTTTGACACTTCTTAGTCGTCGTACCTCTCTGAGGACGAGATAATAGTCATGCAGAAATGTCAAAAGTTGATAATTCAAAGGCGCGGTTTCTCGACAACATTACCATAAATAATGCAATAGTTCCTAACCTGGTACTAAATGCTTACATTTTAACAGAACGACATGACAAATATCTCGCGTGCGCATCTTAGGCCCGCAGGTGTTGCCCGCGATGCTTGAAAACATCGTCTGCTCTTGTAAGACACAAAAAATGCTGAGTTGGACGTCTATTCGTGGCTAATAGATTGGCAGTGCAGGGAGATACACATTTTATGTTTTGTGTTGTCTTTGTGTTTCACTTGCTCTGTGTATTTCATGTTTTTGTCCGTTTGTCTATCTATCTATCTATACTATTATAAAACTGTAAAAAAACCAAAAACTAAAATTAAAGATATGGATATACTAAATATGCAGATCTACTAAATAAACGATTCTGATTCCGAAAGTCGAGTTTGTCTGTTGGTTTGTTCGCGGATCACGCCTTAACTACTGGACCAATTTCAAATAAAATTATACCATTCGGAAGCTCTTTTTCCGGATTGAAACATAGTATATATTTCATTGAAATGCAGAATTTTAGATACAGCTTGAACTCTCTAAACGAAAAGAAGCCTTTGGCACGAGGTTCATCGTATGCTGGTTGACACATATATTGATGGAAAGTTTCGCACGCGTACGAAGTCGCGGGTATCAGCTAGTGTGTCATAAATAAATGTATTTCCTTTCTTTCTTGCTCATCTCGCTGCCATTTTTTTATATCTGTTACCTCAGAACTCCGTCATTTATTAACCGATTTGAAAATTATTATTTTTTATCTAAAAAGGTAAGTATATCTACCTACTTCCAGCGGGCCTAAGATGCGCACCGCGAGATATTTGTCATGTCGTTCTGTCAAAATGTAAGCATTTTGTAGCAGTTTAGGAACTATTGCATTATCTGTGGTACCTAATGTTGTCGACAAAACGCGCCATAATGTACACTTTTGACACTTCTTTGTCGTCGTACCTCTCTGAGGACGAGATAATAGTCATGCAGAAATGTCAAAAGTTGAAAATTCAAAGGCGCGGTTTCTTGACAACATTACCACAGATAATGCAATAGTTCCTAAACTGGTACAAAATGCTTACATTTTGACATACCGACATGACAAATATCTCGCGGTGCGCATCTTAGGCCCGCAGATTGGTTTCATAAAAATATATCAAAATCAGCTCAGAAGTTTGGCAGTTAATTAAGAATAACTGGCAAAAACACGTCATACACGTACACGACATTGCGTATTTTACTTTCCTTGACTTTTCAGTGGTGTTTACGATCAATAGAATAATTCCAATGAAACCTTCACCATCTGATGATAAAGCCGGAACGTAGTCAAATTGACGTCAGTTTTTAAACTTATTCAAAAAAATCATGTCGTAACTTTATTTAGGAAAATTTTCCCCCAAATTATGTTTCCAGATTTATCTTGGATCTAACAAAAACCGCCAAAAACCGCGTGTGTTTTGGACTTAACCCCTGTCAATAAGTTGTCAGATTTATATGTTACAATAAATCTGACAACTTATTGACAGGGAACTAAGTCCAAAACACACGTGGGTTTTGGCGGTTTTTGTTAGATCCAAGATAAATCTGATAACGTGGTAAGGCCGTTTAGGTTTTGCTAAACGTAGGCTATTGATTTACGTAGGTACCTACTTGTAGGTAGGTGGGTAGGGTACATTATTACTACTTAACCTTCCCATCTTTAAACTTTCTAAGTCATTAAAACAAGACAAGCCAACGGGAAGGAAGGAATACCGTGAAGTAACCAGTTTTACTCACAACATACGAAAGTTTTTAGTGAGAGTGAGCGGTCTACTGTACAGCGCCATCTGTTAAATTATCCCTGAACTATGTAAATACGTTAGTTGACTAACAGAAAATGGCTTTCAGTTTTACCTGCATGGTTTTACAAAAGAGTTTTGAAACACTAAAAAGAACCTATTTGCTATAGACTAATGTATTACCTATATAGTTTCATGATTCGTCAATACTTTTTAATGAACTCTTATTTATTTTAAAACACTGTTATAAGGGAAATATAATTTGAATTGCCATATTTATTCACTTACTATAGCTACTTACTTTAAAAATATTTATTATGATTTTAGTTACATAGTAGTTACATAGGTGCACATTATCACAGATTATATAATACATGAAATATTATACTAAGTGTAAAAAACACCCCCAAAAATTAAGGTGCAGAAAATATGGCTTCATCTTCGGATTCTCATGAACATTTCAGTACGAAATGTTTAGTGTTAGGCATAATTAATTTTGTAGAGATTTTAAAAATGTAAATTCTTATATAAAATACTTTGTAATAGTTAATTTATAAAGCTTGACCAAGACATTAAATAAAAACAATGGATTTAATAAAAATATTATTACCCAAGAGGTTATATTAGACACAGTATCTTTTATCTTTTGCTTTAATCGATAACTACTAATAAAAATAAGTAAGCAATTTTTATTGTAACCTTGAAAGTTAACCTAAGACAAACTGCCAAAACAGATATCAAGTAAGCTAATAATTGGTTAAAAATCTAGCTGAGTATTTGCAAATCACTATTCAATTATTAGTAAAAGAGTAATAACATTATAGCCCTAGGTGGTAAATGATAAGGTATGAACATTACCCGCTGCAAACGAACCGACACACTACAAAAACATTTTAGTAAGTAGTAGATTGTACCTTTTTTATTAGTTAATTTTTTTTATTAAAATTTTTGTGGATTTGGTTACGTTATTTTTGCAGGTTATCTCAAACTATAGAAATCTAGATAATGTAAAAAAACATGAGGTTTTTAACATATATTTCTTAGAAAGTTAGTAAGTAGGTACCTAGTTTAGTGCCTATTTTTATACCTATTTTAATTTAGGAAAGATAAAATAAAGAAACACTTATACCTATATAATTTGTTGCCATAATTATTATAAAAAATAATAATTAATAATTGCTTCTCCAATTAATTAATACGTAGGTAAATATTGATACAAAAGTCACTATTGTATCAATATAAGTATTATCCTATTGAATAGTGGAACATATGAGGTAAAAGTAAGTTTTTTCCACAAGGGTAATAGTAAATATCTACCAAAAAAAATCAGCGAGGAGTCCGAATAAAATCATTTTCAACGAGGGAATGTGTTTCCACTCGCATAACACAATAAATAAATTCAGGTAATATGAAATACCTTACTAACAGAAATAGATTACCTATCTAACTCACAATGACTCATTATCACTTCTGATTAAGTATTACGTACCTACTTAATTATCTTTTCGGTTGATCAGACATAAAGCAACCGGAACTTCCGAGAAATTCACAACATCCTAAATAGCTACTTAACCTATTAGCCCATCATCATCACCATCGATGTATATTGGTCCACTGCTGGGCTAAATATTTGGTCTGCATAAACGAGCAAACCCAAAAAGATCGGGTTGGAATTGTGTGGCCACGTTCTAGCCTGGCCCCGATGTAGATTACCAAATAGTATAATAATAGTAATAATAATAATTATGTTTTTTATATAATATGTTGTAAAAAAAACTTTAAAATTAAGGTATTAAAAAAAATGTGAATCATTTAATAAATGATTCACATTTTTTCGTAACAGTTATTATAATTACTCACGTCATATTTATTTAATACCTTAATTTTAAAGTTTTTTTTACAACATATTATATAAAAAACATAATTATTATTATTACTATTATTATACTATTTGGTATATATTATGTTTAAAAAATCAGAGAAACCTACTTCAAATTGACTACCTGTTTCATCATCATCATCAGATGATGAAGGCGCTTTATAGGGATTATTCTGCAAACAACGCAATTTCAAGGAAACTGCACTGGAAAGGAACAAATGGCGAGAACTGCATAATTACACCGACAAGAGCTGAGCTCTTAAGTTAGAAGAAGAACGCAATTTCATTTACGTGGATGATATTTTTCCGTTATATTCATACTCCGAATATTGATACCTTTTGAAAAAGGGTACTGCCTTATTTTCTAAGCGTTCCACCTGATAAAAAATCAAAACTGTAAAAAAAAATTACTTATTGATTAAGGGCTTGTACACAAAACTGCGATGCGACGTCGTATCGTAAAAATCTGCGAGCACGCACGACGCATCGCAAGAACTGGCGAATTGATTCGCAAGTCTTCTTTGTTTCTTTTTCCTGTATCTCTTATTCATCGCATCGCAGAAAGATGCGTTGTGCGTGCTCGCAGATTTTTACTATGCGACGTCGCATCGCAGTTTTGTGTACAAACTCTAAAAGCTGAATCTCCATTTTTTGATGTTTTGGTTCAAAAAATGTATGAAATACTTAAGGTTTAGGTACTTTTAGCGCTTCTGGTAGAAAAAATAGTTATTTGTTATACAAGGGCGCAAAGTTGCTTTTTAACCGCGTGTTCAATTTTGATGACCGAGCAAGCGAAGGATTCTAAAATTGAATCACTCGCTGCGCTCGTGAGCGAGAAATTAGAATTCTGAGCGTTAGCGAGGGAATCAAAAGAGAACGAGGTGAAAAATCTTTGCACTCGAGTGCAACACGTAACTTTTAATTCCATCTCAGCGAGGAAATGACTAAATGCAAAAAAAAAAAGTTTACAATCACAAGATAGGAACTTTTATTTCAGTTTAGGTATTAACTACTACATTATGACAGGTAAGTATTACAGAATAATCTTTAAATTATAACAAAATAATACTAAGGTATAATTAAGAAAATTTGAAAGTAACGTTGCTACAGTTATTTAAGTTGAGTGTAATATTTTTGTTTGGTACTGTAATATTGGTGTTAGTCACGTCATTTTAGTTTTTTCACTTGTTTTCAAGTTTCTTGTTTTTAATATAAGTTTGTGAAAAAATGCCACGTAAAGAACCGCGTACAAAGCAAATTGAAAAAAGAACACCAAGAAGGTTCCGAGTCTGAGTTTTTAACAAATTAAAAAAAGTTGTATGATATATTCGGCACCATAGAGGTAGCAGTAAATAGGTTTAATGGTTTTTCTAAATTCAATTTACTTTATCCTCTAGAGAATAAAAACGGCTTTTGCACTCAGATATTTAAGAGCAAAAATACTCTTTCCGAGATGGTGGGATGAAAAAGGTATTTTTTAAATTTTATAGGTGATTCATTCACCTGGGGTCACTGAATCTACTAGTCATGGTATACTTAGCAGATTTGATTCACCTTAATCGCAAATAACTAATTTTTTATAGATATTTTTATAAACTAGCTATTTTTAGTTTATCAACAAAATACATAAGTGCGCAGTACCAAAAGACACATGTACTGTTCTTTCCCTATTAATTACTAAAAAAACTTAACAGTAAAACATGACCAATTATCGTTATAATTGTCAAATATTAATTTACCGCTTCGTTCTAGTTCAAAGATGGCCTTTGAAGATAAATTGTAATGTCATGTTTATTTACGTATATTACTGTCAGATTATGCGTGGATTACTTTATTTAATTCCTGTGCCAGTTTAATTATTATTAATTTATTACGTATAAATATTTCACAAAGAAAATTACGCCCAATACAGCATTTACAAGATGCGCATTAAACTGAGCTATCTACAAACCGTTGCAAACGATTTATATATCTATAAATCGTTTGCAACGGCTCAACTGGTCCAAATCAGTACCAATCGGAAGGGTGCCCAAGACACTGGCTGCATTGCCAGTGGTGCTTTGAAACATAAATTATACTAACTGCGTACTTATAGATTTTGCAGATAAAGATCTAAGTTTGACCGGAAAAACTATTAAAAAGTAAAGGCGTATATTTTCTAGTTTGTCCTCAAGTTTGATCTTATTTTAGTGGGCTTAGTGCATAAGCGATAGCGGTTGAATTGATGACCAAATTTGACGATGGACATTTCGTCGAAAGAATGATTGTCAATGGACATTTCGTCGAATGAATGACTTTAACTTTACAACCCCTTGACCGAATTAATTCATTTTTAAAACTAGTAAAACTAGAGAACACTATCCGTAGACCTACCAAATTTAGTGAAAATTGGATGAGTGGTTCGAAAGTTCTCGTCGAACAAACATGCAAAGCATTTTTGCCCAAGTTCTCAGCAACATAAATAAATATTGTTGGACATTACACACAACGTTCTCTAGTCGCAAACTATATAACCAAAGCTTAGAATACATATATGCTTTTTTTTTGTTAATACATTACCTACTTATGATACATAGTAATACCCAGACATAGAACAAACATGTATATTTGCACAGACATAGACATAGACATAGACAGGCATTTATTTGCTTATAAGGTAACACACAAAATACACCTACAGAACTAAACTAACAACACTACAAAGAAACAAAAAGATATAAAGAAGAAACCCCCCAGGGTGTGTTAAGGCATGGTATTGGAATGAAGGCGAGGGTGTGTGTGTGACACACAAATGTTTGTCCTCGGTGGGGATTGAACCCATGGCCTACAGCACGGAAAGCAGAGGTACTACCGACTGTGCTGTGACTCCTGTCTAATCTTCGTTGTGAGATCTTAGTTCGCTTCGCTTACTCGATCTAATATTTTCCAGAGTGCTTTCAGATGCAATGTTTCTTACTTTAGATGCCCGCTCCGCTCATCACCCAACCCTCGGCCTGCCCGCTGACGACTCCATTTATCGTTACCACCCCCTATATAAACCTTACACTAACACCCGAAGCAACAGTGTTACTCGAACATCCTGTGTACAAACTAGGACGGTTCGGGAAATCGCGCGTATTTACTGAGTTTGTTTTCACTGCAATTTTAAATTGTAAGTATTTTGGATGTCACTATTGTTTATACAACTTATTTTAAAATTTTCATATTTAAAAAATGAATCATAATAAATAAGAAATAATGTGTCATTATTATTTTTAAAAATTAATTTTATAGAAAATGTATAAAAGGTATAATTTTTTCAATAAAAGAAATTATAAGCTATCTGCTATCTGCAGACCGTTGTGCAAATACAGATCCAAAAAAAAAATGTTTCAGATTCTAAGCGAGATATTCATTTAAAACACACATATAGTAAAAAATAAATAATACGTATCGACTAACATTAAATTAAAATAGTAAAATTATTTATTTTAAATTATAATGTCAGAATTATCGCTTAGAAATATCTTGTAAATAAATGTTAAATTAAAATTATGAAGGTACGTACTTTAACATTAATTAAAGATTTATTCACATTACATAAAAGTAAATTAACAATACTAGGCTAGTGGTATATATTTATTTACAAATACCATGTACAAATATTCATATAAATAAATCATTATATATAAATACGGCAGATTTAAATATAAATTGCGGCTAAATACGTTTATCAATTATCGTGCAATCCGCCCTAAAAGTTTAAATTTATTAGTTATTTAGTAAGTAGGCTCATTATAAATATTTATAATTATTTTTTTACACATTGAATATAAAAAAATAGAAATAATAAATATACAAATTTTGTCGCTTTATAAGCCAAGTAGGACATTAATTTGTATTTTTACTTTTTATTCATGTCCAGCCATGAATGAACGCCTATCAGATATCACATACCCCATTAGAAGAAAATGGCATGAATGGAGGACAGTCTTTTAAAAAAAGATAAAAAACAAAAAAGAAATTTAACCCTCCGAAACACGGAAACAGTGCTATAAGATTGACGGTGTTGTGTTTTTGTTTGTCTGTTTGTTTGTACCCCGCCGTAGCTCTGTAAGGCTCTGATTTGAATGCGTTTTTTTTGTAAGAAAGATTCTGATTTGATGAGTTTTAATCCCTCTCAACTCAAAACGTTGAAATGAGGTAAGGATTTCAAACTACAATTATGCGTGGGATTATAAAATTTATATAAATAATAAATAAACAAAAAAAAAAATCTTGGACATATCACACAACGCTCTTTAGTCCCAAACTAAGCAAAGCTTGTAATATAGGAACTAGATTGCTGAATAGAATACCTATATAATTTTTTTGTAAATACATATAATACATAGTAACGCCCAGACACAGAACAAACATCTAAGTTTGCTACACACAAATGATTGTTCTCGGTGGGGATCGAACCCACGACCCACAGGACGGACGGCAGAGCTACTACCGACTGAGCCATAACGCTTGGCAATTGGTTTTTAGAGATGATGAATCCTTACATTTTTTTTAAATAAATGCGAAAGTAACTGTCTGTTTGTCGCGTTTTCACGCCAAAACTACCGAACCGATTTAAATGAAATTCGGTACACAGATAGTTTAGAGCCTGAGAAAGGACATAGGCGGACATAGGGTTGAAAAGTTGTATGGAAGAAACTAATTTTTTAGGCTGTTAATTTGATATTAATAAATATGACATTCAAAGTTTGTAAAAGTTTTACACAGATGAAGTCGCGGGGCACAGCTAGTATCCTCATAACTTAGAAACGGCTGCATTAATTTTCACCAAACGTTGCTAAGAACAATCCTGTTGTTTTAACTGACTGTACAATGCAGCTATTTTTAATGGTGTCCGAATCGACAGTAACAAACATTTTAAAATCAAAAGCGCAACAAATACTCCAGCTCCGTACGCTCCAATTCAGTGGACGCGTAGCTTTAGGGCGGACTCGACCAAACTATTTATACGCAGGTTAAGTCTTATACTGCGATTATAATCAATAATTACTCTAGTGATAAGAAACTTTTTGTTCTACCAAGTCTTATTCCAAGAAAAACTGGTCTATCCGGGAATAAATCGTTATACTGCCAAAATTTATGGTATAAATAAGTTATCTGTCGAATATTTTAATGGCAGCTGCTACATTTGACAAAACAGCTGTTTGTTTTCATAGGTATTGACAACTTGACACCCGGATAATTTGTGTGCACATGTATTATTGTGTTGCGCTCTCTAAGCAATTGTATTTTGGATTAAGTTGGTTTTTATGTATATACAGAATAACAATACCAAGGATTGGCTACTCTCAATATTACAATGGAAAAACAAAAACGAATTTATCTGAGAATAAAATCAAAGAGTAAAGTTATACAAGGGATACTTATTCAGGAATATCATAACTTTTGGACGAATCCGCCCTTAGTCTATTAACAAACTCACCGTAGAAGTTAAACCAACATTGTTACCGTGAGAACACATAATACGTCATAATCTGTCAAAGAGAATTCTTATAGAACTTATTTTAAACAAGCCTCGTTATTGTCTTTATTTTCACAAGATGTTTTTTTTTTTTTTTTTTTTTTCGCTCCTCGGAGCAGGCTATAGTTTAGAACCATACCGCCTAGTCTTACGTTATGTTTTCACAAGATCTTATTACTTTACCCTTGGCCAAGAAACTGAAGGGGTGTATGCAATGGACAAAATAAAACCAACTTCTTCTTCTTTGTTTATTTATGGCCTCTGTCTGTCATTTTGACATACAGTTTTGCCAGTGTCAAGTGATATAGATATTTTAAATAATAAGTCAAGTCATCTTCAAACATTTCACTTGACACTGGCAAAATTATCTGTCAAAATGACGGACAGAGGCCTTAAAGGTAGGTATAAAAGAAGAAGAAGAATCGTCAAGTCGGCAGTCGTTTGTTTTAGACACAAAATGGTGGATACTTTTCTTAAAAAATTGGAGACAAATTCACATTCAAGAGAAACTACTTTACACACATTTATTCCAATGGCTCACACTTTATGTTACGACATAAGTATTATCTGTCAATATTCCACTAAAATTAAACAATAATACTCGCAATAACACAATAAAAATTAATAAAATAAAAGTGCTAGATAGGTGTTGTTTCAAAAAACGTCAAAACTCGTTAGAAATTTTTGGATAAGTGCTATCAAATTTCTCAAATTTTTCACATTTTCCTGCTTCATTTTGATCTTGACCCGAATATAAGATCCCTCAGTTCTGACGGACATCGATATAATTTAAAAAGATTTCGGCGTCACATCGCTCAGTAATCCGATAGACATTGAAGGAAGCAGTACAAGTAGAATCGATGACAGCGATATTGTAACCTTTGGCTTGTTAATCGATTAACTTATAGGGTTCTGTTGTATAAAACTTTGTGAAAACTCGCGTGAGGTTCAGTACTATTTTTCAGTAGTTCGGTAGAATGAGGTAAATTGCATTAGCCAAATGTCAAATTGTTTATTCTTCTTGTAAAGAAGTTGATGTCTACAGCTAGTCTATTTACTATGTATTATGTACTCCTTATTATGTACATCCTTTTTAAGTATGTATTTACAAAAAAAAATATGTATTTTATAAATACTTCTAAGTATTAGTTTTCTGTTTATAGATTTTATTTTTATATATTTAGAACCATCTTATTACCTTGTTTTGTTTTTCAGGTCTGATAATGGAGCACACTGAATTTCGCGTGAAAGGTAAGATAGATAGATAGATAGATAGATAGATATATTCTTTATTGCACACCAAGAAAAGAAGAAAAACAAAAAAAATAGAAAAAAGTTATAAAATAAGTAAGATAATATGTAAGATTATATTCTATTATATATTAATCATCTTTGGTCACAAACCAAAAGAAATTCAAACTTTATCTGCAGGCTGTCACTGAACAAGTATGTTGAGCCTTCACAGGGTGTTTCAAACCATGAAAATAAACAGCTAGACGAGTAAAATTTTAATATTTTTGCTATTGACAACCCTAATTAATCAAAACGTATGCGTTTCCTACCTACATAAATCTTTCATAATTTACGTATTACAAGCCTGATTCGTAATTTGAAGGAACCTAAAAACATTTAGCAAGAAACCTCGTATGAGTTAGTGGCCAACTCTGGTGATGGAGTTTTTAGGCCGCCTTAAGGCCTCCGTCGTGGCTTCACGACTGCTAGAGCCGGGACAGTTTAACGTGCCCTCCGAAGCACGGAAGCGCTCAGATGTAAATGCCACTAACGGTCACCCATCCAAATAGTGACCGCACAGAACGTCGCTTAACTTAGATAATCGGTGAAGATTGACTAAGCAAGCCTAGCCACGAGCGGTTCATGAAAATCATTGAATTTGATGTTCTTATAGGTGTCAAGAATCACCTCCCTTTGAGATAATATACTAGTTATGAGACACCCTGTATAGATTCACTAACTACCTATTCTCTACTCAAATGTATCACAAAACCAATAAAGAGAATCTAACGAAACGGGAACAATAAAAGGAAATCACTGTTTATTTGTACCGTTTATACCGGTTCGAGCCAGTTTCATCTGGTGTGATCCGGTTTGCAAATCCTTTTTATGGGGTAGCGACTGATATTGTTCGTGTGTAGGATGCTGAAAGATTATTTAACAATTGGTGACCTACGTCTAGGTCTTTGTGAGAAACTAGATAAAAATGTAGTGGTCAAAGTAGAGAATATTAGTTTATAACGCTACTAGCCGTCGCTCGCAGCGTTGCACGCGTTTTAGACCCTTTAGGTTGCGACTTTTCAAAATTTCTTTCTTAGTGCACCCCTACACTATATATATATATATATATATATATATATTCACGGACACTTAACACAACGCCTTCTAGTCCCAAACTAAGCAAAGCTTGTACGATGGAAACTAGATGGCTGATAGAATACATACATAATTTTTTTTTTTTTGTAAATACATACTTATAATACCTAGAAACACCCAGACACAGAACAAACATTTATGTTTGCCACACAAATGTTTGTTCTCGGTGGGGATCGAACCCACGACCCACAGCACGATACTACCCTATACGATATAAGGATACTACCCTCAAAATGTCATACCTCTAGGACTTATAGTTTAGGCTGTGCGTTGATTGTCAGTCAGCTTCAAAAGAGTTTCATATATTTAGAAGATTATTTCAAATCAAAGTGCAGACTCGTTAGTAAAGAAATAAAATCATCAGAATAGAAGTTAATAACTACATACGCATTATTTTGTTATTAATTTTGTTTTCTAAAAACTCTTTAAAAAAATAATCACTCTGAAATACCATGATCATTATACTTTGTTTTTTATTAAAGATCAGACAGTTTATACACAAAAAATTACAATTAATACAGTATTTACAGTATTTAAAGTAATGTACAAAATACACATGAAACAGTTCAACTATCTACAAACCTAATATTATCTATTAATTATTACTACATTTAATAAAATCATTTTTTTTTCATGGCCAATATTTTGCGACAGATAAAATAATACTTGAACTTAAATAAATAAAAATTGGTTCAATTCAAAAGTTAGCAACAATAACAATAGCAAATAAATAAATGAAAGAAAAAAAA
Organism: Eulithis testata; assembly: GCA_947507515.1. NCBI lineage: Eukaryota > Metazoa > Arthropoda > Insecta > Lepidoptera > Geometridae > Eulithis > Eulithis testata. Next base: position 3,490,026 of record OX382221.1, read on the forward strand.
ACGTAGAAGTAAAAAAGTCGATTAGAAAGAGTTAATCGAAAGTATCTTCAATTTCCATTAAAAAAAGGCTCTTGAAGTTCGTTTGTTCACCACAAAGAACTTCTTTGTGCTTGTGTGTTTCAATTTAGATGTAAATACTCAAGTTTCCTCTGGTCTTAGGGTCTGCTGGGATTCTTAGACTTGAGGCGAGTCAAGATTTTAATATAGAGCAACACTTTTTTTTTTTTTTTTCATTTATTGTTTTAAAAATACATAATAACTTATTTTGTACTATAGCACTAAGGAAACCACAAGGTTTATAGGAATAATGCTACATGAGTCTTAGCGTCGATAGCCATTAGGTAGGTATAGCAACTAGGTTAGATAGGTATGGGTAGGTAGCTGTAAGTAGGATCTAGCAAAGTGCATTCCAATTTCTTAGGTAGGTAGCTAGTTTTAGTTACAAATTTATTCACTTGCTAGTTAGTTAGGTAATTAAGTAGGTAGATTGATTTGTTTTTTTAAACAGTAGGTATTATTGGTATTTTTCAATATTAGCTAGAAAGTAGGATTTTAATTTATGTTTAATGTTCTTAGGCGTAATACTAACGTAACTTACTAAACGCTAAGACTCATGTACCATTATCCCTATAAACCTTGTGTTTTCCTTAGTTCTATATTTAGTACAATTTTTTTAATTTTTTTTAGTACAATTTTTTGTGTGTTTTTAAAAAGATATAATAAAAAAAAACTTTAAAGATTTAATTTGTACATATTTTCTAAGACTAGTAAATACATTGATAAATAATAAATACACTACTTTTTATCCCAAAAATTCAACGGGATCAAAAGCGATCAAGTCGCGGGCGTAAGCTAGTTTACTATAAAAAGGAAAAATAATGACACAGGTATATATTAAGTCTATGTTTACCACCCTGACCTATCTTGACGGGTTATTGGTAATCTTTATAATCTGTATCAACAATTATTTATTTTAAATTATTATTGTAAGTCAATAATTATCTGGTTATTGATTATCAGTTCTGTAATTATTGGTTTTAGATCTAGAACTTCTTGACATTAGATCTTATTGCTATGCCCCACTTCTTCTTCTTTTATTCCTCTATCCGTCAGTCCTCCGACCTTGATTCCGACTGTTAAGACCAAATTGTAACACTTATTTATGCAAATAAACATCTTATATCTTGTATGTACCTTGTACAGTCAATTTTGCCATTGTCAATAATATAGTCTTTTTATGGATCGACCTCACAGCTCAGTCGGTAATAGCTCTGCCTTCCATGCTGTGGGTCGTAAGTTCGATCCCCACTGAGAACAAAAAATTTTGTGTGGTCAAATATAGATGCTTATTCTATGGTTGAGTGTTAATAAGTAAGTATGTATTTCCAAAAAAAATATTCTATCAGCAATCCAGTTTCCATAGACAAACTTATTTATCTAAAAACATATTTAACTTAGTTCGTTTATCCACCAACGCTGGCACCGGCACAGTAATACACTACCAGGGCAATACAAAACATGCGAATGATGCGAACGGCGCGGTGTGACGGCAGTGTGTGGGCAAGTGTTATTCACGTGTTTTTAGCCGACTTCAAAAAATAAGGTTGCAATTTTTTTATGTTTGTTTCCTCAGAACGCCGTCATTTATAAACCTTTTTGTTTTTTTTTTATCTAAAATTGTATTTTTCCAGATTGGGCCCATAATTTTTATATCAAAATCTGTTCAGTAGTTTGGCAGTTAATAACTCGAAAAAACACGCCATACACGTACGCGGCATTGCGTATTTTGCTTTCCTGTGACGTTTAAGATCCATAGAACAGTCCCAATGAAATGCCATCATCATCATCATCATTTGATGATGAAGGCGTATCAAATTGAAGTCGGTTTTTCTAGTTTTTTAAACTTATAAATTATGTATTGCCCTGGTAGTGTATTACCGGTGCCAGCGTTTGTGGACAAACGGCTTTAATCATATTCCAATCCCAAACAAAGTCAGGTGAAGATGTCTTGTCTACTGTACAACAAATCACCAATTTTTATATTTTCTCCATAGCCAAGGAGATGGTGGATTACATAGCAGATTACCTAGAGAACATTCGGGACCGTCGCGTCTACCCCAGCGTGCAGCCAGGGTATCTCCACAGACGGCTTCCGAAGGTGGCACCGGAAGACCCTGAGAATTGGGATGATATCTTCAAGGATGTGGAGGAACACATCATGCCTGGGGTAAGCTGGACAATATGAAATGAAATACATTTATTCAAACCATTCGGTACAACCTGTTTTGTTTTGTTTATATCATAGGAATATGTTTCGGTGTTATTTATGAACAATAAAGCGTTTTCATTCATTCATTCATTCATTCATTCATACAAAACACACCGATACAACAAAGAGAAAAACAGTAAGTCCGACAGGAAGGAGCAAAACAGAGTAGAGTCCTTTTCATGACAGAAGTACCGCGGAAATTTCCGGAACTAAACTTTAAAACTAAATTTTAAATTAGTTGTCAGGTGCTGTTAATGTGTTCGGATGCTAGTGCGTTTTTATTTGGTTTCTGTGATCAAAGTCTTGTTTTCAATGCCTAAAGTTGTTAATAGTGCTGCCCGAGAAATAATACCTAAGGTCGACTAATACAGCGCCGCGTCTGCGGGACTTCTTTCATGGAAAGGACTCTAAGTAGTAAGAAAGTAGATACAAAAGTGACAGAAAACCAAAACAATAAAAAATGATGCTAGTTAGTCCTGTCCTGTCCTGTCCAGTTCAGTAGGTACCTTTGTACGGTTGAAAGGGTTGTTCTCAGCATATGCTGCCCCACATGCATGAACCATGTCATGGAGCAGCGCTGGATTTTAATATCAGGATAATGGACTGCAGAGAAGCGAAAGGGCTCTAGCATTTATTAGTGAAATGTACTTTACAGGTCATACGTAGCTACAACATTAATTATTATAGAAATAATGATGGTAATATAAAAATTAATAATAAAATAACAAGATTTAAATCAGTAGAATAGAATAGAATAGAATGTTTTTATTTTGTTATTTTACAGAGGTATTACAAAATTTAATCTTAGAACTATAATTAAAAATAACAAAAATGGCCACCACTCAGCATGGTGCCAGGGCAGGATATGTTAGTACCCTGCCTAGGCGCTGGTTTTCAGTATTAATTAAATCAGTTATTCATTAACAGAGTACAATGTCAAAATTATAAATAACTATAGCTTCCGCCCGCGACTTCGTTCGCGTCCTGTTCGATCCCTTTGATTTTTCGGGATAAAAATTACCTAGTCTATGTGTTAATCCAGGTCACGGACAATATATATTCCAAGTTTCATCCAAATCGGATCGCTTGTAAAAATTTCACCTTTGTACACGTAGCTTAAGAATGAAAATATTGTTTTCTTAATTTTGATTATTTACGGCCAGGTTGTGTACCCACCAACATAAAAAGGTTTTATTCAAGCTGTCAGTTGTTCTATGTCAGTTGTGTTTTGCTATAGGTACCATTTCTAACAAATGAACGGCTGGACTGATGTTTTTACTGAGTTTTTTTTTGATGTTTTTCTTTTCCCCGTGAACGGGATAAAAAGTATCCTATGTGTTAATCCAGGTCACGGACAATATATATTCCGAGTTTCATCCAAATCGGATCAGTAGTTTTTGCGTGAAAGAGTAACAAACATACATCCATATCCATCCATCCTTACAAACTTTCGCGTTTATAATATTAGTAGGATAATAAAACGATCGTATCAAAATATAAGTAACAAAATTGCAACCATAACCAGCTGCCCAGGGCTGTGGAGACACAAAAGTGGCCTTAAGTGGCCTAAAAGACCGCAAAATCTCTGCCATACTGAGAAAAACGATAGATGGAGGTCCAAGATAGTTTTTTCTTAAATATATGGGCAGCATTATGTCCAGTAGTGGACTTCTTTAAGCTGATTATGATGATGATGACAGGGAAAGTTGAAATGTCCAGAACTAATTGGTCATCAGAAATTATGGGGAAACCATAATTTTTATCCTAAAGGGAAATAATATTCTTAGATTCTTTATTGCACACAGAAAAATATGAACAAACAAGTTAAAACTAAAGATATGTACAAAGGCGAGCTTAACCCTAATAAGAGTTTTCTTCCAGCAAACCTTTGAGGCATAGGAGAGGATTAAAATAAAGAGGTAGTATTATGTACTATGAAACTATTAGGATTACCTATTATCAATGTAAGATTAAACCTACAAACTAATATAAATATATGTACCATACTAAAGTATATACTAACCTGACATAATATATATATATACATATACACATACACACATATATATATATATATATATACACCTACCTATATATAAATATATACTTATAATATAATATATTTTGTCCTCAGTTGGTTCATTGGCAGAGTCCACACATGCACGCCTACTTCCCGGCTCTGACGTCATATCCTTCCATCATGGGAGATATGCTGTCCAGCGCTCTCAACGTTCTCTGTTTCACATGGGTCAGTGTCTTGTAACTTATAAATAAGCAAGCCAAGGGTCCCTTTATAGAAGTTGCTACGAGCCCCGCGCTGACTTAATACGCCACTGAGTATTCATTATGTACCTAGTCCAGAGTTTTTCAACCTTTTTGTGACTGTGACCCCTTTAGGACCTAAAAATCACGCACGACCCCCCTATAAACAATAATAAACAGAATAATAAAAATCTGTAAGTACATTACATGTAAGTAAAGCCGGTGGTTCGAGTACGGTCGCGAGCAAACGTAAAAGTAGAAAAAATCGAAAGTATGTACCTATATGATGGGTGCTGAGAAAGGGGCGGTACATGGCGTGGGGCCTAGAGCGGCCAAGACTGCAAATCCGCCACTGTTTGTAAGAAATAAATAATAAAAATAATAAATAAATTTTTATTTACTTTGACATAAAAAAGGTTACAAAAAGGGTAGTGTTTGAATCCATAGGATCCCGAACTAGTATAAACTGTGTTTCGGGAGCCAGTGGCTTCTCCTAATTAAAACATTCAATTGATTTTTTATTGTCGTCAGTGACTTAGCTAATAATAAAATCTGAAACTTAGTAGCTAACATGCATTTAGAATAAAATAAAAAAATTCAAGTTTAAGTAGCTCGGAAAGCAAAAAAAGATAACAATGCTATGGAACAAAAATGTGATAGGAATAATAAATAAATACATTACAAGTGTATAATCATGTGTAGACGTAAAACTGTATAGGTAATAATTTGTGTAAACATAAAACTGTGTAAGAAGGTTGGTTACAGAGCGTTTTTTTTTGTTTCTGTTTTTTTTTGTTTCTGTGGCCACAATGGAAAGTCTTATATCTGGATTCTGGGTTATAAGAGCTTCAGGAGTACCCCTCCTGACTCACTTTTAACCTTTTGAAAGTTATAGAAAGATAGTTTCGAAATGCGTCTATATTTGTTTGATACTAGCTGGTCCCTAGCTGGTCTAGAATAAAAATGTTAAATAAAAGCCCGTATTACATGGCAGTTAAAATCTTTAATAACCTACCAAATGACATAAAAAATGAAACAAAAATAAAATCATTCATAGGAAAACTAAAATCATACCTAGTCAAAAAATGCCTTTACTCAACCGAAGACTACTTTGAAAAAGAATAATACCCACCTAAAACTAAAGTAATTAAAAATATTAACTTATATAGGTACCTAGTCAAATTAGCCATAATAAACTTAAGTACATAATTAGTAAAAAGTATACCTACCCTAAGTAAGAACTAGTTAAGTAGTAGATAAGGAAAAATGTTTTAAAATTTAGTGCATGCCCAAAGGTATGTACCTACCCAAAATTAATGTTATTAATTAACTACCTAAGTTTAAGCGCCCAAAACATTTGCGATACCTGGAAAAGGTGAATAAGTTGAAAAGTGCCTCCTACATATAAGACCAAATTGTAACACTTATTTATGCAAATAAACATCTTGTATCTTGTATCTTGTATCCCCGCGACTTCGTCAACGCAGGATTAGAAGTGCGATTTGCTATGCGAAATCTTCTGGGCGTTTTTGAAGAGTTCGCGTCCCGTTGATTTTTTGGGATATAAAGTAGCCTATGTTACAGATCATATGTGTTAATGTGTTAATCCAGGTCACGGACCACATATACTCGAAGTTTCATCCAAATCGGATCAGTAGTTTTTGCGTGAAAGAGGAACAAACATACATACATACATCCTTACAAACTTTCGCGTTTATAATATTAGTAGGGGGTAACTTTGTTCTATAAGATAAGACTGTTACGTAAAACTTTTTTATCCCTGTAGTTCCATGGCAGGACTATTGAAACTAGCCTATTAGGGCTAGTTATCGTTTCAATAGTCCTACCAAATGGAAGTTACCAGATATTAGGGATAAAAAAAATTAACAGTTCTATGACGTAACAGTCCTATAGAACAAATGGGAGTTACCCTTAGTAGGATATTTTTTCTAGTATTTTGAAACTATCTTCTTTCCATAACTTTTGAAAGGTTAAGAGAGCTTAGTCAGAAGTAGATAGAAAGATGGAAAATACTTTATTGCACACCACAACTAAAAACTAAACATACAGGAAAAAAAACAACTTAAGTCTATGACATACAATGGGCGGTCTTATCGCTAAACAGCGATCTCTACCAGACAACCTTGAATGGAAAGGATTGTGTTGTAATCTACCTGGGGTACTTACAGAAGTACCACAAAAGCAAAATTCTATCGTTGCCTCTTTCCATCCAGGCGTCATCACCAGCTGGGACAGAGCTGGAGACCATTGCTTTGAACTGGCTTGGCAAGCTTCTTGGTTTACCGGACTGCTTTCTCAATGAGAAGGATGATAGCCCTGGCGGCGGGGTCATACAGGTATGAGTCTTCTGCTTCTTCTTTTCATTACACAGACGTCGTGGCTCAGTCGGTAGTAGCTCTGCCTTCCGCTGTGGGTCGCGGGTTCAATCCCCACCGAGAACAAACATTAGAGTGTGGCAAACATACATGTTTGTTCTGTGTCTGGGTGTTACTATGTATTATAAGTATGTATTTACAAAAAAAATGTGTATACCTAAGTATTCTATCAGCAATCTAGTTCCCATAATACAAGCTTCGCTTAGTTTGGGACTTGAAGGCGTTGTGTAAGATGTCCATGAGTAATGAGTATATATGGTATATATATTTATATTACCACCGTGTCGGTGACGAGAACGATATTTTTGTTTGCGCTGATGTTAATATGTAATTGTGGCTACACCTTAATGCGACAATCCTGGCTTGTTCAAATTTGCATGACGCTCATACTGCCCATACACGTTCCAACTTATGAAGTCTCATGAAGGTGTGTGGCCCCGATAGAAGTCTGGGTTCGTGCCAGTTTGCAAACGCCCTATCGCTCCACGCGTATTGAACTGAAGATGTATTTCTTGTGGAAAAGGTTGAACAAGATGGAAATAAGCTAAGCCAGTCTACTTCGTCTGAAACGTGTCTGCAGAATACTCGACGAAGAATGAAGCCATGATTAAGTTTTCAGTAAACTTGTATGAACTAGGGGTAGGAAGCTCATTGAAGCGCTTTGTAGCTGATGTGTGGGGCTGATTAGCGCACTAAAATCCACTAGGGTTACCTACTATCGATCACCGTTCAAATTTTGTTTAAATAATATCATGTCATTTTTCAGTACGAAATGACACAACTTCTGCCAAAATTCAGATCCAAAATTAGTGTACCTACTTAATTCTCCGCAAATCACCTAAGAGTATTTAAGTGTACTAAATAGTATACTTAATTCATCTAGGTGAATTAGCCCTGGTGAATTAAGCCGACGGCACCCAATTTGAAAAGTGGTGGTCAAGAGTAGCCTACTGGTATGAGATCTGGTACTGGGTAGGCTTAACTCTGTTATGTTCTTAGACCACAGCAAGTGAGGCAACACTAGTCAGCCTGCTGGCAGCCCGCACCAGAGCTCTGATGGAGCTGGCGAGCTTGAACCCTGGACTCCAGTCCTCGGAGCTGCTGGGGCACCTCATCTGCTATTGTTCCGACCAGGCGCATTCTTCGGTAGAGAAGGCTGGACTCATTGGTAAAGATTGTATAAAAGAAGATCAGTATTTCCTCAAATATATAGAAATTTTTCCTAGGAATTTTCAAGAAAAGAGTGAATAGGAGGATTATAGCTAAACATGCTCGACCTTAGGCTGCAGCTGCATTTACAAGCAGGTGTACTGGCAGCCAAATGCTTAGCTCGTTACAAAAAATAGGAGAAGTTCTTCCGTTAGGTACATGCAATTTCTTGCTGACATTTGCTTTTAAGAGAGATAAAATTGAAGCAGTTGTCTGTCACCCCTGATCCTGGAGCTGTGGTTGCGTGGTGTCCATGGCAATAGTAGTATGCTCATCTCGTTTTCTGACATGTCCATGTGACCATTCTCTAAGCTTTAAGGGTTTAAGGCAATTCTGGCAGCTTCGGTTCATCGTGATGACGTCAGGTACTGAATACTGAATCGATCCCGAACTTGAAGTAAATGCAAGGACCGGAAGAATTCCACCTAAGAACTGTGCCACAATATTGAAGGTATACTTTTTGTAGGGTTGGTGAGGATGAGGTACATAGAGACTGATGAGCACCAGAGCATGCGCGGAGACCAGCTCGAGGCAGCCATCATCAGCGATAAGGAGAAGGGATTGGTGCCTTTTTGGGTGAGTCTAGAGCCTTTTTTTTATATTTACTGTATTATATTCTGCTTGCATACAGAAGTCTTCACTGACGCATCAGCCATATGATATTTTATGACATGAAAAGTGGAAACCAAATCGGAGCGTTATTTGACAGAGATCTAAGTACTGCCCCCGTATCGTAAGCTCTGAACTGCTTTTGCTGCCCAGCATAATGGCAAGTGACGTGGCTACAGATATACGAAAACCAGAAGCTTTTGACGGCAAACAACGCGCTGAAACGCGCTAATGTCACTATTCAGTCACGGAATACCTATGATTTAATATGAAAACAGTTCAGGAAACCTGCCAGGTCTAAACCTGGCATTTTTTTTATGAGATAACGATTGCCCCCCTGTAACCTTTTACTTAAGATACTGTCTCATATTAAAATTACGACACCTATCACGCCTCGTACAAGTTCGATCCAATTTAAAACTATGCTAAGCAGCGATTAGCTCCGTGGATTGATTGGCCGTGGAGTTAGCGCGCTGGATGTGGCTCTTCGTTAAAATAATCTCATAGGCGGCAAGCTGCGACTAGGCCGCAAATACCGTTTGCCGCCTAAGTGCCACCACTCTATTACACTATTATTGAGTTTTATTTTTGAAGTAAAAACTTCTTTAGCATAGTTTTTTTATGTTTTCCTCTGCGGGTACTTATCCTTCTTGTCACCCGTCACCTGTCACGCTCTTCATGCGGCCAGTTTCACTGCGGCTAAACGTCAGTCGGCGAGTTGTGCAGAGTGTGTACCTTTGACGTTTACTGCAAAGTCACGGAAACTATAATTTGTACGGAGAATCATCAGTTTTGTAAATTTCCCGCTAGGGGCGCTGCTCAATCTCTATACAATAATATATTTAACGTGAACTTTGTATAATGCGTAAAACGAGCACACTAAAGCATGCGGAATTATCAGAAGCAATTGCCTCCACAGCGACTTTTGAATTAGCGTCATTTTGAAGAGTAAATAAAGACTTCTTGGTCTCTACTCTATAGTGATTACTCGGTTTTTTCTTTTCTTCTTCTTGGTAAAATGAAAAGCGAATCATTTCATTTTCTCCACTCTTACCGACGCAAGAATGATTTTATGAAACAAAGCAAATAATACGATCATTGATAAAGATAATATATAAATAAGTATTAGTAGAGGTTTATATAATCTGTGGCAGAGGTGTCTGTTCCACTGTCTTTTAATCAATGCACGAATATGATTCACGAAGTTCGTGAAGCTCTTTTTGTTCACACGGATATAAAATATCGCTCTAAATTTCCAAGAAGAAAAATTCGGCAAGAAAAACTAAACACAAAAACTGACCTACCGAATCAAAAAGTGATATAGATTAATTATTTTACTTTACCTACCTAGTTTATATTATACTCTAGCGATTTCCTCATCTTTTATGAAATATAGTCCAATCAACTCAACTAAAGCGAACATTACAAAAACATTTTAAAATCATAACTAATAGGCGTTCCCTTTGGGACCAATTTGTAGAACCTAGAAGATTACAGCTCGGAAGACGAAGTGAGACATCGGGGAATACCCGTGAAATCTTTGTTTTCACACGACACTACACGATATCGTCGGAGAGCGACTGCAATTTAGTACTATATCCTATGTAGTTTACAAATGCACGGGTGCGTGGTTTTTTTTTGACAAAACTGTCAAATATTTGAGTCCTTTGAGTGCACAGACTGAATGTTAGTCACAAACGCATTTGCACGGACGTGGTTACGTGGTTTACGTAGATGCTTTCAATTCGTGAGCCACTGTCGTGTCGGTTCGGTGTCGGGCTGTTTGCAAACGCTCCTTGTTTTAACAATGACAGATACCTAGTTTTATGTTTGTTGGTTTAAAACAGTTTTTAATAAACTTCAAGATTGTAAGAGGATTTGTTAAGATACAAAGGTCGCATAGAAAGCCCAGGGTAATAAAATCTGCAATATTTTTCAAGCGTGAGGCCATGTTTTTTTCTGAGGGCCTATAGTAGGTGCCAAATAACACCGCAATACACCTTCACCACGATGTCGCAAAATTCAATTTATGAATGGCTAATTCTGTCGCTTTCCATACAAACCTGTCGCTAAGACGGTATCGCTCGAATCTCGTTAGTACTGTTTGTTTACCATACACATAAATTGAATTTTGCGACATCGTGGTGAAGGTGGGTGAATGACCTGTATTGCGGTGTTATTTGGCACCTACTATAGTACAAGTTTTTTTTTTATTTTTATTTATAGTACAAGTTTTTATGTGTGAATTTAGTGGTAAAAGTCTGACGCCCAACACACCAGTGTGCGGTGCATGCTTAATGTGTTCGTTTCACGTGTAATATATTTTTGTATAGAGATTGAGCAGCGCCCCTAGCGGGTAGTTTACAAAACTGATTCTCCATACAAAATTATAGTTTACGTGGCTTTGTAGTAAACGTCAAACGTATACATTTGCTGAATTTGTATGGATGGAGACACGGAGCGGATTCTTTGAGAATCTCGACATGCGAGTACGGGCTTGGTGTAGACCAAACTTCTCTGGGCCTTCTGTTATGCAAAGATGTACCCGTTCCAGGGAACATGAAACTAATGTTCGCATCTTCGGGAAGTGCGATGTGCAATAATCTAGACGTAGATACCTACCTACTAGCTACGTTCAGATAATTGCAAACAGTCAAAGGGAACTAACTCTTTGCCAAATGTTAATTTCTTTGTTTATTAGTGGTAAGTTGTGGTATATTTCTCCTCGCACGCTGCAACGCCCTATAATTATGGTAACCGCTAGACTAATTATTTGTCCATAATGTGTAAACCCGTGTTGAGAGTCCTATTTTAATTGAAAAAAAATGCTGGTTTACTGTTCAAGCACTGATCCGGACTTAAGCATAGATTTTTGTATGAAAATCTCTACTCAAATCGATGCTTGAGTATCGATTTCTTTATTAGCCTAAGACTTTGACCTTGACCTTGTTCAGGTGTGCGCAACCCTTGGGACAACGGGTTCAGTGGCGTTTGACAACCTGCGTGAGATCGGCGAGGTCTGTCAGAAGCATGGTGCTTGGCTGCATGTGGACGCAGCGTACGCTGGCAGTGCCTTCATCTGCCCTGAATACAGGTGACGTTGCTTAACTAAATTAACTTCAGGGCTCCACTAATATTATTTATTTATATTCTAAATATATAAAACTCTTTTGAACTGACTGACAATCAACGCACAGCCTAAACTATAAGTCCTAAAGGTATGAAATTTGGAGAGTAGGATCCTTAAATAGTGTAGGGGTGCACTAAGAAAGAAATTTTGAAAAGTCGCAACCTAAAGTGTCTAAAATTAGGATCAAGCTGCTACCACGAGTAGCTTTCGCTGTCATGTTTACGTCACACAGTGTTGAAGCACTGTTTTATTTATTCGTAAGCCAGCTGTCGAGTTTTTGAAGGCATTTATAGAGTTTGCGGTAACAACGTCCTCACATAGCATGTTCCAGGGACAAGTCTGATGAAGAAGTCATGTCATTTTTAACGGTAGACGTTCAATTCCGTACCAACAATGGTCCGTAACCTAATTTACAGCTGAAGCACTGATCCGGACTCGAGCATAGATTTTTGTATGAAAATCTCTGCTCAAATCTATGCTTGAGTAACAATTCCTGTATCAGCATTATACGTACTTATAGTGATCATGTTTTTAGACATTGGCTGAATGGCGTAGAGAGTGCGGACTCCTTTGCTTTCAACCCTTCGAAATGGTTGATGGTCAACTTTGACTGCACTGCTATGTGGTATGTTTCAACTGTTTTCATAACACGTGCGTGCGTGGAGACCATAATAATCAGGTCTAGTGCATTTAGATGCAAAAAAACCTGATTATTGTAGACTAGCGGACAGTCCCGACTTCGCACGTGTATTTAACCAAAAATTCTCAGGTAAGGAGTTTTTAGGTCACTTTTTTACACCACCATTATTTATTTACACATTTTTGTCGAAAAAATAAATAACCATATGTCACCCGGAGATAGTGTAGCTTCCTAACGTCGATTTTTTTTTTCAAATCTGTCTAGAAGTTCCGGAGCCCACTCAATGCTAAACCAACAAACATTCAAATCTTTCCTCTTTATTATTAGTATAGATTACTTAGTTGAGATGACGAGAGGCTGAGCTCAGGAGCCACTTTTTACCCATGCCCGATGAAGTACCCTGCAGTGGCTGGTACATGTTTATATGCAGTATACTTGTACTATACCATCCTCTCAGTCTAGTCGAAATCCACAGGAAAGACATCGTCAATACGTAAGGAGCTGATTAAGCCAAGGGTTTATACACAATGTTTTCCTTCACATATTTTTTTCGAATGGAAAAATCCATTGCTGGTGCACGATACGACACCTATCAGCTTATTGGAGACCGTTCCGACTCAAGTGTTTTTTTTACAGGGTGAGGGATAGCACGGCTCTACATAGAACCTTCAATGTGAATCCAATTTACTTGAGACATGAGAATTCGGGTAAGTTTAAAAAAAACACTTACCTACCTAATAAATATTGTGTTAAGTGTCCGTGAATATTTATAAAAAAAAAAAAATAAGGAGTGAAACAAAGAGGTTTTAATGTTATTTATTTTTTTGCAGGAAAAGCTATTGATTATATGGTAAGAAAATAAAAATAGTACCTACTTACTTAAAATATTTTATACGCAAAAGATCATATATAAACCATGTATGCAATAAATAAATAAATAAATAAATAAATATTTTTTGTTAGAACTTACATAGAGTTTTTGTCAAACGATTTTTTTGTAATTTAAGGTTTTCGTGTCAATTTTTTTTGTTGAACCTCTTTTTTTTATATCTAACTGTATTTTTTTTATAATCTTCATTTTCATAAATAGGTTGGATCCCAGAAATCGAACGTCAAAAACAAAATACGCCAAATCAAAATCAAATCCACTAACGGTGAACAAATTTTAACCTGCAACATCCCTCTTAATGGCAATAAAAAGGCCAATGATGTCATAAACTGCAATGGGCTTCAAACCAATGGTCACAAAAATGGTCATAATGATATAATCAGTGATAAAAATGATCTCAATGAACAGAATATTGAAGAATCAACTATGAATTCTAACATTACAAGCGATAATGATCTCTATGATGATGAAGATAAAACCCATCTGCATGGGTACATCAAAATGTCCGGTGGCTGTGGAGATAAAATACAGCTGGAAGATCCTTCTAAAAAGGAATTGCTTGTAAGACCTCTTGTTTAGGTGATGGGTCGTACTAACAAATACTTTGTCACTCAACTAACAATTGTACAAAACACTCACATTATTGTAATCTTTGATCTCTTCGATAAATAAAATCTGTCATCATTTTTCCGTCATGAATCGTAGTTGTTCGGTAAATCCTAAAACGGCTTGTTGGACTTCCCATCTTTGTTTATCAGTTTGGAGCTAAGTAAAATGCTGATATAACATCAGCATTTTACTTATGGTTTTTACAGTATGGTTTTGAGAACTGCTTTACTAATTTTAAAGTTCTCATTATCGTCGCCACTATTATGTCTAAGACAATGAACACTAACATCTACTTCTTAAAGTACTCTCTCGTTTGCAGCATTGGCAGATTCCTTTGAGCCGTCGTTTCAGAGCTCTGAAGCTTTGGTTTGTGCTGCGGAACTATGGAGCTATTGGTCTTCAGAAGCACATTCGTGAGGTACTGCATTATTTATTTATAACAATGAATTTCTTCGTTAGTTTATTATTTTAGTTTCATTCTAGATCTTATAGCATCTACCATCTTGATAGAACTTTCGTTCTAACCCATTGTGCTTTTAACAAAACATTTTGTAATGTCTTCTTTTTAACCAATAGGATTTTAGAAAAGGAAAGAGTTCCTTTATTTTTTAAAAACCTGCTGTGCTTGGTCAAATACACTATTATTAACTTCCTTTTGTGTTAGTATTACATTTCTATCAATGATCTAAGATCATGAAATTTCTATAATAACATCTTTTGTTTTCTTTCCAGGGAGTTCGTCTCGCTCAAAAGTTTGAGGCATTAGTTCATGCAGACCAACGATTTGAAATTCCGCAACCTAGGAACTTAGGTTTGTAATACCTTTATCAGTTTCTAGCCTAAGAAGAACCATCGTGTTTATTTGTTTAGTTATTTTGCTCATCCCCTAGAAGTTGTTCTAATTGTTGTTTGTTATAGGAATGGTTGCTTTCCGTCTCCGAGGTGATAATACTTTGACTGAGTGTCTACTGAAACGTCTCAACGGTCGTGGTTTCATCCATGCTGTTCCGGCTTGCTTCAAGGGGATCTACGTGATTCGGTTCACTGTTACCTCTCAGAAGACTACTAACCAGGACATCTTAGGTACGTATAATATTCACGTCATTTTCATGAACTCATTAAACGATTACTAATTACTTTTTCCATTTTAAAGATTTTGCTTAGTCTTTTTGCAGTAGAACAGTGAACAGAAGTGTGATAGCCTTGATTGAGGTCTATGTCTTAAAACAAATCTTCAATAGTACTAATGTTTATTTTAACTGCTATATTTTTTGGGTTTTAGAGGACTGGAACGAGATAAAAAAGGTGGCATCGGAGATACTGATAGAATTTTTCGGATCAGAAAACGGGAACATAGTCGCGCCGAAGAAACCGAGGATTTCTTTAAAAGGTATGAGTATTTGCTTTTTAATCTTACGATGGATTGTTATTAGCTTATCAACTAGGTTTAGGATAGCATTGTACCATAGTGTATCACTACTACTAGCTTGTGTATTATCAGTAGATGAATTTTCATCATTGTGGGCATTGAATGGGTCACTAATCACCATTAATACAGCACCCGCTTACACGAGAGCAGTTTAAATGACTACATCAATTGCCTCTGCTGCGATTATTCCAGGCACTAATCCTTCACCAGAGTACGATACGATATTTTCAGAAACCCGTGAGCTGAACGCCACTTTCGGCACTAGCCTGCTCCTCGCCAACAGTCCCATGTCTCCTAAGATTGTGAACGGAACGCACGCAGCCATTTGTGATTATGAGCAGGTGCTGACTTCGTGCGCCCAGACTTTTGCGCAGCTGAAGATGGAACCGAAGGATAGTCCTGGTAATTTCTTCTCTCAAGCATGTTTGACAATAATTGCATCATGTCCATATTTTATGCCAGTCGTTCATGAGTCAATTTTGTTTTTCTTATTTTGCATTGGTTTTTGATCGCTTCGCTCGCCATAATCTAATTGGTAGCTACTTGTTGCGTATTTGGGCTCCCTCTGCTTCCTAAACATTATGCAATAGCTAGAAAATATAAAACTTATCAAAATGTATTGAAATTACATTTCTAAACGAAAATTCAGGGGACTATTCCCTTAAATATTTGAAGTTTTCTACATCACTATCGAGAATATTATAGCGAATGTCAGCTTGAGAGAGGCATAATATATTACTAACTCCTTGCTAATTCAATTCTTCCATTTTATAAATCTCTGGTACTATGTTGGTCTAAGGCCTCTTAAAGTGGCCTAAGGCTGCGTAGTGCGCATCCACCAGACATGTGTGAGGCAGGCAAGCTTATGGAAGCAGGTAGCTTCATTCATCACGCTAAGTGTATAAGTGACATTTTCACAAGAAATCTGGTGGATACGCACGCAGTTAATATGTATTTTAAGCTTGATCATCGCATCATCATCGTCTTCCTACCTTTGTCCCATGCTAAGTGGGGTCAGTTCAACATGTCTTCGTCTTCCACTCTTCTCTATCAGCCGTCATCTCGGTGTTCACTCCTTTCTTACTCATATCTTCTTTCACACAGTCCAACCATCTTTTCTTGGGCCTACCTCCACTTCTACATCCGCCCACATTCATGTCTAGCACTGTTCTCGTAACATGGCTTCTAATAATAAGTCCTCGTAATAAGCTTCATCATCGCATCATCTATAAATACCTTATTGCTTATACCAACTTACGCTTTGGCATTTGGTATTCCCCGATGCTAACTAACACCATCAATGTAGAAATGAGGCGTCGCATCCGAGGCATCAAGATGTGCGGGAAGATGTTCTCCCTGGACTCGTGCATGGATATGGTGCAGGGGCTAGTGGCGGAGCAGCCTCTGCCGCTCTGCTCTGAGGATGTTGAGGAGGCTTCTAATGGTTGGTGGTGGCGTAGTGTTTTGCAGGTTTATAAAGTACTAGCTGGCCCGACAGACGTCTGTCCTGTCATTCAAACTCTTACTGTCAAACAACTGACAGTTATTTCAAATGTGACAAAAAAGTTTTCATGAAAAAGGTTAAGGAACTTTCACGCCCCCCTTTCAACCCCTTACAACCCCTTTTTTCGCATTAAAAAGTAGCCTATGTCCTTTCTCAGGCTCTCGACTAGACTATCTGTGTACCAAACATTCAAATCGGTTCAGTAGTTCTGGCGTGAAAGCAAGACAGACAGACAAACAGAGTTACTTTCGCATTTATAATATTATAATATTACTATGGATAGCTGTTCTGCCAATGACACTTCCACACGATACTGTCTGAGATTTAATGTTATGATTATCTTAGACGCTTTGTTTATTTCGTTCGAGTCATATATCGGTATCGTGAATTGTACAACTGTTTATCCACTCCTTGAAGGGAGTTTTTATGGTCCATAGATTGCCGTGAGTCGTGTTGGTTTTGTGTACGAACAAAAGCTTCATACGTTTTGAAGCTGAAAAACGTTCTGGCTTTACTTGCTCGCTTTTTAGTTAATCTAATAAATTTATCTAGGTTTAATTATCAATAATTTCCTTAAGATACATTGATCAATATTATTTAATATTTATTCTCGCTAAATTTTAATAAGTAAATCAACTTTAATTTATTTTAGGAATGAACAATGAAGCTCTTGGTGTCCAAATGTTGTAAGGTAAAAACCATTTCAAAAATACCGGTGGTGGGCAATTTTTAAACAAAGTTCTTAAAATGATGAAAAATAAACATTGAGACTTCTAATCTTAAAACTAATATTTTAAAAAAAAAAAACTCAACGCAGGTTCAAGCCCCGGTGAAAGATCATCTCTAACTCCCTCTCCTGTTACATCCATTGGAGCCATCAAGGAATCCAACACAGATCCGAACCAACTTAACGTACCACCAACGCCATCTAGGCAGTACCGCTCGAAATCTGTCGATGTCTCACTAAGCGGTTTGAATCTAGACGATGCTAAAATTACCATAGACGTTAAGAACTCCGAGATCACCATTACTCCTACTGGATCTAAAAGCCTCGTTGAACCCGAAAAGTCTTTACACCTCAGTGATATAGAAGATAAACTCAACATTGGTGATAAAATCACTCAGGCGTTTGAGAACTTCCAAGATGGACTGCAAATGCTAAGCGAATATAGGTCTCATACTGCTGAAGATAAGGTTGAAAACGAAGCTGATACCAAGCTTACTATCAGAGGCCCTGGCAGTTATATTAAAAAGTTGATTCAGCAATTTAGTGAAGGATCTTTTGAACCAGAGGATCCAAAACCGGAATCTGAAAGAGCTATGTCGTCTCAGACTATAAAGGATAAGGCAGGAGCCATTTGCAAGAAATGCTTGCATTACAAAGGGAATTTACCAAAATAAGAAATATATGTGATGCACTGCTTAAAAAAATATTCAAAAATATAAAAAAATATGTTTTTTCAAAATGTATACTAATATGTAGATTTAAATAAGTGTTAATGTAGAAGTTGTTAATGCACAACTGTGTGGTTTTAGCGCCTTGTTAAATATTTATATATCCATTATATCTTAATTTTTAATCAAATATATTTGAATTGCATAGAAAATGTTATAATATGTAAATAATATTTTATATATAAAATATGGTATAATATGTTTAAATATAAAAAAATTATATGAAATAAAATGTTATTAAAACGCGTACGTTAAAGAAGAAAACTGCTGTGCTCTCAATAAAATGTTTAAAATAAATATTATAGAAATCATAAAGTTAGAATATTTGTCAAGGTAAATAATAAGATTATATAATAATATATCAAAAAATATACGTGTGTATTTAGTTTTAATCAAAATTAATAAAATGAAGGTATTTAGATTTTCGTCCAATTAAATAATATTTGATGCAAATTAAACCATATTGTTTTATTTCATTAAAACGTTTTTTTATTGATTGAATGTTTCGAACATTACTTTTTCATGTTAATATTTTTTTGGCTTTGTCTGAATTAATATAAAAGAAACAAATAATAAATACTTCAATTGTATAATAAATGCATAAAATTGTTCACTTTCAACAAACAGCTACTTAAACTAATTTAGTTTTTGAGCATTTAATAAGATTTAGTGGTTAACATTAATTACCTTCTAAGATAATTTAATATTTAACTAAAAACATCAATTTAAATTAATATACCTATTAAACAGATAACAGTTTTAAAATCTACAATTCAGTCTTAAAACTAAAGTTTTAAATAACAATAAATATAAATGCATTTCAATTTTTACAAGTTATTTCTATAACTATACAGTATTTAATGACGTGTATCTACATTATTAAAAAAATCTGATCTAATATAGAGAGCTATAATAGTTACGTACAAATTATTATAGTATTTAATACTTAATAGGTGAAGAGAATAATCTAAAGCAATAAGTTACAGTTTACAACTAAAGTTGATCAATCAGCAATAATAAGTGAAGCAAAAATAAATAGTAATTATTGTTTTTATGCATTATGAAACAATGTCAAACTATCAAAGAAATAAGCCTAAGTTAGCATTGACCACAAAGGTGATAAAATTAAAAACGCTTTAAACTAACTTTTGTAACAGTGTTATAAATAAGTTGGTTGGTATTCATATAATAAAAGAATAACGTACGCAACTAAACTTACTTAAATTACAAACTGGTATTTTTAAAACTTAAGAGACCACTTAAAAAATGTATTAAGAATATTTTTTATACAAAATCTTAATTTTGCATTAGAAATAATCGAAATCTTATGTAAGCATACAATTTTTCGTTAACTCAAACTTCAATGGATACCAGTAATTGATTTTAGCCAAGGCTTGTAATACGTAGTCCTCATGTAAACTCCAGGTAAGAAGGGAGCTGCGCATTTGATACCATGGGAAACAGTACCTACCAGTTGCCACTTGCCGTCGTCTCGCTGTAGGACAAGAGGACCGCCACTATCACCCTGGAAGTTTAAGAATAAGGTTAATTTAGCAGTGGCGTTTCTCAGGGCTCGATGTTCGGCCCTTGGCCTTTTATCTTACACGGATATGAAAAAGATGAGTTTTTTTTAAACTAAGCTAAAAATTTATACTTGAATAGAAATCTGACATAACATTTAAAAAAACTTGATGAAGGCAGTGATGCTTGCTCGCATTGTTATGTTTCGGTTTGACCCTTCAAACGGTCCCGTGCAGTTAGAAATAAAACGATACGACTCAGAGTGACGTAGTGGAAACACCAGATGGACGTGCTCTTAGGTAATGCAATAGTAGACATAGACGCAGTGCAATCTATGCAGATTACTTTTTGAATGGATATGTTTTTTTAATGATGCAATTGCTACAAACACAGACAACCAGGTCTAGGCCAAAATCAGATGTCCTTTTCCATGACACGTTCTCATAAAACACTGACCTCACAAGAGTCCTTCTGCCCATTCGCATAACCAGCGCAGATGAAGGAATTGAGGATCTTCTTCGAGTGTCCAGCTGTTTGGAACATCTCCTGACAAGCGCTGTTCTCGATCACTGGCACCTGGAAGTAGTGGTTCTATATTTAGAGAAGGAAGATCTGCTCTTTATAATGTGTAAGTGCTGAAGTTAGGAACCACTTCTTATACTTTTATTCAGCTTGAATGTTTATGATTATAGGATTCTTTAGTACCTATGTGGCTTATTTTTAACTCTATCTTGTGGATTCAAATGAAATGTTTTATCCTTGACTAAGTATAGACGAACACCAGGGTCTACTCAAGATCTATATTCTCTTTCATTTGTCTTACGTGCTGCCTTCTTACGAACACATTTGGTCCAATCCTTCTTTAGTCTACCTGTCTTACCTAGTAAGGTCTCATCTAATACCTCGTCTGGTGAAGTACGACTATTTTGATTGCGCAGTAAAGCTCGCATTGCTGTGTTTTGGTTTGAAGAATAAGGGTCCTTACATCTGAGGTCTTTAGGTATAAGTATATTTCTTTGTAAGATTGTAGTTTTAAGGAAAGACAGAAGAATGTTATTTTTTATTTTATTTTTTTTATTTTATTGAGTGACAAAATCCACAGCTCTTAAGTATAATGGTAAATCTTAATTTTAAAGCAGACAGCCAAAGACGGATTTACATTCTAAGTACAGTAACATAAGCTAAAATCGACGACAGTCACTAGTATACAAGGACAGAAAAAAAAAAATAATAGAAGTAGAATAATGCAGTTGTAAGGGTGTGTAAGGGTGTGTGTATGTGTGTATGTATTATGTCACCGTATAACGATTACCTTCAGGACTTCTACTAGTTCTACAGCATAACACAGTACCTGCACCTCCTGCAGTACTGCCGGTACCCCACCGCCGTACTTCAGACGTCCCCAGCCGGTGACAGTGGCCACTCGGCCTGTGTAGTCACCCTCGTCTGGAGGCATGCAGATCGGCACTGGAATTGTAATATTATGTATTAGTTTTAGTCCATCTAAATATGAAAAAACAGGTGGATCCTGACGTCTTGGGCTTAACTCTGGTCCTGCCCTTATGAATTTTCCTATTCTAAGTATATAAGCATCCCTATTGCCTATTGGAACGGAGACCAAATGACTTGCACAACAATTTATTTTCTCCTTCTTTTACAAGCAATCTGCTCAATCTATCGCTCAGTCTACCACTGTCCAGCGGGCCTAAGATGCGCACCGCCAGATATTTGTCATGTCGTTCTGCCAAAATGTACCAGTTTAGGAACTATTGCATTATCTGTGGTACCTAATGGTGTCGACAAAACGCGCCATAGTACACTTTTGACACTAAACTAGTTAGGCGTCGTACCTCTCTGAAGACGAGATAATAGTCATGCAGAAATGTCAAAAGTTGAAAATTCAAAGGCGCAGTTTCTCGACAACATAACCACAGATAATGCAATAGTTCCTAAACTGGTACAAAATGCTTACATTTTGACAGAACGACATGACAAATATCTCGCGGTGCGCATCTTAGGCCCACAGGAAAGAATTCAGAAATCCCCGGTTGTAATTTTACCACAAACGGCCATGACGTCTCGACTGTCTCGAGCTACGAAATTCGAATCTCAATCTATGGCAACTGCTCTTTTTGGCTTGACGGGCTAGGCTTGGCAGGCGAGACAAAGTGGGCTGGCTTGACATGGCGGCTTTCAAGGCTGGCTGGCTTGGCATGGCGAGGCAAGGCTGGCTAATGGCATAGCGAGGCGTTACAATACATTGCCTTGCCTGAAACCAGCGTTTTTTATCATTGGGTATTGGGTACCACCTGCCTTGGTAAGCTATGGTCTCGTGATCGTAACGCATAACACTGCGGTGTGGAGTACAACGCAGAGTACCGGGTTTGCTCCTCGCCGCTGATGCAGACTGCGACGTAACAAAATACCATAACTACTATAGTAGGTGCCAAATAACACCGCAATACAGGTCATTCACCCACCTTTTCCACGACGTCGCAAAATTCAATTTATGTATGGTAAACAAATAGTACTACGAGATTCGAGCAATTACCGTCTTAGCGACAGGTTTGTATGGAAAGCGATAGAATTAGCCATTCATAAATAGAATTTTGCGACATTGTGGTGAAGGTGGGTGAATGACCTGTATTGCGGTGTTATTTGGCACCTACTATACTATTTTGTTGTTTCTTGTTTACCTTTAGAATTGTTATATTCTCAATGACCGTTCTATGTTTTCTATATTGTCTATTGGCCGAGAACTCAAACGCCACTTAAATTAGGTTCACGCTTAAATTATTGCCATTTCTTACAAATGAGTAATGTCAAACAGAGACAGAGAAATTTTAAGTGGTGCTTAAGTTAGAGTGACGTTTCAGTAATCCGGCCTTAGTCAGATAAATAAGTCTATCTCTCTATTGTTCTCAAACGGTAAACGCCTGCAGCAATCCACTTACCAATATGAGCATCGAATTTAATAGGAGACTCCAGCTCTAACAATGCCAAATCATTCTCGAAGGTCGCAGCATCATACTCCCGATGCACGATCACTCTGCGCACATTCCTGGTTACAGGACTCTTTGGTTCCTTCTCTCCTGATATGTCGTTCTCGCCGAAGACTGCTACTAAGGAGGCGAGGAATCTGGAATTATTGGGAATAGTTTCTACATAGACATTAAACATTTAGACGTTATATTTGCCAATACTGACAATAACTAGATAGATAATACTTTATTGCACACCTTAACCTAGGTATTACAAGAAAATAAAAAACAAAACTTAAATTAATTGTACATGGGCGGTATTATCGCTATACAGCGATCTCTTCCAGACAACCTTGGACGGAATGGACTTTAAGGTATAATACAAGGGGTGCTGTATATAAATAAAGATATTGGAAGAAAAAAAAAAATATTTTACACACACATAGTTCACACATATCACAGTGAATCGAACTGAAATATCGATATCGTGCCGATACGTCGAAATCCTGTAGTCGTCATATCGATGGTAGTATATATACTACCATCGATATGACGACTGTAGGAATGTTAATATCATGGTACGTTATAACGTACCATGATATTAACATTCTTACAATAACGCCCCGATTTAACAAACACCTCATTGTTTATTATTTTATCGCCGTTTGAACGACGCTTTTTTATCAAAACTCAGCTGAATTTGTTAAATAACACAGTTTTATAAACCTCTCATAGTTAGCGATGTACCGTACGTAGATATACAATATATATAAAGAGCTATCGAGATGTTAGCCCATCAGGAAGTGGTTTGGTAAATCGTTGTTGACCACAACACAGTCATTGCATATAATATTGTAAAAGTATGTATGTATAGGTTTTGTGTCTAGTAGCTACACTCTTGACTTAGGATGTTCCTATATACACGGTGTAACATAAATACCCTATGAGTCCGAAGGGGGGGTATTTTACAGGTCACGGCTAACAGTATTTGTTCTGCGACTTTTGAGATTTAGAAGTTTTTCATTAATGAAATGAGCTCGTAACTTTTCCTTAAAATGTACCTACACACAGCTAGCGTGCGCGTGTGACGATGTAGGATGGTACCTACGTATGCATGCGTGTATACGGGTTTACGCAAATAGTAAACAAACACTTAGGGTTGTCCCAAATTTCTAAAAAGTTGTACTTTTGTGTGAAAATTTCAATTACGATTTATGGACCCTTTGCACAGTTTGCACACATCCAAGCACTCAGGTGGTCGGTCTGATTACGCTCCCTTCGGGCTTATAGGGTAATTGTGTTACACCTTGTAAAAAACTAAGTAAACTAAAAGTTATTTAATGACGTTTTGTTTTGATGATCTGATGCAGTGAGAGCTTGAAATGATATAGACCTTTTGCCTATCCTATAAAGGGTACTTAGTCTAGATTTTGTTTCAAGGATTAAAAATAATATCAAAAATGAGGGTGGGCCTTAAAAATTAGATAAAGAATTTGATAAAAAAAAATATATATTCACTGAACGAGTTTGTAGTTGAAAATTAAAACTTCTAAAACTAGCTAGGTACATAAATGTGCCACCTAGTATGTAAATTACAAAACAGCGCCTAACTACCTTTGGGTAGTGAGGCATACGCTGAGTCGAAACCCTTTTACTGCTGCAGCACACAAACACTTGCCAGCGTACCTAGCTACTTGCTCAATCCACTCATCTCATTTTTCTTTCTTTTTAATTTTGATTCTTTGTTGTGTTGTTAGTTTTGTTCTGTAAGTGCACTTTGTGTGTTACCTTTTAAGCAAATAAATGCTTGTCTATGTCTACTTTAACTAATTGCTATACCCTAACAGGGTTTATGTTTAGCACTTTACCTATAACACTTGTAAAACAGCATATAAGTGCAATAAACGATTCGAGAAAAATAAAAGCCGCTGGATATAGAGAATCCATTTGAAGACTTACCCAGGCTGACAATGAGCGGCAGTGGTCACAAATCTGTTGGTGATCAGTACACCACCACACTTGTTCTTGGTGAACAGGCCGAGCCAAGTCGACTCGCGTACTAAAACTTGCCATGGCCATTCCCCGAAGCGAGCGTTCTTGCCGCCGACTATACGAGCTGATTTGGAAAGAGGCTTCACTCCGCATACTGGAAGTTTGGAAAACATTGCTGCATCATAAAACTGGGCAAGAGATTTTGTACTACAAAGAAAGAAAAATAAAGAGACAGAAAGGAAAAGAAAGAAAAAGAAAGGGAAATAAATACAAAGAAAACAAGAACAGGATAGAAAGATAAAGGCAGATAAAATTAGAAAAAAAGAAGAGGAAAGGGAAATAAACATGCATAAAGATAAAGAAAGATAAATAAATAGGAATACAGAGAAAGAAAAAGCATTTAAGTGTTTGTAATTGACGAAAGATAATACCCATGAGATAGGACTCTAGGTCAAACTAAACTAATCGTATTTTTGACCATTTAACTTTTGGGATGGGCTAAAAAGCAGCCTTTTGATAGGCAGTTTAGATTTAATATTATTTTATAGTATTCTATCAACGATCTTGTTCCCATAGTACAAGGTCTGCTTAGTTTGGAACTAGAAGACGTGTGAAATGTTCAATGATTATCTTATTTATAATATTTTAAGCTGACTCACAATTTCTATCATCATAGTTGATAACTTGTTCACCGTAGCTTTCGGTGGTGACTTCATCCTGCAGCTCGGTGGTGGAGGTGGCTGCTTGCGTGGTGGTGGTGATCCTCTTTGTAGGTTTAGTGCGTTTTGTGGTGGTCACCTGGAATTGTGGTATCATGGTTTTAAAGATCTTTTACAATAAAATGCTTCCACCAGCAACAGGGTACCAAATTCGTTAGAAAATAACTCACTAGCTACGAGTATTGACAGGCGTCATGGCTCAGTCGGTAGTAGCTCTGCCTTCCGAGCTGTGGGTCGTGGGTTCGATCCCCACCGAGAACAAACATTTGTGTGTTGTAAACATAGATGTTTGTTCTGTGTCTGGGTGTTTCTATGTATTATAAGTATGTATTTACAAAAAAAAAATGTATGTATGTATTCTATCAGCCATCTAGTTTCCATCGTACAAGCTTTGCTTAGTTTGGGACTAGAAGGCGTTTGTTAAGTGTCCGTGAATATTTATTATTATTATTCTTATTCTTGACCGAATGGAGTTATGTGGTAGTGCAACGCTGCTTAGTGGGATAAACATTTATTTCCTCAGTCCTTTCATCATCTTAATTCTGTTATAGGCAAGATGGCACTTCCATCTGGATTATTTTAGTACCACCTCTTCTCCAAATACAGTAGGCAACTAAGCTATTAAAAATCGTCATAAAACTCCTGAAAAAATCATATTTACCACTTTCTTAGTCGTCGTCGTAGGAGGAGGTGATGTAGTGGTCCGCCTCGCCAACGTCGTCAACTTCGTCGGTTTCTTAGTCGTCTTCACTGTCGGCCGTCGAGTAGTCGGAGTCAACCTCACTGGCTTCTTCGTCGTTACTGGTTTTCTAGTGGTAGGTATCGTCTTCTTTGGCTTAACTGTTGTCGTTCGAACAGCTGTTGCGTTCTGCTTCTTATCTAGAATTACTATGTCGTGGAGTTCTTGGAAGGTACCTTGAAGACTGCCTACAATCTTGCTAACAAAGACGCTCATTTTCTCGTTCAGTTGGGCATCTTCTTGCCATGTCGGCGTCGTGAACTCTAACTCGTGAATCAAATCTAAGTCACTGAGCTCGTTGTCTGATAGAGATATGCTAGTGTTGTAAAGACCTGGGTTAGATCCAGAGGCGTTGAGCATAGGGTTTCTAACTGGTGGGAAGTTTATCAAGTCATCTGGAGATGTTTGGAGTTCTGGTTTGAAAGTCGTTGGAGAGTATTCGTTGAAGTCAAAAGAAGGTGTTGATACTGTGACTGGTTTTGTCACTGGTTTTGGAGTCACAGGTTTTGGAGTGACAGGTTTGGTGGTAACAGGTCTATTGGTGACAGGTCTTGTGGAAACTGTTGGAGGTCTAGTAGAAGCTTTGATAGGGTACGGTGTTGTGATAGGAGCTGGTTTAGGTGTTATAACAACAGTTGGAGAAGAAGGCTGTTCATATGCAGGAGGCTTGTTCATGTAAATATTGTTAGTTGATGCGATGTGGTTGTTCACCGTGATCTGGTTAATTGGTTTCTTGAAGGGTTCCTGAGATATTTCAACAAACTGTGGTTCTTCCGTTGGCTTCTCCGTTTGGAAGCCGTTCAGGACTATCACAGTGGGTGTCACGCTTGAGAAAGAATCAGGAGCGTCGTAGTTCGATACAGAATCGTATATAACTTCTGGTGGAGTGATTGGTCTTCTGGTAAATTGAGATCCAGTCACATAGCTGGTGGATGGTGGTTTTCTAGTTGTAAGAGGTTTTTGAGTCGTAGTTGAACTAATATAGCTAAAAGTAGTTACAGAGTCTCCAAAATCACTAGGATCTGTTGGGTAGTTATTAAAAGCTTCAATAGCTTGACTAGTGGACTGACTAGGACTGGGAGACGAGTGTTCTATGCTGTTAGAAGACGTATACACGTATTCATAAGATGGCTTTTGCGTTGAAGGCTTCACGTACTCATAAGGCTTCTTGGTTGTCGAAGGTTTTCTGGTAGATATTGATGATGGTTTTAGAGTAACATAGTGTCCAGTCGATGGGGTAACATAGTGGTTAGTAGATTGACTAACGTAATGGCTTGTTGGGTAGTAACTGGAACTGCCGTATGTATTGTACGGAGACGGTGAAGACTTTGTTTCCATCATGTCGTAACCCGGTGACGTCACATCTTCTTTCATATTTGGGGTGCTATCATTCAGCATATGAATGATGGAATCTACTGAAGACGCTTCAGTTTTATGGTTCTCTTTGGTAACTGTGGAAACTATGACGTAGTTATCCGTTGTAGCTATGACCGGCTTTGGTCTGAACACCGGTCTTACTGGATGATGAGTTGATACTGACTTCTGCGTAGATGACACTGTACTGGGAGCAACAGTCGGCTTTGTCTGCATAGACGATATCTGTACATTGAAATCGGAGGGTCTCGCTACTGTATCCACTATAGTTCCATTAGGGTTTACCAGTATTGTATCTGGACTACCATGGTCAATGGTACTAAACGAGTACTCCGGTTTAGGTTTTATATAGACAGTTCCGGTGTCTTGCTTCGGCGGCGAACTGAGCAGAGTATTAGCTATTTGGTTCACCCCTTCATTTATAATCTCTGCCTCAGTGCTTAGGTCTTCAGGCTTTGCAGTTGATACTGTAGCTGGTTTGTATCCAGGTGTCACGACAGGCTTGAAGCTGTTGTGCCATTCGTTGAGCTGATCTCCATCGTAATCAGCTGTTTCGAGCTCCGGATCGGGGTAGTCAAGATAGCTGGTCATGACTACTCCAGGACCTTTGGGGATGTGAGACTGACTGTCGGATTTGAGCTGACAGCAAGCACCGAAGAGGAAGCCGTCCATACAAGTACCCACCACCTGGAATGAGAAATAGTTACTATAACAGGTAAAATGGGAATTTTTGAAAACTGGAAGTGCTGCCACAGTTACTCTACATTTCAAATTTATATTCCATACACATTAATGATTCTTTTGGACATGCTCTGCAAATACTTTGTTATAAAGAAATGTATATAATATCTATCAGCAATCTAGTTCCCATAGTACAAGCTTTGCTTAGTTTGGGACTAGAGAGCGTTGTGTGTAATGCCCAAGAATATTTATATTTATTTATTTATACGCAGAGTTAACTCCTTGTTAATTGTTCCCATAAGGAGGCTATTACACCACACGATCTTTAGTCAGTCTAACCAATATTGTTGTAGCGTAAACGAGTTACGTTTTTTCAAACTCGATTTTAGTAAACTCGATTTGGGTTGAACGGGTTGAACTGTCTATTGCTTCGGGTCGCAACTTGAGTTAGTTGAGTTGAATCAACGCGGTCTGTGTGCTAACTTCTAAACTTTTCAATGCCCTCGTTCAAGCAAAAATAGGATCTGTGTCCATAGACTTTTGGTTCCAACCACCGGGGCTAAGATGCGCACCGCGAGATATTTGTCATGTCGTTCTGTCAAAATGTAAGCATTTTGTACCAGTTTAGGAACTCAAACTATCCGCCACCTGCGGGCAGGTGGCGGATAGTTTGAAGAGATCAAAGCTGTTAACTTAGGTGGTTAGAGAAATTGATGAATGTTTTTAAAAAAAATTACCTCTCCTCCCCTCTGTGCACACTCGTGGTTGAACATACATATTGTATTCCCCCGGTTGTACCTCGCGGCTCTTGATGCTTTGCAGTGCGATGGAGTTATTCTGTACCCGCCGAAGAGTTTTCTTGAGTCTGGAATGGGAGAAGGGGATGTTAGAACTTCTTCTTTTATGTATGGCTTCTGTCTGTCATTTCGATAGATAATTTTGACAGTGTGAAGTGAATTATTTGAAGTAGTCAAGTCATTCGTCAAGTCGGCTGTCGTTTGTTTCGAAGGCAAAATGGTGGATTTATTGCCTTCAAAACTTGAAAACAAACTCTATTGATGAAACAAACCATTTTATGTACATTTATTTCAATTTCTCTTTATGCTTACACTTTATGTCACGACCTCAAGTATTATTAGTCAAAATTCCACCAAAATTAAACAACGATTCTCACAATAACACAAGAAAAACTACTAACTGCTAAAAATGTAATCACACTTTAGTATAAATTCCGCCAAATTATGTTTCCAGATTTATCTTGGATCTAACAAAAACCGCCAAAAACCGCGTCTGTTTTGGACTTAACTAGGTTTTTTCATATTACGTTACATATAAATCTGACAGCTTTGACAGAGACTTAAGTCCAAACCAGACGCGGTTTTTGGCGGTTTTTTTTAGATCCAAGATAAATCTGGAATCATAATTTGGCGGGTTAAGAACTATTGTGTTTTAAATAATTTTAGTTAGTAAGTAGCTAGTAAATAACAGAATTGACACCACTATTGTCTGCGTGAAATGATCATAAATTTAACCATGACAAATAATTCGTAAAGCCTGCAGTTTTCACAAGAGAAATCTATTTTCTCCACAAATTATTGTTGTTGGCTAAAACGGGTATATTATCAAGAGAAAATCGATGCAGAATCGCCAGTCATGTAAGTTCTAGAAAACAAGAAAGTAACATGACATATTACACGTTTTATAACTTAGCTACATGACATAGAGATGTGGAAATTACAGGCGTCACAGCTCAGTGGTTTGTAGATCAGGGGGGCAATCGTTGTCTCATAAAAAACTGCCAGGTTTAAGCCTGGCAGGTTTTCTGAACTGTTTTCATACTAAACAGGTACCTTATAGGTATTCTGTGACTAAATAATGACATTAGCGTGTCTCAGCGCGTTTTTTGCCCTCAAAAGCTTCTTGTTTTGGTATATCTATGGTCACATCGCTTGACATTATGCTGGGCAGCGAAAGCCGTTCAGAGCTTACGATACGCAGGCAGTGGTTTGTAGCTCTGCTTTCCGTGCTGTGGGTCGTGGGCTCGATCCCCATTAGATAGATAGATAGTTTATTTGACATACACACAGAAAATACAAAACGGACATAGAAAATATAGCAAACCTAAAGATACCTACAAGAAACAAACAAATAGTAACAGCTATAGGTAACCACGTAACAAGTAAGTACTAGCTAGTCTCATTCCGCGCTGTATGTCGCCAAATCGGTCCCCACTCAGCTTATTGTTCAATAAGTAACTATCACTAAGTCCGTATATGGCTAACCCTGGTGATGGAGTTCTTAAGCTACCGTCTATAGCGTCAGTGGCGCTGCGACAGATCGATGTTCTATGCAAATGTATGAAATTCTAGGGATCGTCATTCGAGCCCAGCGACAGTGACGCGGCGTCTGTGACGTCACAGTGCCGCGGTGACCGCGTTGTCAGACGCCCGCGTCAGTCGCTCGGCCGTGCTTGCAGTGTCGCTGTATTTTTAGATTTATTGTTTTATGATAAGACTGCTTATAGATCAATCAGGTAAGGGCGGCGCGCGGCGAAAGTGTCAACCGACTGTACGTCTGTTGTGGGTATCCAAAGTCACCAAAGCGTCAATGTCGCGGCGTTAGTGTCGCGGTGTTGGTGACGTTATAGACGCTGCGTCTGTGACGCTTGGTTCGAAAGGCTACCTTTGGAATTCTTTTCCACCAGGGGCATTATTCTGTATGACTTAGGAGATTCCTTGCCGTAACCGTATGACGTCACCGTAAGGAATGACATTTATGGCATAGGAAATACGGCATAGGCATAGGGCGATTTCACGCCGCTGTCTTGTCGTGCTGCGTAACGCGCTTGTATTGGTCATAGTGAATAAGGCCCCAGAGCTAAGCTAAGGTACGTTGCTAAGGATGTGTTTGACATTCATGAATAGGAATCGTTTAATATGAAAACAAACGATTCCTATTCATGGATACCAACGTAGGTGAGCTTAGGTCTAGAGGAAAAGCACCTTTAAGGCCTTCATCGTGGCTTAACGACTACTAGAGCCAGGATTCTAACTGAGAACAAACATTTTGTGCTTTTAAATAAGAATAACAATGTCATTCACGTACACGATATTGCGTATTTTGCTTTCGTGTGACTTCTCAGTGGTGTTTACAATCAATAGAACAATGCTTTTGACTTAGAGAGTTCAAGCTGTATCTAAGAATCCACGTCTCTGATTTAAAAAAATATAGCCTATGATTCAATCTGGAAAAAGGGCTTCTGAATGGTATAAGTTTCATTGAAATTGGTCCAGAAGTTAAGGCGTGATCCGCGAACAAACACACAGACCAACAGACAAACTCGATTTTTGGAATCAGAATCGTTTATTTAATAGATCTGCATATTTAGTTTCATGCATGTGCGAAGATTCGAAAGTGCCCCTGTCCCCATATCTCCATCAATTCGGTCAAGTATCAATTATTATTCGGCTCGCGTTCGGCCTCCATTCGGCCTGGCGCATCCTTTTCGGCCTCACCTTCCGCTGCTATTTTTTAGAAGAAAGTGTTTTAGTATTCTTAAACAGATCTGTTTTAGTATTCCTTGACAGATCTTTTTAAGACCCAGCTACATTTTTTAAATTCTAATTTTTTTTAGTTTGTATTTGTTGTACGTCTCAGATAGACCCTGTGCAGTTATGTCTCGTAGTACACGTCCCCAGTGGACGTGATCTGTGAGTATGCGCATTGTTATAAGACAGCTTAACGTACGAGTTTTTATTGGTAAAATCTAGTAAAATATGATTGAGATTATTGTTTAATTTTGTCGTAACATAAAGTGTGAGCCAGTGGAATAAATGTGTGTAAGTGGTTTCTCTGAACGTGAAAATTCATCTCCAAGTTTTGAGGAAAAATATCCACCATTTTTCTTCTTCTTCTCTTCAATAATGGCCTCTGTCCGTCATTTCGACAGACATTTTTGCCAATGTCAAGTGATATAATTGTAATAATATAAGTCAAGTCAAGTCATTCGTCAAGTCGACTGTCGTTTGTTTTGAAAAGAAAATGGTGGATTTTCATTTAAAAATTTTTACATTCATAAAAACCACTTTACACACATTTATTCCAATGGCTCACACTTTATGTTACGACCTAAGTATTATTGGTTAAAATTCCACCAAAATTAAACAACAATACTCACAATAACACAAGAAAAACTATTAAAATAAAAGTGCTATGTGTTGTTTCAAAAAATGTCAAAACTCGTGTCCATTTTTTCTTCAAAATAAACGACAGCCGACTTGACGATGACTTGACTTGACATAAATCATTTCAAATATCATTAGCAAAATTGTCCGTCGAAATAACGGACAGAGGCCATAAATAAAAGAAGAAGAAGATTTGCTGGGGGTTTTGACAAACGTGCAAAATACTATCCCTGCATGCCGTGAACTTCCATGCCGAGTGCTATAATTAGTTATCAAGAAATTGGGCTACCCGATAACTTTCCAATCAGTTGGCAAGTGAAATTTTACGAGTTTTTGGATTTAACCGAGTAATGACTCACACGGATACAAAATTAAAGGTGAGTGTGACTGTGAAACTCACTATTGAGCGGTGATGGGCTTGCCACCCGTCACAAAAATGTATGGACATTCTACACAACGCCCTCTAGTCCCAAACTAAGCAAAGTTTGTTCTTTGGGAACTAGATTGCTATAAGAATAAATGTATATTTTTCTTCTAAATACATACCTACAGTACACAAAACAAACATCTATGTTCACAACCCAAATGTTTGTACTGAGTGGGGATCGAACCTACGACCCACAGCACAGAAGGCGTAGCCAGATACCTACTGTAGTGTTTGCATCTATTCAGTAGATGCGTTACCCTGTCTCGCTTGCACGAGTGGTTAGGTAACTGTCATGTGTCAAACTCCCGACCTGTCAATGTCTCCCGACGTGAGGGCGGGAGACGGGGGGGTCGGGGAGTTAGCCGACATATACGGTGGGTGATGGACGGAGGACAGCCGAAGACCAGCTCGGTGTACCAGTGAGCCAGGGATACAAAGTACAGTATTTTACACCTACCAAAAGCATAGCCATATAATGTAAGATGGTCACTTCATTAGGTGAGATACAAAGTTAAATGAGAACTTTTATATCGGTTACATTATAAGCCCCCGTATCGTAAGCTCTGTACTGCGTTCGCTGCCCAGCATAAATGTCAAGCGACGTGGCTACAGATATACGAAAACATGAAGCTTCTGACGGCAAAAAACGCGCTGAAACGCGCTCGTGTCACTAGTTAGCCCCAGAATAAATCTTAGTCTGGAAACAGTTCAGATTACCTGGCATGTTTTTATAAGACAACGATTGCACCGCAGAAAACCTACCTTGATTTACTAGTAGTTCGCCCCGAACTGAGATCTCGTGATGGTCGGAGGTTAATAAAACCCAAACAATTTTTATTGACCAATGGTTGTAATAAACTCTGCAAATCGCTTCGAAATCGCCGTCTAGCTAAGTACCAGTCTTACTTGAACTATGAAATCATTGAAATTCCAAGAAATGGTAGCTCACGTTATACTGGGTTTGCCAATTTTATAATTTTTACAACAACTCAAAAACTATTAGACCAAGAATCAAAATAAAAACGGTTTTGGAATGTCTAAACAGAACCCTATCTTAAGACACCCCACTTGATATTTTTGTACGACTTTTTTTTACTCTCTTTGGACCCTCATAACTTCACGACCCCTTGACCGATTTAATTCATTTAACAACCCAGTAAAACTTAAGAGTACTATTCGTATACCTACCAAATTCTCAGATAAGCGGTTCAAAAGATCTCGCTGGACAAACATACAAACATACAAAGCATTTTTGCCCAAGTAGTCACTAAGATCTCGTTCGCGTCGCTCACTCGATCAATTATTTTCTGTTTTTATTTTGGCTCAGAAAGTACGTCTTATAGCTTGTATAAAATGTTAAGTGATAACAGTTATTTCGAAAGCTACTTAGCAACCGACTGTTCACCCGTATAATAAATCCACTTTCTCGAATTTTGCGTATAAATGTGAAAATTCTTTGTAAATGACTATTTTTGGTAGGGTTGTCTTTTACAGATTCACCTTAGTATTCACCAGTGTCTTGAGTACGCTTCCGACTGGTACTGATTTGGACCAGTTGAGCTATTTATAAATCGTTTGCAACGGTTTGTAGATATAGTAGGTGCCAAATAGCACCGCAATACAGGTCATTCACCCACCATCACCACGATGTCGCAAAATTCAGTTTATGTATGGTAAACAAGCAGTACTACGAGATTCGAGCGATTACCGTCTTAGCGACAGGTTTGTATGGAAAACGACAGAATTAGCCATTCATAAATTGAATTTTGCGACATCGCGGTGGAGGTGGGTGAATGACCTGTATTGCGGTGTTATTTAGCATCTACTATAGCTCAACTGTTCCATGTGTATTTTTTGTGAATATTGTGAATAATGTAAATACTGTATTAGTTTTAATTTTCTTTGTTAATAAATGAAATTTTTCCTTAGTATTACGCGATTAGAATGTCGACCACCTTAGTTGTTTGTCGAATTCTATCCTCTATAGAAACTCCGAGTATAGCTCTTTACGTGTCTCGGTTAGACCCAGCCACTACTGGGGAAAATATCCACCATGCTTTGGGTAGATGCCAAGTACATATACTCCTCGCTCCCGACTGTTGGACTGCAGGAGTTGTCTATTGGAGGGAACCAGCCATTACGAAGAAAGTAAGTGACTTAGTATTTTTATAATTTTATATTATATATTACTTAGTCTGCAAAGTATTTATTTTCTATGGGACTATGTTTTCGCATTTTTACATAACATGTTACTTAAAATGAAGATTATAATAATATTATATTACTTATTTATGTCATACTAGATACTGCCCGCGAATTCGTTCGCGTCCCGTTGGTTCCCGTTAATGTTTTGGGATAAGAAGTAGCCTATGTGTTAATCCAGGTCACGGACAATATATATTCCAAGTTTCATCCAAATAGGATCAGTAGTTTTTACGTGAAAGAGTAACAAACATACATACATACAAACATTCGCGTTTATAATATTAAGTAGGATCTTAATTTAAAAGTGTTTTTACAACATTATAAAAAAAAAACATAATTATATACTATATTATATAAAAACTTAAAAACTAGAAGTAATTATTTTATTATAGGTTTCTACTTTTGATTTTATTTTTTATGTAATACGGAAACCATCCAATTGCTACAAGCTACACCGAGTGGCGAATGGCAGCCCTGCTAAAAGCCATGACGAACATAATATAACTATTATCTCTACAGCTCATGACATCACACGCTTCCGAGAAAGTGAAAGCGCTTACTTTTGTTTTCTGCCTAAATCTCATTTCACGCCATTTTGTAATTTTGCCAATAGTATAGGCGACCAAGAAATTGGTTTACCACTCTAAGGTTGAATATCATTTGCACGTACAAAACATCAAGGGCTATTTTCGCTTGACAGATTAATAACTGCTACGTCAGAATCTGTCATTCCGTTTATTTAAGCTCCTTAGCGAATAATTATGTTACTGGGAGATGTCATCAAAAGTGGTAAACCAATTTCTTGGTCGCCTATATTTTCAATAAAATAAACTAAATAAATATATCTTTGGACATTACACACAACGCCCTCTAGTCCCAAACTAAGTAGAGTTTGTACTATGGGAACTAAATTGCTCATAGAATACTTACTTACCTAATTTTTTTTGTAAATACAGGGTTAGTCTTAATCCCCTTTGAGCTGTCCCCTTCAAGGAGATTATGACACTTTGTCTCTTACTTAGTCTCATAATTATGAGATTTTCTCTCTTAATCCCTTGATTTCGAAATTTTAAAATCAAGTGGATTTTGATAGTCTTCAGTCTCAAAATCCCCTTTGAGCAAAATGATACCGTAATATCAGTAATACCTCAAGACAAAGTCAAAAAAGTCAAAGTGGCACTTGTGTTCTTGCAAGCTGAAACATTCCGACGAGCTTAATCTTAACATTTCCTGTATAAAAACCAATTTCTCGGTTATTTCCGACATTATGGATGACTTTCTCTCGTTACGAATTTGATGTAATAGTCAAAACGAAAACCATGTAATCATAGTTTATGTTCTGAATCACGACAAACTGAAATACCACTTTTATTCGCATAGATAATCGGTTAAATTTCCACGCAAACACGGTGTTTGGTCGCTGGGATTGACAGCTCAGTTTTAACCAACTTCAAAACAGCAGGAGATTCTCAATATGGTTTTTTTTTGTTGGTTACTTCAGATCTCCGTCATTTATGAACCGATTTAAAAAATCTTTTTTTATCTGAAAGGGTAGGTTCAGTAAGAAGTTTGGGTTTTAAGGAAATTGGGTTTTGAATAACTGAAAAAAACATGACATCCACACCACATACAAAACATTGCGTATTTTGCTTCTTCTAGAAGGACTACGTACTTTTAATAATATTCTACGGTATCTAAGTATTACAATGGACTAAATAGAAATATTTGTGCACGGTCGGTAGCCATAAGTACTTCTAGTATGCACTAGAAAAGTATTTATTCTCGATAACTTTATAGTCGATCGTAGTACATTATTATTCCGTCCACTTCAAGTGGTATGCGTTTCTTTTCCGCTCTGTTTGACATATAGCCCGGGCTTCCGTGTGTGTGTATTCTAATAATCTAGGGTTATAGATAGTTTTCAATTTCATACTATTGAGTTATCTTTGAGACAGACAT
Source organism: Eulithis testata (assembly GCA_947507515.1). NCBI lineage: Eukaryota > Metazoa > Arthropoda > Insecta > Lepidoptera > Geometridae > Eulithis > Eulithis testata. Next base: position 3,527,209 of record OX382221.1, read on the forward strand.
CACAGTCGGTAGTAGCTCTGCCTTCCGTGCTGTGGGTCGAAGGTTCTATCCGTACCCAGAACAAAATTTGTGTGCGGAGTCATTCTGTAAGAATTCGGACCAGCGGGCATAAGATGCGCACCGCGAGATATTTGTCATGTCGTTCTGTCAAAATGTAAGCATTTTGTACTAGTTCAGGAACTATTGCATTATCTGTGGTACCTAATGGTGTCGACAAAACGCGCCATAATGTACACTTTTGACACTTGTTAGTCGTCGTACCTCTCTGAGGACGAGATAATAGTCATGCAGAAATGTCAAAAGTTGAAAATTCAAAGGCGCTGTTTCTCGACAACATTACCACAGATAATGCAATAGTTCCGAAACTGGTACAAAATGCTTACATTTTGACAGAACGACATGACAAATATCTCGCGGTGCGCATCTTAGGCCCGCAGAATTCAAATTCCCAAGTGATCTACTCACTTCAAAAGCCGGTCCACCTCTTCTTCTTACTATGGCCTCTGTCCGTCATTTCGACAGACAATGTTGCTAGTGTCATAATTTTATTCATAATTCATTTATTGCCAATATGGGTGGATAGGGGATGTCAGGGTTTTACATTGGTTACTATACCATGTCAAATGACATATTTGAAATATTATCAGTCAAGTTCAAGTCATTCGTCAAGTCGGCTGTCGTTTGTTTTGAGCTGGGAGGCAATCGTTGTCTCATAAAAATCTGCCAGGTTTAAGCCTGGCAGGTTTTCTGAACTGTATTCATACTAAATCATAGGTATTCTGTGACTAAATAGTGACATTAGCGCGTTTCAGCGACTTTTATTCCGTCAAAAGCTTCTTGTTTCGGTATATCTGTAGCCACGTCGCTTGACATTATGCTGGGCAGCAACCGCAGTTCAGAGCTTACGATACGGAGGCTGGGGTGGTATGATTGTTTAAAATTGAATTTAAACACGAAATTACGGAACAGTGAACCGTGGAATCATGAAAGTGGAACGATCCATATTATCCAAACAGATTCAGAGAGCGAGTTCAAACCAATTTGTAATCCTATCTATACCATAGCACCGAGTTATTCTAGTTTCGGCCTACCCGTATCTCGTCCCACTGGGACGAAACAATAACTTAAATTTTCAATAGCAAAGACAATTATTATAGGTATTTTACTGAAGAAAATCAGGAGGATCAAGGCCCGCATGTTGATACAGAAATTGTTACTCAAGCATAGATTTGAGTAGAGATTTTCATACAAAAATCTATGCCTGAGTCTGGATCAGTGGTTCAGCAGTAAAATTAAATCAGCATACGGCCCTAATCGTCTTATATTTGAAAATGAATTCCAGTGTTACTATATCGTTACTTTTTTATCTACTGTTATGCCGGTACAGACATATAGGCCATACCACAGATCATAATACTGTACGCCATACGAAAGCCAAGCAAACGAGTGTGGATATCTTAGCGAGCGCGAGCGAAGGCGTGCCAATGCCTTCGTTTGCCTTCGGCCGTGCTCGGGCCCTTGTCGTTGTCTCGTTCACACGTGTTGAACTAGCATTACTACCCATCGCTAGCGTCGCACGAGTGTGGACGAACGACAACTAGCGAAGGCGTGCGAATGCTTTGGTTTGTCTTCGGCCGTGCTCGGGCCTTTGTCACTGTCTCGTTCACTCGTGTTGAACTATAACATTGCTACGATATCTAACGTTTACTCGGTATGGACAAAACGGTAAAGGTGTTTGGCTCTCATCAATGAAGTCACTTGCTAGCTGTCGCATGCTTTCGTTCGGCATATCTGAACCCAGCATTACTGACCATAGACAATTCACTTTCTATAGCATTGTATTGTTTGACGTAAGCGTTCGGACACAATTGAGATAAAGTGCACTCATAATTTAGTCTGGGGACGAGTACCTTCGAAAGCAGCTAAGTTGAAGTGAGATTGGGCTGGTCATGTCTGTCGTGGGGAAGTGCTCGTGGCTAGGCTTGTTTAGTCAATCTTCACCGATTATCTAAGTTAAGCGACGTTCTGTGCGGTCACTATTTTAGTGGCATTTACATCTGAGCGCTTCCGTGTTTCGGAGAGCACGTTAAACTGTCGGTCCCGGCTCTAGCAGTCGTTAAGCCATGACGGAGGCCTTAAGGCGGCCTAAAAACTCCGTCACCAGAGTTGGCCACTAAATTATACGAGCTTGCTTGCTGTGTCTGTCGTATGCCAGCGGGCCTAAGATGCGCACCGCGAGATATTTGTCATGTCGTTCTGTCAAAATGTAAGCATTTTGTACTAGTAAATGAACTATTGCATTATCTGTGGTATCTAATGGTGTCGACAAAACGCGCCATAATGTACACTTTTGACACTTTTTAGTCGTCGTACCTCTCTGAGGACGAGATAATAGTCACGCAGAAATGTCAAAAGTTTAAAATTCAAAGGCGCGGTTTCTCGACAACATACCACAGATAATGCAATAGTTCATTGACTGGTACAAAATGCTTACATTTTGACAGAACGACATGACAAATATCTCGCGGTGCGCATCTTAGGCCCGCTGGTGAGCAATGACTGCCATGCACTGAGTGGCATCCTGACACAGCAAGGAGGCGACACGACAGACCTAGAAGGAGATGGCGAGACCATTTTAACCATTTTTTGGCCGACTGGCAAAGCGTAGCCCAAGATCAGAGTGTGCGAAAGCAATGGGAGGAGGCCTTTGCTCAGCAGTGGGATACAAAGGGCTGAATATAATATAATAATGTTAAATAACTCTTAAACGTTTTGGCTTAGGCCGTTAGTTACCTGAAATATAATATTGAAATTGAAATTCATTCAAAATGGGTAGGTAAAAAAGGGTAAGAGTGGAAAAAAAACCAAAGTCTGGGTAACTACACTAACTACTCATCTGATTGCGATCACAAAGTTACTTTCCCGTAATGACTTGATAAGAATTCGAGTTATCGGAGGAATTTAGTTTTTTTTTGGTTTACCATAATAAAGTAATTAGGTGGAAGTACGTGCTAAGAATATCATCGACCGCATCGCATTGACCATTACCTCACCTGATGTTAAGTGATTAACATCAGGTGAGGTAATGGTCAAACATTTACCAATAATGACAGACGTCATAGCTCAGTTGGTAGTGGCTCTGCCTTCCGTGCTGTGGGTCGTGGGTTCGATCCCCACCAAGAACAAACATTTGTGTGTGGCAAACAGAGATGTATTCTATCAGCAATCTAGTTCCCATAGTACAAGCTTTGCTTAGTTTGGGACTGGAAAGCGTTGTGTCCATGAATATTTATTTTTATTTTTTATTTTATAATGAGTTAAAAACTTGAAGTAAGTACCTACATAATTCTGTTAAAAAACTTGGAAAACTGACTCCAAGGGATTAGTTCAAATCGTAGAAAAAAAATCGTCCGCACAACTCAAACAATCTTACAAATCTTTAGTTTAAAGTTTAAAGAAAAAAAAAGAAATGATTCAAAGAATTGCCATCAGTAAAAATCCAGTTCGTTTAACGAATAAATCATTGTGCAGACTGGTAACCCCGTTTGGGCAAGACAGGTTCCCGCCAAAATACAGGTTTTAGTCAGGAAGTGGCCTGGTTAAGGCTGGATTTTTATTGTGATAGAATGTATCATTAAATTTAATAGGCTGTATGATAAAAATGTATTCAGTAGAGCCGCCGATGACTTCTTTGTATGTCGTTACCCTAGGTATCTAGTAGGTACGCAAAAATAAAGGTAGAAAAAAAGAAACAATGTGGCCGGAATACTGAAGTATTCGGGTATGTATCAAATAAATACGTAGGTATCATTGACAAATTAATGTAGGTATACTTGATAGAAGAAAACCAAACCAAAGCAAAGATGCTGCAAAAAGAATTCTACATCTTAAATAGAAATGGGCTGGACATCTACAGAGAGTGACGGATGAAAGATGGTCAAAAATGGTGACAAACTGGTACCCAATGGACAAGAAACGAAAACCAGGAAGACCATATAAAAGATGGAGCGATGATTTAAAAGTAATTAAAAAGTAATATGATCCTTTTTCCACAATATTCTCGACCCCAAAACCTAAGACCTAGAAATAGACTAGCCCGACCTGACTCTTTATTACAAATGATACATTCCGGGCCCTATGCAATGTGTGTAAAAATCTATAATAAAATCCCAAATGACATCAAAAACGAGAATGTACAAATAAAATTCAAAAATATGTTAAAAAAGTATTTAATAAAAAACTGTTTTTATTCATTGCACGAGTTTCTAGATGAAAGTTAAAATATTTAAAACTAGATGCATAAATATGCCACCTAGTGCCTATCTACACCTGAACAAATTGCTGTGCCCTAACAGGGTTTATGTTTGGTACCCACACTATCTTTTGTACAACATCTTTTTAACAACATAAGCGCAATAAACGATTTGAATTTGAATTTGAATTTAGTCAGCATAGCAGGCAAAACGTGGAGCAGAGCGGCTAGAGATAGAAAGAGGTGGAAAGAGCTGGAGGAGGCTTCTACCGCTAAAAGCGGTCCTGCACAGGACAACAAAGAATAGAAAAAAAAATAGAAATAAATAAATAAAAAATAACAGAAGAAGATTGCCTGGTACAAAAAAAAAAGAAAAAAAAAGTTTTAGTAAACAGGTTAAACATAAGAATATAGTTTCATTAGTTAAATATTGTTGTGTAAGGAATGAATAAAGCTTATATTATTATTATTATACTTGATAGGCGGTGAAAACATAACCTTTCGTAAAACCTTTTTTCGGTCACAATGTATCTAAGTATGATCTAACAACAGACTGCTTGACGAATGACTTGACTTGACTTAATTATTTCAAATATTTCACTTGACACTGGCAAAATTGTCTGTCAAAGTGACGGACCGAGGCCATAAATAAAAGAAGAAGTAGGCAGTTACACGTTTTTAAAATGTCATAATACCTACTTATATAAAAAAAGAAAACGCTATAAGAGCGCGTTTATGTCTTTTGTATGAAGAACGGTTCCATTTTTAAAAATACTTTTGTTGTCAGCTCAGTTTTTATCATAGAGTATTTTTCACATCTTATTTTTTTTTGTATTCCGTAATTAACTTAGCTTACTCTGTAATTATTTTTTTTAATTTCATAGCAGCTATAAAAAAACATTTTATGAAAACTCTAGTTCGCAAAAACTAGAGATGGGAAGTAACTAGCCTGTAAGGAAAGTTAGTCATCGATAAAAAGTAGATTGTTCATTTGGAAATATAACATTTGCACACATATAGTCTCGGTAGTATGTTCGCTCCAAAATTTCACTTTTTATTCATGTCAACGTGATTTCGGTATTTTGAGTACGCTAAATTATAACAGGTTCTGTTCGTGCGATTATGCCGGCCATACACGATACAATAAAACTGTGCGAATCTAGACTTGTGCAGTGCCTTGATCACGAATAAATGTGACACTGGCAAAATTGACTGTCGAAATGACAGACACAGGCCAAATAAGTAGAAAAGAAGAAGAAAAAGAAGGCTTACACTGGTTATTTTCATATTTTCCATAATTCTAGAGTCTAGAGTCTTTAAAAATTTAATTTATAGCGTGTTGTTTGTATAATTGAAGCAAATTGTAGAAGTTTCACTTTAAACTGCACTGAACTGGACTCAAGCATAGATATCTTTACTCAAATCTATACTTGAGTAAAGATTTTCAAATCAGAATACGAGCTAAAGTACCTAGGCAGTGTGGTGAACCACACAATAAAATTGTATTTTAAGAATATTAGCAAATATTTATGTTTGCGGTCTTGTTTTTCTGCACTATTCATAATCACTACCCATACCTCTATCCTACTAAATTTCTTTTAGGTTGCCTAGGGTACAATTCTCTAGAGGTCCGGCGAGCCAACGACCAAATTACAATGGCCTGCAAGGTGTTTCGAGGCAAAATCGAAGCTTCGGATTTGAGCGACGAGCTGTGTCGTTTTTATGTTCCGAACAATTACTGCCGGGGTCGGACGCATAAACTGTTTGCCGAACCGTGGTCACGCACTGCGGCTCGGGCTTTTTCACCCATTCCGCGTATCCTTGCCGCACTCAACTCTCTCCTGCATGCTAGCCCGGAATGTGATTTGTTTGAGGATGGTTGGACGAAGATTTTGTCAGAGTGCTTGAGATTCTGTGAGCGTGATGTATAACTGTGTGTGTATGGTTGTGCTTTATTGACATTTTACTTGAGTTTTAATATGACATTTTTATTACGTATTTAATTTTTGACTGTTTATTTTGTCTGATTGTTTATTATTATTCTAATCTTAATCTTTAATAATTGTAATTGGTGCAAGCCGTTTTTATTAAAGTAAATAAATAAATACAAAAATACAAAAAAAATACAAATCACCATAAAATGTGACGGTGTTAACCGTCACACAGATTTTTGTACCTACTTAACGAAATTGTGAAACATAAAATGTCTTTAAGTATGAGTAAAACATGTAAAAATTAGTACAAGCTTACCTCTATCATAGTATTCTCCGCTGCACTGTGGCACGTCCAATATCGATAATATCACAAAAACCAAAAACCATTTCACATCACTACGGTGCATTGATTTTCCAAATTCAAACCACTTTCGAACAGTCATTTTGACGTTCAATTTCCCGCGCAAATAAACTTTTTAAAATAAATCTGCGTTCGAAGTCATTCACATGCTTGTTTTTTTTTATCGACACCTGAAAGGTTTTTTCGTCATTTTAATTATATATTTTTTTTGTTTATTTTTCTTTGAAGCTGTGCGTTCCGTACAGCAGTCAAGAGCCTACTAGCCGACTGACCAACTTTACAGTGTAAAATAAGAAACATACATTATTACTGAACGAAGCTACCTTCGAAAAAGTTCCATTTGCTTTCTGAGATAATCCAAATCGCACTTTATCTCGTACAGTTACGGTGGAAAATAAAAAAAACGCAGTTTCTTGATAGAACTCGGTCACAGTTAGTGGTTACTCGCTAAACAAGTGAACGGTGAAATGAGAAATTGAGAGACAACACGCATGTTAGAAAGAGATAGGAGACATTTCTTTTTATATTTTCACAACTGGAATTACGAACCTATGTAAATTTTAAACTAATTAAGAAAAAACAATTATGATAGGTATTATTACACTTTTAAATTGATATTCGAAAAAGTTGTGTCATTTAAGTACTTTTTTATTCCTTTTCTAATACATAAATAGCCGAAAAAAGTTCTTGTAACCAAAATAAATACTTTTAAACGATAGTGTGTTTTTTGACCACTTTCGGTACTAATTTAACTTTCTAAATTCTCCTTCAATTTTAATTATCCTAGTCGCATGGGTTTCGTTAGACCTGTTTTTATAACTAAGTAAAATACGGTGAACTCAAGCGTAAAAACAAAACGTTTAAAAAAAAGATTAAACAGATTCAAAACCATCAATTAATTTTTTTATCGAAAAATACAATAAATTGAATTTCATTATGTTTAAAAAAAACAAATAACTATTTTCTTTTGTGAACTGTTGTGCCTGAATTCTAGATACCATATAAAATGTATTGTCTCTCGTGGATTCGCGTTTGGGTGGCTTACCAAAGGTTAGAAAATCTCAAGTTCACAGTATTAGCGGTTGTTATAAACACTAGGAACGCACGCACCTCACTTTTTCCAAACAGATTCTTTGAATGACATAACTAAAAAAAAACTTAATCTGACAAAAATTACTCTAGTAGATTATTGAGTGGATTTTAGGTAGCAATAAAATTTGTACTTAATTAATATTTATTATTTTCTGCCATTAAATGAGAAAATAACTTTACCCAACAACATTTTACAAGTTACCTAGCTTTCTAAATCTTCTACCAAATTGATTTCTTTAATTAAAAACTTTAATTAAAATAAAAGTAGTAATAAAATAAAAAGTAATTATAGTAAAATAGTAATAATAGTTACCTAATTACTTTTATAAAAAAAAAGTATTTATTTTTTTATTAATGATTTTTTTTAATTAAAATTATAACATAAATAATATCTTGTTTGCTTACTAAGTAATACAATAAAACTTCATTTTCGGTATTTGGGTACGTATACGTATCACAAGTAGATATTTACAAAAAAAAAATGTATATAATTATTCTATCAGCAATCTAGTTCCCATAGTACAAGCTTTGCTTAGTTGGGGACTAGAGAGCGTTGCGTGATTTGTCAGAGAATATTTTTTTTTATTTAATAAAAAAAAAACGAATAAGTACAGACTGTATTTTTATAGTCTTCATAATAAAAATCACGGTAAAAATAACAACGTAACAAGTACGCCGCAATTTCTTGCAATCATCCAAGAAGATACGATTTCTTTTTTCTTAAGATCCCGTAATGGCTTAGCACGTGCTTCCAACAGTTATTCTATGCATTATGTTGGTACCTATTTACAAAGTAATGTAATTTTAGCTGGTTTCTTGAAATTAATTTTTTTTTTTAATTATTCCACATAACCTATATTTTTTTTAAAGGCTAGCATCTGGCCTTACGGTCCGTACATCTGTACATTTCCTATTGTAAAATTAAAAAAAATAACAGCATTGTGAATATTGTGATCAAGATTGTTATACAGTTTTTTTTTCTTTTTTTAGCCAAGGATCTGGTCCTCTGGGGCAAATTGGATGGAGCTCAGGTCCCACGTTTTATTTAACTTGCAATGATGGAACTTGGTTGGACATACACTTAGTAATCAACAAAGGTGTGTCGACGCATTTAACGAATATTTTAGTCAATTACTAATTAGTCTCCGACCACAAGTCCTTTCTAAAATTATACAAAACATTAGAACAATTAAAAAATAAAGTATGTGAATTCCAAAGCCTACATTCATGTAGTAAAAGCATTTTTCTAACAACAAACATAATCTATACACTTTTTAAACGAGATTCTCACAACTGAAGGCAACGAAATTAGATATCTCAGACTCGACAGCCCATTGTTCTTTAGCTGATAACACCTGTCATTTTTAAAATAACTCATTGTTAGGGTTCCGGGCGGTATAAGTAATGAGGTTTTTCTAAGATTTATGTTTTTTTTTAAACTTGTGTGAGATTGCAGACTCTTTTGTAAAATAAGATACGGAAGATAAGGTCAATGTTGCAAAAATATGGGACGATATATTTTATTGAAATTTAGGCCAAAATCAGACTAGAAATACATCAATGTGGAACGAAATGGGAGACGCCTAGAAATAAAATGAAAATATTACAATAATTAGTTTACTTAAATATAGGGTTTATAAGTTTTTTTTTATAGTTATTATAATTAAGCCTTTATTAGCAGAACTTAAAAACATCATCTTAAAATTACATTACTTAAGTATCTACATCAGTTTACTTACTTAAATAGGTACTTAGTTTTTATAAGTTTGGTTTATAGTTAGTAAATAAATAATATAAATAAATATTCACGGACACTTAACACAACGCCTTCTAGTCCCAAACTAAGCAAAGCTTGTAGGTACTATGGATGGCTGATAGAATACATACATTTTTTTTTGTAAATACATACGTATAATACATAGAAGAAACACCCAGACACAGAACAAACATCTATGTTTACAACACAAATGTTTGTTCTCGGTGGGGATCGAACCCACGACCCACAGCACGGAAGGCAGAGCTACTACCGACTGAGCCATGACGCCTGTCATAAATAAATAATGTTGTAAAATTAGGTAGTTCAGTAGAAATAAAATCTTATTTTATTTTATTTATTTGAGCCACCGCTCGGTAGTTGAAATGTGTGATCCATCGGCATTCCATGTGTGAAACTTCCAAGATACCAAGATAGCCTTCAGTCAGGTGGCCCCAAAACCACAAAGCACCTATCGTAAATCACGGAACTCCTACACTTTAATTACAACTTGTGTTGACAGTAACCGTGTTATCCATCTGACGAGTGTATAAGAACCCCTGAAGGGATTTCTGGAATTTTATTCTAATTTTCCCCTGCCGGCAGTCGAAGGGGTCGCTGAGGATTGGACAAAAAGTCCAGAAATCCCGCAGGGGACTCACGCAGGAAGTCCGGTTTTGAAATGTTTAAACATAGGCCTATCATATGACACTCCACTTGATATTTTGGTACGACTTTATTTTTTTTTACTCCCTTTGGGACTTCATAACTTTACAACCTCTTGACCGACCACGAGATTCCAGTTCGGGGCGAACTACTAGTTATATATTTAAACGAAACACGTGTTAGAAATACAACTCGCGCTTGGCATCACTTAAACCGTGTCATCGGTGAGCAAAACTTTCAATTTCTCACTAGTACTAGGCCAGCGGGTGGCTGACCTTTTGACACAATAAAGTGCTGTGATTATACACGCGATAAAGTTCAGATTCTCATCGATACATGTACGACTTCATTAGTTTATCGATGTTTTTGTCGGCGTTTTTTGCACGAAGTTTTTTTTTAATTTTTTGTATGCCAATGGATTTTTTCAACCTTTTCTAGGGACGAAAGACCTTTGTTTGTTTTTTAGTTTATCACCTCGGCTTATCGTGACGTTCTGGCCTTGTAGGTTCCTATTGGATACGGTCTCAGGTTCGTATATTGATAAAGAAGACCCCGTGCCGATATAGAAATCGTTGCAGTTGAGTAGAGATTTTCATACAAAAATCTATGCTTGAGCCCGGATCAGTGTTTGAGCATTCAGCATACGAACCTCAAGCCTCCAGCATAGATTTGAGTAGAAATTCTCATACAAAAACTGACAAAAAAATTATGCTTGTCTGGATCCGGGGGGAAATCGTTATCTCATAAAAACCTGCCAGGTTTAACCCTGGCAGGTTTTCTGAACTGTTTTCATACTAAATCATAGGTATTATGTGACTTAATAGTGACGTTTGCGCATTTCAGCGCGTTTTTTGCCGTCAAAAGCTTCTTGTTTTCATACATCTGTAGCCACGTCACTAGACATTATGCTGGGCAGCGAAACCAGTTCAGAGCTTACGATACGGGGGCAGTGCTTGAGTAATAAATGTGAATACGGACATAAGTTACTGAAACAGCTTAAGTGTTTTACTCTTATCTTTTCTAGTACCTGCTCTATGAAGTAGTATTTTTGCTATTGTTCTTTGCTCGCGTTAAACTACCGATTCTAAATCCACCGATCTAAAGTCCATTTTACAAAAACTTGTTTGTGTTATATTGACTTAGGTCTACGTGTTGTAGGATAGAATAGCAATAGAGACTTTCACTGAGGTCATTGCAAGGTTTTATCGATAATTTATTCGACAGATACACATCCCTATTGTAGAATAGTGTTGGGACTTTCACTAACGTTATTTTAATGACATTTTGTGCTTCATAAGATAATATGGTATTATGTTGTACTTACAATTTAATTCTAATGTCGCTAGATAATAGAAAATAAATTAAAATCAAGGAAAATACTTCAAAGAGAACGTTAATTTCACAATAGGGGTTCGATTTAAACACAGAACCATATGAATATTACCTACCTGTTTGGTCAAAAGTGTTTGGCGTACCTACTCGTTACAACCCGACTGATATAAACGGATATAGAACCACTTTTTTTTTTAAGTTGGTTAATAGTGTAGTCCTAAACTTTCTCGTTGACATCAAATTCTAACCTACAAAAAGAACTTTGGAGCAAAAGTTTCACACCGAAATATTTATCTTAAAAAGGGATAGGTATCTTTGTACTTTCACTGAAGGTCAATGTCAGTGGGCATGTCAAATAGTGATGTTATTTCATCGATACTTTTAATCGACTATCGATGATGGTAAGAGACCTCTACCGTGTTTCTTCACATTGCCGTACAACAGAGTGTTTTAAAATTATCCTTGTTAAGTAAGTCGTATACTTAACTTTTAATGGACTAGTGCGGGGAGGGCGTTTGACATCACGCTCAAAAATTACTCGAGTCAAAGTTTAGATTCAAGCATGAATGTTTTGACAGTTTTCCACTAAGAAATGTCATAATCTTTAGGTAATAAACTTAACTCACTCTTGAGTTGCGATTCAACTTAGAGCATACGAGCCTAAGATATCTAACATTTTCTCATTAGAGTTTTTACATAGATAAGTTTGGTACTAGAAATCTTTATTTTGTAGGTTTAATTTTGCCATTTTAAGTTTTTTCAAATCCATAAGTGCAGCATGCACTCCACAGGAACGAAGTCAACTTGTCGACTTGTCGGTAAAATCTCAAAGTACAAACTATCGACATCTACTTACAAAATCATCGACTGTGGCACATCACTACCCACTATCGATATTCGACACAGCACAATAGAAAGTTTATTTGTAAAGAACAGTCTGCAGAAAAAGTAAACAATTTCTTTTTGTGTTGACTTGTGAGACTGTATTTATTTGTGAACGATACGCAGCTTTCTTAGTCATTTTTTACGTACCTATTATCAACTAGCTGATACCTGCGACTTCGTACGCGTGCGAAACTTTCTACCAAAATATCTGTCAACCAGCTTACGATGAACCTAGCAGCAAATGGCTGCTTTTGGTTTAGAGAGTTCAAGCTGTATCTAAGAATCCACGTCTTTGATTTTAATAAAATATAGCCTATGTTTCAATCCGGAAAAAGGGCTTCTGAATTGTATAAGTTTCGTTGAAATTGGTCCAGTACTTAAGGCGTGAATCGTGATCCGCGAACAAACAAACAGAAAAACAGACAAACTCGATTTTCGGAATCAGAATCGTTTATTTCGTATATCTATGCATATTTAGTTTATCCATATCTTTAATTTTAGGTTTTGGCTTTTTTACAGTTTTTTAATAGTATAGCATAACAATGGAAGGTACGAATTAGCTATAACTCATAGGTAGAATAGATAGATAGATAGATAGACCAAAGATTGTTTACCTTCTAACTTATAGGTAGTTATGTTGAGTTAGTTATTTACAAAGTCAAAGTCAAAGTCAAAAATCTTTTATTCAATAAAATCTCACTGATCACTTTGAATCGTCATTACGTTTTGTATGATTAGGTATGATTACATTTTTTTTTATTGGATGAGTTGGAGCTAGTTCGTCCCAAGCTTGTTTTCTATAAATAATCAGATATTTCATAGTATGCTTTTAAAAGAAGTCTCTGTTTTATTACGTTTTTGAACTTGCCAATCGACAACTGAGACACATCACTTGGGAGTTTGTTAAAGAAGCGTACACATTGCCCTTTGAAAGATTTACTAATTTTTGTGAGCCTAGTGGTGGGAACAGCGAGTTTGTCTTTATTTCTAGTGTTAACATTATGTTTATCACTTTTTTTGTTGAATAGATTGATATTTTTTTGAACATACAATAAGTTAAACAAAAACTACAGTGTTTCTTTGCTGTCCTTACAGAGGTAGACGAGAGAGGAAGGTCGAGAGATCGGAGGGCAGGTAGCCTGTTGTGTCAATGGTTCTGTCTTTATCATTATAAGTAGCCAATAAATAAGTTCTTATAACTTGAGCGCAGGTGGTATAGTGATAACTTTCGGAAAAGACTATCAACGGTCTCATCATCATCCATCATCAGGATTTCCATTGTCCATTGCTGGACATGGTAATTAAGCATGCCTTTCCATACTTTAGAGTTTTAGGTTTTCTGTGTTAAGATCGAACTTAGGTACTAAACTTAATATCTTACAATAGGTATTTTTTTGCCTAGGAATGTTAACTGTTACAGTTAAGTTTTTAGGTCTATTATTAATTAATAATTATTAATGAAGGGGTAGTGTTGGAACAGTATTTAAAAACTGAACTGTTTAGACAGACGTCATGAGGTGACGTGAAACGTTGTGTGAAAATTTTCTCTGCTATGAAGAATAAATTCTAATTCCTGATCCATAGTTTTTCGATCCTTCCGTCCATAATCCATCAATTTTTATGCATCTCAAGCCTTTCTCCCATTGCGATACGCTCAGGCGATTTACGAGTAAGTATCCTCGAAGACTAGTCGCCGCCAAGTATCTCACATACATTTGAATGCAGGCTCGCATACTACGCTACTGGTATCCTGCATTCAAATGTATGTGAGATACTTGACGGCGACTAGTCTCCGAGACTTGCAGGATACTTGAATCGTCTGTGCGTATCGTAATGGGAGTAGAGCTACTGTTCTTATGTTCTTGTTTTGACGTTCTTATTTAGGTAATCTAATTCTTTTAGGGCCGTAAGATCAAAAGTAGTTTAAACTATGGCTTTCGTTAACTACGATTACATTTGATCGATGGATTAATCTACTGTCATCTCTGTCAGTTTAAGCTACCGATGGTCGATTAACTACCATTGATCTTATGAAATAATTGGAGACTGGAGGTTAAACTCTATTTCGTGGTTTAAACCACTATTGATGTTACGGCCCTTAGTGTACATACTTAAACATAGATTGAAATACAAAGCTAATAATGTGAATACAAAATAACGTTCCTGTTCACCCAAGGTTGTCTGGAAGATATCGCTTTTAGCGATAAGACCGACTATTGTGCTTCCTATTTGTGTTAAATGTCCGTAAATATTTATTTATTTATTTGTTTTTCGTTATTTTTCTGTATTTTTTTCTTTTTTCGTGTTTGTAAAATAAATATTTAATCTATCTGGTATACTGGGCAGATGGGCAGACGATATCGTCAAAATCGCAGACCGTAAATGGGAGAGACTAGCACAGGACCGCAGTGGATGGCACAAACTTGGGGAGGCCTATGCCCAGCAGTGGGTAAAGTCGGGCTGTGGATGATGATGATGATGATCTGGTATACACCACCTTAGCATAGGCTATACTAAGGCTCTGTCACGATTTATTGTATTTAACTTTCACAAAGTTATCGAGGTTTGTTTTTAACCAAAATCTTGCACAATTTAGTTAAAGTATCTATCTGACTGCTACACAAATTACAGAGCTCTAACCAACTCTTTATCCTTCTTCTTCCCGTCCGGTCGGGGCCGTCGATGCGATTTCCGGTTCGTAGTCGCTGCGAGATAAAATAAAGACTTCCAACATTGTCTAGACAACCCGTGACACTAGAATTTATAGCTAGTCACACAATGTCAAGTGAAAACGTCGCGCGACCCAGTCAATGAATGAACGAGGACATAGATGTGCGTACACTATGTTTAAATTTTTTAAACTAGTAGTTCGCTCCGAACTGAGATCTCGTGATGGTCGGAGGTTAATAAAACCCAAACAATTTTTATTGACCAATGGTTGCAATAAACTTTGCAAATCGCATCGAAATCGCCGTCTAGCTACGTACCAGTCTTACTTAAACTACAAAATCATTGAAACTCCAAGAAATGTTAGCTCACGCGCTAAACTGGGTTTTCGAATTTTATAATTATTACAACAACTCAAAAACTATTAGACCTAGAATCAAAATAAAAACGGTTTTGGAATGTCTAAACAAAACCCTATCATATGACACCCAACTTGATATTTTTGTACGACTTTTTTTTTACTCCCTTTGGACCCTCATAACTTCACGACCCCTTCACCGATTTACTTTATTTAACAAACCAGTAAAACTTAAGAGTACTATCCGTATACCTACTAAATTCTGTGAAGATCGGATGAGCTTCACCAAAAGATCTTGATTTTGAACCAAAAGATCTCGAAGGACAAACATACAAACATACAAAGCATTTTTGCCCAAGTTGTCACTAAGATCTTCGTTCACTTCGCTCACTCGATCAATAAGAAAAACCATGTTTCTCAGTAAGTAATTTATTTAAATTTTATCCTACTAATATTATAAAAGCGAAAGTTTGTGAGTATGGATGGATCTTCGTTACTCTTTCACGCAAAAGCTACTGATCCGATTAGGATGAAACTTGGAATATATATTGTCCGTGACCTAAATTAATACATAGCCTACTTTTTATCCCAAAAAATTAACGGAATCCAACGGGACGCGAACGAAGTCGCGGGCTGAAGCTAGTGAGAAATAAATAATGCTAAACCTAGTTATTTCCACTCCAAGCATAGTCAGTGGCTTCAAAGTTACAGGTTTTAAATAGATAGATATATAGATAGATAGATAGATAGATAGATAGATAGATAGACAGACAGACAGACAGACAGACAGACAGACAGACAGACAGACAGACAGACAGACAGACAGACAGACAGACAGACAGACAGACAGACAGACAGACAGACAGACAGACAGACAGACAGACAGACAGACAGACAGACAGACAGACAGACAGACAGACAGACAGACAAGTTTACAACATAAACAGGAAGCAATACTATTGCGTAAGTAATAACTAATGCCAAAATATAAACTATAAGACAATAAAACCATACAAGAACACTCTGCCTGTGTTTCTCGGACGTGTGTAGGTATTACCTATGTGTGTTGCAGTAGACAAACAGGTAAAATTGCTCGAGAGCAACACTAATTTTTAGCTATCATCGAGAAGACAAGTTGAACGAGGCAGCATAAGGTAAGGAGGTAAAAAAAAAAAAAAATTTAGACGTGTTTATGTAGTGTATATGATGCAGCATGTAAAAATATTATATCACTTATCTTAAATTTACAGATAGATAGATAGATAGATAATACTTTATTGTACACAAGGATTAAATACATAAAAATCTTAAAACTAAGTATAGTACAATGGGCGGCCTTATCGCTGAAAGCGATTTCTTCCAGGCAACCGTAGCATGGAAAGTAACGAGCGGAGCGGTAACGGAAGGCGGTGCACAAACAATGTAACGCAAAAAAAAAAAAAAAAAAAAAAAAAAAAAAAAAACAGATTAGTTTTTAGTGGTACGCGTATCGCAGGCCGCGAGTAGGTAGGTAGGTATGCGCTTGCGCACACATTGTAGGTTACGCGGATGCTAGTTTGCAATTCCTGTCGTAAAGTTCGTCTGTTTACTGCGAGTAATGAGAAAGTAAGATGTATTGGCTGTCTGATACGCTGCGACCTTCTTCCCGCGACCTTCATAAGTTAGTAAGTTACCTACCTAATGTAATTTATTACTGACTGGCTATTTATTTATTACTAGCTTCCGCCCGCGACTGTGTTCGCGTCCCGTTGGATCCCGTTAATTTTCCGGGATAAAAAGTATCCTATGTTACTTCTAATACCCCCAGGATTATATCGGTTAAGTAGTTTTCGCGTGAAAGCGTAACAAACAAACTTACATTCAAATTTATAATATTAGTAGGATTATTATTATTTTCAGCCTACATCTTCCCACTGCTGGGCAAATGTCTCCCTACCAAAGAATATGTAATACGTAGTTCCTACGTAAGAAGAAGCGGGACTCTCATTCTACCAAAATTGCACGCTGAAAATTTCGTTTTGTATGACGCTGATTCAAATATTGACCCCCGTTTCATACATTGTTCGTTTTTCGAAAGCACGGGCCTAGTTCGAGAATCTCCCCAGTCTGCTCCCTACCCCCCTTCGTATAAGTAGGTATATGTACGCGTTGTATTTGGCAAAACCTTTAAGAATCATGGTCTGGACCGAGCAGTTTTTTTGCACCTTGTAGATCAAAGTTTTTTTTTTAAATAGTATTAGAACAAGCAGATGAACCAACCTATGATTACACTCTTCGTCTTTAAAAAAAAAGATGTCGCCACTGTAATCTAAAACTGCAGATCGCGTGACATGAATGACTCGATCAAATTACGCTCAGATTCACTGGTCCAGATCGAATCAGTGCTATCCTACGATAGAAAGTTTACTTTCACTATATAAATCTGAGTAAAAGTTATTTGCGCGCGAAACGATCGGGTGATTGACCTTTTGACGTCTGCGCTGACATTGACATTTTGTGAACTCTATTTGCCTAAGGCTGAATGTAAAGTTATCTTCTCTATGTCGACTTTACCACTTGTACAATCAGACTGGCGAAACTAGACTAGTGCTTTCGAAAAACGAACAATGTATGAAACGGGGTTCAAAATTTGAATCACGTTTCATACAAAACGAGATTTTCAGTGTGTAATTTTGGTAGAATGGGAGTCCCGCTTCTTCTTACGTAGGAACTACGTATTACATATTCTTTGTGTACAATCAGCATTAAAAGTAAATGGAAGGACAAAGTTTCAAAAAAGTGATGATGACTGAAACTAGTAATCTTTCTACTTCTTTTTCCAAATAAGTAACTACTTAAGCTAAAGTAAGTTTGTATGAGTTAGTGGCCAACTCTGACCGGAGTTCTTTAGGTCTTGAGTCCTCCGTCGTGGCTCAACGACTGCTAGAGCCGGGACAGTTTAACATGCCTTCCGAAGCACGGAAGCGCTCCGAATAGAGACCAAATAGTGACCGCGCAGAGCGCATAGAACTCAATATCCATATAGAGACAATGTAGAGACTCGCAAGAACTAAATACGCGAAGCAAAACGCCCACAAATTGCGGGCAGTGCGGGCGGCTGACCAAAGGTTCAAAGCTGGTGCATGTCATGGCTCCGGCAATCTACAACGCACTACCCGAAAGTGTTAGAAGTGCTACTTCTTCTTCTTCCTGCCCTTATCCCACTAGGTGGGGTCAGCACAACATGTTCTTTTCTTCCATTCTCCTCTATCATTCGTCATCTCAGTGTTCACTCCTCTCAAGCACATCATCTTTTACACAATCCATCCATCTTTTCTTAGGCCTACCTCTTCCTCTATATCCATCCACATTCATACTTAGCACTCTCCTCGTTACATGAATCTCTTCCCTCCGCATGACATGCCCATACCACGCTAACCTGTAGCTCCTCATTTTCTCCGTCACTGGTGCTACTTTCAGACTTCCTCTAATGTACTCATTCCTAATTTTATCCATCCTTGTCACTCCGCACATCCATCTCAACATTCTCATCTCTATCGCATGCACTCTTTTTTCGTTAGAAGTGCTACTTCAATGCAATCATAAAAAAAAACTGGCTTGTGGATCATGCGATTTATAGAAGTTCCAGGATTATTTTAAATAAACATTTCAATGTTGTTTATTTAAATATCTGTATTACAATTATTATAATTATTGTAAAGTAGCTACATTGTGTGTACCTACCTATTATACTACCATATTATATACTTCAGCATTACCTAGTACCTACCTACCTAGGTACTAAAATGGTGTTGGCATTTAGCCATAGAAACTTAATATATTTGCATAGGGAAAGTTTGAGTCGCTAAATCTAAGAATTGACAGAATGACAGAACAAAGTGAAAACGAAAAGCTTTTAGGTCTTGGGTTAATTATATCTTTGATGTTTTAACTAAGACTCGCCCTAGCTATGTACCTACCTATCTATCTATCTAGACTATTATAAAACTGTAAAAAAGCCAAAAACTAAAATTAAAGATATCTTCTTCTTCTTCTTCCTGCCCTTATCCCACTAGGTGGGGTCGGCACAACATGTTCTTTTATTCCATTCTCCCCTATCATCCGAAAAATTAAAGATAATAAACTAAATATGCAGATCTATTAAATAAACGATTCTGATTCCGAAAATCGAGTTTGTCTGTTTGTTTTTTCGCGGATCACGCCTTAACTACTGGACCAATTTCAATGAAACTTATACTATTCAGAAGCCTTTTTCTCGGATTGAAACATAGGCTATATTTTATTGAAATCAAAGACGTGGATTCTTAGATACAGCTTGAACTCTCTAAACCAAAAGCAGCCATTTGCTACGAGGTTCATCGTAAGCTGGTTAACAGATATTTTGGTGATACCCGTGAATTCGTACGCGTGTGAAACTTTTTGCTAGTTCGTTTCTAAAATTTAGTTTCCACCTTAAAATGTTTACTTCTTAGGTATTCATAGTTGGAAAGTTGAAGCGGTCGTGGTGTCGGCAGACCTTGCTTAGTCAATCTTCACTGATTATCTAAGTTAAGCGACGCTCTGTGCGGTCACTATTTGGATGGGTGACTGTTAGTGGCATTTACGCATGTGAGCGCTTCCGTGCACCTTAAACTGTCCCGGCTCTAGCAGTCGTTAAGCCACGGCGGAGGCCTTAAGGTGGCCTAAAAACTCCGTCACCAGAGTTGGCCACACGAGCTTGCTTGGTTTTACCTAGGTACCTAGGCTCACTCAACATCCAATGGTCTATTTCGTCACATTTCATCATCATAAAAAGAAATAAAAAATGTCGTGTTAAAATGCAATAGTCGTAATTTGACGTAACTAACTTTCACTGACCACAAGACCCCATAATACTGTAATATCAAAAATACGTGAAAATGTTTCAACTCCAAGACCTCAGTTCACCAATATTATAATCGGTCGTTTGCCACTGCGTTGTGGTATTAGTATTGAGACGAAGCGAAGGGCCTGTTCACTTCCACACAGTTGAATTTAGAACACGATTTTTTTAATTACACAACATCATGATGGAACAAGCCGATGTCCACCTGATGTTAAGTGTCTATAACGATGCATTGTCTCACCTAGCACATCCCTTGAGGATGTGCCCTATGAAGTATTGCACAGCGCGATAAAGATGTTAAGTCTCATGTGCGTGTGATTGCACCGGAACCCTTTGAACTGAAACACTCCCTTTTGACAGGTTTGAAACAAAAACTCAAGAGATAAAAATATGTAGGCACTGCCACAGATCATATAAACCTATACTAGTAGTACTGCGTTCTACTCTCAGAGGACAGATTAGGTTGAGATGTTTTATTCATCACTAGCTTCCATCCGCGATTTCACCCGAATCCCGTTGATTTTCCGGGATAAAAGTAGCCAATGTGTGAATACGCAGGTTAAGAACTATTACCTATATAGTTTCCTCCAAATCGGACCAACAGTTGCAACGTGATTGAAACATAAACATCTACGGTCTTATTCCAGAACGAAGACTAAAGAAAGTCAAGGTTTAAATGTCAACGTCATGGTTTAAACCTTGACTTTCTTTAGTCCCCGTTCTGGAATAAGAACGTGATTCATCCAAACATGGGTAAGCTTTGACTTCTATAATATTAGCGGGATGGGATGAAAAGGTCATTTTTGAGTGGAATCATGTGGAATGTTTATTATGTAGGTACTTATAAATGCGATGTTGGAAGTTTCTGTGGCTATCCGAAGATTATTATAACCAAGCGTTTGTTGGTAAACATTAGAATAAGTGTGGGAACTTGTTAACAATTTCATTATCAGCAACTTTCTTTGGTAGATAATTTGGAAACTTCCACTATAATAATAATACCAATGAGTATTTTCTTTATTTGGGTAATCATAATGTGGTTTTAAAGGTAAATCGGTAGGTAACTACTAGAAACTAAGAGGTACAGTCACCAAAGTAACTACCTAGGGGCCGAATACTGAAACGTCACTCTTTAAACACCACTTAAAATTGCTCTGCCTCTATTTGACATTTGATACTCATTTGTAAGAGGTGGTAATAATTTAAGCATAAACTTAATATAAGTAGCGTTTGAGTATTCGGCCGTAGATCACTTTATCAAAACTGTGTGAGAGTTTGTCTGTTTGTTTGTTTGTTCGCGGATCACGCCTAAACTACTGGACCAATTTCAATGAAACTTATACCATTCAGAAGCCCTTTTTCCGGATTGAAACATAGGCTATATTTTATTGAAATCAAAGACGTGGATTCTTAGATACAGCTTGACCTCTCTAAACCAAAAGCCGCCTTTGACACGAGGTTCATCGTATGCTGGTTGACAGATATTTCGGTGGAAAGTTTCGCACGCGTACGACGTCGCGGGTCAGTAGTTTGAAACAATATCAGCCAAGTCATTCGTCAGTCGACTGTCGTTTGTTTTGAAGGGGAAATGGTGTATTTTCCCTTCAAAACTTGAAAACTAATTTTAACATTCAGGGAAACCACTTTACACAAATTTTACAGGTAAGTACAACACTTTATTATGACAACCACATCACCCAGTTATATTATATTGTATGCAACATCGTTTAACCCCAGGGAATTCTTACTTTCACAGTGAAATGAAGAAATTAACATGCGAGCTGCGTTTTACTTTCTATAGTAGATACTTGTGAATTTCGCAAGACTTGAATTACAATTTCCTGTGTCGAATTAAAAGCAGTTTGGATGTTGTCTAGAACAGATTTTATATCTAGGAGACTTCCTGCTAATATCACTTCCGCGCTGTGGGTAGTGGGTTCCATCCCCACTGAGAATAAACATTTATGTGTGGTAAACATGGATTCTTGTTCTGTCTGGGTGTTACTATGTAATATATATAGTAATATAATATATATAGTATACTAGTAATAGTATATTATAATAATACTAGTATACTATTATAAATACTATTATAAAACTGTAAAAAAAACAAAAACTAAAATTAAAGATATGAATAAACTAAATATGCAGATCTACTAAATAAACGATTCTGATTCCGAAAATAGAGTTTGTCTGTTTGTTTGTTTTAGTTATTTAATCTATGTATGTATTTAGAAAAACACAGTATTTATGTATTCTATCAGCAATCTAGTTTCCATAGTACAAGCTTTGCTTAGTCTGGGACTAGAAGGCGTTGTGTGAAATGTCCATGAATATTTATTTGCTTACTAGCTGTCTCCTGCGTTCTAGACCCTTTAGAGTGAGACTTTTCAAAATTCCTTTCTTAGTGCACCCCTACACGGTATAAGGATACTGCCCTCCAAATGTCATACCTCTAGGACTTATAGTTTACGCTGTGCGTTGATTCTCAGTCAGCTTCAAAAGAGTTTTATATATTTAGAATTTAAACCTATACGAAGATTAAATAATATACCACATATTTTATTTCATTGTTTGCTATTTATTTAAAAAAATCTATACATAGGTATATAAACATACAATTATATTAATTAAATTAGATATAAGTACCTAAGAAAAATAAATAAAAATTTATTTTTATTTTATTTTATTAAATAAAATTAAATATGAAACAAAAAAAAAATTGGACGGTAACTATTAAAAATGTCACTTACAATATAATTGAAGATAATACATTTGTATTATACAAAATATAAAATTATATTAGTATAATTTTTTGTATAACTGTCATAAGAAAATATTTTATACTGACCACGTTATGTCCTCAGATCATTAAAAAAAAAAGTCTAAGGAGACAAATCCAAGCAATATATTAGACTTACGCCTACTTATACGCAAAAAAAATATTAGGTAAGTTTTTAAGACATAGTGTCTTTTCTTTTTCTCAAAGTTCAAAAATAATTACTTCAGTAAATTAAGTATTTGGCTTATATTTACGTATTGGAGTATATTTTATTAAATAAATGATTTAAATATTTAAATTATTAAATAAATTCATTGCTCGCATCGTCAGATCAACTAAAATATGATTCTAGTCAAACTGACAAGTCACTAAAAGCACCTAAAAATTATAGAAATATAATTGCTAAATTAAACTATAATATAATCTTATATTAAAAATAATATAATTTGAAATATAATTAGCCACCATTATATCTTTTGAATATTAGAAGAAACCAACTGCCAATTATATTTAAATATTGCCAAATTATATTCAAAGAAACGTTATTTAATATTTGAAATCTTTACATACATATTTCTGAAATGAATAATATTTACAAACCTTTATTCATGTCCGTATTATTCTTATTCCTATCCCTCTCTAACAATCTCCTTCTAACTTCTTCCGGATTATATCTTTTCTTATAAACTCTTTTGACTCTTCTAACCGGGTTTGTATTTCTTGTTCTAATAACTTTTTTCCTTCCATAATTACTATTATTTATTATAGATGGAGTTGTATTATCACTTCGTCTTAAATTCTTGGCTTTTCTAGTATTATTTGCAAATAATTCACGTGGATCTTTGATAGTCGCGTCATAGAAAACTTTACCATTAACAAGAGCTTTACGTATATTATCTGTGGTTGATAACACACGCGGTGGTCTGACGTATGTTGTCTCGCTTACTTCTAAGCTTTTGTCAGCTCTGTCTCTTTCTATCTCATCTTTGGTTATTCGTTTGATGACACCTCTCCTTTCGTTAGTTTTAAATCTATTCCCAAAGTTAAAGTCTATGACATCTTTGTCAATGGCTATGTTTTTTGCGTCTAATTCTTTTTGAGATCTCTTTTCTAGTATATTAATGCCTCTGCGATTTGCTAGTAGTCTTCCTATAGCTTCTATCTGTCGTTCCTCTGCTTTTAATGTTTTTAGATCTGATAGTTTTTCTACTTTTGCTTCTTCTATGTCTAGAACTTCGATGGACTTTGAGAAGTCGTCTAGTTTATCGTCGATGCCTTTTATGGAGTCCATTGTTTTGAAATCATTAGGTTTTACTGATTCTACGTCAGTATTGTTTACTTTTTCGATAGTTATACTTTTAGTAGTAGTTTTATCGATATTTACGTTGAATATATCTGTATTATTATTATCTATTTTTTTATCGTCACTTGTGATTTCTTCGTCTTTATTACTATTTCTATGTGTATTATCATTACGTCTATTACTTGTATTATCATTATCTTTTCGTGGATTATCATTATTTCTAGAATTAGTATTATTTTCACTAAAACGGTCACCATTCTCTCTAGGATCTTCATCATTATGCCTAGAATTATTGTTATCTTTAGAACCATCGCTATCACTCCTAGAATCATCATTGCTCCCTCTATTATCATAATTACCTCTAGAATCATCAATATCTCTAGAATTATAACTATTTCCCCTACCACGGGAATGCCCATTATTTATTTCACTCGAACCATTCTCATTGTTACCCCTACCACGATTTCTACCATCATTTAACCTGTCAGTTTCAGTTCTGTCATCAAGAATGATACCGCCATCACGAGTTTCGGGCACGTCGGATGGTGTGGTATCTTGTCGTTCGGTAGTAGGTTTGATTCCTTGGTGACGGAAGTATGTCATGTTTGGTGGTGGACCTCTGTGGAGATATGCGACTGGCCAGTATCTGTGGATTAGAAATATTAATTAGAAAGTTATGAACTAAAGAAAAAATATTTTTCATTTATGCCGTGTATATCAAATGAAAGAGATTAACAGTAAAAAAAAACATGTGTGCAATTCACACGTGGTAGAAGTGAAACCTTCAAAAAGACTTTCAAATCACAACGATGCTAAAGAAGTTTTCACTTCAAAAAGTTGCAAAAAGTGAACGAGTTTGCTCGAGACTTGAACCCTCGCACTACGAGCTAGTCTCGATTCGATCCAATCCGTTAGACCGCTTGGCCAGCAGTCTCCTTAGAATGCGTACGAAAATTAGGGATCTCTCTTCTCTTTTCCTCGCTTTTTCGTTTCATCGACTTTCAAATCACAACGGTGCTAAAGAAGTTTTCACTTCAAAACAAATAAAAAACATAATTGGTTGAAAATAACTGTTTTTTGTGACATACCTTGGAGCTCCCAACCCTGAGACAGGTGGTCCATCAGCTACAGGCATCCATTGACCAGACGGGGTAGGCCCATTGTTGTGTTTGTAACGTATGTACGGACGGCTCTCTGTAGGTACTCTTGAGTATCCTATTTATAAGAAATTATAATTGTAATCAATTGACGGAAAGACGGAAAGGCGAAAAGACGGATAGGCGGACGGACAGAAAGGCGGAAAGACGTACAAATGGAGAGGCAGATATAAGGACAGGCGGACAGATAAATAAAAGACAGGCGCGCATACGGAAAGGCGGAAATACGGATAGGTAGACTGATGGACAAAAGGACAAGCGGAAAGACGGACTGACGGACAGGCGGAAAGACGGACAAATAGGAAGGCATCTAATTCTAATTCGTTGTGGGGGAATGAGATCTGCACTGACGTCCCGTGTATTGTGCGTTGTCCTGCTGACCTCACCCCAACCAGCCCAACTCCTTAAAGTAACGGAGAAGGACTTTGGGTTGATGACAGCAATGTTCCAGCATCCCCGATGGTGTTGTGGATGCCGAGGAGTGAGACCCGATCAAGTGGAAGGCATATTAAAAGACAATCAGACAGAATAACAGATGGTCAAAAAGCGAAGCGGACGGATGGACCAAAGGACAGGCGAACAGACTGACAGGAGGAAAGACGGACAGACGAAAAGACGGACAGGCAGAAAGACGGACAGACGAAAAGACGGACAGGCGGAAACACGGACAAATGGAAAGGCATATCAATTATCGGACAGAACGACAAACGGTCAAAAGGCGAAGTGGGCAGATGGAAAAAGGACAGACGAACAGACTGACAGGCGGAAAGACGGACAAATTGAAAGGCATATAAAAGGACAGTCGGACTGAAAGACGGACAAATTGAAAGGCATATAAAAGGACAGTCGGACAGAAAGACGGACAAATTGAAAGGCATATAAAAGGACAGTCGGACTGAAAGACGGACAAATTGAAAGGCATATAAAAGGACAGTCGGACAGAAAGACGGACAAATTGAAAGGCATATAAAAGGACAGTCGGACTGAAAGACGGACAAATTGAAAGGCATATAAAAGGACAGTCGGACAGAAAGACGGACAAATTGAAAGGCATATAAAAGGACAGTCGGACAGAAAAACGGACGGTCAAAAGGCGAAGCGGACAGATGGACAAAATAACAGGCAGACAGATGGGTAGATCTACTAAATGTATTTTTTATTACCTGGCAGTGGATTTCCATATTTATCATAATAGGCCTTAGGTCCGTTTTCATACAACTCGTCCCAGTACTTCCGATCTGCTTCAGATAGATAAGGCCCGGGAGGTTTGTCCCAGTGTGGGATGTAGTCTGCGGGTGGGGGTGCTTTCACCGGCCAGGGGGTGTTGGGGGTGTCACGCCACGGTCTTGAACGAGGTGGATCTGGAATATTAAAATAAATAGATACTTTATCCTATTTTCTATCCTACTAATATTATAAACGCAAAAGTTTGTATGGATGGATGTTTGTTACCCTTTCACGTAAAAACTACTGATCCGATTTGGATGAAACTTGGGATATATATTGTTTGTGACCTGGATTAACACATAGGATACTTTTTATCCCGAAAAATCAACAGGATCCAACAGGACGCGAAAGAAGTCACGGGCGGCACCTAGTGGTAAATAAAAAAAAACGAGTAAGTTTTTTTTTTTTTTTATAATCCTAAGGTATTTATATTTATTTATTTGTAACTTGCTGTTACCCGCGACTTCTTACGCGTCATAGAAATAGAAAAAAAAACTATATAACAAGTACGCGTGTACCTTTTTTTTCGT
This sequence comes from Eulithis testata, assembly GCA_947507515.1. Classification (NCBI taxonomy): domain Eukaryota; kingdom Metazoa; phylum Arthropoda; class Insecta; order Lepidoptera; family Geometridae; genus Eulithis; species Eulithis testata. The sequence continues at coordinate 3,554,372 of OX382221.1, forward strand.
AATGTCATGTTTTATTAGTTATCATATTTTTTTATTTTTTTTTTTAAAACCCACGTGGGGTAAACGTTGGGCGCCGTGCGTTTTCGCCAACACGATTCAACATTTTTATCATTTTAGTAGCGACATCTAGTTCTTTTTGGAGAAATCAGTTTCCCCCCCTTTGAAAACTCACCCCTCTGACCCTGTGATGGATGGGGTACGTTATGGTGGTGGTAGGGGTAGTATTTCTCACTGCATGGCCGCCATTGGTCTTTTGTATCACCCACGAAACACCTGGAAAGTTGAAAGAAAATAATCGATTAAAATAATAAGTTAGTCAGCAAAAGCATCGTATATATTATAATAGGAATCCTAAGTAAAGTCACAGAATATTATGAATGAATGAATGAATGAATGAATGAAAACGCTTTATTGTACATAAATAACACCGAAACATATTCCTATGATATAAACAAAACAGGTTGCATTAAATGTACAATGGGCGGCCTCATCGCTCAATAGCGATCTCTTCCAGACAACCTTAGGAGAGGATTTAGTTTATTATAGCAGTAAAGTTTAAAATTCAAGAGTATGATTAATACTGAAAATTTTATTGTCGAGTGTTTACTTCTAAATGACCCTAAATAAAGTCAAAATTCAGTACACACCATGGTTTGTTAAACCCTTCGCTGTAACCGCATCTATGTGTGGGGGCACAACAGTAGTCCCATGATCCTGAAATAATAAAACTAATGTCAAAGTAATATAAATGAATAAGTGAATAAACGAATATACGAATAAACGAATGATGAGATGAACAGATGAATCAATGAATTAACGAATAAATGAATAAATGAATAAACAAATAAATAAACAAGTGACTAAATGAATAAATGCATAAATAAATAAATGTATAAAAATATAAATTTATAAATAAATAAATGAATAAACGAATACATAAATGAACAGGTGAGTAAGTGAATAAATGAACAAATAAATAACTGAATAAACGAACTAATAAATGAATAAATAAATAAATGTGACAGTTAATGGGTAGGTATTTAGGTATACATACCTATTTCTCCACCTTCTGGCTCACAAGCCCAGTACCCTACGATATGGTTCTGAGCGCATGTGGTGCCGGTTCGACACGGGAACCCGGACACTGTGTAGTGGCGCCATGATGTTTCAACTGAAAATATATTTATTAGTTGACGTCTCAGCTCAGAGCTCGGCTTTCTGTGCTGTGGGTCGTGGGTTCGATCCCCACTGAGAACAATCATTTTGTGTGTGGCAAACAGTGATGATTGTTCTGTCTGGGTCTTACTATTTAACCATTAGATATAAGTATAACGATAAAAAAATGGCAATAATGAAAGCGTATTGCGTTGAAAATTATTTTCGTGAAATGTTTGCATTATGTGTGTTGTGTTGGTTCGAGGTTATTAACAATGTGGTATGTATCTATCTACTGTGTTTAGATACTCGGTTAAGAATAACGAATACTATCTACTTCTTTTAATCTACTTTTTCATCAGAACCTGTAAAAGGATAACAAATTAATAGATAGATAAATAAAACTTAAGTCTATAGATTTGTTAATAAAGATTTATTTAATAAGAGTTAATTCTAAAATAAACTTAATTCTAAAGATTTCTAAAGGTTTGTCAATAAGGTCTGTATTCGTATTTACTGATTATGCACTGATTTTGACCGTTTTGTATGAAAACATGTGCTTAAATTTATACTGGAGTCATGATATAAACCTGTTTATTTTGTAAGTATATATAAAATGACTTACATGGTCCATTTTCTCTATCGCCCTGGTAAACTGGTTTCTGAGGTCGTTGACCTGGCCTATCTTCGGGAAGATACCCTGGTTTATCCACAGGTTTCAAACCCGGTCTAAAACCTGGATCAAAACCTGGTTTCGGATGAACTGTTGGTCTAAAAGGTCTATCGGGGCCGTAAATTGGAGGATTAGGTTTGTATCCAGGTCTTGGTTCCAATCCTGGTTTGAAACTCGGTATGTAAGGCTCTGGGTATCCCGGTTTGTAAGGGATTACCTCAGTGGGTCTGAAGTTTGAGTTATCTGGTCTATACTCTGGTCTGTAGGTTTCAGAATGTGATTGAAACCTGTCAGTTTTTGATGAATGGAAATCTATATGTTTGTAATGGTCTATGGGGTAAACGTCAGGGGCAGATGGCCCAGTCTCGTAAGTGGGTCTGTCAGGTCTGTAAGGGTCTGTGTGGGGTTTATAAGATCCGGTTGGACCACTGGGTCCACTGGGTGGTCCAGAATCAGGGATATCTGGTAGCTCTGGAACAAAATATGCTGATCAGGTTTCTTTTTTTCTAAAGACTTATTTGATGAATCAAAGCTCAATTCTAAATCGAGGCTTCAGTATAGTTTTTGACCAACTTTTAATTATTTTTAACTAGCTTCTCCTCGCGACTTTGTTCCGTTGGATCCCGTTGATTTTCCGGAATAGAAAGTAGCCTATGTGTTAATCCAGGTCACGGACAATATATATTCCAAGTTTCATTCAAATCGGATCAGTAGTTTTTGCGTGAAAGAGTAACAAACATCCATACATCCATACAGCCAGACATCCATACATCCATACAGCCAGACATTCAGACATCCATACATCCATACATCCATTACATCCATACACCCATTACATCCATACACCCATACACCCATACATCCATACATCCATTACATCCATGCATCCATACATCCATACATCTATAGCATATCTATACATCCAAACATTCATACAGCTATACATCCATACATCCCATCCATACATCTTTACAAACTTTCGCGTTTATAATATTAGTATAGGACTTAACACTAATTATCTACAAATCCCACAACACAATACAATAGTTTAGAAAGGAATGCATGTGACTAATCGTGTCTAGGCTTGCTTAGTCAATCTTCACCGATTTATCTAAGTTAAGCGACGTTCTGTGCGGTCACTATTTGGATGGGTGACCGTTAGTGGCATTTACATCTGAGCGCTTCCGTGCTTCGTGCATGTTAAACTGTCCCGGCTCTAGCAGTCGCTAAGCCACGACAGAGGCCTTAAGGCGGCCTAAAAACTCCTTCACCAGAGTTGGCCACTAAATCATACGAGGTTGCTTGCTTGCTTATCGTATTATATTTAAATATGCAGATCTACTAATAAACGATTCTGATTCCGAAAATCGAGTATGTCTGTTTATCCGTTTTTCTGTTTGTTTGTTCGCGGATCACGGCGTAATTACTAGATCAATTTCAACGAAACTTATACCATTCGGAAGCCCTTTTTCCGGATTGAAACATAGGCTATGTGTTATTGAAATCAAAGACGTGGATTCTTAGATACAGCTTGAACTCTCTAAACCAAAAGCAGCCATTTGCTACGAGGTTCATCGTATACTGGCTGACGGGTGGAATTTTGGTGGAAAGTTTCGCACGCGTACAAAGTCGCGGGTACTCGTATTATATTTACCAGGTGGTAGATCAGGTAGATACCCTGGACCAGGCGAGGGTCCTGAAGGTCCCGAAGGTCTGGAAGGTCCAGATTCATGGAAGTGTTCGTCTGGTGGATGGATCGGATGAGGCAGTTCTGAAGAATGCTCCCTGAAACAATGAGTTAAGTAACACAGTATCCACGATGAGAAATTTTCGTACTATAGTACACTAGCTTCCGCCCGCGACTTCGTTCGCGTCCCGTTGAATCCCGTTGATTTTCCGGGATAAACAGCAGCCTATGTGTTAATCCAGGTCACGGACAATATATATTCCAAGTTTCATCCAAATCGGATCAGTAGTTTTTGCTTGAAAGAGTAACAAACATACTCACAAACTTTCTCGTTTGTAATATTAGTTCGCGTCCCGTTGGATCACTGCTTTCAGTGAATAAAATAAGATTATTAGAGGGGGAATGGTACATTCTACTCTATTCTACTTACTCATCGTGATACACGTATCTCCAGCACCGTGAGTTGAACAAATCAAATGCAAAGAGCCAATCGTCTGCAGAATGTGTGTAATCGACGTCACGACGCAAATCCCATTGCCGTACTTCCGAGAGGAAACAGTTATCCGTAGGTGGCGGAACGTTATTACTAGAAAAATAAACATATGATAGATAGATAGATAGTTTATTTGACATACACACAGAAAAATACAGAACGGACGTAGAAAATATAGCAAACATAAATATACGTACAAGAAACAAACAAAATTATAGTTAAGTAACAGCTATGGGTAACCTAACGTAACTAGTGGGTACTAGCTAGTCATATCACCTTTAATCCCCCTTATTAGATCTTATTTTATTCTCTAAATATATAAAACTCTTTTGAAGCTGACTGACAATCAACGCACAGCCTAAACTATAAATAAATAAATATTCACGGACACTTAACACAACGCCTTCTAGTCCCAAACTAAGCAAAGCTTGTACGATGGGAACTAAAATACATACATACATTTTTTTTTTGTAAATACATACTTATAATACATAGAAACACCCAGAAACAGAACAAACATCTATGTTTGCCACACCCAAATGTTTGTTCTCGGTGGGGATCGAACCCACGACCCACAGCACGGAAGGCAGAGCTACTACTGACTGAGCCATGACGCCTGTCCTAGAGGTATGAAATTTGGAGGGTAGTATCCTTACATAGTGTAGGGGTGCACTATGAAAGGAATTCTGAAATGTCGCACCCTAAAGGGTCTAAAATTAGGATCAAGCGTTGTGTGATATGTCCAACAATTTTTTTTCTTTATTGGTCCAGTCTCACAATAACTCACTTGTAAGAGAAACTCAAGCAGCGAAATGGTGCTTCAGTACATGCAATGCCACACGTCTGCTCATCCTTAACTCTCGCCTGGCCGCGAATAGCGGCGCCTGTCAGTTTAGCCGCCTTGTCGTACTGTAAATAGCAATCTGAAAAATGAAGAAAAAAAATTATTAACTTGTGCAACACTTTCTTAACTTGTGTCGGCTCCAGATATATTTATTTTAGAGGAGCATCTTAGCCAGTTTTCAGCCAAAATGTAAATACTAGTAACCATTTTGGGTGTAGCTCGTTTTTAGTTGTGTCGGCTCTAGATAAACTTATCTTTATCATTTCCTGGATAGTTTTTACACCAATTTTGTAAAAATCTTATCTTTATTTGGCGTGTTATCATACACAGCAGACATACAGCCTCGACTGTAATTCTTTCACGCGTATAACAGCTCGTGTCTTATTGTGTCGGCTCCAGATAAAGTTATCGCTACCATTAGCATTTTGACTTTTCTAGTTAATTTTACTTCTTTAAAAGAACATCTTAGATAACATTCGACATACATTCTGTATCAACCCTTCCTAGATAATAAAAATGGATAAAACCTAGCATTGTGTAGTAGAAACGTACCGCTGTTTTCCGTGTTATCGTACACAACATTCTCACAACCTGGACTATATAGTTCCTCGCGCGTATAACTCGTGTTCAATTGTGTCGGCTCCAGATAAACTATCTCTATCATTACAAGAACACTTTCTTGGTATTTTTTATTGCTAAAATCTAGTATTTTAAGGTAAAAACTTACCACCATTTTGCGTGTCATCATACACAGCTGGTTCACAGCCTCGGCCGTAGTTTCCTCGCGCGTATAACTCGTGTCCAGTTGTGTCGGCGCCAGATAAACTTGTTGTAGGAGATGATGTTAGGATGCAATTGTGTATGTTCTCATCGCCTATTGTTGGGGAGTCGAAGCTGTGATGGGAAAACAGGATAGTTGAAACAGAAAATTATCTTGGTTTTCACCGGCTAAGGGGTAGAACAGTATGCTTTGCACCTGGGCCCAAATTTGGGGCGACTTTGGTATTTTTTTATATCAAAACTCATGTGTAGGTTAGGTACCTACAAGCACTCATCAAGTCAAAATAAAATCAAAGTTATAGTCAAGATTAAAAGTTCAAGTCAAGGTAAAATCAAGGTGAAGTCAAGGTGAAGTCAAGGTAAAGTCAAAGTTCAAGTCATGGTAAAATCAAGGTGAAGTCATGGTGAAATCAAGGTTAAGTCAAGGTAAAGTCAGAGTTCATGTCATGTTAAAATCAAGGTGATGTCAAGGTAAAGTCAGAGTTCATGTCATGTTAAAATCAAGGTGAAGTCAAGGTAAAGTCAAAGTTCAAGTCATGTTAAAATCAAGGTGAAATCAAGGTTAAGTCAAGGTAAAGTCAAGGTGAAGTCAAGGTAAAATCAAGGTGAAGTCAAGGTGAAGTCAAGGTAAAGTCAAAGTTCAAGTCATGGTAAGATCAAGGTGAAGTCATGGTGAAACCAAGGTTAAGTCAAGGTAAAGTCAGAGTTCAAGTCATGTTAAAATCAAGGTGAAGTCAAGGTAAAGTCAAAGTTCAAGTCATGTTAAAATCAAGGTGAAGTCAAGGTAAAGTCAGAGTTCATGTCATGTTGAAATCAAGTTGAAGTCAAGGTAAAGTCAGAGTTCATGTCATGTTAAAATCAAGGTGAAATCAAGGTTAAGTCAAGGTAAAGTCAAGGTGAAGTCAAGGTAAAATCAAGGTGAAGTCAAGGTAAAGTCAAAGTTCAAGTCATGTTAAAATCAAGGTGAAGTTAAGGTGAAGGCAAAGGTCAAGTCATGTTAAAATCAAGGTGAATTTAAGGTGAAGTCAACGTGAAGTCAAGGTAAAGTCAAAGTTCAAGTCATGGTAAGATCAAGGTGAAGTCATGGTGAAACCAAGGTTAAGTCAAGGTAAAGTCAGAGTTCATGTCATGTTAAAATCAAGGTGAAGTCAAGGTAAAGTCAAAGTTCAAGTCATGTTAAAATCAAAGTGAAGTCAAGGTAAAGTCAAAGTTCAAGGCATGTTAAAATCAAGGTGAAATCAAGGTTAAGTCAAGGTATAGTCAAGGTGAAGTCAAGGTAAAATCAAGGTAAAGTCAAAGTTCAAGTCATGTTAAAATCAAGGTGAAGTCAAGGTTAAGTCAAGGTAAAGTCAAGGTGAAGTCAAGGTTAAGTCAATGTAAAGTCAAAGTACTAAGAAACACGTACCGGAAACTGAATCCCCTACAGAAGAAGCCCTGTGATCGTATACACTCTGCCTCACAAGCTCCTAGTCCTGCCACTGTCAAAGTTGATTTGACAGCGCTTCCTGTGACAGATGTGTCAGAACGCACGTGCCAGAAACACTCTGCAAACAAGAATATTCTGTCAGGGTTCGAGCTTTGACACTTTTCGACACCTAGCACTTTTATTTTAACAGTTTTTATTATGTTATTGTGAGTATTGTTGTTTAATTTTGGTGGAATTTTAACCAATAATACTTAGGTCGTAACATAAAGTGTGAGCCATTGGAATAAATGTGTGTAAAGTGGTTTCCCTGGATGTTCAAATCCGTTTCTAAATTTTGCCTTCAAAACTAACGGCAGCCGACTTGACGAATGACATGACTTATATTATTTCAAATATTTCACTTGACACTGGCAAAATTGTCTGTCAAAATGACGGACAGAGGCCATAAATAAATAAATAAAAACTCTATAGAGGACAATTACAACTTCCAGTTACGTAAGGACAGGCAAAAGTCCTGCAAACGGCTGTCTTATCGCTTAAAACGATTGCTTCTAGACGATCTTTACGATCTTTAGAGGCCATAAATAGAAGAACGAGAAAAATATTCGGTCAGACATACAAAAATACTGAAGTACCTACTAACTGGATTTTTAACCATCTTTAGTTACAATACACCTAAGCAATAAAATGTACCTACATGTAACTATACCACCAATAAATATAATAAATATAATTAATATAAAACTCTTTTGAAGCTGACTGATAATCAACGCACAGCCTAAACTATAAGTCCTAGGTTGAAATACTCAAAAGTCATTTAAATTTGAGCACCACTTAAAATTGCTCTGCCTCTGTTTGACATTACTCATTTGTAAGAGATGGCAATAATTTAAGCGAGACTTAAATTGAGTGAGGTTTGAGTGGCGTTTGAGTTTTTTTAGTTAGAGTTTTTTTTTTATCCTTATATAGTGTAGGGGTGCACTAAGAAATTTTGAAAAGTCGCACCCTAAAGAGTCTAAAACGCGTGCAATGCCGCGGGCGACGGCTAGTAAATAAATGAATATGAACCTTACCGCTCTCGATCCAAGGTCGACTACTGGGTGCAGAACAGCCCTTATCCTGAGGCATTCCGTATACATCAGAGCCACTATCTGCTGACATGTCAATACCTCGATAAGGACGTTCACTTAAAAAGCAATTGTCTGTTCCCCTCGATGTGGAATATCTAAAAAAAAATAGTTTTTTTTTTTTTTTTTCATTTATTGTTTTAAAAATACATAATAACTTATTTTGTACTATAGCATTAAGGAAACCACAAGGTTTATAGGAATAATGCTACATGAGTCTTAGCGTCGATAGCCATTAGGTAGGTATAACAACTAGGTTAGATAGGTATGGGTAGGTAGCTGTAAGTAGGATCTAGCAAAGGCTCCACCTCCTGAAGATAGCTGGCAGAAAATGCTTTAAGCATTAAGCTGTCCTTTTGTGAAACAAAGTATTCTACTAATATTACTAGTAGTTCGCCCCGAACTGAGATCTCGTGATGGTCGGAGGTTAATAATACACAAACAATTTTTATTGACCAACGGTTGCAATAAACTTTGCAAATCGCATCGAAATCTCCATCTAGCTAAGTACCAGTCTTACGTGAACTATAAAATCATTAATACTCCAAGAAATAGTAGCTCACGTTATACTGGGTTTGCCAATTTTATAATTTTTACAACTCAAAAACTATTAGATCTAGAATCAAAATAAAAACGGCTTTGAAATGTCTACGCAAAGCCCTATCATACGACACCCCACTTGATATTTTGGTACGACTTTATTTTTTTTTACTCACTTTGGAACATCATAACTTTCCAACCCCTTGACCGATTTACTTTATTTTTCAAACCAGTAAAACTTAAGAGTAATATCCGTATACCTACCAAATTTTGTGAATATCGGATAAGCGGTTCAAAAGATCTCGACGAACAAACATACAAAGCATTTTTGTCCAAGTTGTCACTAAGATCTCGTTCGCTTCGCTCACTCGATCAATAAACGCGAAAGTTTGTATGGATGTATGGATGTTTGTTACTCTTTCACGCAAAAACTACTGATCCGATTTGGATGAAACTTGGAATATATATTGTCCGTGACCAAGAACACAGGCTACTTTTTATTCCGGAAAATCAACGGGATCCAACGGGACGCAAGCGAAGTCGCGGGCGGAAGCTAGTAACAAATAGTTTATAAAAATGTTGTGGCAATGTTTTTCTTGCTTCTGTTATACCTGTAGCTATAAGAAACACATTTGAACTCCCGTTCTCCGAAGCACGCTGCTTCGCAATCGACTACGCTTCGGGCGATTATCGATCTTCTGATAGCTCCAGACTTCAAGGACATTCCAGGTCTTCGTTTTGAGAAGCAATCTGGAAAAATAACATGGTAATGTCACACAACGCCCTCTAGTGCCAAACTAAGCAAAGCTTGTGCTGTGGGAACTAGATTGCTGATAAAACACATATAATGTAGCTTTTTAACCTTCAAAAAAGGTGTAGGTTCTCAATTCTTTTTTTTATTTGAAAGGGTCCCATCCAGACTGGTCCATAATTTTTTTATCAAAATAGGTTCCGTAATTTGGCAGCTACTTCACTTACCATTATCTCCACGGGTTCCACTTTCTTCATGAGGCTCCCTTCCCTCAAGAAAACCCCCATCAGAAAACCCCTCTTCATGAAACCCCCCTTTTGCAAAACCCCTTTCAAACCCCACATTGGTGACCCCAGAGTTATTCCACCTGCCCCTTTTCCAAGTTCCATAGCCGTATCTAGTGCTTTTGTGGTCTGTGTGTATATCATTGAAATCATTTCTAGATAAGCCAATGTCTAGGTTCTTACCTGCAAAAAGACTTTTTAGTTCTTTATTGTATCCCAAGAATGAGAGTCAAACATAGAATGATAGTCAAGCATAGAATAATAGTCAAACTCACGTAGAGAATGATAGTCAGTCACAGAATAATAGTCAAACTGACCTAAATAATGATAGTCAAACACAGAATAACAGTCACGCTCACCTAAAGAATGATAGTCAAACGTAGAATAATAGTCAAACTCACTTCAGCATGGTAGTCAAACATAATAATAATCAAACTACCTAAAGAATGATAAACAAACATGGAGTTATTGTCAAACTCAAGTAAAGAATGATACCAGTCAATCACAGAATAATAGTCAAATTGACCTAAATATAGAATAATAGTCACACTCACCTAAATAATGATAGTCAAACATAGAATAATAGTCAAACTCACTTGAATAATAATATGCAATTATAGAATAACAGTCAAATTGACCTAAATAATGATAGTCAAACATAGAATAATAGTCACTTAAAGAATTATATTAAACATTTAACCAACTTACCCAAAGAATGATAGTCGAAACTATGACTCTTTCTAAAATCAGTTGGTCGGTGACTACTCAAACCCCAATGACTTATAGATTTATGGTAGTCATTCTGATCTTTATAGTATTGACCTCCATAATTACCCCCGTACTGGCCCCAATCGGTATTTTCTTGGTCTTCTGTTCTGGCTTGACCTGGAAACAAAAAACAACTTTTGACAGGCGTCACAGTTTAGTCGGTAATAGCTCCACCTTCCGTGCTGTGGGTTATGGCTTCGACCCCCACTAAGAACAAACATTTGTGTGTGGAAAACATAGATGTTTGTTCTATGTCTGGGTGTTACTATGTATTTTAAGTATGTCAGCAATCTAGTTCCCATAGTACAAGCTTTGCTTGGTATGGGACTAGAGGGCGTTGTATGTCCGTGAATATCTTCTTCTTCTTCTAAATATATAAAACTCTTTTGAAGATCACTGACAATCAACGCACAGCCTAAACTACAAGTCCTAGAGGTAAAAAATTTGGAGGGTAGTATCGTTGTATAGTGTAGGGGTGCACTAAGAAAGGAATTTTGAAAAGTCGCACCCTTAAAGGGTCTAAAATTAGGATCAAAGATTTTAACCAAATAATAAAGCCGCTAAACTAGCTGTCGCCCGCTAGTTTAATTATAATACTTACCTATCTGATAAGGCACGTAATGCTTTTCATATCCTCGATTCCCTTGCCTCCTATCATCATAGAACCTCCGATCATCATAGGAGTACCTATTAAACCCCGCCCAATCATGCCTATCTCTCCACCCACTTTGATCCACTCTGTTTGGCCTCTGATCCACTCTGTTTGGCCTCTGATCCACTCTGTTTGGCCTCTGTTCCAGTCTGTTTGGCCTATCCATTCTCCGGTCTCCATGATCGGGTTTTGAGGATAAAAAACCAGAGTGCAATAACCCCGGTCCTCGTAGAGTTTCAGGGCAGTTGGGTTCCAAGCTATTCCGGTCGACTTCGTAGAAATCGTAGTTTTTATCGTCGACGAAGTCTCGTTGCTGGTCGAAGGCTTCTATTGGCTTTGTCATCAGCTCACAGAGGCCTTTGCCGCGGAAGGATTGATCGAGTCTGCAAATAGGTACAAATGATTCAAACGGGCGTTGGGTGAAATGTCCGAGGTTATTTATTATTTATCCAAACATCTAAAAATCTAAACATGACATTTATAATATTAGCAGACGCGAAATGGGATATTTTATTTGTAACTAGCTGTTGCCCTGGCTAGGCTCGCGTGGTAGCAGCATACGCATTATTTGGTTAAATTCTTATCCTAATTTTAGACCCTTTAGAGTGTGACTTTTCAAAATTCCTTTCTTAGTGCACCCCTACACTATATAAGGATACTACCTTCCAAATTTCATAATTCTAGGACTTATGGTTTAGGCTGTGCGTTGATTATCAGTCAGCGTTTTATATATTTTTAAGAAGATAGAAGAAGAAGATAGAATTGAAGTTATTGTTTCGTCCCAGTGGAACGAGATATCGGTAGTACGAAACTAGATAAACTAAATCGTACGGAAGTTAGTTAACTACCAAACAACTGGTATCTACAGGAACGTATAGCCTCGTGTGTATCAGCGTACAATCAGCATTGTCCGATCACCTTGCTTTTAGTACAGAGGCGTATTCGGAAGTCAAGTCACATAGTGTTGGAATTTGCGTTAGTATCCGATGAGGAATTTCTCACGATGCCCGAATTATTGTAAAGTTTAAAGTATAAAATTCGTAGGTATTTGTATTCTTTCTGTTTCTTTTATGTTTTTTTTAATCTTCTTCTAAATATATAAAACTCTTTTGAAGCTGACTGACAATCAACGCACAGCCTAAACTATAAGTCCTAGAGGTATGAAATTTGGAGGTTAGTATCCTTATATAGTGTAGGGGTGCATTATGAAAGGAATTTTGAAAAGTCACACCCTAAAAGGTCTAAAATTAAGATCAAAGATTTTAACCAAATAACGCGTATGCTGCTACCACGCGAGCCTAGCCGGGGGCGACAGCTAGTTACAAATAAAATATACCATTTCGCGTCTGCTAATATTATAAATGTCATGTTTAGATGTTTGTATGTTTAGATAAATAATAAATAACCTCGGACATTTCACACAACGCCCGTTCGAATCATTTGTTCATCTCAAAACATTCCAGATATGATGGTGAGGTTTTATGGAATTTTTCATGTTCGTAGAACTAACTTGTACACCTTTAAATACGTATTTACAAAAAAAAAGTATATAAGTATTCTATCGGCAATCTAGTTCCCATAGTACAAGCTTTGTTTAGTTTGGGACTAGAAGGCGTTGTGAGATATGTCCAAGAGTATTTATTTATTTATGTACAATCAAAAAGCATATTAAACAAGCCCTTAAACCCTTGCGTGTTCATAGTCCATCCCTGTGGTACAACCAAACAATAATTTGCATAAAAGATGATTGGAATCAGTGCCAATGTGGCCTTTTGACCTAAATATTACTTGACATAATTGGACCAAATGCAAGGTTATGGATCTATGGTGTTGTATGTATATTTACTGATACCCACAACTTCGTACGCGATACCCACAACTTCGTACGCGATACCCACAACTGCGTACGCGTGCGAAACTTTCCACCAAAATATCTGTCAACCGGCATACGATGAACTTCGTGTCAAAGGCTGCATTTGGTTTAGAGAGGTCAAGCTGTATCTTAGAATCCACGTCTTTGATTTCAATAAAATATATATTTCAATCCGGAAAAAGGGCTTCTGAATGGTATAAATTTCATTGAAATTGGTCCAGTAGTTAAGGGGTGATCCGCGAACAAACAAATAGACAAACAGACAAACTCAATTTTCGGAATCGTCGGAATCAGAATCGTTTATTTAGTAGATCTGCATATTTTGTCTATCTATATCTTAAATTTTAGTTTTTGGCTTTTTTACAGTTTTATAATAGCATATTTAGTCCATGATAATAGTAATAGATAAATAGACTAAGGGGGCGTCCATAAATTACGTGAGGTGTTTAAGGGGGGGAGGGGGTCGAGTCAAATCTCATCTAATCTTACGTTGGGGAGAGGGGGGGTCTCGGCAAATATCACGCAATTTTTTTTCTGATTGAAACAAAAAAAAAATATACTATTTTGGTCTATTTAATCCAGATTGTACATGCTTAAGATTTAATCTTAAGCGTAATCGTAGTACGATAAAGATCATTTACTAATTCGTTCGAAAGAAATTACGTTTTTAAAAAAAAAATACGTTTTTAAAAACGCGTTTACGTAAGAAACTCACATTTTTAAAAATCTCACGTGAGATTCGAGGATGGGGGAGGGGGTTGAATAAAATCTCACGACATCTCACCAGGGGGGGAGGGAGGGGCAGAAAATTTAAAAAAACACCTCACGTAATTTATGGACGCCCCCTAACGAAGTGGTAGACGCATGTCAGAGCCCCGAGTCTGTGCATTTGTTATGACTTTCGACTCGAGTATAGCGTACGCAAACGCATTCGCAATGTAAGAAATTTTGTTGGGAATTGCACAATTTCTAAATCTCCCGTAATAGAAATTTTGGAGGCGCTTATCCGGTTTTCATACAAAATTTCTCTCTTTGCGAAAGACAAAACAAATGCACAGACTCGGGGCTCAGTACACAATAAGTTATCTATCAACACGTATAGACAAATTAAGGCCAGAAAAGAGCGTGATCAGGAAACCAAACAATGCTGTGAATTATCGTGGGATACTTCTAGTTCAGTTTTACTACGAGCTACGTTTGTTTATTGCTAAATATGTTGTAATCAATGCATTGTATGAACTTTGAAATGTTTTAAAAAATATGGAATAGTGCTTCGAAGATTTGAGCACACTTTTTGATGAAATGAGCAAAGCGAGCGTGAATCTTAATGTCTTTAGAACAAAGAGGAGGTTCTCAATTCGGTTATTTTTTAATGTTTGTACGTCCGAATTCTATCATTTGCAAACAGATTAGAAAAATATTTTTTTTATCTGAAAGGGTAGGTAATACCTATAATTATGTACTTCCAGATTGTTCTAAAAAAATCATCAAAATCGGTTCTTAAATAAGAATAACTGGAAAAAACATAAAATATCATCCACGCACAAGACATTACGTACGTATTTTTCTTTTCAGTGACTTTTCAGTGGTATTTTACGATCAAAAACAATTTTAATGAACTGACATCATCATCATCAAATTGAAGTCGGTTGGAAATTACGCCACAGTTTTTATAACTACCTATTGCAATTTGCCTTCGTTTCTCTCTACTTTTGCTATAGTTTCCTTAATCTAATAAAATAATTTAGAATTTAAATTCTACTTTTAAACTTTTTTTTTATAAACTTTACAGAAGCAGTAGGTAACTTACCGATATTATCGGAAGCGCTCGTGGCTAGGCTTGCTTAGTCAATCTTCACCGATTATCTAATTTAAGCAACGTCCTATGCGGTCACTATTTGGATGGGTGACCGTTCGTGGCATTTACATCTGAGCGCTTCCGTGCATCGGAGGGCACGTTAAACTGTCCCGGCTCCAGCAGTCGTTAAGCCACGACAGAGGCCTTAAGGCGGACTAAAAACTCCGTCACCAGAGTTGGCCACTAACTCATACGAGCTTTACTTACCGATAATTAAAGCTCTCGCAATGAAATCTCTTCTCCAAAGCGCATTCTTGTCTGCAGTCTTCAAGTCGTTCGCACGGCACCACCTTCCGTACGAAACTCCTGAGCGCTCGTCTTCCGGCCAGGACTCGCCGGAAGCATGCTGAGAGAATAATATATAATAAACATTCATGGACATACCACACAACGCTTTCTAGTCCCAAACTAAGCAAAGCTTGTACTATGGACACTAGAGTTTTTGAACATTTGCATTATTTGTGGTAATGTTGTCGAAAAAACGCGCCTTTGAATCTACAACTTTTGACACTTCAGCGTGACTATCACTCGTCGTCGTACCTCTCTGAGGACGAGACAATAGTCACGCAGAAGTGTCAAAGTTGATGATTCAAAGGCGCGTTTTGGCGACAACATTACTACTAATAATGCATTTAATTGTTCAAGAAGTGGTGCAAAATGCCTTCATTTTGGCAGAACGAGTAGACAAACATGTCGCGTGCTCATCCTAACCCAGCTGGTTCCCATAGCGCCATAAAAAAAGAGCTATCATGGTATGGGAGATGAGGGTAAGAGAAACATCGATACACGGCACGATGCAGTTGCTTGACACACATGAGCGCAAGCGAAGTTATCACGACCCCGGACGACTTGACCCTCGGACTACTCGACTCTTCGCAGACTATTCGGTCCTCGGACTACTGGGTCTTCGGACTATTCGGACCCCGAGCCAAGGATAGCTCGGCGCGTTCGACCTTTCGTAAGACACACAATCCTATCGTATTCTACTCAACATATTTGTCGACCATCGTATTGTGTTCTACGTTCTTACGTGGTCGCACGAATTCACGCGCATAATTCGCTCGACTATTTTATCTAAGAAGAAATATGTGCATTACTTTGTGGAGATAAGGCTGAATTTGTTATGTTAAGTTTCTTAATCGATGCGCTTCGACTCTGCGCTAGTATAAATTTACCCTCAGTTCTGAGAAGGCTAATAGCAAGGACGAATGCTAATAGCCACAAACCCCAAGTAGTTTTAGAACTGGTTTCTAGACATTATAGTAGGTGCCAAATAACACGGCAATACAGGTCATTCACCCACCTTCACCACGATGTCGCAAAATTCAATTTATGAATGGTAAACAAACAGTACTAACGAGATTCGAGCGATACCGTCTTAGCGATAGGTTTGTATGGAAAGCGACAGAATTAGCCATTCATAAATTGAATTTTGCAACATCGTGGTGGATGTGGGTGAATGACCTGTATTGTCGTGTTATTTGGCACCTACTATAGTTGGTTTTTTCATGTTTTTCTACACAATACAGTAATAAGTCAGTTGTGTCAAACGGACGGAAGCACAAAAAGTAACCTTCAGAGATGAATCCGCTAAGGATATGAATAGATATGACCTAGTAACTCGGATAATTCGTATACAAGGTGTAACTAAACTAATGACAGGTGTCACAACTCAGTTGGTACAAGCTCTGCCTTCTGTGCTGTGTCATGGGTCGTGGGTTCGATCCCCACGAAGAACAAACATTTGTGTGTGGCAAATATACACGGTGTACCATAAATACCCTATAAGTCCGAAGGGGGGGTATTCTACAGGTCATAGCGAACAGTGTTTGTTCTACGACTTATGAGATTTCGAAGTTTTTCATTCGTGAAATGGGCTCGTAATTTTTACTTTAAATTAAAATGTATCTACACACAGCTAAGGTGTGTGTACGGGTTTAAGCAAATAGTAAACAAACACTTAGGGTTGTCGCAAATTTCTAAAACAATAAAAGTTTTACTTTTGTGTGAAAATTTTAATAACGACTTATTGACCCTTTGCACATGTCCAAGCACTCAGGTGGTCGGTCTGATTACGCCCCCTTCGGGCTTATAAGGTAATTATGTTACACCTTGTATATGTTTTGTTCTATGGGTGTTACTATGTATTATAAGTATGACGGCAGAATGGTTACTTTTCATCACCAACATCAGACATGGCTAGACTAGACTGCTTTTCTCAGTGGGCGTAATGCGGGTAGGAGTCGGTACAAATAAAAACGCATCAAAACAAATCAAATGAAAATGGCTACTAGCTAAGCAAACAGGAATAGCACTTTGAATATTCTACGACTGTATAACTAGGTAGGTATTCGCAACTACGGAACGCGGACAGTTTCTACGCGACCGCACGGTTCAACCGATGAAGCAAGAATGTGTTGCGCGCCGCCTCCCCACGCAGCGCCCCGTCGTCGCTTGTGACGTAGACTCCGTCGAGCGCCATCTGTGGTGCGCTGGCGTTCCGAATAATCAAATGAGTGACCGTGTTACCAACTTCATTACGACAAGTATGTATTTAGAAAAAAAACTGTATATAAGTTTTTTATCAGCAATGTAGCCCTTCTCTTGTGGTAAAATATGGTTAGTTGTGCACGAGTGTATATACACAGTAACATCCAGACACAGAACAAACATCTAAGCTTGCTACACACAAAATTTTTCTTCTCTGTGAAGATCGAACCCAAGACCCACAGCATGGAAGGCAGAGCTGCCCACTGAGCGATAACGGCTGTCAACGTTTGTGACAGTTTATTATTATTATTTTTAGTTAAATATACATACTAGGTGCATTTTCCACTAAAATAACTCTGGTTCCAATCCCGACTTGCACACACATAAACAACAGCAACACACACACATGCATCGTCAATGTTCATATAACATCACAGTTAATCATTTTAACACTTTGAACCAATCATAATCCAGTTGAAAGCAGAATTGATTTGTTTATCATTTTCGATTTACTTTTTTTTAAATCCCTAATTTTATAGTTACTTAGTTTCATTCTGCAAAAGTCATATTTTCAACACTTCATTCCTTTTACAATTTTTGAATTTCGAATGGCGCCATTTTGTTTTTCTGTTTTAATTTAAAACGTCACTTACGCGTCCGTTTTCACAAATCGATAGATTGATACGTGAATCTCTTTTTTTTTAGTTTTTTTTTTATTTCGTTTATAGGTCAACGAGGTCGCGCGTCACACTGAGACTGAACAGTAGCATTGTCCGACATAAACTTATATGTGAATGGGAAACTGAGTTTGGCGTAGTGTGGATACGACTAACGACTTAGAATTACGCATATAACTACTACTTAGGCCATTACATCTATTAAAGACTAGCTGTGCCCGCGACTTCATCCGTGAAATAGTGTCTTTGGGTAGCATCTTAAATTATTGAGGCACAACTTTCAACCCCCCCCCCCCCCTTTAAACCTTTTTTTCGCATTAAAAAGTAGCCTACGTCCTTTCTCAGGAGGCGACCTACGCCTACACTTAACGACACACTGTAGTGCCTGTGACAATGTTTAGATAGAGTAGGCTTGCCCAGCACCTATCATCCTCTCAGCCTAGTCAGACATATCCACAGGAAAGACAAGGTCAATACGTGCGGAACTGACTACGCCGCGGGTTTCCTCACGATGTTTTCCTTCACCGTTAAGCTCGTGTTAATGCGCATAAAAATTTTCCGTACGAAAAATCCATTGATGCAGTACACGCTGTATAAGAAGAATTTATTTTTTTATAGGCGTCATGGCTCAGTCGGTAGTAGCTCTGCCTTCCGTGCTGTGGGTCGTGGGTTCGATCCCCACCGAGAACAAACATTTGTGTGGCAAACATAGATGTTTGTTCTGTGTCGGGGTGTTTCTATGTATTATAAGTATGTATTTACAAAAAAAAATGTATGTATTCTATCAGCCATCTAGTTCCCATCGTACGTGTCCGTGAATATTTATTTATTTATTTTATTTATTTATGTACAGTCAGTAAAATTAATAAATGAATATGAATTTATATATGAATATCAATATAGCACATTATAGCACTGTCTTATCCATACAATACTAACGCTCAGTTGATTACACCTGATAACTTTGGCACCCGGCCTATTGTCTCTCCAAAAAGGATTTGTTTAACGCAAAAACCTAATATATCCGACCATTGTGGACTTCATGTGAACGCACCTTTATAGGAAGCTGTTCTAAAAATACCTACTAACATTTAGTAACAAAAAAAAACATTTAGTAGTTGATCGAGTGAGCGAAGCGAACGAGATCTTAGTGACAACTTGGACAAAAATGCTTTGTATGTTTGTGTGTTTGTTCGTCGAGATCTTTTGAACCGCTTATCCGATATTCACAGAATTAGATAGTACTCTTAAGTTTTACTGGTTTGTTAAATGAAGTAAATCGGTCAAGGAGTCGTGAAGTTATGAGGGTCCAAAGGGAGAAAAAAAAAAAAAGTCGTACAAAAATATCAAGTTGGGTGTCATATGATAGGGTTTTGTTTAGACATTTCAAAACCGTTTTTATTTTGATTCTAGGTCTAATAGTTTTTGAGTTGTTGTAAAAATTAGAAAATTAGAAAACCCAGTATAACGTGAGCTAACATTTCTTGGAGTTTCAATGATTTTGTAGTTCAAGTAAGACTGGTACTTAGCTAGACGGCGATTTCGATGCGATTTGCAAAGTTTATTGCAACCATTGGTCAACCAAAATTGTTTGGGTTTTATTAACCTCCGACCATCACGAGATCTCAGTTCGGGGCGAACTACTAGTTACTAAGTTTGGACTTCTTTAGCAAAATCTCAAGTAATGTGTCTCGGTTGTCGATTGGCCAGTTCAAAAACGTAGTAAAATAAATAAATATTCTTGGATATATCACACAAAGCCTTCTAGACCCAAACTAAGCAAAGCTTGTACTATGGGAACTAGATTGCTGATAGAATACTTAGTATACATATTTTTTTGTAAATACATACTTATGATACATAGTAACAAACATAGAATGGCAAACATAGATGTCTGTTCCGTGTCTGGGACACGGAACAGACATCTATGTTTGCCACACAGAAATGTTTGTTCTCGGTGGGGATAGACCCACAGCACGAAAAAAAAACGAAGACTTCTTTTAAAAACATATCATATAGTAAATCTGATTATTTAGAAGGAAACAAGCTTGGGACGAACTACCTCCAGCTCATCTATACTAATTTCACCGTCGGGAAGCCATACATTCTAACAGAAAAATAGATTTGTATATATACGCAACCGGATATAAACCCACGAACATATGATTGGAAGGCGGGATTCCTACGACTAGACCACCGGTTGCTCTACCATACCGGCGTAATGCCTTAAGTAATGTGCCCAAGAAAGGACCACAACAGTGATTACTTACCCTATCTAATAGTACGGATGCACCAAGGTCAAACGTGTTAGTTTACAAAGATAACAGCTCTTTTGTGGTAAGATGTGGCCAAGAGTGTGGTTTGTGCATGTGCGGGCCTTATGAATCTTTTAGTGAGTATAGTACTAGATATAGTAGGTGCCAAGTAACACCGCAATACAGGTCATTCACCTACCTTCACCACGATGTCGCAAAATTCAATTTATGAATGGCTAATTCTGTCGCTTTCCATACAAACCTGTCGCTAAGACGGTAATCGCTCGAATCTCGTAGTACTGTTTGTTTACCATACATAAATTGAATTTTGCGACATCGAGGTGAAGGTGGGTGAATGACCGCAATACAGCGGTGTTATTTGGCACCTACTATAGTAATATAATCTGTGCAGCCCCGGATCTTCAATTTTTTTAGGCGGGGCAAAAACTGAAAAATGCCGCCTCCGCGAGTATTTTACACACAGCATTATTTATGTATTTTGATGCAAGGAAGCTAATTTTGTCATTATTTAAGAGCTATCAATTAGTTTTCTTGTAATTTGAGTTTAAAGAATTAAATTGTTTATAACAAAAAATTGGACCACCGTAGAACTTTTTAATTAAAAAATCGGTAGCTAAATAGAAATTTCAAAATCGGTTTTCTCGCATCAAATTACATAAATACTCGTTGGAAAATCTTATCGACCTGATTTTGCATACAGCCTTATGAGAAGCGACGAAAGGACTATAGGTACTTGTAGTTGATAAATGTTTATATAAAGTCAACGATTTATTTTTATAATTTTAACCAATTATTATTGAATATGAAATATGTTACTATTACCATTTATCTAATTTATTGATTATAGTAATTACACCATATTTAAATTTTAATTATATTAACATAATAAGCGTAATCTTAATTTTGCATGCTGGGTTTCTCTGGCAAAGTGTGAGAATCAATAATTTATTTAAAATGTACAACTCTTCACGCCAATAAATCATTCATTCAATCATTCATTCATACTATTATTTAATATGCGGTCAATTCGTTGTCAATTCGTCTTGAGAGTGTGAATTTGGCCGCCCTCTGAACTTGCCGCCCGGGGCATGGCATGGCTTGCCCCAACCTAGGTCCGGGGCTGAATCTGTGGTAGTGTTTTGGTCGATATCCAAACTTTTCTGAATAACGACGACCAATTTGCACTGCTTTTTGTTGTCTTGCAGTTTGTGTGAAAAGTAGTATCCTCGGGGACAAAGCTGTCTTAGTCTCGGGCGACCGTGAATCCCTCTGTCACTACGGATTATAGTCAACACTAGGATTCTCCGTGACTTCGGGATTCAAGAGCCCACTCGACATAAGACGCTTTGTCACCTAGATTAATAATCTACTATTAAACACATATTTTTTTTTAATTTATTTATTCGTTTGAGTCCCCAACATCATATACACCGAATCACAGAAATATTACAATTAGAAAATAAAGGCATGCCAAGTGTTAAAATAATTATAGGAGACAGACAACAAGCTATTAAGACTAGAGCGAGAGCGAGCAGATATTAGATTAATGCGATAATAAAATTATAGGTATAAAAACAGTAAAAATAAAATAGAAAAATTCAAATTCAAAATTCAAATTCTTTATTACAGAAATAACTGAGATGAGACCACTTACAACTAGGTAGGTACAAATACGTAGATTAGAGGGACTTAAAATCAACGTAAACAACATTATGTAGGTGATAAATAGGTAGGTAAGTAGGTACTTATTCCTATTCCTATTCCCGTAATTCTATAAGCATTTTTGTAGGTAGTTGGTACCTGTACGGTTAGGTAGATTTTAATTTTTGTCTAAAGTATTGGTCCTGTTTATATAACGTTGATTGGTCCTGTTTATATAACCTTGATAACATTGATGACAAAGTGGAATTTTTTAATAACACTATCACTGAAATTTACGACATTCATGCACCACTTCGTCCGGTCCGACTGAAGCGTGACCCTGCACCTTGGCTGTCGGATGAAATCCGTCAATACATGGCGAAAAGAGATTCCTTGTATCGTAAGAATAGGAAGAATCCATGCGCTGAAAATCTCTCTCTCTATAGGAAAGCTCGCAACAAGTGCAATCAAATGATTCGCAATGCTAAAAAGCGTTACATTTTTGGCAGAATTTCTAATGGTACTCCAAACAACATGTGGAAGCTGTTGCACAGTCTTGGTTTTGGCCGTAGCAAGGCTTCTCCGGTTTCTTCGGTGGATGTTAATGCACTCAATAAGCACTTTGCAACAGTGTCACATCTTGTTGATGGTGTTGTGAGGGAGAAAACTGTTGCAGCATTGGGTAGGTTACCACAGCATACTTTTACGTCCTTCTCGTTCTGTACTGTTGGTGAGGACGAAATTCTTAAAATAGTTACCAGCATAACTAGTAAAGCGGTAGGTCAAGATGGCCTAGGTCGTGACTTATTTATTCCCATTCTTAACCTAATACTTTCCCAAATCTCACACATCATTAATTTCTCTCTCATGTCTGGTTGCTTTCCTTCCCTATGGAAGAAAGCTAACGTAGTTCCTGTTCCTAAAAAAACCGTAACGTCTGAACTTAAAGATTTTCGTCCTATTTCTATCCTCCCATTCCTTTCTAAGGTTCTAGAACGAGTTGTGCATCGTCAGCTCTCTCAATTTCTTCAGTCGCATTCCCTTCTTAACTCCTTCCAATCAGGTTTCCGCTCGGCTCATAGTACTAGTACAGCACTCATTAAAATCACAGATGACATCAGATTCGCTATGGACGATAAACAGCTCACTCTCCTTACTCTTCTCGATTTCAGCAATGCTTTTAACTGTGTCGATCATTCAATTATTTTAGCTATCCTTCGTTCCTTAAACATCTCTCTGTCTGTTTGTGACTGGTTTCGATCTTATCTCTGTGGACGCCAGCAGCGTGTTCAAATTGACGGCACCCACTCTGATTGGTGTGACGTCGTCGCCGGCGTTCCACAAGGTGGGGTCCTCTCTCCGCTTCTTTTCTCAATTTTTATCAATACCCTGGTCTCGGGACTTCGCTTTTCTTCATTTCACTTATATGCTGATGATGTGCAACTTTATCTTTCCTTTTCTCCCAACAACATCGCAAATGCTGTTGAACTTCTTACCGAGGATCTCCGTGCTGTCTCTGCTTGGTCACAAAATTTTGGTCTTCAAATTAACACCAGCAAGACCCAAGTGATGATCGCAGGAAACAGGGCTTTTCTTTCGAGGATAGACCGTAACTCTCTCACTTCCGTTAAATATAACGACATACCCTTGGTCTATTGCTCGGAGGTTAAAGACCTGGGTCTCATCATCTCAGAAAACTTGAGCTGGGATAACCATATCACGGAAGTCAGTAGGAAAATCTTTGCGTCCATGCATGCCTTGAAACGTATGCAGAACTTCCTTCCTTTCACAGCCAAAGTAACCCTCGTCAACTCACTGCTGCTTCCAATTATAGACTACGCCGATGTTTGTTATTCCGACGCCACGGAAGATCAGCTTAGTAAACTGGAGCGCTTATTGAATGTCTGTATTAGGTATGTCTTCGGACTGCGTAAGTATGACCATATCTCCTTCTATCGCTCCCAGCTGAAGTGGCTTAAAATCCGTTTTCGCCGTGATACTCATATTCTCTGTCTTCTTTTCAATACTCTTCACAACCCTATGTCCCCAAACTATCTCAAAGAAAATTTCTTGCCTCTCTCTTGCTCTGACCGTCCCTCACGGTCCTCTCAACATCTGTACCTAAAAACTCCTGTTCATAAAACTTCCTTCTACACTAACTCCTTTACTGTCAGTGCGATACGCCTGTGGAATTCCCTTCCAGTGGACATCCGTGAATCTGCATCTTTGGGTATTTTTAAATCCAAATTATATCACCACTTTCTGTCAATTCAGATCTCTCAACAAAATTGAGCATTATATGTATATAATTTTATATAGTAGGTATATATGTATTCTTTTTTGGGTTAGGCATGTATGTTATGTATGTGTATTAGTATATTTTTGTAGGTTATTGTACTCGTAGTTATAAAGGCGTTGTTGTTTCTTTTTAAAATTTTACCTTAGAAGCACTACCATCATCTCCGCACTACACCCAGGTTAGTTGGTAGATAATGCTAAATAGCATTAAACTCGCCTCTGTACGATTTTTTAAAAGTGCAATAAAGAATTTTCTAATCTAATCTAATCTAATCTAAAGTAAAATGTAGCAAATTAGTTAGTGGCCGAATCAGATTTGCAATACACTCCGAACTAGTTATTAAAACTGTATCTCGGAGGGTAGTACTCGTCCTCCTCGCGCACGGTCAGTTAAGAAATAAGTACAGTTACAATTTTAAAACAGAATAAAATTTATTAATCACACAAACAAAATAAAATTATTAAGTACATTGTGTGCAAGAACTTTAGAACCATTAGAGTCCACCATAGACATGTAGCAATAATGTCGGCCGAAACCAACCACCAAGATATCATCATCATCATCATCGTTTTTGAACTGTACCACAGAACCCTAATAAAACAATTTAAATAAGACAACGAAACACAACGGAAAATTGCAATTTGCTAAATTATCCGGAAGAGATTTAGTTTCAAGTATTTTAGGAATTAAACTTAAAGATGGCTCTGTACGTAATCATGACATAATGACAACTTTTTACTTTTTATATGCCAGGAAGATTATAATATACCTGTGACTAGCTGTTGCCCGCGACTTCGTTCGCGTCCCGTTGATTTTCCGGGATAAAAAGTAACCTATGTGTCACGGACAATATATATTTCAAGTTTCATCCAAATCGGATCAATAGTTTTGGCGTGACTGCCAAACATCCAAACCTCTAAACTTTTGCATTTATAATATTGAATTAGGATATGAATTGTATAATTTTCTGTTTTGCAAGAGCAACCACAAACGGTAGCTATATACGCGTACTAGTCGTCGCCCGCGGCGTTGCTCGCGTTCTAGACCCTTTAGAGTGTGACTTTTCAAAATTCCTTTCTTAGGTGCGCCCCTACACTATATAAGGATACTACCCTCCAAAATTCATACCTCTAGGACTTGTAGTTTAGGCTGTGCGTTGATTGTCAGTCAGCTTCAAAAGAGTTTTATATATTTAGATAAACGTAAAGATGAGTAGGTACCTACTTAGATGAATCAGATCTAATTTGAATTTTATGATGTAATAATTAAGTTGTCTATTGTTTAAAAGAACCTTGATTTTGGTATCCCATCCTGAGGGCCTAGTACGAGTTTTTAGTACATAGTGTGGCTGTGAAACGTCTGATGCCCAGCACACCAGTGGGCGCTGATTTGTATGGAGACACGGAGCGAATTCTTCGAGAAGCTCGACATGCGAGTACGGGCTTGGTGTAGACCAAGCTTCTCAAAGAATCCGCTCAGTGTCTCCATACCAATCAGCGCACACTGGTGTGCTGCGGGCCTAAGATGCGCACCGCGAGATATTTGTCATGTCGTTCGTCAAAATGCAAGCATCTTGTACCAGTTTAAGAACTATTGCATTATCTGTGGTAATGTTGTCGAGAAACCGCGCCTTTGAATTTTCAACTTTTGACATTTCTGCATGACTATTATCTCGTCCTCAGAGAGGTACGACGACTAACAAGTGTCAAAAGTGTACATTATGGCGCGTTTTGTCGACACCATTAGGTACCACAGGTAATGCAATAGTTCCTAAACTGGTGCAAAATGCTTACATTTTGACAGAACGACATGACAAACATCTCGCGGTGCGCATCTTAGGCCCGCAGGACGTCAGACGTTTCACACCAGATTTACACACCAAAACTCGTACTAGACCCTCTGTTATTAAACGGTTAACGTATACATTTTGGGAAAACGGTAGTGTACAACCGTTTTTAGGAATATTCAAAGGATAATAAATCTTCGAAATAATACACAATAGCGAAGGTTTGTGATATAACATGGATACGCAAGTTACAAAATAACAATAAGTTTCGTAAGATGCTGATTTGAGATCACTATCTTGTGTAATGTACATTGTGGTTCAAGTAAGGGACTTATAATACGCAGACATAGATAAACGTCAATGTTCTTCTTCTTTTGTATATGGTCTCAGTGGTCATTTCGAAAGAAAATGTTGCCAGTGTTAAGCGAGATATTTGAAATAATATAAGTCGAGTCATTCGTCAAGTCGGCGGTCGTTTGTTTGAAAGGGAAAATGGTGGATATTCTCTGCAAAACTTGAAAACGAATTTTAACATTCAGGGAAACCACTTTGCACATATTCCAATGGCTCACACTTTATGTTACGACCTAAGTACTATTGGTTAAAACTTCACCAAATTAAACAACAATACTCAAGAAAAACTATTAAAATAAAAGTGCTAATATTAAAAAAAAAATCTTTTTTGATTTTTGTATTTTCATCAAAAATACATTGGTACACGACCGGATTTGAACCCACGACCGTAGGATCGGAAGGCAGGGTTTTTTTACTACCAGACCACCGGTACTCGTAGCTTATAATCATGCAAATAAAAATATTCCTGTCAAAAAATCCATAGGTTTTGTAATAACTTGTACCATACGTACAACGCGAATTAAGTGGTAGGTAGTAGGTCCAACTAAATTGCTGAGATCTTCCATTATGAGAAAAACTATGGGATGATAAGTGATGACCTTCGGAGATCGTGACCTTCTAGTGATACTCATATCATCACAAAAACGCTAGGTAACCAAGCCCTGTTTGTGCCTTCGTAGCTCTAAAAGTAGTTATCCGGTTCGATGCAGTTTTTAACCAACTTCAAAAAAGAAGGAGGTTCTCAATTCGGTTGATTTTGAAGTGAAAACTTCTTTAGCGTCGTTGTTTGGAATTCGATGAAACGAAAATGGTAACAGATTACAGATGAGTTACTAGTTACTATTACAGTTACATTTTGCGAAAACAAAAGAGCGCAAACAAAAAGAGACAGCCGTAATTTCAACCATCGCAGCAGAGCTACTGTTGGCCAAACCGTGATACCTACGTTGTAATTTCACATAATTACATTATATCTTCAAAAATGTTGAAATGTGCGAGCGAGAGGGTTGCCTGTCTTTTAAATACGCCTTAAAGGGAACATTAAATTGTTAACGACACAGTTTATTACTACAGTAGCTATCATCGTTCTTAGATTCTTAGATTCTTTATAGCACACAGAAAAATATGAACAAACAAGTTAAAACTAAAGATATGTACAAAGGTGAGCTTAACCCTAATAAGAGTTTTCTTCCAGCAAACCTTTAAGGCATAGGAGAGGATTAAAATAAAGAGGTAGTATTGTGTACTATGAAACTATTAGGATTACCTATTATCAATGTAAGATTAAACCTACAAACGAATATAAACTACATAAACATTACATATAAATATATGTACCATACTAAAGTATACCT
This sequence comes from Eulithis testata, assembly GCA_947507515.1. Taxonomy (NCBI): domain Eukaryota; kingdom Metazoa; phylum Arthropoda; class Insecta; order Lepidoptera; family Geometridae; genus Eulithis; species Eulithis testata. The sequence continues at coordinate 3,582,161 of OX382221.1, forward strand.
ATACTAATCTGACATATATATATATATATATATATACCTACCTATATATAAATATATACTATCGTTCTTAATTTCTGTTATTGTTTTCATTGTATTTTGTTCCAAATAAACTATTTTTTGATTTTAATAAATTAATTAAACCGCTGCTGTCCCGTGACCAAATATTATTCACTAGAAATGATATAATCTCAACACCGGCGGTCAAAAAGCTGTGTCATTTTATACCATCATGATAAACTCGATAAGCATTTGACACTATACAAATGGTCTGCTGGCCTTCCGATTTCGGCTGCAGGGTCAGATTGTAGATCACATGCGTGTTAAATCGCCTTTTAATGAGGTTTTGGTCTATTTTATACACATGGATTGTTATTTAATTAAGTACTCTGGGGGAATAGCACAGATTCAAACAAATTATTTTTATTTCAAAAATGATGTATACGCATAATCAAAAAACAAGTGCGTTGGTCAAAAAAGTACCAGGCGATCAGAAATCACAAGTTACTTACCCATATGATTAGTTCCAGGATTCTTATAGCCAGGGCGTTCGTAATCTCCGATAATGACAGGTCGTGACGTCACAACCTCCCCTCCAGGCCGCGCTAGGTACGTAGGTACGTTCGCCGGTTTGTCTATTTCGTATTCGTATACTGGCTTCACGGGGTTGGAATTTTGAGAGTTATACCCTGTGAAAAGATTTACGTAAAGATCAGGCTCAGTTTTGGAAAAATACTCTATTTGTGATGACGTCACATCCAATATGAATATACACCTAAGGCCCTGTGCACATTAGATATTTTTCTTTTTTCTTGTCTTAAATGTCTTATTAAGACATTCATGGCCGAATACTGAAACGTGACTCAGATTTAAAAACCATTTAAAAATGCTCTGCCTCTGTTTGAAATTACTCATTTGTTAGAGATGGCAATAATTTAAGCATAAACTTGTGTAGTCCTAGTGTGGGGTAAAAATTAAAAAACTATTTCTACCTACGAGTACTCGTACCTGTATCATCTGGCTTTTCATTCCCATATCCGGGTTTCTCAGGTTTTGAATATCCCGGATCAGGTCTGTCATCGTCTCCATACCCAGGTTTCGGAGTATCAGGTCTCTGACTTCCGTATCCAGGTTTTGGAGTATCATAATCAGGTCTCTGACTTCCGTATCCAGGTTTCGAAGTATCATAATCAGGTTTTTGACTTCCGTATCCAGGTTTTGGTGTATCATAATCCGGTCTTTGACTTCCATATCCAGGCTTAGGACTGTCATAATCTGGTTTTTGATTTCCGTAACCCGGTTTAGGGTTGTCATAATCAGGTTTTTGACTTCCGTATCCGGGGTTCGGGGTATCGTAATCAGGTTTTGAATTTCCATATCCAGGTTTAGGACTGTCGTAATCAGGTCTTTGGCTTCCATATCCGGGTTTAGGACTGTCATAGTCAGGTTTCGTGCTCCCGTACCCAGGTTTCGGATTATCATAAGGTTTTTCATCCCCATAACTGGGTTTATGAGTTTCATAATCGAATACTGGTCGGTTTCCATAACCACTGCCACTTTGACTTCCATAACCACCGTAGTTACCATTAGAACCTTGGTTGCTTCCGTAAGAGGCTTGGTTGCTTCCGTAAGAACCTTGGTTACTGTTGTAAGAGCCTTTGTTTCCACCATAATAACCCCCATGGCTTTGAGAACTGCCATAACTCGCCTGGCTTCCGTAGGATTGAGAGCCATAGTCCTGGAAACCGTAAGATCCATGTGCACTACCATAAGACCCTTGCGAACTACCGTAATTACCCTGAGTTCCTTTATTACTTTGATATCCATGGTCACCTTGATAATCTTGGCTAGATCCGTAAGAACCTTGGTTACCACCGTAAGAACCATGGTTTCCATAATCACCTTTATCGTCATTGTAAGAAGGATTGTTATAGCTTGGTTTTTGAGGTTTCTGATAGCCTGTATCTTCGGTATCTTGGTTGTAAGGATTACTTTCACCATAAGAACCGTAGGATTGACTTTGACTGTGGCTAGAGCCGTATGATTGTTGGTTACTGTTGTAAGAGTTTTGGTTGCCATTGTAAGAATTCTGGTTGCCCCCATAAGAATTCTGGTTGCCTCCGTAACTGCTTTGTGGTTTGAATCTATCGTTAGGTCGTTGGTAACCATCTTGATTTCCCGGGCGTTTGTTATCAAAACCATAGCCTTGATCATTTAGACTTATATAGTCACTTTGCCCATAGCTTTGATTTGATCCTTTATTTGGTTTTTTAGTAGGTTTCCCCCCATATCCAGGTCTTTCGTCATCTTGAGACGGTTTCTGTGGTTTTGGCCTATTATAATCATGGCTAATTTCGGTTATAGAGCCAGTGTAGGACCCACTGCTTTGCGAATAAGAGTTTTGGCTAGAATAAGTCCCGTAACCTAAAAACCCGTGATCATAATCATGTGGCACCGGCCTGTCTTTAATAGGAACGTAAGGTCTAGGCGGGTCGTATATTTCTACATACACAGAATTGTCATTTTGACTTTGACCATAATTACTAGCGTATTGACTGTTATAACTGTATGTGGGTTTATGAGGTGGTCCTATAGGCCCATATTGATCATTTAAAGGGTCAACCGGCCCGTATTCTGGTCTAGGTTTTCTATTAGGTCGTATTATGTAACTGAAGTCAGGTTTTTCGGGTTTATACGGTACAACCGGATACCCGGGTTTTGGTTTTCCATAGTTATCGAAATTGAGAACATCGTTGGAGTCTGGTTTAGGTTTTTGTGGGTCATTTTGAGGCCTATATGGATCTTGAGGTCGTTCAGGTTTGTACGGGTCTTGAAATCCTGGCCTATGAGGGTCGTTAGGCCTGTAAGGGTTGTTAGGCCTGTAAGATTCATTTGGCCTTCCAGGTCGGTACTGATCTGGCCTGTCAGGTCTGTATGGTCCTTGAGGCCTCTCAGGTCGGTATGGGTCACTTGGCCTGTACGGATCTGGTCTCGGCCTGTCTGGGTATGATATATCCTGAGGTTTATGGTCGCCATAGCTAGGTCCCACGTCGAGATTCGGTGTTTGGGATATGTCGTCGGGTCTGTATGGAGATTGAGGCTTACTGCCTAAGTTATAAGGGTCTATATCGCTTGATACTAAATAGTCGCCAGTGAGAGGCCGGTCATCGACATCTGGGCGGAACACTGGTCTGTGGATTGGTCTTTCATTGCTAAAACAAAATAAATAATATATGTAGTAGTTAGGTACTTATTTTTCATGAATGTTTATGGAAGCGCTCGTGGCTAGGCTTGCTTAGTCAATCTTCACCGATTATCTACGTTAAGCGACGTTCTGCGCGGTCACTATTTGGATGGGTGACCGTTAGCGGCATTGTCATTAGCGCTTCCGTGCTTGGGGGGCCACGTTAAGCTGTCTCGGCTCTAGCATTAAGTCACGACGGAGGCCTTAAGGCGGCCTAAAAACTCCGTCACCAGAGTTGGCCACTAACTCATACGAGCTTGCTTGCTTTTACCTTCTCTATTACTATTTTATTATTGTACATCCGAAACGGATAAACTGTTGGTTCAATTTTAAGTCCTTTATGTACACAGTTACACAATAAACATATAATCCTTATCTTTATCTTTGTCTTTATCTTTATCTTTATCTTTATCTTTATCTTTATCTTTACCTGTTAGGACCATCTTCAGGGTCGTCCAATAACTGGATTGGCGTAGGTGGTAATTGTTCACATTGAAATCGACGTACATACACGTCGTAGTCAGGATGGCGTGTTAGAAGACTCTTTTCTTTGACCTCTTTTTCTGAATGTGTGCTGAGATCGCATGTGGCATTGCCTTTAGCGCCAACACTGGAAATATTGTTTTTATAGTTTTTTGAAGTAATAGAGTACGCCTTACGTACGACCCATGAGATCAGTTTTTGCGTGAAATTTTTTTAGTGATCTAAGTGAAAAATTTAATTAAACATTTGTGTGACGGCATAGCTAAATCACGGAGGGGTTAAAAAAAAATTATTTTCTACTTTCAAAGTGGAAACCGACAACATAAGAACGGGTGACTGTTAAGAGATTTGACAATGCTGCTCGTAAAATATAACTGTACATCTAACGCCATCTACATTCTAAACATTTAATCAAAGTTGCGAGTTCTAAAATATTACAACAGATGGCGCTATAATAATATTTTGCTACGTGCTAAAATGCTGCTTTCATAAAAGCACAAAAACTAGGCAGGTAGTGCATAATGTCGTTTTTTAAGGCATTTAGTGACATTCTTTTATAAGTACATACCTAGTATCTATATAATACTAAAATTATAAAATCTGGATGGATTACAATAAAAAAACTAAATATGTTTATAGGAACTTCTTTTTTGCCGGTTGATTGATTTCTTTTATAGACGCGTTCACTAGATGGCGTTACAAATGTTTTTTATCAACAAAACCACTCACCCGTAGTCATAAGCCTGGCATTGTTTGTCTTGCTTGCATATCTGCTCACACTCTCTCGTAGTTAGTTCTGACACGTTGCGATAGATGGCGCTGTTCGGAAGTTGCTCTCCGATGGATATTCTCTCAAAGCAATCTGGAATTTTCAGAATACCATAAATTTACTAAGGTAGGTAATGCAGCCCCATGGCTCTTTTAATGATAAAACGTAGGTAAGCATAAGTCAGAAGAAATAGTTGCCTACCTAAAGGATTGGCCAAAATAGTCCAACAAGATGATTGGGCCTTTGTCTGGCCAAGAATACTCTACAGACCCAATTTTATTGTGCATGTGGCTTTCTTTCTGCTGGTAGGTACCATTTACCATTTCTGCCAACTCAATCAGCAAAGCAGACCAAAGACTATAAGCAGAAACAATTTTGTAGTCTAAACCGTCCTCAGACATTATTCATCATCAAGCGAGTATGAGATTTTTTTTAAAAAGGCATTATTATGTTATTTTTATGGCACAAAATAAACGTTTTCTATTTGATTCTATGTTGGTGTTACACCGTATTCAAATCATGGCACATCTTTTCAGAAAGGTGCCTTCAATATAAGCAGTCTGACCACCAAAGCGGAAAAATCACCCAATCGAGTCGCTGGAGCGAAGCGGTGATGTGATTATGTTTGTACCTGTACTGTGATTAGATGTGGGCATTTGTTTTATTTTATTACATTGTTTATGACTGTACAAAACCCTTTTTTTAGAATTTACATAACCATTGTAAAACGATGGATGTTATGTAAGTCTTGAAAATATGAAATCATTGACCGAAAATAGACACAAGTGGCGTTCGAGGATACGTCTTATGCAGCAGTGGGCCACTACAAGCTGTCTGTGATGATGATGATGATGATGATGAGGCAAGTTTTGAAATAAAACGTGACATTTGCTATTTTTTAAATTAATTACCTACTTCAAAATGCTAAGTGCTAATTTTTTAATCAATTACTTAAATATGATAAATGCACTTTAAAAACGATATTTAAAAAAAAAATACACTTTTTTATCCCTTTAGGTACTTAAATAATAAATAAATAAATATTCACGGACATTTAACACAACGCCTTCTAGTCCCAAACTAAGCAAAGCTTGTACTATGGGTACTAGATGGCTGATAGAATACATATATAATTTTTTTTTTTTGTAAATACATACTTATAATACATATTAACACCCAGACACAGAACAAACATCTATGTTTGCCACACAATAAGGCAGTTTCAAATATTTTCCATTCTATAAAAGGTACTATATATAAATAAATAAATAAATATAACATATATAACATATATATAAATAAATAAATAAATATAACATATATATAAGTTTTTATATACAAAATACGTTATTTACATAGTAATTTATTCAAAACATAATTTAATTATAGCAATCAGTTCCAGACGTAGGATAATTTTGTAATTCAACTGTAATTAATTGCACAACATCCGATGTCAAAACCAAAATTACGATACCTACTTGAAACAACTATACTCGTCCTCCACAAAATTTTAAGTTGGCAATGTACAGAATAAATTTATTTTGACATAAACACGATAATCAACCTTGGAAACACGGTATTTGTCAAAATGGAATGACTAATGATTCCCACTGTTTTTTTTTGTTTTTTTTCTGCAAAAAAATGCAATGTAACAAACTTTTACAATTACAACTTTTAAAAAAATAAATAGGACCCGCAAAAGCAAAATGGTAGGTAATGGAAATCAAACACTGGCATTTTTACAATACTAACTTATAAGTAAATAAATTACTCACCTATTATAAGTTAGGTAGGTATGTAAACACGTGTAATTTGAAAGAATAGTACCTTAAAAATTATAAGGAATTGTGAGATTCGAACCCACGACCATTCCCTTGCTAGAAGTACCTATACGTTTGGCTGTTACAGCGCGCTGCCACACTACCATCGTTTCCAAAAGTCATCAATTTTATAAAAATAAATTTAGATAGGTACCTACATATAGGCAAGTGAGTACCTACTTATTACATGCAAATGAAAATAAATAAAATGAAATAAACTAACCTTCTACAGAAGTCCCAAGTTGCGAATCAATCGTCAGAGTCTGCACGCCACCGATAAGCAGAACCGGGCACAAAACTAGTAAATGCAGCATTTTAGCCACCAATCGCATCACTTCAAAATTTGAACCCCCATCCACGCGAAAAAAAATAAAACTCCCGCGAAAAATGAACGTTCGATTTTCAATTCAAACACCGTAATCGGAACGCATGTTCATATCTCGCTCGCTTCTTTTGTTTTTTTTTAGGCAGCAAAGAGGTTTTTGTTTTTATTCTGCCCGATCTTTTTTTGTAACAAAAGAGGTTGAAGACGTGCACACATTAGAATCCGCAAATAATTTGTGGTGTAAATCTTGGGTGTGCCAGCTACACGGTCGGATGGCTCGTTTCCTTTGCATGTGAACCTTTAAGTTGGCTAATCTGTACCATCGCCGGTTACTTATGTTGACGAGAAGCTTTTAATTCTCAAAAATCTGGTAATGTTAATGTTTTACCTAGTTAGGCGGGACTCTTTTTGCCCCACACAACGTATACAAATGCATCCTATTGTAGATATAATATCCTATTATACTTTTATGTAAATAGATTATTACGTCACACTAATTTTGTGATTGTTAGACCCCTACCACTCCTTGGACCTTACTCACTATGACCAATACAAGCGCGTTACGCAGCACGACAAGACAGCGGCGTGAAATCGCCCTATGCCTATGCCGTATTTCCTATGCCATAAATGTCATTCCTTACGGTGACGTCATACGGTTACGGCAAGGAATCTCCTAAGTCATACAGAATAATGCCCCTTGTCACACAATGTCACACTTTGTCGACCCCTTCCGCATAACGTGTGACGTAATTTAGGGATGACCTAGGGGTCATCTCTAAATTAGGATGACCCCCTAATATGGGTTAGGATTATGACCCATAGTACATGCTTTGCTTAGTTTGGGGCTAGAGGGCGTTGTTTAAATGTCCATGAATATTTATTTATATACCTAGGTACAGGTCCAGGTGCCCAACGAACTCATAACTTCTAGTGCGTGGTATTTTTTGTCGAACTTACTAATAGATGTTTTATCTTAATAATTATACCTTGTTAGGGTTCAACTAACAATGCCCGCGTACGATCACCCTTTGTTTTTTTTTGTGGTGTTAGAAACAAATAATATTAGTAGAAGCAATGTAATGTCTTAGATAGTACGTCTTCAGTGGACGTATTTTTTTTATGAGGTCTAAGTTTTTGGGCGTGGTCTTATTACTAATATACCTACCCTATAACCCAGAGATTAAGGCCCTTCGCGCACTAGGCAGCCTGGCTGCGGCAGCCAGGCTGCGGCAGCCAGAGCGTGTGTATGCGAATGTATGTGGCTGCCGTCAGTCTCCGCGCACTAGGCAGCCACGAATTCCCATATGTTTTACTGGCTGACGCAGCCTGGCTGCGCAACCAGGCTGCCTAGTGCGCGAAGGGCCTAATAAGCCAGCATTCGTAGGTATTTCACTTAAAAATCGCTTCCAAAAATCGATCAAATCAAAAATAGTTTATTAGGTACAATAAAATAAGTGGTTGGATTGTGTGAAAGAAGATATGAATGTGAGAGGAGTAGATTCAGAATTGACGAACGATAGAAGTGAGTGGAGGGGGAAAACATGTTGTGCCGACCCCACCTAGCGTGGGATAAGGGCAGGGAAATGATGAAAATAAGTAGGTAGATCTAAATTTTACAATTCATTAACTGAAACTATAGCTTATCCTTTTAACAAGCTATGCCTCAAGTTATGAAAAAACTATGTAGTAGTACCTAGTAACCATGCATTTGCATGACAAACATAAACTATGAATGAATACTCTGTAATACGAGTCGATCCTTAAACACAACTGCTCCAAAAGTTGTTAAGTTTTTATATCATTAATTAGCATAGTTTTATAAGTAGGTATTATGAGCGATTTTAAGAAAATTTGGTAACGCATTAAATATTAATAACTAGCCGTCGCCCGCGGCGTTGCTCGCGTTCTAGCTTTTAGAGTGTGACTTTTCAAAATTCCTTTCTTAGTGCACCCCTACACTATAAAAGAATACTACCCTCCAAATTGCATACCTCTAGGACTTATAGTTTAGGCTGTGCGTTGATTGTCAGTTAGCTTCAAAAGAGTTTTATATAATATTTAGATAATATACCTATGTGTATATAAGATTACTAGAAACAATACAAATCTTACTAAAATAATAAAATTAATATTATAAAAGTCATAGTTTAGATGTTTGTGACTCAATCTGAAACTGCTGGTCCGATTTTGATGAAACTTGAAATATATACAGTAACCTGGATTAACACATATGCTACTTTTTATCACGGAAAATCAACGGGATCGAACGGAACGCGGACGAAGTCGCTGGTGAAAGCTAGTAAGGTGCATTGGGGTAATTGCGAAAATGGGTATATTCCGAAAATCCATAAAATCTAGTAACATAATGCGATATTTTCCTGTTGGCACGAGGATTTATAGGACTGTCACGGCTATGCCAATCAAGATGGCGTCTAGAACAATGTTGCCAACAGGAAAATATCGCATTATGTTACTAGATTTTATGGATTTTCGGAATATACCCATTTTCGCAATTACCCCAATGCACCTTAATAAACTCATGAGCACAATAACAATAGTGAGTCGCAAAGAGATCTACTAGCTATCTATAAACCTCGGTCTGCCTTCATATTGCTATACCCTAAGCAGGGTCTATGACACATACCTATTTACATCCACCACCAATGTAAAATTAACCTAAACCATGTGAAAGCAATAAATATATTGAATATTGAAAAAAAAAAAACACTTTAAAAATGAAACAAGGAAATCCACAGATGTACTTTTTCAAAAATCTGAATTGTTTCAAAACTTTCTTTAGAAATCTGAATGTCTAGACTTTTAAGTAAAGTTTCCCACACATTTTTGTAAGGATCATAAAATAATTTAAAATGTTTGACTGTGAGATAAGTAGAAATTGAGCAGGTCGATGAACTAAGACTGAACGCACACTGGCCACAGTGGCCACCAATCACGGCCACCTGTGGCCTGTGACAGCCACTTTTTGGTTTCATCTGGGACCTGGAAAACTTAATTATACCGGCTTCATTTTCAACCGAAATATCACGTGGAATACTCAAAAGTCATTCCAATTTGAGCACCACTTAAAATTGCTCTGCCTCTGTTTGACTTTACTCATTTGTAAGAGATGGCAATAATTTAAGCGGGACTTAAATTGAGTGGGGTTTTAGTGGCCATTAGTCTCATTAGGTTAAGTTAGTGAGTCGCTAAGAGAGAAAGGGAATGTATTTTTTTTTAATTTTTATTTCTCTCTATCGTAACCGAGCTTTTATCGACAGTGATTCACTCCGCCTTTTAAAATAATCCCTATCTTTTATTGACTATATTGAATATAGGTGTATTTTATCGACAAATAATTTTCAGTAAAAAGTATCGATATCGATTAAAATTACATTTAGTCGATATCGATACTTTTAAAAAGTCGATACTTTTACTTTTCATTTAATCGATATCGATACTTTTATGTCTCATCCCATCCCTACGCTTACTCATAAACCCCAGATCAGAGATTACTTATAAACTGTGTTTTAACGCGAAAACAAGCACAAACTGATAACTAATCTGTGGCACAAAGTGAATAAAAACTTGTTAGGGGTCAATAACCTCAATTTTAATTGTTTCGCAGTTTCTTTGTGAATGCGTTATAAATAATTATATGCAGGAAACTGACACTTATAAATAGGGATGGGGTAGTATCGTTAATAAATAAATAAGTAAAAAAATATTCTTGGACATATCACACAACGCTCTCTAGTTCCAAACTAAGCAGAGCTTGTACTATGGGAACTAAATATAATACTTATTATTCTACTTTTATCCGATATTTCAAATCAATAGTGGTACTAGAATTACCCACCTGATATTGAACTTAACCTTTGCCTATAACAATTGCATTAGTTAACAGAACACGTCCACAGACGTACCCTGTGGAATTGCACCTTCACGAACATGTTTTTTTTTAATCAATAATAAAACAAAACATAACTTACATCATTTATTCAATAACTTCATTTATGCCTCTCTTTCTTGTATGTACCATTTTCTAGTTCTTGTATGTACCCTTTTCTATTTCTTGTATGTACCCTTTTCTCTTTGCATGCACCCCTTTCTCCTTGTGTGTACTCTTTACTCCTTCTTGAATGTACCCTTTTCTTCTTGTATGTACTCTTTTCTCGTTCTAGTATGTGCCCTTTTCTCGTTATCCTTGCATGTACCCTATCTCGTTCTTGTATGTACCCTTTCCTCCTTGTATGCACCTTTTTCTCGTTCTTGTCGTTACCCTTTTTTCTGTTTCTTGTTTTTACCCTTTTCCCTCTTCCGCTGGTTAAGGGGGTTTCTTGGATCGTAGATGTCGAACCAATCGTCGCCTTTAGTTGATGCGTCTTTCGCTAATACAGGGCGTTTGTCGTCAAACCTTAACTTATGGCCCAACCTGTTATAATGAAGATAAAGTTATGTAAGAAATATGTATAGAATACATATAAAAGTACTTACTACGTAATCCTATTTAATATTATAAAGTTAAACGCAAAAGTTTGTGAGGATGTATGTATGTATGTTTGTTCCTCTTTCACGCAAAAACTACAGATCCCATTTGGATGAAACTCAGAATAAATATTGCCCGTGTCCTGGATTAACACATAGGCTAGTTTTTATCCCGGAAAATCAACGGGATCCAAAGTCGCGGGCGGAAGCTAGTAATTTATAAGTTTATAAACTTGATAAGACAAATTCAATTTGATATACCTTCATCAGCAAATGACGATGATGATGGCAGTTTATTGGGACTATTCTATTGATCGTAAACACCACAAAGAGTTACAGTTATGCAAAATACGCAATATCGTATTCGTGAATGTGTTTTTTCCAGTTATTCTTATTTAACTTCCAAACTACTGAACCGATTTTGATACAATTTTTATGGGATCAATCGAAAAGTATACCCTTTCAGATAAAAAAAGAATTTTTGTAATCGGTACATAAATGACGGAGTCATGACGTAACAAACATAAAAACAACCGAATTTCTTTTTTTGAAGTCGTTTATAAAGAAGTTTTACTTTTATGAATGAATGAATGAATGAGTGAACGTTTTTTTACTTGCCAATCGACAACAGAGACATAACGTACCAATTATCACTGTTCAAATCATCATCCTCATTTCCAGTTTCCTCTTTCTCTTTACTGCTCTCTTTTTCTTTACTCCCCTCTTCCTCTGTATCTTCTGTACTCTCTTTTATACCCTTTAGTTTACTCTTGAACTTTGCTAGCAGTTGGAGAGTGAAATTTTCCCTGTAACAGAAAATCATTTTTTTAAATCCTACTAATATTATAAACGCGAAAGTTTGTAAGAATATATGAATATGGATGTACGGATGTTTGTTACTCTTTCACGTAAAAACTACTGATCCGATTTGGATGAAACTTGGAATATATATTGTCCGTGACCTGGATTAACACATAGGCTACTTTTTATCCCGGAAAATCAACGGGATCCAACGGGACGCGAACGAAGTCGCGGGCTAATAAGTAACAAGCAAGTTCGTATGAGTGGCCAACTCTGGTGACGGAACGTGCCCTCCAAAGCCATGTAAATATTAGGAATCTTAAGAAATGTAACAACTTGTAAACTGAATCACCCTGTTAAGGGTTAACATACTATAGTAGGTGCCAAATAACACCGCAATACAGGTCATTCACCCACCTTCACCACGATGTTGCAAAATTCAATTTATGTATGGTAAACAAACAGTACTAACGAGATTCCGAACGATACCGTCTTAGCGACAGGTTTGCATGGAAAGCGACAGAATTAGCCATTCATAAATTGAATTTCGCGACATCGTGGTGAAGGTGGGTGAATGACCTGTATTGCAGTGTTATTTGGCATCTACTATAGTTGCGGAACACCCTGTATTAATCAAAATAGCAGTAAATACATTATTAAGATGATTATATCCTTATACAGCTAATTATCACCGTTAGATATTCACACGGTTTTAAGATTAATTGTATTCTTAATTTCACTTAGAAACTGTAAATAATGATCTCAATGAGAAGATCCGGGTTCGAATCCCGACTTGAGACAATATAATAGGCCTTTACATCTATTGAAGATGATTTATACAGCGTCAGGAGGCAACCTATGCCTACACTTAACGACACACTGTAGTGCCTGGGACAATGTTTAGATGGAGTAGGCTTGTAGTACTATACCATCCTTGAGACAATACAGAATAAATAAAACTCTTTTGAAGCTGACTGACAAGCAATGCACAGACTAAACTAAGTCCTAGAGGTATGAACGGAGGGTAGTATATATTACGTATGTACCGTAAAACGAGGCGACTTTCAAATTACGGGGCGTCTTTGATGATAACAAAACCGAATACGAATACCGATATTTCTAGGACCCGTCTTCCGTTTTGTTATCATCAAAGACGCCCCGTAATTTGAAAGTCGCCTCGTTTTACGGTAGTGTAGGGGTTTACTAAAAAAAGAATTTTGAAAAGTCGCACCCTAAAGGGTCTAGAACGCGAGCAACGCCGCGGGCGACGGCTAGTACAGAATAATATAATACTAGTAGTAATAAAATTTTTTTTTACAAAAATATAAACAAATTTAAACATGAAAATCTCTTTAGATTCACTTCATCATTGCTTGTCATCATCAGACCTTGGAGTATGGACTCCAGTTCATTTAATCTCAATACCTTGAGATGAATAAAAGGTTTCAAACTACAATTATGGTTGAGCACGGTTTCGACGTTCCATTTTGACGGCAATGCAAGTTGGCGCAATTATATTTTTTGTTTATTTATTCACTAAGAAAATTACAACTAATACAGTATTTACAATATTTAAATATTTACAAAATACACATAAATCAATTGAGCTATCTACAAACCATTGCAAACGATTTATAGATAGCTCAAGTGGTTCAAATCAGTCCAAAGTATACTATCAAAATATCATTTAAAATAATGACAAAATTTAACAAGTTTTATGGTTATTTTATTATTATTACAAATTACAATGTATTACAAGTATGTAATTACAAACAAAATGTATATAAAGTATTATATCAGCAATTTAGTTCCCATAGTACAAGCTTTGCTTAGTTTGAGACTAGATGGCGTTGTGTGATATGTCCAAGAATATTTATCTTATATATAAAATTCTCGTGTCTCAATGTTCGTTGCCGTACTCCTCCGAAACGGCTTGACCGATTCTCATGAAATTTTGTGGGCATATTGAGCAGGTCTGAGAATAGGCCAACATCTATTTTTCATACCCCTTAGTGATAAGGGTTGCACGCGAGCAAAGCCGCGGGCGACAGCTAGTTTATTACAAACTAATCTATACCTAAACACTCGTCTAAATCATCAGAATCATTTATCACCGCTTCATCCCACGGTCCATACTTATTATCTTTATATCTCTGCCACTTCACAAACATTATCGGGCAATAACCACTTACGACCAACACTAACACCACGAAATAAACCAACATAGTACCCGATACAGTATACAAACTCACAAATGTCAAAAATAGTATTAAAATATATAGAAATATGAATATTTTTGTATGTAAATATACTTGAATAAGTTGCGGGCTCAGTACGAAAGATATAACAGAAACTGTGAGCAAGACAAAGGCATCAAAAGGTGACGATAAACGCGAAACTAAACACACAGACGCAAATATCGCAGCATTTATTGATAGAGATTTGGACACTATTGAAGCTGGGACATCGTAATCAAAGAATATAAGATGAATTACCATCATTAAGACCGCCCAAGCGAATATAGTGTCTGTACTGACTGTGTCCGTCAAAGTGTGTAGCATAGGCGATAGTAGATACCCTAGAACTAGATACACTAGGACAGTTTTAAGATGATGCAAAAATGCTGTACCAATTACGTAAACATATAAAAAGTAACATATAAATGTTGTTAGAACACTTATGTATATAACTGTATATGTGTTTACTAAATCGTTATACATATATACGAATAATACAGCGTATTGGATGCATATACATATTCGGAGGACAACACGAAATGAGCCTAAAACAGCTTCGGTTAAGGTAACTTTTTCCGCGTAGATATTCTTTTTTAGTTCTTCGAGAAATTTTGGATGGGTGTAGTTGTCTGGGTATTCGCGGTTTTCGTACAAATTCTTGATCCATGGTTTCTTTTTGATGGGTTTTCTTGGTACTTTCGGACGGCGGTTCCTGTAATGGACCATTCACATGATGCAAGTTACTTGAATGCTCGCGTAATTAGTCAAATGAGCAACCCTTTAACATTGGATAATCAATTAATATTCTTGTATGACAGATTAAAATATACTAAGATTGTTTCACAACGTTAAGACGCATGCCAATTATGTTACAAGTAGCTTGTATCGTGTAAATGGACCTTTGGTTTTCTTACTTTACACAGTAAGAGTTGGCGCACACTTGACGACAAGACGTCGCGACGTGTAGTTAGGAAGAGAAAAGAAATATTTTATTGAAAATCCGGCTTTTTTATATTGTGACGTATTCCGGCTAAAATATAAAATTGGACGGCATAAATAGAGCTTTGTTTAGCCATTCTAAAACTGTTTTTATTTTTATTCCAGCTTAAATAGTTTTCGATTGTAGATCATAAAATTATCTATAAAAAAGGTTTCAATACTAAAAAATGTTTCTTACGAGCCTCCGTTTCTGAGATATTACGAGATATATACGACTCGAAAAGTTTTAGTTTTAGAATGGCTAAATAAAGCCCTATTTATGCCGACCAATTTTATATTTTAGCCGGATTACGTCACAATATGCTTTATATTGTGACGTAATCCGGCTCTAAAAAAAGCCGGATTTTCAAAAAAATATTTCTTTTCTCTCCCTAACTACACGACGCGACGTTTTGCCTTCTAGTGTAGTTTGACGCTAATGCACATACGTACGAATGTTTCTAATTTTTGTTATATATAGATAGGTACTTATATAAATCAATCAATATTCTCGGACATATCACACAACGCCGTCTAGTCCCAAACTAAGAACGTGATCCAACGGGACGTGATCAAAGTCGCGGGCGGAAGCTAATAGGCTATATTTTATTGAAATAAAAGACTTCTTAGATACAGCTTGAACTCTCTAAACCAAAGGCAGCCATTTGCTACGTGGTTCATCGTATGCTGGTTGACAGATATTTTAATGGAAAGTTTCGTGTACGAAGTCGCGGGTATCAGCTAGTGTTTGATAAGATCCATACCTTGCCGGTCCTTTTTTAGGTATCTTCTCTTTCATTTTTCTATATCTCTCCTGCTCTTCCACATAATTTTTGATCATTTCATTATCTTCTTCCATCTTCTGTGTTTCTTCTGTTTCTTTCTGTACTTCTTTAAGTTTATCTTCTTTGTTCCCTCTCATCTCTTTTTTAAGCTGTTTTATCTCGTTCCTTACTCTCTCTCTGCAAATATTAATTTAATTTTAGTATATTAATTTTAGTTTTAGTATATATAATATTCATTGTATTATCAAATCCAATTGTATTTATCAAATATTAATTTTAATAAATAAATATTTACGGACACTTAACACAACGCCTTCTAGTCCCAAACTAAGCAAAGCTTGTACGATGGGAACTAGATGGCTGATAGAATACATACTTTTTTTTTGTAAATACATACTTATAATACATATAAACACCCAGACACAGAACAAACATCTATGTTTACAACACACAAATGTTTGTTCTCAGTGGAGATCGAACCCACGACCCACAGCACGGAAGGCAGAGCTACTACCGACTGAGCTGTGACGCCTGTCAAAGTAGAATGAATCACTACATAGTATAAAACAAAGTCTCTGTCGCTGTCTGTCCGTCCCTATGTATGCTTAAATCTTTAAAACTACGCAACGGATTTTGAAGCGGTTTTTTTTTAATAGATAGAGTAATTCAAGAGACTGACCCAAGCATTCCGTCCCACCAAAACTAGAGTCCTTTTCATGACAGAAGCCCCGCGAAAATTTCCGGAACTAAAGTTTAAAACTAAATTTTAAATTAGTTGTCAGGTGCTGTTAATGTGTTCGGATGCTAGTGCGTTTTTATTTGGTTTCTGTGATCAAAGTCTTGTTTTCAATGCCTTAAGTTGTTAAAAGTGCTGCCCGAGAAATAATACTTAAGCTCGACTACAGCGCCGCGTCTGCGGGACTTCTTTCATGGAAAGGACTCTAGACCACGAATCCAGTTACTGGACTGGAATGCTTACTGGATTCAGTTCATTCCAGTGCCGGTTTAGATTTTTCCAGTAAGCAATCCAGCACTGGACTGGAATAATGTAAACCGGCCATTATTGAGACTGCCGAGCAGAGCACTAGCCCCACTCAGCCACTGTGTTGAACTTGCCGCGTTTCCATACTTTCCATAGTTATTAATCTTAGAATATCGAAGCAATCCCTTGTTTAAACTTTGTGAAACTGATTGTGTGTGATTGTGTAATAAACTACTACACTGTGAAGTCGTTATTTTACATTTCGAATCATTCAATTCAATTCAATTCATTTATTTGCATAAAAATATGGTAATATAAGTACAAAGATGTAAAAGTATAAATAGTGCCGCATATTTTTAAGTGATTGGCGTGCATCATGTCGGACACACCGGACGGCATGCCTCGGGAACCTTCCCCGTCCTATATATAATACATGCATAATATTGTAGAGAAACACTGATAAATTTAGAGATTTCTAAGGTGATGTTGTAAATAAACAAATTTTTTGCGCTTCTGTCGCAAACGCTGGCTGAACGTATCAGCATTGCACCCGTGCGCAGCCGGGGCGGGTCGCTAGTATAATAATAAATAAATATTCTTGGACATTTGTCACAACGCCCTCTAGTCCCAAACTAAGCAAAGCTTGTACTATGGGACAAAATTGCGGATATTTGTTTGTAAATACATACTTGTAATATTAATACTCACTTCTCTTTTTTAATCTCCTTATCTCTCTCCATTCCCAAATAATATTCTTCTTCCGAACTTTCATCTCTTTCTATACTGCCATCTTTTTTCTTCTCAATATCTCTTTTTTTGACACTATCTTTTCTCTGCTTGCTGTCTCTTTCAGCACTGTCTTTTTTGTCACTATTTTTTTTCTTTTTGCTACCACTTTCTATACTGTGATCCCTTGATTTTTTGCCATCTCTTTCAGAAGTATCTCTTTTGTCACTATCTTTTCTCTTTTTGTTTTCTCTTTCAGCACTGTCTCTTTTATCACTATTTTTTGTATTTTTGCTACCACTTTCTATACTGTGATCTCTTGATTTCTTGCCATCTCTTTCAGAAGTATCTCTTTTGTCACTATCTTTTCTCCTCTTGCTCTCTCTTTCCGTGCTACTTTCTCTCTTTTTCGACGTTAGTTTGTCTCTTATGTTGGTGACGGTCGCTTCTGTTTGTTTTTTCTTTTTTTCTTGTTCTTCTAATGATGGTTCTACTGTAGTTTTCTGGGCTTGTTCAAATTCTGTGTGAAATAAAGAGTTGTATTGTGTTACACAAAAAATAAGTTCTAAAACCAAAACTCGACTACTCAAGCAAGCAAGCAAATGGTTAGTCAATCTTCACCGATTTATCTAAGTTAAGCGACGTTCTGCGCGGTCACTATTTGGATAGGTGACCACACACAAATGTTTCTTCTTACAAAATAATAAATAAATTTAAAAATAAATATTCACGGACATTTAACAGAACGCCTTCTGGTCCCAAACTAAGCAAAGCTTGTACTATAGGAACTAGATTGCTCATAAAATACATATTATATACATTTTTTTGTATATACATCTTCTGTGTCTGTTCTGTGCAGACACAGAACAAACATCTATGTTTGCTACACACAAATGTTTGTTTTCGATGGGGATCGAACCCACGACTTACAGCCAGGGGCGTAGCTACCGCCGTATCTGCCGTATCAATTATACGGGGCCCCCGGGCCAAGGGGGCCCCGAAGTGCGTAAGCAAAAAACTTCCCAAATTGTCCCAATGTCACTATTGTCCATAAAGGCAGAAACTTCAGCAAAACTAAAGTCATCATCAGCTATAAATGATTTAATAAATCAGTTTGCCGAAAAAAAGGCAAGGAGAGCGTATATTTAATTTGAATTGTTTGTAAAAATTTTGAAAAAGTGGCAGACAGATAGTTATGATGAATAAATATTTCTTTTAATTTTATGCAAACATTTTTTTTCTTTTGTGACAAATCTTTACCCTTCATAAGGGCCAACAAATAAATTTTTATACGGGGCCCCGCCAAGGCACGCTACGCCACTGCTTACAGCATAGATAGAAGTAATCTTACCTTCAGCAGTGAGTTTGCTAAGCTTAGGATCTTCTAGAAGATCGTGAGTTGACTTTGGTTTCCCTCTGTACATTTCTACCTCCGTTTCGTCTTCCTCCGCTTCGTCTCCAAACGACAGCAGACCGAAATTCCTGTTCAAAAAGAAATTAAAACAGTTCAAAATCCTACTAATATTATAAACGCGAAAGTTTGTAAGTATGGATGGATGGATGGATGTTTGTTACTCTTTCACGTAAAAAGTACTGATCCGATTTGGCTGAAACTTGGAATATATATTGTCCGTGACCAGGATTAACACATAGCAAAGGTTCAGTAAAAATATCACATTGATCCAAACAAGTTTTCCGACCAAAAAACTTGTACCAATGGATAAATTTAAAGTGCACAGTTTTTTGGTTAGAAAACTTGTTTGGATCAATGTGATATTTTTACTGAACCTTTGCATTGTTATTCTCTCAACCCTGAAGCTCTGCAATTTCACATAATTACATTTAGTTATATTATATCTTCAAAAATGTTGAAATGTGCGAGCGAGAAGGTTGTCTGACTTTACCCTTCGCCTTAAAACACTTACTTAACCTTAACCCCTTGTCGCGCCTTCTTTTTAGGGGCCTCTTCGACCCTGGTCTCCTGGACCCTAGGTACTATATCCGTGAAAGGGTTAATAAGAACTGCAGTCGATGTGATTTTATGGGGATGTTCAGGCCGGTCATCAGGGCCTATCAGACCTTCAGTGAGTTTTAAGACATTGAAAATGGTCTCACCTGGAACAATTGAATTTAATTATTTTAAATAAAATACGCTATGGTACACGAAGTTCGTGGATGCCATGTTTTATAAGTTAATTTGATTTAAAAGCTCAACTACTGAACTGATTTTGATGAAGTTTTTATGGGACCAATCTGGGAGTATACTTTTTCAGATAAAAAAGAATTTTTTTAATCTCAAGATTTGTAGTCAAAATCAAAAATCGTTGATTCAGTAAATTAACATAGACGACTCGCTTCCGCCCGCGCCTGCGACTTCGTCCGCGTCTCGTTTGATCATGTGGATTTTCCAAGATAAAAAGTAGTCCTTATGCTAATCCAGGTTACAAACTATATATATTCATCAAAATCGGACCAGCAGTTGCAGCGTGATTGAACCACAAACCTCCAAAAATCTAAACTCTGACATATAAGTAAAATATTAGTGCGATGGAGTTCTGGGGTAACAAACATAAAAAAATACAACCGAATTAAGTACAAAAACATCTCACCGGTAACCTTCCCGAATATAGTATGCTTATTCTGAAGCTCAGGAGTCGCAGCCAGCGTGAAGAAGAACTGAGACGCATTGTCGTCCTTGCCGGCGTTCGCACTGGCGACCAAGCCCCGGCGATTGAAGCGGAGTCGCGAGTGAAACTCATCCTGAAACAAAAATATTTTATTACAAACTACACTCGAGAGCAATGATTCCGGGTCACTTAAAGAATGTTAAAAATCTCGGAAACTAAAAATGATAGGTTAATGCAATAAATTGTATTTAATAGACAATGTAATACTCCTTAAATGAAGGTATTAAAACTTCTTAGTTATTGTAAAGTTATATCTTAAAAAAATCAAATTTGAAAAAGGGCCACTTTCGAAGATGGAACTACGAAATTACAGCATTTGGTTTTGCTTTTGTTTGTAATCTGTCATTTATGTGGGTATATAAACCATGTTGATAGTGCTCTATATTCATTATTCAAGCTGAAATTATGTCGCTTACGCCTGAAGAATGCACCAGAATACTTACAATGCTGGAAACCGGCCGGAGTCAGCGCGATACAGCCAGGACTGTCGGTGTGTCGCTGTCAACAGTACAAAGAGTTCTCCGACGTTACGAAGAAACTGGTTCTAACCTACGCAGACCAGGAACGGGCAGAACCAGGTGTACCACAGCACGAGAAGACCGATACTTGGTGAACACCATGCTTCGAAATCGCTTTCTCACAGGAACTGAACTCACAAATCAGTTTCGACGCCTCGGAGGAAGTAACCCAAGTGCATGGACAGTAAGACGTCGGCTTGCTGAATCTAACTTAAAACCCCTTAGACCTGCAAACGGCCCTAAACTGGAGCGTGGGCATCGTATTTCAAGACTAAGATATGCCCAGAGCCACGTAAATTGGAGTATTGAAGATTGGTCAAAAGTTATGTTCTCCGACGAATCAAAATTTATGCTCTACAAGCACGATGGAAGACACAGAGTGTATCGAAGACCAGGGGAAAGATTCAAGCAAGCATGCATCGAAGAAAAAGTAGCCTACGGTGGTGGGTCTGTACTTGTGTGGGCCGGAATTTCTTCTGAAAGTCGCACAGAGCTGGTGATCATAGAAAACGGCTCTTTAACTAGCGTAAGATATGTGGAAGAAATCCTCAATGATCATGTTGGTCCATTTATGGTCAATTTAGGTGAGGATGCTATATTTATGCATGACTAGCAGCGCCTCGCGGTTTCACCCGCGTAATTCCCGTTCCCGTGGGAATTCCGGGATAAAATATAGCCTATGTTCATCAGGGATAATGTAGGATTCTAATGGTAAAAGAATTTTTTTAATCGGTCCAGTAGTTTCGGAGCCTATTCAATTCATACAAACAAACAAACAAACAAAAAATCAAACCTTTCCTCTTTATAATATTTGTATAGATGTATAGATGTATAGATGTATAGATGTATAGAAGACAATGCCCGACCTCATACAGGTAGGATTGTGAATGACTACCTTCAAGAGATGAACATTACTCGTATGGAGTGGCCAGCGCGCAGCCCGTATATCAACCCGATCGAGCATGCTTGGGACGAGCTAGGCAGATGCGTAAAACAACGAAACCCTCCCCCAATCACGCTTCGTGAGCTCAAAATTGCTCTCACAGAGGAATGGGAGAATATTCCCCAAAATCGTATAAGGAACTTGGTGTACAGCATGCCAAACCGCGTAAACGCAGTAATGGAAGCACGAGGAGGCAATACGAAGTATTAAAATTCAAGTCAAATCGTAATAAAGTTCAAAAATTTCATGTTTCCTATTTTTGTTTTAAGGAGAGATCAGCAGTTTTTTTCTTTATGTAATTTTGTGTTAATAAAATGTATGGTGACTCATATTTTTTTACTTTCATTTAAGGAGTATTACATTGTCTATTAAATACAATTTATTGCATTAACCTATCATTTTTAGTTTCCGAGATTTTTAAAATTCTTTAAGTGACCCGCGGGCCTAAGATGCGCACCGCGAGATATTTGTCATGTCGTTCTGTCAAAATGTAAGCATTTGGTACCAGTTTAGGAACTATTGCATTATCTGTGGTAATGTTGTCGAGAAACCGCGCCTTTGAATTTTCAACTTTTGACATTTCTGCATGACTATTATCTCGTCCTCAGAGAGGTACGACGACTAAGAAGTGTCAAAAGTGTACATTATGGCGCGTTTTGTCGACACCATTCGGTACCACAGATAATGCAATAATTCCTAAACTGGTACAAAATGCTTACATTTTGACAGAACGACATGACAAATATCTCGCGGTGCGCATCTTAGGCCGTCCGGAATCATTGCTCTCGAGTGTAGTTGGTACCCGCGACTTCGTACGCGTGCGAAACTCTACACCAAAATATCTGTCAACCAGTATTACGATGAATCTTGTGCCAAAGGCTGCTTTTGATTGAGAGATTTCAAGCTGTGTTTAATATTTATGAATCCACGTATTTGATTTCAATAAAATATAGCCCATGGCATATAACTTTCATTGAAATTGGTCCAGTAGTTTAGGCGTAATCCGCGAACAAATAAACATACCAACAGATAAAATTTTGTGCATGCCCAAAGGCATGTGTAGCGCCATCAATCTCGCTACATAAGAACTAACATGAGAAATTTCCTAGATCGCGCAAACGAAGTTATCACGGAGTTTGAACATAAGTTAATACTATCGAATACCATCCATTGGTCCTCGGACCCCGAGCCAAAGGTCGCTCGGCGTGGAAGATCTTCCCTTTTCGTAGGAGGACACCTATCCTACCATGTTCTCCTCATATGTACCTACCCAAAATTTATGTTATAAATTACCTACCTACCTAAGTTTAAGCGCCTAAAACATTTGCTATACCTGGAAAAGGTGAATAAGTAAAAAAGTGCCTCCTACATTTAAGACCAAATTGTAACACTTATTTATGCAAATAAACATCTTGTATCTTGTATCTACAGACAACGATTTTAGGAATCAGAATCGTTTATTTATTACATCTGCATAATTTTGTTTATCCATATCTTAAATTTTAGTTTTTGGCTTTTATGCAGTTTTATAATAGTATAGATGTTTCTGAACTCCATTACCTATGTGCAGTTCTATGTATTCTATA
Source organism: Eulithis testata (assembly GCA_947507515.1). Classification (NCBI taxonomy): domain Eukaryota; kingdom Metazoa; phylum Arthropoda; class Insecta; order Lepidoptera; family Geometridae; genus Eulithis; species Eulithis testata. The sequence continues at coordinate 3,605,527 of OX382221.1, forward strand.
AACTTACTTTGAACGGAGCTCCGTAGATAGATTCACCTCCAGTTCCGTCCCCATTGGGATCACCCCCTTGAACTATGAAATCTGGCACCACTCTATGGAATATTGTACCTGAAAAATTGTTTTTTTTTTTTAGATAATTATTTTTATTTATGGCATATAAACAAAGCATAGGTGAACTTATTGCTACAGAGTATATTCCAGTTTACTTTTTGTATAACTTAAAAATAATAATAAAAATAAATATTCATGAACACAACCCCTTCTAATCCCAAACTAAGCAGAGCTTGTACTATGGAAACTTAGATTGCTGATAGAATACCTAATATTTTTTTTTAATTCACCCAGACATAGAACAAACATCTACGTTTGCCTCACACAAATGTTTGTTCTCACTGGGGATCGAACCCACAACCTGCAGCATGGAAGGCAGAGCTACTACCGACTGAGCCACGATGCCTCTCACATATAGGTAGCATTTAAACGAGAACACAGCAATGCGAGCTTTAATGCTTTGCGGCAGAAATAGGTACCTACGGTGGTAGTGATTCCCGGTGAAAGCTACTTACCATTGTAATATCCTTCCATACACAGCTGTATGAAGTTGCGACATGCTTTTGGAGCCTCCTTCGTCCATAGTTCTATGTCTATTTCACCTGCTGATGTCTTCAAAAGCACCTGAAAGTATATTACATACAGTTTATATACTATCTGACCACTCTAAGAGCCAGAGCTAATAATAATAATAATATATTCACAGACATTTAACACAACGCCTTCTAGTCCCAAACTAAGCAAAGCTTGCACTATGGGAACTAGATGGCTGATAGAATACATATACTACATTTTTTTTGTAAATACATACATACTTATAATACATAGAAACACACAGAACAAACATTTATGTTTGCCACAGAAATGTTTGTTCTCAGTGGGGATTGAACCCACGACCCACAGCACGGAAGGCAGAGCTACTACCGACTGAGCCATGACGCCTGTCATAAGAGCTAAGGTATGTAATGTTGCTAAAGATGACATGTGTTTAACATCCAGTAATAGGAATTGTCTAACATGAAAACCAACTATCTGTATTGGTGGATTTCAAACACATCCTTAGGAACGTAGCTTAGTTTAGCTCTAGTGGTAAGCACCCTAAGTCTGGTGCACACAACATGGACCATTTGAATACCTATTAGCATTGTCTGCTATGCAAAAACTATTTGACGGCATAGGTACCTATTACATCGCAAATTACTAAGGTAAGATCATCATACCATGTTCCAATTTAATGGAGATTGCCTTTCTATCGCTAAACTAGCGTGGTAGGACTCGAAAATGCTGTTAGAATCCTATGAACCTAACCTAAAATCTTTGTATCAGGAAAATACAACTGAAAATCAAAGACCATTATAGGCGTTTTATGTTGCAATAGTCTGTTTTATACCATGTATTGGTAAATGGCAGCAGATAACGATGAAAAGTCTTGAAGCCCTACATGAAAGAGAAGTTTTTGGTTGAAAAAGTGCCACATACCTTTCCAAGCGCAGGGGGTTCCTGGATGTAAATATTACTCATCGTTGTGTATCGCTATAACTAATTTTTACTAAGTAAAACACAAGTTCATCTACTATTCAACATCTTTCCCAAACAAAACAGTTGAATGAAATTGAAACTGAAAAACCCACTCATCCGTGAAGTTTGTTTACTATTTTGAAAATGTCAATTTTGACATTTTTGACATTGACAACTAACAGTATTAGACAATTGACAGTATTGACACTAGGGTTCAAGACCATCGGGTAGGTACTGAAAAAAATTGTAGTGAAATATGTAGGTACCCGACGGCTAGCCGTTAATGTAGGTACATTATAACTAGATTCCAGAGGATCTATTACAGACATGGACTAAGTAGGTAGGTAAGTACCTACAAACGTACCTTCATACCTCCTACCCGAGAAATACAGTGGAATTTACGAGTAGAATTTCTTAACCCGTATGAAATATTTCTAATACATAAAGATAAAATGTAGCAAACCCATTTTTAAACGGTATGAAAAATGTGCATTCATTATATCATAAGATATGTACGCAGATCGGCGTACCCAGAATTTCGGTTTAGGAGGGGTTTGAACTAGAATTTGTGTTTTAGAAGATCTAGCCAAATTTGGCAGCCAGAGGCTTAGCTATATTTCATAAAAAAGTATGAAAGAGCAAACACGATAAAACAAAGATGGCGGCGGTGCTGTACAAATTGCAAAGAGATAACAGTTTAATTTGACCACAGAAACAAAGCCACAACAAATAAAACTGTTGCCGCCTCTTTATTGAAATAAATAGAGGAGCTACTGTGAAATTATAAAACTATTAGGTAATTTCCCATTATTATTTGTTCTTATAGGTACCTAAAGTACCTTCTTAAAAATTGTATAGATATTTTATAATACTCCTTGACTATGTACTTGAAGTAGGTAGGTACCTACGGTTGCCTAAGTATCTACTACTGATGTGGGTGTTATATTTTTGTAGGTACCTAGGTATCTAACCTTTGAATAATGCAATCAGATTGTAGTCACTTTTCTGTAAAAAAAAAAGTCTAATAGGTAAGAAGGTAAGGTTGGTTTCGGTATTGTTTTACCGGTAATATTTTTTTCTGCTTTATTAAAAATCTGAAGTTAGAAGTTTCGTAAAGAAAGATTAAAAAACAACTCTTTTTAAAGTATATAAACTCGTCGGTAATTATTAGGTATGCAAAAAAGTATCATACCAACCAACAATCCTCTTTCGAAAAAATTCAAAGTTCTAAAGCTCCAAAACATCTCAAATTATCTCAGTCACTCAAAATCATCTCTCAAAGTTGCTCAAAGTCTCTCAAAGTCTTCCAAAGTCGCATAAAGTCTCTCAAAGTTTTAGTATTCGGTCGTTAGAGTAGTTTCACAGTAGTATGTTTATTCCTAGCTCTAGAAATTAAGATCGACTGGTATTGTCTGTTTGGCCCCGGGGAGCTTATCCCTCTATAAAAGGCTGTGGTACAGTGAGTGATAAAACTAAATAGGTTTATGTACCATACTTACTTAAAGAAATAATTATTTTTTTTTACGCAAAAACATACTAATCACAATAAAACAATTATTAAATTCAAATTATTATTACTTAACCATTTTTTTGTTATCTCATGACTCCGACATGTACCTACAGCTAACAATTACTATCATAAACCAATCTGAATAAAAATCTTGAATCTTCCGGATTCAATAGGTATAGGCAGGTAGGTACCTAGTTTTTAAAATAATCATCCACATCGGTTGAGTATTTTGGGTTCTAAATAAAAGAAGCTGGAAAAATATATGTCATCCACGAACACGACATTGCGTACTTTGCTTTCCTGTTACTTTTCAGTGGTGTTTACGGTCACTCATCCCAATGAACTGTCAGTATCATCATCATCTGATGATGTACCCGGAAGGTAAGTGGTCTAATTAAAGTCGGTTTTACCTACCTATACGTACATACCTACTAGTTTTTTGAACTTATAAATTATTTTAAATATAATTCCTCGAAACATTGTCGTTTTGAAATTCGAACTCTCCATGAGTGTTCATCTTATTGACTGCACCTACAATAAGACTTAATAGCTATAGTTTTTTTATATGTATCGTCTCGCAGTGTGCCTCCGCCCTATGCCTTCGATTCCTACATAAAGAATTGCAGGGACTTTTAATTTTAGTCGATTTTCAGCGCTCGAGCTTTCAATATCTCCCGGCTGAATAAAATGCAACCGAATTGAGAAGCTTATTCTTTTTTTTAGTCGGTTAATAATTAAAATAAAATATGATACAGTGATTTTTTAGGGATTTTTACATTGGTGAGTATGTTGCTGGTTTGAGTTTTACCTAGGTACCTACCTACTTAGGTATCTACTTCGTGTAACATAAAAAGCACCTCTCCCCTCGTTCATTAAATTACCAGGTACTTGTGCCTAGCATTTTTTAAATTCATGATTAGTACATCACTGCAGCGGCCTGCGGCCTGCAACAGAGGCAATGAGGGAAGAACGTGTAAATGTGGGCCGAGTCGAAGTCAAGGCACACATACGTGAGTCCCTCATTGCCTAGTTGTGGCCAAGGCTTGTATAGTACTTTTCTCAAATAATGCGCGGAAATTAAAAGTAAGACTTTTTAGTTGAGAATATAATTACTTTTGAAAACCACAAACAACGAAATTACAGTGTTCATTTGGTTTTTTCCTGTTCGAAATTTGAATAAAACGTTTGATAAGTTACCTCCTTGGTTGCCATGTTATGGAGTAAAAGATCGTTCCTTTTTTAAATAACACGACAGATATGAGTTTTGTATGTAATTTATCTGGCGCTAAACACGACAGTAATGGATTTTCATACATTTTTATCTGGCCGCTGCTCGCATGTGTTTGGCCAGTACTGTATTTTCGATTTATCTCGAAGAAGGCAAACAGGTTATCAAAATAATGCTTTAATTTCCAAGCATGTTTGAGAAAAATACAATATTATATCTAGGTATTACCTCTTTCTGTAAAATATTGACTTGTATTACATACCGTGTTCTTAGTTTGAATTATAACGCCATGTAAAATGTTCTGTTATGTTATTTTTATCTGTAGTTCATAACTTGACTTGGATTTTTCAATGCGGTAGGCTACCTACACTTTTTCATGTTATTATGGAATTTTAGGCATTTTTGGCATAATTTATCGCACTTTCAGACCCTGATGGTACCTACATTAATATCTCAATTTTTAATGATTTTTGTAAAAAAGTTTTAAAACTCTATTTCGCTTGGCAATAAGGCCTAGTCGGGGTTATTTCGTATTTTACTTACCACAAAACTTGATGTCTGCTATCAAACTGTGACAGCTAAAACTTAGCTGAATCAGCTATGTTTTTTAGTCAATTTTGATTCAGCTGAACAAAATAATCATCTTGATCTTGGCTTGATCACTATTTTAGGAAAGGGAAAAAAATAGACATAGACATATTTATTTCTGCGTTAGCAAACAATACAATACAAATACACAAATACAAATATACAATACAATACAAATAGTTGTCGCGTTACGAAACTAGATGGCACTGCTAAAAATGTACTGATTGTAAAACGCGCTATCGTTGCGTTTTGTTAGTAACATCGGGTTGTGATAGTTGGTATTCCAAAATTGTGAACATAGTATCGACTTATACTATCTTCACTTGTGTTAATCCAAGTTTTTGAAGGAGACATTTAATTTTGATATTAATTAAGATGTCTTCAAAGATATATTTCTGACGTAGATAGGTACTATTGCCGTTTACTACCAAAGCTATAAATTTGTATGGGGAGTCATCAGTTTTGGAAACTACCCGCTAGGGGCGCTGCTCAATCTCTATGCAAAAGAATTTTTCAAATCGGTTCTATTAATGACTGCATTCTAACTGAAAAAAAAAAACCAATTATTATTGTATTGAGAACCTCCTCCTTTCTGATAGTCGGTTAAAAATACTATGAAAAGCTCTACTGTCTTGGGCACGCTTCCGATTGGTACCTGATTTGGACCATTTGAGATAATTATCTATAAATCCTTTGCAACGGTTTGTAGTTTTTTTTTATACAATATAGGCAACCGTAGATAGCTCAACTGTTTCATGTGTATCTTGTAAATATTGTGAATGTTGTAAATACTGTATTAGTTGTAATTTTCTTTGTGAATAAATTAATATTAAATTACTAGCTGATACCCGCGACTCTAAGGTCCGTATTCCGAGACAGAAATCGTTACTCAAGCATAGATTTGAGTAGAGATTTTCATACAAAAATCTATGCTTGAGTACGGATCAGTGCTTGAGTAAGGCTAAGGAATACGGGCCTTAGTCCCGGCTAACAACCGGCTAATGCATGCTTCTCACCGAACACCTAATATGATGCTTCTTCGTCTATTAGTTTTTGAAGGAGACATTTTTTTTCTATGTCTTCAAATACCGCTTGCACACTACGTCCATGCCGCTGCCGGCATGAATGTTGCTTAGTGAGAATAAAGGCGATGTTGCTGTGGCAATAGGTCCGCTGCCGCTGCCGCCATACATTCCGGCAGCGGCATGGGCATAGTGTGCACGCGGTGAAAGATATTGTTTGACTGACGTGGCGAAGCCATATAATATATGATTTTGACCGGTATATAGGTACTCGTGAGAGTAATAGTGTTCTGTGGTGGGTACGTATGTATGTATGTTCATTGTTCATCTGTTCCCTCATAATACCATAAAAGTCCAAACCTATAACCAAAAATTCACTCTGTGTATATACATATACAGGACTAGCCGTCTTCCGCGGCGTTGCTCGCGTTAAGTGTGACTTTTCAAAATTCCTTTCTTAGTGCACCCCTACACTATATAAGGATACTACCCTCCAAATGTCATACCTCTAGGACTTATAGTTTAGGCTGTGCGTTGATTTTATGTCAGCTTCAAAAGAGTTTTTTATATATTGATGATGAATTTTTGAGACGGGACAGTAAGGGCGGCGGGTACCTTATTCGTTATAGTTACAGGAAAACGCTTGTAGGAGACTATCCATACATTTTTAAGATATTCTGAACTGCATTTACAGATTTTGGAAAAAATGTACAGTCAGCAAGAAAATGGTCATTTTACACAAAACTTTTTTTGATGCCTTCTACCGGATCGACTGAGGTTTGAGTTACTAGAAATGTCAGAAATCGCAAAAAAACTTTTTCATACATTTCGGCGTAAGGCGATGTTGCCATCATTTAAAAGTATCGCCGAATTGCTTAGTATTCGGACTTACTACTTCGCCGATCTTACCAGAAGGCACTATACTTATCAGAATTTGACATATTACATGGCCGAGTCGGTCGGTACCGATCGGGGTATGTATTAATTTCTATTACCGCGTGCACACTATGCCCATGCCGCTGCCGGCATTAATGCCGCGGACTTACTGCCACATCGACATCGCCTTTATACTAGTATAGTATTATGTAATCTGTGATTCTCACTAAGGAGCTAGGGCATGAACTTGGCGATGTTGCTGTGGCAATAAGTCCGGAATCAAAGATTTTAACCAAATAATGTGTATGCTGCTACCACGTGAGCAAAGCTGCGGGCAACAGCTAATTTTTTAACCAACTTCAAAAAAGGAGGAGGTTCTCAATTCGGTTGTATTTTTATTATTAATTTTTTTTATGTTTGTTACCTCAGAACTCCGTCATTTATGAACCGATTTGAAAAATTCTTTCTTTATCTGAAAGGGTAGGCTTCCAGGTTGGTCCCGAACTGCCATCATCATCATTTGATGATGAAGGCGTATCAAATTGAAATCGGTTTTTCCAGTTTTTTAAACTTATAAATTATTATAAAAAGTAGTGGCAGGCACTGACAACTACCTACTACTTAATCTGTGCCTATCTTATCTACACTCAAGTGTTTTGATTTGTGATAAGTCACGCTCATCAACAATCCTTAATTTTCTATCTACCCTCACATATCAGTCCTCCGATTAGAAGTGACACGATTCAGATTTTTTTTGTGAAAAAATAATGCATAAAGTCTATGTTAGAGTCCTTTCCATGAAAGAAGTCCCGCAGACGCGGCGCGACCTTAAGTATTATTTCTCGGGCAGCACTTTTAACAACTTTAGGCATTGAAAACAAGACTTTGATCACAGAAACCAAATAAAAACGCACTAGCATCCGAACACATAAACAGCACCTGACAACTAATTTAAAATTTAGTTTTAAACTTTAGTTCCGGAAATTTCCGCGGGACTTCTTTCATGAAAAGGACTCTAATGCTTCTGTTCAAGCCATGATGCAAGAAGTTAGACTTATTATCTGAAAATACATTACATTTTGCTATCTAAGACTATAAGTAATAAGGCAAAAGAGAGTTTATGCATCTTACTCCATTTTACTGTGCTTTTACTAATGGAGGATAAGAATGTCAACGATCTTGGAAAATAAGAGAGGGATAAAACGGCTAGGTAGCCGTAGGTACTCAGGTAAGTATGACAATGCTATTAGGTAGGTATCTCGCAGAGCAACGGACTAGCCATGTTAGTATGTGCCAGCATGCCGAGTGTGTAGGTACGTTTGACTACTGGGGCCTTATTCACTATGACCAATACAAGCGCGTTACTCAGCACGACAAGACAGCGGCGTGAAATCGCCCTATGCCTATGCCGTATTTCCTATGCCATAAATGTCATTCCTTAAGGTTAGACCGCACTAGGGCGGAACTGCACTTCAGCGGAGCGTCGCGGCATATAGCTTCTATATTCTTTCCAAGGTAAAAGAATATAGAAGCTAACAGACGCGACGCTCCGCTGCAGTGCAGTTCCGCCCTAGTGCGGTCTAAGCTTTACGGTGACGTCATACGGTTACGGCTAGGAATCTCCTAAGTCATACAGAATAATGACCCTGCAAAGTCTCGTAAACTATAATTTTGTATGGAGAATCATCAGTTTTGGATTTTACCCGCTAGGGGCGCTGATCAATCTCTATACAACAATATAGCTTACGTGAGGAAAGCAAAACACGGAATAATGTCGTGTACGTAGATGAAGTGTCTTTTTCCAATTATTCTTATTGAACTGCCAAACTACTGAAGATTTAATAAAATTGTTTTTATCAAATTTGTAGGTAAAAAAAGAACTTTTCAAATCGATTCATAAATGACGGAGTTCTGAGGTAACAAACATAAAAAAAACAACTGTATTGAGAACCTCCTCCTTTCTTGAAGTTGGTTAAAAATATTAAATTCAAATTCAAATCGTTTAATGCATGTTGTTTTATAGATATTAAAAAGAGCTCTACTAATTAAATAAATTAAAATTATAAATTGCTGAATCATAGGACTTTGAATCAGGGGTAACCTGACACTTATCTGGTGGACATGTCCTGACATTCCACTTTATCCGTGATTAACCAGCTTATTGTAATGGATATTGATTTTTAGGGGAAATTATTTAGGAAACTTTTAATATTATATGCAGCTTGGGACCGACGGATAACATCAAACCACTTTTCGCTCGCACATTTTTTTTTTTACAATATAAGCAACCGTTTGACCACAATCTCACCTGATGTTAAGCAATGATGTGGTCGACGATGTAGCACGGTTACCTAGAAGATACCTATTCATTCTACTCTTGAAAACTTCCAAATTATAGTCATTCGGGAATACAGACGCCGGCAACGAGTTCCACTCTTTGACTGTCCGCATAATAAATGTAGACGCAAAGCGTTTAGTGCGGATTAACATTTAAACTTTTTTGAAAATATAAAATCAATTACCCTCCGTTACCTTTTTGTATGGCAATGGAGGCAATTGTTGTCACATAAAAACCACCTGGCAGGTTTTCTGAACTATTTTCATACTAAATCATAGTTATTCTGTGACTAAATAGTGACATTAGCGCGTTTCAGCGCGTTTTTTGCCGTCAAAAGCTTCTTTGTCTATCTGTAGCCACGTCACTTGACATTTAGCTGGGCAGCGAAATCAGTTCAGAGCTTACGATATGAGGGAATAGGTACTTGAGAAAACTTATCACAGTCACCCTATCTACATCATCATCATCATCCGCCGCCCGACTTTACCCACTGCTGGGCATAGGCCTTCCCGAGTTTGTGCCATCCACTGTGGCCCTGTGCTAATCTCTCTCATTTACGGCCTGCGATTTTAATATCTACATAAGTAAAGAAAATGATTATTCTATTGTACCTACCTACCAAAAGAACATAATTTTATTCTTTAACTTCTAGAAAAACTCAACGGAAATGTGAAAATCAAACATAAAAATAAAAATAAAATGAATATCGTTCAAGTTTTAATTTTGCTCACAATATCCCCTGCCTACCTCTGCCAAGATGTCAACAATCTCTTCAAAAATATCAACGACAGAGTTCTTACCTTCAATGCAAAAGCAGCTGACATAGCATGGAATTCTTCCATTGAACCTGGCAACCCAGATCTACCACGCAAAGCTGCGGTGTTGCAAAAAGAACGCTTATATTGGGAGGAAAAGGTGTGTGGGAAGCTGAAAACATTGATTAAAAGTCAGTTGATGAATAGCTTGCAAGCGAGGCAGACGTATTTATTGTGCAGAGGACCTAAGTTCACGTTTCATGAAGCAAGGTAAGAAAATCGTATGAAACGGATAACGTTAGTCTTCGTCGAGAGACAATTTTATAAGTTGATACCGTTTTTAAGGTTTATTTTTTATCATAATCAAATCGAATTATTAATTTACAGGATAATCAGTAATCTGTATGAAGAATTACAAACAATTTACACAGAAGCAGAGATATGCGTTCCATCACAAGAAAATACTACAATCAAAACCAATCTAATAAATAAAGTAGAGTCAGCCATTTTGCAATATATAAGCAACTTACAAACACCCAGAAATAATCAAGAAGACATGGTAGCCATTGCAGCTAAACTAGCTATCAATGAAGAAGTAAACCAAGGAGTTTGTTTAAAAGGAGAAGATGACTTCGAAAACGTGATGAAGCTATCAAGAAATGAGGCAGTGCTGAAGTGGACTTGGCTAGTTTGGAGGGAAAAATTAGCAGCTATGAAAGATCCTTATAGAAGGCTGGTTGATGTCGAAAACGCTGGAGCTAGAAGAAACGGTAGGTACCTACTACTGGTTCAAAAATTAAGATTCAAACCAAAATGATCCACAACACTTACGAAATATGCTGTTAGATACGATTGGTCATGAACTTGTAGTGCTATTTATCTCGCTACATGAGAACTAAAATCGCGCAAACGAAGTTATCGTGGACTTTGAACATAAGAAATGCTACTGAATACCATCCATTGGTCCTTGGACCCCGAGCCAAAGGTCGCTTCGCGTGGAAGATCTTCCCATTTCGTAGGAGGACACATCCTACCGCGTTCTCCTCATTAATGGGATAACTTCATTTGCGCGATCTAAGATAGTTCTTACGTAGCGAGATAGATGGCGCTACAAACACATGAGACGCTGTTGGCTGATAATTTCAGGATATCAAGACATAGGAGCCGCTTGGAGAAATGAACTAGAAACTCCACATCTACGGCAGCTCTGTCGAAGACTCTATGATAAAGTTAAGCCACTTTACACACTCCTCCATGGAGTAGTAAGGTACTATTTGAGAAGGCACTATGGCGACATTGTTCCTGAAAGAGGACCTATTCCTGTCCATTTATTGGGTAAGTTTTGATTTCAAAAGCATTCCAGCTGATTCCAAGTTTGTTTAAACTGATATAAACATATTAATGTAAACGGCCATGTTTGCCGAACAACCGACAATCGTTGGAGCAAACGAATACTGAATGGAGATCGCGTTTAGGCAAGCGTAGTGTAGAGTGACGATTGCGAAATATTGCAGCCAAACACTGGATGAAAAGCCGAAGACTGGACTCAGTGCACATCGTCCAGCATTAGACTGATGTAGATTGATGATGATGGATTTTTGTAAACATAACTTAATAAAACACTGAAATATGTTTCAGGTAACCTGTGGTCGCAAAACTGGGAGCCCCTAACGAATCTGATAACAACAAAAACTATAGACTTCGATCAGAGTATTAAAAGCTTAAATTGGACAGTATTGGACATGGTGAGATAGAGTTTAGAGTAGTTATATCTACATATGTTTTTGTAATTTTCTAGACAGTATTGAAACAGCGAAGCGTTATGATAACAGAAATTACAAACGTTGTTATGTTTAGAGTATTAATAAAATCTCCAAGCAGCGAGTAACTATTCCGAAATTCTAATTTACGGTGAAGAAATCTATATCTGCACTGACGTCCCGCGTTATGGTGTATTGTGCATTACTGACCTCATCCCAGCCAGCCAGCCAGCACAACTCCGTAAAGTAACGGAGAAGGACTTCGAGTTGATGGCAGCAATGTTCCAGCATCCCTGATAGAGTCCTTTTCATGAAAGAAGTCCCGCGGAAATTTCCGGAACTAAACTTTAAAACTAAATTTTAAATTAGTTGTCAGGTGCTGTTAATGTGTTCGGATGCTAGTGCGTTTTTATTTGGTTTCTGTGATCAAAGTCTAAAGTTGTTAAAAGTGCTGCCCGAGAAATAATACTTAAAGTCGACTACAGCGCCGCGTCTGCGGGACTTCTTTCATGAAAGGGACTCTAGTGTTGCTATTACGTATTGATTTGAATAATGTTAAGTTTGTAAACATTATGACCAAAGTTTGTGATCACCGTTTGAGCTTCAAAGTATTTCATTTCAGGCCAAAAAAGCTGAAGATTTCTACCAATCTTTCGGTTTGCCAGCTATGACAGATACATTTTGGATAAAATCTGTATTTCTTAGAGAGAACAAACACACTAGATGCCATGGTACTGCGGCTGATATGTTTAAAGATGGCGACTTCCGGTATGCCATGAAACTAATTATTTTCTATTCTCCGCTCTCTCACAGCTCTGCCAGGATTGTGGGTTCGATCCCCACAAAGAACAGAAGGGTTACAACCGCCGTTCCCAAATGGATCCGGATTTTTTCAGAGACTAGCCGTCTCCCGCGGCGTTGCTCGCGTTAGAGTGTGACTTTTCAAAATTCCTTTCTTAGTGCGCCCCTACACTATATAAGGATACTACCCTCCAAATTTCAGACCACTAGGACTTTTAGTTTAGGCTGTGCGTTGATTCTATGTCAGTTTCAAAAGAGTTTTATATATTTAGACTAGTTATATATTTAGAAGATTGTGTCTGAAAACTGAAAAAATACACGAATTCTGTCAAAATCTATGAATCCAGATTGGAACTATGGTCGAGAGTAATCCTACACATATCTATCTATTGGCAAACATAGAGGTTTGTTCTGTGTCTGGACAGAAAAACATATAGGTAGCTGGCAATCTAGTTCCAATAGTAAGCTTCCTTCGTTCGGGACTAGAGAGCGTGACGTATCCATATATTTATGATTCCAGATTGCTATACTGTTCGGGCACAACAAAAGATGACTTCTACGTGTTACACCATGAAATGGGACATATACAATATTATATGGCATATGAAAAACAACCATCTCTATTTCGCCAAGCGAACACAGCTCTACATGAAAGTATAGGAGACGCTATAATGTATGGTGTGATGACTCCACAGCACTTGTATAGACTTGGACTTATCAATGATACTTTACTTTATATAAATACGACAGAGCCAGCTGATGAAGGATTAACTCAAAAAGAAAAAGGATTTGAAGAGTTTAACAATATAGAAGATAAAAGTTTTTATATTGATAATACTGACAAAAATAAAGAGGAAGATAATGGTTTTGGAAAGACAGACGTAACCAAGGAAGTAAATAAAGGTTCTAACAAAAGAAAATACAGAGATATTAATAGACACAAAGAATTTGAAGCGTTTGAAAATATAATAGATAAAAACAGTTTCTATAATGAATATAGCGATAAAAACCAAGTAATAGATAATGTTTTTGAAGACACAGACGTAAACAAGGATATAAATAAAGGTTTTATCCAAAGAAAACATAGAGATCATAATATACACAAAGAATTTAAAGAGTTTGAAGATATAATAGATAAAAACAATGTGTATAGTGAAAATAATGACAAAGACAATGTTTTTAAGACAGATGACATACTTATACTAAAACAAGCTCTAAACAAAATACCACAAATACCATTTTCGCTTCTCATAGACGAGTATAGATGGAAATATTTTGAAGGCAGTATCTCAAGAGCTGATACAAACAGAGTGTTCTGGGAAATGGCGTTGGAACTGCAAGGTATTGCCCCGAACACTGAAAGAGGGGAGGAGTTTTTTGATATTGGAGCTAAATTCCATGTTCCTGATAACACTCCGTATATAAGGTAGTTTTTTTACACGCTTTATATATTAGTTTCACTTGTATGTATGTTTGTAACCGACTCTTTTGGACGCGATTTTGACCCACTTTAAACGGCCAGATTTAATTCAAACTTTGTAGATTTATCGAGGACCGATGACATTACACCATTATTTCAGTTGCAGCGGGTCAAATGTACATTTGACCCGCTGCGAGACCCGATATTTAAAACGATAAATTTTTTTTTTGAAGATATTAGAGATCTTTTGGCGTAACTTTTTGAAAGGATATAAAATAAATTAAGAAAAATAAATATTTTTGTGGACATTTCACACAATGACCAAAAGTCCCAAACTAAGCAACGTTTTTACTATGGGAACTAGATTGATGATAGAATACTTATATGCACTGAGTCCAGTCTTATATGTTGGCTGGGTGTTACTATGCATCATAAGTATGTATATTTACAAAACAAATGTATATAAGTATTCTATATTAGCTCTACTTAGTTTGAGACTAGAGAGCGTTGTGTGTATTAGGTATCCAAGGATTAGTTAACTATTTATACTGTTTTTACTTACAATGGCTTCTAAAAAGTTCGGTGGACTGTTACTCTACCGTAGACAAAACACTATCTACTACGCTCAAACCTTCCGTATTTCAGGTATTTTTTAAGCAGTTTCCTACAGCTGCAGCTCTTTGAGAGTCTGTGCAAGGCTGCAGTATTCGGTCGAAGAGATGACCGGGATACCATACCTGACACCATCCCTCTGTACCGATGTGATATCTACGGGTCCAAGGCTGCTGGGAAACTTTTGAGGTTAGAGCTGAAACATTTGAGGTTAGAATTGAAAGTTTGAGGTTAGAATGGAAACTTTTGAGGTTAGAATTGAAATTTTTGAGGTTAGTATCTCTTTCTTTCTTTAGCGGTACTTCCCTTCTCTCTTATAATTGCCATGAATGTTTACACCTTGATGTTTGACATTTAGAGATGACTAGCTGTGCCCGCGACTTAGTCCGCGTGGAATAGTGTCTTTGGGTAGCATAGGGTAGAACTTTATAAACTTTCAATGTCATATTTATTTACATCGAATCAACAGCCTTAAAAATAAGTTTCAAGCTTCTAGCTCTAAAAATGACGATACTTCCATACAACTTTTCATCCCACCTTTCAACCCCTTACAACCCTTTTTTCGCATTAAACAGTAGCCTATGTCCTTTCTCAGGCTCTAAACTATCTGTGTACCAAATTTCATTTAAATTAAAAAAAAAAAAAAAAAAAAAAAAAAATTGGTTCAGTAGTTTTGGCGTGAAAGCGCGACAGAAAGACAGACAGTTACTTTCGCATTTATATATTAAGTTAGGATTTTACAATGGTGTATCTATTCTTATTTTAACGTAATATAGATAAGTCTATACCTACTCTACTATGCTATAAGCACTCTATAATTTATGGTCGACCGAAACTTCACAGTATTTTTGACAGCTAACCTCACTTCACCTGTGCCTTGATCACGAATAAATGTGACAATCGCAATCGTATCGTAACGCTAGCGTATCCGAGATACACTGCGCGGTGTCACTACAACTATTGGCAGTCGAGCTGGCGTTGACGCGCAATATAACTCGAATACGCTAACGCGGCGACTGTCAGATTTGTTCGTAACAGAGGTATACCTACTGTATTTTTTTTTGTTATTTTCGTCGCACCAAGAAAATAGTATATATTATGCAACTAGTGAATAAAAGACGGATTTAAAGCGAGGGCCATAAATGAAACACGAGCAAGTGAAGTATTCTAACGACTGAATCACGACGGTGGGGAGTGATTCATGATCCTGAACGACGTGAGTGGTTCATGGCCCTCGGTATAAATCCGTTTTATTCAAGAGTTGCATACTATACTTTGTACCATGACTACGAGAAAAAGAAAAATTGGAGGTTGTAAAGCCAATGCTATACAACCTCCTTGCGCAAAAACAATAATTAGATGGAGGCCAAATATATTAGTGTGTTCAAACACCAAAACAGTGAGTAAAAGTGCTTTTTATTCACTGTTTTTAGTAAATAAAATAAGCTTTTTAGAGGGGGAATGGTATAAATAAAATTTATAGGTAGGTACTCAAATATTTCCAGAGACGTGATGTCCAAAGGACATTCTCAACACTGGCGTCAGATTCTTCAGCAAGCTACAGGCGAGAATGACATCTCTGCGTCATCATTGCATCGATACTACCGCCCTCTATACGACGTTCTGACGAAGCTGGTGAGGAGATATAACATTCCTATTGGCTGGAAGGGAGAAACGCGAGGTTTTTTGGATAGATAAGAAAAAATAACTGGATTTGGATTAGTTATGATCTAAATAATTTTGAATGCAAATTGACTATGGAGAAAATGTATGAATTAAATTGTGTACCTATCTAGTTAATATTAAAAATATATTAGTAGGTATTTATACCTACCTAGATAATATTAATAATTGTAGACATTTATTGATCAAAAAATTTAGAATTTGATTTATCTTCGTTGATTTCATATTTATTAGACCAACTTTGAATTATAATGTTCAAAGTACCTAAGTTTGTATGAGTTAGTAGCCAAATCTGGTGAGCCCGTGACAGATGTAAATGGCATTAACGGTCACCCATCCAAATAGTGACCGCTCAGAAAGTCTCTTAACTTAGATAATTAGTGAAGATTGTGATGAGCAAGCAATCCACGACTTCATTAATAAAAATAAAATGATTTTATTTGAATATTAAATAATAAATAAAATAAAACTAAATAAATTATTAATAAATACAATTTATTACATTAAAATTAAATAATTACAAAATTTCGTTCACAATCTTAAACCGAATTAAATAGTAGGTATACAATTAATTAAACAATTTACTGGTAATAAATTAGAAGCGTCAAAATAACTTAATTGCATTTAATTTAATTAATATTTACTTATTTTATTTACATTTATTGGTAAAAATTGTAAAATACTATCTAAGATTTGTAACTACTATATTCACAAACGATACATTGATACATGTCTATTATCTGGTATTAATGAATAGAATATATTTAATTTATTATTTTAGTCAGTTTAATTATATTTAATAACAGTTACATAAATTTTCTGTAATTTTGTATAAGAAATGTGTTGTTTGTGAATATGGCTGTAATAATTTCAAACTATTATATTTACATCGTATTTACAAAGTACAAGGCACTTATTAATTAGTTTCAGGTATTGATTTCAGTTATTTCGAACATTATTGGTAAAATAAAATTATTTTTCATTGTTTTTTATCACAAAAACTTATTCTATGAAAAACATTTTCTTGTAGATTTTTATTTACCTATTTATGTATCTACTTTGAGCAGATGTTTTTGTCGCCGTTCTAGGAAAGTTTCCTATCCCAAAAAAAGTAACTACCTGCGTGATCACTTACCTAAATGGTATATTTTTAATAGGAAGCTTTCTTAGAACTCTTGCAAATCTACTATATAAAAATAAGTCGGGTTTTCCTTCCTGACGCTATAACTCCAGAACGCACGAACCTATTTCCACGGTTTTGCATCCGTTGGAAAGGTCTCGGGCTCCGTGAGGTGTATAGCAAAGAAAATTCAGGAAAAATTTCAACAGAAAAGCGGGAAAATTGAATTTTGAAAAGTTACACCCTAACGCGAGCAACGCCGCGGGAGACGGCTAGTATGTTATAAAAAAGATCTCCGTCTAGATTGATGGAATCCTATACTCGGATTAAGATCAAAATTTGCATGTATAAAATATACTGTAGGTACATGTCAAATGAGTAAAATTACCCGGAATAAAACCAAAGCAAAAACTGACAAAAAATTATTAAAACAACATGCTTTGTGTTCAAAAAATTTGTAAGTATAATACCAATAAAACTATCATCCAGATAGCCGGGAATGGCGAAAAAGTCGGTGTTATAAGTTAAGTTGTTCTATCCAGTCTCTTTTGGCAGTTTCAGGATCTCTCAAGGACTTACGGTGCTTTTTCAACAGAACTAAACTAAATAACGTTGCTAAGGATGATTTTGACATCCACCAATAGGAATCTATACTATTAAAAAACTGTAAAAAAGCCAAAAACTAAAATTCAAGATATGGATAAACTAAATATGCAGATCTACTAAATAAACGATTCTGATTCCGAAAATCGAGTTTGTCTGTTTTTCTGTTTGTTTGTTCGCGGATTACGCGCTACTGAACCAATTTCAATGAAACTTATACCATTCAGAAGCTCTTTTATCCGAATTGATACATAGGCTATGTTTTATTGAAATCAAAGACGTGGATTTTTAGATACAGCTTGAACTCTCTTAACCAAAAGTAGCCTTTGCTACGAAGTTCATCGTATGCTGGTTGACCGATATTTCGGTGGAAACTTTCGCACGCGTACGAAGTCGCGGGTATCAGGTAGTCGTTTAAAAACAAACTTAACGATCCTTATTGGATTTCAAACACATCTTAGCTTAGTTCTGGTGGAAAAGCTACCTTATGCTCAAACACATTTGACACATAATTAAGTAACCAATCTCGTGTGAGTTAGTGGCCAACTCTGGCGACGGAGTTTTTAGGCCGCCTTAAGGCCTCCATCGTGGCTTAACGACTGCTAGAGCCGGGACAGTTTAACGCGCACGAAGCACGGAAGCGCTCAGATGTAAATGCTATTAGCGGTCACCCTTTATGCTTATGTTTGCTATATTTTCTACGTCCGTTCTGTATTTTTCTGTGTGTATGTCAAATAAATTATCTATCTAGCTATCTATCTATCACCCATCCAAATAGTGACCGCACAGAACGTCACTTAACTTAGATAATCGGTGGAGATTGACTTAAGGGCCGTAAGATCAATAGTGATTTATCGATCAAATGTAATCGTAGTTAACGAAACCCATAGTTTAAACTGCTTTTGATCTTACGGCCCTAAGCAAGCCTAGTCACGAGCGCTTCAAGATCATTAGAGATTGATGAGGTTAGAAAACTAAAAAAATCCATGTGAGAATTGTGTAATTGTCAAATGTGTTCGAACTTAGACCTCTAATACTAGTTCGATGTTTGTTCGTTTTACTAATGACGTATTTTCGTCTAGATTTTACTAAGCACCGTCATGTCATGATGGTCGTAGGTAGAATATGATTACCTAAAAATAGTTTCATCTAAAATGTGTCTACTAGAACAGGCATCGGTAAAAAATGCATAATTCTACTGAGGGACTAGAACGAGTTTCGGTGTGTAAATGTGGTGTGGAACGTCTGACGCCCACACTGACTAGTGTGCGCTGATTTGTGTGGAGACACTGAGCGGATTCTTTGAGAAGCTCGACATGCGAGAGGTACGGGCTTGGTGTAGACCAAGCTTCAGGCGTCAGACGCTTTACACCCACACTATACACTGAAAACTCGTGCTAAGCCCTCTGTAGAATGTAAAGTTCTAAGATCGTAACTTCGGAAAGATTCAAGGGCCTTGTTCAAGTTCAGTTCGGAAGAGATTTTATTCTTATAGAAACGTCAAAATAACCTCGAATAGGTACTGAGCCCGTTGAGATTTGGTTTGTTGATCGAAACGCACATCGATCAGCGACAAGCGAGATATTTTGTATGAAAATTCATTAAGCACCACTAGCGGGATATTAGCAAACTAATTTTCTCCATAAACTGCGAGTTTCTCGATTCTCGCTGGTCGCAAATCAAGATGACTCCGGGCTCAGGTTTTTTTGCGATTTTGCGATTACTAGTTTATTCCATGGGGACGGTGATGTAGCAAACTAAATTAACTAAAAGTATTAATTTGCCTCGCAGAAGTCTGTAACAAGAGCCTTGGGCTGAATCTTCGTCTTTTGCTCGAAGAACAAAAAAATAAATAAACAGACTAGTATTTTGTTTTGCTATGGAAAAAGTAATTCAAGGTATTTGAGTTGTGACGACCACCATGACTACCAGCTTCTATAACATTAACATCTAAGGCAAAGTGGTCGCATGCGAGATCCAATCCACAGTATGCGCGACTCTATGATATATCCCGGGTTGGCCTCTACTCGCGCACGAGTACCCGGCTGACACCACTCCTATTAGATACCATCTTCCAGCACGCTCCAGCATGAGAGGACCTCCGCTGTCACCTTGACAGCTGTCTTTGCCGCCGCCCCGGTACCCAGCGCATAACATCTCAGGGTAAATTACAACGTTTATACCTGGAAAAATTTAATATCTGGGTTAGATACTTTGATATGAATGGTGACTATTCATCTTCTTCTTCAGCATCAGCATTGCTATTCAGCGCGGCAATGCAGCCAGTAAATAAATAATAAATATTCACGGACACCCTTCTAGTCCCAAACTAAGCAAAGCTTGTACGATGGGAACTAGATGGCTGATAGAATACATACATACATTTTTTTTTTGTAAATACATACTTATAATACTTAGAAACACCCAGACACAGAACAAACATCTATGTTTACAACACAAATGTTTGTTCTCGGTGGGGATCGAACCCACGACCCACAGCACGGAAGGCAGAGCTACTACCGACTGAGCCATGACGCCTGCCAGTGTCTTGGGCACGCTTCCGACTGGTACTGATTTGGACCAGTTGAGCTATCTATAAATCGTTTGCAACGGTTTGTGGATAGCTCAACTGTTTCATGTGTATTTTGTAAATATTATGAATATTTTAAATACTGTATTAGTTTTAATTTTCTTTAAGTATTGTGAGACTTTTAATGTTCTTCTTCTAAATATACAAGGTGTAACATAATTACCCTATAAGCCCGAAGGGGGCGTAATCAGACCGACCACCTGAGTGCTCACGGACGTGTGCAAAGGGTCAATAAATCGTAATTGATTTTTTCATACATAAGTACACCTTTTACTATTTTAGAAATTTTCGACAACCCTAAGGGTTTTTTTACTATTTGCGTAAACCCGTACACACACATGCACACGTAGGTACCCTCCTACCGCGTCGCACGCACACGCTAGCTGTGTGTAGGTACATTTTAAGTAAAAGTTACGAGCTCATTTCATGAATGAAAAACTTCGAAGTCTCAAAAGTCGTAGAGCAAACACTCTTCGCCATGACCTGTAAAATACTCCCCCTTCGGACTTATAGGGTAATTATGTTACACCGTGTATAAAAATCTTTTGAAGCTGACTGACAATCAACGCACAGCCTAAACTATAAGTCCTAGAGGTATCACATTTGGAAGGTAGTATCCTTATATAGTGTAGGGGTGCACTAAGAAAGGAATTTTGAAGTCGCACCCTAAAGGGTCTTAAATTAAAATCAAAGATTTTACCAACTAATGCGTACCAGGCGAGCAAAACCGCGGGCGACAGCTAGTTTGGAAGATAAAATGGTTTACTGAAATCTGAATGAAGAGACAGAGATGAGTGAATGCGACTTTTGTAGATTTATTACCTATTCGTTTAATCTTGTTTCAATCTGGTGTCAATCTAGAAACAATTTAGTATGGTTGTAATGTCATTTGAGTATGAATGAAGTATTAATGAATTGATCTAGTAACACTTTTGTATCAAACTCACATAATACTACAAATCAACTAGATACTATGTAAAATCATTTAAGTATCGTTCTAGTTTATAGTATTATTCTACTTTTAAACTAATAAAAATCTAGTAACATAGAGTATTATTCTAGTATCACTAAAGAATCGATCTGTATTAATCTAAGTATGTACTTATTATAATTTAGTATCATTTACCATTATAAAAAAACTAGCCGTCGCCCGCGGTGTTGCTCGCGTTCTAGACCCTTTAAAGTGTGACTTTTCAAAATTCCTTTCTTAGTGCACCCTTACATATGGAAGTACCCTCCGTTCATACCTCTAGGACTTATAGTTTAGTCTGTGCGTTATTTGTCAGTCAGCTTCAAAAGAGTTTCATATATTTAGAAGAATGTTATCTCAAAATTGAAAAGGTTTACCATTTGCGCGATGCCACCGCTCGCACACTCTGTTGTCTAACACGGGCACGTCCACGGCCTGCAAGGTGCGCGGCCGCAGCCTCGAACCCGGACTCAGTGCACCCCATCCCGCCGCCCAGCCGTACTGACCGAGGAAGTCAGAACCTCGCTCCGGTAGACAGATAGGAGCTGGAAATGTATAATAGTACATTATGATATGAGTGCGGTAAGTTGAAAATTACAGCCGAGGCGATATTGCCAGCCCGAGCCGTAGGCGAGGGCTACAAGAAAGCAGAGGCTGTAATTTTCAAAGCGCACGTATGTCATACGACGTTTTATAACACATTTGCAAGGAAATAAATAAAAATCGGACTTTCTTCAAAGAATAAATCTGTATTCACTTGTTGAAGCAGTTAGAAAAATTTGAACAATTTGTAAAAGAATTAAATGCTTATTTTTTATCGTAGAGCGCGGCGCGCGCACCCCGCCCGCGCCACCCCCCCCCCCGTTCGTTTTAGTGGGAGCATCTTGATAAACCGTACGTTTTACATTACCATAACGCACGAGTGCGTAATGACATACATCACGATACTGAAATTGGTGAAATAAGAGACCCTTTACGAGCAAATGTGTTATAAATTATATTTATTGTCACAGGAAAGAAAAATACGTTTGCGTATGGATGAAGCGTTTTTCCAGTTATTCTTTTTAATGGCGACGGGTAATGTCAGACAACCTTCTCGCTCGCACATTTCAACATTTTTGAATTAGTATAACTAAATGTAATTATGTGAAATCGCAGAGCGTCAAGGTCGAGAAAATAACAATGCGAAGGTTTAGTAAAAATATCACATTGATCCAAACCAGTTTGCCAACCAAAAAGTATGCACTAAAATTGGTCGCATTGGTACAAGTTTTTTGGTTGGAATACTTGTTTGGATCAATGTGATATTTTTAGTGACATTTTACACAATGTTTAAGTTACGTCTCTGAGTACGGTACTAAATAGTAGATTATTATACAAGGGGATAAAGCAGTCTTCTGTCGCGGGTGAAGATTTAAATCACGAGCGAAGCGAGGGATTTAAGACGAGTCCTGAGAGTAGCGAGGGATTTAAGTTCACCCAAGACTAAGACAGCTTTATCACCGAGGAAAATACTCTACTTTTCGTACCATTTGCGAAAAAATTAACACAATAATAATATGAGATAGCATTTTAGAACATTAACTTATTTATAAAAATAAATTAAAATAAACTTAACGTTTATGTATTTGAAGAAAACAAAAACGCGGCATTTTCCTAGACTAATATAGCTCATACGGCCTGCATAATAAATGCGTATTCCTTTTTCAAAAAGATGTATAATGCTTTGTATACAAACTCAATGGTGTAAACACAGATGTAGTTCAGTATAAATTGTATTCCAAATTTAAATCACTTTCTCCCCCTAGAGGATGAAAGAAATCCAGTACAATTTTCTCTCCCTGTTTTTAACAGATTAAAAATGACTATTGTTATGTTCGCTTTTTGTGGCATAGAATGTCACTTTTTTGAGCAAATGGTACGAAAAAGCCATTACGTACTTATTTTTTTTCTAAAGTTGATATCTGGTAATTTCCATATCAACCACCAAAGAGTCTCATGGTATAAGTCCAATTCGTCACATTCTCAGATCTTTGTTTGCAATGAGCTCTCTTGAGCGCAATATTCGTATCATTTCAATGGGGTAATTTGACGCGGTTGTCAACTGTCAGTGCGAACATACGGTGTTATCAATCAAATGCTATTCAAGTGGTGAAACGCACACGTAATTCGATGTGTGATACTTCATTGTGAATTATGATATGAATAAAATAGATTTATAAAATATATGAAAGCTTAGAGGAGGAGAAGAAGAATTCTACTTTTTATTTTAACTTTTCCTTAGCCTGAAAGATTTGTTGGAAGAACTCTTTTTAAGGTTAACCTCGCCTTTGTATATAACTTTCGTAATTGCAGTGTTTATTATGTTTTCATGTCATAAGTTACCTCTATTCAAAATAATATGTAGAAAGGTAAGTACCTATTCATTAGTTTGAAGAAAATCCTTAATCGCCGCTTTTGTCGCAGACAGTATTTAACTTCATGTTCGTATTGAAACAAATTTTGGGACGAAACAGTAATAAATAATCAAATTGAAGTTATTGTTTCGTCCGGTAGTCCAAAACTAGAATAACTCTTTCCAGTGTACAAATTTTTTTCTTAGGGATTCTAATTTTTCAAATTCTGATGGTATCAAAAGATTACATAACTAACCGAATACTTCAACTTATCAATATACTCACAAATATGCGGCATATAATGCACATTCCGGTCCAGCATAAGCACAGCTACGTCGAATCGATCAGCTTGCGGCGTGAACTTGAACATTGGATGCACTTTGATGGACCTCACGCCGAAGGTGTAAGCTGGGAGAGGTTCTGCAGCAGAATTGATGACGTAATCACCGAGAGTGACGCGAACGTGTCGTGGCTGTGCTCGGGCGACGCAGTGACCCGCTGTGACAACATGGCGGCGAGATATCAGCGAACCACCGCATCTGGAGTTATAAAGTTAGGAAGTTAAAGTTTCTGACAGGCGTTTAGTATGATTCAGACACTAGGTGCCGCCCGCGACTTCGTACGCGTCCCGTTGGATCTCGTTGATTTTTCGGGATAAGAAGCCTTGTGTTAATCCAGGTCACGGACAATATATATTCCAAGTTTCATCCAAATCGGATCAGTAGTTTTTACGTGAAAGAGTAAACATCCATCCATCCATCCATACTTACAAACTTTCGCGTTTATAATGGATAGACCGGCATTTATGTCCCGGCTTCGCACGGATATTTAACAAAAATATCTTAGGTAAGGAATTTTTAAGATCTGGATTTCCGGAATGAGCCCTTTCTTTTGCACTTTGGGTTACATTATTGGAGTTTTAGTAAAGATCTCAAAATTTTTGAAAATATAATATAGCCTATGTCACCCGGGGATAGAGTAGCTTTCCAACGGTGAAAGAATTTTTCAAATCGGTTCAGTAGTTTCGGAGCCTATTCAATGCGAAGAAGTGAAGTGAAGATTTCAAGCTTACTGGAGGGCCAGATATGAAAAAAAATCGAGCCACTTATTTGCATAGTGGGCTATACAAGGTGTAACATAATTACCCTATAAGCCCGAAGGTGGCTTAATCAGACCGACCACTTGAGTGCTTGGACGTGTGCAAAGGGTCAATAAATAGTAATTGAAATTCTTATAACAAAGTTAAACTTTTATTATTTTTCAAATTTGCGACAACCCTGTTTGTTTACTATTTGAGTAAAAGGAGGGTACCTACGTGTGCATGCGTGTGTACGGGACACACGCATGCACACGTAGGTACCCTCCTACACACGCATGTTGCGTGTAAGTACATTCTAAGTAAAAGTTACGAGCTTATTTCATGAATGAAAAACTTCGAAATCTTAAAAGTCGTAGAACAAATACTGTATGACCTGTAAAATACCCCCCTTTCGGACTTATAGGGTAATTATGCTACACCGTGTATAAAACTAAGGCTCGTATGCTGATTTACTGCCCACTGATCTGGACTCAAGCATAGGTTTTTGTATGAAAATGTAACCAAATCTATGCTTGAGCATACAGGCCTAAGACTGGCCTCAAAAATGACAAGCAGCGCCATACGAGTTTCATAACTGTGACAACAATAGCCCACAAGAAACCCAATTACATCTTACGTAAGGATGTACCGTTGCGTGTAGGCACAATTACTTGCTTTTTGAAGGTACAGGGTGTCCTATTTATCAGTTCTTCAATCTGAGATTTGGCATTGAAAATATTTTTACCTATGATTACTTTTGTCAATGAGAATTTCTCTCTGCTCAAGCACTGTAGGGCTAGTTAGTAATAGTAATAAGGGAGTTGATCTGGGATGTTTCTTAGCCATGTTTGGTGCAAAGGGTCTGGGGCAAATTGGTTAAAGCCGAGGTCTCACATTTTTTTTAAACTTGCAATGATGGAACTTCGTTTGTTACAATACACTTACAATGCAGTTTTTAAAAATGTAACAATGTCATTATAAAGCAGCGGGAATCATTAGTTATTAGACATTTTACTTCGAAAAAATGCGTCTTTCACAATTTTCTTTTTCAATGTATGTCAAAATAATTACTTTTTTTTTTCGTTTTTACATCTCCGTGACTGCTACTGCATAATAGATTATGATAAAACAATGCAAAATTATAAATAACAATATTAATCTAAAAATTAACTAAATATATGCCAATCGGGACCCGAAATGCCCCAACGCCTTTTTGTCAAATCAACTCGGTGTTATTGTGAGCTTGAGCAAATCCGCGATAACATACACCCTGTATCAGTGACAGGAAATGTGTACAAACAGAGTTGTGACGTAATGCCATCAACAAGACGATGTTCTTTACAATAGAAATTAATAATTGATTATTACTTTATGATAAAACTTGACTGTTTATTTACTAACATATTATTATTATATCGAAAGTAGGGTCCGTATTATTATTGCTCAAGCACTGATCCGGACTCGAGCATAGATTTTTGTATGAAAATCTGTACTCAAATCTATGCTTGAGTTACGATTTTTGTATCAGCGTACGGACCTAAGAGTTTTTTTTTTTTTTTTTATACTACTAAGTATGCAAACAAGCGTACGGCCCGCCTGATGGGAAGCGGTTACCGTAGCTGGACGCCTGCAACACCAGAAGTATCACATGCGCGTTGCCGACCCTTGAAGAATTTTAAAACACCCTTTTTGAAGTGCCCCATATTGTAGTCACTAGGGAAAGCCTCAACAGGGAGATCGTTCCACAGCCTGAGTGTTCGCGGGAGGAAATTCCTCTGAAACCGGACGGTGCGCGACCACCCTGGCTCTAGGGTGTGTGGATGAATTCCCTGTCGTTGGCGGGCAGTGCGATGGTAGAAAGTAGATTATATTTAGAGTTGTAGATTATTTAGTACAACTCTGCAACAGCTGTTCTATTTTTAACTAGCTGTCGCCAGCGGCGTTGCTCGCGTTCTAGGCCCTTTAGAGTGTGACTTTTCAAATTTCCTTTCTTAGTAAAAAGAAATTTGAAAGATTTTTAAAAGAAATTTGAAAAGTTTTTTCTTTCCCCACTATAAAAGGATACTACCCTCCAAATTTCATATCTCTAGAGCTGGAATACTCAAAAGTCATTCAAATTTGAGCACCACTTAAAATTGCTCTGCCTCTGTTTGACATTACTCATTTGTAAGAGATGGCAATAATTTAAGCGGAACTTAAATTGAGTGGGGTTTGAGTGGCGTTTGAGTATTCGGCCATAGTACTTATAGTTTAGGCTGTGCGTTGATTGTCAGTCAGCTTCAAAAGAGTTTTATATATTTAGAAGATTTTTCGTATAGAAATTACAGATTTTGTAACGAGTTTTCCATTCATAAATTCAATTATTTGTTTACGTATCAACAAAACAAAAAAAATTTATAAAACGTCACGAACAGTCTTACAAAGAAATACGTAGGTACATTAATTAGGTACTAAAAAGTTATTACTTGATCGTATTCATTAGACCTTTTGCACATTATAAGATATTTTTCTTGTGTCTTATGAGAAATGTCGATACGACATTCAGTCGCTTGATTGTTTATATGAGACCGTACATATTACAAGATATTTTTTCGTATGTCGGATAAGACACGCGCCACACAAATTTTTTCTTCTATTGTGTTCGTGTCTTATAATGCGCAAAGGGCCTTACTGCGACAATATCATGCACCATGCAACCAAACTATACATGCGTAATTAACTGCTTTTTATTACTTACCAATATCTTCCATCAGATCTACAATATACATCTAAAAAATAACAAGCGTAGAGGAATGTGCGAAAAAGTAAAGTATCATAACCCAAAATAAACTTTTTTGAATACTATAAATTCAATTCACCAATTTATAAACGAAAATCATTATTTTTGAGTTGCGTTCATTGACAAGTCGAATTTAAAAGAACCAAAAATCTAACTACACCAAAATGACCAGAGAAGTAAAAAGCTCTAACCCAGAAACTATCAATTTTCGAGTACTCTGTACATCATGCTATCTCTTTCGCACATTACCTCTCTATCCAACACTGCTTCCAACCGATTAGCTCGAAAATTGACATAAGCATGTTGCATCTGTAAAAGTTAATATTGTTATTATATTAATTCACACACATTAGATAGCTTTGTCTTTTAGATTTGGGGATTAAGTTGCGATTATTTCACGTCAAACGTGTAAGCCAACTCTGAAATCCTCATTAATAAAACCCGATCAATGGAGATAAATTAATCAATGGGAATTTTTGGAAAAAATCGAAATTCCCCATTGATGGTGGAGATTTTTTAATGGGGATTTCTGGAATATATATATCAGCTTTTTGTTGTTAATTTCAATTAGTGAGGGTTTAGTTCTAGAACTAGAGTTATTTTTTCATAATTTTTAGTTCTTATTAAATAATAAATAATTTTTTTCCTCTAACAAAAACCACACATTTGTAAGAGAAAATAAACAAAAATTTATCAAGCTATACACAAAAAATACACTACCAAAAAACTCCTCTACTCAAATCAAAAACATTTGAATTTACAGTTACCCCTTCTCCCCATCTAGTCTACAAAATTAGTAATATGTGCATTTTCTTTCAAAATTTTACAGCTGAAATTAAAAAAAACTCATACCATTTTTAACCGACTAAAAAATTAATAGGTTCATTTAATTTCCGAGCAAAATGTACAAAAAGCAAAATGTCTATTTACCTACTGATTAGTTAGTTATACTAATTCAATTTATTCAAAAAATAAATAACATTACAGATTGCTCCAAGGCGTTATTTTAATTAAAGACTGGCAAAAAATATTATAAAATACATATTTGCATTAGTTATGTAGTGGACCAGCTTTTTCTAACGTTTACTTATTATTATTTACTAGCTTCCGCCCGCGGCTTTGTTCGCGTCCCGTTGGATCCCGTTTATTTTCCGAGATAAAAAGTAGTCTATGTGTTAATCCAGGTCACGGACAATATATATTCCAAGTTTCATCCAAATCGGATCGCTTGTAAAAATTTCATCTTGGTACACGTAGCTAAAGAATGAAAATATTGTTTTCTTAATTTGATTATTTACGGCCAGGTTGTGTACCCACCAACATAAAAAGGTTTTATTCAAGCTGTCAGTTGTTCTATGTCAGTTGTGTTTTGCTATAGGTACCATTTCTAACAAATGAATGGCTGGACTGATGTTTTTACTGATAAATTTTTTTGGATGTTTATCTTTTGCCCGGGAACGGGATAAAAAGTACCCTATTTGTTAATCCAGGTCACGGACAATATACATTTCAAGTTTCATCCAAATCGGATCAGTAGTTTTTGCGTGAAAGAGTAACAAACATACATACATCGTTACAAACTTTCGCGTTTATAATATTAGTAGAGTTACTAAGTACATTTATTATTTGTAGACATACGAATGAAATATATTATTTAGCTTGTAGATCAACACAAATCCCTGGCAAGTCAACAATAGCCTTTTTTTTTAATTTTGTTACATCATAATATAACTTTTTCTTTTTTCATAATCTGCAAAAACACGAAATTGTGTAACCTAAAGCGTCGTTTTGTTTTTTGTACTTTTTGCTATGGCCTAGTAGATAATATAAGCTAGGTTGGTAGTCTTATTAGATCCTATATAATGTATATATGGTATATAACCTGGAAGATCCGATACGTATATACGCCTGCCAGGGAAATGTCCCGAACCCAGCATCATCTCCTCCCACGATACGGCGTTGCGCTGTCTGCTTGCCCACCGCTATGCCACAACCTGGAACCAGGTGAAATATCTATGAGGATATAGTTAGAACTTACGAACCATTGTGAAAATCTTGAAAGACAATTTATATACAAAAGAGTCTTAATAAGAAGTATTTACTACTTAGTTAAAATATCATTGTGACTTCGATATGTTAAAAAGGGCACAGTCAAGTTTCAAAATGGTCAAAAATAATATTAGACTAGATCTTCCTAATTTATAATCTGTATTCGAAATGTTGTTTAGAGTTTTGGTAGCTTTCAACTTTTTCTTTCTTTTATACTTGGTAATATTATGTGTATTATTTATTATAAGTGATAAGTTATCGTTCGTGGCCCGTTGGACCCATTTATTTTCCGCGATAAGTATCTATGTGTTAATCCAGGTCACGGACAATATATATTCCGAGTTTCATCCAAATCGGATCAGTAGTTTTAGCGTGAAAGAGGAACAAACATACATACATCCATACATCCACAAAAATTTTAATATTTAGTACCTAGGTAGGTACATTTTATTTTTATTTATGTACCTACTTATTAGTATAATTTCTATCTTCATTATTGTAAAACTGTGTCGCAGTAAAAGTTACAAGTAACGATAATACAATTTTATTATAAACAATACGAAAGAGCGAGTTAATGAATAATAACTTGAACTTTCCCGGCTGTGGTTGCGGTGACGGAAGCATTCGATTTCCTACAGCATTGCTAGATATACCTACTTTACTTACATAGCTAGTTTATAGAGGTTTGTAGAGGTTAATATCAAACACTTCTTGGCAAATAAATTATTAATACTATAATTTAATTTTAAAAAAATAAAAAATAAACGCTCAATTGACTTGAATACAATAAAATACTGTTTTCTTAATTTCCTTCTCCGGCCTGAAATACTTTTTTTTTTCTTTTAGAAGTTGGCAACCCTCATTGTGAATGGCGACACAAATCTTAGCCTCGATGTTAGCATTGTAACTATTGACCACTCTTGCATGCCGTAGTGCAACACATCCTCAGTTGTGTAGGATACGATGCGTGATGAGTATGATTGAACTGTAATTACCGGTGGGTTTGAGGATGTCATTTTTGCTTCTTCTTCTTCTATGGCGTTTGGTTACATGACCTCTTTACACAGATTACTCATCGACTTTTTTACGTGCCTAATAAGAGGCTGTCTAGGTTTTCTAACTTTAGCTAAAAATGAAGTATAAGACCATACATTCTTGAGGTCGTAGCATAAAGTGTGAGCCATTGGAATAAATGTGTTTAAAGTGATTTCCTCATGATGGAATTCGTTCCCAAGTTTTAAATAGAAGGGAAAATCCATCATTTTGCCTTCGAAACCAACGACAGCCGACTTGACTATTTCAAATATCAAAAAAATCACTTGACACATGGCAAAATTGTCCATCGAAATGTCAGAAATAAGACGCCATGAATAAAAGAAGAAGAATAGAGAAAAATAGAACAGTCAAGTCAGTCATCTAAGCGGCTGTCATTTGTTTTTCTCCCTTCAAAACTAACGTGAGATGATTTAACATTTATTGTGCCACCGAACAGCCACAAGAAAAGAAGAAGAAGAAGAACGTGAGATGAATTTCATCACCTTTAAAAAATATTGTGGAATACTTTTTTTTGCCAGCCTATTTTCTATTTGACACAGAATATTAGCACAAGTACTATTTATTCATTATTAACACAAAACCTACCTCAATATCACATAATATTAACTTACATAACAAAACAAACGTTGAATAACAAAGCGTTCAATTGAGGACACAAACTACTGAATCAGTACTTAGACTTTATTTTATTATTCATTTATTTGTTTAAGTGACCTTGGCATAAATTGAGAAAGTTGTTGACCGTTACGATTACGATTGATGGTACGATTGGCCTGATGCTACGATGAACGGTCTTTTTTTAAATCTTTTATTTTGGAAGCCCTGTTATAGCTTACCATAGAATTACTATCTACTATCGTCTTGATTTGATCCTAGCGTTTGCGATCATCAACATCAGAAGTTTGACATAACGTGCTTTTTCATGAAAAAAAAACAAAATGAAGCCTTTATGCTGATTTACTGCTCAAGCACTGATCTCTGAAAATCTCTAACAAAATCAAATCTTTACTCGAGTAACGATTTCTGTATCGGCATTATTCAGCATAATGCTTGAGTAACGATTTCTGTATCGGCATTATTCAGCATAATGCTTGAGTAACGATTTCTGTATCGGCATTATTCAGCATAATGCTTGAGTAACGATTTCTGTATCGGCATTATTCGGCATAATGCTTGAGTAACGATTTCTGTAATATTAAAATCAAAAGTGACAATTGGGAGAATTTGTCCCAAAATATTTTCTCCGAAACAGCAGCAAGTCATTATTTTATTATTATATTATTATTAAGCAAGCTACTTTCTTTCTTGAAGGTCGTCAGTCATGGTCACTTAACAGTAGAATAAATAAATAATAAAATCTATTATAAGTAGGTACTGTTTAGGTAATGTCATGTGCCCAAAATAGTATACAAATTACTATTCATTGTTTTCTTTATAGTCCCGTATGCTAATTCGGGGCATTCCTCGAACCGCACCTAAATGAATCGCACCTAGGCGAAACGCACCCAAGTTCTTCCTCGAACCGCACCTATTTGGGTGCGGTTCAAACAGTAGGTATAAATGTTAAGTTTTACTTCCTCGAACCGCACCTATGACAATTTAGGGTCTAGTGATGGGGTAAGCAAGTATTATTCACATTTTAATGCATACTTAACTAACTTATTAAAGCGTTATCGACTAGTTAAATTAATGTTAATAACTCCCGCAGCAGCGCACGCGCTATGTAAGGGAAACGGTGACTCATAGCGAGCGTAGCGCACACCGGCTTAGTGTAGATTTGAATGCATTTGACGAGTCCATCCGATTACAGCCGAAAGCTCGCGAGCCTTGTTTACGTCGCATGAACGACACTCGTACCTAATTTGTTTAGTTTAAGTTTTACTGATCACCGGTCCTTACGCAATGGACTAATGTTTTCGTGTTTGTCAATGTGAAAATAATCAGTTGTGCTATAGTTACATGTGATATAGTTACTGATCATCGGTCCTTACGCAATGGCCTAATGTTTTCGTGTTTGTCAATGTGAAAATAATCAGTTGTGCTATAGTTACATGTGTTTAGTAACTAATTAAACATGGAACCCACGCCGTCGACATCAACTGCACCTGCCGAAAGATCATTTGATTATATCACAAGCAGAAAAGGAAAACAAAATATAGTTTTTGATAAGAGACGTCATAGAAAATGTAGACAATATAAAGGCGGAGGCACATTATGGCGGTGCACTGTCAAAGCTTGTCACGGATGCTTAACTCTGAACAGCCGTGAAGAACTGATTAAAGTCAAAGAACATAGCTGTCCCTTTGATAGTTCCCCTTCCAACTTACAACTTAAGCATGTTATGGATGACCTAAAAGAAAATGTTATATCATCAAATGAGCCAATACCCACCTTATATAAGTCGAAGGTGGATGAAGTCCTTGACAAGGGGCTTAATTTGGTAGTAAACATACCAGATTTTAATGAAATAAAAACGGGCCTCTACAACAGAAGAAACAGATATCACGGAGTAGAGCGTCTATTCGCAAAAACTCCAAAAGATGTCCAAGTAAGTTTCTCTAACTACCTTAGCGTTAGATAGTCGTAGGGGAATCAAGTTAAAGTTACTACTAAATCGGTTTCATTCGGCTTGGCATAGTGACACTCGAGATGGTTCGGCGGGATTCGTGGTTTACGGGTAATTCAAATTCAAAATATGCTCATTCAATAAAATCACGAGGACTATATTGATTCCCCTACGACTATCTAACGCTAAGGTAGTTAGAGAAACTTACTTGGACATCTTTTGGAGTTTTTGCGAATAGACGCTCTACTCCGTGATATCTGTTTCTTCTGTTGTAGAGGCCCGTTTTTATTTCATTAAAATCTGGTATGTTTACTACCAAATTAAGCCCCTTGTCAAGGACTTCATCCACCTTCGACTTATATAAGGTGGGTATTGGCTCATTTGATGATATAACATTTTCTTTTAGGTCATCCATAACATGCTTAAGTTGTAAGTTGGATGGGGAACTATCAAAGGGACAGCTATGTTCTTTGACTTTAATCAGTTCTTCACGGCTGTTTAGAGTTAAGCATCCGTGACAAGCTTTGACAGTGCACCGCCATAATGTGCCTCCGCCTTTATATTGTCTACATTTTCTATGACGTCTCTTATCAAAAACTATATTTTGTTTTCCTTTTCTGCTTGTGATATAATCAAATGATCTTTCGGCAGGTGCAGTTGATGTCGACGGCGTGGGTTCCATGTTTAATTAGTTACTAAACACATGTAACTATAGCACAACTGATTATTTTCACATTGACAAACACGAAAACATTAGTCCATTGCGTAAGGACCGGTGATCAGTAACTATATCACATGTAACTATAGCACAACTGATTATTTTCACATTGACAAACACGAAAACATTAGTCCATTGCGTAAGGACCGGTGATCAGAAAAACTTAAACTAAACAAATTAGGTACGAGTGTCGTTCATGCGACGTAAACAAGGCTCGCGAGCTTTCGGCTGTAATCGGATGGACTCGTCAAATGCATTCAAATCTACACTAAGCCGGTGTGCGCTACGCTCGCTATGAGTCACCGTTTCCCTTACATAGCGCGTGCGCTGCTGCGGGAGTTATTAACATTAATTTAACTAGTCGATAACGCTTTAATAAGTTAGTTAAGTATGCATTAAAATGTGAATAATACTTGCTTACCCCATCACTAGACCCTAAATTGTCATAGGTGCGGTTCGAGGAAGTAAAACTTAACATTTATACCTACTGTTTGAACCGCACCCAAATAGGTGCGGTTCGAGGAAGTACTTGGGTGCGTTTCGCCTAGGTGCGATTCATTTAGGTGCGGTTCGAGGAATGCCCCGCTAATTCACTGCCACTGGTGGGCCAGATAGGAAAAAAAATCCCACCGGGCGCACTCATTTGCATAGTGGGCTCGTTGGGATTTTTTTCCCATCTGCCCCACCAGTAGGCCAGCCGGTGGGCTCGACGGGAATAACCCAATTTGACCCAAGCATAGATAAAGAAGTGAATGTGAGTTTTAAATTGTAAAGTGAGTTTTGAAAGGCATACCTTCTTACAACCCACTGCACTTCTTGCTGCAATGAATAATTATTTTCTCTACCTGATAGCTAGTAGCTAGTACCTACGGGCCTATGTCCACTAAAGCGGCACATATTTGTTGACTACGATCTCGGCTCTAGCATTCGGCGGCTTAAAAACTCCGTCACCAGATTCTTTATAAAAAAAGTCACTGTGATTTTTACTACACATATATTTTTTTAAGTTAAGCGACGTTCTGCTTGGTCATTTGGATGGGTGACCGTTTATGGCATTTTACTTCTGAGCGCTTATATGCTTCGGAGAGCACGTTAAACTGTCCCGGCTCTAGCAGTTGTCAGCAACGACGGAGGCCTTACGGCGGCCTAAAAATTCCGTCACCAGGGTTGGCCACTAACTCATCAACCATAATCTGACTGTGTACCTACCTAAAAATGTTAACTGTGTTATCTAAATATTAAGTCAAATAAATGTTTCATTCATTCATTCATTCATTCATACGAGCTTGCTTGCTTACATATTTTTTCTTATACAATTAAATAGACAAACAAGCGTACGAACTGCCTGATCGTACGCCTGCAACACCAGAGGTATTTAAAGTGCCCTTTACTTAGGGAATACCGCATATGCTACAGTCGACAGCAGCCTTAACACATAAGCCAATGTTTATATACGTGAGTCACATATAAAAATCTTAAGTAACTATACTTATGTCATGAGACTCATGAGAAAGCTACCTAGTTCCGTGACCGACTTACTCAGTGACATAATGTAAATAAACATGGCTTATTTAATTGTTTGTCCTAGATTTGAATACTTGGCGATTAAAATCATTCATTTATTACGTCTTCTTCTTCTTCTATACCTATATGGCCTCTGTTCGTCATTTCGGTAGACAATTTTGCCAGTGTCAAGTGATGTTTGTCTGTGTCTGGGTGTTTCTATGTATTATAAGTATGTATTTACAAAAAAAAATGTATGTATGTATTCTATCAGCCCTCTAGTTTCCATAGTACAAGCTTTGCTTAGTTTGGGACTAGAAGGCGTTGTGTTAAGTGTCCGTGAATATTTATTTATTTATTTATGTATTTGAAATAATATAAGTCAAGTATTCGTCAAGTCGGCGGTCGTTTGTTTTGAAGAGAAAATGGTGGATTTTTTCTTCAAAACCTGAAACGAACTGTCACATTCAGAGAAACTACTTTACACACATTTATTCCAATGGCTCACACTTTATGTTACAACCTAAGTATTATTGGTTAAAATTCCACCGAAATTAAACAACAATACTCACAATAACACAAAAAAAACTAGCAAAATAAAACAGAATTCGCTCAGTGTCTCCATACGAATCAGCGCACACTGGTGTGCTGCGGGCCTAAGATGCGCACCGCGAGATATTTGTCATGTCGTTCTGTCAAAATGTAAGCATTTTGTACCAGTTCAGGAACTATTGCATTATCTGTGGTACCTAATGGTGTCGACAAAACGCGCAATAATGTACACTTTTGACACTTGTTAGTCGTCGTACCTCTCTGAGGACGAGATAATAGTCATGCAGAAAATATGTCAAAAGTTGAAAATTCAAAGGCGCGGTTTCTCGACAACATTACCACAGATAATGCAATAGTTCATAAACTGGTACAAAATGCTTACATTTTGACAGAACGGCATGACAAATATCTCGCGGGGCGCATCTTAGGCCCGCTGGACGTCAGTAGACCGTTTCTAAGCCAATGTTACGATTATCGACAGTTATAATGCTATTATTCAACCAAACAATAACAGTTTACTTTATCTAATAGGAAATGTCGGAAGTAATAGGAAATATTTCAGACAATTACCTATTTCCAATTACGTATTGAGTTACGTATTTATAACGTTGCAGCGCTGGCTCATGTGAAATCTACATTTTGTAAGCATTTTTTAAAATAATCATCATGTTTTCTTTGGCCTGTCATATATTTTTTTTTGCTATACCTATTTCGTCTCACTGCTGGGCAAAGATCCATAAAAAAGTAATAAGTAAAATGAAGAAAAACCCTAGATAATGTAGAAATATTTTTGATGTCTCACATTTCCTTGCAGATTCAGCATTGTCAGACTATAATATGGGCGAGTAATATACGTTTCGGAAGAGCCCGTAGTCTGGGTTTTGTTTTATTGATCGAAACGCATATCGAGAAGCGACTTGCGAGATATTTTTGTGTGAAAACACGATAAACGCGTCTAGCGGGCGATATGCAAACTATTTTTGAAGTTTTACTTCTAATGGGACTTACAACTGACAGCGTTAAACAAAAGAAAAAGAGACATAGCCGTAATTTCAACCATCAGCAGCAGAGCTCTGTTGGCGGAACAGTGAGACGTTGGACTGCGGTCAGACCGACAACGGGAGCAGGTTCAAATCCAAACTGACATTATAGACTCTTTGCAACTTTTTACTTTTTATTTTGAAGTGAAAATTTAGTACTGCATATTGGTTAAGTACATAAAATAAATACTAAATTAATTTCACATTAAACACAGAGCGAGAGTGAATGCGTGCCACTGGAAGTATAACTTCTTCCGCGCGTAGGGACTGCACACACTGGTTTTTTGTTCTCCATGCAAAAACTGCGAGTTTCTTAATTCTCGCTTGTCGCAAATCAACATAGAACTCAGACTACGCGGGCTGTTCATTGTGGGTAGCCGGAAGCACCCGGAAGGTAGTCGGTGCACCGAGCTCGAACACTACATGTTGGAGTAAGTTACAAGCGAAATACTGCGTAGTTTTCATCATCATCATCAACAGCCCGATTTTACTGCTGGTTATAGACCTCCCCAAGTTTGTGCCATCCACTGCGGTCCTGAGCTATGGTAGGTGCCAAATAACACCGCAATACAGGTCATTCACCCACCTTCACCACGATGTTGCAAAATTCAATTTATGAATGGTTAATTCTGTCGCTTTCCATTCAAACCTGTCGCTAAGACGGTAATCGCTCGAATCTCGTAGTACCGTTTGTTTACCATACATAAATTGAATTTTGCGACATCGTGGTGAAGGTGGGCGAATGAGCTGTATTGCGGTGTTATTTAGCACTTATATAGTAAGTGCTCGTAGTGCGTGGGTTCAAGTCTCGAGCAAACTCGTTCACTTTTTGCCCAAACTTTTTTGAAGTGAAAACTTCTTTAGGATCGTTGTGATTTGAAAGTCACTTCTACTATGTGTGAATTGCACACATGTTTTTTTTATTATAGGTACTTACCCAATGCTATTTTTATAGTGAGGTAAGTATTTACTCGTATATAGGTCAAAAGTGGCCTTGCAATGCCCTGCATAGGACGATATGAGAACAAAAATACGGATATGGAAGCGCTACCTTCTGTCACTCGGTGTGATCACGCTTGGCGACGCGCGAAGCTTCCTATCCTTTCACCGTTCGATGTGATCATCTCACTGACCCACCCTGATCAGACTCACCACCTCAGAAAATGAAGGAATTTTAAACGGTGAAGGAAGACATAAATAATTAACATTAAGACTTTGTATTTTCTGTGGATATCAACAAGGCTGAGAGGATGGTATTACTACAAGCCTATAAATAATTATTTATATACTCCATATAAATAATGTCCCCGGCGCTGAAGCATCTTTTTCATAAAGGGGATGGGTTAAAAGTGGCCCGTGACGCTGCATAAATCTTGCAATCACCCATTGAAACATTGACCTATGATAGATAACTATTGCAGTTTTTGACCCCATTTCTATAACCCAAACAAATCAAATGACTCATCCTATATCCGTTATGTCTTTCGAAATTGGTCGCTTACTCAACTTCGTCCAATATTGCTAGCATAAAATAAACCCTATTTTCAAGGCTGTACTGTCTCTTTTACCTTGAAGTGTACATGCGTGTAAAAGCCAAGTTACGCAGTCTAAGAAATATTGGATTTTCCAACTTTCTGGCGTAAATATTGACCTTTTATTTGGTCGAAGCTTAGGACACATCTATGTATGGGAATACCAAATATGCAACCGTTAAGGTTGAATTTTAAATCATGGCCACAAGTGGGACTAACATGAGCTATATTTTAGACATCTGGTTTTGATAATTACCTACTACAACTTTTAATACCTAGCGCACCGTCAATGAAGGGAAGAGTCTCTAGTGGATCCAGCAGGGTCTAGCGGGCTGAAGCCACCTCCAAAATTTGATTACAGGTACTACGCTAAAAAAGACTTTACTAAAGCGTCCTTTTCACTTTTTTTCGCAACAGTATCGGCATTTATTTATCGCATACATACTATTTGGTAATCTACATCGGGGACAAGCCAGCATGAGGTCAATCAATTCTAAACCGAGCTTAAGGGAACTGGGAAAATCTTTAGTTGGGTCAATGTCCTCCGAAACTCTTTCAACCTCGAAATCGCGCTTTGATTCTTTGAGACCTTTAAGCTGATAAATAAATCGTTACTCAGCGTAGATTTAAGTAGAGATTTTCATACAAAACTTAAATGTTTGTTCTGTGTGTTACTATGTATCATAAGTATGTATTTTAAAATGTATATAAGTATTCTATTACCTATTTAGTTCCCATAGTACAAGCTTTGCTTAGTTTGGGACTAGAGAGCGTTGTGTGATATGTCCAAGAATATTTATTTAATATAGTTGCATTAAAAAATCTCAGAAAAAAATCAACTTGTAACTTTCGTAAGGTCAATAATTGGGACTTAACAAACAAATTACCATAGTGACATTTAAACCCGTGTTACGCGAAATGCGTTGGCGCCGGTCAGCGAAAGTGTGTTACGTAACACGATGTGCCAGCAAGGCATCGCTAACTGTAAGTAAACCTAGTGGTTGCTCACAGATTGGATTGACCTGGTTTACTAGGATCTGCGCCCTTATCGTGAAGTGAAATGGTTACTTACTTCGTATGAGTTAGTGGTCAATTCTTGTGACGGAGTTTTTAGGCCGCCTTAAGGCCTCAGACGCTTAACGATAACTACAGCCGGGAGATAAACGCTAAGATGTATATGCGACTAGAAAATATTAGCTAATTCCGTGGAAATCAACAATTTTGGTTACCATTTTTACAATATTACTTAGTGAAAAACTTTAAATTAAAAAAAATATCTTTTAGCATTATGTAAAACTTTGAATTCATCTATAAATTAAGATTTATTTCACAAAACAACGTTATAAGGCGTTTTGAGCGCGTTGAAGTCTTTTGTATGGGGAATAATTAAACTGTTATTTTACCGAATAAATTATAACTTATTAGTTACTTAATATTATTTTGGAGATTCTAATAATAATAATTTACCATCTACTAAACAAATAATCAAATAAATTAAATTTCTAAAAACTTACCTTCCTGAAAAATAACAAAAACACACATAAAATAATTAAAAATACATATTTAAATATAACATAATGTAAACTGTTATATCCGTGACCAATACAAACCGTTACATAAAATAAGGTTTTACAATAAAATAGAATAAAGTTAGTGTGTTAATATAACTTAATATAAATAATGTGATCTAGGTGTGAAAAGCAAGACATAGTTAGAAATGGAGGCAAGAAGAAATGAAATATAAATAATATTTACAGTAAAGGACAATGGGCATATTTGGCACAGTGATGAACATGAACCAATCATGTTAATTTAACAAGTGTGTTAAATAAAAGGCTAATTATATTTGTTAAATAGAAAAAAGGTTTTATTGAAACCAATGTTAACCGCCATAGCACGGACGCGTACAAAGTAAAAAGTGTCAAAACACAAAGATGGCCACCGGAAGTGGCAGAATAAAAAAAAACTTATATTTGGTGTTGCTACCTAGAATTATTTATCTTCTGTATTGAACAAAGTGAATGAATGATTAATGAATAAGCACCTATGCTGTTCTTATTTTTTTATGGTTATTTAGTCTACGTATTATGTAGTTAATTGTTTAAATTATTTTTATCAATATACAAAATGGAAAAAAAATATCAAAATTAGAGAAAAGGTAAAAAAAAATTAGAAAAAAAAAAAAAAAAAAAAACAATCAATCTCAAAATTAGATGATTGATTCATGTCTGTTTCTGAGTATTTTTTTCATACATATTGCACATTGTCCTTTTACAATGAAATACCTGATGACGTCACGTGGCTCTATTAATACCTGGAACTGTCTAGAATGTTCTATCTATGTCTTGCCACGACCACATCACAGCTCTGTTAGTTTTCGTTATTATCTGTCTGTCTGTCACAGCGAAGCGTAATGTAGTGAGTTATTATGATCATTAAACGAATGTTTATTCTGTAAAAAACAATATAATTACGAGTTATGAAATGAGTGACGTTTAAGGCGTATGTTTTTGTTTTGTGTGTTGATGTAACTATGTTGTCATGATATCTGTCATTTTATGTCGTAGTTTTGTCAAAAGTGATCGAACATTTCAGTCACAAAAAAAGTCAGAACAAGTCAAATAACCTGGAATTTGATGTCAAAAACTATCTAAACTTGGACCACTACAACATGCGAAAACCAAAGTGCATGCACAAATTCAACACTACATTACGCAACGGTGCTCCAATGACTTACTTTCATCGTTTATCACCGGGCCATAACTCGGGCTTTCATAGTCAATGCTGTTCGTATCTTGGACACCGAGGATCCCGGCTTTAGCTACTCTGTGGCAGCAGCCTTTCAGGACACCTCCACACGTCCCGTCCAGCAAGCCACCGACCATCCAACAGTAGAAAAAGAATTCGCAAGTCCCGCCTTGGTTACAACCTGCCTCCTCTCCCCTATCTAAGGACTCTTCAATGTTTTGCATCAACCGACCTCTTCTAGGCATCTCTTTGAGAATTTTATTGGCTTTTCTAATCTGTTCGTCGGATATCGGCTTGAATTTCGGCAGGTTGGAAGATGTGTTCGGAAAGAGGAAGTCGTTTCGTTTCAATCTGAGCCCGTCAGTCTGAATGAACATTGGTTTTTGTATAAGTTTATTAAGAGCTCGATGTGGTACGATGGCATCTGAATGAGAAAGGAATTTGTAAGGTGAAGCTCAGTTCTGGACAGTTTTGACAGATGAAACTGTAGACCTAGATCATTGAACTCTTTTCTACAGAGTATGAAACATTCTTGCGACATTTCAATATTTTTATTGTCATAATCCCTACAAGCCAGGATAGTGGGGAAAACGCAAACAATTATTTGAAGATTAACATAATCCCCATCAGCCAGGATAGTGGGGAAAACGACAGCAATGTTTTGCAGATTGGCATAATCCCCGCTGGTGAGGACTTCTTAGTGGGGATTATGATAATAAACCAAAAAATTGTACGTATGACTTGTAGTAAAATTTTCAAATTTGTAAATTTAGTAATTCAAGATTCAATTATCTATGTCTCTAAAATGAAATATGAAGTAGCAAATTTTACGTAAATATAAATAATACTTATAATAAATATGTAAAATAAACATAAAAAAGATAAAAGTCTAAGTAATATTTATGGCACACCTAAAACTAATTGTTAGTAGGACAAAAACTACAAGCGTAAAACTATTCTAAATTACATAATAATTTATGAGATGGCATAAGGTTCCATAAAATTAAAACTATCTAATGTCTAAGAGCATCAACGCACTACGCGACCAATAGCTGGCTCCGCAGCAACATTTCTCTGGAGTAAAATGGGTGGTCTTTTTGACAGATTTATCTGTTATTTTAGTAAGTACAAGACCGTTAGTTTAACAAACCAGACATGTTAAATGACTGAATGCTGAGCTAGCCTTACTAAAATCTTTTATGGTGATTCAACAATTTCCGTAAATTACCATACCAGCATTATATTTCTTCTTAGGGTGATCTTTTTGACAGTAAATCTTGATAGGTAATCTATCTACACCATTATTGGTAATTTCCTTTACCTAGTTTGATATAGAAAACAGGTATAAAGGTCTTGTCAGAAAAAAAAAGTCAACGAAAATGATATGTCATTGAATTGCAGTAAACCTTAGCCGCTGGCTGGTCGCTTAAACAGTCGCCTAGTGCGCTCATACCC
The DNA here is from genome assembly GCA_947507515.1 of Eulithis testata. Classification (NCBI taxonomy): domain Eukaryota; kingdom Metazoa; phylum Arthropoda; class Insecta; order Lepidoptera; family Geometridae; genus Eulithis; species Eulithis testata. The sequence goes on from OX382221.1 coordinate 3,648,444, forward strand.
TTAGCATAATTTATTAATTTGAAGCCATGCTGTTATACAATTATTATATTATACAAAACAAATATTCAAGCAGCACCCAAGCTAAATTAATTCCTCGCGTATCTTGTCAAGTTAATTAATCATATTATAAACCTTTGATTTATTTGTAAAATAAAACGGTCGAGTCGCGAGAGCAAAACCAGTAGTACAACATTAATTTCATATTATTTTTAAATATAGCAGATTTATTATGTGTTAATTAAGTTTGTCAGCGACATCTATAGTGGAATCAAGTGAAGTTTTATCGCGACAGGTGAACGTTTCTACGGTTCAGCTTACATAGGGGTATGGTATATTATGATCTGTGCCTAAGGTCACTTCTTACCTTAGCTATAATAGATTATCATAGCCTACAGGTTTTATTATATACTATTAAGAATACTATGAGTCACCATTTATCCATCTTTACTAAAGTTGAAACTATTTCAACATTATGCCAAAAATTACCAACCTCCTTTTTAAAGATGGCTGACAAAGAATGACATCACGCCGCCATTTTCGAAAACAATATTCACACCACTTTCATTTTCCCGCGTTTTGGACATAATGAGCTGAACGTGACATGCTGCGGACAGAATTACTAAATAGTTTTAGGATTCGAGTTTTTAAAACCACATTAGCACTTTTATTTTAATTGTTTTTCTTTTTAACCAACTTCAAAAAAGGAGGAGGTTCTCAATTCGGTTGTATTTTTTTTTAATGTTTTTTACCTAAGAACTCCGTCATTTATGAACCGATTTGAAAAAATATTTTTTTATATGAAAGGGTATGCTTTCAGATTGGTCCCAATTTTTTTTTTAATCAATGTTTTTTACCTCAGAACTCCGTCATTTATAAACCGATTTGAAAAATTCTTTTTTTATCCGAAAGGGTACGCTTCCAGGTTGGTCCTGAACTGCCATTATCATCATCATTTGATGATGAAGGCGTATCAAATTGAAGTCGGTTTTTCCAGTTTTTTAATGTTACTGTGTATTTTGCTGTCTAATTTTGGTGGAATTTTAACCAATAATACTTGAGGTCGTAACATAAAGTGTGAGCCATTGGAATAAATGTGTAAAGTTTCACTGAATAATAGAATTCATTTCCAAGTTTTGAAGGGAAAATCTACCATTTTCTCTTCAAAACAAACGACAGCCGACTTGACGAATGATTTAACTGATATTATTTCAGTATCTCACTTGACACTGGCAAAATTGTCAGTCGAAATGACGGACTGAACTCATAAATAGAAGAAGAAGAAGACTGCGAGATTTAGAATTCTGAAAATACCCTTTGAGCATAATTAAACTAGTACCTAGGTAAATAGGTAGCTGGATTTTACTTTACCTGAGTACTTTTGCTAGCGTTTGGAAACGCATTCGAATCTCACTCGACTCTTACCATTTGGTAAAATCTTTATGGTTTACTTATTGTAAGTATTTTAACCATAAATACTTATTTGATTAGCATCTCACCAGCGGGCCTAAGATGCGCACCGCGAGATATTTGTCATGTCGTTCTGTCAAAATGTAAGCATTTTGTACCAGTTAGGAACTATTGCATTATCTGTGGTACCTAATGGTGTCGACAAAACGCGCCATAATGTACACTTTTGACACTTGTTAGTCGTCGTACCTCTCTGAGGACGAGATAATAGTCATGCAGAAATGTCAAAAGTTGAAGATTCAAAGGCGCGGTTTCTCGACAACATTACCACGGATAATGCAATAGTTCCTAAACTAGTACAAAATGCTTACATTTTGACAGAACGACATGACAAATATCTCGCGGTGCGCATCTTAGGCCCGCTTTTGTACATTGATTTTTTGGCTCGGTTATCCGGCACGAAGAACCAATATACTAGTGGCTCTGGGAGCTGTAGACCTCGCGAGCATACTAAATATTTTAATATTCAACATCATCAATGTCGTGTAAGGTGTTTTCTGAAAGTCTTTAAGTGCACTTTTATTAATTTCAAATTTAAGGCTTATTATTATGCTGATGCTCTCATTCAGTGAAGGAAAACATCATGAAGATAATTATCAGTTAGTATTCTAACAGCGACGAAACGCTTGCAGCCTGTCACGTATTGAAAACTAACTATAATGCAAAAGGTTGTGTGTGTGTGTGTGTGTGTGTGTGATGTGATGTTTTTTCTATTTAATTTTGTAAATTTTTGAGGAATGTAATGTGCAAGTGCATTTTAGTTTTGTGATTTTTTTGATCTTTATGATTTTTTTTGCATCATCTTGTGTAGAATGAGGTCCTTTGTGTTTCTCTCAAATTTGATTGAAAACCATCGATTGTTTGATGAGCTATCCTGTTCATCATGCTGAAGATCCTTATCAGATCTTCGCCAAACTTTTATGAAACCAACTTATAGTTACTACCTTTCAAATAAAAAAAGAATAATCGAAATCGGATCTCATTTGGTGGAGATATCCAGTATATCAAATAGCCCCTTTTTTGCCCTTTTTTTGGGGGAAGTACCCCTCCAATCAAAAATCCCCGACGACAAAAAAATTCTAATGAGTCATATAACCTGTGTACCAAGTTTCGTCCAGATCGGTTGAAAAATGCGACCTGTAGAGGAGAACAGACAGACAGACAGACAAACAGACAGACAGACAGACAGACAGACAGACATCCGGACAAACGCATTTTTGGCCAATGTGGAAACTGAGACGCTTCGCTCGCTTCGCTCGCTCGGTCAATTACCAATAATTTATCAGTATTTTTGGAATGTGATATTTTAGCCTATTCCTTATACTTGTAGCCCTTTCGTAATTTCAAAACGATTTTTCGTAAATAGTAACATTTAATTAACAAATTATTTATTATGATTCCGAAGATCACAGTTACCGTTAACGGAACGGTTAGGATTACGAAATAGTTACGTAAACGAGTAGGTAGTATAGTTACCGTTATCGTTAAACGAGATTGGAGCTTGTCACTGCCGCATTCTTCGTAATAAAATTATACTAGTAGTTCGCCCCGAACTGAGATCTCGTGATGGTCGGAGGTTAATAAAACCCAAACAATTTTTATTGACCAATGGTTGCAATAAACTTTGCAAATCGCATCGAAATCCCCGTCTAGCTAAGTACTAGTCTTACTTGAACTACAAAATCATTGAAACTCCAAGAAATGGTAGCTCACGTTATACTGGGTTTTCCAATTTTATAAGGGTTACAACAACTCAAAAACTATTAGATCTAGAATCAAAATAAAAACGGTTTTGGAATGTCTAAACAAACCCCTATCATGTGACACCCCACTTGATATTTTAGTACGACTTTTTATTTACTCCCTTTGGACCCTCATAAATTCACCCCTTGACCTATTTACTTCATTTAACAAACCAGTAAAATTTAAGAGTACTATCCGTATACCTACCAAATTCTGTGAAGATCGGATGAGCGGTTCAAAAGATCTCGAAGAACTAATATACAAACATACAAAGCATTTTTGTCCAAGTTGTCACTAAGATCTCGTTCGCTTCGCTCACTCGATCAATTAGCTGTATTTACTATGTATTTATAAGTATGGATTTACAAAAAAAATGTATATAAGTATTCTATCAGCAATCTAGTTCCCATAGTAAAAGCTTTGCTTAGTTTGGGACTAGAGGGCGTTGTGTGGAATGTCTTTTAACCGATTTACCGTCACAGCTCTGTTGTGGTAATAGCTCTGCCTTCAGCGCTGTGGGTCGTGATAGTATTATATAATCTGTGGTCGTGGGTTCGATCGCCACTGAGAACAAACATTTGTGTGATTGCAAACATAGATGTTTGTCTATGTCTGGACTTTAGCATGAGCTTTTTGAACCCTAAAAAGGTCAACACGAGCCCAAAGGTCACCAAAGTTGATCAATGCTCGCATTGCCTACTTACATAAGGTATTATATTATATTATATAATATCCGATTATTGATTTACTTCCGAGAAGGCAGAGAACGACCAACTGTGAAGTTGGATGGCGTTGGCACAGTGCTTAACCACACCAACGGTCTTACTTATAATCCCCTTTCAACTTAAGACGCTACTAATCTCTATGGTAAGGAAACCATGTGGTTTTCTATGGAACACGTGAACGGCGCAGTGTGGCGGCAGTGTGTGGACAAGTATCACTCGCGTATTTTGTATCGCCCTGGTAGTGCATTCAAAGAATATGTAAGAATATGACTCCCATTTTACCAAAATTACACACTGAAAATCTCGTTTTGTATGAAACTTGATTCAAATGTTGACCCCCGTTTATACATTGTTCGTTTTTCGAAAGCACGGGTCTAGTCCGAGAGTTTCGCCAGTCTGGACACCCGTTCGGGGTTCCTATGCTCAGTTTGGCACAGTTTTTACTCTAATAGGGATGATGTCAAAATGATGACGAAATATTTTACTCACAGCTTCGCTCACTGGTGAAACGGTAAGTAAAATCTCTGCTGAATTGCATTCTAGTCCAGCATTCCAGTCCAGAGCTGGACCGTCCACATTATTTCAGTCATTCAATAAAACTAATAATGAAAATGGGGCTAAACTCACTGGAGTACAGCCCTGCACGCCAATATCTTCCATAAGATCTGCTTATAGCCAGGAGGCTGATCGCAGAAGTGCAAACAAAAAAAACCAGTGCGTGGAGTCCTTACGCGCGGAAGAAGTTATACTTCGAGTGCCACGCATTCACTCTCGCTCTGTGTTTAATGTGAAATTAATTTAGTATTTATTTTTATGTACATAACCAATATGCAGTAAATTTTCACTTCAAAATAAAAAGTAAAAAGTTGCAAAATGTCGGTTTGGATTTGAACTCGTATCTCGTTGTCGGTCTGACCGCAGTCTGACAGATCACTGTTCCGCCAACAGAGCTTTACTCCTGATGGTTGAAATTACGGCTATGTCTCTTTTTCTTTTGTTTGACGCTGTCAGTTGGAAGTCGTATAACTTCAAAAGATTCTGAACACTGCCATCTATGAGTTAGGAGTAGAGACAGAGACTATGTCCTCCCGTTTAACGCCTGTCAGTTGGAAGTCGCATTAGAAGTTTATCTTCAAAACAAATCAATTAAAAAACAATGCGTGTCAAAAAAGGCCGCTGAATGTACAAAACTACTCATTCAAATTTGGAACCCTGAAAGGGTCACCACGAATGGCCACAAGCCCAAAGGTCACCTAAGTTGGTCAATGCTCACCTTGCCTACTTACATAAGGCATTCGGTTATATAATATCCGATTATTGATTTACTTCCGAGGAAGCAGAGATCGACCAACGAAACTGTGAAGTGGGAGGAAGGCGTTCGCAATGTCCGTTTGAACTGTGGGTTCATAGGCCCGTATGCCAACACAGAAATCAGTAGAGATATACAAAAATCTATGCTAGAGTCCGGAGTAGTAGATCAACACACGGACCTTACACTCACCGTAAAAAAAGTATTCCTTTAAAAAATACAAGCTTCTAAACTTGCGTATGGAAAGTATTTTTAGCTTGTATTTTTTAAATGAATACTTTTTTTACGGTTTGGGGTGTATACAGACATAGATTATGACGAGATAAATTGATATAATCCTTAGTTTTGGTTGGTCAGCGTCAAACAGTGGAGTAGTTACCCTTCCACGCTTGTATGGAAAGGTGTGCGACTGGTTCAACCTTAAGACCACTAGCTCTCAGGTAAGATAATGTTATGCACAAATTGTTGGCTTACCTTAATAAATAAATAATAAATAGTCAGCTGCATCCACGGGAAAGTTACTTAATTTAATGTAAATAAACCTACCTACTTCTCAGTGGCGTAGCGTGCCTTGGCGGGGCCCCGTATTTTGTTTGGGGGCCCTTATGAAGGTTAAAGATTTCGATTCGATACTATGGGATTCCCCCGTTGAAGTAAAGAGAAATCCCGCAGCCCGCGATAACCGATGTACGCGTTACTTGGAAAAAAAGAAACTGCTTTTTTTACGTTTGTCATTCATGAAATAAAAAAAATTGGGAGGTTTTTATTTATTTTTTCTTACGCACATCGGGGGCCCCGTATAATTGATACGGCAGATACGGCGGTAGCTACGCCCCTGCTACTTCTTAACAATAAGATGGCGTGTTTAAACCATAAATACCTAATCCAATGGTCTTTGTTAGTTTTTTTTATTGAATACCATCGACAGCTCTCAGTTGTATTCGGGTCACTGAACTCACCACAGATTGGAATGTAGTTACTATGGTATGACATAGATTAGGGAGTTGTTTGTATGGAGGCTGAAGGTCGGGAATTGAACTTTACGTTTTGACAAGTGTGACTAATTTAATTACTCACACTTGTCAAAACGTAATTTGCACCTCTTCTTCTTCATCATCTATACCTATATGGCCATTGTCCACCGAACACCTAGAGTCCTTTTCATGAAAGAAGTCCCGCGGAAATTTCCGGAACTAAAGTTTAAAACTAAATTTTAAATTAGTTGTCAGGTGCTGTTAATGTGTTCGGATGCTAGTGCGTTTTTATTTGGTTTCTGTGATCAAAGTCTTGTTTTCAATGCCTAAAGTTGTTAAAAGTGCTGCCCGAGAAATAATACTTAAAGTCGACTACAGCGCCGCGTCTGCGGGACTTCTTTCATGGAAAGGACTTTATATCCTAGCCACTGTCCGTCATTTCCACAGACAGTTTTGCTAGTGTCAAGTGTTTTTTTTTTAATAATATCAGCAAGTCAATCGACAAGTCGGCTGTCGTTTGTTTTGAAAAAAAATACCAACGTCCCATGTCTCATGACAGCTACGTCGAATAATCCTTGACTAGACTCGAACTCGAAATCGTAATTTTTAAAACTAATAAGGCCCGTATGCTGATAAAGAAATCGTAACTAACGCATGGATTTGAGTAGAGATTTTCATACAAAAATCTATGCCTGAGTCCGGATCAGTGCTTGAACAGTAAATCATTTAATTCATTCTATCAGATCAGAACACGAGCCTAAATCTACTCAAAGCACGATTTTTAGGTCGAGTCGAGGCGAAGGTTATAGTCGAGGTAAACAATATGGCCATAAAAATCTTATGGGACGTTTTTGTGGTATTATGTAAGTATACATATTTTTAATCACGTGACTGTTCGTTCAGAAATACCATTCCCAAACATTTTGATCAATTTTCTCGCTACCGATTGTAATTTAGCTAGGCTCTTTAACGCCTTCGTCACGCGTGAAGATGGTACAAGTATTTCGTGAGTTTTTCTCTTGTAAATATTAATTATATATTTTCCTACACTTTCCACACAATGTATTATCCTCTGTTTCTCATGCGTTATCTACTGAACAGTGAAACTGGTTTTCACCCTGCTTTGGCTGTTCCCACGGTCTTGAGATGTAGAAATTATAGCATTGTTTACTTTTTCTTGGTTATATTTAACGTGTGAGAAGCAATAACTCACATCGAACTAGCGAGCTAAGAACACGACACGAGACTACTTTGTCTAAGACAGTTTATCTAAGATATTACCTTACATAAGATATATCTTAGTGGTTGTAAAATACTGTAGGTACTTTATATACCTGGCTCACTGATACACCAAGAGTGGGTTACCCTGGACCACAGTTCCAATCCGGATTCACGGAATTTGACAGAAGTCGTGTCATTTTTCAGTACAAAATGACACGAGATCTGTCAAAATCCGGATTCAATTTGGAACGGCGGTGGTTAAGAGTACCTAGCCCTACACGTCTTTCACTGTCCTCCCGCCCGGGACCGTCTCCCGCTATGACGTACGGGTGACATTGACAGGTCGGGAGCTTGACACTGACAGTTACCTAACCACTCGTGCACATGAGACAGGGTAACGCATCTACTGGATAGACGCAAACACTACAGTGGTATTTCCATTCAACCAAAGATCCGTTTTAGAAATAAACTAGTTTTAAAAATAGGAGAAGGTTCTTCTTCTTCTTCTTCTTTTAATTAATGGCCTCTTTCCGTAATTTTGCCGTCGTCAGACAATTTTGCCAGTGTCAGGTGATATTTGAAATAATATCAGTTAAGTCATTCGTCAAGTCGGCTGTCGTTTGTTTTGAAGAGAAAATGGTGGAATTTACCCTTCTAAACTTGAAAACGAAATCTATCATTTCAAGGAATTCACCTTAAACACTTTTATTCCAATGGCTCACACTTTATGCCACAACAAAGTATTATTGGTTAAAATTCCACCCAAGTTAAACAATAATACTTACAATAACAAAAAAAAGAGACGATGTTTCCCCTAACAATGACAGACATCGAATCCGAATACTTGTCTTTCAGATTTGTCCCACGTCAGATTTGACAGATGTCAAAATCGGTTCAGTAATTTGATTTTGAAATCAAAACAGCTAGAAACAAGTCATCCAATTATATGAAATTGCGTATTTTACTTTCCTCTGACTTTTCAGTGGTGTTTACGATCACTAGAATAGTTCCAGTGAACGCGCTTACTTTTCGGGTTCACTATCAGATGATTGTGAAAGGTTAAGAGGTTAGGATTGAAGTCAGGTTTTAAATCTTCTTCTTCCTTTATATAAGGCCTCTGTCCGTCATTTTGACAGACAGGTTTTTATTCAATAGTTGCTCGAGTGTCATCGGGTTGACAATATCATTTCACCGGGGTTTAAAACAATAACCACAATTAAGATAAAAAAAACAAAAACACCTCATTTTTGGCGCTAAAGTGCGTTCTACTTTCTACATTATTACGCCACAGAGATGGTTTCCTACAAACTCGTTGAGCAATTTCTTATGCAATCGACCTCTTTTCCCAAATCGATAACCGAATATCTCGCTCCACCTATAAACAAAGGAGATGGAATATTTTTTTTAAGGATTGCGATGGAACTAAATGGGGATAAGTTTTTTTTTATTTACTCCTTTCCAAAATACTAATACGTACCTAGAACAGTACAATTTCAAAATTTTCACGAGCTGCCTAAATAGTGTCATTATTTATGCGAGTTTTTTTTTTTCAACGAGGAGAAAATATTGAAATTAGAGCGGGAGGCATCAGCGAGGGAGACTAATGAATGATAAAAAAAACCGATAAAAACCTAGTAATTACTTACTACATACATACTAACGTTATTAAAAAATGCTAATTTAACACAATTGTCTAATTAATCCTAAATAAATAAAATACTAAAAACTACAAACGATAGTAAAAGTCTTGTATTACAAAGTTCCCTTCATTTGAATACACGCTACATACTGACACGCGATCTGTTTGTATTACAGAATATACCGTAAGTGTTATAACTTAGGGATCAAAATTGCATAACAAAGATTATAAAATAGATACTTTGATGTACAACTGTGTGGGTAATTAAATCAACACTGGACAATTGTTTTTCAATCAAGATTCAAGCCTAGGGTAGTGAAAATTAGGTGTTAAATCGCATGTTTGTTGTAATTAGACAGCTGTTTGTAAGTTTTAATTGGAAAATGTGCTTTATTTCCAAGTAAATAGGAATAAAAATAAATAAATCAGATACAATATTTGATTTACAAAAGTAGAAGTTCCGTATTTTACAAATTCAAGTTATGAATAGCTATCTCTAGTGGCAACAAATTGTTTCTGTGTTTACAGCATGGCAACATTGATATTATTGGAACTACAACTTCAAAAAAAAATATTTTTTTACTAACTTTTTTTTTATGAAGTTATACTTCTAATGCAACTTCCAACAAGGTTGCGTTGTGCGGACCCCATACGGACACCCACACAAAACCCAAAACGCTTCGATAGCGCGTTCTAGGATCCGACCAAACTTAGCAGCGCCATCTAGTTCTGATTTAGGCAACATGAGCATAGAACCTTTTCTAACTGAATAAGTACTGCATATTGGTTATTTACATAAAAATAAATACTAAAAAATATTAAATTAATTTCACATTAAACGCGAGAGTGAATGTGTGGCACTCGAAGTATAATTTTTTCCGCGCGCAGGGACTCCACGCACTGGTTTTTTCTTTCTAAGTAACTATATTTTAGTAATTTTATCAAGGTTACAGTAGTAATGAACCGAAATTGAAGTTATTTTTATATTATGGTGCTTATTTTTTTTTAATAAGTATTTTGCTGGTTTCTTTAAAATTATAATATTCTGGTTTTAAAATTTAAATAACTAAGTAAGTAGATAGACTAGGTAATAATAATAATTAATTTTATGTAAGTTTAGGTACGTAATAATAATAAATGATATGTTTAGTCATTATTTTTCAACTCATTTCGGTTCCACTGTGACGAAAAAGATTTCTTTTCTCACATGAATTATATAAAAAAAGGTTTATATCTGCGTTCTTTTTTCATCCAACCACGAGTCATTGAATTTCACCCAACCACGAGTTCTCAGTTCAAAGTCAAAGTAATCAACTATTATCGCAGTCACGTCGTACGATCGTGGACATTTTACTAAAATTTTTAACTAAAAAAAAAAACTGTTTTTAATGAGTGCGTTTGTTTTCACTTACATTTTTAGTATTTTTAAAGTAATTCAGCGTTATTTTTAACCGACTTCAAAAAAGGAGGAGGTTCTCAATTCGGTTGTATTTGTGTTTTTTTTGTTTGTCATTTATGAACCGATTTGAAAAATTCTTTTTTTTATCTGAAAGGGTATGCTTCCAGGTTGGTCCCGAACTGTCATCATCATTTGATGATGAAAGCGTATCAAATTGATGTTCAGTTCGGGACCAACCTTCCAGGTTGGTCCCGAACTGCCATCATCATCATCATTTGATGATAAAGGCGTATCAAATTGAAGTCGGTTTTTCCAGTTTTTTAAACTTATAAATGATATGATTTCAAATAATAATCTAAAAATGTCATGCAAACAAGTCTAAAAACAAAATTCTACTTTATCTACAAACAAAGGGGCAACGCATCTAAAGTAATAAAGGGGCCATTTTGTTTTTCTTTTTTCCTTTTAAAACAGTGTCTCTACGTTCTACGCGTCTACGGATTACATTTATGACCTGCTTTTTACTGCGGAACCCTAAAAGCGTAAGATAAGACACCACATTACCATACAATCGGTAAAAGTCTCATTGTCAGTTGCTCAACACAACACTGCTGGCAATTGAGTTCATTCTGGGGCATTATTCTGTATGACTTAGGAGATTCCTTGCCGTAACCGTATGACGTCACCGTAAGGAATGACATTTATGGCATAGGAAATACGGCATAGGCATAGGGCGATTTCACGCCGCTGTCTTGTCGTGCTGCGTAACGCGCTTGTATTGGTCATAGTGAAAAAGGCCCCAGAGCGGTTTTACCGCGATGTGTAACGTAACGATAATGGAAATCTAAAACTTTGTAATTTTTACAACTTTAACATTATGTACCTATTATTGTTATACCTTTTTTTATCAGACTTTAAAAAAGGAAGAGGTTCTCAATTCGGTTGTATTTTTATTTTTTGTTTGTTACCTCAGAACTCAGTAATTTATGAACCGATTTGAAAAATTCTTTTTTTATCTGAAAGGGTATGCTTCCAGGTTGGTCCCGAACTGTCATCATCATTTGATGATGAAAGCGTATCAAATTGAAGTCGGTTTTTCCAGTTTTTTAAACTTATAAATTATTCTGTATTGGCGTCGCACTATTGTTATACCTACATGTAATTTTTGACGGATCTAAGAACATATCATATGCCAAAATCCCTACTTCATACTTAAGGGTGAACTAGTCGCGCACCTTTCCATACAAACGTGGAAGGGTAACCACTCCACTGTTTGACGTTGACCAACCAAAACTAAGGATTATATCAATTTATCTCGTCATAATCTATGTCTGTATACACCCCAAACCGTAAAAAAAGTATTCACGTTTGTATGGAAAGGTGGGCGACTTGTATGACCTTAATATTATAAAATGTAAATGTAAGTTTGTTTGTTACGCTTTCACGATCATCATGAAACTTTGTACACATATTCTTGGAGCTATTAGAAGTAACCTATGATACTTTTTATCCTGGAAAATCAACGGGATCTAACGGGACGCGGACGAAGTCACGGGCGGAAGCTAGTAAATAAATAAATTGAAATTGAATTAACCAAATCATTTATAACTGAGATAGGGGATAGTCACATGAGTCTTCGTTTGACTTATCAAGTTAAAAATATTGTAGGTCTCACTAATATTACAAACTAGCATCCGCCTGCGACTTCGTTCGCGTATCGCGTGTATTAGTATTTTTGAATGCCGTACTTAGGCCCGTATAGTACTGATAAAGAAATCTTTCGATAAAGATATCTTATCTTTATCAAGCATAGATATAAGAAGAGATTTTCATACAAAAATCTATGCATAGATCGGATCAGTGCTTGAACAGTAAATCACCAATTTCCATGAAAGAAGTCCCGCAGACGCGTCGCTGTAGTCGACCTTAAGTATTATTTCTCGGGCAGCACTTTTAACAACTTTAGGCATTGAAAACAAGACTTTGATCACAGAAACCAAATAAAAACGCACTAGCATCCGAACACATAAACAGCACCTGACAACTAATTTAAAATTTAGTTTTAAAATTTAGTTCCGGAAATTTCCGCGGGACTTCTTTCATGAAAAGGACTCTAGTTATAAGTTTTTTTTTTTAAAGATTCGTTTTTTGGAACACGTTGAAGATATAGATATTGTGTTATGGAAACATATACGCATAAGTTTAACAAATTAGCCATATTGTCAACGCAGCACGTCTAAGCAATTTCCCCAAATGACTAGTAATAAGTTCTACTGCTATATACGAGAAAGGAAGTAAACTCACTACTTTCGACTGTAAGCCATGTCGAAATAGTATCATTAAAATCATATTTACATTCATAAAATTTGCAAAGTGGTGGTATTATGCGGCATAACATCACAGTCACATCGTTATGATCTCAAATGGGGAAGAAAACACAACTTTACGCATTATTTTACGGAAATGTTTATGATACGCAATTGTTTTACGCATTTGTCTTTATTCTAGTAGTTTTTTTTTTAAAGGACAAAGTAGGGAAAAGTATAAACCTATAAACACTTGTTTATAAATATTGAAAGATAAAATTACCTACGAGCGAAGAGTATTCATTTCCACAGTTGTTCGAAATAAAATAATTATGTTCTCGTGAACTTCGAGATTAGCGAGGGACCGAAAATAATGATCTAACAAAAATGAGGTCAATTTACTTCAGGGCAAACCGGGTGTAATAATGAATTTACACACCAATGACAATTTATAGTATCTACCTATTATCTCGGTAATAACTGGCCATATTCATATTATTTTCATCAAAACATTACTCTATGGTTTTAAAATTGGAATAAAAAAATAACTGGAACCATTTTGTTTGGCCGGGCGTCTACCAGCCAGTGTTTTTTTTTGCGGATGCTAAGCATTTATGTGTTGTAATTTTAAGTAATCGTAAATAGATACTACCTATTTAATTCCTTACAGTCAAGACAGGCGCCTTTCTACACCAAAACCGCGTTAGTCACTACCAAGCACCCTTCACTAGTCAACTACTCACCTCTATCAGCAATACTATCACCAGCTCCTATATCCTGAAGCCCCTGGTCTTCCACAACGTCGTTAGAACTAAACTGATCACGGAACACAACATTATCGTTAAAAACCGGTTGAGGTCCCGCGTGAGAGTTTGTTTGCACTGAATTTGCATTATCTGTGGCGTAGGGAAATACTACCCGGGGACTCCTTGCTTTCCAACCGGGGTAGTATCCATTGCGTAGAGCTGGGTAGCTTTGGAACGGTTCGAATGCGTAGTTCGGAGCGTAAGGTCGTCCAAAGCGTCCGTGGTAGTAATGAGGTTGATTCTGAAACGGCCTGAAGCGAGGTAGAGGCTCGTAAAACCGCTCGTTCCCACTCGGACTGTCTTCGATTTTTGAAATTTCTGTATTATCTTCCGGTGATGTGAATTCGTAGTCTGTGGTCTCGTCGAATTTAATTTTCGAGTTCTGTGTTAGGTCGATTTCACCTTTGCCGTACGGTTGGTGGTTTTCGTCCTCGTCCAGAAACAGGACTCTTGATCGTCGCCTGTAGTAGTTTTTGGGTATGAACATGACATTTTTGTACGGTTTCTGGTATAGCGTGAGCGCGCGGCTTGGCTCGCCCGCCGCAACAGACGCGACTACAAGCAGAATTACTTTCCATCTATGTGTTAGCATGTTGGCGCGGTCACTGCTCCGATGTTTTCACTTTCATTTTATTTATTCGCGGATTATGTGCTTATTTTCGCGTTCGAAAATCAAGCACACATTATTTTTCGATACGAAACTTTTTGTTTCTTTTTTTAACGAACTTTTTTCATGGTTTTTGAACGGAAGCGCGTGTGTATCGTTCGGTAGTGGGTAGCGGACTGGTGGTACAGTCGCCCCCACTGTTGTTCGTTATGTAAAATGTATGACGCGTTGGTTTATGCAATAGTTCTTGTTGATTAGTGATAGTGTAAGGCTTTTGAGGTCGGTGATGATTGCAACTCTTCCTATTTGCATCTTAGAACCACTTTTATCATTGTAAATGTATATTTCTCTGGATTTAAATATGAATATTCAAAAGTATTTAGGTATAGAATCTTGGTTGTTTTATTAATTCTGTAGTAATTTTTTAATGTATTCGTGTCTCTTTATCTTATGTAGGTACTGATTTTATTAAATAATGCATACGTTGTGCAACTTTTGGTAGAGTTGGTTGTAAAATCTAAAGACGCGTACTTATTTTTTTAACCCTAAATAAACGACTTACTAAATAAACGATTCTGATTCCGAAAATCGAGTTTCTCTGTTTATCTCATTGCCTGTTTGTTCGCGAATCACGCCTAAACTACTGGACCAATTTCAATGAAACTTATACCATTCAGAAGCCCTTTTTCCGGATTGAAACATAGGCTATATTTTATTGAAATCAAAGACGTGGATTCTTAGGTACAGCTTGACCTCCCTAAACCAAAAGCAGCCATTGACACGAGGTTCATCGTATGTTGGTTGACAGATATTTTGGTGGAATGTCTTGCGCGTACGAAGTCGCGGGTATCAGCTAGTCCAACATAATTTTACAGTACCACTTTCATAGTGTGCTTATACACAAGCACAATATCACCGTGCCACAAACTTAGTATTATTATAATTTGTAAGTATAGAATCTTTTCTAAATATAAATAAATATTCACGGACACTTAACACAACGCCTTCTAGTCCCAAACTAAGCAAACCTTGTACGATGGGAACTAGATTGCTGATAGAATACATACATACATTTTTTGTTTGTAAATACATACTTATAATACATAGAAACACCCAGACACAGAACAAACATCTATGTTTACAACACACAAATGTTTGTTCTCGGTGGGGATCGAACCCACGATCCACAGCACGGAAGGCAGAGCTACTACCGACTGAGCCATGACGCCTGTCAACAATACATAGAAAGTATTAATTTCATAAGTGTTATTATTTAAATTTTCTCTCTATTTTCAGAGTACCCGCGAAATATTAATCTGTGTTTTTCCTGCATCAACTTTTGAGCACAAACATCCTGGGTTTCTTAAAAGCGGTCACCGCTATATAACACCAAAAAAAAAAAAAAAAAAACTTTTTTATAAAAAATGTTACAAAAAGGGTAGTGTTTGAATCCATAGGATCCCATCATCAATCATTACAATCATTTTTTTCTTAGATAGCTCATATATTTCCACTTCACTGTAAGCACTTGCCCTTGCATTTGCTGAGCGAGTACATTACCTATACTTTTTACGCATCTGTTCTTTATAATTGAATATTTATTTATTACTAGCTCCCGCCTGCTTCGTTCGCGTCTCATTGGATCCCGTTAACTTTCTGGGATAAAAAGTATTGTATGTTTCTTCTAATAGCTCCAAGAACATGTGTACAAAGTTTCATGATGATTGGTTAAGTAGTAACAAACAAAGTTACATTCACATTTATAATATTGGTATGATGTTTTTGTATGTGTTTTTGCGTAAAACAAATAATTTCTATTTGCTGATACCTAAAATAATTTATAGACAGGCGTCATAGCTCAGTCGGTAGTAGCTCTATGCCTTCCGTGCTGTGGGTCGTGGGTTCGATCCCCACAGAGAACAAACATTTGTGTTGTAAACATAGATATGTTTGTTCTGTGTCTGGGTGTTACTATGTATTATAAGTATGTATTTACAAACAAAAAAAGTATGTATGTATTCTATCAGCAATCTAGTTTCCATAGTACAAGCTTTGCTTAGTTTGGGACTAGAAGGCGTTGTATTAAATGTCCGTGAATATTTATTTATTTTATTTTATTTATATAACTTTGTAAATACATACTTATAATACATAGTAACACACAGACATAGAACAAACATCTATGTTTGCCACAAAAATGTTTGTACTCAGTGGAGATCGAACTCACGACCCACAGCACGGAAGGCAGAGCTATTACCGACTGAGCTGTGACGCCTGTCAAAAAGATAACCCGGCATTTTTGTTCTCGACTGTATTTCCTCTTTTAAAGCTAAAAAATCACGGTCTTTTTTGAAGTTATACTTCTAATGCGACTTCCGACAACGTTGCGTTACGGGATGACACGTCCCTGTCTCTTTCTATTCCCCCAAATAGAAAGAGACAGAGGCTAATACGCTACAAATGCTACAATCAAATATAGATGGCAGTGTTCAGCAATTCAGCATTTGACCGCCCGTGTTTTTGAAGTTATACAAGTTCCAACTGACAGCGGGAGAAATAGAAAGAGACTAATACGCTACAATCAAAATATAATAGATGGCAGTGTTCATGCGACTTTTTACTTTTTATTTTGAAGTGAAAATTTAGTACTGCATATTGGTTAAGTACATAAAAATAAATACTAAATTAATTTCACATTAAACACAGAGCGAGAGTGAATGCGTGGCACTCGAAGTATAATTTCTTTCGCGCGTAGGGACTGCACGCACAGGTTTTTTTTTATAACTTCCGCTTTATCACGGTGTCCGTTTTCTACAGAACCGAGGCATTAGGTAACTTTCTATAGATTAGTATAGATCGTATGAAGTCATTAGAAAATGTTACGTGCATGGATGCAGGAAGTTAGCGGCTCGTGTCAGTTTGAATTTGAACCTTAGGCCATTGAGATAAGGATCTATAAGATCTCTTCATTTTAATGTCACCATGGTGCCAAATATTATATCTATAGTAGGTGCCAAATAACACCGCAATACAGGTCATTCACCCACCTTCACCACGATGTCGCAAAATTCAATGTATGTATGGTAAACAAACAGTACTACGAGATTCGAGCGATACCGTCTTAGCGACAGGTTTGTATGGAAAGCGACAGAATTAGCCATACATAAATTTAATTTTGCGACATCGTGGTGAAGGTGGGTGAATGACCTGTATTGCGGTGTTATTTGGCACCTACTATACCTCCATGCAGTATGTATGTAAGTTCCTACTTATTTTGGTAATACATAGTATGTTTTCTTGGATATTTCACACAACGCCATCTAGTCTCAAACTAAGCAACACTATGGAAACTAGATTGCTGATAGAATACATAAATATATTTTTTTGTAAATACATACAAAATATACATAGTAACATAGAACACATTATCTTTGTTTGTTATCACACAAAATGTTTGTTCTTGGTGAGGATCGAACCCGCAACCCACAGCACGGAAGCACTTTTCTAAGTGACTGTACAATTCTGAATAAATTAAATATTTTTCTTTTTATTGCAGTAACTGTTGTACCTACCTGGGCTACCAGATTTGTTTTTTTTTTCATACAAGTTTTTATTTCGTAAACTTGAACAGTGCCATCTATTAGAAAACAAACAAAAACTCTTCTATTCATTTTTACTTTCATAATCTTGCGGATTTCCCTTTCACTCTGATTAGTTGGTGTTATGATGTTAACATTTTTTAAAAGATGGCGCTGTAACAACTTGTTCATACTTTAACATGACGAATGACTTGACTATTATTATTTTATTATTTCAAGTATATCACTTGACACTGGCAAATTTGACTGTCAAAATAACAGTCAGACGCCATTCATAAAAGAAGAAGAAGACATAGAAGAAAAAGAATTTCCAAAATGCAAGCCAAATGCCATTTAGAGTCCTTTCCATGAAAGAAGTCCCGCAGACGCGGCGCTGTAGTCGACCTTAAGTATTATTTCTCGGGCAGCACTTTTAACAACTTTAGGCATTGAAAACAAGACTTTGATCACAGAAACCAAATAAAAACGCACTAGCATCCGAACACATTAACAGCACCTGACAACTAATTTAAAATTTAGTTTTAAAATTTAGTTCCGGAAATTTCCGCGGGACTTCTTTCATGAAAAGGACTCTAATGACAATATGAATTAGTTGTAAAAAAAAATTACTCAGTAAAAGTCTACGTACTACATATTCTTTGGTAAAAGACTCTACGACTCTTAGATACAAACAATTTTCTTAAATAAATATAAAAAACCTATGTATATTAATTAATTAATACAGTATTATTTGAAAGTAGACATTGAATTTTTAGTAAAAATAAGACTTAGGTACTTCTTACAGCGCAGTGCGCACGCGCTTCGAGCGCGTTGAACTCTTTTGTATAAAGATTGCATTAGAGCGGATTATTATACGCTATTTATAATATTAAAAAAAAAAAAGAATACAAGATGTATTAAAATCACTCTTGAAAACTTCAGGGGGGTTAAAGTACTCATCAATAAGAACTTTTGATGGCATAAGGTTAAAAGAAATATCTTCTTTACTATGCAATAACTACCTACCCTAATTGGGTTAAACGTGTTGGGACAGCAGGTTTATTTAGTTCATTTCTTATCATACCCTGTGGTATTTAAATACTATTTTCATCACACCTATTCAAAAAGAACGACTTGGTTCGCCTTTATGTGCACCCAAAGGTGGTGTGTTCTATAAGAAACAATAAGTGCGCGGGAAAGTTCGCAATTTACTTTGCCGCGCACTTTTTGAATTTGGAACATCTTAGTGTTCAGCGCCAAAGAAATAGAACGAATAGAAAACATAAGAAATAAGTGGTTTTCATTAGAGATACTATTTATTTTCATTTTAGTTGTTACTATATATGTTTTATTAAATAATAATATTACAATAAAATATGAGGCGCCTTTTATTTTCTCATAGTTGGTGATGAAAAGTAGAGTGTACCACTCGGGCGCAAAATATATTTTTGGCTCGGGCGAAGTACTTTGAATCCCTCGCTACGTTCAGGATTCTACTAAAGGATTCTACTCTAGAATCCTTCACTTCGTTCTGGATTCAAAAAATCGCCCTCGCCGTAAAAATATAATTTTGCTCCCTTATGATACAATCTTCTATTCAATATGTTTTTTTTCTATAAAATTCAGTAAGTAGTTGGGCTGTTTTTTTTTTATTTGCATATCACGTTTTAGCTATGTCCTCTTTTGATTATCTATTTTTTTTTGTATCTTAAATGATCTTTTGTTATCAAAATAATTTTAATTGGAAACTTAAGTTCGTGGTCATTTATAAATAGTTGTTATTATTTAGAAATATAATGAATACATAATGAAAAAAAATATTTTAAATCTACAATTCACTATTTTGGTCATGTCCTCTAGAGATCATCGAGTGCTTCGTAGCTTTTTTTATTATGATAGAATAACGCAATGTCAAATTTATGATTGGATTGGAAAGTCTACAAAACGTTAATTAAGCTCATCAATCTCTTAGTATTGTAATGATACACAATGATTTTAAAATACATTTAAATTGGAAACTCAAAAACTGTTACCTAGTGGAAATTCCCACTGAGTGACGGTAAAATATAGGTAAAGGAGACAATTTCTACCAATTTCAGATATAATTTTAAATCTAGCAACACTTTTTACCCCATGTTGACAAGCCGCCATTTTACTGATGACGATCATTTAGTTTTGCTATCGCAGTTTACCGGGCGTGCTTCGGCAGAGTGTAAATACAAGTTCCACTGATTTACGAGGATTTCTCTGTAAGTATTCTTATTTCATTATGTTTTAATTTATTACCGTAACAAATGATATGTTTTCTTTCTATTTCAATGCAAGTTAAACGGAATCATAACGTAATATTCATCAAATTATAGAATTGTTTGGACCTAACCTCAAATCCGTTACATCATCTGAGAAACAGTTTCTCAGCGGAACGATTTTTGTAACTCAGTGGACCATAAAGCTGTGTACACACTTGAAATGCTTTTTACCACCGACGAACGGACCGAAATTGTGCGAGAGATGTGTTGGAGATGTGAGAGAAACATGAGAGAAATAAAATAAGTTAGGGTACCTAAAGCATCGGGGTGCTATGGGGACCTAAGTTTTATTTTTATTTTATACCAATTTTTTAGGGTTCCGTACTCGAGGTCGGGACCACACGGTTGAATTCACATGGTGTGGTGTGTATGTGATGTTTGTACGTAGTAGTGTATGTGTATGTGGTTACTTTCTCTGTGATGTCTATGTACAATGAACAGCACATCATGCTATACAAACCAGTATAAGCTGAGCTATTGCGCACTAATTTGACTTGTGCGCAATAGCTCAGCTTATACTGGTACTGTATACCACGTGATGCTGGCCACTGTACAACAAAAAACAAGCATAGACAAAAACTGTTTTATAGAAACCCTCATTGTGCAAGTTAGTCCCGCACGTTGACTACTTGGTTTTACGAATTAAATAAGCAAGTCTTGGAGAGTAAAAACAATCATATGGCTTGGTGCCGGGAAACGCATCTTTTTCGCGTTATAAAGATTTGAAAAAAAAAATCAACTCCCCATAAAGAAAACGGTGCGTTTCCAGGCACCAAGTTAATTTTTTTTTTCTGATAATCCACGAATTCCTGCCAAAAAAGTTAAAGGCTGTTAAAAAATTTATGACAAAAAAATCGCCGATCGGCCTCCCCATAGTGTTCCCATGTGTCAACGACAACGTCAAATCTTCGCCCCAAACATGTCCCACCAACCAAGATGTATTTTAATCGATCGCACCTTTGCACACAACACACTAACATAGGCACTTAAGTAAAAAAATATTTAATAAATTATATTTTATTTCAGATGTCAAAATGGCTCTTACTCCAGCTGAAAGGATGAAAAAGTATCGTGAAAAGCTAAAAAAGGATCCACAAAAATATGAACATGAGAAAAAAAACATGCTGCAGAAGTCAAAGCTAAAAGTAAAAAGATAACCGAGCTACCAAAAGATGAGCAAGATAAGATACGGAAGAAATGGCGAGAGCAGAAACGTAGACAAGCAGCGAAAAAAAAGCAAAATGCAGAAGAGAAGACGCAGTCTTCAACACCTTTAGCTGAATCAAAAATGAAAAAAAAGAAAGCAAAAGAAAAACGTCTCGCACAGAAATATAACCGCGCCTTAAAGAGAATAAAAGTCTTAAAAACTGCACTAGAGACATCGAAAAAGAAGTTGTATCGCCAGAAAGTGTTGCATGATAAAATTATATCTGGCTTGAAGGAAGACATATACAAAATGAAAGCAAGAGAAGAAGTGCTAGAGATTTCATTAAATGCTGCTTATAAAAAATGCAAGAAAAATGATGAAAAAAATATTTTAAAAGATTTGACTGAAAATGAGCGGACAGTAGCTTCAAAGAAAAAGACTTATGTTTCAAAGTTATTGGGTTTGAAATATGTGGCAAGAAGAAGAATAAAACAGATTAAATGTAACAAAACTGGTCAAGAAATAAAAGATTTTTTTCTCCGTGATGACATAAGCAGAAATACAGCGGGTAAAAGGGAGTGCCGCACTTTACACAAAGAAAAGGCGCAAATTCGTTACTTGACAGACACAATGCAAAACATCTATGAAATGTACAAATCAGAGGGTGGTTCTGTATCATTTTCTACTTTTTACAAGTATAAGCCCTTCAATGTGCTATCGCCCACTGTCCAGAACAGGGACACATGCATCTGCATAAAACACGCCAACTTTGAAGAAATATTCCACAAAATACGAAAAATGGGAGTCTTACCTCAATGCCAAAAAGTGGAAGATATATTCACTCAAATAACTTGTGACATGAAGTCACAACTTTGTATGCATGGACAGTGTGAAAAATGTTGCCCGAAAATGCTGTATTATCAAGTAAAAGACGACCAGAAGAATGAAACCACAAACTGGATGCAATGGGAGAGAATTGACCACCAATACAAAAAAACTGAAAACGGAAACGACAAAGTAGTAACTACTAAAAGAATGGCAAAAGTTAATAAAACAAGTACAGTTGAGGAACTAATTAAAACATTTCAAGATCAATTACCTGGGTTCAAAAAACATTACTACAATTGGAAGCATCAACAACAACAATATAGAAAATGTATTGATGAGCTTCAAGAAAATGAAGCTATTATAATATGTGATTTTTCGGAAAATTATTGCGGGAAAATGGCTGAAGAAGTGCAATCTATGCACTTTGGTGCTGCAAAACAACAATGTACTCTTCACACTGGCATGATTTTTTGGGCTGGAGGCTCACAGTCGTTTTGTACCATCTCTGACAACAACTCTCACGAACTAGCAGCTATATGGGCCCATCTGTTACCAATCATAAGATTGGCCAAAGAACTCAACCCTTTGGTCAAGGTCATTCACTTTTTTTCCGACGGGCCAAGCACTCAATATAGGCAAAAAAAAAATTTTTATTTGCATAATTTTTTTACGTTCAAATTGGGTCTTAAATATTCAACCTGGTCTTTCTCAGAAAGTGGCCATGGAAAATCTGTAGCTGATGGCATAGGAGGAGCAGTGAAAAGAGCCTTGGATAAACAAGTAGCGTACGGCCAAGACGTATGTAATGGGAAACAGGCTTTTGACTTGCTTTCAAAGTGCATGAAGTCTGTTAAATGCATATATATTATCGATTCCGACATCGAAAATATCAAAAAAATTGTGCCAGTTACTTTGACTGCTATCACAGGCACTATGCAGCTGCACCAAGTGATTGCTGTTTTTCCCAACAAAATCCAACACCGACTTTTGTCTTGCTTCTGCAATGATAAAAGAGGATTGTGTGATTGTTTCAATTTACGTGCCCACACTTTTGCCGATACAACAGCTTCATCTTCATTCGTGTTAACCAACGACCAAAGACCAAAAACGACCAAAGACAGTCTCAAAACTTCTTCCTCACTCATGTCAACCAAAGAACAAGGACCAACACCAACCAAAGAAAGCCATGAAACTTCTTCGCTAGTGTCGACCAAATACCAAGGACCAAAAGCAACCCAAAAAATTCACGTAACTACTGCAATCGTGTCAACTAAAGAACAAGGATCGAAAACGACCAAACAAAGTCACGAAATCTCTTCACTCAGGCCGACCAAATACCAAGGATCAAAAACGACCACAGAAAGTCACGAAAGTAATCAACCTGATTTCGATACAATAGAAATATTTGAAGACCCTATAATTATTCCTTTTGATGACAACGAAATTATTCCTTTTGATGACAACGAAATTATTTTTGATTACAATGATATTGACATAGCTGGCGAGACAATAATTGATGTTGAAGTGCATCAATTATCAACGAACACTATGGAAGTGACAGACTTAGAACCAAAGACAATCAATGCTTCAGAAAAGAACAAAACCGCAGAGGATAAAGGTAATAAAGTGTATACTGTTGCTGGTGAAAAGCGGCTGCAAATGGAAGAAAATTGCGATGTACAACCAAAGATACTTAAAGTCAAAGATAACAAAGAAAATGTTACTACCTCGCAAAACGTACAAAAACCGCGAGCAAAATCTATTCGAAATGCAGTAACCCGTAATTTGCAGTGTAATGTATGCAAAAATAAACGTCCATTTCAATTAATGACCCAATGCATGGCTTGTCAGAGTTTTGTTTGCTCCTCATGTAGTGGCTCAACTGTTCTTAGAGACACCTACAATGATTTTATCTGTGACATTTGTTTTGGAGAATAATACTTGGTGGAAATTTAGTCCCTTGCCAAACTTTAAGGCGTCTTTCTACTCATCAAAATAAACGAGTTTTACTATAGGACCAAAGCAATTGAAGCAAAAATTAATCAGCAGTTCCGTATTAGGTAGAATGCACCAGAATGTATGGCACAGCCGATTTATTTTTAGCTCCCATTTGATTGGCCCATAGTAAAACTTGTTTGTTTTGATGAGTAGAACACCCCTTCAAAGTATGGCAAGGTACTAAATTTACACCTAGTATTAGTGGAATAAGCCGTATAAGTTAGGGTTTTTGCAATTTTGAAAAATACTTGAACGACTGTTGCCAAAGTGATTTAAATATGTAAATGTATAGTTCTGTAAAGAATTTATGACAAGATTTTGCTTTAGTCTAGACTAAGCCTTACATTTTCCACCCAGTTCCACTGAGTGACTGTCCCCATGAGAATTTAAGATTATTTTGCAATTTTTTATATTTAAATGGCATAGAGATTTTTATTATGCAACGTAGACTATTTAGCGTTCTTAGTTTTAATACCCAAAATTTCTAAAAATACGGATGTGATCTCAGAATTTAGTAAAATATTACATGTAAGGATATTTTTCATAGTTTTGTAACTCAGAGGATATAAAACATGTTGATTTAATTTAGTTTTAGAGGTAAATAAGATTAAAAGTATTGTAAGAAGAATACTATTCTGGTTTCCTAATTAAAAAACTTGATTCAATAATATTTCTTTCATTTTTCACTTGAAAATAATGATATCGAAGTTCGTAACGCAGTGGAGAGATTTTTTCAGAATAACGAACATTATTTAATGATTTCATAGTTAATTTTCGATATTTCTTAGTAATTTCGTAAGATTTACTTAGATTGAATGTTATTTATTATATCCATATCAAAAAATCATTAAAATACGCATAAAATAAAAATAAATTTTAATTTTAGGTTGGCGCAAATAAAAAAAAAACAGCCCAGTTACTAGTTTAAATGAAAATGGCTATTTTTAGGTTATAACTATTTTGTTAACAAAATTAAATTCTGTACAGGTATTTAGGCTTTTTACATAAACAACTGTCAAAAACTTAAAATAATGAATGTTTGTTTTTTTACTCATAATTAGTGCTACGCAATAATATTTAAACTTTAAAATTAATTGCACATCGCCAATTAGTCGAGAGAATGTGTCAAAATGACACCATTTCACTTGGATCTCTCTCCGGCGCCGGCGCAACGAGTTATCGAAATGAATCAATTGACCTTCTTTTTACACAACTTATTATAAAGTTATGAGTTAAACTACTTAAGCTAAATAAATAAATATTCATGGACATTTCAGACAACGCCCTCTATAGTAGGTGCCAAATAACACCGTTCTTTGCGGTCACTATTTGACTTTGCGGGTGACCGTTAGTGGCATTTACATCTGAGCGCTTCTGTGCTTCGGAGGGCACGTTAAACTGTCGGTCCCGACTCTAGCAGTCGTTAAGCCACGACGGAGGCCTTAAGGCGGCCTAAAAACTCCGTCACCAGAGTTAGCCACTAGCTCATACGAACTTGCTTGCTTGATGTCGCAAAATTCAATTTATGTATGGTAAACAAACAGTACTATGAGATTCGAGCGATTACCGTCTTAGCGACAGGTTTGTATGGAAAGCGACAGAATTAGCCATTCATAAACTGAATTTTGCGACATCGTGGTGAAGGTTGCGACCTTCACCACGATGTCGCAAAATTGATGTGAATGACCTGTATTGCGTTGTTATTTGGCACCTACTATAGTCCCAGACTAAGCAAAGCTTGTACTATGGGAACTAGATGGCTGTGACGCTTGCCTAAAAATAAATCATAAATAATTTGGAAAAGCTGACTTCAATTTAATGCGCCGATGATGAAGAAAACCAAAATACGGAATCTCATGTTTTTCCAGTTATTCTTATTTAACTGCCAAACTACTGAACCGATTTTTATTACATTTTTATGGGACCATTCTGAAAGTATTCTTTTTGAGATAAAAAAATGATTTTTTCAAATCGGTTCATGCATGACGGAGTTCTGAGGTAATAAACATAAAAAAAATACAATCGAATTGAGAACATTCTCTTTTTTTTAAGTTAAAAATATCTCGCTGGCACATCCTAGGCCTTTAGGTCATGCAGGATACCTAATAGGTACCTAGAAATGAGGTACATAAGTAAGCAAGCATGCTCGTATGAGTTAGTGGCCAACTCTGGTGACGGAGTTTTTAGGCCGCCTTAAGGCCTCCGTCGTGGCTTAACGACTGCTAGAGCCGGGACAGTTTAACGTGCCCTCCGAAGCACGGAAGCGCTCAGATGTAAATACCACTAACGGTCACCCATCCAAATAGTGACCGCGCAGAGCGTCGCTTAACTTAACTAACCCCTGAATGCTTCATACATCTTTATGTAAATTCAGAAATATTTAAGAGTTTTCTAGTTATATTAACAAATCTTTTGAAATTATACTTCTAATGCGACTTCCAACAATGTTGCGTTACGCTGTTCACATAGTCTAATACGCTAATACGCTACAAATGCTACAATCAAATATAGATGGCAGTGTTCAGCAATTCAGCATTTGACCGCCCGTGTTTTTGAAGTTATACGAGTTCCAACTGACAGCGGGAGAAATAGAAAGAGACTAATACGCTACAATCAAAATATAATAGATGGCAGTGTTCATGCGACTTTTTACTTTTTATTTTGAAGTGAAAATTTAGTACTGCATATTGGTTAAGTAAGTACATAAAAAAAATACTAAACTAATTTCACATTAAACACAGAGCGAGAGTGAATGCGTGGCACTCGAAGTATAACTTCTCCCGCGCGTAGGGACTCCACGCACAGGTTTTTTTTTAAATTTAATATTTTGAGAAAATGGGCTAAAGCAAGTCTAGCCACGAGGTATGTAGGTACGTAGGTAAGATAAACCGGCGGGTTACCCGATAGCGGGAACACATAAATGGGGTGTTAACGGACTGTGGCCGACATCGACACACATACGTGAAGACTGGTACCAATCGCAATCAATATAAGAGTAATTAATAGTTAGAAGAATTGATCTCAGCTGGGCTCTGGCTGTTCCACTGTGAGGCTTAGGGACAATTATGCTCAGTTTGGCAAAGATTTTACTCTAGTAGGAATGATGTGAAAATACAAAGTACAGAGTTTTGTAGCAATTTTTTGGCTCTTCCAAAACTCTACCAAAGATAAGGTCGTAGGATAAAGTGTGAGTCATTAGAATAAATGTGTGTAAATGGTTTGCCTTTATGATATAATTCATGGGAAAATCCACCATTTTCCTTCGAAACAAACGACAGCAGACATACTTAACGACTTAATTTGACTTGTTATTATCCTACTATATCCTACATAATATTATAAATGTGAATGGAAGTTGTTTTTTTTACGCTTTCACGTGAATACTATTTAACCGATCATCATGAAACTTTGCACAATTCTTAAAGGTATTAGAAGTAACATAGGATACTTTTTATCCCAGAAAATCAACGGAATCCAACAGGACGCGAACGAAGACGCGGGCGGAAGCTAGTTTCAAATAATTCACTTGACACTAGCAAAATTGTTTGTTGAAATGACGGACAGAGGCCATAAAAAAAAGAAGAATAATAAATACGTCATCAAGACAAAATACATAAACAAATTATTGAACTCTCCCAAATAAAATAGCAAGTTAGCTAATCTAAAGTAGAAAATAAAAACTATCAGATGAAAGGCTTTCGCTGAGCAAGTAAGGGAAAGTGCACACTGGTTTATTTTGTTTCATTTGTCGTTATAAATACTAGTGAAGAAAAGTAAACTAATGTGGGATGTAGGGTTACCATCCTATTTTAATATTATAAACGCGAAAGTTTGTATATATGGATGTTTGTTACTCTTTCACTTAAAAATTACTGATCCGATTTAGATAAAACTTGGAATATATTGTCCGTGACCTGGATTAACACATAGGGTACTTTTTATCCCGGAAAATCAACGGGATCCAACGGGACGCGAACGAAGTCGCGGGCGGGAGCTAGTTATACATATTTATTGTAAAGGATCACTTTATAGAATGTTTTATAAATTAGTTGAATCCTAGAAATTCTAAGTGATCAAGTCTGGACGATTTGACAAAAACTTTTAGAAATTTTCTGTATCCTAAAACTTAGTAATAAAGTTGTTCTAAAACTTAGTAATAAATTTATTTTTTATACTTTATTTTTACAATTAGACCTAAATCAAGCTTTCATATTTATTTACGTTTAGAAGTTTGTTTAATAAGAACATGAAACATATTAAAATGAAGTTTATTTATTTATTTTTAATTGATTAACCTATATTTTTTTTAATCTAAACATTTAATTATTGAGTTGAATACGTGTTTTAGTTTAAATTTGCATATCTCTATCCATATGGCAATTCTTATTAATTATAATTTAAAAAAGTAAAATATACCTACTTTTATATTCGTCAATGAAAACCATCAATACTCACTAATAATCCATACATTCCATAACTAATCAGCTGTCCTATTTATAAATTTTTCTTTAGCAGAAAGTATGTGGTTTATGCTTCGCAATAGTCACTATTATGATCAAGACAGCGCGACCGTCAGTGTGAAACCTGCCTATGTACGACTGGTTTCGAGAAACGAAGGCAGTATAGTTTGAGACACCATGGCTGGCGCACGACAGATATAAAAGAAAAAAGTTTTTTTTTTTTTTAATAGGAATTTTTTGTTTTGTTTTTTTATCAGCAAATGTTATGCGAGTGATAAAGCTGGTTATTTATATGAGTGAAAGTGTTTTGTAAAAGTGAAAGGTGAGGTGAGTTTTAAGAGTCCTTTATCAAAATGTTTAAAACTCGCTTGAATTTGTGGTTGGCCCAGTTTTAAGATGCTTTCCAATTACTTTTTTTTAGAGTATTTATTTCAATTTAATTAGAAAATACTTTAAATTGAAAAGAAGTATTTTCTTTAATTCTTATCAGAAGTTAACGTAAATAACAATTTATTTTTAACATCCGACCGAAAAACAGAGGAGGTGTTGTAAGTTTGACGGCGTTGAGTGTCTGTCTGTGTATGCCTCTCAAAGCTTTAAAAGCAGGACTCTGATTTGAATTTGTAATTTTTTTGTAAAGTAGTTAATGTTCGTTGGTTTTAGCCATGTTTGGTGAAAATTGGTGAAGCCGTTTCCAAGTTATGAGGATATTCATCAGATCCGAAAACCAGCTTTGAGGAATTTCAAGCATAAATTGCTAATTGAAACAATTCGTTCCAAAGTATTCAGATTTGATGAATTGGAGTCCATAATCCAAGGTCTGATGATAACCAACCATGATGAAGAGAATTTAAATTGGTTGTCAGATTAACTTGGTTTAATCTTTTTTTTATTCAAATTGTTTATTGCGCTTATGTTGTTAAAAAGATGTTGTACAAAAGATAGTGTGGGTACCAAACATAAACCCTGTTAGGGCACAGCAATTTGTTCAGGTGTAGATGTGTAATGGAAGTTACAACATAGATGTTTGTTCTGTGTCTGGGTGTTTCTATGTATTATAAGTATGTATTTACAAAAAAAAAATGTATGTATGTATTCTATCAGCCATCTAGTTCCCATCGTACAAGCTTTGCTTAGTTTGGGACTAGAAGGCGTTGTGTTAAGTGTCCGTGAATATTTATTATTATTATTTATTTATAATATTATTAGTTCCATAGAATAAATGGGCTAGTTTACGTTTCAATAATCCTACCATTGAAGAGAGATAAAAAAGTTGTATCAGTTCTATGACGTAACAGTCCTATAGAACAAATGAGAGTTACCGCTTTGTACTACAAGTTAACAACACAAAACTTAAAAACTAACACCTGGGGTATCATTGTCTTGTGAAAACCTGCCAGGTTTAAGCCTGGGGCATTATTCTGTATGACTTATGAGATTCCTTGCCGTAACCGTATGACGTCACCGTAAGGAATGACATTTATGGCATAGGAAATACGGCATAGGCATAGGGCGATTTCACGCCGCTGTCTTGTCGTGCTGCGTAACGTGCTTGTATTGGTCATAGTGAATAAGGCCCCTGGCAGGTTTTCTGAACTGTTTTCATACTAAATCATTGGTATTCTGTGACTAAATAGTGACAATAGCGCGTTTCAGCGCGTTTTTTGCTGTCAAAAGCTTCTTGTCTTCGTATATCTGTAACCACGTCATTTGACATTATGCTGGGCAGCGAACGCAGTTCAGAGTTTGCGATACGAGGGCTGTACTTATAATGGAAACATTTGTCTAGACGCGAGAATTCAACCCACGCCACATATCAGCAGTTAGTTATCTTAAAGTTTTCAGTTTTGGCTTAGCTTGGTGCTTGATGGCGCTGTGTGAAAGCTCTATCAACGAACATAAATATTTATTTTAATAACGGATTTTACAATTCGAGTTGATCTCATGCTTATCATTAAATTTATGAGTTTGTAATTTTGGAAACTGGAGCGCGAAATCCGTTTCAGAGTTCCCATGGCCACCTTCCGGCTTCATCATCAGATGAGCTCGCTTTCCCCGCTATCACCGAAGATAATAGGCCTTTACATCTATTGAAGTTGATTTATACAGCGTCAGGAGGCAACCTATGCCTACACTTAACGGGACACTGTAGTGCCTGGGACAATGTTTAGATGGAGTAGGCTTGTAGCACTATACCATCCTCTCAGCCTAGTCAGACATATCCACAGGACAGACATATATAGAAAAGACATCGTCAATACACATATATATGTCATAGACAGGCGTCATGGCTCAGTCGGTAGTAGCTCTGCCTTCCGTGCTGTGGGTCGTGGGTTCGATCCCCACCGAGAACAAATATTTGTGTGTGGGAAACATACAATACATGTTTGTTCTGTGTCTGGGTGTTTCTATGTATTATAAGTATGTATTTACAAAAAAAAATGTATGTGTGTATTCTATCAGCAATCTAGTTCCCATCGTACAAGCTTTGCTTAGTTTGGGACTAGAAGGCGTTGTGTTAAGTGTCCGTGAATATTTATTATTATTATTATTATTATTATTATTATTATTATAATACGTAAGGAGCTGACTAAGCCAAGGGTTTCCTCACTGTAAATAGGTATGCCAAATTTTACCTAAATACTAAATAGGACATTTTAAACTGGGTTGAATTAAATTGCAAGATTTGATCTAAGCAAACACGCAAGCAAACAAACATTGCAACTCAAATAAAAGCTTGGCTTACTGGTAGGTCAGTTGGGAAAAACATTCCATCGAACCCACTCATTTGCGTAGTGGGATCGTTGGGAATGTTTCCCATCTGGCCCTCCAGTAAGCCAGCTAGTTGGCTCAAGGTACATTAGCTCTTCCGATATCATATAGGTGTAGATGTCGTGTCGGTGGTAATGCAAAAAGGTCCAACGATAATACAATCCTTTATGAATGCCGTAAAAATGTATGGAGAAAGTGTATGAGCTCATCCTATGTCTGGTTTGTAAGTAGAACTCTTCGGAGAACTCACTTTATTTTCGCCATAATACAATGGCTACTTGACGAAAATGTATGGTACAGCATTTTTGTATTCACGCTAACACTGATAGGAACAGGTAAATAAAATAAATATATATTTATGGATATTTCACACAACGCCTTCCAGTTTCAAACTAAGCAAAGCTTGTACTATGGGAACTAGATTGCTGATAGAATACTAAATCGTCTCACATTTTTTGTAAGCACATAGGTACTTATAGTACATAGAACAAACATCTATGTTTGCCACACACAAATGCTTGTTCTCATGGATCGAAACCACGACCCACAGCACGGAAGGCAATGCTATTACCGACTGAGCTGTGCAAGACGCCTGTCAAAGTTGTTCATATTGACTTTGACAAAGTTTAGTCATAATCCACCCGTTAGTAGTCATAATCCACCCTGTATATTATAAATTTAATTGTAGCTACGAGAAAGTGCCCATATGAAGGAGTCCTAATAAAAGTATACAAATTATGGCAATTTTACCAACATTGTGTAGAAATTAGGTAAATTAGAAGCGTTTGTGTTGTAGTGACAATTAATGGGGAAAGCCGGTACGCGTCGCTAGTCTTGTGGGCCGCGACTCGCGACCTTATGGCTAAGAAAGTTGAAATTTCATTTTACTTTTATATCTATTGACTTCTTGTGGTCCTAACAATGTCTACGTCCATCTAACACGAGTCAGTGAAGGAAATGATCGGAGCCCTACACTCAGCTGCAGCTTTTGCCTGCATGCTTAGTGTGATTTTTTTACGTTTACCTACTACAAAGTTGACGTAGGTAAACTAAATTTTTGTACATATACGGCTTTATCCAAGATAAATCTGGAAACATAATTTGGGGGAAAGAGATTAGGCAGCGGCCTTAGGGGGAAGTTTGCAAAACTGATGATTCTCCATACAAAATGATAGTTTACGTGACTTTGCAGTAAACGTCAAACGTACACACTCTGGGCTGATTACGTTGAGATGAAGGTGGGTTCTAGACATGTCCACATCTAAAACTAACGCGCTGCTAATCTGGCTAGACGTGATGGCCGGAGAGTAAAGCCTTGACGGAATGGTGGCCGAAATCGGGCCGAAAGAATCTGAGTCGTTCGAAAACGCGATTGGTTGATGACATCGCCAAGGTCGCTGAGAACACCTGGAAAGACAGGAGGCTCGCATAACATGAAGTGGAGGCCAATTCTCCAATGAGGAGAACATGGTAGGATAGGTGTCCTCCTACGAAAAGGGAAGATCTTCCACGCCGAGCGACCTTTGGCTCGGGGTCCGAGGACCAATGGATGGTATTCGGTAGTATTACTTATGTTCAAACTCCGTGATAACTTCGTTTGCGCGATCTAGGATTTTTCTCATGTTAGTTCTTATGTAGCGAGATAGATGGCGCTACATCACTCCCTTTCCAGACCGGAGGTCGATCCGTTGTTGGTAGCAGCGTCGATGAAAGCCAAGTTGTGCTAGCGTTGCTCGTTGTCTACGGTGAGTCGAGACGTGGTGAGCAGATGCGATGCGAAGCGTTCATTGTCTACGGTGAGTCGAGACGGAACGAGATGCGCTTGTTGTCTACGGTGAGTCGAGACGAAGCGGTGCGGTGCGTTGCTGTTGGCGTGAATCTGGCGGGTCTGCGGTGAGTCGAGACAGGTGCTGGGATTCATGTGCTGGATGTAGCAACGATGAGGAGATGTCGCGATAGCCTGCAGGTCCAGGAAGCTGACTGTTGCGGCTGCGATGGAACTGCGGAGGCTGCTGGCTGATGATTGCTGCTGCTGCTGCTTTGGCTGATAGAAGCTGAGAGGATGAGAGAAAGTAGATAGATGATGATGATCCGGCTAGATCGGCTTGATGGTTGAAGAAGGTTGTGCGTGTTCAGGAAACTCCAGTCGTCAGGCTTCGGCAGCTGTTCCGTAGTGGTTGACGGCTGGATCACGTCGGGGTCACCAATGGTATTCGGTAGTATTACTTATGTTCAAACTCCGTGATAACTTCGTTTGCGCGATCTAGGATTTTTCTCATGTTAGTTCTTATGTAGCGAGATAGATGGCGCTACACCGATATACAGCAGTGGCGTATGATGATGATAATGAACCTGAAAATGGTCAATGTTCTGTATAGCAGAATAACTTCAGATTAAAACCAAGCTTCTGTCGTAATAAATATAATTTTTCCAGCCTCCATAGTTCACCAGTGACCAGCAGTGAATGAGGATGTCAAGCAAAACAAAGCCATGCCTACGGTGAGCCATGCTACTCCAAACCCTAAGCATAATGTATATGATCTATATGAAAGCGAAGATGTACTCACGGACAAAGCTAAGAAAAGACTGAAAGAAACTAACAAATACGAAGAATTTGAAGATGAAAATATACTCACGAACAACACTAAGAAGGAAGTAGAAAAAACCATTAAAAATGAAGTAATTAAGGTTAAAGACAATTCTAAAACTAAAACTAGTGTAACAGAAGAAAAAAATGAAAAGACATTAAACACAGAGGTACTCAAAGAAACAGATGCACATAATATTAATGGACTTGAAAGATTTGAGATAGTTGATGATGGAACCGCTGAAGATAAATCATTTATAACTAAAGATAGAACAAACGCTAGATGTATTGATGAAGTGGAAATAAAATATAAAGAAAGTGTAAGGAACAAAACAGTATTAGAATCGAAAGGTCTGATAAGTAATGAAGAGTCAAATAACACTAACCATATTGTTAAGGAAAGAAAGAGAGATAAGATCAAGAAATCAAAATGGCCGATAAACTTAGGTGTGCTAGTGACGTTGGTGATTTTAAACGGGACTAGTCTAGGAGACGCAGCGGAAGGTATGTACCTACTTGGTGTAGTAATAAGTTTATTGTTGAAATTAGTGTAAGAACGCTTAGAATTCTCAGTGTAAATGATGGTTAGAAAGTTGTCCATGACGTTATTCGTGAAGAGTACTCTAGCGGTGCCAATAACTAAGGAGCTCAAGCCACCCCCAAAAGTCTACGCAAAGGTGGACCATAGTTAGTCAGGGAAAGCCAAGGGAAGGGCAGGATAACACCTCAATACGATATCCTCGGTAATTACACGCGCTATATTAGCTTCACTTGTATGTTTGTATGTTTGTAACCGACGACCGCGCGATTGTTTTATTTAAACAAATCTTTATTGCACTAAATAAACAAATGTACAATCAGATAGGCTATGCTATAAGCATTGGCCTGCCAACGTTAAAGGTCGGAAGAATGGTTGGCGTGGAAACTTAGGAACAAACAGTAAGCAATCAGGGAATCAAAATAAATGAAGAACAAATTGCGCTAATAATATGGGTTATACATATAAAAGTACCTACATGAGCTACAATTTCGAACATAAAAATAATCAGGATATAGGCTTGAGATTTCAGTATCGTTGTCTCATAAAAACCTGAACAGTTTTCATACTAAATCATAGGTATCCTGTGACTAAATAGTGACATTAGCGCTTTTCAGCGCGTGTTTTGCCGTCAAAAGCTTCTTATATCGTATATCTGTAGCCACGTCACTTGACATTATGCTGGGCAGCGAAAAGCTTGCGATACGGGGGCAGACAAAATTTGAGATTGAGATTCGTCCGAAATTCGTCGAAATCAGATCTGACGATGGTGAAATTGATAAGCAACTTCTTCTTCCAGTGATAACAACCAACTCACTGGCGTCTCTTCTCGGCTACGAGGGTAGCTGTTGGCTGGGCGCTGAAGAACATCCCTGCACGCTGGCGATAGCTTGCTGGTTGCGCGGTGGAACCAGGGTTCGAGGCTGCGGGGGCTGGCTGTTTGCTTGCTGCCAGCCTCCTTCGAACACCCCTAACATGAACTACAACAAGTAAGTTGGTGTTCCCGCATACGGGCCTCCGGCCACAACCACAAAACGCCGCAAGTGGCATATTTCCAGTAGTTTTCATACATTTTATCCAGCGACGATTTGTAGCGTGTGGCGGCTACCGGCGTCAACCGTGTGCGGCGAGTCCATATAAAATCTATGAAAACTACAGGAAATATCCCAGTAGCGGCGTTTTGAGGTTGTGGCCGGAGGCCCGTGTGCGGGAACACTTACCATCCAAGGTAGACACAGTGACAATCATTGCTGCCGCATATGGTAAAGGCTGGATTGAAATATCCAAAGAAGCTGCTTATATTGATGTTCCATAGTCAGGACGGCCAACCACCACCTAGAGAGCAGAGGCTGATGACGTCTGGCTTTCCGTTGTAACCGACTCCAAAAAAGATGAGGTTCTCAATTCGGTTGTTTTTTATCTGAAAGGGTAATTAATACTTCCAGATTGGTTCCATAAAAATGGTATCAAAATCCGTTCAGTAGTTTGGCAGTTAAATAAGAATAACTGGAAAAAACACTTCATTCACGTACACGCCATTGCGTATTTTGCTTTCCTATGACTTTTCTTCACCTGCCAGCATCATCAATGATTAAGGCGTATCAAGTTGGAGTCGGTTTTTCAAGTTTTTAAAGTTATATCTATTATTTATCATCATCAGATAAATCAAAACTTATTCTTCCAAACCAAATACCCGATCCAACGTAATGCCGCAGTCAGTTTCCAAAATGGTTCTACTTGCTTTCGCGTTTTGTTTCAAATTTATATCCATTCGCGAGGACCTTATAATTGGCCCTTCAGACACTTAATTGTAAGTAGCTTAACCAGTATAATGACTGTTGGTCTTCCATAAAAATAAATAAATACAATTCCTGAGTATGGATAACTCCTGTTTCAGTGTTCCCTCATCGGACTGGACGTACCAGGTGTCTCCGCCGAGACTACGGCAGGTGCCGCAGAGGAACGTCATGCCCAACAACGTGTTCCGACGACGAGTGGATGATGACGTCACTCAGGTTAGTACGAGTGGCCAGATTTGTCAATTTCTAGATTCTCTAGTCACTGTGTATTATTCAATTGACTCTCTTAAAATTTTACTGGCAAGTGCTCTTCTTTTTCTTCTTTTTCTTCTTTTCGGGCCATAAATAGAAGAAGTAGAAGACTTCTTCTTTTTCTTCTTCTATTTATGGCCTCTGTCCGTTATTTCGACAGACAATTTTGCCAGTGTCAAATGAGATATTTGAAATAATATAAGTCAAGTCATTCGTCAAGTTGGCTGTCGTTTGTTTTGAAAAGAAAATGGTGGATTTTCTCTTCAAAACCTGAAAACGAATTTTCACATTCAGAGAAACCACTTTACACACATTTATTCCAATGGCTCACACTTTATGTTACGACCTAAGTATTATTGGTTAAAATTCCATCAAAATACCCAATACTTACAATGCTGTTTCAAAAAATGACAAAACTCGTATCTTGTGTAGTATTCATACACTTCTCTTAAAATCAACAGACAGCTAGTGTCAAGTGAGATATTTGAAACAATAGTACCTACCTAGGTATCAGCCAAGTCAAGTCACTCGTCAATTCGACTGTCGTTTGGTTTGAAGGCAAAATGGTGGATTTTAAATCCAACAATACGAATGTCTGCGACCGTCGTGACGTCAAGAATAGGTATGTACGAAGACGGTAGTCAAAGATTGTCAAACCCGTTCATCTCAACACAGAACTTACTTTTTCAGTATGACATTTTAACAACCAGTGTTTTCGTTTCCAGACAGACTGTGGGGTCCCTTCCAGCAGGATACTGCAGAAGAGGATAATCGGTGGCCGGGAGGCGAGGTTTGCGGAGTTTCCCTGGCAAGCACATGTGAGGATATCGGAATTCCAGTGTGGAGGAGTCTTAGGTAACCTTACTACTGATACCGATGATACCACCCCTTCTCCATATTCTACTATCGCTCTAAATAGAAAACGAATAAAATGGAATGACATTGAAAAAACACGTCATCAACGTACACAATATTGCGTATTTTGATTTTCTGTGACTTTTCTGTGGTGTTTACGATCAATAGAACATGAATAGAACAGTCTCAATGGACTGCCATCATCATCATTATTATTTGATGATGAAGGCGTACCAAATTGAAGTCGGTTTTTCCAGTTTTAAACTTAATAAATTATGATGTTTTTCTTTAAGACAATCGAATATCAAAAAGGAGTAAAGATTACGCGGTGCCGCTGCAGCGTTTGGCATTTGAACTGTGGTAAACGCGCAGTGTAACATCAAAACTTTCTGGAGTGTCCACACAGTCATTGTGAAAATTATTTTCAAATTCGGATCTATTCTTTTTTTCAGTATCTCAATGGTACGTGGCCACAGCTGCCCACTGCGTGTCGCGAGCTCACATCCGAGATATCGTGGTGTGGCTCGGAGCGTTGGATACCAGCGCCGGCAGCCGCACTGCTAGGAAAGTTGGGTAAGAAAACTACTTCTATTTTCAACAGCAGCTTAGCTTTTATAGAAAAGGAATCTATGCATTGTCAGCTGCTACAGCAGATTAAAATTGTCACCACCTACTTCATCATCATCATCATCATCAATATAACTTTTTTTATCAAAAACGATTCAGTAGTTTGAGAGTTAAATAGGAATAACTGCAAAAAACAAGTCATCCACGTACACGACACTACGTATTTTGCTTTCCTGTGACTTTTCTGTGGTGTTTACGATCTATAGAACAGTCCTAAAGACCTGCCATCATCATCAGGCGTATTAAATTTAACTCTGTTTTTACAGTTTTCAAACTTATTAATTATCTCGTTTCAGGGTTCACCAAAAAATCCTCCACCCCCTCTTCCAATTCCGTATGACCCAGCCGGATAGGTTCGACATAGCGCTTCTCAAGCTCGCACGACCCATTTCCTTCACTCGTCACATCAGAGCTATTTGTCTCCCCGACTCTGCGATGCCTTTGAGAGGGAGGTCCGCCGTCATCGCCGGTTGGGGCAAGACTGACGCAACTGACACACATACAGGGACCAATATGCTGCGTTCTGCGACTGTGCCTATACTTAGTAAGTATATCTAACTAGCGACGCGCCCCGGCTTCGCATGGGTGCAATCTCGTAGGGTTCAGCCGGCGTTTGCAATTTAAGCGCATAAAATGCGTTTATTTACGACATCACATTAGAAACTTCTAAATTTATCAGTGTTTCTCTACACTACGATGTATGCATTATGCATAATTATAAACATTCCTCTTGAATCACTCTTTCTATTTAAAAAACCGCATCAATATCCGTAGCATTAGTTTTTAAGATCTAATCATACATAGGGACAGACAGACAGACAGACAGCGGGAAGCGACAGTGTTGTAATGATGGTGCGTGCACACTCAGCCGCAGTCGGCAGGGAACTGAGAGCTTTGTACGAGTTTTGGTGTGTAAATCTGGTGTAAGAGTCATCATCAACCTATATCGGTCCACTGCTGGACGTAGGTCTCTCCCAAGACGCGCCACTGAGCCCGGTCTTCGGCTCGTCTCATCCAGTGTTTGCCAGCTACATGTCTCAGATCGTCACCCCACCTAGCCGGAGTGCGTCCTACACTACGCTTGCCTAAACGCGGTCTCCAC
Source organism: Eulithis testata (assembly GCA_947507515.1). Taxonomy (NCBI): domain Eukaryota; kingdom Metazoa; phylum Arthropoda; class Insecta; order Lepidoptera; family Geometridae; genus Eulithis; species Eulithis testata. The sequence continues at coordinate 3,687,492 of OX382221.1, forward strand.
TCGAGTATTAGTTTGCTCCAGCGATTGTCGGTTCTGCGGCAAACATGGCCGGCCCACTGCCACTTCAGCTTACTTATCCTCTGAGCTATGTCGACTACCTTGGATAACCTCGTTCCGGATTCTATCCTTCAGAGAAATTCCGAGCATAGCCCTCTCCATAGCTCGCTGATCGACTTTCAGCTTGTGGACCAACCCACTGTCAGTGTCCACGTTTCGGCAGCATAGGTCATGACAGGTAGGACGCATTGGTTGAAGACTTTCGTCTTCAGACATTGAGGTATGGGTGGCGAGAAGACCTGTCGGAGTTTCCCAAACGCTGCCCAGCCTAGCTGGATTCGCCGGTTTAGCTCTTTCTCAAAGTTGTGCCTACCCAAACGCAGGGTCTGCCCGAGGTAGACATACTCCTGCACAACATCAAGAGGCATTCCGGCGACAGAGATCGGCTCTGGGGTAATACTTACGATCGTTTATCATAATTTTCGTTTTATCCAAGTTCATACCCAGGCCAATCTCTCGTGAAGCATCAGCTAGGTTGTTCAGCATCTGTTGTAAGTCTTGCATTGATTCCGCCAATATGATGATATCATCAGCAAATCATAAGTGTGAGATGTATTTGCCGTGTAAGAGTGAATAGGTGGATTATAGCTAAGCGTGCTCCACCTTAGGCTGTAGCTATACTTACCACCAGGTGTGCGGGCAGATTAGCTAAAGCTCATTAAAAAAAAAAAGTCTGACGTCCTGACGTCCAGCACACCAGTGTGCGCTGATTTGTATGGAGACACTGAGCGGATTCTTTGAGAAGCTTGGTCTACACCAAGCCCGTATTCGCGTATGAAGCTTCTCAAAAAATCCGCTCAGTGTCTCCATACAAATCAGCGCACCCTGGTGTGCTGAGCGTCAGACGTTTTACACCAGATTCAATAAAAATATCACATTGATCCAAACAAGTTTTCTAACCAAAAAAGGTGCACTATAATTGCATTGGTACCTACAAGTTTTTTGGTCAGAAACCTTGTTCGGATCAATGTGATATTTTTATTGAACCTTTGCATTGTTATTCTCTCGACCCTGAAGCTCTGCAATTTCACATAATTACATTTAGTTATATTATATCTTCAAAAATTTTGAAATGTGCGAGCGAGAAGGTTGTCTGCCTTTACCCTACGCCTTAAGTTCGTAACCTGGATTAACACATAGGCTACTTTTTATCCCGGAAAATAAACGACAAGAGAACGAGATTAAAAGTTGAAGGTGGCTAAGGCAGTTCTTCTGTTACAGGTAAAGAACAATGCATCGCATGGCATCAGAGCAAGCAGATATTTGTAGAGATACACTCGGAGATGATCTGCGCGGGACATTCTGATGGACACCAAGACGCATGTTTAGGTACGTACACTGAACCACTCGTGGCTAGGCTTGCTTAGTCAATCTTCACCGATTATCTAAGTTAAGCGACGCTCTGAGCGGTAACTATTTGGATGGGTGACCGTTAGTAGCATTTACATCTGAGCGCTTCCGTGCTTCGGAGAGCACGTTAAACTGTCCTGGCTCTAGCAGGCGTTAAGCCACGACGGAGGCCTTAAGGCGGCCTAAAAACTCCATCACCAGAGTTGGCCACTAACTCATACGAACATACGTTAGTGGCTAGCGTCCACAGGCCCGCATCGCACGCATCGGACGCATCGCACGCAACGGATTTTAGTTTGCCTTGTATAAAAACTCGTCCGTACGGTACGGATCAGTGGACGCAGTTGTATGAGTTTTTATACAAGGAAAACTAAAATCCGTTGCGTGCGATGCGTCCGATGCGGGCCTGTGGACGCTTGCCTTAGGTAGGTAGGTATTTTGACAACCTCCCTTAGATATCCTAAAGTTGTAGAATCATCCATCAATGGGTTTCTACTCGGAAATACATATGTGCGCAATGTAAATGCTCTCAAACAGTGAAGGAAAACATCGTGAGAAAACCCTTGGCTTAATCAGCTCCTTACGTATTGACGTGGTCTTTCCTGTGTATGTCGACCAGACTGAGAGGATGGTATAGTACTACAGGTATACTGTATATAAACAAACATATTACTTATTATTACCCTACTATAGATTAATTATTAGTATTTAAGCAACCATTCTTATCATCACATCCATTCTTATTATTACACTTCATAAGTATTGACTAATCTTAGTAAACAAGAAAACTCAATTTAAGTATATTTAGATCTTAAGTTAGAGAAGCTACAGAACAATACGCTGTACTTTGTAAGTCTTACTTTGTTACCATGAACAGTAGTACATTGTAACTTTCATGTAGATACGGTATCCGGTGTAACCACGTACCGAGAACACCGTCACGTCGTGCCTTGAGCTAGCCAGAGCAGGAGCCCTCGTCTCTACATACAAGCATGTGCTTAGTTAGAGCGAGGAACTCAACACTATGACTAACCCGAGGTCTTGATGACTTAACATTGCACTTTGCAAAAATGTAGCAAATGGTTGGTAGGTATCTAAGTTAGGTGCCTACTGTACTTCCCACTGTCCACTTATTTCTACTGTAAGATGTAATGTTAACTTTAAGACTATGCAATAAACATTTTTATCTTTATCTTTTATATACCAGCAAATGCAACGACAGCGCACAGTACATAGGGGTATGGGTATAAAGTGACCTCTGACTCTGTATAAATCTGATTGGCAAAGGTCTTATTGTTTCTACAGTAAATAAATGTTTTATTACCTACTAGCTTGCACCCGTGCGAAGCCCGCCCCGGCTTCGTACGGGTGCAATACTGATACTAAATATACTAAAGAATGTCTTTATATACGGTGTACAATACTGTAGTACATTATTTTGATCTATCTTGTAGTGTTCAGCCATCGTTTGATTATAAGATCAAAAAATGTGTTTATTTACGACATCACATTATAAATCTTTAAAATTATTAGTGTTTTTCTACTACATTATGCATGTATTATACATATAAACCTTCCTCTTGAATCACTCTATCTATTAAAAAAAACCGCATAAAAATCTGTTGCGTAGTTAAAGATCTAAGCATACATAGGGACAGACATACAGCGGGAAGCGACTTGTTTTACACTATGTAGTGACGTTTGTTTATTTTTCTGCAGGTGATTCAGGGGGACCACTTATTGTACCAGAAAGTGGTCGTTACTACCTCGTCGGCATCACCTCTGCTGGTTTCGGCTGCGGAGTGGACCACCAGCCTGGAATTTACCACAACGTGCAAGTTACCGCCAGCTGGATACGACGTGTCGTGAACCACGAAGATACTGTGACTCACGGGGATACTATGATCCTGGGAGATACTAATAGTTATTACGACCGAAGTAATTATTTGTAAAACTTCTAACAACTCTTGTCATTGCTATCTGGATACGACGTGTCGTGAACCATGAAGATACTGTGAACCACGGAGATACTATGATCCTGGGAGATACTAATAGTTATTACGACCAAAGTAATTATTTGTAAAACTTCTAACAAATATTGTTATTGCTATATGGATACGACGTGTCGTGAACCATGAAGATACTGTGAACCACGGAGATACTATGATCCTGGGAGATACTAATAGTTATTACGACCGAAGTAATTATTTGTAAAACTTCTAACAAATCTTGTTATTGCTATCTGGATACGACGTGTCGTGAACCATGAAGATATTGTGAACCACAGAGATACTATGATCCTGGGAGATACTAATAGTTATTATGACCGGAGTAGTTATTTGTAAAACTTCTAACAAATCTTGTTATTGCTATCTAGATACGACGTGTCGTGAACCATGAAGATACCGTGAACCACGGAGATACTATGATCCTAGGAGATACTAACAGTTATTACGACCGTAGTAATTATTTGTAATGGCCTTTGTCCGTCATTTTGTCAATTTTTCCAGTGTCAACGGTTATATTCGAAATAATTATAAGTCAAGTCATTCGTCAAGTCGACTGTCGTTTGTTTTGAAGAGAAAATGGGGGATTTTCTCTTCAAAACCTAAAAACGAATTTTCACATTCAGAGAAACCACTTTACACACATTTATTCCAATGGCTGACACTTTATGTTACGACCTAAGTAAAATTAAACAACAATACTCAAGAAAAACTAATAACACAAGAAAAACTATTAAAATTAAGTGCTAGGTGTTGTTTCAAAAAATGTCAATACTCGAAATCAATGATTATGTATTACATTCTTTGCAGGAATTTTTATTATGATGACTCATACATTGGTATTAAAAGAACTTAAGAGCCCGGCGAAATGAGCTCGCAACTTCAATTTGAGGCCCGAGCAAAAATCGCTCCGTGTATCGCTTTCTCTGTTTAGATGACGCAGGCGCGCGCGGGACGCGGTAGTGCTTGAGTGTGTGCGTGAGTAGGTGTATACCTCTTCCACCTACCTATTTCTTTAGGCATGCATGCGTACTTACCTTTTTGCGTTTCATACTTACATTTAGACATAGACATAAAAACTTCTTGCTGCTTCGCTGTTTCCTCGAAGCATTTAGGGAAGTGCAAGAGTAGGTAGGTATTGTAAAAAAATCTAAGCGAATGTAGTTTGCTAATGCGTTTTTTATTCCAGATTCTCTACAAGGCCTACGTACTTATATCTCAAGAAACCTATTAGGAAAATACTTATTTAAATTCAGTGTGACATTTTTGTAAACTAACCGAATTTGGCTAGAGTGTAGGTAGGTAGGTTCTGCAATAGGATAATTATAAATTTAGGGTAAAATACGAGTATCTACCTACCTATTGTGAAATTATGATAAGAAAATAAAAGATAAGCATTTAAAAGTACAAACATTTATTTTGTTTATTGATTGACATTTATTTATATAAAAAATAACATTTTTCTCTTACGGACACATTCATTTATTAAAAAAACCGAATCATTTTACGATATTGGTAAGCCTACTCAATCACACTAAAAACAAAAGTTGAGATAATACCCCCGATTCTGTTGTATAATTTTTCTAAACTAACTAATTTGACAGCAGAATCAACAGAATCGGGGGTATTATCTCAACTTTTGTTTTTAGTGTGATTGAGTAGGCTTACCAATATCGTAAAATGATTCGGTTTTTTATCTAAATTAGAAAAACGCAACAACAGAATCGGCAGCCCTACTAATATTATAAACGAGAAAGTTTCTGAGAATGTTCGTTACTCTTTCAAGCAAAAACTACTGATCCGATTTGGATGAAACTTGGAATATATATTGTCCGTGACCTGGATTAACACATAGGCTACTTTTATCCTGGAAAATCAACGGGGTCCAACGGGACGCAAACTTCCTACTTATCTATTCTATACTAATATTATAAAGGGAAAAAGATTTGATTGTTTGTTTGTTTGCATTGCATAATTATATTGCTACAAGCTTCCGCCCGCGACTTCGTTCGCGTCCCGTTGGACCCCGTTGATTTTTCGGGATAAAAAGTAGCCTATGTGTTAATCCAAGTCACGGACAATATATATTCCAAGTTTCATCCAAATCGGATCAATAGTTTTTACCTGAAAGAGTAACAAACATCCATCCATACTCACAAATTTTTGCGTTTATAATATTAATAGGATATTTGGAATTATAATGCAGGCACTCATTAAAAACTTATCTAATATACCTGCTAGACGATTGACTGATTGGTTCAACGTTCATGAGCTGATTTGACTCGAGTTCAATAACAGGATTATACCTTGATGGTGCATTATTTATATCAGCCGTTGACGTGATTTCAATACCACCAGGTTGACATGAAGAAGATCTGTCTAACTGTTGTTGATTCATGTTTGATTCGATGAGTATTCCTCCATGTCGAGGTGGCACTCCAATAAGTTGTACATCTCTAAAAAAAATATTTGGACGTTAGTCATCATAAAAATATACACTAAACCTTGCCATTTATGCGCATTTACTCACCTCATAGACCCATATATTTTTTTTTTTTTTTCGCATGTTTTCTTTTCCTGGGAACTGATGGCCATAAGCGTTTTTTAAAAGATCGCAGTGGCTCTGTAAATATTCATACAAATTATTATCAAATAAATTTACCATAACCTCTTATTTCGTGTCGAAATCCGAGCAACAGCTAATCTCATGGAAATATAGTTTTTCTCTATATTAAAATACTAGCAATTCATTATTACTACATTGAAAACGGGTTATTTATTCTTAGAATCACTTACACGTTATATTTGTACCTACCTAAGTAGAGATCTTTCACTCTAAAAATGCACACAATAGTAGGTACTTCCCTACTTCACTTGGGTACCTATACTAAGATATAAGTACCTACCTACCTAAACAACATGTTAGATAGATCCCTACCTAGGTATTTACACTTTAAAATATGAATACAACTAGGTTAAAACGAGTTAGGTACTTACTATGAGATACATCCCAATGTTCCGAGTCCATATCAGCAACCAAACCGTAAGTGAAAAATATCGAAGTCCATAAAGAAAGCTAAAGTCGTAGTACCTATGTAGGTAGGTACTGTAGCATAGCAGTTTTCGCAGTTAGGTGGTTTAATATTTCAACGAAATTATAACGGGACTTTGTTTTTTCGACGTATATTTTCTTCCGAAATACTTGACATACATATTTCACTTTTTGACAGGAGTTTATGAAAACTAACAAGGAGGTACGTATCAATCGCTGAAATACACGCTGCATTAGTGTGCGTGCGTACCTACTTGTCGTGCCGTCCTGTCGTGCGCGATGGCAATATTAGCCGTTCAAAAGTGGTATGAATTTGGTTGAGTTCCGTAATACCAAAAATGATTACTTAAAATTGTTAGTATTCTTCACATTGTATTATTTTTCTTTAACTAGACAATATAAGCTATGTTCCTAAACAAACAACACGTAAGATATTGTTGTTTTTAATTCGAAATAAGTAGGAAGAAAACTTGTCAATTTTAGCATAAAAAAATGCAAAATGCGATTGGCTTTAATTTCACTTTAGGTAAGTTATCTGAAAATAAAACCTATCCAGGAACGTATATAAACGCTATTCGAATACTAATAATACAATAATATAGTGGAAATATGCTTGAATTAGAAATTACTTTGGTATTACGTTTGTATGGATATTTCTTCCTTCGCCGGGTCCTTAAGGAAAAAGGTTGAATCATTTTAGTAAGCAAGCAAGCTCGTATATGAGTTAGTGGCCAACTCTGGTGACGGAGTTTTTAGTATAGACCAAGGAGAATTGTCTCAGCGAAACATCCGTTTTTTTTTTCTTTTTTTATGTTACAAAGCACCGGTGGTCTATTGGTAGTTAGCCTTCCGATCGTGGGTCGAACGGTCGACGGGACGCGAATGAAGTCGGGGGCGGAAGTTAGTATCGCATATTTTAAATGAAAACTATATTTTTTTAATTACACTTTTTTTATAACGTCTACCTTTTTTTCTCTATTTATTTTTTGGTAGAGATGCATATACCTACCTATATGTAAGAGGTTGCATAATGATTTTTTTTTTACTCATTAGAGGTTGCATACTTAGCCAAATTGATATAACAGTACATCACAACTAAGAGGTACCAATTAGTGATATTATGTGAATATAATATTATTTATTTATATTAACTAAGTATATTTTTATTCATTTGATGTGTCTCATGTCCATGAATATTATTATATGATTATTTATTTAAATTAAGGCACTGTTATTTATGCTTTCACTTGCCATTCTCTTGTTTCCTATTTTAATTCACTTGTATGATCTCCTTGTTAAATATTGTTATTGTTTTATTTATTTACCATTAAAAAATATAATTATAACAGATTTTTCATCTATCCCTGTAGGCTGAGGGTATGATCACATCCGTACGAAAGATAACTATAATACAATTAGCTGCCGCCCGCGGCTTTGCGCGTGGTAGCAGCATACGCATTATTTAGTTAAAATCTTTTATCCTAATTTGAGACCCTTTAGAGTGCGACTTTTTAAAATTCCTTTCTTAGTGCACCCCTACACTATATTAGGATACTACCCTCCAAATTTCATACATCTAGGACTTATAGTTTGGGCTGTGCGTTGATTGTCAGCTTCAAAAGAGTTTTATATCATTTAGATTATTTAGATAAGTATACTTAGAATACAAAAAGATTTGTGGTAGCGCATAATATGAGCCACAATCATAAATGACTTAAAACTGCTAGATGTAGACATGCTTCATAAACTCACAAACGTGTTCTTTGTTAAAATTCCATTGCAATATAAACTCTCACGCATCGAGATAAACATCAAAACCTATTGCAACTAACCTGAGAATATTTAAAACTGCTATGAAATAATATTCACAGGATTATAAAAGCTAGAGTCTTAGATATAAAGTTGATAATTGAATAGTCTAAATAAGTAAGAGGTGAAACTACTCAAATGTCAAACAGCGCAGTCGAGTAGAATGACCGCGACGCGCGATACGCGTTCGAAATTTGAAAAATTAAAAAGATAAAACTCTATTATTTGTAACGAAACTTTTTGTGCATTTATTTTTTTGTTTCAAAATGATGTTCCAAAGTTTTTTGTTTTGTTTTGTTGTTTTTTCTATGGCGTCACTTTTGGACGGACAAACCTTGGGAGGTTAGTGAAAGGAGTTTTTACATATAAATACTTATAAGTTCAAGTGCCTCCTACGTCGCTATGCAACATTGCATTTTGCAATATTTTGCGTTACTAAGAGAAAGTTTTGTGCAAAGTTGCATGCATGTGTCAACTTCAACAAATTATAGGTATCGTGTTGTTAAGTGACTTCTTCTACAGGAAGTTTTTTTTATAAGCTATTAGCTACAACATATCTAATGACTAATGACTAAAATGTATTTAAAAAAAACTTCTACGAACTGGTTTTATTAAAAAACTCGTTATTTTTATGAAGGAATCGTGTAGTTGATAATGGCACAGCTGATATTAAGCGGTCACCTTATAGCAATGCAATGTCTTTATCGAGCACGTCCACTGAGGACGTGCTTCATTAGTAAATATACTTAAATCAACAAAATACTTACTAAAAGTACCTACACTTAAATTTAATCTATACAAATTTAAATAACTCTGTTATCCTGTTATCTAGGCATGGTACAATCATCTTACAAGCGATAAATAACTGGTTTTTTGACTAGTAACTGAACATTGGTTAAAATACGATTCTATCTATCTATCTATTCAGCCTGTATGCACCCACTGCTGGGTATAGGCCTCTTCTTTAGTAAGCCAGTCTCTCCGGTCCTGCGCGAGTATTTTCAACTATTAATCAAAGTACATATTTTATTAAAACTAACATTATAATACAAAAAAATACAATACAAATTACCACATACAAATTTTCGTTCTCAGTGGGGATCGAACCCTCGACCTACAGCACGGAAGGCAGAGCTAATAATGCTAATACCCACTGAGCTGTGACGTCTGTCAGATCATAAATTCGTAAAACAACACCTTGGTATACCTATTTAAAAATCGTTCCACGTAGTATTACCAAATTTCAGCTATGTCGGACCTCAAGGTGAAGTTAGAATGATGACACCGGCTGCGTTACCAAATAATTCGTATTATTATAGAAAATTGTATTTTTAGAAGGTTTTGTTTATCAGTGCAATGGAGGCAGATACACGCACCAAGATACCGAAATGGTGAAGTCCCATTGCATCCCCCATCAGCGAAACCCTTCGCTAGCCTTCCCATCTCCCCACAACGAAACCTCTCGCTAGCCTTCCCATCTCCCATCAGCGAAACCCTTCGCTAGCCTTCCCATCTCCAATCGAAACCCTTCGCTAGCCTTCCCATCTCCCATCGAAACCCTTCGCTAGCCTTTCCATCTCCCATCAGCGAAACCCCTCGCTAGCCTTCCCATCTCCCATCGAAACCCTTCGCTAGCCTTACCATCTCCCATCGAAACCCTTCGCTAGCCCTCCCATCTCCCATCGAAACCCTTCGCTAGCCTTCCCATCTCCCATCGAAACCCTTCGCTAGCCTTCACATCTCCCATCGAAACCCTTCGCTAGCCTTTCCATCTCCCATCAGCGAAACCCCTCGCTAGCCTTCCCATCTCCCATCGAAACCCTTCGCTAGCCTTACCATCTCCCATCGAAACCCTTCGCTAGCCCTCCCATCTCCCATCGAAACCCTTCGCTAGCCTTCCCATCTCCCATCGAAACCCTTCGCTAGCCTTCCCATCTCCCATCGAAACCCTTCGCTAGCCTTCCCATCTCCCATCGAAACCCTTCGCTAGCCTTCCCATCTCCCATCGAAACCCTTCGCTAGCCTTCCCATCTCCCATTAGCGAAACCCTTCGCTAGCCTTCGTTTCTATCGTTTCTTCGTTTGTCTTTGCGGAATAGCTGAACTGCCCGTTAAGCATAGAATGACTGGCATTCGTTAGGGATACCACAAGAAAATATAAGTACCTACACTAGCTACCGGCCGCGATTTCATTCGCGTCCGGTTGGATCCCGTTGTTTTTCACGGATAACCAGTAGCCTATGTGTTAATCCAGATCACGGAAAATATTTATTCCAGGTTTCATTCAAATCGGATCAGTAGTTTTTGCGTGAAAGAGAAACAAACATAGATACATCCTCACCAACTTTTGCGTTTATAATATTACCAGGATCAAAATAAAATGTTGTATGAAACAGTCGACATGCATGATACATACAATTTTGATAACACTAACTTTAACCAAGCGTTTTTTTATCATTAACATACCACTTTTGATAAGTAATTCCGGTAAAGTGGATAACCTCCAAAACTAACCTTGAACCGACAACATTTTAATACGCGTTTCCACCAAGAAGATGTCTACCATGCACAACTCTGTGAAGATATCGATTTGCGTTTACTGTTAGGGTTTGACCACATTGTAATTGTGAAAATTCTGTCCCTTAATATCATTTCTAATTATACCTAACGGAGAATAACGGTTGCAAAGCACTTGGCAATGATTTTAACGACCACAAATGTCAAATTATTTGAGTAGGTTATTAAGGTACGGGACAATTGATCCCCTTTTTGGATTATTGATCATATTTCCTAAAATAATTGATGTTTTCATGTACTTTTTCCGTGAACTGCTAGAAAATATATCCCCCAACTTATTGTTTCACGATGATAAATGAGAAAACTTGTTTTAGGTACTTTTTGCGTTTTTTCTTGACCTCTGAAAATGTAACAAGTGTCCCTTGTTCTGGGAGTCTATCTGGGCCTTGGGGAGACTTGATTATAGAATCCAGTTTCCGTACATAGTTTTTATAAAAAAATATGTGATATAGAGCATTTTATAGTTTTTTTTATAAAAAATTACGCAATACAGATATACGTACGTACCTACATTTATTTACACCAGTCATTTGTATCTTAGGTACCTACTTTATTTACTAGCAATTCAATTAATTTTTTCAATTGTAACTTACCTATCTCTTTATTTATTATTTTAAAAAAAGACAACGCATCTTATTAATCCTATTCAGGAATAAATTTTTAATTGTCGGACCGTAATAACGGGACCCAAAAATGTGTGGTACTGTAAACAAAAGAATGTCACCAATCAAAAAATCGCTGAGCGTAAAATCTGTCACGAAAACATAACTGCGTTTACGCGGCGTGGGTAAATAGGTCATAATGATAAAGAAGATGATTTTAACTTTTAGAAATATACAGAAATGAATACTTTCATAATTCATTTACCTATTGCAGTGGTTCAGTAGTACAGAATGATGGTGAAATTGACAGGGATGTAAAGAATAGGATAAATGCGAGATGGACGAAATGGAGACAGGTCACAGGAACTATTTGTGATCCTAGAATGCCCCTAAAGTTAAAGGGGAAGATCTACAAAACGATCATAAGACCTGTCGTTTTGTATGGGTCCGAGTGTTGGGCAACGAAAGGGACGGATGAAAGAAGAGTACATGCGGCAGAGATGCGAATGTTGAGATGGATGTGTGCAGTGACTAGAATGGATAAGATCAGGAATGAGTAGTATATCAGTGAGAGTATATCAGAGGAAGTTTGAAAGTGGCACCAGTGAATGAAAAGATGATAAGCAACAGGTTAGCATGGTATGGTCATGTTATGCGGAGAGATGAATGTCATGTAACAAGAAGAGTATTAGATATGAATGTAGATGGGTATAAGAGTAGAGGTAGGCCAAAGAAAAGATGGATGGACTGCGTGAAGAATGACATGGGTAAGAAAGGAGTGACAACTGAGATGACGGCTGATAGAAGAGCATGGAGGAAAAACACATATTGTGCCGACCCCACATAAAGTGGGAAAAGGGCAAGGAGATGATGATGAATTCATTTACCTATTGCGAATATGGGTGGATAGGGGACGTCAGGGTGTTTACATTGGTTTCTACCATATTCTATTAAAATAGCATGCAATATTTATATTACTTAACTAGCTGATACCCGCTACTTCGTACGCGTGCGAAAGTTTCCACCAAAATATCTGTCACTAGTATACGATGAACCTCGAGCGAAAGGCTGCTTTTGGTTTAGAGAGTTCAAGCATTTTTATATACGTATAGATATAAGAAATTTCATATTTATTCACCTTTTAAACCTCTGGACTTCCACAAATAATTCAAGACCAAAATTAGCCAAATCGGTCCAGCCGGTTTACCTACAAGGGCATAGGCGGTTGATTTTCTACAATCCGTCAGTGTACGAAAAAAAAACTGTTGATTTTATATGTCTTTATTTATATTAATAAATATAAAATTAATATAACTAAGCACAGTTTAGTACACTACAAACTTAGTACATGCATATTATGAAATTAGCATAACAATAGAAAGCACAAATCGGCTATAACCCACTGTACAGGCAAACCTGGCAGGTTTTTATCAGACAACGATTGCCCGCCTGAAATCGCCTTTTACTCGGACACGTGTAATTTAAGCTCATAGGTATTCGTGTCATTACACGAAAGAAGATGAAGACATACCTACTAATGTTTACGTTTATATGAACACTTTGTCATAACGTAAGACTAGGCGGTATGGTTCTAAACTACAGCCTGATCCGAGGAGCGAAAAAAAAAATGAACACTTTGTTTAAACACATTTTTAAATAACTATAATCACTGCAGGTCCGATGCACGGCAAGAAGGTGGTATGCTACGTAGCGTCGTGGGCAGCATACCGCAAGCAGCATGGCCTGTTCACACTGGAAGAGCTAAATCCCTCGCTGTGCACGCACCTCATCTACTCCTTCGCGGGGCTGGACGCTGAGAAGAACTCTATCAAAAGCCTTGGTGAGCAAAGCAACTATACAAAACGTCTAAAGAAAACCGACCAAATTGTAAAAGCGACTAAATGATTCTCTGCCAAATAATTTATTGACTTGAATTGAATACGCCTTCATCATCAAATGATGGTGATGATGATGGCAGTTCATTGTGACTGTTCTATTGATGGTAAACACCATAGAAAAGTCACACTAAAAGCAAAATAGGATATTTCGTGTGCGTGAAGTGTTTTTTCCAGTTATTTTTATTTAACTGCCAAACTACTGAACTGATTTTGATAAAAAAAAATATAAATAAATGTAAATATTCACGGACACTTAACACAACGCCTTCTAGTCCCAAACTAAGCAAAGCTTGTACGATGGAAACTAGATGGCTGATAGAATACATACATACATTTTTATTTTGTAAATACATACTTATAATACATAGAAACACCCAGACACAGAACAAACATTTATGTTTGCCACACAAATGTTTGCTCTCGGTGGGGATCGAACCCACGACCCACAGCACGGAAGGCAGAGCTACTACCGACTGCGCCTGTCAAAAATGACTAATTTGGAAGTATACGCTGTCAGATTTTTTTTTTTTAAATAGATTCATTAATGATGGAGTTATGAGGTATCAGAACATTAAAAAAACAACCGAATTTAGAACCTCCTCCTTTTATTGGAGTCATTTAAAAATAGTTGTTTTGAACAGACCCATGGCAAGACCTGGAAAAGGACTACGGCAAAGCCGGGTACAAGAGACTAGTTTCGCTGAAGGAACGGTATCCTCACCTGAAGGTCACAATTGCCATCGGAGGCTGGAACGAGGGGTCTCCCAAGTACTCCAAGATGGCGTCCACCCCCGAATCCAGAGAGGCGTTTGTTAAAAGCGTTCTTGCTTTTTTAAAGTAAGTGGCACAACCGGAACAGTATTCAGAGGCCCTAGTACGAGTTTTGGTGTGTAAATCTGGTGTGAAACGTCTGACGCCAAGCACACCAGTGGGCGCTTATTTGTATGGAGACACTGAACGGATTCTTTGAGAAGCTTGGTCTACACCAAGCCCGTACTCGCATTTCGAGCTTCTCAAAGAATCCGCTCAGTGTCTCCATACAAATCAGCGCCCAATGGTGTGCTGGGCGTCAGACGTTTCACACCCACACTATACACTGAAAACTCGTACTAGGCCCTCTGGGCTCGTATAAGCCACTCGTCGCAGCCACTAGGGCCTTAACAGGCCACTCGTGGCAGCCACTACAGTCAAACTTCTTCTTAGTAATAAATTTGAAGTATGAGGTACAATGGGCGGTCTTATCGCTATAGGCGATCTCTACCAGACAACGTTTCGATGGATAGAAGCATTTCTATTAGGTAAGAAAGTGCTAGTGTTCAACTTAACTTCGGAATTCTTTAGTCTTTGTACTATTTTTTTTTTTAATTTAGCGTACACGTACTAACAGATAATACTTATACCCTAATTATATTACGATCTAGCCAAAAAGCAGGCTAATTAGTAATTTTAAATTGACATAAATTTTTAAACAAACTATTCTAAGAATGTGTCCATAGGCACTTTTCTTATTGTCTCTAATTACTTAAGGCGAACTTTTGTACCATGATGAAGGTCCTAGGGCCCCGAAACTTCCACCAGAAGGAGTTGAAAACACATACTTTTTCAGACAGTACAACTTTGATGGACTGGATCTGGATTGGGAGTATCCTACCAAGAGAGAAGGCAAGCCGTACGACAGAGCTAACTTCGTTCTACTAGTCAAAGTAAGTTCTTCTAAATAATTCTCACATTTCACTAATGAAATTAAAGCACTGGTGGTCTAATGGCCAACATACGAGCAGCGGCCGGCAAAAGTTGTATCAAAATCTATTTCTGTCGTGTTTAGCGGCCAATAAATTACATAGTAAACTCATATCTGTCTGTCGTGTAATTTAAAAACGGAACGATCTTTTACTCCGAAACATGGCAACCAAGGAGGTAACTTACCAAAGGTTGTATTCAAATTTCGAACAGGCTTTCAAATAGAAAGCTGTTTATTGAAAAAAAAACAAATGAACGCTGTAACTTCGTTGTTCGTTATTGATTTTAAAAAGTAATTGTATTTTCAACTAAAAAGTTTTGCCTAGGTACTTAGTTTTAATTTCCACGCATTATTTGAGAAAAGTACTATACAAACCTTGGCCACAACTAGGCAATGATGGACTTACGAATGTGTGCCTCGGCTTCGCTTTACACGTTCGTCCAACATTGCCTATTATGCTGGCCGCTGCAGTAATTCATTCATTTAGTCATTCCCTTACAGGAACTAAAAGAAGCCTTCGAACCTTACAACTATATTCTAACAGCGGCTCTAGGAGCAGGCAAAGAGACCATGGAGTCTGCATACGAGCTCGCAAAACTCAGCAGACATCTGGACTTCTTGCACATGATGGCGTATGATTACCATGGAACCTGGGACGGAGTGGTAGGAGCTAACGCACCTATCAAAGGAGTGGATGATCAAGATGTGCTTAGTTTGGTAAGTATACCAATCAGCAAGCTATTTTATTGATCGAGTGAGCGAAGCGAACGTGATCTTAGTGACAACTTGGACAAAACTGCTTTGTATGTTTGTATATTTAGTTCTTCGAGATCTTTTGAACCGCTTATCCGATCTTCACTGAATTTGGTAAGTATATTAGTAGTACTCTTAAGTTTTACTGGTTTGTTAAATGAAGTAAATCGGTCAAGCGGTCGTGAAGTTATGAGGGTCCAAGGGAGTAAATGAAAGGCGTACAAAAATATCAAGTGGGGTGTCACATGATAGGGTTTTTCTTAGACATTCCAAAACCGTTTTTATTTTGATTCTAGATCTAATAGTTTTTGAGTTGTTGTAAACCTTATAAAATTTGAAAACCCAGTATAACGTGAGCTACCATTTGTTAGAGTTTCAATGATTTTGTAGTTTAAGTAAGACTGGTACTTAGCTAGACGGCGATTTCGATGCGATTTGCAAAGCTTATTGCAACCATTGGTCAATAAAAATTGTTTGGGTTTTATTAACCTCCGACCATCACGAGATCTCAGTTCGGGGCGAACTACTAGTTTAAGGCGACTGGTAAGGCCAGACAACCTCGCGCGCACATTTCAAAATTTTTGGAGATATAATATAAGTATATCTCCAAAAATGTTCTACTCGAAGTATAATTTCTTCCGCGCGGAGGGACTCCACGTACTATTTTTTACATAAAATAGTTCTATCAGCAATCTAGTTCACATAGTACAAGCTCCGCCAAGTTTGGGACCAGTAGGTGCTGTGTCAATTACATAGAAGAGATTGCTTTGTCTGTAAGAAATTGCTTTAAGCAATAAGGCCGCCCATTATACCTACCTCCTAAAACTTGTTTTATTACTAGTTACTTTCATGTTTTTTTGTTTACTTATAAGTTGTGTACAATAAAGAATACCAGCTGGTTGACCGGGCTTTCAGTATTTATTTTTATGTACATAACCAATATGCAGTACTTATTTAGTTAGAATACGTTCTATGCTGAACACTGTCATCTATTAACGATGAGAAGTATAACTTGAAAAAATAGTATTATTATTCGCCATTAGATGTCGGGAAGAGGCACATTTTTCTGTTAAAGTGTTTACTTGAAAACACGAAAAAAACAACATTTTCTGAAAATGAGTCCTAGCTAGATCGATTTATCGCCCCCGAAATCCCCTGTATACTAAATTTCATGAAAATCGTTGGAGCCCTTTCCGAGATTCAGAGATAGATATTCAAGAATAGCTCGTTTAAAGGTATTAGATTCTATCTATCTATAAGAATCACATATTTACTGTAACGACATTTTCCTATAGGAATACACAGTAAACTACGTGATAAGCCAAGGCGTATCACCATACAAGCTGGTGCTAGGTATACCATTCTACGGTCGGACCTTCATCCTGAACGACCCGGATGTCAGACGGATTGAATTCGGACGGACCCCAGTACAGAGCAAGGGGTTCAAAGGCCCTTTTACTGGAGAGGATGGATTCATGGGGTATAATGAGGTGAGTTAGGAGGTATAGGTGCTGGGCAAGCCTACTCCATCTAAACATTGTCCCAGGCACTACAGTGTGTCGTTAAGTGTAGGCATAGGTTGCCTCCTGACGCTCTATAAATCATCTTCAATAGATGTAAAGGCTTATCATTATTATTATTAGCTACTCCCTTATCGTAAGCTCTGCGTTCGCTGCCCAGCATAATGTCAAGCGACGTGGCTACAGCTATACGAAAACAAGAAGCTTTTGACGGCAAAAAACGCGCTGAAACGCGCTAATGTCACTATTTAGTCACAGAATACGTATGATTCAGTATGAAAGCAGTTCAGAAAACCTGCTAGGCTTAAACCTGGCAGGTTTTTATGAGACAACGATTGGCCCCCTGTAAGTTTACCCAGAATTTAAAAAATAAATCAAATTTAACAGACTTATTATCGTTCCAGATCTGCATGGAAATCAGTAACGTGTCGTCCCCTTGGGCCCACTACTGGGACGAGCGGTCTGCTACACCGTACTTACGGGACGAAGCGAGAATTATTTCTTACGATAACGCACGCTCCATCGCTATCAAAGTCAAGTAAGATTCATCAGTGTCTACCTCATTTTAATTGTTTTTCTTTTGGCACCAAAAAATTGCGCACCAAAACGCTATTCCGCTTTTGCGCACCAATCAAAGTCAAAGTCAGAAAGATTTTATTCAATAAAATCTCACTGATCACTTTGAAGGGTCATTACGTTTTGTATTATCACACAATCGATTTTAAGCTTGGTGCGCAAAAGTGAAATAGTTTTATATATAAAAAATGCTGTGATTGTGTATAGGTAAATGTAATTTACTGCTCAAGCACTGATTCGAACTCAAGCATAGATTGTTATGAGAACTAGCTATCGCTCGTGACTTCGTCCACGTCCCGTTCGATCGTGTTGATTTTCCGGGATAAAAAGTAGCCTGTGTGTTAATCCAGGTTACGAACTACTTAATTACATAATATATTTCAAGTTTCATCTAAATCGGACCAGTAGTTTTATTGTGATTGAAACACAAACATCCAAAACATGTAAACTTTGACATTTTATAATATTAGTGGGATTTTTACTCAAATGTACACTTGAGTAACGATTTATGTATTGGCATACGGGCCTTAGTGACGCTCGCATTGATTTTATTTTTTCGATTTTGACAGAATGGCGGTAGATCGCGGCCTAGGAGGCCTAATGGTGTGGAGTGTGGACACGGATGACTTCAAAGGCCTCTGTTCTGAAGAACCGGAGCCGTATATTGACTTCATAGACAGATACAACAAGATTGTCGATGAACCGCTGCTGAAGGAAGCGTTGAAGACATTGAATTTACCTGATGGTGAGTAAAAGTCAAAATAAAAATTTGAATTTGAATTTAATTCATTGTTAAGTGTCAAAGATAAAGTAACATAACACTAAATAAGTTCTGGGGTCAAAGTCAGAGTAAAAAGTTTGAAACATTCCAGTTTTGCGCACCAAGAACTTCCACAGACAGGTAGGTGCGGAAGTTTTTGGTGCGCAAAAGTGGAATGCTTCAAAAATGTTATGTACTTACCTAGTTGTTATGTAGAGTCAAACAGAATCGAAATTACACAAAATTAGGTATCATTTAAAAATATATAATAATAATAAATTACTTTATCAAAATAAAGGTAATATGTCAAACACGAAACCTGTCGAGGCCATAAAAAAAGTTGAAATCTTGATTGAGCTTTACTATGAAAGTTTGAGTATATACCTACTATTCACAAATAACTAATAACTTCATAGGTAACTAGGTGAAACTATGGAACATTTGCTATTGCCACTGCCACTGGTGGCCATTGAGAACTTTTGCATATATTCGGCCACTAGTGGCTGTGATAATCTATATGCTGCCTTAATTATGTAGATAAACTAGTAGTTCGCCCCGAACTGACATCTCGTGATGGTCGGAGGTTAATAAAACCCAAACAATTTTTATTGAGCAATGGTTGCAATAAACTTTGCAAATCGCTTCGAAATCGCCGTCTAGCTAAGCACCAGTCTTACTTGAACTACAAAATCATCGAAACTCCAAGAAATGTTAGCTCACGTTACACTGGGTTTTCCAATTTTATAATTATTACAACAACTCAAAAACTATTATACCTAGAATCAAAATAAAAACGGAATGTCTAAACAAAACCCTATCATATGACACCCCATTTGATATTTTTGTACGACTTTTTTTTATTACTCTCTTTGGACCCTCACGACCCCTTGACCTTAATTTACTTCATTAAAGAAACCAGTAAAACTTAAGAGTATAATCCGTATACTTACCACATTCTGTAAAGATCGGATAAGCGGTTCAAAAGATCTCGACGAACAAACATACAAAGCATTTTTGTCCAAGTTGTCACTAAGATCTCGTTCGCATCGCTCATTCGATCAATAATGAATTACTATTTTTTTTACAGCCCACGCAACCGGAAGTCTGAGCAAGGGAGTATCATACCTTATGCTTGATGGTCGCCTAACATTACGCTTGCCAGCACGAAAACATGGCAGTAACTACAACCTCCTTCGTTCAATCAACGAAGCGACATCCTTAGCTATGCAAGAGAAGAGAATATTCGATGAGATGGAAAGAGTCACGAGAGAAAATGAAATAAAAGAAGATGAAGGGGGCAGTGCTAGTGGAGTTGTCAGCAGTTTGCTTACGATTTTGACATGTTTGTTGGTAGTGAATTTGTGAAGGGCATAAAATTCTCTACAGTCACTGCCACTAGTAACCAATGATAGTCATTTTTCATACATTTTACTGGAGTGAGTGGCCCCCACTACTCTGTACGTGTGATGACCCCCTTATAACCCCCAAATTCATAATAGATGCTGAACAATACCCCGATAGACGTTATGTCCTATATCATCATGTTTGTTAATTTTTCTTGACATTAATATTATATATTTATTATTATATATTTATTTATTATTATTGTCGGTAGTACCCCTGCTTTCCGTGCTGCTGGTCGTGGTTTCGATCCCCACCGAGATCAAAAATTTATGTGGCAAAAAAAAAAGTATATAGGTAAGTATTATATCAGCCATCTAGTTTCCATGTACATGCTCTGCTTAGTTTGGGACTAGACAGCGTTGTGTGTAATGTTCAAGAATATTTATTTATTCATATTTATTTTATTTATTTATTAACATTAGTTTCTAACAAGAGTCATTCATTATCATTCAAATTTGTAATCACACCTAACCATACAATACGTAATGACGAATCAAAGTGATTAATGAGATTTTATTGAATAAAAGCTTATTGACTTTGACTTTGATCCAACTTGATCCAACTCCTAGCTTCTGTCTAATGGGGGCTTACTTTATTAAAAAGTGTCTATCGCTAGCCACTAGTGGTCATGAGAAGTGACTCGTGTGCAGGAGCCCTAAGTGCTAGTGTAAAATAGTAGGTAAGATTATTACTTAAATAAAAACTTTTTTACTAGTTATTTGTTTTTATTTATAAAATATTTTTACAAGTCTTCTAATGGAGATCCGCACCGAACGTTGTAGAAATGATCACAAACCTGAAACAAATTATACGATTTATCATTGAGTTAAAATAATAAACAGCGGAGCTTCTCTGCAACAGATGATACTTTAGCGTGGGCCTTTCTTTATAGGACCAAATCGTTACTTAGTAATTAAAACAGTGAACTAATTCGGTAGTAAAAGTTATTACATTCGTGCGTATTGTTTACACAATGACATGTATGATTATGTAGAGAGAGTCATTCGGGGTGACTGTGCGCAGTGGGTAAGTGAGCGCACAGCCATTATCTCCGAAACGGAGTGCAGGTGCAGGGGATGCACAGTTTCTTTTGGTAAGTTGGCAAGACCCATGCAGACAACTAGTAGTAAAACGCATTTATTTCAAAAATATAAATAACTGACAGTACAAATTTAATTTATTTTATTTAACAGATAATTTTTTGACCTAAAAATATAACTTTCACTGCCATAAATACTATATATTGAGCATAGTGAGGTTTTAAAGTGAAAAGTGCGCACTGTTGACCCGAATGACTCTAGGTACGATACATACAATACTTTCAAAAATATGTTTTCTAATGAATTTTATGAAAATCCTCAAACTCATTAGCAGAGGTAGAACAGTCTACCGAACCAGCAGTCCTTTAGCACCAAAATCCGCCTCTAAAGTAGATACTTACTTGGAACTGTTCATTGAAGAGTGTTCCGTTTGGGCATAGATCCGTGCTGACAAGACGCTGTCTCCAGCAGAAATGGTACGCCTGGAAAAGAAAAGTCATGCCATTATGCTGTTTGGACCTCCCAGTCACTTTATAGTCACTTTTGTGTATCCAATGTATCCATTCTTTAAAAAAAAAGTTGAAACCTTCCTTACCTGACAGCCACTTTGAACATCAGCGTAATACCCCTTCGGCCTAGCAGCGCAAGTGAACTGCGTATGCGGTGCGCGTTCGAATACCGGGTGTAGGGGTGGATTGTGGGGTAGGTGCAGCTCGTAGTAGTAAGCGAAGTCAGCTGGGTGCTGGCATAGGGTGGTTGTTAAAGCTGGAAGTATAGGGTGTAGCTTTACTTACAAAAATTAAAAACCAGGAAAATTATAGTAAACAAAGCTTACAGATTTTTTTATCAATGTTAAGTAATTAAAGTTGATAAAAAATAAATATTGTCTTTTATGTTTTTTTTATAATATGTGTAACGAATGAATGATACTTAGTTTATATTTTTTTAGTCAAGTGGTACCTTACCTGCCTACTTGAATCATACCGATGTATTTATTGTGTATGTACCTATAAATTATATAATTTCTACTATTTTTGGTACCAAACTCATTTAAAAACTAATTTTTTAATTAAATAACATGATCTTTTCGATGTAATAAATCTTAAAAGAGTTTTTAATTATTTTACAGAGACAATTTCTTTTTTCATTTATTTTCTTTATTTACGTCTTTCTAATCTTTTTTTGTATTATTTCACACATAAGAAAAGTGCCAATGGACACATTCTTAGATTAGTTAAATTGGCTAGATCGTAATATAATTAGGGTTTAAGTATTATCCGTTAGAACCTACATGTACCTACGCCAAACTAAAAAAAAAATATCACACATGGTAATAGGATATTGATCATTAAAAAAAACTCACCCAACAAAAACACTACACACTTCAACATTTTATCTCCGAAATAAATTAAATTAAAAATAAATTATAATAACCAGCGCATGCGCCGGTCGTTAGCCGTACGATTAACTAAACTAAAGCACTCGCTAATCCATTACTAGAAGTGTTTTAGTTATCCGTGGATGGTGATATGCAGGAAGTGAGTTTGAAATATCAATCGTGATTTTTGTGACATTTGATTTTACCGCATTCTTATAATGATAAGATAAAGATAAGATAATTTATTTATTTCATTAAAAGCACACTCTTATATTACATGTATACAATATCTATATATTTTAATACAAAACCTACACTAAGTCGTAAGACTTGTGTTGTAGGTTCTGCGAATCTTTAAGTATCTTGATCATTTTACATTATAAAGAGAAAAAGTTAAAAAAAAAGTGGTAATCATTATAGAATACAATATAGAATGCATTAAATAGCAAACACAACAGCGTAATAAGTATTTAATAATAATTGCATGCATCTCTAAACAATATCAAGAATACTAAAATTCATTATCATTATAAGTGATATGCCAAAATGCCAAATGCCAGCCCTCATGCAGTTGTATCTAAACCATTATCGGAGATTCGAGTTTTGACATATTTTGAAACCACGTTTGCACTTTTATTTTAGGTAATAGTTTTTCTTGTGTTAGTGTGAAAATTGTTAAATTTTGGTGGAATTTTAACCAATAAAACTTAGTTCGTAACTTGTAACATAAATAAATTTGTTTATTATTTATTCGTATGGCGTTCAAACAATCGTTCACCATATTATATATTGTTGCTGAACGATTGTGGTGCTGTGAGGTTCTAGGAACAGGTGCAGCAGGCAAGTGTTGCTGCTCGTTTAGCGCCACCCCGGGGATACGTGTAGGGTTATGGCGGCAATTCCTTCGGACGTGAGCAACGATCATCCCCTTCTCAGCCTAGTCAGCCATACCCACAGGAAAGACATAGTCAATACGTGCGGAGCTGACTAAGCCAAGGGTTTCCTCACGATGTTTTCTTTCGCCGTTAAGCTCGTGTTAATGCGCATATAAATTTTCCGAAACGAAAAATCCATTGATGCACGGCCGGGATTCGAACCCACGATCGAAAGTCGAGGTACAATCCCACTCGGCCAACACGGCTTTTTTAATTTGTGATCCATTGGATAAAAAGTAGCCTATGTGTTAATCCAGGTCACGGAAAATATATATTACAATATTCATCTAAATCGGATCAGTAATTTTTGTGTGAAAGAGGAAAGAACATCCATACATACATACATCCATACACCGCTACAAACTTTTGCGTTTATAATATTACGTAGGATGAAGTCGGTTAAAACTTATCTGCTTTCATTGCCTCATGTGGGATAGAACCATCCTGGGATCAGTGTGGTGTCAGTTTTCGCGACAAGGTCAGGTCGGGTGCACGGCCTTGTCGCATACCGTACCTACTAGGTAGTATACCTAGTAGGTACATAGTGTAATGTATCTACTTTTACTACATAAGACAAGACGGGTACTAGGTACCTACCTACTGTCATTGAAGCTATCTAGATATGGAAGAAAATTATTCTAATATATACGAATATCTAAATATATAAAACTCTTTTGAAGCTGACTGACAATCAACGCACAGCCTAAACTATGACAAGTCTTTGGGGTATGAAATTTGGAGGGTAGTATCATTATTAGTGTAGAAGTGCACTAAGAAAGGAATTGTGAACTAATCCCGTTGCATAGAAGTACCTTAATATGTCAGTTGGTACAGTCAGCATCAGAGTTTAATATCACTTTTTCATTACCTAATGAGATAACACGGTCACGTGTTCCATTGAAAACTTTGGTTATTTTAATAAAAAATAAAACTCTTTTTATTTCCGGAATGATACCCATAAAAAATATAGTTAGTAATAGTACATTACTGCAGCGGCCCGCAATAGAGGCAATGAGGGAAGAACGTGTAAATGTGGGCAGAGTCGAAGACGAGGCACACATACGTGAGTTGCCTAGTTGTGGCCAAGGCTTGTATAGTACTTTTCTCAAATAATGCGCGGAAATTAAAACTAAGTACCTAGGCAAAACTTTTTAGTTGATAATACAATTACTTTTCAAAACCAATAACGAACAACGAAGTTACAGTTTTCATTTGTTTGTTTTTTTTCAATAATCAGCTTACTAT
This sequence comes from Eulithis testata, assembly GCA_947507515.1. Taxonomy (NCBI): domain Eukaryota; kingdom Metazoa; phylum Arthropoda; class Insecta; order Lepidoptera; family Geometridae; genus Eulithis; species Eulithis testata. Next base: position 3,712,194 of record OX382221.1, read on the forward strand.
TTGAAAGCCTGTTCGAAATTTGAATAAAACCTTTGATAAGTTACTTACCTCCTTGGTTGACATGTTATGGAGTAAAAGATCGTTCCATTTTTAAATAACACGACAGTAATGAGTTTTGTATGTAATATATATGGCCGCTAAGCACGCCGGCAATGGATTTTCATACATTTGTTGCCGGCCGCTGCTCGCATGTGTTTGACGAGTACTGCATTTTCGATTTATCTCGAGGAAGGTTGTCAAAATAATGCTTTAGTTTCCAAGCATGTTTGAGAAAACGAAATTTAAAAACTATGTTGCTTATTATGACCTAATTAATATTATGCGCTAAGACTAACAATTGGACACATATATTAGGTACTGATATATTTTATTGTGAAACGTGGTATCTAAGATCGAACGCGTGACCGCGCTTTCAAATCCTCATATTTTTTTAGATAAAATATGTTTTATTTACGAGAACAATTCTCATTTAATTTAGGTAATGATGTTGACAGTACTCGAGAGTTAAAAATTAGGCACATAGGTACGGTCACTTAGCACCAGTAGCATTGAGATGTCTTGCGAAGGTCATTCAATGATGGATTATTTGATTTCGATAATCAGAGCTTTAGGAATCATTTTTGGTAAATAAAAACCTTTCAAATGACAAAATATTAACAGTATTAGTAGAGGTAGGTATTTTAAGAGCTGCCGCTTTAGCCTTAGTTACTTTGAAAATTGGAAGTTTCAAGCTTAAAAGAGATGTTTCCTCTAAATTGGTGACCTTAACGAATTGAGAAGCTTCTCCTGTTTTGAAGTTGGTGCAAAGTATGGGCCGTTGGAAGAAATGAGTTAGGTAGGTAGATACTTACTCAGGTTAAAAATTAGAGTATTACCTACCTATTTACGTAAATAATTGACGGAACCCTCTGTTCAGTATGTAGGTGCATGTAGCAATCGTAAGTCTAATATTTAAAATAAATAGAGCTTAGCTGGTATAGTAACTATTTGATTAACGATATTCGTGAGTTACCAAAAGTAGCTGACATGGCCTAAGGTGAATGTGCATGTATATACTTGCCTACTTTGCAAAGAATAAGGTCATTTTTAACATAATAAAAAAAATCAAACAGCATAACTTTGTTTTATGTATTTACGTATTCTAGTGCTGACATGTAAGCCCTGACTCTGACTACCCCATTTATGGGGAAATAGTGGAGAATCCTTCGTATCGACTTGCTACAAAAACTAACGTCAGTGAAACTGGTTTTGATCAACACAGACTTACTGTGGCAAGATGACCCTGATAGGGTCAATCAAAAGGTTACTAAGGCCGCAGCCGCCGCGCCGGCCGGCGCGGTGTAATGCCACAGCCGTACTTAGCCATTAAAAACAAAAAAAAAACTGTGCTGTCAACGTCAATTTGTCTGATCTGTAACAACTCAACTGTTACTGTCACCTATGCAGCTGTTGGCCTGTTGTTGTTTTCGTTGTGGATAATTTTGTTATCATCGAAAATTAAATAAGAAATGCCTCTAATAATTATTTGCGGCACACCAGTCAGTGGCAAAACGACCAGAGCTTACGAGTTAAAAAAGTTTTTCGAGATAAACCACGGGAAAAAAGTAGAAATCGTGTCCGAAGATGAAGCTATCGTTAAGTTAGGTTATGAGAAGAACTCCACATATTTGGACTCCCAGAAGGAAAAGAGAGTAAGGGGGTATCTTAAATCGGAAGTACTGAGGCTTATTGGTAAAGATAATGTCGTTATACTGGACGGAAGCAACTATATCAAAGGTAATTTGTTTAATTATGTCTGCGTACTTTTTGGGCCATATCACAGCAAATTATATCTCAGCTTAACTCCATACAAATATGTATGTAGACCAGCATAATCGTCAAATTAGATAATTCCATACAGAACTGGCAGAATTGTGGCAACTAGCCACCGAAGCCATAAACCAAGAAGTTGAAGTTGAACATAATAAAATTATTATACTAGCTAGTGCCCGCGACTTCGTCAACGCAGGATTAGAAGTGCAATTTTCTATGCAGTCTTTTAGGCGTTTCTGAAGAGTTCGCGTCCCTTATTTTCCGAGATAAAAAGTAGCCTATGTGTTAATCCAGGTCATGGATAATTATATATTTCAAGTTTCAGCCAAATCGGGTCAGTAGATTTTGCGTGAAAGAGGAACAAACATACATACATCCTTACAAACATTCGCGTTTATAATATTATATATATATATATATATATAGTACGATGATGAATATATGTTCAGATACTAAGACGCTGCCATCAACCCTTCTCCGTTCTTTGAGGCAAGCGTCCGCAGGCCCGCATCGCACGCATCGGACGCATCGCACGCAACCGATTTTAGTTTGCCTTGTAAAAAACTCATACAACTGCGTCCACTGATCCGTACCGTACGGACGAATTTTTATACAAGCCAAACTAAAATCCGTTGCGTGCGATGCGTCCGATGCGTGCGATGCGGGCCTGTAGACGCTAGCCATTAAAGAACATTCTTTGGGCTGGCTGGGGTGAGATTTGCCATGGGACATCTATGCAGATCTTACCTTGAGTTAGAATAACTAAGTAAGTCTTATTTATAATATTCCAGGCTTCAGATACGAGTTATACTGTGCATCAAAAGCCTCAAAATCAACACAATGCACAGTCCACACTATTAGAAGTCATGATGAAGCCTGGGAGGCCAACAAACTGCGGGTAGACAACGGCAAAGACAGTAATAACATTTCCGAGTGTAACTCCCGACCGTACACTCAGGAAGTGTTTGATGCGTTGACTAAGTTTAGGTAATAATTTTGATAGCAGTGTTGATGTTGTTGTATTTTTCTAACTTGATGAATTAATGAATGAACACTTTATTGTACATAAAAAACACCAAAATATATTTTTATGAAATAAAACAAAACAGGTTGCATTAAATATTTTGGGCGACCTTATCGCTCAATAGCGATCTCTTCCAGGCCTAACCTAATGGTAGCGCTAAGATTATGTTGGTCGATCAAGCAAGATGGGCAGACAATATCACTGTCATAGCGGGCAAAAATTAGATGAGACTGGCAAGGGGTTGTAAGGAGTGGTACATAAAGAGACCTATATCCAGCAGTGGATGAATTCAGACTGTAGATGATGATGATGATGATGAAAATGATAGCCGTCTTTATGTTCCAGGTTTGAAGAACCAAACTCAAACAACAGATGGGACAGCCCTTGCTTCTGGGTGGGGCCGGAAGATGAATTCCAACTGGACGAAGTACATAAAGTGCTTTTTGAAAAGAAACCACCCCCACCTAATATGAGCACACAAAATGTAAGAATAAATAAATCAATAAATATTCTTGGACGTATCACACAATAGCCTCTAGTCCCAAACTAAGCAAAGTTTGTATTATGGGAACTATATTGCTGATAGAATACTTAATATGTATACATATTTTTTTTGTAAATACGTACTTATGATACATAGTAACAAGACACAGAACAAACATCTATGTTTGTCACCCGCAAAATATTTGTTCTCGGTGGGGATCGAACCCACGACTCACAGCACGAGTGGCAGAGCTACTACCGACTAAGCCATGACGTCTGTCAAAGTATAGTAGCTATACCCAAGAGCTATACGCTCACAAGTAATGTCAAACAACTTCTTGGTTGCACATTTCAGCAATTCTGAAGATATAAAATCATTGACATTATTTAATTTTATGAAAAATCGCAAACATTGCACAAAGTTGGTGTAGCGCTGTTTCGAACCACAAATTATTTAGCACTAGCGGACCGTCCCGGCTTCGCACGGGTGTTTAATAAAAATTTAAAATTTTTAAGGTCATTTTTTACACCTTGACTTGCATTATTGTAGTTTTAATGAGGATCCCTAATTTTTTTGAAAATATAATAAAGCCTATGTCACTCGGGGATAGTGTAGCTTCCCAACGGTGAAAGAATTTTTCAAATCGGTCCAGTAGTTTCGGAGCCTATTCAATGCAAACAAACAAACAAACAAACAATCAAATCTTTCCTCTTTATAATATTATAAGTATAGATAAATATAATTTTAATCCAAACAACTTCTTTGAATGTGCTTTGCACACAAAACTAACATCTATTTATTTTTCCATCGTTTCCAGCCACCACTCTCATCGACAAACTTTCTCTACGAACTAGACAAGGTAACCCAATCAATATCCAATCAGATACTCGAAGCCAAAGATCTGGACATGGACGGAGAACTCAAGTTCCCAGACTACCCGGGATGCTCTTTAGAACCTGGCTTCATCCACCATGTGAACTCTCAGAAGCTGTTGAAGTTACGGCGCCAGTTTTTGACGTACGCTAAAATGAACCATGCAAGCGAAGAGGCCAGTAAGATTGGAAGATATTTTATTCAGTATTTGAATAAAACTTTGACTGATTGATCATTTTTGTTTTTATTTTGTGTTTAATATTCAAAGAGAAGTACGTATGGTTGACCAGCGGGCCTAAGATGCGCACCGCGAGATATTTGTCATGTCGTTCTGTCAAAATGTAAGCATTTTGTACCAGTTCAGGAACTATTGCATTATCTGTAGTAATGTTGTCGAGAAACCGCGCCTTTGAATTTTCAACTTTTGTCATTTCTGCATGACTATTATCTCGTCCTCAGAGAGGTACGACGACTAACAAGTGTCAAAAGTGTACATTATGGCGCGTTTTGTCGACACCATTAGGTACCACAGATAATGCAATAGTTCCTAAACTGGTACAAAATGCTTACATTTTGACAGAACGACATGACAAATATCTCGCGGTGCGCATCTTAAGCCCACAGACCATGGAGAAAATGAAAATCAAATTAGTGAGATTTACGGACGAATACTCAAACGCCACTTAAATTAAGTTCACGCTTAAGTTATAGCCATCTCACAAATGAGTAATGTCAAACAGAGGCAGAGCAATTTTGAGTGGTGCTTAAATTTGAGTGAGGTTTCAGTATTCCGGCCTTATTAACTTTTTTTTAAAGTAAACTCAATGTAAAGTAGTAAAACGTTTAATCTCAGTTATTTACAAACAGCTATCTTATTTCTAAGATATAAAGGTCTATAATCGCATAACACGGTACAATGTACTTTATCTTATTGTAAATGTTTTCTTAGCAATGTAAAATCAGTACTTTTAATACTAAATTGACAGAGATCAAACACAAATAGGCTTCTCATTAAGAAAATCGACCCACATCTCAAAATAGTATGTATTATCAGCTTTGCTTGAAGTCTATTATTTCTAGATATCACATTATTATGAGTAGGTACATTTTTCTATTACAAAAAGTTAAGCACTAAATGATAAATCTAGGGGGATCTGGGAATCTAGCTGCTAATTTTGACAATAGTAATTTCTACATAGTCAGTTTGTATTAAAAGAAAGGTTAATGAGAGCACTTCAGTGCTTCGGAGGGCACGTTGAACTGTCCCGGCTCTAGCAGTCGTTTAGCCACGACGGAGGCCTTAAGGCGGCCTAAAAACTCCGTCACCATGGCCACTTACTCATACGAGCTTGCTTTGCTTATGAGAAAGGTATGGCAATCATTTGAGTGGTGACAAATTATTTTCGAAAATTGAAACAGAATAGGGACATTATTTGTACTCAGACTAAGGCCCTTTGCACAATAAAAGACACGAAAAATTTTGGTGTGGCGTGTCTTATCCGACATAAGAAAAAATATCTTGTAATATGTACGGTCTCATATAAACAATCAAGCGACTGAATGCCTTATCGACATCTCATAAGACACAAGAAAATATCTTATAATGTGCAAAGGGCGTAAGATTATCAAGGCAAGCAAAAATTGTAGACAAACGCCATCTTGCGTAATTTTTCTAGAACTTATTATAGACAACTTTTTAAATAAGATAAATACTAACACAGATTAAGCTAGAAAGTTACCCTACGTTGTCAATCTATATTAACCTTTGTTAAGCATTCAGGCATGCTAGAGGTTAAAAACTTCTTTCTCAAATTAAGAAACTGTGAAATATCTTTAACAAGATTTAAATAAAAACTCATTTTATTAACTAATAGGCCTTTACATGTATTGAAGATGGTTTATACAGCGTCAGGAGGCAACCTATGCCTACACTTAACGACACACTGTAGTGCCTGGGACAATGTTTAGATGGAGTAGGCTTGTAGCACCTATACCATCGTCTCAGCCTTTTATAAACTACTAGCGGACCGTCCCGGCTTCGCACGGGTATTTAACAAAAATTGAAATTTTTTTAGGTCATTTTTTACACCTTGGGTTGCATTATTGTAGTTTTAGCATGGACTAAATAAATAATATATGAGATATTCACAGATATAGATATATGCATTTTTTACTCTAACTGAACTTTTTATACGCTATTTCCGCTAATTTACTGAACAGTTTAAAAGTGCCAATAAATTGGTCCAGCTTGTGCCAGTAATTAGCAAAAGTATGCCAATAATTGGGAAAATCGTGCTCTTTAGTTAAAACTGTAAAAAATAATTAAAAATGATCTTCAAGTAGGGTTGTTTTGCTTTAAAAACGTTAGTTAACTATTATTCTGTCACTTTAACCACTTTTTTAGTTGGCTTCACATAACTTATGTCAGTTTTCATGATTTGCCTACATCGTGGTGCTTAAAGGTCCAATAATTAGGTATTTTACCCTATTTCGAATTTATTAAAACTGAAATCGATTAATAAATACGCGGCCCAGTTCAAACCTTTAGAATGAAGAAATAGAGTACAAAATCAAATCACTTGGCGTAACATTATTGCCAGCTAAAAGTTTCCGTCAATTTTTTTTTCGTAACATTTTTGTATGAAAATTTCTATTCAAATCTATGCGCGAGTAACGATTTCTGTACACGAGACTTATTTTTCTAGTGTAAGCGAACGACCAACGACTGAAACTTTGCTTAGGTACGTAGGTACATTATGTAGGAACTAGCTTCTGCCTCCGTGGTATCCGAAATAAAAAGTAGGTCCTTCCACGACATACGCTACAGTTTAATATCCATGGATCCATGCCAATTCCAACAAGATGTACGAGGACGACGCCGCCAAAGACGCTGTCGTAATGTACCGGCTACCTATCTTCGATCACCTAACTCTTGTTCTAAGCGCCACCTAGTTTAAAAAGTGTTCCCTCGGCGACTGCTTTTGGGGGTTGCCCCCCTGTGGCCTCCAACCTCCCCCTATAGCCGCCCCGAGCCTCGCTATAGTAGGTGCCAAATAACACCGCAATACAGGTCATTCACCCACCTTCAAAACGATGTCGCAAAATTCAATTTATGGTAAACAAACAGTACTGCGAGGTTCGAGCGATTACCGTCTTAGCGACAGGTTTGTATGGAAAACAGAATTAGCCATTCATAAATTGAATTTCGCGACATCGTTTTGAAGGTGGGTGAATGACCTGTATTGTGGTGTTATTTGGCACCTACTATAACTGATCTGATTCTGATACTGGTCAAACTGACCCCATGGTCCGACAATATTATTTATATTTATTTATAAATTGAGCTCACTTACCACTGTTTCTCTGGGCACGTCCCGGGCGTATTGTTTTAGTGAGAATCCCTAATTTTTTTGAAAATATAATATAACCTATGTCAATCAGGGATAGTGTAGCTTCCCAACGGTGAAAGAATTTTTCAAATCGGTCCAGTAGTTTCGGAGCCTATTCAATGCAAACAAACAAACAATCAAATCTGTCCTCTTTATAATATAAGTATACAAATACAGCCATTTAAATGTTTTACTAGCATCAGCTTGCTTACCATAAGAAAGATAGCGATATATTATAGAGAGAAGTCTCATAAAACGATTAAAATTGACGGTGCATTTGTAACTTTTTTTGTTTGTAAAGGCGTTAGAGCACTTCAGACCCCGATTTGCATACATTTGGTTAATTTTTACATTAATTTTGTTATTTATAACTTCTGTTGGTTTTATCATAATGCAGTAGCAGTCACGAAAACGCAAAATAAAGTAATTATTTTGACATAAACAGTCGTAAATACGATAAACAACATTGAAAAAGACGCATTTTCGAAGTAAAATGTCTAATAACTAATGATTCCCTGACTGACTTCTTTATAATGACATTGTTAGATTTTTTAAAACTGCCTTGTAAGAGTATTTTAACAAACAAAGTTCAATCATTGCAAGTTTTAAAAAAATGTGGGACCTGGGCTCCATCCAATTTGCCCCGGACCCTTTGCAGGATGGTTCTTAGGAAACACGCAATAGCCATATCTTACGTAATTTTTAATACTAAAAAATATACTTTGTAACTATCTAATAAAATAACTTCATATAAAAATATATTTCCAATTGGTACAAATTTGGACCAGTTGAGCTATCTATAAATCGTTTGCAACGGTTTGTGGATAGCTCAACTGTTTCATGTGTATTTTGTAAATATTGTGAATACTGTATTCGTTGTAATTTTCTTTGTGAAAAAATTAATAATGTGTTTTATATAACAAATAATATATTTGCATATAAATCGAGACAGAATTTAAGGGCGATTTTTCACCAGAGCTAAGCTAACCTACGTTGCTAAAGATACGTTCGACATCCACCAATAGGAATCCATACTAATATTATAAGTGCGAAAGTAACTCTGTCTGTCTGTCGCGCTTTCACGCCAAAACTCGAACCGATTTGAATGAAATTTGGTACACAGATAGTCTAGAGCCTGAGAAAGGACATAGGCTACTTTTTAATGCGAAAAAAGGGTTGAAAGGGGTGGGGGGGTGAAAGTTCCTTAACCTTTTTCATGAAAACTTTTTTAATGTCACATTTGAAATAACTGTCAGTTGTTTGACAGTAAAGGCCCAATTACACCATACCATTTTCTTGTACGTATCAGTGCAATATTTGAGTGACGTTTCAGTATTCCGGCCTTAGATCTATGTAATTACATGGAATATGGTTTCCTACATACGAAGAATACAGAGTCATATTCGTGCTGCATCATTGAGTTTGGATTCTGTGCGTATTTTGTCTTCACGCCGGTTTTTTCTTTCTGTAACAAAAACATATTATTATTTAAGACATTTCATTTCATTTATCGACATTTCATTTCATTGCGTACATGGTATAAATATATAGCTTAGGTCATAGTTAGGTAAAAGAACAGTCATGTTAAAAGAACCTCACTGGGTAGTGAGGGCGTAGCAATAGTACTAAGTTCAAAACAGAAGCGGTTTTTGGCGGTAGGTGTTCCTATCCCACTAATATTATAAATGTCAGTTTAGATGTTTGGATGTTTGTGTGTCAATCACGCTGCAAATATTGGTCCAATTTGGATGAAACTTGGAATATATATAGTTCATAGATTAACACATAGGCTACTTTTTATCCCGGAAAATCAATATGATCAAACGGGACGCGGACAAAGTCGCGGGCGGAAAATAGTGTAGTTTGTTGAAGATAGTTTGTATTTAGAAAAAAATATGTATATAAGTATTCTATCAGCAATCTAGTTCCCATAGTACAAGCTCTGCTTAGTTTGAGACTAGAGGGCGTTGTGTGAAATGTCTATGAATATTTATTATTATTTATTAGGAACTTACCAGAATATCAAAACCAACGTCCCTGATAATCTCCAGTAGAATGTCATAAGGCGGCTCAATACTGCTTTCGGTAGGCATGTCACTGAACAAAAAAATTATATCTATAGGTATATATATCTATACTATTATAAAACTGTAAAAAAGCCAAAAACTAAAATTAAAGATATGAATAAACTAAATATGCAGATATACTAAATAAACGATTCTGATTCCGAAAATCGAGTTTGTCTGTTTATCTGTTTGTTTTTTCGCGGATCACGCCTAAACTACTGGACCAATTTCAATGAAACTTATACCATTCAGAAGCCCTTTTATCCGGATTGAAACATAGGCTATATTTTATTGAAATCAAAGACGTGGATTCTTAGATACAGCTTGATCTCTCTAAACCAAAAGCAGCCATTTGTTACGAGGTTCATCGTATACTGGTTGACAGATATTTTGATGAAAAGTTTCGCACGCGTACGAAGTCGCGGGTATAAAGTTTTGTTGAAATTGGTCCAGTAGTTAAGGCGTGATCCGCAAACAAACCAACAGACAAACGCGATTTTCGGAATCAAAATTGTTTATTTAGTTAGATCTGCATATTTTGTTTATCCATAATATCTTTTATTTTTGATTTTAATAACCAAATAACACCGCAATACAGGTCATTCACCCACCTTTACATCGATGTCGCAAAATTCAATTTATGCATGGTAAACAAACAGTACTACGAGATTCGAGCGATTACCGTCTTACCAACAGTCTTGTATGAAAAGCGACAGAATTAGCCATTCATAAATTGAATTTTGCGACATCGTGGTGATGGTGGGTGAATGGCCTGTATTGCGGTGTTATTTGGCACCTACTATAGAATTAAATTACATACAATTTTGTTTACCTGTAGTGGTACAACAACGGTCCTAAATTGACCCAATAACCCCCCGGCCGTAGGATAGAGTATATTCTCTCGACGAATTCAATCACATTTTGCGCGCAGTCAATGAAAAAACATGTCGCTACGGAGTTCCATTCGTCTGATTCAGTGTACACCTGAAAGATAATAAGTGTTAGTTAAATCAGTGCCTTATAGCCCTTAACTGAGCAAAACTGGTACTTTGGTAACCGCGAGATATTTGTCATGTCGTTCTGTCAAAATGTAAGCATTTTGTACCAGTTTAGGAACTATTGCATTATCTGTGGTACCTAATGGTGTCGACAAAACGCGCCATAATGTACACTTTTGACACTTGTTAGTCGTCGTACCTCTCTGAGGACGAGATAATAGTCATGCAGAAATGTCAAAAGTTGAAAATTCAAAGGCGCGGTTTCTCGACAACATTACCACAGATAATGCAATAGTTCCTAAACTGGTACCAAATGCTTACATTTTGACAGAACGACATGACAAATATCTCGCGGTGCGCATCTTAGGCCCGCTGGGCTCCATCCAATTTGCCCCAGACCCAATGAGATTGCCAGAACATACCTTAAGAAAGTCCCCGGCTGTGATGGAGAAGTTCGTGTCATGTGTTGATAGAACCGGTACATCTGGGAAGCTTGCTCCTAAGAGCTGATGTTCACAAGTTATGTTGTTCACGTATTGGTGGACCCACGGATGTACTGTGTGGATGTTAGCCTGGGGAATATTTAATATTAATTACTTTATAGTACAAAAATAGTGTAATCTAATGGCAACCGAACAGGAAGAAAAAAAATAAAATTAATCTTTAGGCATTTTGAGAATTTCTTTTTAGAAATTCGTTTTTAGTCTTCACAGAAAAGTCAAAGGTCATCACTACACAGAGTATATCCTCATGGAACGGAGCATATCCTCACAGCACATTAGTATATCCTCACGGGACAGAGTATATCCTCACAGCATAGAATATATCCTCAAGAAATTGAATATATCCTCACAGCACCGAGTATATCCTCGCATTTCTTCCAAAATAGTATAGGTAGATAAACTAAGTACCCACCTGCTTACGTAGATAGCTATAAGCCAAATAGTTAATACATTCCACTAGTATTCTTCTCATAACCTTTGTGTTAGAAATAAACGTATTTTCCTCACGAAGCGGAGTATATTCACAGAAAAGAATAAATTTATCCACGAAACCGATTGAGTATATTCACAGAAAAAAGTATATCCTCACAAAACTCAGTATATCCTCACAGCACTAGAGTATATTCACAGAAAAGAGTATATCCTCACAAAACTCAGTATATCCTCACGGCACTAGAGTATATTCACAGAAAAGAGTATATCCTCACAAAACTCAGTATATCCTCACAACACTGATTATATCCTACCGGGACAGACAGTAATTATATCCTCACCTCAGGACAGCGGTTCAGTATAAAATTGCTCGCGACCAGCATGAACAATGAGAACTCGTTGCCCTGACACGCATAGCCTCGACTTGCAATCTCCCACGCCAGTCTGCCTAGCCCCGAACCTGGAACTAGTACTTTGATCTGCCCGCGGTCACTGAAAACAAAACTCTGACTTAAGTAAAACTTACAACATAGATATCTCTATAGCCTAAGACCCCGTCCTCATTATCATCATAGGCAGTCTGTAGTAACCCAATGCTGGGCATAAGCCGCCTACCTCAAACGACACTCGTGTCTATTTTGGGCTTTTTGCATCCAGCGGGCCTAGGATGCGCGCGCGAGATATTTGTCATGTCGTTCTGTCAAAATGTAAGTAGAGTCCTTTTCATGAAAGAAGTCCCGCGGAAATTTCCGGAACTAAACTTTAAAACTAAATTTTAAATTAGTTGTCAGGTGCTGTTAATGTGTTCGGATGCTAGTGCGTTTTTATTTGGTTTCTGTGACCAAAGTCTTGTTTTCAATGCCTAAAGTTGTTAAAAGTGCTGCCCGAGAAATAATACTTAAGGTCGACTACAGCGCCGCGTCTGCGGGACTTCTTTCATGGAAAGGACTCTATTTTGCACCAGTTACTGAACTATTGCATTATCTGTGGTAATGTTGTCGAGAAACTACCTTTGAATCACTTTTAAATCTTCAACTTTTGACATTTCTGCGTGACTATTATCTCCTCCTCAGAGAGATACGACGAGTAAGAAGTGTCAAAAGTGTAACAAGTCGCGTTTTGTCGATAACATTACCACAGATAATGCAATAGTTCAGTAACTGGTACAAAATGCTTACATTTTGACAGAACGACATGACAAATATCTCGCGTGCGCATCCTAGGCCTTCCCCTGTACGGCAGTAGGCCAGTTAGTAGGTACGAATAAATGTGATAATCGTAAACGTATCGTAACAGTCGAACAGCGTTGACGCGCAATATCACTCGAATACTCGAATACACGGCGACTGTCAGATTAGTTCCTAATCACTCAAGAGTACCTGTATTCCTCAACTGGAAACAACTCGTCCAACTCTTCAAGAATGGGCGTGTAGCATTGCTTTCTCTCAGCAGCGCCAAGGTCACTCCAATCTCGCACCAGATTCTTCAGGACTGATTGTACCTGTGGGATAGTCATCATTTCAAATATTTTATTACTAGCTAGCTGTGCCCGCGACTTCGTCCGCGTGGAATAGTGTCTTTGGGTAGCAACTTTTACAAACATGGATTGTCATATTTATTGATATCGAGTCAACAACCTAAATAATTTATAATTTTAAAAAATTGGAAAAACCGACTTCAATTTGATACGCCTTCATCATCTAATGATGATGATGATGGCAGTTCGGGACCAACCCTTTCAGATAAAAAAATATTTTTTCAAATCAGTTCATAAATGACGGAGTTCAGAGGTAAGAAACATTAATTAAAAAAAAATGGGACCAATCTGGAAGCATACCCTTTCAGATAATTTTTTTTTTTTTCAAATCCGTTCATAAATGACGGAGTTCTGAGGTAATAAACATAAAAAAAAATATACAACCGAATTGAGAACCTCCTCCTTTTTTGAAGTCGGTTAAAAATAAGTTTCAAGCTTCTAGCTCTAAAAATGACGATACTTCCATATATTTTTTCACCAAGAACAGATCCAGCAGTGAATTTTCACGAGTTGAAAGGTGTTAAAAGCACCAGTATTGTGAAAATTAACACCACAGCGCGTGCCGTTTCAAATTGGGTCATAAGATCATCGGAATAAGGTTCGAAAACGCACGCGCTTCGCTGTGGCGCTTGCGACCGCCGCGACTTCAAAAATGCGTGAATTGGCACCATTTTAAGGAAACAAATAAGGACATTTAGACGCATTAAATAAAAGAAATATTCTTGGACATTCACACAACGCCTTCTAGTCCCAAACTAAGCAGAGCTTGTACTATGGAAATTCGATTTCTGATAGAATACTTAAATCAGTAAATTTTTATAACAAACATAGCTCCGTGATCATTTCATATTACCTTTTCAACGTCATGCTGCATTTTATGCTGCTTCTGCGACGAAATCTCACAATTATTATAATTACATCCAAAACTCTCCGTCCCGTTGGTTGTCTTATCCATACTATGATCTACGTTCTCGAACATCGTATCCACATCTTTGATAATGAGGTGAACGACCTTGTTATTGATGTCGAGGCATTTTTTGAACTTTTGAAGGTAGGTCTTGTATTTCGAAAGACGACGTTGATGTGAGGCTGGGAGGTTTGAGATGATTTTCTCTGATTTCTGTATCCTGTCTAAGCTGCATAGTCTGAAAGATATTATACTAATTTGTGATCTAGGTACCAGTTTCAAACAATATTACCTAGAATGTGATGGTGATGTCCTAGCCGATATCGGCCATGGCGACTGTGTTTATATAAAACTAGCTGATACCCGCGACATCGTAGTGCGTAACTTTCCACCAAAATATCTGTCAACCAGCATACGATGAACCTCCTGCCAAAGGCGGCTTTTGGTTTAGAGAGGTCAAGCTGTATCTAAGAATCCACGTCTTCCATTTCAATAAAATATAGCCTATATTTCAATCCGGAAAAAGGGCTTCTGAATGGTATAAGTTTCATTGATATCGGTCCAGAGCCCCGAGTCTGTGCATTTGTCTGTGCATTTGGTTTGCTTGTGGCAACCCTACGATAAACAGCTGGTTCAAATTACTCCGTTCTTGAATTAATATTTTAATAGTTTTTAGGAGTATTTACGTAGCCCTTTTCGATTTCATCGCATAAAAACAACACAGTATACGTGTACAATTGATTGTTATTAGTGAATTCTGTATTGTTACAGTGATTTGGCCAAATAAAACCCGGTGCATTTTCGGTTAAAAAGTTTGAATGTGATCATTGTTTTCTCGGTTTGGAAGTGTTTGTAGCCCACTCATGTGAATAGGAGACGCTGGAATACAATTTCCCACCTATCTAAGTATCATAGTATCACGTAAGTACAAAATTCCAAACTTATAACCTCAATTTCTGTGTTTGCATTTCCTTAGTCAGCCGCTCAATTATTGTTCTACCACTGCAATATCCTTACCTATACTAATATTGCATAATGATGACTCGCAAAGCCCTGTCCCGCCTAGAGGAGTCCAAACTCCAACGGGCTTTGCAGGAACTGAAGGCGACTAAGGTTCTGTATGACCAGTTGTTGTTTGAAAGAGAAGACAATGAAAAGTTATTAGAAGACACGTTAGAAAGTAATAAAAACCTAAAAAGAGAGATGTCAGCGTTGCACTCTCAGTGTATTGATGCTATCGGAGAACGGGATAGGTTACAAATTATAATTGATGGGTTCGACCAGTGTGGTATGGAGTACATTCAGGCCCTAAAGAGAACATCCTTTCTCGAGAAAGAGTTATGTGATGCCCACCAACAAATCACACTACTGGAAGAAGCCGCCAAATGCTCTGCCACACTGAAAACCTTTAGTTTATTCGATGAGTTAATATCATCTGATAGGGAAAATAGCCAAATTTATGCTGCAGGCTGTAACACTCCCACCGTTATGATTGACCTGACAAATAATGACTCGGTGGCAGTTGACTCAGCATGCACCAAAAATACACTGAGTAGGAAAAAACCTAAAAAGTATGTGAAAATTAACAAATATATAAATAAAACTAAAAATAAGCTAAAAAATCAAAAAGATGTAGTAGACAAGATCAAAAATAATAGAGATAAAAATGATTTGTTAAAGGAACTGCAGTTATGTACTGTGCAGCTAGAAAATACAAAATCACAATATGAATCTGACATACAACAGCTTCAATGTGAACTTGTTAGCGTTGAGGAATCCTTGAGATCCATTACTAGTCTCTATGAGAAGTCTCAGGAAGCGTTGCGGGAGTATTCTCTGGCTATGGATGAAGTACTTCAACTATCTCAGAGCAATAAGGAGCGGTATGACTCACTTGTGGCAAATCACATGTGTGACTGCCAGCGCTCTTCGAGCCCAGAGCCAGTGGATGCTGCCTCATCATCAACTTCTCAGCTGTATGTTGGGTCACATAGATGTAAAGATAATAAAGATAATAAAACTAACACCATAATGTTCAGCGATGAAATTGGAAAAAATATGGGTCAAATATTATATTCAAGAATGGGCCACTCAGTCATTAATAATTGTTTACCTGATTCTAGTTTACATGAAATCATGGGAAAAATCACTAAATGTTCATTTAATTCTAAATCCAATATTGTAATTTGGCTTGGAAATAGGGGTGATCTAAACAAAGTTCAGTTAATAAAATACATTGAAACTTTATGCTCATTAGAAGTAAACAAAATTGTAATGTTTACATTCCCCTACAGCAACAGCTGGCCACAAGCAGAAAATGATCTTAGATATAAGTTAAATATGACTTTGCATACAACACTGTGCAATAATAATTTGATACATTTAATTGACTATAACAATATTGTTAGTAAACCTGTTTACTTGACTAAAGGTAGATATTACCTTTCCAATTTTTACAAACGACAGGTAGCTGTTTCGCTATCTTACTACTTTGATATTACAGCCAAAAACTTGGCTAAACAAACTGCTTCTATTGAGCAGTATCAAGACACTCATAACAAGACTATGGAAATTATTCCAAGTCATTTAAATTAGAATATCAGACAATAGAGGAAATCTCTAGCATAATATCGTTAAATAATCATAAGAAAAATCATTTTAAAAATAATAAAAATCACTATTTTAATAATAATAAAAGAAATAGTTTTAATAATCAATCTAGTCAGTCAAAAAGTAAATCTATCAAATTAAATAAATTAAAATATACCAGCTTGGTGCATCAGAACATTGAAGGGTTGCGTAGTAAAGAATTAGAGCTGGAACTGTACATGACCTCGAACAGCATCGACATTATTTGTGTGACAGAGCACTGGCTGAAATGTCATGAGCTTATGTTTAGTTTCAGTGATCACCAGGTTGGTAGTGCTTTCTGCAGAGAACGCTTTATTCGAGGTGGCTCATTAATATTACTAAATAAACAAATAAAATTTAAAGAACGCAAAGATATTGTCCACCACTCTGTAGAAAGGCACATTGAAGTAGCATGCGTAGAGTTGGAGCAGTTCATTGTTATAAGCGCTTACAGCCCACCATCCGCCTCATTTGATATTTTTGAAAAAGCAATGGAAGAGATCTTGTATAAAATAAGTAAAACAAATAAGCAAATTATAATAGGCGGCGATTTCAATGTAAATCTACTTGTTAAATGTTCCTTAAATACCAGACTAATAACTTTATTTAAATCATTTGATCTCGAAAATGTATTTCTGGAACCAACTAGGATAACAGCCACCTCGGCTACATGTTTAGATAACATCTTTACCAACGTAAAAATAATAAATAAAAATGTAATTAGTCACATCTCATCGGACCACCTTGGTCAACTTATTAAAATAGAAGCTCAAACTAGAAATAATGAAACAAGAAAAATTACTTTTGTCCCATTGACCATGCATCGCCTGGATAAGCTGAAGCTGGACCTTAACTCCAAGCTTTCCACATTAACTTACAGTAACTGTAATTCAAATAACTTGTATGAAACTTTTTTCTATAAATTCAATAACATCTTCAATTCTATTTTTACATCCAAGTCGATTATGGTCTCTGGCAGTTCTAAATTCAGTGAGTGGGCAACAGCGGGTATTCATAAAAGCAGGCAAACATTGTACGATCTTTATAGTGAAAAACAATATAACTTCAGTGAAGAGTTCAAAGAAAAAGTTAGAAAATACTCGAAAATTTTCAAAAAAGTCTGTCGTATTGCTAAATCCCAATATATAAGCTCAAAAATCAAAATTAGTCAAGACAAAATCAAAGCAACTTGGAAAGTAATTAATAGTGAGACCGGAAGAGTCAAAACACATAACAATGTATTCAATCTAAATGTTAACGACACAATCATTAACCAAGATGATGATGTGGCCAAAGCATTTGAAACATTTTTTACCGACATTCCAGTCTCTACTACAAAGTCTTTGAACTCTTCGCACATAATCGCAGAGTCACTACTTAAAGAAAATGTACCCGAGTTCAAAACATTGTTTAATTTCGATTATGTGCAACCAAAGGACATTGTCAAAGCTTTTAAAATGATAAATGTAAAAAAAACCACGGACCTCTGGGGCATTTCTGTTGCCGTTGTAAAATCCGTAATTGATCTTATCGCACCAGATCTAGCTTTTATATTCAACCAATGCATTGACTGTGGTGAGTTCCCTGACTTAATGAAACATAGTAAAATAACACCTTTATTTAAATCAGGTAGTCATTCTGACCCTACTAACTTTCGACCGATATCAGTGCTACCTACATTTAGTAAAATCTTTGAAAAACTTATGCTTAATCAACTGCAAAGACATTTTGAACTAAACAACTTACTAGACAATAAACAATTCGGTTTTACAAAGGGTCGCTCAACCACCGACGCGGGTGTTGAGTTAATATCACATATTTTTGAAAATTGGGAACAGTCACATGACGCCTTAGGCATTTTTTGTGACCTATCTAAGGCGTTTGATTGTGTGCACCATGAAACGTTAGTCAGGAAACTAAACCACTATGGTGTGAAAGGGATTGCTCTTGAACTTCTTAATTCTTACTTAAGTAACAGAATTCAAAGAGTTGATGTTAATGGAAAACGTTCTCCGGGGTCAGTGGTAAAAATGGGTGTACCACAAGGATCAATACTAGGACCGTTCTTGTTTTTAATTTACATTAACGATCTACCACGAGTGGTTAGAAACGATCATGAGATTGTACTGTTTGCAGATGACACTTCACTTGTATTTAAAGTGAAACGACGACAAACTAATTATGACGATGTAAATAATGCAATCTCTAAGGTTGTAAACTGGTTTAATGTAAACAATTTATTACTAAACGAAAAGAAAACTAAATGTATTCGGTTTATTCTACCAAACGTCAAACAAATAAATGCCAATGTAAAAATCAAAGAAGATAATATAGATCTCGTGGACACCACAGTATTTTTAGGCATAACTCTAGATAATAAACTTCAATGGGGCCCACACATAGATAAATTGTCGAAGAGACTTAGTTCTGCAGCATATGCAGTCAAGAAGATCCGCTTCCTTACAGATGTGGAAACCGCAAGACTAGTCTATTTTAGCTACTTTCATAGCATTATGTCGTACGGCATTTTGTTGTGGGGGAGTGCTGCAGACATAAACACCATATTTGTGTTGCAGAAGAGGGCTATTCGTGCAATTTATAACATGGGTCCCAGAGAATCACTAAGAAATAAGTTTAAGGAAATAAATATAATGACAGTACCTTGCCAGTACATCTATGAAAACTTATTGTATGTTCAAAAAAATATCAATCTATTCAACAAAAAAAGTGATAATCATAATGTTAACACTAGAAATAAAGACAAACTCGCTGTTCCCACCACTAGGCTCACAAAAATTAGTAAATCTTTCAAAGGGCAATGTGTACGCTTCTTTAACAAAATCCCAAGTGATGTGTCTCAGTTGTCGATTGGCAAGTTCAAAAACGTAATAAAACAGAGACTTCTTTTAAAAGCATACTATAAAATATCTGATTATTTAGAAGACAAACAAGCTTGGGACGAACTAGCTCCAACTCATCCAATAAAAAAAAATGTAATCATACCTAATCATACAAAACGTAATGACGATTCAAAGTGATCAGTGAGATTTTATTGAATAAAAGATTTTTGACTTTGACTTTGACTTTGACTTTAACAAAAAAACACATTCAAATCAGATCCCCACTTTCAAAGCTTCAAGGGCACACACAACAACAAACTTAAACACCCCTTCCGCTTTTTGGTCAGGGGTTAAAAAGGGGTACCTACGGTTTCGGCCGTACAATCTGAGAAAGCGCATCATATTAGGATAGATAGTAAGCAAGCTCGTATGAGTTAGTGGCCAACTCTGGTGACGGAGTTTTTAGGCCGCCTTAAGCCATCCGTCATGGCTCAACGACTGCTACAGCCGGGACAGTTTAACGTGCCCTCCGAAGCACGGAAGCGCTCAGATGTAATTACCTCTAACAGTCACCCATCCAAATAGTGACCGCGCAGAACGTCGCTAAACTTAGATAAATCGGTGAAGATTGACTAAGCAAGCCTAGCCACGAGCGCTTCGGGATAGACAGTTATTGTGATATTAGGTATTGTTGGTATTCATAATTATCGTAAATCATCATCATCATCCACAGCCCGACTTCACCCACTGCTGGGTATAGGCCTCTCTTTGTTTGTGCCACTCCTCACGGTCCTGTGCTGATCTCATCCATGCCCTGCTCGCGATGTTCGCAACATCGTCTGCCGATCTCGCTGCTGGTCGACCGACGTTTCTGTGACAGTAACTATTATCATAACTATTACAAAATATTGCATCATACTAAATGCAACAACAATTTGTTATATATTTAGGACAATTAGATAATAGCTTATATGCATCACTATAATGTAAATGAAATGAAATGAAATGAAATGAAATGAAATGAAATGAAATGAAATGTATTTATTCGCAAGAAGTATGGTCAATATAAAGCAAAGCCCATTGCTCTGTTTTACATTGAACTAGGTACTAATCTGAAAACAAGGTACTCTTCTTCTTCCTGCCCTTATCCCACCAGGTGGGGTCGGCACAAGTTATTTTCTTCCATTCTCCCCTATCATCTGTCATCTCAGTGTTCACTCCTCTCCTATGCATATCATCTTTTACAATCCATCCATCTTTTCTTACAAACAAGGTACTGAAGGGTTTTATTTTTAATTTTCTTTTTATACAAACAAAAAATTGCAAACCTTTTTACTATATATTATAGATTTTACTCCAGCTGGTCTAGAATGAGTACATTTAGTATGTTATGTAGAATATCCATGAACACTTCTATATTATAGGTACCTATATCTAAACATTGTCCCAGGAACTAGTGTGTCGTTAAGTGTAGGCATAGGTTGCTTCCTGACGCTCTATAAATCATCTTCAATAGATGTAAAGGCCTATTATATTATATCCAAACTAGGTGTGCCCGCAACTTCGTCAGCGTGGAAAAGTGTCTTTTAGGTAGCATTTTTAATTACTTCCATACAACTTTTCATACCCCCCTTTCAACCCCCTTTTTTCGCATTAAAAAGTAGCCTATGTCCTTTCTCAGGTTTAGACTATCTGTATAACAAATTTCATTTAAATCAGTTCAATAGTTTTGGAGTGAAAGCGAGACAGACAGACAGAGTTACTTTTGCATTTGTAATATTAGTATGGATATGATAGAGATATCCTCACATAATTTACTCCCCACCATGCTAAGAATGTAGAAGACTGACTGCCATTAGAAATTAAAAGATAATCAACGCTTAGGTCTGTATGCTGATAAAGAAATTGTTACTCAAGCATAGATTTGAGTAGAGATTTTCATACAAAAATCTATGGTTGAGTCCGGATCATTAAATTAGCATACAGGCCAATCTTTTTACATCTTTATGCAATGACACCGCTATTTTTTAGTCATATTTATGTTAAAGACACTTTGCTCAGTAGCAGCCGCTAGACATAATTTTATCATCATCAAGTAAACTTCACTCGAGAGTGAATAGATCCTGACTGTAAATGAAAGTAGACATTTTCTTAAATGAATCCAAAGCACGATGCAATTTTAAACATTGGATTAAAGATTAAAATATTGGTAAAATTGTAAGGGGGGTAGTTAAACTAGTACAATCCTGGTGTATCTCCTTATCCAATCACTGCAGATAAAATCATTCCTAACCAAATCTACCAAGTTGCATCCATACACATGTTTTAGAACATAAACCGTAGGAGATAAGGTCTAGAATTGAGATTACTAGGCTGAACAAATCATTGTTATTCTCAATAGGTTAATTAGTTCGGCCGATTTTGCTATAACAAAGAATTTGTTGCTAGCGTGATTGAGGTAGGAACTTTTTAGAGACAGTAAAAAGGTATTGACGGGAACAACGGACTTTATTTACCTGTAGGTGCACCAGACATATAAATAAAATCTCACTTACTTGTAATATTTGAATGCGCTAACTACCGCGCGAAAGTGGGCACGCTCCTTCTCTTCGTCGATTTCCTCGGCAGCGGTGATTGAAGTCATTTTACCCTGGATTTAGGTAAAGACAGCCTGCAGAAGAACTAGTGAATAGCGGTAGAACTTAAAACGGCTCTAAATCATACCAAAGCAGAAACAATTTGAATGAAAATCAACGAAAAAATCACGAAATCGCGAAGCAGCGGGCCGTGGACCGGAGAACGGGAGAACATAAAAAAAGTATCTACTAACTACCTCACATATGTACCTACAATAGGTACCTATTTGCCGTAACTGTCTTCGTCTTGTCTTGTCATGTCTAGTGTAGGCGTGCGAACGACGTCAAATCAGTCGATTTATCGATCGGTTGATCGTAGAGATAGATTTACGATGATATTTTATATTATTGCGTAGAAGTCAAAGTAATCGACATACGCCGATACACCGCCAAAATTTCAAATTCAATTTATATAATAATAAAATAACATTACGGAATGCTCTAAGGCGTTATATTATGAATATTTAAAAAATGTTTTTTTATGAGCAGGCAGTGAATATGCCGAACATTGCTGAAAGTGTTTGTTTTCTATCCCTATCGTGCACGTCATAGCTTAGCCTTTGGAGTACACAACAACAATAAAAAGCGAACAAACTCGTATGTGAATAAATCGCAGGGGCGGGCAACGTGGGGTCCTCGTCGTCGTCATCGCATCGCATAGTCGCTCTTTTGACATCATCATATATCGATATCGATAAAATCTCTTTGAATGATTAGGGCATCACTATAGTTATCAATGTCAATTAAAGTTTTATGACACTGACAATTCCTAACATTTGTCTAATTTGTGTTTCAATCTACGCAGACTTCGCAAAACGACAATAAAGGTACCTTTAAAAAGTAGATGAGTACGCGAGTTGAGTTGCGTGAAACGAAACATCAAAAAAATGTCGGCTTGGATGAAATCTGTTTGTCAACATTCTATCGATTTTGATCTTCTAAACCAAACTACTTTATTATTGGATTCGTTTCCGTTTGCATAGATAAAGTGTAGAGAATACAGAGTTCCTAACTTGTATCAGGATATCCTTTCCTATTTTATGCACCCACAGTGCTTCCTTCTTGCTGAACAAAACAAACCGTGTAACTGAGATGAAGTTTTTACTCTAAATCATCCTTTTCGTCTCGTTTTGTGAACTATCGTACAAATCGAGATTTGCTACATAATTCACGAACTAAAAAGTGCTATATAACTTATTGTAGACTCTATATTTATGCGGTTTTGGCACCCCATGCAATCACAGGCTGTTGCCCTACGATACGCAATAGAAAATCGATAATAACTGCAGTGTTCTGTGTTATCCGCGGCATGTGTACTGCGAGGCACATGCCCTAAATATGCTCTAACAACGCTAAAAGATGATGGAAGCAATCATGACACAAAAAGTAACTCCATTACTAAAGTGTTTTGTATTATTCCTCTTCATTTTTACTGCAAAAGTTCTTACGTCGAGGCCGAATGAGGTGCACGATTCAGGAAATGAAATCCAGCACGTGAAACCGGCACATTACGTGCGAACCTTCACAAAGTACCATCACAGAAGGACAATACAGTGGAACAATCATGAGCTACAAAATGACTGGCCAGTAACACAAGACCAGCCAGTGATTAGAAAAAGTGTTAACTCTGACTGGCCAAAAAGAAAAAGAAGCATAGAGATTCCATATTCAAATCTTCATAAAAGAAACAAAAGAAGTGTGCAGATGACCGACTCTAATGAGTTTATTGGAGAAGGTTTGAATCAATTTAGAGCAGATATCAGAGAAAATCTGAATTTTGAAAAGAAGGCTATCAGCTCTGGCAAAGAGGATCAGAACACAAAGAATGGAGTTATAAATGATGTCAGGAAGTACAAGGTGAAAGCTGCCCAAGTTATTACTGATGCTCCGACAACCATCGGGCCAACTATTTCATGTCTATACAAGATACACAGTGTGGCCAAAAGTGTGACACCTTCATACAGTGATGAGACCAATGCCCAGCTCATGGTGGAGAGTGATAACTTTGGTAAGCTCTAAAAAAGGCTCAGGAATAAGTTTGAATCATAATGTACCTCCTAGGAGAAAAAAACTGTACCATAGGACTAGGTGTAATAAGAAAATAACAAACTTATGGTGGATGCCAGTGGTGCCTCAAAGATTTTGGTTTGGGAGGTGTCAATCTATCATGGTTTACTCTTGAGTAGTTCAGGAGGTTTTGGGAAGGGGGGGCTTGAGCCACCTAACCTCCCCTGGGTCTAGGAGTAAACCTAGCAGGATTGCCCCTCACAGACAGAGTAAAATGCACTTCGCTGGTTTGATATCTTAAAAAAACTCTTACAAACATTTTATATCCCACTAGCTTCTGCCCTCGACTTTGTTCGCGTCCCGTTTGATCCAGTTAATTTTCCGGGATAAAAAGATGCCTATGTGTTAATCCAGTTCACAGACAATATGTATTCCAAGTTTCATCCAAATCGGATCAGTAGTTTTTGCGTTAAAGAGGAATACACACATCCGTACATCCCCACATTCGCGTTTATAATATTAGTAGGATAGGATTTTTCATACCATTTGCCCTTTGGGCATTTAGTGAGATTTTTGTTGGTTCTACCCTCAAAATATATATTTTGGTAATCTGAGGTATATTTTTTTGACTATTGTAAAAAATAATTGTTGCAGACACAGGAACAATATCAGAAACTGAACTGGAGTCGGGTCCGACACAGATAGAGAAGTGTACGGATCCCAGAGCTACTTGCTACACCCTCTGGCATCAGGATAATGAAGGAAACATTACTGTTCTTGGACAAGGTATAGTAGAGCTAGCACTAAGGAAAATCACAATGATTTAAGAAGTTACTACCTGATACCCGCGACTACGTACGCAAGCGAAACATTCCACCAAAATATCTTTCACCAGCACACGATGAACCTATCAAATGGCTGCTTTTGGACTAGAGAGTTCAAGCTGTATCTAAGAATTCACATCTTTCATTTTAATAAAATATAGCCTATGTTTCAATCCGGAAAAAGGGCTTTGATTAGTATAAGTCTCCATCTAAAAACATGTTTCAGGATGCTGGCGCTCGTCAGCGCCACAAAGCGAGGGTCAGAACTCCTGCGATAAGTGCACGAAGGTCACACCCAGACTTCCCGGCACTAAGTTCTGCTGCTGTACCAAATCCTTCTGTAACGCTGACTTCAGTAAGTACCTGCTAAATCTTATAGTCAGTAAAGTCACAAGGTTCAGGAATTTTGAAAAGTTGCACCCTAAAAGGTTTAAAATTAGGATCAAAAACTTTAACCAAATAATGCGTATGCTCCTACCACGCGAGCACAAAGCCACGGGCGACAGCTAGTCGTCTTTAAAACTAGGTGATTCTAGGTGCCAGTTCTTCGCGACCGCCTAGAAGAACAAGCAAGAAACTCAGAAAAAGGAAGAGGTTCTCAATTCGGTTCTATTTTTTTTTATGTTTGTTACCTCAAAACTACGTCATATATGAACCGATTTGAATATTTATTTTTCCACCTTAAAGGGATTTCCAGATTGGTCCCATAAAATTTTAATCAAAATCGGTTCCTAACAATAACTGAAAAAACACGTCATCCATGTCCCATGTACACGACATTGCGTATTTTGCTTTCCCGTGACTTTTCTGTTGTGTTTACGATCAATACAACAGTCCCAATGAACTGCCAACATCATCATCATCGTTTGATGATGAAGGCGTAATAAAGTTTAAGTCGATTTTTCAACTTTTTAAACTTATAAATTGTTTCCAGCATCACTACGAGAAGAAACAGTTACAATGAAAGCCGAGTCCACCATGGAAGCCAGTCCTCCTACCAACGAATGGTGGCAAGTAGCGGCAGCAGCCCTACTGTGCGCAGCTGCTGTGGCAGTAGCAGTCGCTGTCTTGCACAACTTGTACTGCACGCCTGTGGACCTCAGCCAGGATAAGGAGAAAGGTGACGTCATGGCTTAACGTCTGTTTTGGCTGGGACAGTTATAAGTTTGATCAAGGGGTAAAGTGGCAAAAAATATTGTATCAATTGGAGTATTTTTCGTCATGGCTTAACGTCTGTTTTAGCTGGAACTGGTTATAAGTGTGATTATAGGTGGCAATGTCGGAAATGGTGTATCAGTTGGTGAAGTCTTCGTCATGGCTTAACGTCTGTTTTAGCTGGGACAGTTATAAATGTGCTCTGTGGGGATAGCTAGTGGAGATATGGGAAATGTTGGGCCAGTTGAAGCAGTCTTCGTCATGGGTTAACCTCTGTTTTAGCTAGGACAGTTATAAATGTGCTTTGTGGGGATAGCTAGTGGAGCTATGGGAAATGTTGGGCCAGTTGAAGCAGTCTTCGTCATGGCTTAACGTCTGTTTTAGCTGGGACAGTTATAAATGTGCTTTGTGGGGATAGCTAGTGTAGATATGGGAAATGTTGGGCCAGTTGAAGCAGTCTTCGTCATGGGTTAACCTCTGTTTTAGCTGGGACTGTTATAAGTTTGCTCAAGGGGTAAAGTAGCGAGAAATTTGGGAAATATGGTATCAATCAATTGAAGTAGTCTTCGTCATGGCTTAACATCTGTTTTAGCTGGGACAGTTACAGATATGCTTAGCGGGATAGCTAGTGGCAATGTCGGAAATGGTATGTCATTTAAAGCAGTCTTCGTCGTGGCTTAACGTCTGTTTTAGCCAGGACAGCTACAACCTTATAAAATTTGATTTGACAAGGTTATTTTACAAATAAATACTTATTTTTAGGTGATGTCATGGGCAGCGGGCCTGATGCATTGGCGACAGGATTACTTTGTGTCGACAACTTATCTCTGATTGAACATATCGGTAAGTTGTAAACAGCCCCCGTATCGCAAGCCTTGGACTGCTTTCGCGGGTATGTCCCATTTGTTCTATAGAACATGACGTAATAGAACAGTTTGAGAAAATATTTTCCCTATTTGTACTTTATAACAGTTTGTACTTTTTGTCTCAAATTGTTCCAAAGAACAATCGAAGTACATATATTGTTAAACTGCTGTTTTGCTTTTATTTTGCAAAATAAAAATATTATGTAGCGAGTACTTTCATTTTTTTTATAGTGAAGTGTACTTGGTATTAACGGCAGTGATTAATCTCATTCACGTCTTATACATGTATATATCTCATCATGGAAGAATTTGGGAAAAGCGATTCCCATTTAGTTCTGTGCATTCACAGACAAATAACAGGAGCAAAAGCTAGTATGTAGTTCTATAGTACAAATAGGGACAATAGTTTCTCAAATTCTTCTATTACGTCATGTTCTATAGAACAAATGGGACCTACCCGCTTTCGCTGCCCAGCATAATGTCAAGTGACGTGGCTACAGATGTACGAAAACAAGAAGCTTTTGACGGCAAAAAACGCGCTGAAACGCGCTAATGTCGTGTATTCCATCCAGTCCAACTAGTAGTTCGAGATAATGACTATTTAGTCACAGAATGCCTATGATTTAGTATGAAAACAGCTATAAAACCTGCCAGGTTTAAGCCTATGTGACAGTAAAGACAGTAACACCCAAACATAGAACAAACATCTATGTTTGCCACACACAAATGTTTCTTCTTAGTGGAGATCGCCACGACCCACAGCACGGAAGGCAGAGCTACTACCGAGTTAAGATGTCTTTCACATTAAACAATTGTTATTGGCAGAGATTTTAAATGATCTTTGTCATTTTACCAAATAATAAGTATTGACAGGCGTCATGGCTCAGTCGGTAGTAGCTCTGCCTTCCGTGCTGTGGGTCGTGGGTTTGATCCCCACCGAGAACAAACATTTGTGTGTGGCAAACATAGATGTTTCTTCTGCGTCTGGGTGTGTATTATAAGTTTCTATGTATTAACAAGTATGTATTTAAAAAAAAAAATATATAATGTTTTCTATCAGCCATTTAGTTCCCATAGTACAAGCTTTGCTTAGTTTGGGACTAGGAAGCATTGTGTTAAATGTCCGTGAATATTTATTTTTTCTTTTTATTTTGATTTTTTTTGTGCAGGCCAAGGGAAGTTCGGTTCAGTATGGCGCGGGACTTTGGGCTCTACGCCCGTCGCAGTGAAGCTATATTCCAATGCCAGCACTTGGCAGAAGGAAGCTGGTATATACGGACTGCCTCATCTCTCTCATCCTAACTTACTGCGTTACTATGGTAAGATTTATTAACACGAGTTTTACTAAGTTTGAGATTCTAAGTTTTCTATACTACTAGCGACCCGCCCCGGCTTCGCACGTGTGCAATGCAGTGGTGATGATGATGTATTATACATATAAACCTTCCTCTTGAATCACTCTATTAAAAAAACTGCATCAAAATCCGTTGTGTTGTTTTAAAGATCTAAGCATACATACATACTGACAGACAGACGCGGGAAGCGACTTTGCTTTATACTATGTAAGGATCATAAAACTGTAAAAAAGCCAAAACCTAAAATTAAAGATATGGATAAATTAAATATGCAGATCTACTAAATAAACGATTCTGATTCTGAAAATGTCGTTTGTTTGTTCGCGGATCACGGCTTAACTACTGGATCAATTTCAATGAAACTTATACTATTCAGAAGTAATTTTTCCGGATTGAAACATAGGCTATTATTATTAATTTTTATTGAAATCAAAGACGTGGATTCTTAGATACAGCTTGAACTCTCTAAACCAAAAGCAGCCATTTGCTACGTGGTTCATCGTATGCTGGTGACAGATATTTTGATGGAAAGTTTCGCACGCGTACGTAGTCGTGGGTATCAGCTAGTTTATATTAAATATGGTACTGATTTGGACTAGTTGAGCTATCTATAAATCGTTTGCAACGTTTTGTAGATAGCTCAACTGTTTCATATGTATTTTGTAAATATTGTGTATACTGTAAATACTGTATTAGTTGTAATTTTCTTTGTGAATAAATTAAAAACGTTTTAGGGTAAACTACCCTAATCTTGGCACCCCCACCAATTGTTGGATCTTCTCTGTTTTATCCTATTTACTAAGAAAAGTCAGACCTCACGATGTTGATAAACAACAACTTAACATAATAATAAACAATGTGAGGTCTGGCTTTTTCTTAGTAAATAAGATAAATCAGAGTGTCTGGGTGTAACTATGTATTATAAGTATGTATTCACAAAAAAAAATGTATGTAAGTATTATATATCAGCAATCTAGTTCCCATAGTACAAGCTTTGCTTAGTTTGGGACTAGAGGGCGTTGTGTGTAATGTCCAAAGATATTTATTTATATTTATTTATTTATATAAATAAATATCTTGACATGGCGTAGAGGACATCTAGCTAGAATTTAGGCCAAGACGTTGCCGTTGACAAGCGCTCGCTGTCGTGACACAAATATCGCAGTAGAGTCCTTTGCATGAAAGAAGTCCCGCGGAAATTTCCGGAACTAAATTTTAAAACTAAATTTTAAATTAGTTGTCAGGTGCTGTTAATGTGTTCGGATGCTAGTGCGTTTTTATTTGGTTTCTGTGATCAAAGTCTTGTTTTCAATGCCTAAAGTTGTTAAAAGTGCTGCCCGAGAAATAATACTTAAGGTCGACTACAGCGCCGCGTCTGCGGGACTTCTTTCATGGAAAGGACTCTAGTTTCGTTCCATAGAGTTATACGTTCGAGATTGTTGGTCTTTTATTAGGTCTATGGTTTTACGAGAATCTATGGAAGCGATTGGGGATATTGTCTTCTTGTGATTTTTGGGCGCACTTCTGGATTTGTAATTTGATCGTTTTTATGTCTAATCGAGCAAAATCAATAAGATTTTGATGCTCTATGTCTCTTTTTGAGTAATGTCTGATCAAGTTTCCAAAACTATATTAAATTCTTTTATTTTGTTCCCAGGTAGTGACACACGAGCAACTCTAACAGAAGGCGGCGGGAGAGACCATCTCATAGTTTTAGAGTTATGTTCGTGCACATTGCGCGCTCGATTAGAAAGATCCCAACTTAATTGGGTGGAGTTTGCTACCTTTGCCCATGGAGTTGCTTCCGCCTTGGCACATTTACACACACCTAGTAAGTTTTAGATTATACTATAGTAGGTGCCAAATAACACCGCAATACAGGTCATTAACCCACCTTCACCGCGATATCGCAAAATTCAATTTATGTATGGTAAACAAACAGTACTACGAGATTCGAGCGATTACCGTCTTAGCGACAGGTTTGTATGGAAAGCGACAGAATTAGCCATTCATAAAAAGGTGGGTGAATGACCTGTATTGCGGTGTTATTTGGCCTCTTCTATAGCGACCCGCCCCGGCTTCGCACGGTTGCAATGTCAGTGATGATGATGATGTATTATACATATAAACCTTTCTCTTGAAACGCTCTATCTATTAAAAAAACTGCATCAAAATCCGTTGTGTAGTTTTAAAGATCTAAGCATACATACATACAGACATTAGGACAGACGCGGGAAGCGACTTTGCTTTGCTAAAGAAGTTTTATATACTTAGAATAAATATTGATCCTAATTTGAGACCCTTTAGGATGCGACTTTTCAAAATTCCTTTCTTAGTGCACCCCTACACTATATAAAGATACTACCCTCCAAATTTCATACCTCTACGAATTATAGTTTAGGCTGTGCGTTAATTGTCAGTAATCTTCAAAAGAGTTTTATATATTTTGATAATAATATTAACAATATTTTTGTTCCAGTTGGCAACAAACCCTGCATAGTACATCGCGACGTGAATTCTAACAACGTGCTAATATCTATGGACGGATCGTGTCGGCTCGCAGACTTAGGTCTTGCTCAAGCACTGAAACCTAGGAACTCACAAACACTGCCTACTAGATATACTGAGGTAAGAATCATCGACTATGTTCACACTATGCCCATGCCGCTGCCGGCATTAAATAAAAATAATAAATAAAATATTCACGGACATTTAACACAACGCCTTCTAGTCCCAAACTAAGCAAAGCTTGTACTATGTGAACTAGATGCCTATTAGAATACATATATGGGGATTAAAAGAAAATAAAAAACAAAACTTAAATTAATTGTACAATGGGCAGTCTTATCGCATACAGCGATCTCTTCCAGACAACCTTTGACGGAATGGAGTTCAAGGTATAACACAAAAGTGTTGTATCAAAATAAAGAGATTGGAAGAAAAAAAAACATGTGTGCGTTCACACGTGGTAGAAGTGAAACCTTCAAAAAATAGTTTGGGCAAAAAGTGAACGAGTTTGCTCGAGACTTGAACCCACGCACTACGAGCTAGTCTCGATTCGATCCAATCCGTTAGACCGCTTGGCCAGCAGTCTCCTTAGAATGCGTACGAAAATTAGCTTTGGGATCTCTCTTCTCTTCTCGTTTCCTCGCTTTTTCGTTTCATCGACTTTCCAATCACAACGGTGCTAAAGAAGTTTTCACTTCAAAATTAATTAGGGTAAAGTACCCTAATCTTGGCACCCCCACCAATTGCTGGCACTTCTCTGATTTATCCTATTTACTAAGAAAAAGCCAGACGTCACGATGTTTATTATTATGTTAAGTTGGATAGGTAGTTCGTTCTTACTTATTCTTTATTGTTTACATAAGTATCTACCCATGATTTTTAGATACCTAAGTACCTACCTACCTAAATGTGGATAGGTACCTGTATGTACCCTCTTAATAAGTGTGGGCAATAAAAAGTTTTTCTTTCTTCTTTCTTTTCTTTAAGTTGTTGTTTATATAACAACATCGTGAGGTCTGGCTTTTTCTTAGTAAATAGGATAAATCAGAGAAGTGACAACAATTGGTGGGGGTGCCAAGATTAGGTTTGTTTACCCTATCTCTAGTATCGAAGTTTTAAAGTTTTTCTTCAGCGTGTCAATTCCATTCTAGGCTGGTACCCTCCGGTACCTGGCTCCCGAAGCCCTAGAAGGCGCTCTAGACCTGAGCGGCGCAGGCGCAGCTCTATGCGCAGTGGATGTATACGCACTGTCGTTAGTACTATGGGAGATGTTGTGGAGGACTGGTGGCGCTCATGTGACGGGTAGCGCGCCTACGTACGCTCCCCCATACCACCGGCCTATGCATCATCACACACTCACACATATGCAGGTAATTATCACACATATTCAGTTAACTATCCTACTAATATCAAAGATTAGATAACAAATGTATTCACAAAGAAAATTACAACTAATACAGTATTTACAATATTCACAATATTTACAAAATACACATGAAACAGTTGAACTATCCACAAACCGTTGCAAACGATTTATAGATATAGTAGGTGCCAAATAACACTGCAATACAGGTCATTCACCCACCTTCAAAACGATGTCGCAAAATTCAATTTATAAATGGCTAATTCTGTCGCTTTCCATACAAACCTGAATCTCGTAGTACTGTTTGTTTACCATTCATAAATTGAATTTTGCGACATCGTTTTGAAGGTGGGTGAATGACCTGTATTGCGGTGTTATTTGGCACCTACTATAGCTCAACTGGTCCAAATCAGTAGCAATCGGAAGCGTGCCCAAGACACTGGGTGCATTGCCGCGCTGAATAGCAATGCTGATACGCTGGTCTAGATAATCACCAGCACGAGAGTCACGCGTCGCTTCGACTAGACGCCCGACAAGAATTTTGAAATAAATAACTAATATTATAAACGCGAAAGTTTGTAAGTATGGATAGATGGATGGATGGATGTTTGTTACTCTTTCACGTAAATACTACTGATCCGATTTGATTGAAACTTGGAATATATATTGTCCGTGACCAGGATTAACATATAGGCTACTTTTTATCCCGAAAAATTTACGGGATCCAACGGGACGCGAACAAAGTCGCGGGCGGCACCTAGTTACATATAAATAAATATTTAAATATTCTTGGGTAATTATCACACATTATGCAGGTACACTATTACATATAAATAAATACTCTTGGACATATCACACAACGCTCTCTAGTCCCAAACTAAGCAAAGCTTGT
Source organism: Eulithis testata (assembly GCA_947507515.1). Classification (NCBI taxonomy): domain Eukaryota; kingdom Metazoa; phylum Arthropoda; class Insecta; order Lepidoptera; family Geometridae; genus Eulithis; species Eulithis testata. Next base: position 3,745,296 of record OX382221.1, read on the forward strand.
ACTATGGACACTAGATAACTGATAGTTTTTTTTTTTTTTTGTAAATACATACTTATATAGCTTATAATAAACTAGCTTCCGTCCGCGACTTCGTACGCGTTCCGTTGGATCCGTTGATTTTCCGAAATAAAAAGTAGCCTATGTGTTAATCCAAGTCACGGACAATATATATTCCAAATTTCATCCAAATCGGATCAGTAGTTTTTGCGTGAAAGAGGAACAAACATCCATACATCCAAATTTTGGCGTTAATAATTATAAGTAGGATAGGATTCATGGACATTACAAACAACGCCATCTAGTCCCAAACTAAGCAAAGCTTGTACTAGTGAGGAGTTAGTGGCCAACTCTGGTGACGGAGTTTTCAGGCCGCCTTAAGGCCTCCGGAAAAAGCGAGTTATTTGGATTTACCTTCAGGTGGGTTACCCTCGACCACAGTTCCAATCTGGATTCACGGAATTTGACAGAAGTCGTGTCATTTTTCAGTACAAAATGACACGAGATCTGTCAAAATCCAGATTCAATTTGGAACGGCGATGGTCAAGAGTAGCCCTACAGGCTTTGACTCGACACAATGTATTATGATCTTCGGTATTTATTTCTATACGAACCTCCATTGTTTCAGACGCTGGTATCCAGAAACAAAGCCAGACCACCGTTACCAAAGGGCCCTGTTCCAGAATGGAGAGCTTTAAAGATTGCAAGTGATACTTGCGAGGAGTGCTGGGATCACGACGCTGAAGCCAGGTGAACCTTTTTTTTTGACAGGCGTCATGGCTCAGTCGGTAGTAGCTCTGCCTTCCGTGCTGTGGGTCGTTTGTTCGATCCCCACCGAGAACAAACATTTCTGTGGCAAACATAGATGTTTGTTCTGTGCCTGGGTGTTTCTATGTATTATAAGTATGTATTTACAAAATAAAAATGTATGTATGTATTCTATCAGCCATCTAGTTCCCATCGTACAAGCTTTGCTTAGTTTGGGACTAGAAGGCGTTGTGTTAAGTGTCCGTGAATATTTATTTTATTTATTTTTCCTTACAAAATCCTACTTATTATAAACTAGCTGATAGTTACCTAGCTGTCGCCCGCGGCGTTGCTCGCGTGTTAGCAGCATACGCATCTATCTATCTATCTATCTATTCAGCCTGTATGCACCCACTGCTGGGTATAGGCCTCCTCTTTAGTACACCAGTCTCTCCGGTCCTGCCCGAGTCTATACGAGCATACGCATTATTTGGTTAAAATCTTTGATCCCAATTTTAGACACTTTAGGGTGTGACTTTTATAAAATTCATTTCTTAGTGCACCCCTACTTTATATAAGGATACTACCCTCCAAATTTCATACCTCTAGGACTTATAGTTTAGGCTGTGCGTTGATTGTCAGTCAGCTTCAAAAGAGTTTTATATATTTAGAAGATAGATATGCCACATTTAACCCCCTTACTAACGATCGCTGCATAACTCTTCAGCTGTTTAAATTATTGCTGTCACCTACTAACAGGTAATGTCAAACAGTGACAGCTAAACTTTGATTCAACTGTTTAACTATGCCCATACGGTCTTATTCCAGAACGAAGACTAAAGAAAGTCAAGGTCTAAACGTCACGGTTTGAACGTCAACGTCACGGTTTAACGGCTTGTACACAAAACTGCGATGCGACGTCGCATCGTAAAAATCTGCGAGCACGCACGACGCATCTTTCTGCGATGCGATTTCATGCGTCAAGGCGTCTCCCTTCAGATACAGGAAAAAGAAACAAAGAAGACTTGTGAAACAATTCGCAAGTTCTTGCGATGCGTCGTGCGTGCTCGCAGATTTTAACGATGCGACGTCGCATCGCAGTTTTGTGTACAAGCCCTAAACCTTGACTTTGTTTGGTCCCCGTTCTGTAATAAGACCGTTAATGTTTCTTTGTTTGTTTAACAGATTGACAGCTGTTTGTGTGGAAGAACGAATGAGTGAACTAAAACAACTAGTGTGCACACAGCCACCTCATATACACGATAATAAGTTGCACCCACAGCCTCCAGGTAAGCGAGCAAGCTCGTATGAGGTAGTGGCCAACTCTGGTGACGGAGTTTAGGCCGCTTTAAGGCCTCCGTCGTAGCTTAACGACTGCTAGAGCCGGGACAGTTTAACGTGCCCTCCGAAGTGCAAACATAGATGTTCTGAGTGTTGCTATGTATTATAAAAATGTATATTCTACTAGCAGCGCCTCGCGGTTTCACCCGCGTAATTCCCGTTCCCGTGGGAATTCCGGGATAAAATATAGCCTATGTTCATCAGGGATAATGTAGGATTCTAATGGTAAAAGAATTTTTTTAATCGGTCCAGTAGTTTCGGAGCCTATTCAATTCATACAAACAAACAAACAAACAAAAAATCAAACCTTTCCTCTTTATAATATTTGTATAGACTAGCCGTCGCCCGCGGCGTTGCTTGCGTTTTAGACCATTTAGAGTGTGACTTTTTAAAATTCCTTTCTTAGTGCACCCCTACACTATATATAAGGATACTACCCTCCAAATTTCGTACCTCTAGGACTTATAGTTTAGGCTGTGCGTTGATTGTCAGTCAGCTTCAAAAGAGTTTTATATATTTAGAAAGATCAGCAATCTAGGTCCTATACTACAAGCTTTGCTTAGTTAGGGACTAGAGGGCGTTGTGTGAAATGTCCAAGAATATTTATTTATTTATTTTAGCGGATACAACTCTGGAACCGGACAAAAACTCCAACTGCCCTAACAACGTCCCTTGCGATGTGACTACCCCTTTACTATACACCCGCGCTCTTGCCGGACGGAATGCGTGTCTCGCTAGGAACCTATGTACACCGGCACTCGAACCGGCACCTGTACATCGCAGTGCTAAGGATGAAACTAATATTGCAGGTATTTATACTGTAGCATAGGATAGTGATTGGTGCAAGTATCGATCCCTGGGGAACTCCAGAGATTATATTATAAAAGATATTAGATAAAAGTGCAAGTATCGATCCTTGGGGAACTCCAGAGATTATAATATAAAAGATATTAGATAAAAGTGCAAGTATCGATCCCTGGGGAACTCCAGAGATTATAATATAAAAGATATTAGATAAAGGTGCAAGTATCGATCCCTGGGGAACTCCACAGATTATAATGTAAAAGATATTAGATAAAGGTACAAGTATCGTTCCCTGGGGAACTCCAGAGATTATATTATAAAAAATATTAGATAAAAGTGCAAGTATCGATCCCTGGGGAACTCTAGAGATTATAATATAAAAGATATTAGATAAAAGTGCATGTATCGATCCCTGGGGAACTCCAGAGATTATCATATAACAGATATTAGATAAAAGTGCAAGTATCGATCCCAGGGGAACTCCAGAGATTATAATATAAAAGATATTAGATAAAGGTACAAGTATCGATCCCTGGGGAACTCCGAGATTATAATATAAAAGATATTAGATAAAGGTGCAAGTATCGATCCCTGGGGAACTCCAGAGATTATAATATAAAAGATATTAGATAAAGGTACAAGTACCGATCCCTGGGGAACTCCGAGATTATAATATAAAAGATATTAGATAAAGGTGCAAGTATCGATCCCTGGGGAACTCCAGAGATTATAATATAAAACATATTAAATAAAAGTGCAAGTATCGATCCCTGGGGAACTCCAGAGATCATAATATAAAAGATATTAGATAAAGGTGCAAGTATCGATCCCTGGGGAACTCCCCAGATTATAATGTAAAAAATATTACATAAAGGTACAAGTATTGATCCCTGGGAAACACCAGTGTTTGATTGAACTATGAAGCTAATACTGTTTGTCAACTAGTAGATTATAGAATTTAAGGAATAAATACAGGTTTTTAGTAAATAAATTAACTTGAAGAGTGTAGTTTTTACCTGTGCTAGATATAATAATAGATAGAGGTGCAAGTATCAATCCTTGAGGCACACCCGACTTATAATAATTTCATTCACCCTTGCACATGGTAAATAATTCCTACTGTAAGCAAAAATATTATAATTATAACATAAGTGAGGCCTTTACATGTATTGAAGATGGTTTATACAGCATCAGGAGGCAACCTATGCCTACACTTAACGACACACTGTAGTGCCTGGGACAATGTTTAGATGGAGTAAGCTTGTAGTACTATACCATCCTCTCAGCCTAGTCAGACATATTCACAGGAGAGACATAGTCAATACGTGCGGAGCTAACTAAGCCAAAGGTTACAAAACTTACTAATTTAAGATAACATTTTGTTCACAGAACCATCAAGACAGAATATTGACGAAAACTGCCTGTCAGTAGCAAGAATATCCCACACACGAATACCAATACAAGAAAACTCACTTAACGAAATCAGATCTTACCAAAGACCACTAGATTACGTACCAAATGATGTATCATCTCACGATTCCGACCGCGCGCCCAAACAAACAAACCTCTTACACGATGTTAAAGTCGAAAAACCAAAGTCAGGCATCAGAAAATTCTTCGAAAAACTCAACAGGAAAGAAACTGAAGTCAAACTCCACTCTGAAAGCTTGCAAAGAACTAGAACAAGTATCATAGACAAACCTATGAACGTAGCGTTTGAACGACCATCAAATCTAATTGTAGAAGAGAGAGAGAGGTATTACGAAGCTCCGTGTCTCTCTCCTCCTAATAAAACATTATCACCCACTATGATGGATCAGGGTTTTAAAGAAATACCTCAAAGAGAAAATGATCCCACTTCTAATCTAATCTTCGCCGTTATTGTACCCAAAGCTCATATACACGAAATCAAAAAGTCCAAAGGCAGTTCTGAGAGCGTCAACAAATCTGTAAGAACGTCTAAGTCCAGTCAAAGTATGTTTAAATCTAACTCTGAATCCGAAGACTCTACAGTCAAAAAAAGAATAAGCGATCCTAAAATCAATAGTGCTAATTCATCCCGAGCGAGCATAAACCTAGAACTTCAATATATTGATAACGCGGAAAATTTTAACCAAAGTCCTTTTGATATAACTGATTCTTCAAGCAGCGAAGACGAGAATCTAATGCTGCTATCAGAAAACGGAGGATCAAAAATCACAATGACGCCAATACCTAAAGAAAAGGACGTGCTTAAAGAATCCAGCCAAACAAAAACCGATTACTCGACTAAACTAAACAAATATTCTAACTTTGATAATGAGTATAGCGATCCGAACGATAAGGAAAATTTAGCGTACACTGTAGATAACCCTTTATATCTAGCAACGATTAACGGAGAGATAACAGATGTAGAGACAGAGAATCTAAAACCTTGCTTAAAGTCACTGACTATCAAACGACAGCACTCATTAGAACATGTTAGCGAGTTATTTAGTTCAGCGAGCGATTTAAACCTACTAAATCCTGCGGGTAGGGTCAAAACGCCGGGAGATTTGCCGGTAGCGGTGCGGCGGGCGAGAAGTAGAGCGTTACAGAAGGGTAGAGCGAACGAAGCCAATAGATTAAGCTTGTATGATGATCGGATGATGTTCGGTAATAGTCTTTAGTTTTACGCAAACAGATATTACGCGTCTTAGGTTAATCGTATTAATTCAAGCAATAGATATAATAAGCGGTTTTTATTTAAAAACAACAAAAAAAAGATCAAGAAAGTTATAACAACTCCAAAATATTTTAATTATTGCGAAATTAATTCGTAACTAAAAACATCAGCCAGGATAATTAATTAGAAATACAATTTGAATCATTTTATTAAATATAATCAGAGACCGGATATTCGGGCTTCAAATCCTTCAAATCACAGGAGGCAAATAAAACTAAATATATTACAAAAATAAGTCAAAACATTAAAAATAATGTTCGTGTCATTGTTGCATTTCAATATATTTATATTTTAAGGTAAAATATATAACTACAAGTAATTCAAAGGTATACAATTTATATTGTTAACATTTTTAATTAAACACGATAAGTAAGTTGCTATGTGCAAGCCAAACATGGCGAAGAACAATTCCAAATAAATGTTACAAAAATAAAGGTATTCAAATCGGAGCCTTACTTTCACAGCTACAAGGGCAAACAGACACAATGCCGTTAAAATTATAACACCCCTTCTGTTTTTCGGTTGGGGGCTAAAAATCGTACCCACATGTCGAGTGTTATACGTTTGACGTTTACTGCAAGGAAGCAAGCTCGTATGAGTCAGTGGCTAACTCTGGTGACAGAGTTTTTAGGCCGCCTTAAGGCCTCCGTCATGACTTAACGACTGCTAGAGCCGGGACAGTTTAACGTGCCCTCCGACGGAAGCGCTCTGATGTAAATGCTAACGGTCGCCCATCCAAATAGTGACCGCGCAGAACGTCGCTTAACTTAGATAATCGGTGATGATTGCATGTCGCATACGGCTGCGTTGTGCGTTACGATCGCGAGACCAAGGCTTAAGCATACTGATGGTAGTCAGTTAACACAGCCGCAAACTTACATGGCGCGGATTAAAAACTTTCGCGTAAAAATATATTTTTCTCTATAGTGACAACGACTTATCTGTCTTCTAGTGATTGTATAAACTTAACTGACAGATGTCATGGCTCAGTCGGTAGTAGCTCTGCCTTCTGTGCTGTGGTCGTGGGTTCGATACCCACAGAGTACAAACATTTGTGTGGCAAACATAGATGTTTGTTTTGTCTGGGTGTTACTATGTATTGTATGTATTTACAAAAAAATTATATAAGTATTCTATCAGCAATCTAGTTCCCATAGTACAAGCTTTGCTTAGTTTGGGACTAGAGGGCGTTGTGTGATGTCCAAGCATGTTTTTTTTATAATTTTGTGACAGATAAGTTGTTGGTACTAATTTGTGATATTGTCAGTATTGACTCATCAAAATTGTGCACCAAATTGTGCTCCGTTTATTAATGCACGTTTTGCTATATCGAATATTAATGTAGTAATTTTTAAGTGCTTTTCAGTACAAGTGATACTTATAATTTTAAAGTAAGTTAATAAAATATAATTTTAAATTAACATTTTAAGTAAATTTAATGTTAAATAAGTTTTTATTGTGCCCATTTTCTACTAATTTTTAAGTTATATAAAATAATGTACCTACTAAAGTGTCTTGAGTGTTGTACGGCCGAATACTCAAATGCTACTTATGTTAAGTTCATGCTTAAATTATTGCCACTTCTTACCAATGAAAAATGCCAGAGGCAGAGCAATTTAAGTGGTGTTTAAATTTCAGTGACGTTTCAGTATTCGGCCCTTAGTATTATAAGTACGTAATATGAATATTAAAATTGAAAAAAAGTATGAGTATTCTGTTAGCAATTTGGCGCTAGATGTCGTTGTCTTAAAATGTATTACATTTTTTAATTCTCACTCAATGTTGTCATGTTCGTGATATTTGGACGTAGATACCCTTTAACTAACCCCTGAAAGCAAGCAAGCTCGTATGAGTTAGTGGCCAACTCTGGACGGGGTTTTTAGGCCGCCTAAAGGCCTCCGTCGTGGCTTACCAACTGCTAGAGCCGGGACAGTTTAACGTGCACGAAGCACGGAAGCGCTCAGATTTAAATGCCAGTAACGGTCACCCATCTAAATAGTGACCACGCAGAACATCGCTTAACCTAGCTAGCCCCTGAAGGCTTTATACACGCCTATGTAGATTTATAGATATTTAAGAGTTTTATAGTTATATTAAGAAGTCTTTTTTCTTTCTTGCAATTTAATTTAATTGAGAAAATGGGTATTAATAACATATAAAAAATCCATTTGCGTTAAGTCTTACTAATTCCAATTTTACTTAAAATGTGATCTTATCTTTACTTAGTTTTAAGTTCCTATTGAGCCATTTTTAAGTTTGAGCCTGACTTAAGTATAATGTACCTTCTGTTATTCATTAGCCGCGTACCCACCTAGCGCACAGGCTCGCGCGGCAGCCTCGGTGTCCGGATCGCGAGCGATGGCTCCCGCGGCAGCCTCAGTAGTTTTGTTCAATTTACACGAGGCCGCCTCGCGAGGCAGGCTGAGCCATCATAAGTCCGCGAGTATTCGTAATGGACAGTCGTGTATTTTCAGCTGCAGCTATTTTCCTAGCTGCTTATTGTTTAAAGAAACGAAAACAGTCACGTATCAAGAAAAAACCTAGACGCTTCTGGATTAGAATCTTCCCGCTGATTTTTGTTTAAATATTTTGGATCTTTGGGGTCCCAAAGCGCATTGTACGTGCTGTACAGTTGTATTAAGCGAATGGACTCCTCCTGACTGCCCATGATATCAAAATTACAAAATACAAACACGGCAAGAGACAAAACTTGAAGTAGCTTCGCGCGCGAGCCAAAACATAACCGTCCCCACCTAACGCACAGCGCTCACTGAGGCACCTGTGAGCGCGTCAAGTTTACCGACAACAGATGGCTCGGGGCCGAGCCGTGCTCGGTCGAGCAAACGCGCGCCCGAGGCAGGCCGAGGCACGTCCACACCAGCCGAGGCATTTGGCTCGCGAGGCTGCCGCGCGAGCCTGTGCGCTAGGTGGGTACGCGGCTATTTAAGTACTTAGGTACGTGATCAAATCATTTTTAACCTTCCATTGTTTTATGTTAAGTTTTGAATTAATTTTTATTTCTCAAACATGCTTGGAAATTAAAGCATTATTTTGATAACTTTCTTCGAGATGAATCGAAGATGCAGTACTGGCCACACACATGCGAGCAGCGGCCAGATAAAAATGTATGAAAATGCATTACTATCGTGTTTAGCGGCCAGATAAATTACATACAAAACTCATTACTGTCGTGTTATTTAAAAATTGAACGATCTTTTACTACATAACATGGCAACCAAGGAGGTAACTTATCAAAGGTTTTATTCAAATTTCGAACAGGCTTTAAAATAGAGAGCTGATTATTGAAAAAAAAAACAAATGAACACTGTAACTTCGTTGTTCGTTAAGGGTTTTGAAAAGTAATCGTATTTTCAACTAAAAAGTTTTGCCTAGGTACTTAGTTTTAATTTCTACGCCTTATTTGAGAAAAGTACTATACAAGCCTTGGCCACAACTATGCAATGAGGGACTCACGTATGTGTGCCTCGTCTTTGTCTCGGCCCACATTTACACGTTCTTCCCTCATTGCCTCTGTTGCAGGCCGCTGCAGTAATGTACCTACTATTTTTATTTCTACCAGTTCTCTAAAAGGTGATGGATTTTTTATACTAGCAACGCCTATTGGCTTGCAACTTGTCACGTTTGAACAAAAAAGGGAGTAAGTAAATACAACTTCACCAAAAACATTCACAATAAAATATTCATAACACAATCCTTACAAACGATTTGTTTTGTTGTGCTTTGCGTTCCCACCAAAGAACTTGTGAGGATTGCATGTAAAGATCTAACGATTTGTTGTGCTTTGCGTTTCCATCGGAGCACAATATGTATCACAATCCATACAAAATGGTGTATGTTTTGTCATCCAGCTACATCGGTTAATATTCTACAGCTTGTGAATGTTGCGAGATTTGTACAATCCGATCCATACAAGAAAACACAAAACGTTTACAAACAGCGGTGGAAACGCAAATCGATATCTTCACATAGTTGTGCATGTGCATTGTGCATGTTTTATTGTGAATGTTGTTAGGTGGAAACCTACGGTTACATTACAAAATAACTGTGCTTTAAATTTTTTTTTAAATGAAATATTGCTATTTTTCATTCAAATGTAATTAATATTCTCTATTATAAACGTTGTAAATTATAAATTAGATTTATGATCTATTGGAAAAGATGGCGATATTTAAAGGCCGGTTTATATAATTACCAAAAATAGTTTAGGGCCGTATGCTCATTACTTAAATCTAGATCAAAGCTTGAGCGTAGATTTGAGTCGAGGTTTGATTCCAAAACGTTACTTGAGTGTCGAAAAAGTAAAGTTAAGTCTGAAACGATACTCAAGCATCGAAATCTATGCTCAAGCATACGTCATTTTCTATGCTCAGAGTATAATATTTCATCAGTCATTTTTCTAAGAAAAACACTTGAGTAAAGGTTTTGTTGTTTTCTGAATAGGAACGTTACTTGAGTATCGATTTGTCTGAATCTGTATTCAGCTAATCTGAGGCCAAATAAATGCGTGAGCAAATATGCATACAGGCCTGAAACTTAATAACTAATACACTATTAATTTATACAATTTGATTTATGAATAAAAACGTATGTATACTTTTTATGTACCTACCACAAAAGAAAAAAAAAATGTTGCTATGGTAATCACAATAAGGCAGCACCAGAGATAGATAAAGTATTGGAAATAGCCGTAAGCATGATTAAATTTGACAGATTATTATAAGAACAAATATTTATAACACCAAAAAACTATAACAATTATAAGTAATGGAATTAGAGATTCAAATTGAATGTACAAATTTGTTGTAGCATAGGCTTTTGTCACTGATATTGTTAAGGCAAATGCAGACGAACTACAGTTAATCTACAATAATATACCTAATCATAATCCGTTTTTTAATGCCGTGGGCTCGATCCCCACTCAAAACAAACATTTGCGTATGACAAACATATATTTTGTTCTATGTCTGTGTGTTACTATGTATTTACAGAAATGAACCAAATATCATGGATAATATGGCTCCTGACACTGTATAAATCATAAAGATTAGATGCAAATGCCTCATTAATAGAATGTAACGTTTTTGTATAGTCTATAAATCACTAAATTGCTCTGTACTGTAGTTCGTCAGCTAGCGTCGTAGCTTTGTTGATATTGTACTAGTATGTATAAATGAAGTACCTTTCACGAAATAAATATGTTTTTCATATTATTTATTATTTTATTTTATACATAGGTACCTACCTGCTTCTAATTACACGTATTCTTCCTGTAATTCCAATTACCTACCTACTAAAATCTGTATTTGGCTTTATTTAAACAAGCGTTTGTTTTTATTTTCTACCAAAGTCACCGTTAAGACCAAGAACGCGTTAAACTGGCGGTCCCGGCTCTGTGGGAGGCCTTAAGGCGGCCTAAAAAACTCCGTTACCTGAGTTGGCGACCCACTCGTACAAACTTACTATACTTACTAATGATATTGACTGTACCTAACCCTGAAATCGATAGGTAAGGTCTGTAGTAAGTAAATAATAACAACAATTCCATTAAAAGTCCCTTTATTTCATAATTAAGTATAAATATTTCACACAGTTCCATCACAAATCTATTGCAAATTGTAAAAATGCGTGTATTTTCAGCTTATTGTATTTATTTGACTTAGCAATAAGGTGGAATCAAATAAAAAAAGTACAGTCGGCGCCAGAAAAATGCAATTTAAAAAAGTGAGCCAAAAGATAAAAAACATTAAAGTAGATTTTAAAAATATGTACTAAAACACGGAATGCATATCAGGCGACAAGTTTCTTTGAAAAGTAGACACGTTTCTGTGTCCGACTGTACTCACTACTGACATTAAAAAAAATATTATCACATAAAAAATTACACATAACTAACCCTTTACTATGCTGTATAGAAGGTGTAACATAATTACCCTATAAGCCCGAAGGGGGCGTAATCAGACCGACCACCTGAGTGCTTGGACATGTGTAAAGGGTGAATAAATCATAGTTGAAATTTTCATACAAAAGTACAACTTTTATTATTTTAAAAATTTACAACAACCCTAAGTGTTTGTTTACTATTTGCGTAAACCTGTACACACGCATGCACACGTAGGTACCCTCTTACCACGTCGCACGCACACGCTAGCTGTGTGTAGGTAGGTTCAGTACAAACAAAAGTTACGAGCTCATTTCATGAATGAAAAACGTGGAAATCTCAAAACTCGTAGAACAAACACTGTTCGCCATGACCTGTAAAATACCCCCCTTTCGGACTTATAGGGTAATTATGTTACACCGTGTATATATATATATATATATATATATATACGTAACAGTAAATACATTATTTTAAAACAATTCATGATTTTGCGAGTTTTCAAAATTATAACACAGACAGTGTGAAGTGAATGGTTTGCCATTTCAAAAAAATTATTTCAACATTCAATTGAATACCCCAAAAACTATGAAATATAGTTATATGACCAAACAATATTTTATAAATTCACGGCACAAAAACAGGCAATGACGTAAGTGCCATAAAGATAAAGGCCCGTAAGCCCATTAATTGCTCAAGCACTGATCCAGACTCAGATTATCTGAGTACAGATATAAATCGAGACTCACGTCACCTTCTTATTCCGAAAACAACAAAATCTCTGCTCATGCGTTTATCTTAGAAAAATTACATATGAAATCTATGCTCAATGCGAAATCTATGCACAGATTTCAATACTTGAGGATCGTTTCAAACTTGGATGAACTCTACTTAGATATTCAACACTCGGGCCCGTATGCTGAATAATTACTGCTCAAGCTCTGATTCGAACTCGAGTAGATTTTTGTATGTCAAATCTATGCAATAACGATTTCTTCATCGGCATACGAGTCTAAATCAACGTTTTGGAATCAAAGCTCAGCTCGAATCAATGCTCAAGTAATTTAACTAGACTTATAGGCGAATACTCAAACGCCACTCAATTTAAGTCCCGCTTAAATTATTGCCATCTCTTACAAATTAGTAATGTCAAACAGAGGCAGAACAACTTTAAGTGGTGCTCAAATTTGAATGACTTTTGAGTATTTCAGCCTTAAGTAATTAATGAGAATACGGCTGTAGTTTTAAATGGAAATAAGTTTTTGTTTAATTGATAGATTTACTACAGAAAAAGTGAATTGCAAAGATCAAATTATCGAAAAACATAATGCTAACAAAACTCTATACAAAGTCAACTTGGCTAGAGCTCCAGCCAATATTACTGATAGATCAATGGTAACATTAACTCCGTCAACAGAGTTGGCAATTAACTCTTGCTTGCTTTTCAATGGTAACAGAGTTAAGAATGTGAATATTTGAATGGTTACACCTGCGGGCCTAAGATGCGCACCGCGAGATATTTGTCATGTCGTTCTGTCAAAATGTAAGCATTTTGTACCAGTTTAGGAACTATTGCATTATCTGTGGTACCTAATGTTGTTGACAAAACGCGCCATAATGTACACTTTTGTCACTTGTTAGTCGTCGTACCTCTCTGAGGACGAAATAATAGTCATGCAGAAATGTCAAAAGTTGAAAATTCAAAGGCGCTGTTTCTCGACAACATTACCACAGATAATGCAATAGTTCCTAAACTGGTACAAAATGCTTACATTTTGACAGAACGACATGACAAATATCTCGCGGTGCGCATCTTAAGCCCGCTGAAATAGCTACATTATTTACAAAACCAGATATCACTGTACGTCGTAGACACAACTGGCACTTAAGACGGTTTTAAGCACAAGGTACATTGGTCTCGGTGTTTAGGATCTGTTAAAGAAAAATAAACTAAGTTATCTATTCTAGTGAATAACTTCAGTTAGGTACTAGAAATTTAAATTTATTTATTTAGTACTTAAACTTAGGTATAGGTAGGTACTAGTGCATGCAATTTTATGGATTTGAACTAGGTATACTTAGGTAGACCAACAGCTTTGTTTTCTACACTGTGGGTTGTAGGTTCGATCTCCACAGAACAAACATTGTGCCAATAATTTCAAAGAACCTACTGATATTAGAGTCGAATTAACATCATACAAATTGAATGATTCAATAACTTTACAATAAGTGTTACTATGTGTTAAGCATGTATTGATAAAAAATATCAGCAAACCAGTTTTTCCACAGTATAAACATAGAACAAACATCTATGCTTGCCGGTAGGGAGGGTAGGGGGGGGGGGGTGGTTCCCTCTCGGTAGGGAACCCAGGACCTACAGCACGGAAGGCAGAGCAACTACCGACTGATCTGTGACGCCTGTCTAAAAATCGTCTGACCACCTTGCTGCCGATCTACTAACGTTTCTGTAACTAATTTTCTATAGTAGGTGCCAAATAACACGGGAATACTGGTCATTCACCCACCTTCACCACGATGTCGCAAAATTCAATTTATGTATGGCTAATTCTGTCGCTTACCACACAAACCTGTCGCTAAGACGGTATCGCTCGAATCTCGTTAGTACTGTTTGTTTACCATACATAAATTGAATTTTGCGACATCGTGGTGAAGGTGGGTGAATGACCTGTATTGCCGTGTTATTCGGCAGCTACTATATCATCACCTGTCCTTGGAATGTGTCCTGCCTAACTTCCGTCACTCATAAGATACTTACGTGTTCCGTTGGCGCCTTTCTATCATCACCTGTCCTTGGAATGTGTCCTGCCTAACTTCCGTCACTTATAAGATACTTACGTGTTCCGTTGGCGCCTTTCTATCATCACCTGTCCTTGGAATGTGTCCTGCCTAACTTCCGTCACTTATAAGATACTTACGTGTTCCGTTGGCGCCTTTCTATCATCACCTGTCCTTGGAATGTGTCCTGCCTAACTTCCGTCACTTATAAGATACTTACGTGTTCCGTTGGCGCCTTTCTATCATCACCTGTCCTTGGAATGTGTCCTGCCTAACTTCCGTCACTTATAAGATACTGACGTGTTCCGTTGGCGCCTTTCTATCATCACCTGTCCTTGGAATGTGTCCTGCCTAACTTCCGTCACTTATAAGATACTTACGTGTTCCGTTGGCGCCTTTCTATCATCACCTGTCCTTGGAATGTGTCCTGCCTAACTTCCGTCACTTATAAGATACTTACGTGTTCTGTTGGCGCCTGGTGAACCTGTATACAATGATGGGCCACGCCAGCAGCAGCAGCAGTGTAGGAGGGCTCAGCTCTTGCCACGGCCATCGCCAGCCGCGAGACACTTGCTGTTATAACAATCACTTTATTAACATTTATACACCACTTTGTTCTGGATAAGGAACAAGCACATTGTTTAAAAAAACTCGACTAACTTACGACTTTATTTATTTATTTATTGAGGACTAGGTGTGCCCGCGACTTCGTCCGCGTGGAATAGTGTCTTTGGGTAGCATAGCTTTTACAAAGCCTGATTTTGTATCGAATCAACAGCTTAAAAATAAGTTTCAAGCTTCTAGCTCTTAAAATGACGATACTTACATACAACTTTCATCTCCCCCCTTTAAACCCCTTCCAACCCTTTTTTCGCATTAAAAAGTAGCCAATGTCCTTTTTCAGGCTCTTGACTATCTGTGTACCAAATTTCATTGAAATCGGTTCAGTGGTTTTGGCGTGAAAGCGAGACAGACAGACAAAGTTACTTTCGCATTTATTGCCAACAAAAGATACAAAAAATAACAATAGTTCCATATTACAGTACTTATATCTAGTGTTCTCCCAATTACATCCAGGCTTCATCATCAGATGATGATGGTGATGATGGCAGTTCATTGTGATTGTTCTATTGATCGTAAAAACTACTGAAAACTCACAAAAAAGCAAAATACGCAAAATATATTTTGCTTTCCTACGGACGACATGTTTTTGTGTCATCCGTTTGCAAAACGAGCGAAAAAAGTGAAACGACTTGCGTGGGTTTCTCCGCCTTCTTTTTTCCATTGCCCTAAAAACTTGAGCTAAGACAAATCTTTTGTAAGAGAAAATGAATAGTTACGTGTTAACTCCAGCACACGCTCTTTAGTTAGGCTTCTTCTTCTTCTAACTTAAGAGCTCAGCTCTTGTCGGTGTGATTACGCAGTTCTCGCCATTTGTTCCTTTCCAGTGCAGCTTCCTTGACGTCCTTATACGACATGACAGCGATCTTTTCCTTCAGCTGGCTCGTATAGCTTTTACGCGGTCTTCCCCTTCCTCTCTTTCTTTCTTTCTTTTTTTCTTTTTTTTTTTAGTTAGGCCTCAGCTAATAATTAAGTATGTTATAGTATACTCACATCTAGTATCCTGCGATCACCTTCCACAGCTTTCCTTAAAGCCGCTACATCGGCTTCCAGTCTAGCCAGCGTGCCCGGTAACTGTTCCAACACTTTTAGATCTGTAACCAATATAATGTAATGATATAAAACGAACCAGAAATAGTTTTTTTTTAAAGAAATATCAAACAGCTAAATTGTACAAATGTTATAGATTAGAACTTAAGAAACAGAACAAAAGACTCAAAATTGAACGACTACGAATTATTTATAACGTTTTTCTTGACAAACGACAGATTAAATCTATGCTCAAGCTCAGATTTCGATGCTTGAGCATACAGTATGTAGTTTCAAACTTGACTGAACTCTACTTAAATATTCGACACTCAAGCAATGTTTCGTAATCAAATCTCGACTCAAATTAATACTGATACAGAAATCGTTACTCAAGCAAACATTTGAGTAGAGATTTTCATACAAAAATTTATGCGGATCAGTCCTTGAACAGTAAATCAGCCTTAAACTTGATACAAGTTTACTTAAATATTCGATACTCAAGCACAAAGCTCGACTCAAATCAATGCCCAAGCATTTCAAGAATGTATACATATTTATAAGTATTCTATCAGCAATCTAATATACTTACGTGTAAGTTGTGATGTGATCTGATGCGCGTGCCCATTGCTTAGTCTTGGGGCAGTACGCGGTTGAATAGGGACCTCTGGATCGCTCTGTCAATTACAATTCAAAGATAATATGCCGTGGAAAGCATGCCATGGAGTATAATATAGTGGAATATAATTCTAAATCATATTCCACGGTATTATTTCATGAAATGCAATATCGTGGAATATGATTCGGTATATGATTACTAGATATACAGTGAAATATAAAATAGTATAGTATAATATACTATAATATAGTGAATATGAAAGAATAGAAGAGGAAATGTTAAACAAGACAATAGAAAAGAGATAAGTAACCATATGAATATTATTTATTCTCTGACGTGTTTTTTTATATGAATAAATAATTATTTATGATCTCACGTACATCAATAGCATCGATTTATTCGTTCGGACACCGCATCAGTGGAAATGCACTTTGTATTTTAGCAAATAGTAGGAATATAAAGTACTATCATCATATAATACCGTGGAATATAATTTTATGACAAGTATAATATCTTGGAATATGATATGATGGAATAAAATGTTAAATAGCATTAGTATATCAAAGAAAATGTTATAGAAGAGAAAGGATAGCTCACGTACAATACATACATCAACAGTATCAATATATTCGTCTTCAGAATCGTGTCGCACTCGGGCCGGCGGCGACCCACTTCGGATTGGTGATGACGCACCACTGGCTGTATTAGACCCTGGAAATACACTTAAAATACTTATTTCCATCGTTAGCAAGCAAGCTCGTATTAGTAGTCAACTGGTGACGGAGTTTTCAGGCCGCCTTAAGGCCTCCGAGGTGGCTTAACGACTGCTAGAACCGGGACAGTTTATCGTGCCCTGGAAGCACGGAAGCGCTCAGATGTAAATGTCACTAACGGTCACCCATCCAAAGACAAAGTCAAAAAGCTTTTATTCAATAAAATCTTACTGATCACTTTGAATCGTCATTACGTATGATTAGGTATGATTACAATTTTTAATGATTAGGTATGATTACAATTTTTTATTTTATTGGACGAGTTAAAGCTAGTTCATCGCAAGCTTGTTTTTCTTCTAAATAATCAGATATTTTATAGTATGCTTTTAAAAGAAGTCTCCGTTTTATTACGTTTTTTAAAATCCATTGAAAATCCAAATAGTGATCGCGCAGAACTTCGCCTAACTTAGATAATCAGTGAAGACTGACTAAGCAAGCTAGGCCACGAACACTAATAATAATAACAAAACTTTTTTATTTCCTTATTAATACAATATGAATAGAATAAAATATTTTTTTTATCACTAATTATTAAACATCCAATAGATCAATTAAAACATTCAATCACTGAAATAAAATAATAAAAAGACACGCAGAAATTAAAAATAAATTGAAAATAAAATATCGTGCACTTTTGTTTTAACTTGACTTTAGGCTATTAATGTATATATTACTAGCTGTCTCCCGCGGCTTTGCTCGCGTGCAACCCTTATCACTAAGGGGTATGAAAAATAGATGTTGGCCGATTCTCAGACCTACTCAATATGCCCACAAAATTTCATGAGAATCGGTCAAGCCGTTTCGGAGGAGTACGGGAACGAACATGGTGACACGAGAATTTTATATTATATAAGATTTTATTGATTCTTGGTTGGGGATGTTTTATTGATAAGGACCTCTCCACGAGTAAAGGCCTCCTCAAATTTCCTCCAAGTGTCTCTAATTTTGGCTTTTGTCATCCAATCTTCGCCAGCCTCTTTGTTTAGCTCATCCATCCATCTCTCCTTAGGCCACGAGCGCTACGGACATAGAATAATTTCTTCGTAGCACTAACCTGCTGGAGAGTTATGTTCAGAGCGCACCCTCGCTAGAACATCCCCTGCTACTAACTCCAAGTCGCTGTTCGCGAATCCCTGGTCATCATCATCCACTGACAGGAATGACGCCACGTCGGAGCTGTATGACATCGTTTCTACTATCTGAAAGGGTATTCCGACATTTTTAAGGTATAATTTTTAAGTATTACTACGCAGTCACTATCCTCGTGCCGCAAATGCTTAGGGACGAGTAACGCAGCGCATCGCCTGCTCGTAAGAACCAAAACTCGACTTCGTGTTTTTTGTGGTGAGGCCTCTTAAGGTTGAACCAGTCGCACACCTTTCCATACAAACGTGGAAGGGTAACCACTCCACTGTTTGACGTTAACCAACAAAAACTAAGGATTATATCAATTTATCTCGTCATAATCTATGTCTGTATACAGCCCAAACCGTAAAAAAAGTATTCATTTAAAAAATACAAGCTACTTTCCATACGAAAGTTTAGAAATACTTTCCATACGAAAGTTTAGAAGCTTGTATTTTTTAACAATGCAAAGGTTCAGTAAAAATATCTCATTGATCCAAACAAGTTTTGTAACAAAAAAATGTGCACTTTAATTTATCGCATTGGTACAAGTTTTTTGGTCGGAAAACTACGGCCTTTACCCTACGCCTTAAGAAAAAGCAAAAATGTTTTCTCACCTTATGTAATTCTTCGACGTATGCCTTCATAGCTTCGTTCTTTGTCATGTTGCCGAGTCTGTTCCACGCCTCCCATTTTGCTCTGAAATAATAGATACACGTCATCAATTTGTTCTTCATGTCCTCGTCGTATGCGGCACCAGCTGGCTTCTACACATCTGGTCCACTGCTGGACAAAGCCCTCTTCTACATTCCGTTCCCACTAGAAAGGTCTGAAATTAGTTGCATTTCTAACATGCTAACCACTCAGTCGATAAAGCTAGTCAATGAAATGGATCGTGAGATTTGAAATTCTGTGATTGTGTACCTGTTGACGACATCCCAGAAGCCGGGTTTGGGCTTATCGCACGGCCCTTCCGTCGCCTGCTTGAAGTAACTGTAGAACCGAAGCATGAGCTCATTACTGGGCTGGTATGAACCTGGGAATATGAACTCCAATTGAAATACTGCCTAAATATGTCAGATCAGGGGTTTATGCTCAGTTCCGCAGAGATTTCACTCTATAGGAATGACTGAATATAAGTGTGGCTGGGCTGGGTACGCAAGTAGGGGAAGGTCAAAGAAGAAGTGGTTGGATTGTGTGAAAGATGATATGAAAGGAGTGAGAGGAAGAAGAATACATGTTGTGCTAACCCGACCTAGCGTGGGATAAGGGCAGGGGAATGATGATGATGGATGACGTCAAATGACGTCGTTGTTAAATTAAAATGTCTGTCGAACTGAGCCTATGGGCCTTAGCACATTATAAGATACTTTTCTATTATGAGAAATGTCGATAAGACATTCAGTCGCTTAATTTTTTATATCAGACATTACATATTACAAGATATTTTTTCTTATGTCGGATAAGACACGCACGCGCCATACTAAATTTTTCTTGTCTTGTGTTCGTGTCTTATAATGTGCAAAGGGCCTAATAGGCCCATAAAATGTGCAAAAGGCCTAAGGCCCCAGCGGTCTTCACTAATATGAAAGAGACAGGCGCCACAGCTGATTTTGGCTTTGCCTTCCGTGCTGTGGGTTGTGGGTTCGATCCCCACCAAGAACAAACATGTGTATTAGTAAACAACACCCGTGCCTCGTAGGGAGTGGTCTCATTTAAATGATTTACTAGGAAGGAATATTGATCTAAGATTAGGAACATAAAATCATTGAC
This sequence comes from Eulithis testata, assembly GCA_947507515.1. Classification (NCBI taxonomy): domain Eukaryota; kingdom Metazoa; phylum Arthropoda; class Insecta; order Lepidoptera; family Geometridae; genus Eulithis; species Eulithis testata. The sequence goes on from OX382221.1 coordinate 3,765,521, forward strand.
AAACTTTTATAGATTCAAGCAGGGTTGTCATGTCATGCCCTACTTAATATAGGGCATTGACTTCTCTTGAACCAAAACAATAATAGTTAAGTTTTCATACCAAAATCAATAATTTATTATTATCGTTTACAAACAAAGTAAAACAAGAGATAAAAATTCCGATAAGTATTTTCTTTGTTTACAACGCTCTAGATATTAAAACTACTTCAAAATCAATTAATATAAGGTGCATATTTCAATGTAATATTTATGCTCTTTATGTGATAAAATGCAATTGAACCTTTGATCTTCTGATAGCACTTATTACCTACTTATACGTTCGTTATAGTGCCTTGTAATGCATCTAGTATAGAACGCGTACATTTATACTATGGGGGCGTCCATAAATTACGTGAGGTGTTCTAGGGGGGGAGGGGATCGAGCTAAATCTTTCCAAATCTCACTTTAGGGTAGAGAGGGGGGTCTTGGCAAATATCACGTAATTATTTTTCTCGTAGAAAACGGTGTAAAATTGCATGAAAAATTAGAATAAATCTTTCTTAATTTTTGTTTGATATTCATTAATCAAGAGTGACTACTGGAACCAACATATCCAAGTGTTATTTAATTTTATGATTGTGATTTTAAACTACGGTAATATTCACAAATACTAGTCTTTGCTAGTCTTCAATAAAAGTAATAGAACAGGTTTTTTTTTGGTTTTTTTTTTCAATAATCCAACACGTTTACAGCCAAAATAGAAGTCTTGAAGAATCTCGCGTGAGATTAGGGCAGAAGGGAGGGAGTTGAGGAAAATCTTACGATATCTCACCAAGGGGGGAGGTCCGAGACGAAAAATTCGCAAAAATGATTGACGTAATTTATGGACGCCTACTATTATAAAACTGTAAAAAAGCCAAAACCTAAAATTAAAGATATGGATAAACTAAATAATAAGTATACAGATCTACTAAATAAACGATTCTGATTCCGAAAATCGAGTTTGTCTGTTTGTTTGTTTGTTCGCGCATCACGCCTAAACTACTGGACCAATTTCAATGAAACTTATACCATTCAGAAGCCCTTTTTCCGGATTGAAACAGAGGCTTTTATTGAAATTAAAGACGTGGATTCTTAGATACAGCTTGACCTCTCTAAACATGGTTTTACGTATACTAAAAGTTCATTTAATAGTACATTGTTCACCGAGAGGAGAAAGTGACCGATTACCGTCGAGGGTGTCGTTTGAAGCCCGAGCCGTAGGCGAGGGCTTTAAAACACCCGAGATCGGGAATCGCACTTTCTCTCGAGTGATACATAGTGCTTTATACTACACCTACGAGGAAAATAAAAAACTAAAACTGAATCCTCAAACAACACACAAATTGAAAATGGCGCCAATAGCGTCTGCAATTTTCACATGTTCTTTTTTCAAATTGTTTTCAAATTGTTTATCCTGCCGCCGCAGGGTCGCACTGCCAGCCCGACACCATCTAACACACAGCTAGTGGCCAGTGTCATTTTGCGAACTTGGACATAAAAACTCATTGTAAAAACTTTTTGGCTTTTGGTATTTAGGTTACCGACGCATAGTCTTACCCAAAATTAAAAAAGAAAAACCACGTAAGAAATGGATTTTCATACACTTTTCTCTCCCGCTCAGATGCGTTTTCTCCCCGCATATTTGTTCGATATGCAATGACGTACTTTCTACCGTAAATTTGATAAAGCATCAAGGTACTTTCCAAGCAGGTGTAGTATAAACTATATTTTTGTATGGAAATCTTCAGATAAGTAAACTTCCCGGTAAGGGCGCTGCTCAAATAGTCTATGAAAATATAGTACGCATTACGCCGAGTTGATCCATTTTGCAGCACTATGATTAGTTTTGTTATCAGGTATTTTTAACTACGTTTATAGGTTACAATTTAGAAAGAAAAGATATGTTTACTTTGAAATATTTACTAGAATAGAATACAGCTTTTTGGCACTATTGGTATAGGAACTATTAGGATTTACTATCTTGCCGGCGCGCGCGCGAGCGGCCTCTCGGCTCAGATGCTCTAAAGTGACTGGTGGAGAGCCCCGCGTTTGGCGCGAGCCACGCGCCCTGCTACCCGCTCCGAGCGCCGGCACAGTGGACGGGATGGAAAGGCGGTGGGGCGAGGAGTCGCGCCAACACTAGGTGCTATAACCTCCCCCTCCAAGTCACAAGTGCGTCTCGACTTGGACTTGGACTTGGCTTGGGGTCGCCCACGACGGCGCTGATGAACAATTGCTGGTGCCGATCCTACGTAAGGAGTCAGAGCGCTGGCATGGTACTTCCCTTTAACCACTCCTGTACTATCCACCACTACAAAAGACGTTGGACCTACGATTTGCGAGACACGATACGGACCCTCTCGCCTCGGCGCAAATTTACTGGTAAAACCCTTAGTCGCATTACTCGCCAGGTGAGTCTCCACAAGAACCAGATCCCCCTCTCTATACGGAGAAACGTCTCGACGATGTTGGTCGCCGGTACTCTTCCGGACGTCTTGTTGCTCTTCCACTCGCTGCTTTACATCTTGTAAAACGCGAGCAAACTCCTGTAAATACGGAGTTATCTGGGGCACAAAATTTTGCTGCTCGACTATGGCTCGGAAATCAGTGTGCACTGACATAGGAGATCGTAACTCCCGAGCGAAAGTGAGGTACGCAGCAGATTTGCCAGTTCCCTGATTATAAGCGCTGTTCAGCGCAAAACGCACAGTCGGAAGGACGGTCGGCCAACGACGATGTTCAGGACCAACTAAAATAGCTAGAAGTTGCTTCAACTCGCGATTCTTGCGTTCTGCTGGGTTAGCTTCCGGATGGTACACCGGGATCAAGGATTGCTGTACCCCCAGCACAAACATGGCCTTCTGCATCACGGCCGAAACAAATTGGCTTCCGTTGTCTGAGATCACTCGACGAGGCAACCCATAACGCATAAAAACTTCCTCAATTAGCGCTTTAGCACATGTCTCGGCGGTTGCATCGTTAAGCGCAAACAGCTCGACCCATCGACTTGCGGTATCTTCCACGAGAAGAATCCACTTTTCTCCCTTATCACCCTCGGGAAGTGGACCAAACAGGTCCATCGCTAATACCTCGAATCGTTGCTGAGGCACTGGAGTCTGGAGTAGACCTGCAGGTTTAAGATTGGTGGCTTTATACTTTTGACAGGCATCACAGGACTTGAGATACTGAGCCACATAAGATCTCATGTTCTTAAAATAATATCTCTCCTTGATCTTCCTCAAGGTCCGCTCCAACCCTAAGTGTCCAGCAGTAGGCGCATCGTGGAGCTCCTTCATGAGCTCTGCCTTTAAAGACTCTGGGACCACTAACTGAGGTTCTTCGGATTCTCCATCCGGATCACAGCGGTACAACATGCCTTGGGAAAGATAATACCCTCTGTCAGTCCAGCGTATAGATGCTTCTGGATTACTTACATCTTCGAAACTCACTATAATTTTATTAACCTCTGGATCATTGAGTTGTGCGTCACGAACATCTTCTGGTCGTCGCTGGGGTAAATCGACAACAACTGGACAAATGTCACACACATCAGAACTTGACTTCTCGGTGTCGTCGTACACCGGGCGACTAAGAGTATCTGCTACCACGTTGACCTTTCCTGGTGTATACCCGATGTCCAAGTCGTAGGATTGGATCTTCATTGCCCAGCGGGCCAGCCGTCCACTTGGCGTCTTCAGTGCCAAGAGCCACTTCAATGGCTGATGATCCGTAGCCACAGATACGCGCGCTCCCTCAACATATCCTCTGAATTTATCTAATGCCCACACCACCGCTAAGGCTTCACGCTCAGTGGTATGATAATTCCGTTCGGCGGGCGTTAACAGTCTGCTAGCGTACTCAATTGGTCTTTCTTCGGTCGGAGATTCCCCTTGCATAAGTACAGCTCCTATAGCATACGCGCTGGCATCTGTTCGGAGAATAAACGGCTCTTTGAAGTTAGGCTGTTGCAGAATCGGACTAGTGGAAAGCCGCAACTTCAGCTCTTCAAATGCGTTTTGTTCGTCCTCCCCCCATTGCCAGGAACGGTTTTTCTTCGTCAAATCTGTCAACGACCGCGCCACTTCCGAAAACCGCGGAATAAACTTGCGAAACTACGCGCAGGTTTGCAAGAACGTCTTCAGCTCCTTCAGATTCGTCGGAGGCTTCATATTCATCACTGCTTCGACCTTTGTAGGATCCGGTTCGATGCCTCGTGATGAAACGACGTGACCCAGGTAAGTAACTCTTTCTCTCGCGAAAACACATTTATCTCTGTTTGCTTTCAGGTTGAACAAACGAAGGCGTTCGATGACTTGTTGAAGATCCTTTAAGTGCTGATCCATATTTGGCGATATGACTAACAGGTCATCAAGATATGCCAGCACGCAGACATCTTTTAGGCCGGATCTCATCCGGTCCATCATCCGTTGAAACGTCGCCGGAGCATTTTTCAGTCCAAATGGCATGCGGCGGAACTGAAACGTCCCAAAAGGAGTGGTAAAAGCAGTCTTATGGCGATCCTCTGGTGCTACAATAGTCTGCCAATAACCGGCCTTCAAATCGATTGTAGACATCACACAATTCGGTTTGGTGCTCTGCAGCAGCTCATCGATCACGAGAAGCGGGTATTTATCAGTCCGAGTGACGCTATTAAGCTTACGATAGTCTACGCAGAACCTAATCTCACCGTTCTTCTTTGGAATCAACACCACAGGTGAGGCCCACTCTGACTCTGCTTCCTCGATGATTCCGTCTTCCAACATTTTATCAATTTCTTTTTTGATTATCTCCTTCTTGACGGGTGAAACCCGATAAGGTGGACTAGCAGTCGGCGCGGCATCTCCAGTATCGATGCGATGCACAGCAAACTGGGTAGGTTCTCCCCCAGGAGTGAAAATGTCCTCGTTGACATTCAGGAGTTCGGACAGTCGCTCCCGTTCATCCGCACCAAGATGGGTTCCCTCGTCCTCGCGAAGACCCACAGACGAACAGGTTAGAGGCTGTAGTGGCCTATCTTCAAAACGAATCGGCTGAGGCGTCCGATCATGCCTCACAAACCACACCCCTCGATCAAAGTCCAATACCATGCCAGCGTCCTGAATAAAATTCATACCCAATAAACTTTCCGTAGCGTTGGGCAGCATAATAAAACTAACAGCAAGCGCAACTCCTCGCACCGTAACATCAATGTGTGCAATGTCGACATTTTGTGCACAACTCCGCCCGTCCGCATACTTAAGTTCAGTATATACATTTTGGAACTCATGTCCGTACTTAACTAAATGCGATCTTAAACTTACACTACCAATACAGTGCTTAGCACCGGTATCAATGAGCACGTTTCCTACCTCACCATAGATTTCTACACTTAACACTGGACGCACACGCGAATCAATGTTATCGGAACTCGCGGACACTGATTGAAAGGACGTAACTGCCGATACGACCGGTTTCTTCTCCTTACAATTCGGACAGTTTGATCGTATGACGCCGGGAGCTCCGCATCCGAAACACGTTATCGTAGACGTCCGCGACTCGCCCTCTGCCGGACTGTCCTTCGGTTTTGTAAGTCGCGGACAGTTCTCCTTCAGATGTCCGTAGTGTTTGCAGTAATAGCACAACGGTCTAGATTTATTAGCAGTCTGCGCATTAGTAGGTGCAGTAGTAGGTGCAGCAGTAGGTACAGCATTTGCACTCGGCGCTGTTGGCGCGCGCGAAACCGCACCCGACGAGGGCAATGTAGGTGTGATATCACGCTTAACCTCGTCAAACAAATCCTCAGCGCGGCGCGCCTCCGTCAGCAGCTCCGTAAAGTTGGCGAAGCTCGTACGAGGAACTTTCTCACGAAGCCGGCGGTGCAACAATCCGTATGTCATATCTACTTGCACGGTCTCCGTGAGAGTCAACGGCGGAAGCTGAGCAAACAGTGCTCTGACGCGGCACACAAATAAATCTGTTGATTCGTCTATTCGTTGCTCTCGTTCAAAAATATTTCTATAAATACGGTGTGGGGGTAATCTAGGCCCAAAAGTTTGCTTCAGTGCGTCAAGAGCAGCTTCCCAGGTTAGGGTAGTGTCTTTTATCCCCTGCCACCACGTAGCGGCTATCCCCGTTAGCAACATCGTTAACCCTCGAAGGGCGTTATGATCTTCGACATGGACACACTCTTTGTACGTTTGCACGGCGTCTATAAAAGCTTCTACATTGCTCGACTTTTCTCCGTTGAAACGTGCCGTACATTTTGCAAAATTGCCGGAATAGGTAGGAGCAGGTGTACTTACAGGGTCGCTGTGACTTAGCCTGTTTATCAGCAGCAAGAGTTGCTCGGTCGTCATAGAGATCGGAGCAGCTGCTGCGGCTGCAGCCCCTGGCTGCAGGGAAACGCTGGCCAGCAACGGCGCAGCGTCAGCGTCAGCGCTGTCGCTGCGCGAAGCTGACGCCGGCGCGGGCGCCACAGGCGGCACCGCGTCTGCGGGCGAGCCGCCGGCAGAAGCCGGGCTCGCGGCACGCGATCTTGTTAACACCATCTCGTAATAATAATTATTCGATACTTAATCCAGTCTCTGTTCAAATAAAACGTCACCAAAAATACCTAGATACCGATTTAGGCACACACTTAGGTATTTTGTTTTATGCGCTAAAACAAATCTAATCTGATCAGTCACTGTTCACAAAACCGTCACTCAAAATACCTATACAGAGACACGCACTTAGGTATTCAGTTTATGCACTAAAACAATCCAATCTGATCAAGTCACTATTCACAAAACCGTCACTCAAAATACCTATAGCCACACGCACTTAGATATTCAGTTTTATGCACTAAAACAAGGTTGTTCAAAACACTGAACACGCCTTGTTCACAAAACCGTTACTAAAATACCTAAGCACACAACTACACACACGTAGGCATTCGGTTTTATGTACTAGATCGTTCTGAGACACTTTTATGTAAACATAAACTGTTCACGAGCAACACAGTCACTTTTATAAACCCTAAATTTACGCGTAAGTTCCTAAACACTTCTATCGACGAAAAAATAGTTTGTATTCTGCTCCACGTTAGGCTGCCAGTTATAGGTTACAATTTAGAAAGAAAAGATATGTTTACTTTGAAATATTTACTAGAATAGAATACAGCTTTTTGGCACTATTGGTATAGGAACTATTAGGATTTACTATCTTGCCGGCGCGCGCGCGAGCGGCCTCTCGGCTCAGATGCTCTAAAGTGACTGGTGGAGAGCCCCGCGTTTGGCGCGAGCCACGCGCCCTGCTACCCGCTCCGAGCGCCGGCACAGTGGAAGGGATGGAAAGGCGGTGGGGCGAGGAGTCGCGCCAACACTAGGTGCTATACGTTTCGGTTTCTTTTATTTATTAATTATGCCCTATGTTTTAGTTTATTCTACCTACTTATTGACCGAGCGAGCGAAGCGAGCGAAGCGTCTCAGTTTCCACATTGGCCAAAAATGCGTTTGTCCGGATGTCTGTCTGTCTGTCTGTCTGTCTGTTCTCCTCTACAGGTCGCATTTTTCAACCGATCTGGACGAAACTTGGTACACAGGTTATATGACTTATTAGAATTTTTTTGTCGTCGGGGATTTTTGATTGGAGGGGTACTTCCCCCAAAAAAAGGGCAAAAAGGGGGCTATTTGATATACTGGATATCTCCACCAAATGAGATCCGATTTCGATTATTCTTTTTTTATTTGAAAGGTAGTAACTATAAGTTGGTCTCATAAAAGTTTGGCGAAGATCTGATAAGGATCTTCAGCATGATGAATAGGATAGCTCATCAAACAATCGATGGTTTTCAATCAAATTTGAGAGAAACACACAGGACCTCATTCTACACAAGATGATGCAAAAAAAATCAAAAAGATCAAAAAAATCACAAAACGGAAAATGCACTTGCACATTACATTCCTCAAAAATTTACAAAATTAAATAGAAAAAACATCACATCACACACACACACAACATTTTGCATTATAGATAGTTTTCAATAGGTGACAGGCTGCAAGCGTTTCGTCGCTGTTAGAATACTAACTGATAATTATCTTCATGATGTTTTCCTTCACTGAATGAGAGCATCAGCATAATAATAAGCCTTAAATTAGAAATTAATAAAAGTGCACTTAAAGACTTTCAGAAAACACCTTACACGACATTGATGATGTTGATTGATGATGTTGAATATTGGAATATTTAGTATGCTCGCGAGGTCTACAGCTCCCAGAGCCACTAGTGTTACATTTTACTTGTGTTGCAAATAAATTATTTTTATATTTTTTTATTTACTACGTACGCTGATTTAATGCTCAAGCACTGATCTCGACTCAAGTATAGATTTTTGCATGAAAATCTATGCTTGAGTAATGATTTCTGTATGGGCATACGGGCCTTAAAACACAGAACACTAGAATTTGACGTACGACCTAACTTCACGAGAAGTTAGATGGATGGTGGATGTAGAAGGTCGAAATTAGGTCACCAGCGGGCCTAGGATGCGCACCGCGAGATATTTGTCATGTCGTTCTGTCAAAATGTAAGCATTTTGTACCAGTTTAGGAACTATTGCATTATCTGTGGTAATGTTGTCGAGAAACAGCGCCTTTGAATTTTCAACTTTTGACATTTCTGCATGACTATTATCTCGTCCTCAGAGAGGTACGACGACTAAGAAGTGTCAAAAGTGTACATTATGGCGCGTTTTGTCGACACCATTAGGTACCACAGATAATGCAATAGTTCCTAAACTGGTGCAAAATGCTTACATTTTATTTAATTTATTTATGTACATAATCAGAACGGCCTGAGCCAATTACACTAATTAAACTAATAATATTAACTAAACATAATTAATAGTAAAAAATAGTAATAAATAGTAATATAAAAATACAGTCAGAGTCAGAAGCAAGTTAAATTAATTTCTAGAATTTATTAATATTAAATTAATTTTTGACAGAACGACATGACAAATATCTCGCGGTGCGCATCTTACGCCCGCTGGAAACTTATAAAGATACCTATGTTTACTTGCATATTTCTAAAAGCAGATAAGAAGCTGAAGACAAAAAAAAAATACGGTGAGCGTAACCTCGAAAGTGCGCAACTTAAAACTAAATAAAAACGACAAAAAATGTTACATCATGGTGCAAAAAAAATTGACCATTCTACAGCAGCAAGCCAAATGCAGTGGTACTCGCGGTACAGACAGCAACAGAAGTTAACTTTTTTAAATTTCAGAAATTGAGGATAAAAAAAACATGTGCGTGCAGTCCCTACGCGCGTGGCACTCGAAGTTATACTTCGAGTGGCACGCATTCACTCTCGCTCTGTGTTTAATGTGAAATTAATTTAGTATTTATTTTTATGTACTTAACCAATATGATGTACCAATTTTCACTTCAAAAATTTCAAAATAAAAAGCAAAAAGTTGCATAAACACTGCCATCTATTATATTTTGATTGTAGCGTATTATTCTTTTTCTATTCCTCCCGCTGTCAGTTGGAAGTCGTTTATCTTCAAAACCACGGGCGGTCCAATGCTGAATTGCTGAACACTGCCATCTATATTTGATTGTAGCATTTGTAGCGTATTAGCCTCTGTCTCTTTCTATTCCCCCCGAACTATGTCCTCCCGTAACGCAACGTTGTTGGTCGCATTAGAAGTATAACTTCAATAACATTTTATAATTTCAATATACATCGACCTCGACGCCTTTGATAGAAGTTGGTGGGAGCAGGCCCGGGAGAGAGAAAAGTGGAAGATATTGGGGGAGACCTTTGCCCAGCGAAAGAGAAAAAAAATCAATATCAAAATATTTTGGTTCTAAGGGGCATCCATAAATTACTCGACACAATTTTGGCGATTTTCAACCCTTCTTCCCTTGCTAAGATGTCGTGAGATCTTGCTTGACTCCCGCAACCCGCCCCTAATTCTAATTCGTCTTGCGGGAATAAGATCTGCACTGACGTCCCGCGTTGGGGTGTATTGTGCATTGTCCCCCGGCAGACGTCACCCCAGCCAGCCCCTTAAAGTAACGGAGAAAGACTTTGGATTGATGACAGCAATGTTTCAGCATTTTTTTTTTTTTTTTTTTTTATGAGCAATAGCTAAGCATTTGGCTGCCAGCACACCTGGTGGTAAGTGTAGCTGCAGCCTAAGGTGGAGCACGCTTAGCTATAATCCACCTATTCACTCTTTTCTTGAAAATTCCTAGGTTATATCTTTCAGGAAATACTGATGATGGCAGAGAGTTCCACTCCTTGGCAGTTCGCATTATGAAGGTGGAGGCAAAGCATCCCCGATGGTGTTCTGGATGCTGAGGAGTGAGACCCGATCAGCTCCTGCTGTCCCGTCAAGATCTGGCTTCGGTTGTTACAGGGCAATGCAATAGGACATGTTCTACCGTTTCTTTTTCTTGAAGGCAGCCGCGACTAATCTCAATCTATTAATAATATCTAATAAAGGGTCCAGGGCAAATTGAATGGAGTCCAAGTCCCACATTTTTTTAAAACTTGCAATGATCTGTGTTTGTTACAATAATACCCTTACAGCGCAGTTTTTAAAAATGTAACATGCCATTATAAAGTAGCGGGAATAATTAGTTATTAGACATTTTACTTCGAAAAATGCATCTTTTTCAATGTTGCTTATCGTATTTTCAGGTGTTTACGTCAATATAATTATCGTATTTTGGGTTTTCGTGACTGCTACTTCATAATAGATTATGATAAAACCAACAGAAGTTATAAATAACAAAAATAATCTAAAATTTAACTAAATGTATGCAAATCGTGATTTTATTTTTTTATTTTTAAAAGATAGGATACCCAACACATGTTTACACGACACAAATCAAAGTACATTTAAAAGGAAATAAAACAAGGTGCTACCATAATTATAGGGTACCACAGCATGCGTATAGGAAGAAGCAACTTATACAATAACTTAAAGTAGAAAGAATGAAATGAAAAAACGTTGGGGCATTTCTGAAATGCCCCAACGCTTTTATTTGCTGACAGTACTCCACAAGCGCATGGAAAATTTCATCAGAGCACTAAAAATAAACAAAGACGAGTCTAGCCTCTCTAATAGATAGTGACTTAGGCAGCATTTACACACTCATCAGGTACAGTGGTATAGCATGTTATGTGCTTGTTTATACTACTAGGTGCCACCCGCGATTTCGTTCGCATCCCGTTGGATCCCGTTGATTTTCCGGGATAAAAAGTAGCCTATGTGTTAATCCAGGTCACGGACAATATATATTCCAAGTTTCATCCAAGGCGGATCAGTAGTTTTTACGTGAAAGAGTAACAAACATCCATACTTACAAACTTTCGCGTTTATAATATTAGTAGGATCTATGGTATCGTATATACAGGGGTACAAACGTACTGTGCTGTAAAGCTTTGGTTTCCGCGATCGTAACGCACAACGCTGCGGTATGCGGCTCAACGCAGCGTACCGCGTTTGCTCCTCGCCGCTGACGCAGACTGCGACGGAACAAGAGACCATACTATACAGACGTTTTCCATACAATGTTTTTTTTTTTTAGCAATAGCTAAGCATTTGGCTGTCAGCGCACCTGGTGGTAAGTGTAGCTGTAGCCTAAGGTGGAGCACGCTTAGCTATAATCCACCTATTCACTCTTTTCTTGAAAATTCCTAGGTTATATCTTTCAGGAAATACTGATGATGGCAGAGAGTTCCACTCCTTGGCAGTTCGCATTATGAAGGTGGAGGCAAAGCGCTTTGTGCGAAGATATGGAATATCTACCATGTAGGGATGGCATTTACCAGTGCGCCTAGTAGTTCGGAGGTGAAAGGGCGGATTATATTGTGTCCGGCGCCGCATGTCGCATACCACAGCGTTGTGCGTTACGATCGCGAAACCAAAAGCTTAACGCAATAGTCACTAGGGAATCTAGTAGAACTATTCTGATTCATTCGGAAAGACCTGTTTGATTGTTATCGGAACTTCATAAAAATAATCGTTTTTTATTGTAAACTTTACTTTTATCAAGTAGGTATTTTATTACCAATCCAATATGAAATAGGTATATTTAAAAGGTAGACAGTAGACTCTTGAAAAAATACAAAATGATCAAAACCAGATCAGCTTTTCGATTTCGATCATTATTATTAGTACACCTGTTATCTTATGTCAAGGCAGGTATACCGGCAATGGCCCACTTTTCTATCTCACAGTGGTTCTCTCCTCGAAGGATCTTGAAGAAGCCGCCATCACCAAAACTCTCACTCCATGAGTTGGCTATGAGCCAATATTTGGTGCCTTTCTCCACTCCCCAACCAATAATCTTGATAGCGTGATAGCCGAGAAACTCTCCATCGATATGGTGATAAACGCCAGTCTTATACTTCTCGAAGTCTCTGTATACCTCAAAGCTTCCTTCTATTGGGCCACTCTCAAAAAGTTCTGCCATCATGTGTAGTTCCCCGCCTGTGATGGCGTAAACCTTTTTTCCAAACATCTTGTCATCTGTATAACTCACGTTGTAACCTTTTTCACAAACATCATGGCACTCTAGTGTATCCGTGCGAGGCTTTGGATCTGATTTATCGGTTACGTTGGAGGGGCAAGAAGCAATAGTGTATGGTTTGCATCCTTCGTTTGAGTTGTAATTCCCTCCTGAAACAATACCATGAGTCTTCCAGTATTCCCAAGCTTGGGCAGGAAGACCTCCTCTTATGCAATCTAACCTGCAATCCACGCAGCAGGTATTAAGATCTTCCGCTGAAAAGTGGAATTGCTTTGTTCCGTTAGAGAATATACAGACTCGATCGGTCATCGCTTCGACTGCGCCAAATGCCCAGCAACTTGCACAGCACCCTTGGCTTCGGATCTCGTTTATTGACGGACAGTTAGGCCACTTCTCGCGAGCGTCGAAGCTTTCGGGCAGACTGGCTATCAAGTCTGCATCGTGTAGGAGCTTCTCTAGAGATTCTACGCTATGATCCGGATGCAATCCCAACAGGTTTACAAAAGCTGATAGAGGCATTTCTGGAGGGAAGTTCCTGCCAGCTCTCCATGCTGTTTGCTGGGAGTTGATGTAGTCGATGAAGGCATCTGTATCCAGGTCAACGGCGGCTACGACGAGCGCGCACGCGACAACGATTAGTGAGCTTCTCGAAGGCCCCATTTTTTCTTAAGGCAGTTGAGGGTCTGTCTACTAAGTGACCGTCCATGGTTGGTCCTTCGTTATATGTATCGAAATAAAACTGATAAACGAATTATTCAAATAACTTCAACCTGCAAATCCAAGGTATGAAAGATAAGCCAATAATTTTAATTACTTTGATAGATAAAATAACTAACATAACGGAACTAAAATGGAGTTGGGCAGGACACCTGGCAAGGCGAGGTGACGACAGGTGGTAAGGCGCTAACTGAAGGTCGTCCAAGAACCGGTCACAGAAACGTCGGTCGACCAGCAGCGAGATGGGCAGACGATCTTGCGAACATCGCGAGCAGGACATGGATGAGATCAGCACAGGACCGTGAGGAGTGGCACAATACTCAATATATTTATTGCTTTCACAAGGTTTAGGTTAATTTTACATTAGTGGTGGATGTAAATAGGTCTCATAAACCCTGCTGAGGGTATAGCAATATGAAGGCAGGCCGAGGTTTATAGATAGCTAGTAGATCGCTAATTAGTATTACATAGTAGGTAGTCATTTTATTTTAGGATATTTTGTATAATGTTCGGGTCGGTTAATAGAAAATATTTTAAGATTACAAACAAAGAGAGGCCTATACCCAGCATTGGGTGAAGTCGGGCTGCGGATGATGATGATGATGATAAAATAACTTAAATTCCAGAATTATTTACGAGTGGTAGGTATGGTACCATTGGTACCATTTACTACCGCTACCACCTAGGTTGCTGTATCTCAACTTATCATCCAGCTCAAAAATGTCCTAGAGTAAAACTATTCTGCCTATTTTATGTCATGCAAAAGAACAGGGCGCTCACGCCAAGCGCTCTAGACATGTATGTATGGGGGAGGTCTGATGTGAGTACCGGAAATTCTTCAAGGCATGATGAAATGCGATCAGCAACTAAGTAGGTAGATAGGAGGTAGTGGGTGGCACCTACTAAGTATTTAAGTTATTACCGTTGAGTTATTACCATAAAAATTTAAACTATTGGCTTATCTTTTACATTACAATGCAAGTGTTCGAAATTATTTAAATAATTTATATCATCAGTTTTACTTACATATAACGAGGAACAAACCTTAGACAGTCATTAAGTCAGCAGACCTTACCGTAAGAAATAATAAGGCCTTCCAGAAGCACAGTTATCTGATTCGTAAGTTAGTTCCAACTTCCACCATCCCCATTCCATCATCGGACCACTAGACGTACAGAAACGCGGCACCCATTGTCGACATGCCACCTGTCCGCACCAAGCGCTTTGCCTCAACCTTCATCATGAGGACCGCCAAGGATTGGAACTCCTTGCCGGCGTCTGTGTTTCCGAATGCTTTTTGATCGAGTGAGCGAAGCGAACGAAGATCTTAGTGACAACTTGGGCAAAAATGCTTTGTATGTTTGTTCGTCGAGATCTTTTGAACCGCTTATCCGATCTTCACAGAATTTGGTAGGTATACGGATAGTACTCTAAGGTTAGTTTGTTTAAGTGCCATGGGAATGCGTAAAATGGCCCTCCAAATAGTAATTGCTATAATGTCACTTAGGAGAACTGCTATACCTACCTCCCTGTAATTATACTTGTAATTCCTATTAATCCCACTCTGATAATATTGCGTTACCAATTAGAATTTTAAGCGTTTAGTATGACCCTTAGAACAGGTTTGACAGCCTTAGATAAACGGCGAAAGTTCTAAAATGCCGCAAAATGCTGTACTCATAATCGTTGAATAACTTTAATCAGCTGTTTCAATTACATATATATACTAACGGGCAATGTCAAAGAGCGACAGAGCTTATTTTAACCAAGTGTCCAAAGCTGCGGTCAGAGCTGCAATGTAAAAGCTGCAATGTTTCCCAAGACGACGGGTCGGATAGAGCGAATTGGAAAGAAAAAACGAGGCAAGCAGACCCCACCATCAGATGGGCATAATAATTGCTTAGGAAGGAGAGAGAGAGAGAGAGAGAGAGAGAGAGAGAGAGAGAGAGAGAGAGAGAGAGAGAGAGTCTAAAGCTGCGGTCTAAAGCACAGCGAGTACTCGCTACGAGTGCATTATCTCGCTTCGATCATTATTTGCAGCGACAATTCGCTGCCTGCCTGTCACACACAGCGAGTTCTACACGAGAATTTCGACAGTCTGTTGATGCCCACAGCATATATGCCTGATCTAACATATTTAGGCAGTATTTCAATTGGAGTTCATATTCCCAGGTTCATACCAGCCCAGCAATGAGCTCATGCTTCGGTTCTACATTTACTTCAAGCAGGCGACGGAAAGGCCGAGCGATAAGCCCAAACCTGGCTGCTGGGATGTCGTCAACAGGTACACAATCGAGTATAGTCTAGAGCAGCGCCGAAGGGCTATTCGCAGCGAGTACCCTGTCACACACAGCGAATACTCGCGGCGAGTAGGCATTCGCAGCGAGTATTCACTGTGTGTGACTGAGGTTTTATTCAGCGTTTATAAGTATTTGGTCATTATCCTTGGACAAGACTATGTCCCTTTCAATAGAGTTTTAAACTGCTCACTTATAAGGTTCTAATAGTCCCGTCAATGTCATTCGCTTTGGCTATTCTAGGTACAGTGGCACCAGTATACGTTTGCAGTAACATCAATATTTACTAATCAAATCGGAGATGACTCAAACAATGATGAAGTTATGGGCGAGTTATCTAAAAAAATATTTGTATAATGCCATTGACATAGTGGTCGGTATAGTTCCTTCCGTAGCGATCATAGGAAGGTCAAGTAAATAATATGCATATCTATCTATCTATACTATTATAAAACTGTAAAAAAGCCAAAAACTAAACTTAAAGATATGGATAAACTAAATATGCAGATCTACTAAATAAACGACTCTGATTCCGAAAATCGAGTTGGTCTGTTTGTTTGTTCGCGGATCACGCCTAAACCACTGGACCAATTTCAACGAAACTTATACCATTCGGAAGCCCTTTTTCCGGATTGAAACAAGGCTATATTTTATTGAAATCGAAGACGTGGATTCTTAGATACAGCTTGAACTCTCTCAACCAAAAGCTGCCATTTGCTACAAGGTTCATTGTATGCTGGTTGACAGATAATTTGGTGGAAAGTTTCGCACGCGTACTAAGTCGCGGGTATCAGCTAGTATAATAATATATTCTCTCAGCAGTGTTAGGTACAATTAGGATTTCTCCGTTAACCACGAAGAGTTAATCAACTAGGTTAAAATATCACTAGAAGCTACTACGGCTCCGCCATTAGTAACAGTGATACATTTACGAATAAGTAATATCAGGCATAATAATCAGGCCTTTGCATCTAATCTAGATAATTTTAAGCAGCGTCTTGACATATGCTCCAAGAGGCACTTCTTGACATATGCTCCTAGGAACAGAACGCTGCAGTGCCTGGATCATATTTAGATGGAGCAGCCTTGCCTAGGACCTGCACCGTCCTCTCAGCCTGGTCGGCTGTATCCACAGGAAAGATAACGTCAACACGTGCGGAGCTGACTAAGCCTGGGTTTCCTCACGATAGATAGATAGATAGAATATTCTTTATAATACACAACTTATATGTAATCAAAATAACAAAAACAATACCAAAATTGGTGATACAGTCAAGTTTTAGCAGGTAGGTACAATGGGCGGCCTTATAGCTTAAAGCAATCTCTTCTACACGATGTTTTCCTTCATAGTTTAAGAGCATTGGCATTGCGTAGATTTTCCGAGTACAAAAATCCATAGGTGCACGATCGGTGAACCCTACGACCTTAGGAAAAGAAGGCAGGGTCTAGACCACCGGTACTTTATTATAATTAGGTATAAGACGCCATTAAGTATGCTACAATAACATTGGTCCACCGTCCATCTCTGCATTACGTAACAGCGATCAAAAGATCATTGAGGTAACTGTTACGTAATAGTTCTATCTTGGTCACCGCACCAGAGCAGTGGAGCGTCTCGGAATCAAAGCAATGCCTTTTGTAGATGATAGTGACGTCTGATTCGTCTTCGCGTTATTCAGATTCGTTCGGAAAGCCTTATCGGAACGATATCGGAGACTTGCGAACATCATCATCATCCTATATCAGTCCACTGCTGGACATAGGTCTCTCCCACGATGCGCCACTGAGCCCGGTCTTCGGCTCTTCTCATCTAGTTTTTGCCAGCTGCATTTCTCAGATCGTCGCCCCACCTAGCCGGAGGGCGTCCTACGCTACGCTTGCCTAAACGCGCTCTCCACTCAACTATTGGTAAGACTTGCGAACGAGATTTTAAAAATCTAATGGTCTATCTTATAAAAAGTTAGAGTAGAAATTATGTCTTGATTACCATACGTAAACAGGACATAATGTCTACTCTAACTTTTTATAAGATAGGTGGTTAATGTTTTGCAGTTTCCGATATCCATTCGATAAGGCTTTCCGAATGATTTCTGCCGATCATCATCGATCAGAGTAGTACTTCTCTTTTCATACTCTCAACGCAGGTGCTTCGACGTCGACAGTTCCACACCATAAACAGTGACATGACATTTCTAAAAGATAGATTTGATTGACACATTCCCTAGTTTTCCTACTAGATACATACTTACGTATCAACGCCCCCAAAATTCCGCCTTTTCGGTTAGCAGACCCGTATACCGATACAGAAATCATTACTCAAGCATAGATTTGAGTGAAATTTTCATACAAAAATCTGTGCGTGAGTCCGGATCAGTGTTTGAGCAGTAAATCAGCATACGGGCCGTCTGCAGTTGTAATAGTTAGCTGTGTCAGTGAGATGCAAGGGTTACGAGAAACACTGGCATGCCGTCTTATTATGTTCAAATTGAAGATAACTTCAACCAATTAAACGCGGACATTGTTTATTTGTTTGTTTCATCGGCAAACAATGAAAACATTATCGCAAGGTGTTGTCACTTCTTTAGAATTTGTTTAACTATTTGTTGTAAACATACAGTTGTTCGAGCATGAAGGTGCTAATGGTTTGACGTAAGAACATATTTTATGAACCTACCTAAGTAGGTAGGTACTGGGTATGAATGAGTGACCAAAATGCAAGTGGAATTTTTTGGACGGTTTTCTTCATGGCCCGGTTAGCGAGCGTCCGTTACTAGAACTACGGAGCGTCAATCCCCTACGCAGGGGACTTTGGAATGAGCCTCGTCGTCAGCAATTGATACTATAGTTTTTTTCTTCACAGTGCAGGGTAGCCTCCTTGACCTTTACGAGATGACAATGATTTCCGACTTCACCCACTGCCGGGTATATGCCTCTCTCTCCTGGGTATAGGTATGTGCCACTCCAGAATCACCAGAATAAATGAACACGGAGACAATGCAAGTTCTTGTGTATCAAAGCCGCATTTCTCACGTCTACTTGGTAATCTCTAAACACAAGAAGCCTCCTCATTTCTGTATGTATCAGTCTAAAAGATATTCACCTTGCCACTTGCGCAAGAGCAAGTATTATTCTAAGCACGATACTTAGCAAACAATACACGGCCGTACGTACAGCCAATACAAGGTACCGTCGCGTCGGTAACATATAAATTGAAATTCTCGAAATTGAACTCTAAAAATATGTGTTACTAGCTGATACCGGAAACTTCGTACGCCTGCGAAACTTTCCACCAAAATATCTGTCAACCAGCATACGATGAACCTCGTAGCAAATGGCTGCTTTTGGCTTAGAGAGTTCAAGCTGTATCTAAAAATCCACGTCATTGATTTCAATAAAAGATAGCCTATTTTCAATCCGGATAAAAGGGCTTCTGAATGGTATAAGTTTCATTGAAATTGGTCCAGTAGTTAAGGCGTGATCCGCGAACAAACAAACAGATAAACAGACAAACTTTTGAAATCGGAATCATTTATTTAGAACATTTGCATATTTAGTTTTTCGATTTCTTTAATTTTAGTTTTTGGCTTTTTTACAGTTTTTTAGGCCCGTATGCTGTTTTACTGCTCAAGCACTGCGGGACTCAAGCATCGATTTTTGTACCAAAATCTCTACTCAAATCTATGCCTCAGTAACGATTTCTGTATCGGCATACTGGCCGTAACTCAAGCATAGATCTGAGTAGAGACATACAAAAATCTATGCTTCAGTCCGGATCAGTGCTCGAGTAGAAAATTAACGGGCCGATGGTACTGTGCGGTGATTGGATCTTACGTTTGCGAATGGAAAACAATCTTCCCCTTCCTCCGCTGACACCGTACGGTGCGGACGTGTGTGCCTCGAGTTATTAGTCTACTCACCTTTATTTAAATCGTCCTAGTAAAATACCGGTTAGTGCCCGTGAGCGAGTGAGAACCGCGGAGTGAAAGTGTTAATTATATTAATCACGCCTTAGCCGCATAGCTCTTTACTCAAGGTCAGCCAATCAAGGGCGTCACTACTACAAGCCCTGTTCAAGGACCCACCTCTAATTACATTGTGTGCGTGAGCGCAGGTTACGCCCACCTGACCTATCACTCTTTTGCCGTCGGGACATTTAGGCCTACTTTCTTGTTCGGCTGCAAACCTACCATGTCGGTTTCTCATTCTCCTCCACCGCAACCTCAAGACTGCAAAATGAAGACTCCACCGATGATCCACTACAGCTCGGACTCAGCTATTAACACTAGTTCGACTGCTGAACCCAGTGACAACTACCTAAACATTACTAAGCGTCTTAAACGTAACTTCAATGAATTTTCGATTCAATCAACTGATACCAAAGACGTGAAGACAATGTTCACTGAAATTAAAACCCAGCAAGATCAAAAATTTGACGCGTTATTTATTGCTATGAATACTGTCATCACTCAGAACCAGGACATACAAAAATCTGTGGATTTCATGACCAATCAATATGAAGGTCTGTTGTCAAAAGTAACCTGCTTAGAAAATGAAAACTTGGAGTTCAAGAAGAGGGTTTCCAACTTGGAGAATAAGATTGAGCTACTGGAGAAACAGGCTTGCAGTAGCATGATCGAAATCAGAAACCTTCCTAGGCAGCCAAATGAAAGTAAGGAGATGTTATCATCAATCGTTCAGAGTGTAGGTTCCTCCTTGGGCCTAGTATCCCCCATCCAAAGCTCTGAAATAAAAAACATCTACCGTTCCAAGCTCGATGCCCTGGTTGTTGATTTTTCCTCTGCCAGCAGAAAGGAATCTATAGTTGCAGAATTCAAAAAGTCCAAAAAATTAAGACTTGAAAACAAAGACCCCCTTCTCAACACAACCCATATTCAGCTATCCGGGCCACCTCGAACCATCTACATCTCCGAGTATTTGACATTCAAAGCGCGCCGCATATTTTACCTTGCGCGCGAGTGCGTCAAGGAGAAGAGGCTGACATCGGCATGGACCGCGTTCGGGAAAGTCTTCGTGAAAAGGAACGCAGACTCGGTACCAGCCCGGGTCGAAGAAGAGGATGACTTGGTTCAACTTACAAAGTGACTAGTCGTAATTCTCTCATCATCTATTGTCTCTATGCTTAATACCTACTTTATTATAATACTTTTTGATTATGTCCTGTTTAAACTCACTAGTCGTAATTCACCGTTAACTAACACAACACACAATTTCCCTACACAAACACACATTCAATTTTTACACCAAAATTACACACAACACACTCCGACTGAGCCTACTCTCGAATCAACTCACTTCCTCCGTATCAATGTCACAATATTATGTAATATACCTATTAGTTTCGAGCTACTTCTTACCGTCCGGACTCCAAGTTACCTCCAAATAAACAAAAACTCCTATTTACCCATCTACGGCGATGCCAAAAGAAGGGCCCCAATGTGTATTTTAGATAATGGTTAATTGCAGCGTCGACTCAATTAACTTGGGCCTGGACTCATTAACGGTAGCAAAATCCATAAAGTGTGACATTGAGGAAGTCAAATCCTATATTACCTATGATAACCCCAAAAACTCATTAAATATTATATCCCAAAATATTAGAAGCATCAACTGCAATCTTCACAGTTTTAGCACCCTTCTTCTCCGATCTGACCTAGACTGGGATGTTATAGTCCTCTCAGAATGCTGGCTACCCAAAACCAAATCCATCCCTGAACTTGACGGTTACCATCACTCTGCCACTACTAGGCACAAAACGCAGAATGAAGGAGTAGTTATATATTATAAAAATAACCTCGAAGTAGTAACTGAGGAACCTCTTATTGCCGATGCGAACTGCTTATTACTAAAATTAAACAACGACACGTGCATCCTAGGTATTTACCGCCCACCGAATGTGTCTGACACCACAAATTTCAATAACACTATTGATCTTCAGCTCTCTAAGCTTAGCACCTACAAAAACATAATCCTCTGTGGTGACGTCAATATAGACATAACACCTAGCACGTCAGACAAGCGTGCTAATGACTACCTGAACTGCCTAGCTAGCCACTGTTTACTGTCGGGTCATTCTCATCCCACCCATGGTCGTACCTGCCTCGATCACATGATGATCAAAACTAAGCAGGAGGCCTTATGCTTTGTTGCTGAATCATCAATAACAGACCATGAATGTGTGTCCCTTACTCTTGACTTAGACTCCCATCTTAATTATTCTAACACATTCTCTACTCATATTAGCTATAAATCTCTAGATAACGCTGTTCAAAATATCAACTTCCAAGATATATTAGCATGCGACCAGGTGAACGAAGCTACAGATCTACTTGTAAACCGTCTCGTCACTGCTATTAAAGCTAACACTAAAATTAATAAAGTCCCTAAACGTAAAAGAACATTTAAACCGTGGATAACCACAAGCCTTTTACGTTGTATGAGAAACAGAGACAACATATACAAAAAACTGAAAAAAGAACCAGACAATGAAGTGCTAAAGTTAACTTATAAGAGATACAGAAACTTCTGTACTGCGCAGCTAAAGAAGGCTAAGAAAAAGTATGAGAGCCAAGAGATAGAGAACTCCAAAGACAACAAAAAGAAACTATGGGAAGTAATAAAGAACGTTGCTGGTTTTAACAAATCTAAAGATCATTCATCATGCTTGGTCAAACCGGCCTGCCAACAAGAAAGCGTTAATGATGTCAACAATTTCTTTGTAAGTATTGGTCGTAAGCTGGCAGAACATTCTTGTGACTCAATGGGCTCCATTGCTACCTTAAATCCTTCCCACCAATCAATAAACGAAGACACATCTTTATCACCCAGTAACTCTCTTGTTTTGCTCCCAACAGACGAAGATGAAGTTAGTCTTTTAATTAGCGGGCTAAAAGAAAGCTGTGCCATGGGACTTGACCAAATTTCTGGCAAAATTATCAAGAGGTATGCCCACGTGCTCACGAGCCCAATTACTCACATTTGTAATCTTTCTCTAACTACCGGAATATTCCCTAACGCATTCAAAAATGCTTTAATCAAGCCTATCTATAAAGCAGGGGATAGAGACTGTGTAAACAACTTCAGACCCATTTCTATTCTGCCAGCTTTATCCAAAATTTTGGAACGCGTTTTAAACAATCGGTTGGTTAAGTTCTTGGAGACTAACAATTTGCTCTCATCATCCCAATTTGGGTTTCGCACAGGCAAATCGACGCATGATGCGGTTTTAAAACTTGTGACCTCCATTGTTACTAGCCTGGATGTAAAGAAAAAATGCCTGGCTATATTCCTGGACTTGGCAAAGGCCTTCGACACAGTCTCTATCCCTCACTTAATACTCAAACTTGAAAAAATTGGAGTTCGCGGCCTTCCACTAAACTTATTCAGTAACTACCTGTGTGATAGAACTCAGCGAGTCCAAATCGGCCAATGGCTCAGTGATGAACGTGGCATCAGTTATGGAGTTCCCCAAGGGAGTATCCTTGGGCCAACTCTGTTTCTCGTTTATATTAACGATCTCTGCAACATGCAAATACCAAATGGCTCAATTCTTACCTTCGCAGACGACACAGTACTGTTCTTTAGCGCTGATACATGGGTAAACGTCTTTACTGAAGCTAACCATGGATTGGGTAAGGTTTGTTCGTGGCTTCAGAACAACATCCTAACTTTAAATGTCGCAAAGACGAAGTACATCTCGTTTGCACATAGAGCTAACCTGCTTCCTCACTCTTCTCTTTCTATTACCGCCCATTCTTGCCTTTCCCTAACTTTCGATTGTTCCTGTCCTACTCTTGAAAGAGCTCAGTCGATCAAGTACCTAGGCATCACCATAGATCACACCCTCTCATTCAAACCGCATGTCGATAATCTAGTTACTCGTCTACGCAAACTTATTTACGTTTTCAAAACTCTAAAGCACATTGCTGGTCGTAGAATTATCAAACTAGTTTACCTGGCCCTCTGCCAATCAATTGTTGCGTACTGCATAACCTCATGGGGAGGTGCGGCTAAAACCCATCTAATTAATCTGGAAAGATCTCAGAGAGCTATACTGAAGGTTAGTTCGGGTCTTCCCTGGCGCTTCCCTACTACGGACCTGTATCTTAAATGGAATGTTCTAACTGTTAGACAATGTTTTTTATTTCAAGTCATACTAACACAGCACTCTCTTTTAGAATACGACCCCAAAATGGCCTGGGAAAAGCGAAGGAGAGGTAATGTTTCTAACCCTTCTATGTTCCGTACAAAGTTCTCAAACAAATTCTTCTGCTTTCTCGGTCCTTATATTTACAATAAACTAAATAAAACTCTCGATATATATCCCCTTACAAAAACGAAATGTAAAAAAACAGTCGGTGAATGGCTTAAATCAATGACTTATGATGAAACTGAACGTTTCTTAATCCCCACTAAATAAATATCAACTTGAATGTTCATTGTCCTTTATTCTTACACTAGCTTCCGCTCGCGTCTTCGTTCGCGTCCCGCTAGATCCCGTAGACTTTCCGGGATAAAAAGTAGCCTTGTGTTAATCCAGCCCACGGACAATATATATTCCAAGGTTCATCCAAATCGGATCAGTACTTTTTGAGCCAATTCGTTACAAACGTACTTACAAACAAATCTTTCCTTTTATAATATTAGTATAGATTTACACTTTAAGGCTCTTCATTCAATCCAACACCACGTAAAGTTTTTCCCGCACCAATTCACAAACACACACACACTCACCCTCACCATCTCTCTTTAGTTTTTACACAACTCGCATGTTCATCCATTACTCATACATCACTCACACATTCATCACCGTACATGCTCAGACACACTTAAATTTTTCGGACTCTCTTGCATGCCCCCAAACCTTCACAATCATTAACAACACTACTTAACTCACATAATTTAGTACAATAAGTTTAGTAAATATAAGTACCCATCAAGGTACTTGTCTCATACAGATAAATTGTTATCTGATCCAAGTAATCAGCGGAGTGGGGTACTGGTGTCCTGTGGCACAGGTTTATCAAACCTTTTTCAGGCACCAGTCTCTCACAAAACAGGTTCACTTAAAATCAATAGCATGTCCTTACCTACTGTCTCCTAATACGTACCTACTTAAGTTTACCTATCTGCTTCTGTTTGTTCTACCCTGTTTTGTAGAGAGAAAATAAACGATTTATTTATTTATTTATTTATTTATTTCGATCGATAAAGCTTCGTTACTCATTGCTTATCGAAACGGCTAACCTCACGATTGCCAAGATCCGTAGTATTGTATGTCCCTGTAATTACAGCACCGGTGCCTTTCGAATCGGAACACAGCAATGCGAGCATCACTGCTTGGCGGCCTAATGTGGACCAACTCTTTCACAAGCTCTAGCGACATCTAGTAGGTACGCTGCATGAGAACCATCCTAGATCGCGCAAACGAAGTTATCACGGAGTTTGAACATTGTAATGCTACCGAATACCATCCATTGGTCCTCGGACCCCGAGCCAAAGGTCGCTCGGCGTGGAAGAACTTCCCTTTGAGATGGTGATCACACATCCTACTAATATTATAAACGCGAAAGTTTGTAAGATGTATGGATGTGGGTGGATGTTTGTTACTCTTTCACGCAAAAACCACTGATCAGATTTGGATGAAACTTGGAATATAATATATTGTCCCTAACCTGGATTAACACATACGCTACTTTTTATCCCGGAAAATCAACGGGATCCAACGGGACGCAAACGAAATCGCGGGCGGAAGCTAGTCTTTTTATAAATGACTCCACGCGAACGAAGTTGCAGGTAGGTGCTTTGCGATCTATAGAATTGAGAAAGATTGGTTTTCCAAAAGAAGCCAAGGTTACAACGGTCACAGACCTTTCGAGCCAAGATTTTGTTTTCGTTGAATAATTTGTGGCCGCGAACGCGAAACTCAATGGTAAGCAAGCAAGCAAACTCGTATGAGTTAGTGGCCAACTCTGGCGACGGAGTTTTTAGGCCCCCGTCGTGGCTAAACGACTGCTAGAGGCGGGACAATTTAACGTGCCCTCCGAAGCACGGAAGCGATCACATGTAATTGCCACTTCCGGTCACCTATATAAATAGTGACCGCGCAGAACTTCGCTTAACTTAGATAAATCGGTGATTTTTGACTACGCAAGCCTAGCTACGATCATAACAAAAAAGAAAAAAAAATGCAACAAGAGATTCGATACCATTGAGTTCGTCAGTCGAATTTCGGAACAAGAAAATGTTGCTAAGTCATTGCTAAACATTTAATTATGCTATTATAAGCCAGTAATAAGCTACTTTGAGCTGAATTACTCCCATAAATATAGTAGTCAAAGTTACATTAACCGGTAAGACGGTATCAAACAGTAGTTGAGTTGGAGTTAACGCGTAGTGTATCTCTACTCTCTACACGCTAATTAAATCGCTGGTGATTATGAGTGTGTAAATTGGCTATTACACTGTAGACAACAATGTTGGGTAAATGACCCCTCTAGCCCCTATTTCAACCACCTGGTCCCTGGTGAAGCTTTGGTCTAGCGAACGTAACGCACAACGCTGCGGTAAGCGGCTCCACGCAGCGTACCGCGTTTGCTCTTCTCCGCTGACGCAGACTGCGACGGAACAAGAGACCATACTAGACGTTTTTCATATGATTATGTGTCCGGCGCCGCATGTCGCATACCACAGAGTTGTGCGTTACGATCGCGAGACCAAAGCCTGACCGGAGCGTAGCCCAGTGCTAGAGATTTATTAAAAAAAAAAAAACAAAAAAAAAATTCTGTTTTGCAGTTGTGCGTTACTATCACGAGACCAAAGCCTGACCGGAGCGTAGCCCAGTGCTAGAGATTTATTTAAAAAAAAAAAAAGTTCTGTTTTGCAGTTGTGCGTTACTATCGCGAGACCAAAGCTTGACTGGAGCGTAGCCCAGTGCTAGAGATTTATTTTTAAAAAATAAAACAAAAAAAAAAAGTTCCGTTTTGCAGTTGTGCGTTACTATCGCGAGACCAAAGCTTGACCGGAGCATAGCCCAGTGCTAGAGATTTATAAAAAAAAAACCTGTTTTAAGTTCTGTTTCGCATAAGTATTTTATGATGTTTTCTTATGCTAATTAAGTAGAATAATTACACATGTTTGAGTTAAACCATGTTTATGTATGAGTTGTATTGGTTTTGTGGTACAAGGTTTTACCTACAAGTTTCTGGTAACAAAAACTAGATGGCTCAACTGTTTCATGTGTATTTTGTAAATATTGTAAATACTGTATTAGTAAAAAAAAGTTAACTTTTTTATTTATAAATAAATAAATATCCGTGTAGATTTCACACAACACCCTCTAGTCCCAAACTAACCAGGGGCCTTATTTACTATGACCAATACAAGCGCGTTACGCAGCACGACAAGACAGCGGCGTGAAATCGCCCTATGCCTATATGCCGTATTTCCTATGCCATAAATGTCATTCCTTACGGTGACGTCACACGGTTACGGCAAGGAATCTCCTAAGTCATACAGAATAATGCCCCAGACTTGTACTATGATATAAGTACTCTAATATGCAAATTTATGAAAATGAAACAACAGAATAAACACCAATACCTACCTATTTGGTAATTACAATGAAGGCCGTTGACAAAGCATCAAAAAGTCAAAGGTCAGGGTACATATTAAATAGTTTTGTGGCTTTTCATGATACATTGAAATAGCATACACACGCGCTCGTGTTATAGCTTACTTAGCCAATCTTAACCGATAATCTAAGTTAAGCAATGTTCTGTGCGGCCACTATTTGGATGCGTGACCGTTTGTGGCATTTACATCTGAGCTTCCGTGCTTCGGAGGGCACGTTAAACTGTCGGCCCCGGCTCTAGCAGTCGTTAAGAAATGACGGTGGCTTACCAGAGATGGCCACCAAAGAATATGTAATACGTAGTTCCTACGTAAGAAGAAGCGGGACTCTCATTCTACCGAAATTACACACTGAAAGCCTGGTTTTGTGTGAAACGAGATTCAAATTTTGACTCCCGTTTCACACATTGTTCGTTTTTCGAAAGTACGAGTCTAGTTCGAGAGTTTCGCCAGTCTGATGGCCACTAGCTCATACGAGCTTGCTTTGCATACCTACAAAATAGTGTAAAATGAGGACATTTGTATTTATAACCATTTGACTACTTATGGCCGTATACCGATAAAGAAATTATTACTCAAGCAAAGATTTGAGTACATTTTCATACAAAAATTTTGTACAAAGAGTTTCAATAATGTTAATTTTGTATGCTGTTGGGATGCGCATGCAAGATATATTTGTACTCATTCTGTCAAAATTTAATAATTTTACATTAGTTTTCAAACTATTGCATTATCTGTGGTAATGTTCTCGAGAAAACGTGTCAAGAAACTCTATAACTTCTCCAACTGGCTTCTCAGACCTCTGAGGTACCTATTATGCTCTACCGATCCACGTACAAGCTGGTTAACAAGTAGGTCCATATGTAGAAAGGAATATGAGACCAACATAGTTGTAAGACGACTCAACAACCCTAAATCAATAAAGAAAAAAATATATAAAAGAAGTAACAAAATTGAAACTAGATTGTGGTCAAATTGTTGCCTATGTATTTAATTTAAAAAAAAACAAGACAATGGAATTTGGCAATCAATGTTGTTTGTTTGATAAACTTTTTAGGTACCTATGTAGGTATGTTCCTATCTAAATTGCTTGGTATTTTAAATAACAAAGTACCCAGATAAGTAATTATCCTGTGAAATTGATGAGTTTCATGTATACACTAGGTACATTACATACCTACCTACTCAAGGTTTTTTAGCTTTGAGATAGGTACCTATAAATAATTTCAACATCAATTATGCACCTACTAGAACAAGTACCTACTGGCCTTGACCACACCTGCTTCGACTCCCAAGGATGGTAGAATTTCTAATAAAATTTAATTTTCCACAACCAATTTTCCATGAAAAATGGATAAAAACTCACCGCTCTTTGGTAAACTCCTGATAACGTTGACGGCAGCGTTGAACTTCTCCTCCAGCGACATTATTGTTGTTTTATGCACGAAACAATACAAAATTAATAATCACAACGCACTTTGGACCTACTCAGTCTCACACAAACATAATTCCACAGTAACACGCTCAGTTCGATTTAGCTCGATTGAAAAGAACTTCAGATAGAAGAATAAGAATTATTTGATTTGTGCCTAGAGAAATAAATTCATGGACCTGCAGCGTAAAGCCACAAAAAACTATAGTAGTTTCTTGGAAACTTTACAAAAACAATGAATGAGAGAGAAATGAAAAAATATCTCAACAATCGGTCAGCCAGCCGCTCGTGGCGAATATTTTCATTTCTTTTTCACAAAACTTTAGTGATGAGTTTCATCCAAACAAACCCGTGTCAAATGTATCGATTAAACAAATTGTTTAAAATGGAACATCCAAAAAATCTGAATATTTAGTAGGCATTTTTTCTATTTCTACATAAAAATAGTCTTGTACATGGACCCACAGAAGTTCAGTTTTAGAATATTGTTAGTGAAAAATGATGTACCTAGCTAGTTATAGTGTTGCCCAACACGGTACGTGCACGCTGGGTAACATTTGGTACACTGTATGTAGGTAGGTAGAGTAAAGAAATTCTATTTATGGATTCATATTGTAGGATTTTTTTAGAATCAGAGGTTTCTATTTTGTAATTATCCTTTATGTAAAATAAAGTTGTTTTCCTTATCAAACATACGCTATTGATTTCTTTTGAGTGAAACAATATATTCTGTATGCATAAGATAGGTATGTATTCCATAAACTTTAATTTATATCACACATTATGATAAAAGTCGATAGAATAAAAAGATAAAATTACCCCATCACTACATTTTCTTCTTCTTTTCCGTCATCTTTATGCCACAAAACTGACACTGACACTACTGACGGAAAGAGAAAATATTGCCAAAGTAAAAAAACCCATCAGGCTGGGATGAGCCTGGACGCTGTCGATAAAATTAAATGGAGCGGTGACGAACAGTAAAACCACAAGTAAAACATTTACGTGTAAAACAAATCGCTGAACTATTGTTTTGAACTTCCTAGATTTCAACAGGTTGATTACAATCTACATAGACAAAAAACAGAGTTATTAGTTTGTGTGTAAAATGAAAATATGGACCGCTTTTTCAGCAAAATTAATGAGGCAACACTGCGGCGTTGCTTCTTCTTTTTTTCGCCATTTTCTTGTCAAAATTGTCAAATCAAGGAAGTTGAGTTCCCTCATTTTGTGATTTTTGTAAATTCCCAGAAAGGTAAATATCCAGAATAATTACGAAAATCCTACGGAAATTTTAGGTAGGATAAATAGTGCGGTGTTGTTCAATAAATTTACTTTGCAACAGTGTATATATTTATGTGTTTTCGTGAAAACCGTGCCCGGCTAAAATTATATCGATTTGTGGTGTATTCAAGGGGATAAAGCATACAAACGTACATAAAGCTTACTCTTGTGTTTGTTTTCCTGCAGGAATTGGCTATTTACGTAAGAGCAAAGAATTGTTTTAGTTCCTATTCTAAATAGTCAAAACTGTAGGTAGGTAACTACCTAAGTACTTGTCCATGAGTAAGTAGGTAGGTATCCAATTTCATGTGGTTCCTAACCTAGGGTAACTACCTAGGCAACAATAGATAAGGGTTATTATTAGTCCATTTGAATTTTGAAGCTAAGCCCTTTACATAGATAAACAAATGCCCTGAATTTGCCAGATGTTCTGATTATTTACAACAATTTATTACCATGATACCCTGTAGTTATACACCTACATAGTTCTAAATTAGTCCTTAAATTCTCACAGGCTCACATTCCGATATAGGATGGGTTTCTTAAGCATATTATATTTGTGCAGATTCTATAAAATCTATGCTCCGTGTTGCCTAAATAAATAAACAGGATCAGTGCTTGAGCAGAAAATCATTGAATAATAAATAAGTCAATTTCTAATCTAATAATGGTGTTGATTCTGTTGCTAAATTTTACTAACATAAACTAAAATTTTATCATCAGGTAGCTCTCAAATTACTTCTAAGTCAATTGACATTACTTCTAAATAAATTCCTAATTCCCTTAATTGTATGTGTCATGTGTTAGTTAACCCAAAAGTTATCTTCATTAGTTTTTATAGATATACCTAGCAGCAGGTTAGCATGGTATGGTCATGTTATGCAGAGAGAAGAATGTCATGTAACAAGACGAGTATTGGATATGAATGTAAATGTGTATACCTAAGAGTAGAGGTAGACCAAAGAAAAGATGGATGGATTGCGTGAAAGGTGACATGGGTAAGAAAGGAGTGACAACTGAGATGACAGCTGATAGAAGAGCATGGAGGAAAAACACATGTTGTGCCAACCCCACATAAAGTGGGACAAGGGCTAGGAGATGATGATGAGCTGAGTTCACAGATCATGGTGGTTAAACCCTCATATTCTAACTGATTTCAGGATATCTAGTCTATCACAATGCCAGAACTCACGGAGCTCGACAAAGCCACAGCATCCATGACTGAAAAACGCAAGGAGGAGACTGCGTCATCAGACAGTGACTCCGATGACACCATCCCAGAATTGGAAGATGCTGGTAGGTTGGTAATTGGGAGCTGTTCAAGATGCCTTGATTCTAACCACATATTTGGGCACTACCAGCTTTTGTGCTGTTCATTTGCCTTCATTTTGGCTATTTGTGACTATGTATTATAAAATTAAATCTTAAAATTATAATTATAAATAACAAAAATGGCCACCACTCAGCATGGTGCCAGGGCAGGATATGTTAGTACCCTGACTGTGCTGGATTTCAGTGGCGCCAGTTGCATAGATAATATTGATGGACAGACCCTAAGGCTGAGGCTAAACGAGCTTAATTTTCTGAGTGGTGAGTCGCGGAATTTCGGTCGCATTAAGTCTGCCTAGCAGACGCGCTCCGTTTTACAAGAAACTTAACATATTATGTACCTAATCTAATATACAATTTATAATACTGGCATTAATCACTAAATGAAAATTCATATATTTCCAGGCGCAGCAGGCACAGGTGGAATTCCTAACCCGATCGCCGGAATCGACATTGTGTCGAAGGCCAAACAGTCTCGCGGAGAGAAGAAAGCGCGGAAGATTATGAGCAAGCTTGGACTTAAGCCTGTAAGTTAATTATAGACACTTTGTAAAAGCGATAAACCAACAATTTTATGTTAATTAATTATACTCTAGACTAGCGTGATACAAATCAACTTTTGTATCCCTTCTTCATCGGTCATTTTTTATAACTTACCTATACCTACCTATTCAGATCCGCCTTTAGTTAATAGATTAGTAAACAAGTAAACTCCAATAAACACTGACATTGGCAAATTCATTGCAGAACTGAGCGTAATGTTGCGTTCACAGTCAGCTGCAGTCGGCAGGGAAGTGGGCATGAACACTTCCCTGCAGCCTCTATCCCAGCATGTTCATGTCCTTGCTCTCTAAAGAATAAAGGCGATGTTGCTGTGGCAATAAGTCCAGAATTAATACCGGCAGCGGCGTGAGCTCAGTGTGCACGCGTATAAGAGCCCAGCTCAATGCTACTAATGAAAGAAAAAATATCTCCTAATCCCCAGGTCTCAGGAGTAAACAGGGTGACCATTCGCAAGTCAAAGAATATCCTCTTTGTCATCAACCAGCCAGATGTATACAAGAACCCTCACTCCGACACGTACATTGTGTTCGGAGAGGCCAAGATTGAGGATCTATCACAGCAGGCCACCATGGCTGCCGCTGAGAGGTTCAAGGCTCCAGAGACGGCTGCTGCTGGCAGTGACGCTACGACAGCTGGCACGGTAAGTGTCATTGATTCACTGGACAAGCACCGACTCCATCACGCTGAGATATAATAAGAAAAGATGTTTCAACACTGACATAGTCATCTCTATATTTATTTATAGGTGAAAGCTGCTCATCTATAAATAAAATAAATAAAAATGTTAACTTATTAGCTTAATAGTAAAAATATCACATTGATCCAAACAAGTTTTCTGACCAAAAAATGTGCACTTTAATTTATCGCATTGGTACAAGTTTTTTGGTCGGAAAATTAGTTTGGATCAATTGATATTTTTACTGAACCTTTGAATTGTTACTCTCTCGACCCTGAAGCTCTGCAATTTAACATAATTACATTTAGTTATATTATATCTTCAAAAATGTTGAAATGTGCGAGCGAGAAGGTTGTCTGAACTTCATCTCAATTCCACTGTTTATTGAATAAGCCAGCTGTTAAAATGTTATCCAGCCAACGCAATATTTTCAGTGCATTATACTAGACGCATTCTATGTATCACTCACCGGATATTGCTAGCAGGATGTTACAAAAGCATATTAAAGTTAACTCAATACTATTCTATGTAATTACAGACAGTAGCGCCCATAGCTGAAGAAGAAGATGAAGAGGCAATTGATGAGACCGGAGTCGACGAAAAAGATGTTGAGATAGTGATGTCCCAAGCGAACGTAATGCGAGCGAGGGCTGTCAAAGCCCTCCGGAACAACCAGTCCGATATCGTTAATGCTATAATGGTAAGCGTGACTTGATTACGAATAAATGCGACAGTTGTAAACGTATCGTAACCCGTAACCGAGATACACTGCGCGGTGACGCTACAACGTTCGGCAGTTGAGCTGGCGTTGACGCGTAATATGACCCAAATACGTTAGGTTTACGTAACTCTGAGACTGCGCTCTCCGTCGTGGTAAGGTCAAACATATCACGAAATAGGGGGCAACACTGCAAGGGCCATTCAGACAAGAATTATTTGTGTTCACCCCTCAGATCGTAATGTGGGTAATGTAGTGCAATTGCCATAATGTATTTGATGTTTGTTTTTTGTTTCTAACTCAAGTTTTTTTCTTTTTCAGGAACTCACAATGTAATCTCCACATGGCAATTTGTAGAATTAAGTTTTTGGCGGCTCTCTCGAGCCAACCCAAGTGTCTGCGGTGTATATAGGATATTTCACAATAAAATACATTATGTAATTCATCAAAACAGTGTTTTATTTTATACTAGGTGCCGCCCGCAACTTCGTTCGCGTCCGGTTGGATCCCGTAAATTTTATGGGATAAAAATAGCCCATGTGTTAATCCAAGTCGCGGACAATATATATTCCAAGTTTCATCTAAATTGGATCAGTAGTTTTTACGTGAAAGAGTAACAAACATCCATCCATCAATCCACACGAACTTTCGCGTTTATAATACTAATAGGATGCGTCGGATACTGCAGACCTGAAGGCGCAGTGTAAGCAGGTCCGGTGGTCTGACAACAGGGCCGTGGGGAGGCCTAGCATTTTACGGTAGGAGGAGAGGCCTGTCCAACAGTGGACTACATAGGTACTGACAATAATGATTCTGTACAAAGTGAAACTTAAATTAAAACTGGAACTTAAAACATGTAAATAAGGCGAGGTTAACCATACACAGAGTTCTCATCCAGCAAACTTTAGGATGAGAGATGGAAAATAAAAGTATATAATGGTGTAAAGATAGAAAAAGTTGTTAGAACTAGGGGCTTGCAATATATCACGTTGGGATAATACGTGCATCCCATTATTTGAACTGATAGGTGCTTCTAAAAATATGTATTGGGCTGGACATTCCTCTGACTATCCTTTCTAGACCTACTAATCACAGATTCTAATCAAAATCAAGAAGACTACTATGGCACTATGGTCAACAACTAAAAATAAGCCCGTCTATGGTTTTCAACATAAATGCCTTTGTCACTGTCAGAAAAAAAAACAGTTGTCAGACAGATTCAATTCCCTGGATCTGTCATTTTGTTTTGTGTTTTGCTATTTTCCGGAATATTCTGAAATAAATCTATTTTCATCTGGATTTTGTGAAGTGGAAAATAAGTGAAAAATGTCCATGTTCCCAGGAACAGTGGCCTTTGACGAGTATGGTCGTCCATTTATCATCTTGCGAGACCAGGCAAGCCAAAAAAGGCTTACCGGTACTGATGCCCTGAAGGTAATTATTTCTATTTATTTTCACCTGAAATTATGTATCTAGGAACTTCTGCAGCCAAATTAAGGGTACACCAATCCGTTCTTTGCTGTTTTCTTGTCCAGAAACTCTAAAAAAACTTATATTCCCTAACTTTTTTAACCTAGAAACACCTTGTATTTTGTTGTCTCAAAATTCATGAAAAATAACAGTAAACTGTATGAAACTCACTGTAATTTGCTTATTTATGACTAGAAACTACTCAAACTATCGGCAATAATATCAAAAAGCTGATAGTTTTCGAGATATTTGAGGTTGAATGATCAGGTGGTTGGATGAATCACATGATTTCTTCTGTGTTTCAACATTTCAAACATTCATTTCCCATCTTTAGCTGTTTCGTTACTTTTCTATGACTTTATTTGCTCTCCATTCCATATGTAACTGAGTTTTGTAAATTAGTTTTGTTTGCAAAAGTTTTCTTTGTTCAACAAACTTGCAGACTTTTGAAACTAAGTAGATAGGTAGTTATTGTCCAAAGGTGCATTGAACCAAGTTGCTGTGCTCTGAGCCTCTGACTACCTCACCTTCTATATATAATAGGCAGTGCCGGATTAAGTAGGCGCGGGGCCCGTAGAATCTTCTATCAAGGGGACTTTGGATTGCTTGAGCTTTACCGAAAATAGTGATTTTACAGTACATTGTTGTTTGAAAGCGAAAAGAGAAACACGTACGCGTTTTTTTTTGTGTTTTTTAGCAATATGATGTATCAAAAAGTTTAGTTTTTTTTTTCGTCTATAAACAATTAAATAAATAAATTACGGTTTACGGTAAGAAGGCATATGCGCCCGTAGCATTTGCTACACCTGTTACATGGCTAATCCGCCACTGATAATAGGCCTTTACATCTATTGAAGATGATTTATAGAGTGTCAGGAGGTAACCTATGCCTACACTTAACGACACACTATAGTGCCTGGGACAATGTTTAGATGGAGTAGGCTTGTAGCACTATACCATCCTCTCAGCCTAGTCAGACATATCCACAGGAAAGACAAGATCAATACATGCAGACTAAGCTGACTAAGCCACCTTCTACAAATATTAGGTATTTTTACTTAGACCACAAAACTTATATTCATCATCATCATCATAAGCAGCTTGCAGTGACCCACTGCTGGGCATAAATAAGCCTTCTCCCTCACACACAACTCATGTCCGTTTTGGGCCTTTTGCATCCAGGTAATCAGCACAGCAACTACATCATCCACCCATCTGATCTGGCTGTTGGTCTGCGAGGCCTCTTATGTTCCCTACGCCACCATTCTTTCAGGGCCTTGCGCTATCCCACTAATATTATAAACTAGCGACCCGCCCCGGCTTCGCACGGTTGCAATGCAGTGATGATGATGATGATGTATTATACACATTAACCTTTCTCGTGAATCACTCTATCTATTTAAAAAACCGCTTTAAAATTCGTTGCGTAGTTTTAAAGATTTAAGCATACATACAGACATTAGGACAGACGCGGGAAGCGACTTTGCTTTATACTATGTAACACATAGACTATAAACAGACACTGGTAAAAGCCATAAACTAAGAAGATGAATTTGACATTAACTCCTTTTTTATCCTGGAAAATTAACAGGATCAAATGGAAGTCCAACAAGGTCGTGGGCAAAAGCTAGTTAAAAAAAAGCTAGTTATCCTATTATTATTATTAACGTGTAAGTATGGATGGATGTTTGTTACTATTTCACGTAAAAACTAATGATCCGATTTGGATGAAACTTGGAATATATATTGTCCGTGACCTGCGGGCCTAAGATGCGCACCGCGAGATATTTGTCATGTCGTTCTGTCAAAATGTAAGCATTTTGTACCAGTTTAGGAACTATTGCATTC
Source organism: Eulithis testata (assembly GCA_947507515.1). Lineage (NCBI taxonomy): Eukaryota > Metazoa > Arthropoda > Insecta > Lepidoptera > Geometridae > Eulithis > Eulithis testata. The sequence goes on from OX382221.1 coordinate 3,802,035, forward strand.
TCTGTGGTAATGATGTCGAGAAAGCGCGCCTTTGAATTTTCAACTTTTGACATTTCTGCATGACTATTATCTCGTCCTCAGAGAGGTACGACGACTAAGGAGTGTTAAAAGTGTACATTATGGCGCGTTTTGTCAACAACATTAGGTACCACAGATAATGCAATAGTTCCTAAACTGGTACAAAATGCTTACATTTTGACAGAACGACATGACAAATATCTCGCGGTGCGCATCTTAGGCCCGCTGGATGTTAATCCAGCGGGCCTAAGATGCGCACCGAGTTTAATTTTTCGTAAAAAGTAGCCTATGTTAACACTTAGGCTACTTTTTATCCCAAAAAATTAACGGGATCCAACGGGACGCGAACGAAGTTGCGGGCGGCACCTAGTAAAGCACAAAAATCTATCCTATATCTTTAATTTCAGTCGCACATCTCCGCTGCTCGTCAAATTGCCACCATTCTCCGTACCTCACTTGGACCGCGTGGCCTTGACAAGCTCATGGTCAGTCCCGACGGTGATGTGACAGTCACTAACGATGGAGCCACCATCCTGAAGATGATGGACGTGGAACACCAGATTGGAAAGTTGCTGGTGCAGTTAGCTCAGAGTCAGGATGACGAGATCGGTGATGGTACCACTGGAGTTGTTGTATTGGCTGGTAAGATTGGTTCTTTCAATAAAGAATTTATTTATTTTAATTCAAGGGAAATGAGACCTGCACTGATAACCCAACCAACAAGCTTTGGTTTTGCGATAGTAACGCACAACGCTGCGTTTTCCCTATGATTATGTGTCCGGAGCCGCATGTCGCATACCGCAGCGTTATGCGTTACGATCGCGAACCAAATGTTTTATGGGGTGTGCGTACATTGTCTCTCTGCCAAACTCACTCCAGCCAGACTCCTCAAAATAATAAAGAAGAACTTTTCGTTGATCCGGCGACACTGATATCGCATGTCATCTGCTGTTGTTGCCTGCTGTCGGCCACAGAATGATACTTTTATTATGCTAACGAGTACTGTCTTAGCAACGATGCGTTTTAACGATGAGGTTAAACACACATTTCTTTAGTGTCCTATTTGAAGCTTGCAAGTCATCGCGCGAGCAAAAGAAATGCTCAATAACGATTTTAAACGCGACGAAAACGCATTGTTTGATCGTAGATACGATAGTTGCCAATTAGGACGACGACGACGACGCCTCATATGTTTGCTTTGTTGTAGAGGACTTATGTTATTAGATGCATTGTTTTGGGCGCCAATGATGATCCATATATTTGTTATATTCTTTGATATTAAAATGAAATCTACCTTGGCTGTGTCTGAGGTGCCCATTATCCATTTAATAATAACTAGCTGACCCGACAGACGTTGTCCTGTCAAACAACTGACAGTTATTTCAAATGTGACATTAAAAAAGTTTTCATCAGAAAGGTTAAAGAACTTCCACCCCCCTCTTTCAACCATTGCCTAAACCACAGATTATATAATACTATCCTAAACTATAGATCTCAATATTAGTTTTCAATAGGTAATAGATAAGTATTAGTAATTTTAAGTTTCATAATGGTTGCACTATATTGAATGTTGTGTTTACCTGTAATTGGTGTGTGTACCAATACGGACCGCTTAGATAATAATATTAGGGAATGTTTCTGTATACACACTGTTGGTGTTCCTTTTTAATAAATAAACCTTTTTTCGCATTAATACGTAGCCTATTAGAGTATCTGTGTACCAAATTTCATTCAAATCGGTTCAGTAGTTTTGGCGTGAAAGCGAGACAGACGGACTGATTTACTTTCGCATTTATAATATTAGTTTGGATTAGTATGGATTATTTATGTAACTCCAGTTATGAGATTGGACGTGCATGAAAATAACGTTGCTAATTCCAGGTGCTCTTCTCGAGCAAGCCAACATCCTCATCGACAAGGGTATCCACCCCATCCGCATCGCAGACGGCTTTGAACTTGCCGCTGCAACAGCCTTGGCACACCTTGATAGCATCAGCGAGGCGTTCCCCGTGAATAAGGATACCAGAGAGAACCTGATCAAAGTTGCCATGACCACTCTTGGGAGTAAGGTCGTGGTGAAGTGTCATCGGTTGATGGCAGAGATTGCTGTTGATGTGAGTATTCTGTCGTATGAGTTAGTGGCCAACTCTGTTGACGGAGTTTTTAGGCCGCCTTAAGACCTCCGTCGTGGCTTAACGTCTGCTAGAGCCGGGACAGTTTAACGTGCCCTCCGAAGCACGGAAGCGGTCAGAGGTAAATGCCACTAACGGTCACACATCCCAAATAGTGACGGCACAGCATCGCTTAACTTAGATAATCGGTGAAGATTGACTAAACAACAATGTCACAAGCACTAGTAAGTTGTTAGAGTTAACTAATTCTTGGAGACTGACTCACATAGGCTTCCTCATGATGTTTTCCATGTTTTCCAGCACTGGCATTGAGAACATAAATTGGTGTATGATCGAATTTGAACCAAAGACCTTAGGATCGGAAGGCGGGACTACCACTGGACTACCGGTGCTCAGTATACCACATAAATCTACATTCTTACTGTCTTATTCTTCTTCTTCAATTATGGCCTCTGTCTGTCATTTCGACAGACAATTTTGTCAGTGTGAAGTGATATTTATATATTTATTACTTTATAGATGAGCAGCTTTCGCTGTTACGTCTACGCAAGGAACTTATACTTAACCAGCGGGCCTAAGATGCGCACCGCGAGATATTTGACGTGTCAATCAAAATATACAACAAACTTCCAATAGATATAAAAAACATACAGAAAGACTTCCTATTCGCTAAGACATTAAAATCATATCTAATTGACAAAACCTACTATGACATAAAGGACTACTTAGACTAGGAATATTAGGACATATTATTATTATTGGATAAAACCAAAACTTGACATTCTCTCTCACATACAAACCTAAATACACCTGCCTACTAAATCTACGAACTCTAAACTAATTACTAAATATAAGAAATAAATTACAACAAAGACAAAACTTGACACTAAACACTATTCGCACGCTTACATGAACACTTGAACAACAAACCTTAAAATATTTTCTATTAACTGATATAAAATATCCTAAATAAAATGACTACCTATTATGTAATACTAATTAACGATCTACTAGCTATCTATAAACCTCGGCCTGCCTTCATATTGCTATACCCTAAGCAGGGTCCATGAGACATATCTATTTACATCCACCACCAATGTAAAATTTACCTAAACCATGTGAAAGCAATAAATATATTGAGTATTGAGTATTGTGTCGTTCTGTCAAAATGTAAGCATTTTGTACGAGTTTAGGAACTATTGCATTATCTGTGGTACCTAATGGTGTCGACAAAACGCGCCATAATGTACACTTTTTACACTTGTTAGTCGTCTTACCTCTCTGAGGACGAGATAATAGTCATGCAGAAATGTCAAAAGTTGAAAATTCAAAGGCGCGGTTTCTCGACAACATTACCACAGATAATGCAATAGTTCCTAAACTGGTACAAAATGCTTACATTTTGACAGAACGACATGGCAAATATCTCGCGGTGCGCATCTTAGGCCCGCAGGTAAGGTATAAGTTCCTTGTGTCTACGTCACACAGTGTTGAAATGTCTTTTATCACTTTATAGTCACTTTTTTAAGCACTGTTTTATTTATTTGTGTTGTTGAGTTTATTTTGATTGCATTTATGGAATCAGCAGTAACAACAACATCCTCAGGCAGCATGAAATAATATAAGTCCGTATTCCTATTTAATTGTCAACAGGCAGTGCTATCAGTAGCAGATCTTGAAAAGCGCGATGTTAACTTCGAGCTGATCAAAGTGGAAGGCAAGGTGGGCGGCAAGATGGAGGATTCCATGCTGGTGCGAGGAGTACTCATCGACAAGACCATGAGCCATCCACAAATGCCGAAGGAATTGAAGGTAATTTTGGAATAAAGGGTCTGGGGCAAATTGGATGGAGCCCAGGTCCCACATTTTTTTTAAACTTGCAATGATGGAACTTTGGTACTAATACACTTACAATGCAGTTTTGAAAAATGTTCGGCGGAAATCATTATTTACTAGACATTTTACTTCGAAAAATGAGTCTTTTTCAATGTTGTTTATCTTATTTACAGGTGTTTACGTCAAAATAATTACTTTATTTTGCGTTTTCGTTACTGAAAACCATCAAAAGTCACACAGAACACAATAACGAAATTAATCTAAAATTGACTAAACGTATGCAAATCGGGACCTGAAACGCCCATCGCCTTTATGCTTGAAATACGCCTACTCATTGGCTTTGTGTTGCTTAACAACGCCATCTGCTGTCGCATTAGAAGTATAACTTAAAAAAATAGTATTATTATTCGCCAATAGATGTCGGGAAGAGTCGCATTTTTCTGTTTAAGTGGCTACTTGAAAACACGAATAAAACGACATTTTCTGAAAATGATTCCCAGCTAGATCGATTTATCGCCCCCGAAATCCCCTGTATACTAAATTTCATGAAAATTGTTGGAGCCGTTTCCGAGATTCAGATTACATATATACAAGAATTATATTAATATGTATTATAAGTACGTATTTACAAAAAAAAAGTATATAAGTATTATATCAGCAATCTAGTTCCCATAGTACAAGCTCTGCTTAGTTTGGGACTAGAGAGCGTTTTGTGTAATGTCCAAGAATATTTATTTATTTATTTATTGCTCGTTTAAAGATATAAGATTTCGTCCACAGGATGTGAAACTCGCGATCCTAACGTGCGCGTTCGAGCCCCCTAAACCCAAGACCAAGCACAAGCTGCATGTGGGCTCGGCCGATGAGTACAGAGACCTTCGCGCGTATGAACATGAAAAGTTCTTGGAAATGGTTCGCACCGTCAAGGTAAGCCAATGTCTGCAGGAAATACTGTAAAACATATGCTGGTGTGAATGATTCCGACTGAGGACAAACATTTGTGTGATGGCAAACATAGATGTGTGTTCTATGTCTGGGTGTTACTATCCCAGTAATACTATAAATGTCAAAGCTTAGATGTTAGTGTTTCAATCACGCTGCAAATGTTGGTCCGATTTGGATGACACTAACAATCCTAACGAGGGTGGCGTGGACTTATTTGTAAAAAAATTAGCCTAAATAACTAAAAATGCTACCCAAAGACCGTTGTTAAAAAAATATTTTTTAGATCACTATTTCACGCGGACGATGTCGCGGGCACAGCTAGTATTATACAATATATAGGTTGTGACCTGGATTAACACGGGTTACTTTTTATCGCCGAAAATCAACAGGATCAAACGAGACGCGGATTAAGTCGCGGGCGGAAGCTTGTATACTATAAGTATAATATGTATTTACAACTAAAAAAAAGTTATAAACGGCAGTTTAACACTGTGTGACGTAGACGTTACAGTGAAAGCTGCTCGTCTATAAATTAATAAAATATAAATAAAAATGTAAGTATTCTATCAGCAATCTAGTTCACTATAGACAAACGAGCGTTAACAAGGTAGACAGTGTTGTAGAAATGTCCATGAATATTTATGTAATTAAATCATGATTTCCAGAACGCAGGAGCAACCCTGGCTATCTGCCAATGGGGCTTCGACGACGAAGCGAACCACCTTCTCCTATCTGAGGGTTTACCCGCAGTGAGGTGGGTCGGAGGTCCCGAGATGGAACTCATAGCCATCGCCACGGGAGGCAGGATCGTGCCGCGATTCGAGGAACTAACTCCCGATAAACTGGGAAAGTGCGGCCTGGTGCGAGAACTCTGTATGTATTCTGAAAAACTTCGAGTTATTCGTCAACTCGCGAGCGTCAAACTTGCGAGTGCGCGCGAGTTGGCACCATCCGATTTTACCTATTTTTTCTGTCATCAACTCTACAATTATTATCGACAATATTATAAAGTACAGTTATATAAAAAAGTATTTGTAGATTGGTAGAAAACAAAAGAATGCAGCAGGGCCTACCAATAAAAAAAGTAACTAGGTACTTAGGATGTAAATCCGTTTTTGGCTATCTGATTTAAAATTATGACTCATCATTATTCGAGCTGTGGATTTGGTTAAAATAAATCGTTCCTATTAATTAATATTATAAACGCGAAAGTTTGTCAGGATATATGTATGTATGTTCCTCTTTCACACAAAAACTACTGATCCGATTTGGATGAAACTTGGAATATATATTGTCCGTGACCTGAATTAACACACAGGCTACTTTTTATCCCGGAAAATCAACGGGATCCAACGGGACGCGAACGAAGTCGCGGGCGGAAGCTGGTAAAAAATATTATTCGTAAACATTTCACACACCTTCAAGTTTGTTCTTAGTGGGCATCAAACCCACGAACCACAGCATGGAAGGCAGCGCTCGTACCAACTGAGTTAAGACGCCTGTCAATTACTAAATCTTATATTAGCCCAGTCAAATTAGCATTTCACCTCGGAATTCGAGATACCAAGCTATAAACTCGTATAGTATCTTGACATCCTAAAAGTTGTCTCTACTTTTGTTGCAATTTAAAAAAAAAAATTGCAACAAAAGTTGTAGGGAAGTTAATTCTCTACAATATTAATCATACATACAATTAGCAAAAACCCATAGGAAACGAGATATTTGCAAAAGATCGCTTTTTGTGACCTTTGACCTTGAGATTTTAATGGACGCCAACACCCTACCATTATGTAAGTTTTGAGACAACTTTTAGGAGGTCAAGATACAAGTTTATGCGAGTTTATAGCTTGGTATCTGAAATTCCGAGATTCTTACCTAATTTTGATTAATTTGACTGGACTATATTTGTTACAGCATTCGGTACTTCCAAAGAGGAGATGTTAGTCATCGAGCAATGTTCCAACTCGCGCGCGGTCACAATTCTAATGCGCGGCGGCAATCGTATGATTGTAGAGGAAGCCAAGAGATCTGTTCATGACGCTCTGTGCATCGTACGCAGTCTTGTACAGGTGGGTTTTTTAACAGACTTCAAAAAAGGAGGAGGTTCTCAATTCGGTTGTATTTTTTTTGTTTGTTACCTCAGAACTCCGTCATTTATGAACCGATTTGAAAAATTCTTTTTTTATCTGAAAGGGTATGCTTCCAGGTTGGTCCTGAACTGCCATCATCATCATCATTTGATGATGAAGGCGCATCAAATTGAAGTCGGGTTTTCCAGTTTTTTAAACTTATAAATTATTATCAAATTGCATAATCTTCTAGTTCTAATTCGTCGTGGGAGAATGAGATCTGCACTGACGTCCCGCGTTTGGGGTGCATTGTGCATTGTATACAGGGTGAATTTTTGAGACGGGACAGTAAGGGCGGCGGGTACCTTATTCGTTTTAGTTACAGGAAAACGCTTGTAGGAGACTACTCATAAATTTTTAAGATATTCAGAACTGCATTTACAGATTTTGGAAAAAATTTAAAGTCAGCAAGAAAATAGTCATTTTACACAAAAACTTTGTTTGATGCCAATCGATCCTGTTTCTTATAAGTATCAAAAGTCTCTACTGGACCATACATAATGTGGTTATTTCCCAGGATTCGCGAGTGGTCTATGGAGGAGGTGCAGCTGAGATCTCTTGTTCCCTCGCCGTAGCAGAGGCCGGTGAGAAGCTATCCTCACTGGAGCAGTACTCATACCGAGGGTTCGCTGATGCACTGGAGGCTATTCCTTTAGCACTGGCTGAGAACAGGTTAGTGGTTAACATACGTACAGTACAGCTGGATAACATGTAAGCTACAACAGTAATAAACAGAGCTTTAGTGTATTAATCATAGTATTTTCCATTAATAATTCGTATTTGTACATCTACACTTATTTTTCATTGTTTTTGAATGACACGTCTCGCTGCCCTCGCTCGTCGTGTCATCCATGGTGTTCCATTTTCAAACACCGCCGGTCAGCGCGAACCAATACTCTTTATAACTCAGAGGTTGGTTCTACGCTGCATTGCTAACAAACAAAAGGCGAAGTCTTCTCTCTCTCTCTCTCTCTCTCTCTCTCTCTCTCCGAAGCAATTATTATTCCCATTTGATGGTGCGGTCTGCTTTCCTCGTTTTTACTTTCCACTTCGCTCTATCCGACGCGTCGTCTTGGGAAACATTGCAGGACGTAAGGTCTTTGTTGATCACATCTGTCCACTTCATCTTCGGCCTACCTCTTTTCCTGGACCCTGGTTCTTGGAATTCAAGTACTTAGTCAAATTAACGTTTATTGCACTTATATTGTTTTATAGATATTAATGTTGTACAAAAGGTAGTGTAGCAAACATAAACCCTGTTAGGGGCCCTAACAGGGCACAGCAATTTGTTGAGGTATAGATAAGCACTAGGTGGCATATTGATGTATCTAGTTTTAAACTTGTGTAATGAATTTATTAATTTATTTAACTCTTTATTGCACAAAAGAACAAATGTACAACTAGGTGGGCCTAATGCTATAAGCATTTTCTACCTGCCAACCTTACAGGTCAGGAGAATGGTTGGCGTGCAAACTTAAGATAAACAGTACCTACATGTTCAAAACTATCAGAATGAATAAACAGAAAAGAGAACAAATTGCACTAATAGTATGGGTTAAGATCCATGCCTGCTTTGAAAGTAACTTATATTAAATCCTTTTTTTATATATTTTTGAATTTCATTTATATATATATTCTCATTTTTGATGTCATTTGAAATGTTATTATAGATTTTTACACACATTGCAATAATCTTTTACTTATAGGTTGACATGGAACCACCAGTCCACCAATTAAGAATAACCCAGAATTATCTTATCTTACCTCATTTTTTCTGCTGAGATTTTTATGTATTTAACACTGTGTTTTGTTATTTCCAGTGGTCTGTCTCCAATCGACGCACTATCCGAGGTGAAGGCGCGGCAAGCGGCTGAAAAGAACCCGAACCTAGGCATTGACTGCATGAGCCACGGTAAATATATTTATCACTAGCTTCCGCCCGCGACTTCGTCCGCGTCCCGTTCGATCCTGTTGATTTTCCGGGATAAAATGTAGTCTATGTTTTAATCCAGGTAACGAACTCTATATATTCCAAGTTTCATTGAAATCACTTTTGCAGCGTGATTGAAACACAAACATCTTTACTAGAATTAAATCATTTTTACTTATTCTTATTTTATTACTGTAGTCCGATCACGGTAACTTTGCAGCGTTTAGATTATGGCAGAGTTTTGAGAACCTATAGTCGGAAAGACCATCTTTACCGCCAAAACGATTTGACAACCAAGGAGTTGCCCATTAATTTCATTGCGAAATAAGTTTGGTCAGATTACTACAGGAAGAATTTCACGAGCCAAGTGCTCATTTGAGCTAGCTACTAAAACTCTTTACTTGCGACTAGCAAGCAAGCCAGCTCGTATGAGATAGTGGTCACCTCTGGTGACGGAGTTTTTAGGCCGCCTTAAGGCCTCCTTCGTGGCTTAACGACTGCTAGAGCCGGGACAGTTTAACGTGCCCTCCGAAGCACGGAAGCGCTCAGATGTAAATGCCACTAATGGTCACCCATCCAAATAGTGATCGCATAGAACGTTGCTTAACTTAGATTATCGGTTAAGATTGGCTAAGTAAGCTAAGCCACGAGCGCTTACTTGCGACTAGCTCATACAAACTTACTTTTACAGATTCAAACGACATGAAAGCCCTCAACGTGATCGAATCCCTTCACTCAAAGAAGCAGCAAATCGCTCTCGCTACACAACTCGTCAAAATGATACTCAAAATAGACGATGTACGCTCACCGGCTGATTCTATCGAGTAGATAACATTACTTACTCTTATAGAGGTCCCAACCAGAGTTAACCAGACGATAAATACTACTGAAAGTTTCGAAGAATGAATTTAAAATCTCCTTCGAAAGTGATCCAAATAGGCTTTCTGAATGATTTGGAATAGCCGATCCAATGAGGCATATTCTGTGCTTGTCCGATGGACCTCTGTACTGTCTGGGACCTCTTTTGGGTGACTGGGCTGAGAGGATGGTATAGGTGCTACAAGCCTACTCCATCTAAACATTGTCCCAGGCACTACAGTTTCCCGTTGTCGGCATAGGTTGCCTCCTGACACTATAAATCATCTTCAATATATGTAAAGGCCTGGGATTTCTATTATTAGGTTTACCTGCATTTTATGTTGCTGACCGAATCGGCAACCTTGCAATTGTTAAGAGATGACTGCTGAAAAATCAGTAGGATTGTATGACATGTTAAACATAAATTTTTGCGTTTTTTCTCTGGTAACGGGACTAAATATTTAGGCCGAGCTTGACAAACTCCAGAATAACGCTGAAGTTATTAGTAAAATAGTATGCGTCTCTACTTTATACTTAAAAAAAATAAAGATGGAGTTTATTCGGAGTTGGTCAAACCCAGCCATAACAGCTTATTTGTCATTGGTCAGTCAATGACTCACTATTTTGTATGTTTGTGCCGACTCGTATTATTCAGTATTTTATAACGATTCTTTTATCACAAGCAACCAAATTTTAACTTCTCTATGAGTAATATTATTTTAGAAACTGTATGTTAAGTTATGCATTTCGCTGGTCGCTGTACAGAGTGTACTGAGATGATGGATGCCTTATTGCACTAATAAATTAAAAATAATAAGCTAATTACAATCTCGGTCTTTTTATTTTAACCTATTTTACACTAGCCGTAGGTATTTTGCTAACCAGTAAAGTTGAAGCGCTGAATTATTAGTACAAGGTGAACGTTCGATTTGATCAGCGCGTTACGCATGCATAGGGACACCGCGCACATAATGTTCATAACTAGGCCTTACCTCGAGTATATTGAGGACGTACCCTATGAGGTAATGTACCGTGGCCATCACTCAATACTTGTAATTGCACAAGAATCTATCGGTTTGGTTTCGGTAATCTCGGGTACCTACCTAATTCATAAAGACATCACCCTACCCCCTACCCTAGGCAAAAGAAAACAAGGCATTTTTATAAAAAACATTCTATTTCCATCAATTCTTCACAACCAACTCAACAAGTCTTACTCTTCCAAGTAGGTGGCTTAGCATGGTCGTATATAAGACACAAAACCATGAATACTCCTACCACGCATCCGACAATAGTCGACGAGTAAAGTACCCGGTCGCAAAACCCCATTTTTAGGTATATTGGGCGACCGTCTTCGCATTGAAAGTCAGCCTGCAACTTCTTCAGTTTCACAAGGCTGCGAGGCTGGTGGAGGCAAGGAGTGGTAGATAAAGCACGGGTTAGAGGCTTGAGAAGCTTCGTTCGAAGCATTTTGGTTACGATTTTGCCAGATTTTTGCAGTGATTGAAGTAAAAATGAGGCTGTCGAAAAGATGAAGTCAGATTTATTTTTTTACGAATTGACGTTTTTATATTCATGAAGGTTTTAGGTATATCGAAATAGTTTAGGGTTTTTTTTTTAGTTTATTCTACAAAGCAAATCACGCAAATACATAAATAGGTACATACATATTCCTTAGTTTATTTTATACTATAAAAGCTTTTACACAGCCTCTAAAAATGAATTTATACCATTCCGCATTGAATAAAATATTTATAGGCATCTCTTTTAAAAATATGTTGGTCCAGGGCAGTACACAGAATCAGTAATGTGAGTACATCTTACAATACCTTGGAAATCTTGTTTAGGTATATACCGTTTATCTGTCTACCTTCTTTTTTTGGATATCTAGAGGTGTATTTAACGAACAAGTAATCATTGAGATGTCCTTGCTCGTTTCCTACGCTATATATCAAACCGCTCAAAAGCTAGCGATTTCCCCTCTTCCTCATACTCCTCTCGTGTCATACAGAAGGAGTAGAAGTCGGGATCTCGGAAGAGATGCTTACCACCCTCCCATGCATAAGTTTCTGGGTTACTGCCTAACGTTACGTTCACATCGAAGTGGTCTAATGCTAGACAACGGACATCTTTGTACACCCGGTCTCTAAAACCTGGGAATAGGGCGTTCCCACCATACAAGACAATATTATCCAGCAAACTTTCAATGTGCTCCTCTGGGCAGGAGTTTATAGAGTGTATTATTGCTTCTGGGATGCCCATCTGTGGGATTCCTACATCCGATGGACGGAATAAGAGCTCCGGTATGGAGAACCGTTCAATGTTCAGCCGTAGTGTTTGTTGTTCTAATTCTTCGTCTGGTCGTAGGACATCTCGGAGATAACCTCGACGGATGCTTGTGTAATCTGGGAGGACATAGTCTTTGATGATTGTGTTTTCTGGTACTGAAAGAGATATATTTGCCAGATCAACTGTTCGAAAATGATTTGAGGTTTCCAGAATTTGGCTTTGTCACTAAAATTAACTTTAATTAACTTTTTAGCTTTCTAAGTGCATTGTATTTATGCCTATGAAGATAAATAAATGAATTTATTCAATTAGATGCATAATCAAACGAAATAAAGTTTATTTTGAAAAAAAAACATGTAAACAAAAATTAACATCCGTAAAAAACTAATTACCTTTTTTCTTAGCAATTTCCACGTCAGCTAAAAAATCCTGAGAAACAAAGCAAGAATCTTCCTTCGCTTGGTTTATCACATAAGTTTCATCCATCACATTCAGTTGTCTGTAAGACACCACCTCTTTTAAATGATTAGACAAAACTTTCCCACCAACATCAATTCTTTTTATCCCATCTTTGTATTTCTTTCCTTTTATATACGGAACTATATATGTGTAGCTATAACCAGAGTCAACAACTAATGTGCAATCATTACTGTGAGTCTTCCTGTAGTGGTAATCAGCTAGATCTGTCGCGTTTATGCGGAGAAGAGATTGGCATTCGTATTCCTCAAAGAATATCTCGGTCATAGCTTCCTGTATCGATGAGAAGTTGAAAAGTGGTTCAGTTATAATAAGTGGTGTGTCATTGAAATTGACCGGACAGCATTCCTTGCTGAACATGAAGTCCCATACAGTTTTCTGAGTATCCCAGTTTATGAGGAAACCTTTTTGGAACGGTAGAATGTAATACAGGCCAGATGCATCCCGGCACTCCTCAATCTGAGATCCTATAAAAGGACGTCTTCTTTCGGACTTGGCTTTCATTATGCAGTTAGGTACTACCTTCGGCTCCATGGAGGAAAAGCCCACCTTGGCGTTGTAAGCCCCATTGTCGAGAATATAGCAAGAAGTATCAGTCATTTTGAGTTCGACTTTTCACCGGTCTGGTAGTCGAGGAAAAAACATGTATTTATAACGTTTTATGATTTGGGTAATCGGTCAACTTACAACTAATGGGATTTTAGTTGTTTTTCACTTAGAAACACTAGTAGAATCGATGCAAAAGTTAAAAATACAAAATATAAATCTGTGATCTGATTCTCCATTCCAACTTTCAACCAACAATGAAATGTTGCCAGCTCTGCTGCTCCAAAGTATGCTAGTATGAATGGCTTACGCTAAGTTACGAGATTGAAAAAAAGTTAAATTAAGTCTGATAAATAAATAAACCAATGTATTTTGAACTACGTATAAAAAAAATCGGCACCCTGTTTTAATGACTAATAATTATGCTAATAGTGTGGCGAACTTAAAAAAGGCTTTTTTAAAATTCTTCAAGGTCGGCAACGCGCGTGTTGAAACTTCTGGTGTTACAGACGTCCACAGGCTACGGTAACCGCTTCCCATCAGGTGGGCCGTATGCTTGTTTGCCTACCTAGTATTATAAAATAAATAGGAGTTTTGCCAAATATGACATAGAAGTAACAAGCTGGCAGCACTAGATAAAACTGACAGCTTTCTTTATTTTGTTGATTTTGACATATCATAGAATGTTGCCATTTTGTGTACGCAAATAATAGGTGTCTAAACGTATTGCATCGCACTACTGATTTTTCCGCGCGCTCCCACCACCGAACATCTATATCCTAGCGGAGCTCCCACCCTCTATCGCCTGTTGGCCCAGTACGTAATGCACTTTTTACAATCGGGAGATAAAATAAATGGGCGTAGGCAGTACCAGTTCCGTTCAGTATAGTATTATTCACACATCTCAGTCATTAATGTTTTTTAATAAAACTTCTGTGGATACATAATGGATCTAGAACATAATATTTATTCCAACCATAAATTAATACACTTGCTAGCTTAACACTAATTTGATTTCACAGCAGATAAGCACCACATCACCTTACCTGAAATAATAAATTGAATATTATAAATAAAGAAAAATTACAGTAGGTATGTATGTACCTACTATTTCATTTAAAACATAGAATTTTTTTGAAGCGTCGGTTCTTTCATTTCCTTTAGTAATAGGAAACATCGCTCAGGTCAAAACTGCTCAAAGCCTTTATATCTAGTAAAATGAAGCACCTGTGGTCTAATGGTAGCAAGGTGGGGCCTTCCGATCCTAAGGTCGTAAGCTTAAACCAGGTTGTGCATTAGTGCTTTCAAACGGAAGGGAAACCCATAACTATTACAAATCTTTCTTTGTAGGCAGTTTTTGGGAGTAACTAAGCTGGCAACAACAGTCACCCAGACGTAGCAAGAAACATACAGCAGCCAGCACCGCAATCAAGAATTTAGCCGTTTGTGATGTATTCATGACAATTGTAAGACAATTTTGTTAGAAAAAACTCCATTGCAATGGAAATAACTATTTATTTATTTATTTATTTATTTGTTTATAGACGAGCAGCTTTCGCTGATGTGTCTACGTCAGACAGTGTTAAAATTTTGTTGAAATTATAGTCTCTTATGTTTGGTAAATTCTTTTGAGCACTGATTTATTTGTTCGAAGCCAGATGTCTAGTTTGTTTTTGAATGCATTGACGGAAGTAGCAGTAATGACGTCATCTGATAGCACGTTCCAATTGTGAAGGACTCTATTGCTGAAGAAGTGATAAGCGGCAAGGGAGACGGAGGGGTCACGGTTCAAATTCAGTTGGTGACCACGTGAGGGTCTTAGATCATCCTTTCTGATAAGAATGTTGTGAAAGTTGGGCAGGTTGTAATGAAGGGTTAAAATCTTGTAAGTTTCGATGAGATCTCCTTGAAGGCGTCTATCCTCAAGAGTAGTGAGACGTAGTGCGAGTAATCTGTCCTCATAGGATTTATCTAACTTAAAAACGGCCAAAATTTGTTAACTGTTTGTACAGATTGTTGTCGTGTTTAATAATTTAAGGTGCTTACTTCTTTAACAGCTGGTGGCGGGTGATAAGGTAAGGTGCAGCCAAACCGGAGCCGAAGAACAGAATGAAGTATGCTGTCAACTTGTAGCGGTTGGTAATGTCAAAAGGCAGGTTCTGAAAAATAAATTGTTCTTGGGATTTTTATTGTAATCTTCTAAATATATAACTCTTTTGAAGCTGACTGACAATCAACGCACAGCCTAAACTATAAGTCCTAGAGGTATGAAATTCGAAGGGTAGTATCCTTATATAGTGTAGGGGTGCACTAAGAAAGGAATTTTGAAAAGTCACACTCTAAAGAGTCTAGAACGCGAGCAAAGCCGCGGGCGACGGCTAGTGAACAATAAACTCAATTGAAACTTTTTTTACTACCAAGGAAATGGTGCATTATTTTGGTCAGTAGGGAAAACAAGAAAAAAATACACAATCTTTTCGTTTTTTATCTGATGATTTTGTTCAGCAAAAGATAACCTCTGTGGAGATAGTTTTTTGTAGGTTTAGATATTACTGTAGTAGGTAATAGGTTAGTTGAGTTAGGAGCTATGCACAGGGATTTGTCAGATGTAATGTAGGAAAATTTAATAAAAACAAACGAAATACGCAGCGATTATGTAATATTTTTGAATTTGGAACATACCTCGCCAGGGATTCCTCCATTGGAATGGCTCCGTCTGACCAGGCTGGTCATCACATTCCTGCCGAAATTGGTGGATACACGAGCTAAAGGACCAAGCATCTTGAGATTTTTCTGAGATTCTCCAGAAAAACAGGAAAATTAGATTTTCTTTTCTGCCTGGCCTATTTTTTTTCTTATAACTTTTTTAAACGAAAGCTACTATTGCGTTCAGAAATTCTTTGTTTGTGGTAGCTTTTGCCTAAATTATTATGAACGCGCCCTAAAGTTTTGATGACTTATCAAATAAAAACCATTGCACGATTAAAATAAACTGTATTGAGATTAATTTACTACAAAAATTCAAATGTGACTACAAATAATATTTATATGTTTCCTCGCACCTCTCAATTGTACCTGGAAGAAATAAAAGTTCTAAATGGTAGAATTTGAAAAAAGCTCCGAGAGTAGGTCTAACAGTTTATATGCTGGTTTGGTGCATTCTATAATTTAAACTCTTCAACAATAGGTCATTCATAAATATTAATCATTCAAATAAATAATTTGCTTACTTAGTTGTTAGTACCTACAGATAGCAAATGGCAAAAGTCAGGCTTCGTTCAGGCGAACAATAACCAATAAAATATTTTATGTTAGTAGGTAGGTACCTAGTGTGCCTACCTTACTGTACCTACCACTCGAATGGGCAGTAGATATATACACGGTACACCACATGAGGCGTGTCCATTCTATATGCGTGTGATGCTCTTTATATTTTAAAGCTATGTAGGTAATCGTTAATCAATCTTTAAAAGTCTTAGATTCTTTATTGCACACAGAAAAATATGAACAAACAAGTTAAAACTAAAGATATGTACAAAGGCGAGCTTACCCCTAATAAGAGTTTAGTCTAATGAGAAAAGTCGCGATTTTTTTAGTTATTTCTAGTGCACTTTTTGAGCTTGCTGTCTAAATTAACTTTGCATTGAACCATGGCGTTCTGCAAAGGGAACGGAACAAATGTGCTTAGACGAAGACGTAGGCACATTAATTAGATGAACATTACTGTTTAATCATCAAACACATTGAACAGCTAGAGTATAAAACTGTATTGTATGACAAACTCTACTGTTAAGCTTAAAAACGTCATACATCCTAGGTAGGTATTTCAAAGTTTTTTTTTTTAAATTTTATGTGTTTTTTCGTTTAGCGGTTATGTCTGACGTTTTTTTCACAATGGATTGATGACTCCATGTGTATGTGTTGTGTCCAAAGACGGACACTAGTTTTTGATAGTCTACGGGTTTGGAGCCCTATAAATACATACCGTTCTAAGAGTTGGAGTTCTTCCTCATCTGGTGCCAGAGGACGACGAATGGCGCTCCGAAGCCAGTTCCGAAGAACCAGAAGAAGTGGAACGTCAGCCGTTTGCGGTTGTAGATGTCAAATGGCAGGTTCTGGAACATGGTGAATTAGGAGAATAAATGATAGAACGAATACCTAGATGGCTCATCTGTTGTTAAACAGTAATCCTCTGCCTATAACAAAACAATGCATTATCTCAACAAGTACCTACGTCCATTAAAGACGTACCCTACATGTGAGGGATCACATTGTGATCATCACTCTGAGACCCGTTTGCCGATTTACTGCTCAAGCACTGATCCGGACTCAAGCATATATTTTTGTATGAAAATCTCTACTCAAATCTACCTATGCTTCCATAAATATTTCTTTATCAGCGGGCCTTTCTTACGGGCCCGAGTCGCATTCATGTTCTTCAAACCAACACCATTACATAGGACATAAAGTAGGTGCGCTGCATACTGCATGGGCAAAGAATATGTAATACGTAGTTCCTACGTAGGTAAAAAGAAGCGGAACTCCTATTATACCAAAATTACACACTAAAAATCTCGTTTTGTATTTATTTATTTATTTAATATAACTAGTACGGTGACAAACCAATTACACTAATTATTATAAATGTATGAAACGTGATTAAAATTTTAAACCCCGTCTCATACATTGTTTGTTTTTCGAAAGCACGAGTCTAGTTCGAGAGTTTCACCAGTCCGGCATGGGTCTAAAGCGAACTACTACATCGTCTAAAGCGAAAGCTTGGTTTTCCTAAACACATTACAGAGTAAGATAAGATAAGATAATGTTTATTCATCCACCACTTAAGAAACAATTATGAACAAAAATCTAAGAAATACAATAAAAACTAAAATTAGAAACTATTTATGTAGGTAGGTAATACGCATGTTACACGTGCGTGTTTTTCTATTTGAACGGTAGGTACCAATGTAACGTAGGTAAACACTGGTAAACACCTATTCTTGTTTATGAAGTCATCACCCACCCCGCCTAATTTTATTGTTTCGACCCTTGCGCGAAGGTCGCCCGAGTCTCCTTTATTTGTCCTACAGCCATTTTTACACAGGGTTTGTATTTCGTACCTACGTTTCATTGTACCTATACCATTGTGTTAGCATGTTTTGTAAACATCATTCATTTGGAATGGCTTGGACATACCATGCAAGGTAAGAATTCAAGAGATGCTTGTACTTATGTGTACAAGAACCTAGGTATCTAGGTACATAATTGTTGAGTCACAAAATGAAATGAAATAACTTTATGTAGATACGAGTGTTAGGTAAACATAGACAGACCCATCAAAACTGTTTTTCCCTATTTTTATCAAAATACATTTTGAGGATTTTCCTGTAGCGAACACCGACAAGTAAACACGGTCATTCTCATTCTGATATTTTTAATTACACGCACGCTAATTAAAAAACTGATACGTAGTACCTACCTAGTTCTACCTACCCAGTTCTTAAAAATCATTAGGTAGATAGTTATTGGCCATTTGACACCGAATTTGCTTATATGATTTAAAAACTTCTTTTCCCATCAACTCTAGCCAAAACTAACAACTTTCTTTTCTGTAATGAACCCTAGAATCTACGTGAATCTCAATTATTTTGTAAGGAGGTTTCAGCCTATGAGTTAGCTATCTTTAAATAAGTACTGAAATCAAATCTGTTACGCAATAAATAAGTAATAATCAAAAACACTTACCTCTCCAGGAATTCCTCCATGAGATCCATTCCTCACGGGGGTCTTCATCACATTTCTGGCAATTTGGTTTGAAATTCTAGCCACAGGACCCAACATTTTTATTCCTTTTTTGGACTGACTAAAATGTGGTCAAGAGGTAGATTAGATAAGGGACTATTGGTTTACGTCGATACCTGAGAAGGACTGATAAGCGGTGTGCTGCAAATGTTTTAGTTGGTAGGTACTTTAAAGTAAGAATGTACCGTTGTCGTCACTGCCTGTCCGTCTGTTTCAAATAGTTACCATTGTTACAGTGGCTTTTGTTATTAAAGATGAGGCTATTATCTGACTTAAGGATAAAGGAATCTACTTATATATTTTAACACAGAATACAGGATAAAATTTTGGAGGTAGATAGGTATCTACTAAAATAATCTCTCCCTTTTAAAAGTCGGTTAAAAAAAACCTTGCCATGTTATGATATTATTTGGTGCGCTGTTATGGTAGCTTTTTCTTTGACACTTTTTCTCAGTTGGCAGCACCAAAATCTGTCATTTAAAAAAAAGAAACAGTCGGCCACGCTTGCTAGAAGTCGTTTCACTTTTTGGGGCTTATTTCCCCCGTTTTATTACGTTCTAATATTACTGTAGTTATCCCAACCGGTGTAAAACATACTGTAGTTTATATATAAAAATTTAAAATGGCTGATTTAGACGATTTCTTCGCGAAGAAAGACCGTAAAAAGTCGAAGGCGGTCAAGAAGTTTACCACTGCCGATGAAATGGCGAAAAAGTTGGATGAACCTAAGCAGAAACCTGAAGTGAGGCCGAAGAAGGAACGGCCGGTGCAGGAAGGAGAGGAGCCAAGTCGTCAGGGAGTGAGTTTACGGAGTTTACGCCTCCAACATGCCTTGATCGCTCAGCTGTCTTGAACATTCAACTTGTCAAATCATCATGCCGACTTTCCCACCCTTTATTTCCTTTGTATTTGCACCGAACACGTCAAATCCTGTCTCGATGTATTCCGCTCACTGTGAGTACGTGACCTAGTTCCCAGACTTAAAATTGGAGCATGTTGAGAATCAAATTTTTTTAACCTTCGTAATGTTCAGCTGTCTATTTCGTCGTATTGTCGTGCTGTCTATGTGGTCTGCCACAGTGACAAAGATGAGTAACCTCAGACAGGTCAAGGTCCTAAACCTCTAGGTTAGACAGGTAGATCATGAATCATGATGCTTGATACACCTTACTATCAAGCACTAGAAATATATCCATACCAAATGTACAGTTATGCTCCACTTATTTTCCTTTTGGAACAAATATTTACAGAGATACTTAGCAATATTATAATTACCTATCTGTATAATTACAGTACTTACCTAGTATATAGCTATCTAGATACTTACATTAAACTTAGGCCTTTACATCTATTACATGATTTATACAGGGTCAGGAGGTAACCTATGCCTACATTTAACGACACACTGTAGTGCCTGGAACAGTGTTTAGATGGAGTAGGCTTGTAGCACCTATACCACCTACATTATAAAGTAGAACACACATAGATACATAATATCTAGATGTTGTTGTAATTACGGGAATCCCCATGTGGTGTTTTGGGATAAATAATTTCCTTGCAACTGACTATGCAGCAATTTATTTCTGCAGTCTCTGATTAACTTTTTATCAAAACAGTCATCAACTTTTGTAAAACAAAACAAAAGATAACAGCCTCACAGATTGACTCACTATTTACAAAATAGTGTGATTCATTGTGATTTACAAAGGTACTACTAAAACAACACTTTATAATATTCTTGAGCATTGTATTGTACACTGGTTAGAAATTATTTTACAATCAAATCAATACTTAATAATTAATATTCTTGGACATTTCACACACTCTCTAGTCCCAAACTAAGCACAGCTTGTATGGGAACTAGAATGCTGATATAATACTTACAGCCGAATACTCAAACGCAACTCAAACCCCACTCAATTTAAGTCATGCTTAAATTATTGCCATCTCTTACAAATGAGTAATGTCAAACAGAGGCAGAGCAATCTTAAGTGGTGCTCAAATTTGAATGGCGTTTGAGTATTCGGCACTAGCTACCGCCCGCGACTTCGTTCGCGTCCCGTTTGATCCCGTTGATTTTCAAGAATAAAAAGTAGCCTATGTTTATATCCATGTCACCGAAATATATATTCCAAGTTTCATCCAAATCGGATTAGTAGTTTTTGCATGAAAGAGTAACAAACATCCATACAAACTTCCATGTTTATAATATTAGTAGGATAGTATAAATAAATATTATAAATAAATATATTTGGACATTACACACAACACTCTCTAGTCCCAAACTAAGCAGAGCTTGTACTATGGGAACTAGATTGGATATAATACTTATATACATTTTTTTTGTAAACACATACTTATAATACATAGTAACACCCAGACACAGAACAAACATTTATGTTTGCCACAGAAATGTTTGTTCTCGGTGGGGATCGAAGTATAGAACATAGATATTTGTTCTATGTCTGGGTGTAGATATAGAACAAATATCTATGTTTGCCGCACACAAACGTTTCTTCTTAGGATTACTGGGGATTCAATGATTGAACCAAATATCATGTTTATAATTTAATCAACTTGCCACAGGATGAAGAAGAATGGAAGGAGTATGAAGAGACTGTGAAAGACTACACGGGCCTCAAGATCCAAGTGCTGCAGGGCGGCAAGAACGCTGAGGAGCAGGGACGGGATTCAGCATCTGAGGACTCGGCGCCTGACAACAGCAAAGGAAAGGGGCCTTGGAATAAACCTGTGAGTCCTTTTGTCTTTTGAGGTCAACAAACCTTAAAAGCTATATGACTACTTATCTAAGTCACAACCGAATTTTCGTTATTCTTGGAGTTTTTGATATTTTTAACAGACTTAAAAAAAGGAGGATCACAATTAGGTTGTAATTTTTTTATGTTTTTACCTCAGAACTCCATCATTTATGAACCGATTTGAAAAAATATTTTTTTTATCTGAAAGGGAATACTAACAGATTGGTTCCATGACTTTTTTGTCTAAATTGGTTCAGTAGTTTGGCAGTTATGAGAATAACTGGAAAAAACACGTCATCCACATACACAACTGCATATTTTGCTTTTCTGTGACTTTTCACGAGTGGTGTTTGGTGTTTACGATCAATAGAACAATTTCATAAAACCAATGGCACTGCCATCATCATCATCGTCATCATCATCATCTGCCAAGTCATCAAATTGAAGTCTGTTTCTGTCTGTTACAGGTGGAATCAGAACAGGCACCACCGCCACCTCCGCCGGTGGAAGAGCCGAAGCCGCGTGAGGTGAAGCCGTCAGTGTACGTTCCACCTGTAAGGGCGCGCGCACAGCCAGAGCCCGTCACAAGGCGCGCACAGCCTGTAAGTCTTTTGTTATCAACAAATTAACCTGAATCTTAAATTCAAGATGGCGGCTAACGCACCAACGCGCGGCGAAATTTGGTCGCCATTTTGGATTTAGACTAACTGTGACCTTTAAGGTTGCAGCTAAAAAATTGCTGCCGGGAATTAATGTAATTTAAAAACCTAATCCGACTGGGATATCATAGTCTGAAGACTGATCGCAGATCAAAATAGAACAAAAAATAATATAATAAATCAACAATAAGCGCTCGTGGCTAGGCTTGCTTAGTCAATCTTCACCGATTATCTAAGTTAAGCGATGTTATGCGTGGTCACCATTTGAATGGGTGATCGTTAGTGGCATTTACATCCGAGCGCTTCCGTGCTTCAGAGGGCAAGTTAAACTGTCCCCGCTCTAGCAGTCGTTAAGCCATGATGCAGGCCTTAGGCGGCTTAAAAACTCCGTCACCAGAGTTGGCCAAAAACTCATACGAACGTATGTAATGTAATTCACATTTGTGCCTTTTGGGGTCGAGACTAAGTCCGTGGGGACCCCAGGCCCTCTGGGTTTTCAAAATTCTTGTCGTTCGTCTAGTCGAAGCGACGCGTTACCTGAGGGCCGGTGATTTAGGTGGAGGGTACCAGCATTGCTATTCAGCGCGGCAATGCAGCCAGTGTCTTGAGCACGCTTCCGTTTGCTACTGATTTGGACCAGTTGAGCTGTCTATAAAACGTTTGCAACGGTTTGTAGATAGCTCAACTGTTTCATGTGTATTTTGTAAATACTGTATTATTAGCCTGTACTTGGACATCATTTTAACAACATTAGGATTACCTGAACTAAGGAATAGTAACTAACTTTGAAAA
Organism: Eulithis testata; assembly: GCA_947507515.1. Classification (NCBI taxonomy): domain Eukaryota; kingdom Metazoa; phylum Arthropoda; class Insecta; order Lepidoptera; family Geometridae; genus Eulithis; species Eulithis testata. The sequence goes on from OX382221.1 coordinate 3,825,207, forward strand.
TGACCGAAGGCGCGATCTAGATCTTAAACGGGACCAACTAAAAGCTAAACCGCTTTCAAATATCAACTATAACTGCGTCAACGGCGCTCTTACATGCACATTGTGTGCAAGAACCTTTAAAGCCAAAATTGGCTATTCAGGTCACCTTAGAGCCCACCATAGGCATAAAGCAGCAACAATGTCGCCGTAGCCGAAACCGGCCAGGAAAACATCATCATCATCTTCATCACTAACATGTGGTTTTAACTTGTTAATTTAAAAACAGAATTCACTCATATTGTAGCAATTATTTCCAAAGTTTTGAACTCCATTACCAATGTCACTGCGCGATAAAAGTGCAGCTTCTTAATCATATTATGTCATGACAGGCGTCATAGCTCAGTCGGTAGTAGCTCTGCCTTCCGTGCTGTGGGTGGTGGGTTCGATCCCCACCGAGAACAAACATTTGTGTGTGTCAAACATAGATGTTTGTTCTATGTCTGGGTGTTACTATGTATTATAAGTATGTATTTACAAAAAAAATGTATATATGTACTAGGTGCAGCCCGCGACTTCGTTCGCGTCCCGTTTGATCCCGTAAATTTTTCGGGATAAAAAGTAGTCTATGTGTTAATCCAGGTCACGGACAATATACATATTCCAAGTTTCATCCAAATCGGTTCAGTAGTTTTTACGTGAAAGAGTAACAAATATCCATCCATCCATACTTACAAACTTTCGCGTTTATAATATTAGTAGGATAGGATTATATCAGCAATCTAGTTCCCATAGTACAAGCTCTGCTTAGTTTGGGACTAGAGAGCGTTGTGTGTAACGTCCAAGAATATTTATTTATTTCTAGCAATCTCCCGCGGCGTTGCTAGCGTTAGAGTGTGACTTTTCAAAATTCCTTTCTTAGTGCACCCCTACACTATATAAGGATACTACCTTCCAAATGTCATACCTCTAGGACTTATAGTTTAGGCTGTGCGTTGATTCTATGTCAGCTTCAAAAGAGTTTTATTTAAATTGATTTAATTTTATGTTGGTATTTCCAGAAGCACCTTCCAGACATTCACAACGACGATTACTTCCCGGTGCTGGGCGCGGGCGGCAAGCGCGGCGGCGGCTGGAGTACCGCAGGGGGCGCTAACGCATCGCCCGGCCAGCCCTCGCGGCCCGCAGCGCAGCCGCTAGCGCTCGGCAACCGGTTCACTACGCTGCAGGATGATAGCTAGTGCAGGTGTGTGTTTCTACCAACCATTTCACTCTACTAACTACTACTAACTGACTACTAACACTACACAGGAAACAGACAGACACACAGACAACAGGACTAACTATCATCAATACAAATACAAATTCTTTATTCCACAATGATCACATGACAAATTTTAAGTTAGTACCACTTTTTTCTGCGTTAGTTTACACTGTGTTGCAGAAAAACAGTAGGTAGTAGGCCTAATACAGTCAGTATTACATTATGCAATAATGTATAGTAAAAGGTATCTAAACCGAAACTAGATGTAAATAAAAACTCATCACTTTTATTGTTTGGTTTTCTGTTACTGTATATACTGTCTCTACTGTACTACTCTCTTTGGAACCGCATAACTTTCCAACCTTGACCGATTTACTTTGTTTTTCAAACCAGTAAATCTTAAGATTACTATCCGTCAAATTCTGTAAAGATCAGATAAGCGGTTCAAAAGATCTCGACGAAAAAACATACAAAGCATTTTTGACCAAGTTGTCGCTAAGATCTTCGTTTGCTTCGCTCAGTCAATAAAACTATAAAAAAGCCAAAAACTAAAATTAAAGATATGGATAAACCAAATATGCAGATCTACTAAATAAACGATTCTGATTCCGAAAATCCGAGTTTGTCTGTTCATCTGTTTGTTTGTTCGCGGATCACGCCTAAACTACTGGACCAATTTCAATGAAACTTATACCATTCAGAAGCCTTTTTTCCGGATTGCAACATAGGCTATATTTCATTGAAATGAATGACGTGGATTCTTAGATACAGCTTGACCTCTCTAAACCAAAAGCCGCCTTTGGCACGAGGTTCATCGTATGCTGGTTGACAGATATTTTGGTGGAAAGTTTCGCACGCGTACGAAGTCGCGGGTATCAGCTAGTAATATTTATAAACGCGAAAGTTTGTAAGGATGTGTGTATTTTGTTAATCTTTCACGCAAAACTACTGATCCCATTTTGATGAAACTTGGAATATATCTATCTATAGTAGGTGCCAAGTAACACCGCAATACAGCTCATTCACCCACCATCACCACTATGTCGCAAAATTCAATTTATGTATGGTAAACAGGCGACAGGTTTGTATGGAAAGCGACAGAATTAGCCATTCATAAATTGAATTTTGCGACATCGTGGTGAAGGTGGGTGAATGACCTGCATTGCGGTGTTATTTGGCACCTATTATATCTCATCAGCATAGGCTCACCCACTGTTAGGTATATAGGCCTCCTCTTTGTCACGCTCTTCTTTCCGATCCTGCGCCAATCGAATCCAGTGGAATATAATATTGTCCGTGAAACATCTATGTTCCTCTAATTCTTCTAATAATAAAATAATTGTATTTTCCAGGTACGATGCGGTCAGTAATGCATTAAAGTGAAGTGTCGATACGGACTTGTAAGATTAGCCTTGGATATAATTACATGGAAACAACACTATCAGTGCTACAAAAACTATTGTGAATCATTTTGAACTAAACAGGACAGTGCTACCAGGTCCCGTCACGGTTTTATAGCGCTCGGCGAGAGTGGACGTAAAATGGGAAGATTTGCGCAGCTTGGGACGATGCCTAGTGTGTTCGTTTTACGTATACTACAAAGTTAACGTAAACCATATTTTTGTATAGAGATTGAACAGCGCCCCTAGCGGCTAGTTTATAGAACTGATGATTCTCCATACAGAAATTATAATTTACGTGACTTTGTAGTAAACGTGAAACGTACACACACCAATATAAACTTCGACTGCGTAGTCCAAGGTTAGCGCTATTAAACCATGCCGGTACCTGTACCTATACTCCTATTTTATATTGTTATTATGCTGGCCTTCATAACTTCGAATTTATAAACGATGTAGGGGTTCCTCTAGAGGCGAATTCAGGCGCAACGTGAATGCTGAAAGCTTAGAATCCTATGTCAATGTCACAGTAATTCTAATTCGTCGTGAGGGAATGAAAACTTGAGGTCCTGCGTTGGGGTGTATTGTGCGTTGTCCCCCTGCTGACCTCACCCCAACCCAACTCCTTAAAGTAACGGAGAAGGAATGTCACAGTAAATTATAATAATCTTGGGGGACTGTTCAGCCCCTAGCTTATGGATTCGGAGGTTAAGCTCGTATGCTGGAAGCTTGCTCAAGAGTGAGAGAGAATATATTGGTTCCATAAGAGAAGTGGTTCGTATTGAAGGGTGTTTTATCCACCGCAGGTTTTCGGGAGTTATTAACACACTTTGTATAGTTGATCCTGCATTCACACTTGAGTAACTTAGCAGAATACAAGTTTTTATCAACATCTTGTAAGATACGTGTAATCTACGACCATCCATTAGTATAGCAGCTTTGTAAGTATCATAATCGCTCTCATTGGTTATCTGATACTAGCTGTCGCCCGCGTCTTTGCTCGCGTAGCAGCATACGCATTATTTGGTTCAAATGTTTGATCCTAATTTTAGACCCTTTAGGGTGCACATGAGAACATGGTAGGTTATGTGTCCTCCTACGAAAAGGGAAGATCTTCCACGCCGAGCGACCTTTGGCTCGGGGTCCGAGGACCAATGGATGGTATTCGGTAGTTTTACTTAAGTTCAAACTCCGTGATAACTTCGTTTGCGCGATCTAGGATATTTCTCATGTTAGTTCTTATGTAGCGAGATAGATGGCGCTACAGACTTTTCAAAATTCCTTTCTTAGTGCACCCCTACACTATATAAGGATAGTGCCCTCCAAACTTCATACCTCAAGGACTTATAGTTTAGGCTGTGCGTTGACTGTCAGTCAGCTTCAAAAGAGTTTTATATATTTAGATGAAGAGATATTGCCTTACTGACGTCGGTAGCCCCTACTAACGGATGTACGTAGCAAAATGTATACTTCTCTATGCATAGGTGCTTGATAGCGTCTAATTAGTTGTCAGACGTTTATAGCGTAGTTTATCTTGTTCTTCCTGCCTTATTTATGTAAACATAATTATTGTCATTTAATCAAGTCGTGGTTGTAAAATCTAAACACTAGCTCCCGAATACTGAAACGTCACTCTAAAAATCGTCCTGCCTCTGTTTGACATCTCTTTGTGTACATACACACACTATTTTACACACAGTAGTGTTGCAGGCGTCCATAGGCTACGGTAACCGCTTTCACACACCAATGTGACCAACTATGACAAGGACGGGGGAGGGTTCAAAAAATCACGAAATTAGTGTGACGTAATTAATGGATGACCCCCTAGGTACCTGTGTAAATCCCAAGTAGGGTTTCAGTACTCGAGCGTAGGTAACTATTGAGCTTACCGGATTCATTGGTATCAGTGTTACGGGCGTATGTACCTAATTTGTGACGTCACTGAGTGCGACAGATGGTCGTTATTTCTCAAACAAAATGGTAAACAAAAATTGCAAACACATTGTTAGGTGAGGTGTAAAATCCTGTGCGGGCTTAGATAAAAAAAAACAAAGTATTTTTTTCGAAATACAAGTATTATTTTGGATTCTCGTTACAATTAGAACGAGTTAGAAACTGCTATTGGCCAAGTATGTGGTTAAACCTAAAAAAATTGCAAAGAAACTTATGTTCTCTTATTTATCCCCATTAATTAATTACATTTGTATAGTTGTGTCGGTTTTCTTGTTGCATTTTTCTAAACTAACGTCATTTGACACCACTAATAAGTTAGTAGATTAGTAGTCAAATTAAGTTTAGGAAAATGAAATATCAGATTTGTTACCAGTGTCTTCCGGGCTTGTTAAAAAAAAAGACAATTTATTAAAATTAGTGAAATTTAATTTTGATTTCTTAAAAACGCAGAGCTTTGTGGTTGCGTATTATGTTGCGTTCACACTCTGCCGCAGTATGCAGGGACTTGGGCAGGGAAGTGGGCACGAGCATAGTGTGAACACGATAATGCCTCTGTCCCGGCTCCCGGCCCAAGTTCATGCCCTTGCTCTCTGATGACAGCGGCATGGGCATAGTGTGAACGCGGTATTACGGTTAACATATTATTATGTAACTACACGGAAAGTTTCAATAACCTTTGATATACCAACATTCCAGACATATTCCCCCTTACTTACGATCGCTGCATAACGTTAACCAGCTGTTTAAATTATTGCTGTCACCTACTAACAGGTAATGTCAAACAGTGACAGAGCTAAACTTTGATTCAACTGTTTAACTATTCGTCTGTCGTAAGTAAGGCCATGGTCTCTGGCTACCAAGAGCCGGTAAGTTTACACGATTGATAAAACTCGACGGCCATTTTGTTTACGTTTTTTGTTTGGTTAGTGGTATGACTAGTTTATGCACTGCGACTATTTCAAATTTGTATTATCAAAGGTGTGACGTAATTCCACTTTGGTAATTTATTGAGCGCTTCCGAGTATACGGTCCCTGGCTTTTTCGGGTCCCCTCTCTAGAAAGGTTAGTGACCAAGGACCAAGCAGTTAAGAAGAACCAGTGTGATTAAAGGCTTTGACTCATATAATTTATTGCACTTACAAGCTTTATACCTACTTTGGTCCATAAGATTTACTGCTCAGCACTGATCCGAACTCAAGCATAGATTTTTGTATGAAAATCTCTACTCAAATCGGGCCTTAGAGACAATAAACGATAGCCTAAACTGAAGCTTTGGAATTCTGCAAAAATATTTGTAAAACGCATTTTAACAATGATTTTGTAGAAAAAAAACAGCAAAATAGCAACTGTCTCTGGTAAAAAAGTGAAATGAATGAGGGTTACTTTTTACGTTTTATAAAAATTAAAATATAGATGTTGTATGTTGCGTGTTGGACGAAGAAGTTTTGGTAAATATTTATAACTAAATACAGGATCATTGGTCAAGCGTGGTTCGCAGAAAAAAAAATATGTAAAATGTTACTGGTTGAAAATGAGCTGTTACTGGGCAAAGAACTTTTGATTGTTATTTTTTTTTTGTTTTATGTATCTCGGCATCATTCGAAACACATTATGTACCATAGTAATAAATTATGTATTTAAACCCATGTGAGTATTTTATTTTGCATCCTATATAAATAAGAAGGGATTTGCGATAGTAGAAATCTGCGTTCCGACATGATAACAGTTATATGAACATAAATATACATGTATTATGTTCGTATAACTGTTATATGTAGGTGTTCAATGTTCATGGACTTTTCACACAAAATACTTATACATATATATATATGTATAGTAGGTACATACCTAAGTACCCATACCTATGTTACGTTGCAGGTTAGGCACCTAGGTACCGGATTAGTATTTGTGACACCTACCTAGATTATATTCACTAATGTCCTGTGAACATAGATGAAATGAAATACTAATAACGTAAATGTAGGAAGATAGTAGATACGTAGGTACCTATCTAATCTACAAAAACCACCTTAGCACGCACTAGCAAGGAAGAAAGATTGTGTACCTAAGTAGCATGGAAAAATAATACTCTAGGTACCTAACATAACGAATTTGGTAACAAAACACACCACGGTAAGTAAGTAATAAAACATTTATACACGATTCTAAATACTAAAATTCTCTTCCAACCTTCTCAGATGATCAACGTTCGTCTCCTGAGGGGCGCTGTGGTTCAAAATATTGTTTTTATACAAATCTAAATTCCTATGAGCCGACGCCATATTGTTGAAAACTTCCCGCGGCAATCGATTTTGAGCGGGCAACTTGACACTTGACAAGTTCCGGTCAAGAAGGAATCTTTCGTTCGGAAATGTGGGAGGGATTAAAAACGGAGGTACGTCCGGTTTCGGTATCCGGAACAGGTTTCGGTCCATTTGAGGGTGATTCGGGTTTGTAATGTTTATTGATTTCATCCAATTTGACTGAGGTGGTGGTCGGTTTGGGTAGTTGAAGACCCAAAGTCTGTCGCCAACAAACATAGGTCGTGGAGCCACAATGCCGAGACTGCTGTAGTATTGTTGTGCTAAGATCTCAACGTCGTTCGTATATTTTCGTTTCCATTTTGTTCTTCGATTTTGAAACCAGATTTTTATCTGTAAAAGAAAACAGTGATTTTATATAGGTAGGCACCTACTTACCTACCTATTTCAGATGAGATGATGGTGATACGGCTTAATTCCACTTCCATTTTTATTTTGCATCATTTATTTCATGCGCTGTCATATTTTCGAATTGGTTGACCACAAGCAACCGGAATGACCTAAACCGAAAGTGAAAAACCTAGTTCACCGCGGCGACGACACCGCACCGCGCCACTGCATATTGTCACAAGTTTTATCATTATTCATGGAATTAACGATTGGTTTAAAGGGCCAACTATCAATTAAACAGGTTATAACTGATAAATAAACAAAAAAGTACGATCAGTTAAGTGAAGTAATTTTCTAAATTATTTTACGATTTAAAAAAGATATTTACGTAGGTACCTCAACCGACGTAATTTAAGTTTTTTTTGTGCCTCTTTTCGTTTTGTTTTTTATGAGTCGGAGTTTATCTGTTTTTTTTTTAATTGGCCGCGATTTTTCAGTGTTTACTTTCATTAGACCGACTCTAGTACATACCATATTCAATTTATTTAGTTTTAAAATGTTTTATTTTTTTCTAGCTAACCTGTGTCTCAGTGAGTCTGAGCTGTCGAGCTAGCCTGCCTCTTGCAGCCACAGACAGGTATCGGTTCTTTTCAAACTCCGCCTCCAAGCTCTTGATTTGTTGCGCACTGAATGCCGTCCGAGCTCGTTTACCACGCGATATTGATGATCCTATTAGAAAAAAATACATTAAAAAATATAGTATTTGTTAAGTTCCTTTGCAGTTTAGCCCACAATTTCGTCAATGTCACGTTTTGTTAGACCTTAGACCACCTAAGCCCGAAGGAAAATGACCGGTGTTGAAAAGTTATAAAGATTTGTTAAGTAATATTTTTAACGATATAGGTACCTACCTAATCTGAATAAATCCAAAAACACTTGTTTAAAATTAACCCTATCCCTTAATTTATAAAATGAGTGATTTAAAACTAGGTGACACTCGGCTCAAAGCTCAACTGTTATTAACACCTCGATAAATCAACGAAAGGCGAGCCAACGCTTCCTTCAGAAATACGAGCAATTATAAAAAAACCCTAAAAAACTTCTCTTCGCGCCTGCCCGGCTCATTTGAGCTCACGCCATGACTTTACAGCTTATTTTTAGCGCCAATTAAGTGATCTTCTGTTTAAAGGCACATCATTTTTTTATTTATAATGTTTTGTGTTAGATAAATAGGTACCTAATTCATACCTTGTTCCTTTCTTAAACTAAGGACCAAATATTGAAGTCCTGATACTTAGGTAATGCATTTAATCAAATATGAATACTTATGTAATGTGGATCGTATTTAAATAGGTAGTATTATGTACCTACTAATACCTATGTACATATATGTATAATAAGTAGAGTTCAAATATTATTATAATATTTGGACCAAAACAAAAGTACCTACTTAACTATCTTATTGCAACCGTATTCGGCGTAGCTCTTAAATACTCTTTTATTCAGTTATCTGAATGCTTAATACCTTCCAGGTGACGGAATAAGAAACAGAAAAAATAATTATGGGTGGTACCTACATATTACTAAATAACACATAATATATAAATGTTGTTCGGATTTTGTACATTCGGTCGGGTGTCATAACAAATAGATAACTATAGTATTTTCCAGCAATAATTCTTAATAACGAGCCATTGCCGAAAATTTATCGTTATATTTAATTTATTTACGATTTGCCTACGGTAAGCTGTTTCAGACGTCCAACGCTCCGTCCCGACCATCGCGACTCAAATTAGCCGTTTCAATTGGTTTCCTGACGTTCTGTGCACACAAACAAATAAAACGATTTAACTGTACCAACCTACACACCCGCATCCATTAGACGTGCACTGATGTCTCATTTTCTAAATTTGTTACGAAAAGATAAATCTCCTCGCGTCCCGAGTCTCGTTAGCTAAATCTTTCTGCCCCGTAATTATTCACCGGCTAGAAAAAAAGGGGAAATAAACATGAAAAGAAACGTCTTGCGAGTGAAATTTAGTAAGTGGTCGGAGCTCATTAAAAAGCTGTAAAATTCTATTACCAGACAGCGGATGAGAGAATCTCAAGCGCGACCGTCTGCGTCAACGCTGAAAACCAATTTGGATTTGCCGTAAAAAAATCATCGTGCGGTTGGAATTTCTCCTTTATTGCTAACTAATAAAGACCTAATTGACATTTTTTGACACTGAATAGTTTGGCAGGCGCACAGTGGCGCGAAACAAAGACATCGCTCGTTGACAAGTGACGATAAATTGACATTAATTGCTTTACCGCTGTCAAAGTGGTTTAAATGCTTGTTTTGTCACTTGTTTTCGTCTAGCTGATCATAGAATTGTTTTGGACGCTAATCAATTTATTTTCTACATAATTGAATTTGATTTGATTTAGTAAGTGCTAAAGTAAATGCCTTACTACAAAGGAGACATGGCTTTTGCACCGAACCGTTTTAGAATAATATGTATACTACCTAATTACTTCCCTTGTGTTAGTGCTGGTGGGTTAGGTACTCTTGAACACAGTGCCAATCCGGATCTATAGATTTTGACAGAAGTCGTGTCATTTTTCAGCACAGAATGACACAAAACCTGTTAAAAACCTGGATCCCAAATTTGGAACGGTGGCGGTGGTCGAGAGTAGCGTAGTCCATCTGAATTCATACATTTTGTCAGAAGTCGTGACAATTTTCAGTACAAAATGACACTATTTATGTCAAAATTCGGATCCAATTTGAAACGGGGTGGTGATCAAAAGTAAGACACTGCATTACCTCACGACCAAGTCCATTGTGGGCGTGTTCTTTGAAGGAATGCACTGCGCACATTTTGAGACCAAAAAGTGTTACAAAAGCTGAGATAGTCTAAATAAAAAGTCATAAGTAGTACCTAATAGCAAGCCCGTATGAATTAGTGGCCAACTCTGGTGACTGAGTTTTTAGGCCACCTTAAGGCCTCCGTCGTGGCTTAACGACAGCTAGAGCTGGGACCGACAGTTTAACGTGCCCCCGAAGTACGGAAGCGAAAGTCATAGTACTACTAAGTCTCTGTACAGATAAGAATAAGAATCATTTATTGTGAAACTGTGTAAAAAAGAGATCTTATAGATATTATGTACCTAGAGTTTCAACAGTTTACCCATGCCGGGCGTACAATAAGGAAACCTTAGCACAAACAGTACTTACGGGTCACCTTATGATAGTGAATAATGGCGGGTAATATTACAAGCTATTTTATTTATTTAGTTAAAAATGTTGAAAAGGTCTTCTTAATTTAAATAAAACGGCTCTGGTTTATCCAGTTCTTTTTGTTAACTTTAACGACAGTGAAAATTTATATGTAAGTGCAAATATCAGAACTAAAACCTATAACGACTAGCCAGGGTTTTCTTGTTAGGCGCGACTTTGTCCGTCGGTTCGTCTGTCACATCCCTTATTACCTATCTCAAATCTGATTGCTATTTACTTGAAATTATCAAAATGACAAACTGGTACCTACTACCGGATTGAATTAGATAGGTACATAATTTTGAAAAGGGTTGTTTTCTAGATTTTAAAACATTTTTTTCTTGCTTTGTTTCTTACTTACAGATAGTTTAAGAAATTACTTTTTAGGATGCAAAGTCATTTCTTAACCCTTTATCACAGAAGTTTATGCAGAGAAAATATTAAATTATTTTTTTATGTACTACCTATGTTTAGAAGAACATCTGAATTTTACACGAAAAATAAACCAAAATTTGGAACTGTTTTGTTACCTAAGAAATTTTATCTAAATGGATACATTTCCATCCAGATACGTCCCACAAGTCAGTATTTCAGCTTTTAAATAAAAATCACTGAAAAAACATGTCATCTATCCACATATATGGACACGATGCGTATTGTGCTTTCCTGTGACATTTTAGTGGTGTAATAACGATCATTAAAACAGTCTCAATGAACTGCCATCAGCACCATCATCATCTGATGATGAAGCCGGAAGTAGTCACATTGAAGTCGGATTTTATGAAATCCAAGAAACGCAGATGAAAATGTTGGCAGATCGGTTAGTAGGTAGGTAGTACAATTATTATGAAATCAGTTTTTATATTGTTCTAGAAACTGTGTTTATGTATCAACATCAATTAGGTTACACGACAATTTTGTTTCGATTTTTTTTTAATATTTTTTATGAAGATAAAGATGATCTTGCATTTGATTCATTTTTTTTCATTTTTTTATTCTACTTATATCAATAAACTAGGTGCCGCCCTTGACTTCGTTCGCGTCCCGTTGGATCCCGTTGATTTTTCGGGATAAAAGTAGCCTATATGTTAATCCAGGTCACGAACAATATATATTTCAAGTTTCATCCAAATCCGATCAGTAGTTTTTACGTGAAAGAGTAACAAACATCCATCCATCCATCCATATTTTAGAAACTTTCGCGTTTTTAGTATTAGTAGGATGAAATCTTTTGCGGGCCAAGGTAGAATTATATTATTATTTATTCATATGACACCTCTTCATGCAATTCAGCGAATAAATACATAATATATAATTTAGACTTAGTAAAAATGTAAAGAGTATTTATTGTTTAAACTGTTTTATTATATTTTTTTAATAAATATTAATTTATTTTAAACTTCAGTAGGTACAAGGCGCCGGAAAAAAGATGAATATCCCAGTGTTCTTGAATCGTAGTAATCCTATTGCCCTATCTCACCATAAAACCTGCCAATTTGTAGTCTCAAAATATTACCTGGCTGTTGATAATCATTTTTCACTTCCACGAAATCCTGTGCATCTGCAGTGGAGCCTTCCACGTCCACCTGTTCAGAGCAATCACTGGCTCCATCATCAAACTCACGAAACACTTCACTTGGAGCACTTGCGTCTATTTTATCCGCAAGCAAATTTTCTATGGAAAACGGGAGTTTTGCTTCACATCTTTCAACTTTTCCAGTTTCATCCACCTCCATAATCAAGGGATATTGACGTCTGAACAGAGCGAGGTTTAGGAATATTTTGAACTGCACCGTATAATTTAGACTAATTCGAACTACTCTACCGATGCGTTTTTGTCAATTGGCCCGCTGAAACGTCGGGATGAGAATGTTAACTACCTCTTCTGAAGAACATATTAACGGTCACGCCAGCCAGAGTTATCCATCAGCCTTCTTTATTGGGGAATACAGTCGAAAGTCGTTTGGCGGTTGGATTTATCACGTGTGCCAGAGACGCGGCTGAAATGAAGATGGACAACTTCGACTAATGGGCGTCTTTCTGGATGACAATTTTCTTTAAAAACGCGCTTTCAAATTTAACTCTTGCGTGGTATAGTTACGGTTGATATCAGTTTGTGATCAGTTAAACGATGCAAATAGCTCCCTCAGGAGCTATAATTAGAGTTCCACCAATGGGATCGCAGTGGGCGTGCCTCTGAACGGATGCTTGTCTTCTTTATCAAATTAGGATTTATTTAAGGAGTAGGGTGATATATGCGCACGCGCATTAATCGTGATAATTATTTAGTTAAGTAGTTGGTTTAATTGGGAGCGTCAGATGGGATTGGAGACGGGCTAATTAGGGGATATTGTGACTGGTATGTCATATTACGTTACTCATAGTAAGATACAATTTTATTTAGCCATGTAAAGTTAATTTATTATAATTAAGTATTTTTTGTATTATCCATCATCATCATCATCGTCATGAAGCAGGTTTAACCACTGCTAGGCAGAAGCCTCCCTTTCCTCCTTTTATAAGTACATATCGTCTTTCCCTATTTTATTTTTCCCTTGCGAATGATGTCATATACCCATCTGACTGTTGGTCTGGTAGCAAGCAAGACTTTCCTGTATTTTTGTTTAATGAAATACCTAAGTCGAAGTTTTGTTAAATGAGGTATTTTACCTTAATTTCTGTAAAAGACAAGTCCAAAAGTAGACTCAGTAGGTACACGTTACAAAAATGACTCGTATAAAAACAATAGGTAGGTAACTAATGTGTGTCAATTACAGAAATGTATATAGAATTTGCAATAATTTAATAATTAACAGACAACAGCAAAGGCAGAAAGTTTAAATGACATAATTGAACAATTAGGTACCTACGTATAAAAAAATATAAGTGGTAAAAACCCAAAAAACAAACACTTCTAAAAATAAAACTTAAGTATACAAAAAATTTAGGTAGGTATATCATAATAAGTAGTGTGCTAGAGATAGCTAGCTGAATAAAATGTAGAGAACTCTCCGTTACTCATTTAACGCGGCAGCTACGGATCCCTAGTAATAAATAACATGACAAAAACAAGGGTGCCCCTCTGAATAACTTGGATATTTTGTTATAATTAAGAAATCCTCATGCGCCGGCGCTAGTTTTTTTTTTACGCGTTTTTTTCAATAGCCTAATTAAATATCAGTGCGGTCTGTGACTGCATATAAACATGGCTTAGCTGTAAGCTATTAATGTTTTTTCGAATCGTAAACAGAAATTGGTTCTGAATGTTTTGCAACAGATACCTACCTACCTGAGTACCTACCTGCTTACCAAGGGCATACCTACATACAATACCTAAGTACATAAGAAAATAATTAAAATATATTTATTAAATATTACATATTTATTTATACGTAGTCGGTGACCTCGATTAAAACATATAGTTTACTTTTTATCCCGTAAAATCAACGGGATCCAACGGGGCGCGAACGAAGTCGCGAGCGTAAGCTAGGTAGGTACCTACAAACTACGACTAGGTAGTTTGTTTTAAAAATTTATGCTTTTTGGCTTGACTCAATGCGTGCGGAACCCCAAACTAGTAAATAATTTGACAAGGTCTTGTTCAATTTTCGCATTATTGCGTTCGGTATTCAAAACTTTCGTTAATTGCTTTCAAATAGCTTCGGTATGCGCCGTTTGTGTTCAAAGTTCGAAATTTTTGTTCATCGCGGCTCGGTATTGATAATTTACACGTGTTGGGGCGGAAAGCCTTGCACCATCTATCGCCTAATTAGTTTTTTTATAAATGGGTATTTACTCCAAACCTGCTTCAAAACTTTACGAGTCTTTTAGAAAATAGTAGGTAACCTTTGGCTAGTATCTGTTTACTTATTATTATTACATACAGAAGCATTTAGGTAAAAAAACATACCTACCAACCCGACTTTTTCGGTTTCGGGACCGGAATTTTTTTAATAATTTAAATAAATAAATAAATAAATATTCTTGGACATTACACACAACGCTCTCTAGTCCCAAACTAAGCAGAGCTTGTACTATGGAAACTAGATTGCTAATATAATACTTATATACTTTTTTTTTTGTAAATACATACTTATAATACATAGTAACACCCAGACACAGAACAAACATCTATGTTTATAAGTTTTCGGTTCATAGACAAGGTACGTTACTGAAAACTCAAAAAACCGGGCTCTTGTAGTCTGAATTTTTATGTTTGTGTAAAAAATAAACACGTACGTTTAAGTCATATCACGAAACTGTCGCAGTCATCCACGTCAGTCAGTCTGTCACTTCGCTTTCAGCTAGCTTCACGTCAGTCAAATGTTAAACAAGTCCTTGATTGACGTGTTCATAATCTTTCTGAAAAACATCCGATAAAATAATAAATAATCGTCGATTGCTGCAAAAGTATTGCCTAAATTAACTTTGCCACTCAACACGATCCTCAAGCTTTCTACAAATAATCCAAAACTATGCAAAATAACAGTAAATAAAACAGGTTACTCGCCAAGCGCTAAAATTGTAATGTTTGTTTATTTTACTACAAACTCACTATAAAATAAAATGTGTTGACGTGTTGCATGAACCATGGAAATTATACACCATCTGTCTTCACCTGTTCATCACCATTAACATCAATACCTCGCTACGTTGACTACAATTTGATAAATAATTTACAGAACTAAAATGCGTTTGAATTTGCGAAAAGTTTTTCTTATCGGCGGTGTTGTGGCCTTTTTATGGTTTATTGTGACTTACTCGTCATTAATTGAAGTGCCTCGAGTTACTCCTCTAAAGAATAATGTGCTAGAGATAGAGAATAGGATAGATAAGCTTCAGGAAGTGATGAACAAGCAAGTTTCAGAAAGCAGTGTTTTACTGGAGAAGGTAAAGCGCTTGAAGAATACTGACTCCAATGGAGACAGCGAGAAGAATGTCATGCCAGGTAATGAACCTACAAATTTTAATCTTCTTCTCTTTCTAAGTATATAAAACTCTTTTGAAGCTGACTGACTATCAACGCACAGCCTGAACTTAGTCCTAGAGGTCTGAAATTTGAATGGTAGTATCCTTATATAGTGTAGGGGTGCGCTAAGGAAGGAATTTTGAAAAGTCACACTAAAGGGTAGAATGCGAGCAATGCAGCGGGCGACAGCTAGTTTTAAACATAAAATGTCCCAAGTACTGCATGCTGTTCGTCTGGGCATAGTTAACATGTAGTCCTTGACAAATGGAAGCAACCAGAGCCACGTCCAGCCCAATGAAGTTAGTTCCATACAGACCAGTCAAAACCTTTAAAAAAGGCCTTTGCATCTATAAGATGATTTATACAACATCGGAAGGTACATTTTCACCGTTACTAGATATTTATAGTTCATGGGACATTCCATGTATTTCAAGACATACTTAACCATAGTAACACCCAGACAAAGAACAAACATCTATGTTTGCCACACAAATGTTTGTTTTCAGTGGGGATCGAACCCACAACACGGAAGGCAGAGCTACTACCGACTGAGCAATGACACCTGTTGACAATTATCTACCTAAAGTTATCTAGCCCAGAATCCCACTAATCTTATTATAAATGTCAAAGTTTAGATTATTGTGTTTCAATCACGCTGTAACTACTGGTCTGAATGAAACTTGGAATTACTTATATATACATAATCTAAATATATAAAACTCTTTTGAAGCTGACTGACAATCAACGCACAGCCTAAACTATAAGTCCTAGAGTTATGAAATTTGGAGGGTAGTATCCTTATATAGTGTAGGGGTGCACTAAGAAAGAAATTTTGAAAATTCACACTTAAGTGTCTAGAACGCGAGCAACGCCGCGGGCGACGGCTAGTTAACCTATATAATAATTAACCTTAATAACACATTAGGCTACTTTTACCCTGGAAAATTAACAGGGTAAACGAGATGCGGAACAAGTTGTGGGTGGAAAATAATCTGTTATATATTATCCTCGGCTTAGTTAAATTAAAAAAAACTTTATTAAGGACAAGTAAAACTTACAGTAGGTAAGGTTAGAATAGGCAATGTCCTGCAAACTGTGGTCTTATCGCACAATTGACAGGCGTCATGGCTCAGTCGGTAGTAGCTCTGCCTTCTGTGCTGTGGGTCGTGGGTTCGATCCCCACCGAGAACAAACATTTGTGTGTGGCAAACATAGATGTTTGTTCTGTCTGGGTGTTACTATGTATTATAAGTATGTATTTACAAAAAAAATATGTATATAAGTATTATATCAGCAATCCAGTTTCCATAGTACAAGCTCTGCTTAGTTTGGGACTAGAGAGCGTTGTGTGTAATGTCCAAGAATATTTATTATTATTATTATTAATACGATTTATTTCAGATGACCTTTACTAATATCTAACACTAAAAAGTAAAATACACTCGAGAGCATAGAAATCGCACATAGAGGCATTTTCCTACATTTTAATTTCGACCCTTATTTTTTTTTTAAATTAATGTGATGTTGCAAATATAACTTAAATTAAATTGAAGTACACACTGTTAACTTCCTAAAAACACAAAATGTCTAGCCTTGACCTTCGAAATCATAACAGTGGCAACTAAACAATAGAATGGCCTAAATTAGCTCGTTTCAGGTAGCGCGGTTTGTGGGACTTTGAGCAGGTATAAAAGGTTAAAAAAACAATAAATTTGTGAATGCATCGATTTATTAATACGAGGTATTGCCTCCCCTAGCCTGAATAACAGCTTCCATTCGGTGTTTTATTGAAGAAATCAATTTTTTGACGAAATCCTGCGGTATGCTGTCCCATTCTTCCTTGATCGCGGTTTGGAGCTCTCTGAGACTCGTAGGCGCTGCGTTTCTGGATCTTACTCGTTTCTTTAGTTCGTCCCATAAGTGCTCAATGGGATTGAGATCTGGGCTTCGAGCAGGCCACGCCATAACGAGTACTTCAACCTCCTCCAAGTACTGGCGTACTATAGCAGCGGTGTGTGGTCTAGCGTTATCCTGCATCAAAACGAAGTTTTCGCCGATAAATCCAGAAAAGGGCACAACATGTTCTTCCAGGATCTCCTCGACGTAACGTTGGGAAGTCAATCCACCCGATCGACGGTCGGTATCGGGCCCTGTGATGAAGACAAGTTCGGTTTTCGCTTCCAGAGAAATGCCTCCCCAGAACATACACGAACCACCGCCGTATGCGACCCGTTCGGAGATGCAACATTGAGCAAAACGCTCACCGGATCTTCGGTAGACTCTACCTCGTCCGTCGTTACCATGAAGGCACATCCTGCACTCGTCGGAGAAGACTGCCTGCCATTGATCCATAGTCCAATTAACGTGATTTCGAGCAAACTGAAGGCGTGCTTGTCTGTGCGCTGGGGTCAATTTTGGGCCAGTTGCTGGTCTGTGCGCTGTCAGACCTCCTTCGGCTAGTCTTCTTCTAACAGTCCACCGACTGACTTCCACTTCTCTAACTTCCTGGAGCTGCTGTCCGAGTTGAACTGCATTCAACCGGCGATTTCGTAGTGATGTATTCACAAGGAAACGGTCATCGCGCTGTGTTGTCGCACGTTTTCGGCCTGTTCCTGGTCGCCTGGTATAGCCACCAGTTTGCTGATATCGCTGGTATACACGTCCAACAGCATATCTGCTCAAATTTAATTGACGAGCCACTTGACTTTGGTTCTGTCCAGCTTCGATAAGTGCAACCACTTGAGACGCTGCTTCTGGTGTGGTATCCATTTTCTTGTTTAGAGAGATGACGTATTCGTTAAAGGACCTTTCTGACTGGGAGTTGGTATGCAAATGATGTCATTTCAATCATCCCTTACCGTTTTATACCTGCTCAAAGTCCCACAAACCGCGCTACCTGAAACGAGCTAATTTAGGCCATTCTATTGTTTAGTTGCCACTGTTATGATTTCGAAGGTCAAGGCTAGACATTTTGTGTTTTTAGGAAGCTAACAGTGTGTACTTCAATTTAATTTAAGTTATATTTGCAACATCACATTAATTTAAAAAAAAAATAAGGGTCGAAATTAAAATGTAGGAAAATGCCTCTATGTGCGATTTCTATGCTCTCGAGTGTAGTATGTACCATCTATTTTTAACAACATTTTATTTTATCCTACTAGAGCAGCCATTTGCTACGAGGTTCACCGAATCCTGCGGGCCAAAGATACGCACCGCGAGATATTTGTCATGTCGTTCTGTCAAAATGTAAGCATTTTGTACCACTTTAGGAACTATTGCATTCTCTGTGGTAATGTTGTCGAGAAAGCGCGCCTTTGACCTTTCAACTTTTGACATTTCTGCATGACTATTAGCTCGTCCTCAGAGAGGTACGCCGACTAAGAAGTGTCAAAAGTGTACATTATGGCGCGTTTTGTCGACACCATTAGGTACCACAGATAATGCAATAGTTCCTAAACTGGTACAAAATGCTTACATTTTGACAGAACGACATGATAAACATCTCGCGGTGCGCATCTTAGGCGATATTTTGGTGGAAAGTTTCGGACGCGTACGAAGTCGCGGGTATCAGCTAGTCTGAACTAAAACGCTGAATTGTTCACTATGAAAGTGTATGCATGCACACTTTCATGAACGAATCAGCATTTTCGCCCGAGCACATAATAAAAATATGTAGGTTAATATTATGCGTATGCGCCGCGCGCCGTCGTGTCGAATCGATTATCGAAACCCATAAAATATCGCCTACCTGCATAATGCCCCCGATTCTATTGTTCAATTTCTCAAAACTAGCCTAATTTTACAGCACTTAAATTGTTGCCATCTTTTTCGGATGAAGTGACAAAGACAGCTATCATTTTAGTGCTGTAAAGTTAGTTAAATTTAGAAAAATGCACAAACAGAATCGGGCCCAGTATTTACGATGCCAGTGCCAACGAATAGTTGCAGTTGTACACGACAAAAAAACGAAGAATACGGCTATTGCTAAACCAAAGATTTCTTTTGGTAGGATGGGTCATTAGGGCCCAAGGATGGATTTAAGAAGTGGAGCCACCGCGATTTTTGATGTTAGTGAGGTTTTGGCAGCTTTTGCTCTGGAAGAAAATAGGGTCTCAATCTGTATAGATGCATTAATTTTGCTAATATTCCAAGAAGCACTCATCGAAGATGATATAGGATTGGATGCAGAGGTATTGGAGGACGAGGGCTAGGAATCATCATGCCAATTTTTTATATTCTCTAATATTCTAAAAGTTGTAGGTTAAATTTTTTCAAATAAATACTGTAATGCTTACATATTTTTTTGATTTTACGTAGTTTAAAATCTTTATCGTGCAAATATGAGTCCTAAAATTGATTTGGCATCCTTAAGTCATACAAGTATGGTACCAAACTTGGAATATTAGCATAATTAATGCATCTATACAGATTGAGACCCTCTTTTCTTCCAGAGCAGAAGATGCCAAAACCTCAAAAAACTAACATCAAAAATCGCGGTGGCTCCACTTCTTAAATCCATCCTTGGGCCCTAAGGACCAATCCTACCAAAGGAAATCTTTGGTTCAGCAATATCCGTATAATGTACCGTACAGATGCAACTATAAGTTATTAACCTTCCGAAAAATAGAACGAGTGTTATAAGATTGACGGCCTCGTAACGCTAACGCTACGGAATTCTGAATGAGGCATCATTAAGAATTTCAGAATGTTAGCTACTCTACCTCTCTCTACAGTTTAATTATTAGGCTAATCCTATTAATATTATAAACGCGAAAGTTTGAGAGGATGTATATATGTTTGTTCCTCTTTTACGCAAAAACTACTGATCCGATTTGGATGAAACTTAGAATAATATATTGTCCGTGACCTGGATTAACACATAGGGTACTTTTTATCCCGGAAAATCAACAGGATCCAACGTGACGCGAACTAAGTCGCGGGAGGAAGCTAGTAGTTTATAAATACTCCTTTATTATGATGATTTTCGAGGGAGAGGTATCACCTACTGCCAGACTTAAACTACCTATTTCGTTGTGTTTGAAATGGTCATAAAAGTAATCTAATGATAAATCTTAAAAGTACCTAGGTACTTATGGTGAGAAATTATGGTTAGAACCACAGAAAATGGTTATCAATTACAGATCCTTACTGTGTGTTTCGACTAAAAACCTTCACAACACAATCCTTGCAAACGATTTGTTTTTACAATCAAGAAAATCCTTAAAACAATCTGCACAAGATTCAAAATGTCAAACATGCACAAGGTTTGGCGGTGGAAACGCAAAGCGATATCTTCACAGAGTTGTGCATGTTTTATTGTGAATGTTTTGCAGTGGAAACGTACAGTTAGGTGTACCTATCCTGCATTAGGCTTGTGTAATATCAATTGTTATGATATTTGATGTTGTTATGATTATATCGTAATTATGTTTTACTAGAAGTAGGATGTTTATTATGAGAATACTGAATTTCTGTGGTGAAATTTCAAACAGCCAATTCAAAATTTCCTTCGAAAGTTTCCGAATACGATCCGAAAAGATTTGCCGAATGAGTCGTAATAACCCACCAATAAAACCGATTGCCTTATTGTTCACAATAATTCAGTGCCAAAAAATAAAGGGCAACACACAACAACACAGAACAAAAAACAAAAAGTTATTTAAACTAAACAAATTATCGCGTAGTATAATTTGAATTTTTTATTTCAGATCCAGCCAACCTAGTCCTGCCTGTACTTCTTATAGCGTGCGACAGAGTGACTGTCAAACGATGTTTGGACAACCTCGTCAAGTTCAGACCAAATAAGGAGATGTTTCCTATTATAGTTAGCCAGGTAAGTCCATGAAGGGCCAGTTCTCTTTATCTACTACTGTTGCTACTGCAAAAAGAGATCTACTACTACTACTACTGCTGCTGCTACTGCAGAAAGAGCTCTACTACTACTACATAAAGAGTTCTACTACTACTACTACTGCACAAATAGCTCTACTACTACTGCTACTTCACAAAGAATACTACTACTGCTGCTGCTGCTGCAGAAAGAGATCTGCTACTACTGCTACTGAAGAAAGAGATCTACTACTACTGCACAAATAGCTCTACTACTACTGCTGTTACTGCACAAAGAGCTCTACTACTACTGAACGTTATAAGACACGTTTCAAAACCATTCATGTTTTTTTATTGCATTTTTCAAGTTGAATATCATAGATTTTGAACCTACTTTAAAAAAGGAGGAGGTTCTCAATTCGGTTGTTTTTTTTGTATGAAATCACTGCTCAAATCTATGCTTTAGCTTTAGGAATGATTTTTGTATCAATATACGGGCTTAATAGTGTTTATAGTGTCAAAGAATATAAGTTAAGTAATACGTAGTTCCTACCTAAGAAGAAGCGGGACTCCCATTCTACCAAAATTACACACTGAAAATCTCGTTTTGTATGAAACGTGATTCAAATTTCCCCGTTACATTCATTGTTCGTTTGATAGTGTAATATGGTAGTGTAATGATAGTGTGTTGAACAGTCTGATAGTGTAATAGTTAAATAGTCTATATATTTTTTCAGGACTGCGGCCACAACGCAACCTACCACGTAATAAAATCATTTGCAGACGAAGACTCGTCAATATCAGTGGTCACCCAACCAGATCTCACAGAAATACCACTGCCCAAAGCCAAAGTGAAGTTTAGGGGGTACTATAAAATAGCAAGGCATTACAAATTCGCTTTGAATCATGTTCTGGAGAGTTTGGGACATGATGCAGTAATTATAGTTGAAGGTAAGTGAGCTGTGGTTACTTAGAATAAGGGTGCTTTTCTATTAAAACTAAGATACGTTGCTAGGGATGTGTTCAAAATACACTATTAGGGAATGTAGTTGACAGGCGTCATGGCGCCTTTGTAGCTCTGCCTTCCCGTGGGTTCGATCTCCACCGAGAACAAACATTTGTGTGTTGTAAACATAGATGTTTGTTCTGTGTCTGGGTGTTTCTATGTATTATAAGTATGTATTTACAAAAAAAAAAATGTATGTATTCTATCAGCCATCTAGTTTCTATCGTACAAGCTTTGCTTAGTTTGGGACTAGAAGGTGTTGTGTTAAGTGTCCGTGAATATTTATTATTTAGTTCTTTTTTTAGGATAGTACTTACCTATATAAAAAAAAAACAAAAATAAGAATGTATAATAGGTAGGTAGGTAGGTGCTAATAATTTATTTACAAATAAAATTACGACTTATACAGTTACCTATGTATTTAATTCCTATTTTTTGTTTTTCAGATGATCTAGATATCTCTCCAGATTTCTTCGAGTATTTCCTAGGGACGTATCCGCTTCTATACAAGGATCCTAGTTTATGGTTAGTTTATACCATATTATGTAAAATCAAAACCCTCCTTTTTGCTTCTCCGTAGTTGGGTAATAAGACAATTAAATCATGCATTTTGTATAAAATAGATTTATTCCAAACTTTCACTGTTGATTACACCAAAAAAGTTCATATTGATGAGTAATTTAAATATTTAGGTTGTAAACAGTGCTCGACCGACGGTTGCGCTGACCGTACGTCGGCGTATCTATATCTATGCAAGTCTATGAATGCGTACACAGCTACGCTGACGGTACGCGCCTGAATTTCCATACAGATGACAAGCGCGACCGACGTACGCACCTACGTCACCTGAGGCTATTCGATCATTCAAGGTCACTCGAGGTCACATAAGTCACGAAGTTATTAAAAAATGTTCCAAGAACAAACTCGGCAAAAATTTGCTAAGTCACAGGCCCGTATTCCGAGACAGAAATCGTTACTCAAGCATAGATTTGAGTAGAGATTTTCATACAAAAATCTATACTTGAGTACGGATTAGTGCTTGAGTAAGGCTACAGAATACGGGCCTTAAACTTCGTAAATTAAAGCCAAAATACGAAGTTCCATTCATTCACTGGGTTTGAATTTCGCTGGTAATGGTGTTGCAAATCGCAGATAGTTAGACAATACGAAAGTGACAGTTGAAGTCCAGTCTAGGTGTCAAATGTCAAAAACGAAGCCGATGTCGATTACCACTGAACTTTTTACACAATAAGGCTGCAGGTTTTATTAACATTTTATTCAGTTTTTTTTTTATTTACAGATTTTATATGCCCCAGATTCTGTTGTTTCATTTCTCTAAACTAACCTTAATTCGACAGCACTAAAATTGTTTCCATATATACTATAACTGTAACGACAAAGACAACTATTATTTTACTGCTATCAAATTAGTTTAGAAAAATGCATAAACAGAATTGTGCCAATTCTCTCATTATAATTTTAGGTGTATATCAGCGTGGAACGATAATGGAAAGAAAGAAGTAATAGATTTGTCGCGACCCGACTTACTGCACAGAACTGACTTCTTCCCCGGACTGGGATGGATGATGAGGAAACAGACGTGGCGGTACTTGGAGCCAAACTGGCCACCTGCGTAAGTAACAACAATTCCGGGGTCACTTGGATAGTCAAAGGTCACTTGGGAAGTCAAGTGTCACTTGGGAAATCACCTGAGTAAATAATAAAAATTCTAAGGTCACAAGGGTAATTTGGGTAGTCAAAGAACAATCGCGTAGCCAAAGGTCACTTGGGTATTCAAGGGTCACTTGGGAAGTCAAGGGTAAGTTTTAAAGTTGGGAACTCAGTTGATTATTATGAGTCTTTTGCAAAGTTAAGAGTGGGATGGTTGATGAGGAAACCGTCAAGGGTCATTTGGGTAGTTAAGAGTCACTTGGGTAATTAAGGGTCACTTATGTAGTAAAATTGTTACTTGGGTAGTAAATTGTCACTTGGGAAGTCAAGTGCCAGTTTCAAAGTTAGGGAGTTAGCTGAGAATTATGAGTTTTTTTGCAAAGATGGTAGTTAAGGAAATAGATTAAAAATTTTCATTTTTATTTTCAGGTTTTTTGATGACTGGCTCCGAAACCCTGAGAATGTGAAGAATAAAGCATGCATCAGGCCAGAAATATCCAGAACATATTCCTTCGGAAAGGTAATACTAGTACCTAAGTTCTTTAATAGTTTAATTGTTTGTTATATTATTAGATTTATTTAGACTTAGGTACTTCTTTTATTATGTAAATTAATTTGTGTGTTACAGTTTCGAATAAACTTTCTATCTATCTATTCACCTTAGACATAGACATAGACATAGACATATTTATTTCTGCGTTAGCGAACAATACAATACAATACAACATACAGAAAATTAAAAACTAATAACCAAACATACAAGCAGGTAGAGTAAAAAAAATATAACACTAAAAAAACAACACAGTGAAATCGAACCTACCCTAGATATTTATAATTTTTAAAAGAAAACAAAAAAAGAGAGCTATGTACGTATGTAATGTGTGCTACTGCAGCAAATTGGCTTCAGGCTCAGCATTAGCCGAAACCGTTTGATTAGGCCAATTGGCCCTGCGAGAACGTAAATAATAAATAAATAAAGGTAAAAATAAGAAAGGTTTGAAAGATATTATAGATGTGTGGTGTGTGTTTGTGTAAGAGTGCGTGGGGATAGTTTTGGTTTCTCCTGATTCACACAAGTCTCTTGAGAGTCAGGGTATCACACGAGAAACCAAAGTGTTTATTGTAATATTATGTGTATGTAGATAAGCTTAGTTGAGTGTGAGTGTTTAGTAATTTATGATTTACCTATTACGTGCTTGGCAAAATGTAGACAGATTTATTTATTTAAAAAAAGTTAAACAAGCCGGTTTACAAAAATAAAACAACAAAATCAAAGGCATTATGAGAACCTATGAATATTTCTTTTCCAGATCGGAGTAAGCAAAGGATTATTTTTTGACAAACACCTCAGAAATATACAACTAAATTTGGAGTATGTGGAGTTTACAAAGCTCGACCTAAGTTATCTTCTAAAGGTAAGATAATTATTTATCTTCCATAGATAATTAGTCGTTCAAAAGACAATATTTTTTTTAATAAAAATACTCAGACTTGGACTAATTTAAAAAAAAAAAACTCGACTTCTTTATTTTTTTTACCTCATGGTATAATTTTACCCAATATTTCGACGTTTTTAACCCTTGTTATTATTAATATTTTTTCGAATAAAAATATTCCGACTTGGACTAATTAAAATAAGAGAAATAGTTACTCTACTTTTTTAGTTTTTTTTACCCCATGGCATAATTTTACCCAGTATTTCGACCTTTTTACCCCACATTATTATTACCATTAGGATGGTATAAAAAATGTTTTTATACCAAAATAGTGTCGTATCAAAAATACTAATTGCAATAAATATGAACTTACCTGTTACTTTTTCAGGAAAACTACGACGAAGCCCTTTCTTCAACTTTATCATCTCTCTCTGAAGTGTCGGTTTCTGAAGCATTATCTAACGGTGATACTGATGCTAAAGTATTGTACACTGATGCAGGGACTTACAGACGAAATGCTAAAAAACTCGGCCTTATGGATGATTTTAGGGTAAGATGTTATGTATTTTATTCGCGTAGAAATAAAGACGAAGTTTACTTGTCTTGACTCTAGTTGTAAGGATAAGTATTGATAGTACACTGTCGCTAAGACTTACAGACGAAATGCTAATTACCTCAGAACTCCGTAATTTATGAACCGATTTGAAAAATTATTTTTTATCTGAAGGGGTGCCAGATTGATCCCATAAAAGTTTAATCAAAATCGGTTCAGTATTTTTGTAGTTAAATAAGAATAACTGGAAAAAACACTTCATTCACGTACACGACATTGCTTTTTTGGCTTTCCTGTTACTTTTCTGTGGTTTTTACGATCAATAGAATAATTCCAATGAACTGCCATTATCATGCGTATTAAATTAAAGTCTGGTTTTCCAGTTTTTATACTTATAATTTATTTTTCAGAGTGGTGTTCCCCGAACGGCGTATCGGGGAGTAGTAACATGTTATGTCAGTGGACGAAGGGTATACCTCGCCCCCCACTACGAATGGACAAAATACGACCCCACTTGGGGGTAACTTGGTATTGACGGTTTTACCCTTTCTGTGGGTGATTGTGCGGTGTTGACGATTTTACCCTTTTTTGAGGGTAAAAGCGCAGTGTCGGGTGTTATCCTTTTGAGGCTAAATGTACAGTGAGTGCAGCTATTATCCTTTCGTGGGTAATTGTGCGGTATTTACCATTTTATCCCTTTTTGAGGGGTAAAATTTTAGTGACGGTATTTAGGAGTAATAATATCGCAAGCCGCTGCCGCTTCTGTGCTTCAAGTAACTGCGTATCCCTTTGCAGGGGTAAAATGGCTTTTATTTCTAGTTAGTTTCATTTGTTACCATAATTTTAGTTTATTCTAGGAAATTTTACTTTATTTCATTGTCATAATAATGTCTTTAGCAAAATGAATGTTGTTTATGCAAAAAGTAGGTACATTTGGTAAATATTTGAATTGACCTGTGACTATTGGTTTGAGAAGCATATCTGCATAATTTAGCTATAAAAATATATTGTACACAACTGTTTAAAAATATTTTAATATAGTATAATCATTGTTATGTGCTGTTGTGTATGTACTATGTGTATATAATTAGTGATATGTATGTGTATAAAATTAAATATAGGTAGGTGCCTATAGCCACAGATTATATAATACTATACCTATAGCTAAGTATATAAACTTATGATTTTTTTGCTTTAGGTCCTTAGCACATTATAAGACACGAACACAAGACAAGAAATTTTTTGTATGACCCGTGTCCTATCCGACATAAGAAAAATATCTTGTACGGTCTCATATAAACAATCAAGCGACTGGATGTCTTTTATGACATTTCTCATAAAACACAAGAAAAATATCTTATAATGTGCAAAAGGCCCTAAAATATACCTGAAACTCTCAAGAACTTGTTCCTTATATATAAATTATATATCATTTTGTTATTAATATTTAGGTAATCACTTTGTTTTAAAATGTGCGTCTATTTTTTTGACAAAACTGATATCAGATTTAAATAGAAAAAATTTAAATACACTTTTAGGGTAAACATTGGGTACTTTATCTACTCTTCTTGAAAATATTGTAGTTTTGTTTGTGGACCAATGTTTTTTATCGCTGGAACCGATTTGGATAAAGTTTTTACTATAGTCTGTGACGTGAAAAAGTATGTAGACACTTATACGGACTATTTTCTATGCGCCCAAACAAATATTATGTAATATTTGTAATATTTGTAATTCCTACGTAAGAAGCGGGACTCCCATTCTACCAAAATTACACACTGAAAATAATCGTTTCATATGAAACGTAATTCAAATTTTGATCGCCGTTTCATACATTGTTCGTTTTTCGAAAGCACGAGTTCGAGAGTTTCGCCAGCCTGACCCAAAGTCACAGACTATCAAAACTCTCATTATAATAATTAGATTATCTAGTAAGTACCTACTTATAAGTTTCGATTCTCTACATTTTTACCTATTAATAGATGTGTTAATTTTTCTGTGAATTTATCATTCCGTTATAATATTACCTATTTTAATTACCTATTTTAGATAGTTTTTTTTTAAAACTTCGAATGTCTCTGACTACTCTTAAGATTAGAAAAAACTTAATAAAAAAGTTGTATTTGTTTAGGTTAACATTAAACTAAAATTATTGTTATGTTTATTATTACCAAATCTTTCTGAGACTCGTAACAAATGCGCTCACACTGATTTTTCTATAGGTTTTCCAAATTTATTCATATTGATGGGTGGGTACCTACTTTATACTCCTGCAGTTTTCAGGATTGGTCTTAAAACACCATGAATACTTATTGTTTTGTTATATTGTTGCGTTTATTACACTATACCTGACGTGACTCTAGTTGAAATCTTTCAAACTAGAGTAAAGAAAGGTACTGTTACACATACTGATAAAGCATGCTTTTAGTGAGCAAGTGCTCATTTAGCATGTGTATCGAAACCTTGCTAATAATTAGCATGCAAGCGTGCTAATTAGCATGCATATTGAGCATGCTAATTAGCATGCTATTTTCTAGCATGTGTAACAGTACCCTTATTTGAGTTGAGTACGACAAAATAACGTGTGGTGTAATAGTCCTTTGATTGTTGTCCTAAGCTGTATAAGACTGTGATTTTGTAAATTCTATGCATTGTAATTAGCACGTGTTGTTTTATTAATAAAAAAAACTAAATTAAATTTTGGTGTTTATCAATTTTCTAGTCCTAAATTCTATGTAGGTAGGTTAGCAACATTTGTAACGATTAGCGATTGTATGTTGCTGATTGTGCCGTGCAATATATTCGGTTGTGCGTGTTTGTTTGATACTTCAAAATTTTGTGTGTTTGTATATGTTGCTTCAAATCTCGCAACATTTACAAGTTGTTGATATTTACCGAACCCGATCTAGCTAGATACAAAACACGATTTTTTTTTAAGAATTGTGAAACTTGTATTGCAGTCACAACCGGTCACGGACTGAGTTTACATTCTGCGGAGTTTACAGAGCAAAACATCTCGGATAGCACTGTAACCTAACGAGATTTCTACTGAGTAGTTATGCAAGCTTACATACACCTACAACATGTAGGTACATTACCTAAATAAGAATCATTTATTGTAAAACTGTGTAAAAAAGAGATCATAAAGATATTATGTACCTAGAGTTTCAACAGTTTACCCATGCCGGGCGTACAATACTTTACATAGTAGGTAAATCTTATAATTTTATTATAAGTACTCACCTAATGCTATTTTTATAGATATTATACAATTAACGAAACAAAACTTAATATTTAGTAGGAATCATAATACTCTTCTAAGCTATAGCATACCTTGTTCACAAGCCATTTTTTTAATCTAAGTTTAAATAAATTTCTAATCTAAGTTTAAATAAATAACCTTGTATTGTCATCAATCAAGGTGTGCGTTACTCTAGCAAAAGTGTTGAATCTGAAAATTCTATTTTATAAAAAACAAGACTGAATAAGCGCAAGAATTCATTTTATTTGGTATAACATTTATCAACCGGTTTCTCGAGCTTAGCCAGGGGGCCACTGGAGCTGGCGCCCTCCCAGAATATGAATATGCAAGTGGTACACACTCTGAGCCCCGTTCTTGCCGTCATTAATGACCAATCGGAAGCCGGTCTTGTCTAAACCTTGCTGAGCAGCCACTTTACGTGCTACGATAAGCAGGTGGCCTGAAAGATAAAATAAATAAATATAAACCCTACTAATATTATAAACGCGAAAGTTTGTACTTAGTAGTTTGTTCCTCTTTCACGCAAAAACTACTGATCCGATTTGGATGAAACTTGGAATATAATTGTCCGTGACCTGGATTAACACCATAGGCTACTTTTTATCCAGGAAAATCGACGGAACGCGAACGAAGTCGCGGGCGGAAGCTAGTAATAAATATTCTTTGACAAACTAAGCAAAGCTTGTACCTACTATGGAGAATAAAAATAAACTAAGCTAAAAATTTAAAATTCTCTTAACTACCTACATTTATCATAGGTCGGTTTCCTAACTAGGATTTATTTATTTATTTATTCAATAGGCAACATCAACAGCGCACATAGTTTACAAATACAATAATCACTTTTGAAAACCTTATCCTATAAAATGTGTGCCAATTACAGGCATGCACAGCATTTGCAATAATATTTTATTGACTACTACAGGATTTCAAAGGGTGTATGGAAAAAATTGCTAAAACATTAATATTTTTACCAAGCAATTGTTCATCCGAATCCTCTGCTTTGGATAGCTGCGCTATTGGCTTCCGAGGGATCACCAGAATGTGGGTCGGAGCTTGAGGACTCACATCGTTGAAGGCAACACACTGGAACATGAGAAACAATATTGTTAGAGAACCTAGCTAGGAAAGGAAGTACAGGATACTACCTAGTTCTGCCGCCAAACTAGAGGCAGACCGATTATCTAAGTTAAACGACGTTCTGCGCGGTCACTATTTGGATGGGTGACCGTTAAATAAATAAATAAATATTCACGGACACTTAACACAACGCCTTCTAGTCCCAAACTAAGCAAAGCTTGTACGATGGAAACTAGATGGCTGAAAGAATACATACATACATTTTTTTTTGTAAATACATACTTATTATACATAGAAACACCCAGACGCAGAACAAACATCTATGTTTACAACACACAAATGTTTGTTCTCGGTGAGGATCGAACCCACGACCCACAGCACGGAAGGCAGAGCTACTACCGACTGAGCCATGACGCCTGTCAACGTTAGTGTCATAGATGGTCTATCAGGTTTAAGCCACTAACGGTCACCCAATTTATATGTCTACTCTAACTTTTTATAAGATAGGGGGAGAATCTTTTTACAAATGAATAAATGAATAGGGTTAGTCTCATAATCCCCTTTGTATGACTAAAGTACCAAAGGGCAGAATCCTTACCATTAAAAAAATTCACGGAACATAATCGTTACCTAATAATAAACGCTAAATCTAAGAAAAGAAAGTCGTGACACCACCACCTTGAGGTGACCCAACCTATATAGGTACCTACTACATATTATTATTATACCTATATATACACTACCTAGGTATTAATTTTTCATGTAAAGCTTTGGACTCGCAATCGTAACGCACAACGCTGCGGCATGCGACATGTAGCGCCGGACACAGTCGTATGGAAAACGTCTAGTATGGTCTCTTGTTCCGTTGCAGTCTGCGTCAGCGGCGAAGAGCAAACGCGGTACTCTGCGTTGAGCCGCATACCGCAGCGTTGTGCGTTACGATCGCGGAAACACTGCATAAGGGAGTCAAGTAGTGACAGCGCTAAACAACATCGTTAAAACTCGTAAACTACTAAAGAAAAAGAGCTATACTTAGAGGCTACGAGCACCTTTTTATCAACTAAAAGCCTGAGAATGAATAAAAAACGTGTGCGTTACTCCAGCAAAAAAGTGTTGAATCTGAAAATTCTAAAAATGCAGATAATTAGAGCCTATTGCCCTGTAATTGTGCCCCAAGTTTTAAATTTGTGCCTATAGCCGTTTCGAAGTTATTCAAGAAATTCACTTTTTGCTGGGGTAACGTTTTTTGCTGGGTCGATTTTCGTTCCTGGTTGAGCTAGCCGAATGAATGTTAGCCTAAAAGGGGGCTAGAATTTGTGCCAATTAGTGCCCCAATTCCTGAATTTGTGCCTCCTAGGGCTTCAGAGTTATTTCAGTTTTTGCTGGAGTAACGTTTTGCTATCTCCGAAACTACTGGGCGTACAATCATGAAACTCGGTCAGTATAAAGGTATTTTGATTTAGAAATTTGTGCCAGCTTTTGTTTTCCAAAAAAAGGCTTCATTCGCGACTTATAAGGCTTTTATTAAAAAACTAAAACCGCTCCTAGCTCTCTAACCATAACACTGGGGAACCTATTGAAAGTGTCATTCTGTACCTCTTATTACGTTGCAACTGCTGACTAAGTTACAAAAGTCTACTTTCAGTAGTTAACGAGAAATAACGATTTTAAAAGTGTCCAAAAATATCATTACTTTGACCCCGAAATACACTCGTTTCCTCTAAAGCTGTCGTACTGATTCTTTGCTAGGAATTAGAGCCTATATTCAAATATATGCACACGAAATTTCAACTTCATCCATGCTATTATTATAAAGATATCGATAAATAACCTACAAGAATCAATTTGTAACCCATATTGGTGGTTAACCGGCTAAATTCAAATGAGTGTTAAAAAGCGAACGTCCGATACATGGCGCCTACCTCTTGCAGTTGACGGTATTGTATTTTAGTAACAGTTGGTACAGATACAAACAAAATTAATTCAGAGTTTTTTTGCTTCTATGAACTAGGAGTTGGGTTGCCAGATACGAAGAACGTTCACTAGTAATTCGCCCCGATACTTTGTTGTCTTTTCAGTGTCAAACCACATATTCTTTATTTGAATAAGGAGTTCTACATAAAAAGTATCCATTACAAAGAAGTTCATAGGAAAATGCTATAAACCTTGTTTGGACAAACAAATACTTATACCCTATACTTACGCCATGCCTGGCATGGCGCTTTGCATCACCGGACAATTTTTCTCTTATTGTGTCGATATAATCTGTGTCATTGAAGACAACACAGCACGTCGACCTTTAAATAATTTTTATTTCATTGTATCCTGTAACAACAGTAAAGTTATATTTTAGCAAAAGAGCAAAAGAAGAAGAGGCGACCCATCATCAACAAACCTTATTTTTAGAATACATTCGAGTAACTATTTTAATAATACCTAACAGGAATTAGGTACCTACTTATCTTAGGTACCTACTACATTAGGTGCCTTTAATATAAACCTATAATATAAATCGTAAAGAAATTCACACGACGCAGGTAATAATAATCGAATTACTACACAGGTGAGTGTCGATGAAATACGTAGGTACCTAAGTAGGTAGGTACCTACCTATTGAGTTGAAATTTTTCAATAGGAGCTAGATTGTTTATATACTTTTTTGTAAATAGGTAGGTACATACTTATAATACACGCAAATGTTTGTTCTTAGTGGGGATTGAACCCACGACCCACAGCACGAAATGCAGAACTAATACATCAAGATAAACATTATGTACCTACCTAGATAAAAAAAAAACGATTACATAATAAAGTAATAAGTACCTAGATCTATTATTACAAACAACCTAAGACAAATATTATATTTGGCGAGTGCTATATGAACTTACAAAAATGGCGGACACCTATGTGTGCGTTTTATGTACCTATGCATTCGTGTGCGTGAACACATTTCAAGTGTCAAAAAGCAGATATAGCTGCTTCATAATATATGAGCTGCTTGCTTCTGATTGCAATTATCTTTTTTTTTATGATAGAAGTAATGGAACAAGCTGATAGCTCACCTGATGTTAAGTGGTAACTTCTGCCTATAACAATGCATTACCTCATTATTATTATGTTGGGTACCTAGGTAAGTTACCTAAGTAGGTACATAACCTATAATAAGTGAAAAAGTATTTTTTAAAGCCAGCTACCTAAATAGGTAAGCAAGGTAAGCATGCCTAAGCTTTTTAGTAGGTACGTAGGCTACCTACCTAAAAGTTACCTATGTAAGTATGTATCTGATTCGAGCCACACGTGTAGGTAGGTAGATAACTATCAAGAATTCTCTACGTGTTCCTATGTATCTATGTATGCACTGCACACCACCACCATTCAATGAGGAGTTCTGTTGAACAGCTTCTGACTTTTTGGTAGGTACTTACCTACCTACCTACCTAGTATCCTATAGGTAAGCCTACCTAACAGCTTCAGACTCCATCAGGTAGGTAGGTAAACATACGCTATGCAATGCAGTAAGTAGGTAGGTAAGCATAAAATCTTGTAAGTAAAAATAAACATTCTACTTAGGTAGAATCTGAAGTACTTGAACTAAGTACTACTATCTTAGGTAGTACTTGAATCTGTGTCACTAGAAGACGTCGGGAAGCTTGTACTAACTTTTAGATAATCTGTTACGCAAAATGTAAGTGTAATAGTAACTAGTAGCGCATCTGTAATTCAAAATACATAATTTATTTCTCACTTACTTTTTCATAGACTAGGGCCCGTATTCCGAGACAGAAATCGTTACTCAAGCATAGATTTGAGTAGAGATTTTCATACAAAAATCTATGCTTGAGTGCGGATTAGTGCTTAAGTAAGGCTACGGAATACGGGCCTAAATCATTATCACCCTACCCCGTAGATTTCAGCATCCGGAGAAAAAATGTTTGCTAATGTGGTTTGCTAACATCATAGACTACTTGAAGTATTTTTTTAATAAATACCTTTTTTATCCAAAAAATGCTGTTCGGTATAGCAGCGCCGAATATATTTTATAGATATACTTATCCTAAAAACCTAGAAACATTATAAAATAGTTATGTTTGCAAGTACTTACATTTTCTCAGGAATGTTAAGGGTCGTTATCGCGTTTCATTCGTCGGGTCGTATCGTCTAACGTATCCGGCTAATGATGGTGATGTTCATCACCATCATTAGCCCTTATAGGCCGGTTTTTATATTTTCCAGAAGGAACGATTTTAGCCGTTCTCCAGCCACAGCCCTCTGGTGACTTAGTTACAAAATTGCTGTATATGTGGGCAACCCAGGAATTCTACAGAGTAAAAAGTAAGATCTAAAATAAAACCAATTCAAAGTTAGGTAATCGAAAAAAAACCTATCTAAGAATACACTTTTGTACAAGACTATACAGAAACCAATAATGCTATAGCATAAATTTAAGAATGTAGGCGCCATGTATCGTACGTTCGCTTTTTAACAGTCATTTGAATTTAGCCGGTTAACCACCAATATGGGTTACAAACTGATTTTTGTAGGTTATTTATCGATATCTTTATAATTATAGCATGGATTAAGCTGAAATTTCGTGTGCATATATTTGAATATAGGCTCTAATTCCTAGCAAAGAATCAGTACGACAGCTTTAGAGGAAACGAGTGTATTTCGGGGTCAAAGTAATGACATTTTTGGACAATTTTAAAATCGTTATTTCTCGTTAACTATTGAAAGTAGACTTTTGTAACTTAATCAGCAGTTGCAACGTAATAAGAGGTACAGAATGACACTTTCAATAGGTTCCCCAGTGTTATAGTTAGAGAGCTAGGAGCGGTTTTAGGTTTTTTAATAAAAGCCTTATAAGTCGCGAATGAAGCGATTTTTTGGAAAACAAAAGCTGGCACAAATTTCTAAATCAAAATACCTTTATACTGACCGAGTTTCATGATTGTGCGCCCAGTAGTTTCGGAGATAGCAAAACGTTACTCCAGCAAAAACTGAAATAACTTCGAAGCCCTAGGAGGCACAAATTCAGGAATTGGGGCACTAATTGGCACAAATTCTAGCCCCCTTTTAAGCTAACATTCATTCCGCTAGCTCAACCAGGAACGAAAATCGACCCAGCAAAAAACGTTACCCCAGCAAAAAGTGAATTTCTTGAATAACTCCGAAACGGCTATAGGCACAAATTTAAAACTTGGGGCACAATTACAGGGCAATAGGCTCTAATTATCTGCATTTTTAGAATTTTCAGATTCAACACTTTTTTGCTGGAGTAACGCACACATAAAAAACTGAACTAAATCTTGTGAATATGAATGAAGCATTTTTGAGAATGAAAAAGAAACATTTAAGATGGTGGTATTTACTTTTTTATTCAACAAATCCACTGACGTACCATGGCTAGACTACACACAACACACATACCTACCCACTGATAAATTAATTAATTATTAATTAATAATTTTACACAAATAAAATTACCACAACTAATACTGTATTTACAATAATTACAAAATACACATGAATCAGTTGAGCTATTTACAAACCGTTGTAATAATTGTATGTACAAGTCACCAACCGCATTCACAAAAAACAATTTCGTTTTTTATTATTGTATGTACTATCAGCAAAATGGCCGCTTTACTTTTAAAACTGGTTTTGCTTGACAGGGCCCTGAAATACTGCTTTGAAAGACGAGCATCACGGCTAGTTGGTACACAGGAAATGCAGCCTTAAGGGCTTTTAGTAGTTAAAACTACCGCATTTGATGTTTTGACATATCAATAAAAGTATTGAATCTATTATATTGAAAAATTATTTACTTATAGTAGGTGCCAAATAACACCGCCATACAGGTCATTCGCCTACCTTCACCACGATGTCGCAAAATTCAATTTATGTATGGTAAACAAACAGTACTAACGAGATTCGAGCGATACCGTCTTAGCGACAGGTTTGTATAGAAAGCGATAGAATTAGACATTCATAAATTGAATTTTGCGACGTCGTGCTGAAGGTGGGTGAATAACCTGTATTGCGGTGTTATTTGGCACCTACTATAGTAGGTTTTACCCAATAAGTTGGTGAGGCAGGACTTTTGGTGACAGTACCTTTACCAGTAGCTTTAGGCCCTTTGCACATTATAAGACACAAATACAAGATACAAGACAAGAAAAATTTTGTATGGCGCGTGTCTTATCCGACATAAGAAAAAATATCTTGTAATATGTACTGTCTCATATAAACAATCAAGCGACTGAACGTCTTATCGACATCTCATAAGACAAGAAAAATATATTTTATTGTGCAAAGGGCCTTAACCTTATAACAAGTTTTTAAGTCTTTGCAACCTGTGTCTTTAAACCACAAAGTTAGAGTTAATTCTTGATGAGACAAAAAGTTAAATTAACTACTCTGCAAATGGATCACAGTCTCCATTACTTTTATTTTGGTTTAAAATAGTATCAGCTAGTTTAAGAACACCAACTTTAAATTTTCTTTTTTGCTCTCTGTTCATTTCCTTGAAATCTGGCAACAGACTGTACAAGAATGCATAATCTGGGTCTTGGTTTGCAGTATCATTCTTCTCTACCTGAAAATATTCAATTTCGTTTGTATCGTTACGAGTACGACTTCTCTTATTGGGCATTTGGTTGAATGTTTCTAGGTCTTGATTTCCACTATCATCATTTTTATCTATTTGAAAATATTCAACTTCAGATGCCGTATCATTATGAACTGTGTCCTTCCTGTTTGTCAATTGGTCAGTTTTAGAATAACTTTTAGTATATGTTTCTATTTCTACAGGATATGTTGTAGAAGTATCCGATTCTAAACTCTCTTCAAGATATTCACTTTCAGTATTCTGGTCGGCAATGTTAGGCTCTTCTTTCATAAATAATCCACGACGTTTAGGTTTAATCAAAGGTTTTAAAAACTGCAGATATTTAGCTAAATAATATTTTTTTACACGCTTTGGAGATTTACTCATCATATTTTTTACATATCTTCCATAAGAACTTCGAATATTTTTCCATCTCTCTTTACATTCAGGAACTGAAAAAGGTAAGCAAATAGGTAGGTAGGTACAAATAATAAGACTATTACCCTACCAAAGTAGATACCTACCTGGATGCCTTTAGTTATGTAGGTGTACATAATTAGAAAAGCAAAAATCTGTCACAACAAGCAACCTAAAAATAGACAGACTACGTAGATGATCTGTGGTATAGGTTACAAGTTTACTACAACACCAACAATAATCAACGTAGCATGTTTGCAACAAACATGCAACAGCCGCAAAAACAAAGGCATCTACAAGATAAAAACACCAAAGTGTTAGTAAACTCCTACAAGTTTGAGACTTGTGCAAAACACTTACTTGATCCTTCAACATGTTGAGCAACTTCTTTCCAAGCTGCATCTTGCAATTCTCTAATGTAATACGATTGCTCTGATCTGTTGCGTTCATATAAACATGGTCTTTCTTTAACTAATGCAATGAATTTGACGTTGAAATAGTGGTTGTTATCCATATAGCTCATCGTGTCCCAACCTAAGTCCCAGCCAACAAACAAAATGTCGCAACTCGCAACGAAAACGAACTCGCAACTTCCAAATGCGTTGCTTTTTTTTTTGTTTTCGCTCCCCGGAATAAGAGCAGAGGCTATAGTTTTAGAACCATACCGCCTAGTCTTACATTATTT
Source organism: Eulithis testata (assembly GCA_947507515.1). Classification (NCBI taxonomy): domain Eukaryota; kingdom Metazoa; phylum Arthropoda; class Insecta; order Lepidoptera; family Geometridae; genus Eulithis; species Eulithis testata. The sequence goes on from OX382221.1 coordinate 3,863,228, forward strand.
TTTTTCCGTTTTTTAGTTTGTGTGTTTGTCTTGCGTAAATGATAAATAAAGTCAAGTCTTCGTCAAGTCGGCTGTCGTTTGTTTTGAAGAGAAAATGGTGGATTTTCCCTACTATAAGTAAACCTACTATAAGTAAATAATTTTTCAATATAATAGATTCGTGCGTGAATTTGCGTTGGGTTCTATGCAGCATAGAACACAACGCAAATTCACGCAACTAAAGCCAAGTAGCATAATATGCTACTTGGCATATTCTTCTTCTTTTTTTATAGCCTCTGCCCGCAGTTTCAACAGTCAACTGAGTTGCCTTACGTTTCATCAAAATATAAAGAAATCACATAGAATAAATGTAATAATATAAAAAATAGGCCTTTATTATGAAAATGAAAATAAGAAAATGAAACTCGACGACTTGAACGAATCCGGCAAGACAGGAGCATGCCAATGTTTTGTGTTTTTCAGCTGTGCATTCCATGGTTATACAATAACCATACACGGCAAAACAAGTTGCAAAATCCAAAGAAGTTGAAAGTAACAGAGGTTACAATATTTTGAGGTAAATATGTACATACCTACGTACCTATGTATGGTAATGTTACATCTATTCAACACCAGGCAATTTCGTGGAAAGCAACATGTTGAAAGGTGCATTTACGCTTATCCGAAATTTGTTGAAGCAACGGATTGACGTACGCAACAGCTTTCAACATGTTGCTCTGCACAAAATTGCCTGTTGTTGAACAGATGTAACATTACCTTAGGTCTCTGACCAAAACCGCATACCGAAATAATGGATCGTGCGTGTGCAGCTGTTATTAAAAATACTTAGGTACCTACCTGCTCATCTTCGTAGACGAATTTAGCTGGTATTTCCTTTCTCAAGATCTTTCCAAATATGGTATCACCGCCAGGAGCAGCAGATTGAGCTAGATCAACCTCACCACCGGCCATTTTATTTTGTCAAAACTAAAGAAAATAAAGGAAACGATCGATTGATTTGTTTGGTGTTTGGTAAGTAGACTGACTGACGTTTTTTGACATAACTGACAGCCAAGCCAGATAAAAATTTTTTTTTACTCGACCTATGATAAAAGTCACAGACAATAATATTAACTTCTTGTTTTATTTATCTATTGTCACTCGCTCTATCAAACACAGACAAGCTAAATCTATGCTATCAAATATCAAACAATTTTTGAATGATTTTTGTGGACAGTCGGCCCGATTCTGTTGGTTCATTTTTGAAACAACTGTCTTCATCGTTTCAGTCATTATTAGTTGAGGTTAGTTTGTTTTTTTTTTACAATGCCTGTACAAAATATTTGGGGCTGCTACCTAAGTAATATTCTTGGACATTACACACAACGCTCTCTAGTCCCAAATTGTACTATGGGAACTAGATTGCTGTTACAATACTTATTAAAATACTTTTTTTTTGTAAATACATACTTATAATACATAGTAACACCCAGACACAGAACAAACATCTATGTTTGCCACACACAAATGTTTGTTCTCGGTGGGGATCGAACCCACGACCCACAGCACAGAAGGCAGAGCTACTACCGACTGAGCCATGACGCCTGTCGGAACCTACCTAGGCTTATTCTATCCTAGTATACCAACTAGAATTCGCACCCTAATATTTTAGGGCACCTACTAACCTATTAATATTATTTTACCTATTTAAGTAGGTATACATACAGAGTGATCCACAAAAAAATATTTTTCTAAGTAAATTATTAAATAAGTAATTTTTTTTCAAATAAGTAGGTAGGTAACTTTAAAATATTGCCCTTGCAATAACAATCTACGATAGTTTTTCATTTGATAAATAATGTCATGTTTTAGAATATTTTCAAAAACTTAGGCCTGTATGCCGATATAGAAATCGTTATTATGCATAGATTTAATTGAGTACCTACCTACTTATAGATTTTCATACAAAAATCTATGCTTGAGTCCGAATCGCTGATGAGCAGTTAAAACACTATAGTTAAAACCTACGGGCTTTCCTATGTTTTATTGATCGAAACGAATACCAAAAAGCTTTATTTATGACCTGCGAGATATTTTGTGTATGAAAACTCGATAAACGCCTCTAGCGGGAGATTTGCAAACGTTTATTCTCCAACAAAAAACTAACGTTTCAGTATTCAGGCTAGGTTGTTAAACCGTTTTCACGGTAGGTAGAGACAGTGTTTCCAACTGATTTGGACTAGTTTGAGCTATGTATAATGGTTTTTAGATAGCTTAACTGTTTCATGTGTATTGTAAAATTAAATATTGTAAATAAATGTATCAGTCGTAATTTTCTTTGCGAATATACTATATAATTTTTGTACACTATAGGTAGTAGGACTCGTAGTAATATTATCATAATATTTATTTATATTAACTAGAACGGCGTACACGTGCCAAGTCTAATTGACAAAACTTGTGAGACATCTTAACTGGATAAATCGGTCCCAGCCGGAGGTGGCTTGTTAGAGCCAAGTCCAGCTCTTGTTTGCTGTAACAGAAAATTACAAGTTACAACTCTGAAAAATAATCATTTATTATGCTGAGGTTTAAAAAAAAGACTTATAGGTAATTTCACAATTAAATAGAAGTAGCTCTGTGAGGCCCTTTGCACATTGCAAGACATTTTTCTTGTGTGTTATAAGAAATGTCGATAAGACATTCAGTCGCTTGATTGTTTTATAAGAGTCCATACATATTACAAGATATTTTTTCTTTTGTCGGAGACACGCGCCATACAACATTTTTCTTGTCTTGTGTTGTGTCATAGAATGTGCAAAGGGTCTGAAGTATCGGACTGCGGCCTGATTTGATAGTGTAAACCCGTATTGGGTATCCTACCGTATAAAAAAAAACACTCTGAGACATACCTAGGCCCGTATTCCGAGACAGAAATCGTTACTCAAGCATAGATTTGAGTAGAGATTTTCATACAAAAATCTATGCTTGAGTACGGATCAGTGCTTGAGTAAGGCTACGGAATACGGGCCTTAAAGGTGTAAAGTGTCATGTGCGTGTGTGTAGTGTAATAACATCGGCACCCTTCAAACCGGAACACAGCAATCCGAGCATCACTATGCAGCGGTAAAAGACTACTTACCCGGATTAACGGCAAGGCGAGAGGCTCAACTAAGCCATTGGCTCGAGCACCTAAGACTCCGCCTTGCCAGCCCATGCTTTGCATCATTCTGTAACAAATTATGCATGTAAACGGCTTTTTTTATGAAACTTGGAATATATACAGTAACCTGGATTAACACATAGGCTAATTTTTATCCTGAAAAATTAAAATAATTAATTAATATCTACTTATGTACTTATACATATTTAACAACTTAACTACCTACAATATTAAATCTATATTCGCTGATAAGATTAACCAAATTTTTAAAATTATCTTGTTATATTGCAAAGGAGATAGTATTAAAACACATTCATAATGTCAGTAGAAAATAAGGATATTATATTGTAGGTAGTTAAGTTGTTAAATAAGTATAAGTAGATATTAATTAATTATTTTTAAGAGCATGCATAGTTGTTGGTTTTTTAATTTGTCTGTGTTTACTTTGTTTAAATGTGCATAATTATGTAACCCTTTAAATAAATAAAAAAAAAAAAGACTTTTCGTTTTGGGTCAACTGTTATGATAACATCTATATGGTAAATAAACGATTTGAATTTGAATTTTAACAGGATCGAACGGGACGCGGACGAAGTCGCGGACGGAAGCTAGTAATTTATAAAACTGCTTACTTATGACCACGTTCACTGACTACAGGTTGGCTTAAACCTTCCCTCAACTTTGATTTAGCTTTGATTGTAATTGGACTATCAGAGCGTGTTCTGCTTTGACTAGTAGGAGGTTTGACAAATGATACTTTTGAGATACGAAATGGCGCATTGCATTCATTGCTGGAACAAAAAAGAAACAGTTAAAAAGAGGCCCGTATGCCGACACAGAAATCGTTACTCGAGCATAGATTTTCATACAAAAATCTATGCTCATAATGTGAAGTGATTGCCCAGTTTTCTTTACCTAATATCAGGAACAATAAGATTGTCAGGTGTTTTAATGCGTGTAGAGTCTTCTTTGACAATATTACTTTCTTCGGTACAAGTCTCGGTACTATAGTTAACGTGATTAGAAGTCTTTCTACTATTGTTTTTGCGTTCATATTTCTTTAACATAATGCCTTTCGCGTCCACAAATTCGATATCTTCGTCTTGTGTAGGTAAGGGGGGGATTTTCATCAATGTAAAATTTCTGAAAAAAAAAAGCCATGAAATCATACTGCTCCATCTAGTTTCAAACTAAACTACTAAAAACTTGTTTAATCTATTCTTACGCTCTGGCCCGCTGATAAAGAAATCGTTACTCAAGCATACATTTGAGAGATTTTCATACAAAAATATATGCTTGAGTTAGGATCAATGCTTGAGCAATAAATCAGCACGGGCCTATGAACTTGCTATGTCGCTCGCTACAAATTGCGAAAATATATTTATGAACATTTCACACAACGCCCTCTAGTCCCAAAACTAAACAAAACTTGTACTATAGGAACTAGATTGCTGATAGAATAGGTACTTAGCCGGTTTTTTTGTATAAATATTTTCATATTGTTGTTAACTTCCTGTGCTGTGTACCAAATAAATATTTATCTATATCTCTATATTACATAGTCACATCCAGACATAGAACGAACAGACATTAACATTTACATTATGAAATGTGGGTAGTTTTGAAAAGTTTTACCTGTGTTCATATATTTTAGATTTGGTAACGCTATTAGACAAGGCAAATTGGTGTTTATTCTGGAATATTGTGTGGTATATTTCTTCTAATACTTTCCGTACATCTTCCTTGAAACTGTCGATAACCTCAAAATAAATTATAAGATTTTATTCACACAGAAAATGAAGACATTAAACAGTTGAGAAAAAAAAAACAGTTTGACATCTAGAATCTACAATCTATGGTGTGATTATGTAACTAACTGGAAAGTAGCCATAAAATGGGACCTCACGCAAATATAAAAGTTTGTTTTTAAACATTAAACAACGAACACTTTAGACTTACGTTTTGTAGTTTCAAATGTTTTTCCAGCTTGGTCACAAAAGCTGTTTGTACCATCGATAGATCGTTTAGAAGTAAGCTTGCCTGAAAATCGTCCTTTAAAAAGTCTAAAATCTGATTCAAAGTTGTTAAAACCCAGCTGTGGGGTAAATCTTTGATCTTTATTAGGAAGTCTTTAGCTCTGTAGCGATCAGTGATGCTTAAGTTGTAACTGTAATCCTTAACGATTCGAGACCTGAAAATCAACATTGTATATTTAATTCACCCTGTACACAGAAATTACGGTCCAAATGCTGATTTACTGCTCAAGCACTGATCCGGACTCAAGCATATATTTTTGTATGAAAATCTCTACTCAAATATAATAATATGCTTGAGATCAAATATATGATTTCTGTATCGGCATACGGGCCTTAAATGTTCTTCTTAGTTAGAGGATAGTCTACTAGAGTAAAGAACTCACGGTGTAAGTTTTGGATTTTAGTAATACTAACTATTCAAACGTACTTTATGTTTTCAGTATTGATACGTAGCGCTGTTTGATTGGTTGCCTGCGCGGTTACCAGTGCGGCGCTAGATTCGGCTATTTCATTGCTTTCCTGTCCCAGTGCGTTTTTCGAAACGAGGTTAGCTGTCTCTTTGATGACCTTTTCAAACGTCACAGTTCTGAAAAACAAATATTAAAGTTTAGTGGTATAGTAGGTGCCAAATAACACCGCAATACAGGTCATTCACCCACCTTCAATACGATGTCGCAAAATTCAATTTATGAATGGCTAATTCTGTCGCTTTCCATACAAACCTGTCGCTAAGACGGTAATCGCTCGAATCTCGGAGTACCTACTGTTTGTTTACCATTCATAAATTAAATTTTGCGACATCGTTTTGAAGGAGGGTGAATGACCTGTATTGCGGTGTTTTTTGGCACCTACTATAGTTTATTGAGCTTGAAACACCATTGAAAGGTCACAAGAAAAAAAAACGCAATGTTGTGTACGTGAATGACGTGTTTTTCCCAGTTATCCCTATTCAGATCCCAAACTACTGAACCGATTTTGATAAAAAAATTATGGGACCAATCTGGAATATGGAATACCTACCCTTCCATATAAAAAAACTATTTTTTCAAATCGGTTATTAAATAAATAAATAAATAAATATTCACGCACCCTTAACACAGAGCCTTCTAGTCCCAAACTAAGCAAAGCTTGTACGATGGGAACTAGATGGCTGATAGAATACATACATACATTTCGTTTTGTAAATACATACATATAATACATAGAAACACCCAGACACAGAACAAACATCTATGTTTACAACACACAAACGTTTGTTCTCGGTGGGGATCGAACCCACGACCCACAGCACGGAAGGCAGAGCTACTACCGACTGAGCCATGACGCCTGTCAAATGACGGAAAAAAAATGACGGAGTTATGAGGTAACAAACACTAAAAATACAACCGAATTGAGAACCGCCTCCATTTTTGAAGTCGAAAGAAGAAGAAAGCAAGCTTGTGACAGTTGGCCGGGTTCATAGTACCAATTTGGTTGTAGCACGGTGATGGTCGCATTGCTGTGTTCCGGTTTGAAGGGTATTCAAGCATATAATTTAATATTCACGGACATTTAACACAACGCCTTCTAGTCCCAAACTAAGCAAAGCTTGTACTATGGGAACTAGATTGCTGATAGAATACATATATACATATGAGACTTAACACCACCTTTCAGCGCGATGGACGTAATGCACATCCTCAGAGAGACAAAACACAATAACTGATGCGACTTCTTTCACTCTTCTACTATAAGAAAATGGACTGACCTGTTGGTAATAACAATAGTCTTCGAAGCCACAACAACCTTGTACTTGGCACTATCTATAACATTCCTCAGTTCTTGCAATACCATTTGACCTTTGACACTGAACAGTTTGATAATACTGTCCTCTCTGATCACATCCTCCCAACCTAGTACAAAGTTCATTTCTTCCCAGGTTAGATTTGTAAATGATAAAATCTCCTTTTCAGGGCTAGATATGAATTCTCTAAAGCCATTTAAGACCACACCGGCTGATGATTCATCGATATTGTTGATAACATTGACTAGAACGCGTATTTTTCTCGGTAGTGACAAGATTGACGATGTACGCGTAAATCTGAAATAGTTTCCATTTAAAAAAGTAGAAAAACCGACTTCAATTTGACTTACAGCTTCATAATCGGATGATGGCAGTTTATTGGGATTGTACTATTGATCGTTAACACTGAAAAGTCATAGGAAAGCAAATTACGCTATATCGTGTACGTGCAAGCAAGCAAGCAAGCTCGTATGAGTTAGTGGCCAACTCTGGTGACGGAGTTTTTAGGCCGCCTTAAGGCCTCCGTCGTGGCTTAGCGAATTCCAAATATTCTTATTTAAAAGCCAAAATATTGAACCGATTTTGATAATTTATGGGATCAATCTGGATATATCCCTTTGGGTAAAAAAGTATTTGTTCAAATCGGTTTATAAATGGTGGAGTTATGAGGTAAAAATCATTAAAAGAAACATACAAGCGAATTAAGCACCTCCTCCTTCCTTAAAGTCGGTTAATAAGCATTACTTTAGTTTGTTTTTAGTTAAAAACATCAGTTTACCTTACTGCAATAAAATCTTTCATACAATATTCTGATTCATTCCTTTCTACGGGCATTGAGATCAAAAGTGTGTTACTAATGGACTTAAAGTTTTCTTTCACTGCAGATGTAGGAAACCTATTAACCAGTATGTGTTCATTCACGTCTTTAGTGTTTTCTAACATCACTTTTCCAATGGGCACTTCTCCAATAGGCATGTAATAAGATGGTGTTCTACTCAATTCGGTAACACTTTCTGTATTCACTTTAGAAATAGGTATAATTTCATTCTCTGCCATAGTTTTTATCACTTCTGCTGTGGGTATTCTTAAATTCTTATTTACTTCACTTTTAACTTTTTCTATGGGTGTGTTTGTCGACTGCTCGTTTGCTATAGGCAATGACGTATGTCCGTACACTTCATCACTTTTATTCGCTTTTTCTATAGATTTTATTACTGTCTGCTCGTTTTCTAACAGAAATGCAGTATTTTCGTTTTCTTCTTGAGTATTTTCTTTCTTCACTTCGTCTATAGGTGTGCTTGTCTTATTATGAATAGTATTTTTTGTTTTCACTTTTGCTATAGTCATTGGCGAAGTGTTCACTTCTGAATCACTTTCTGATACAAGTTTTACTATTGGAATAGATTTCACTGGCTTTGTGTTCACTGGTATTATGGTGTCAGTGTGTTTATGTTTAACCCATTTCTTTTTTAAACACACATCTCTGTAAGAATTCGTGTTATTTTATGTTATAGATCAGATTTATTTGGTACCTAGCCTTCCTCCTTAATTTACGTTCGATATATGTTAAAAATATTCAGTACAATACCTGCGTGTATCAGATATCTTCTTCAACGTGGTATGAACTGTAAATATTCTCTCAGCAAATTTAACCAGCTCCTTGATTTCGATTAAGGTCCCTTGCACATCCTTAAATAATTAAAAAACGGTTTAAACGGTTTGAATAGTTATATCAGAGTAAAAGACCCGATAAGTGCACAACCAGGCGAAGTAATTAAAACTAAACCATATTTGGCCCATTATGCTGACTCAACCACTGATCCGGACTCAAGTAAGCATTCAAATCTATGCTTACTTGAGGCCGGATCAGTGCTTGAGCAGTAAATCAGCATACTTAGCGTTTTTAACTTAGGTATGTCTACTTTTCGTTTATATCATAATTATCTTCAGAAACGTTGGAAGTTGTTTGACGCTTGTGCACGTCTTAGGCCCGTATGCCGATACAGAAATCGTTACTCAAGTATATAATTATTTTCATACAAAAATATGTATGCTTGAGACGGGATCAGTGGTTGAGCAGTAAATCAGCCTGCGGGCTTGAAGGATCCAATAAAGAATATCAAACCATACCTCAGAAAACCACTTCATAGTCTCCGAATTGACAAAGCTCTTCCAACGGAGTAGGAACTGCTCTTGCAGTGGTGTAACCTCCTCAAACACAACGCATGCTGCAGAACTAGTTATAAAATGTTTGATTTGTAGGAATGACTTTTTCGCGAAGACTTCTAACACGTTTTCTACTAGAGGCGCTAGTTTTTTTAGTTTGTTTTCTTTGATATTAGTTGTTTCTCTGTGTACAAAATAGTATGAATTAATACAAATATTTTTATTAACTAGATAGGTAGGTCCCCAATAGCAATAAAAATAGTAGTACCTAGTTATAATAAAAATTAGGCAAGTTTTCTGGGTTTTGATCATGACTTCATTCAGCTTGATTTATGATTTAACTCAACTTGAGTTATGATTTAATTCAACTTGAGTTATGATTTAATTCAACTTGATTTATGATTTAACTCAACTTGATTTATGGTTTAGGCTAACTTTACAAAACTCAAGACTTAAATCGTACAAAAACTTACTTCATATAGAAGTGTATAGGTGCAGCACGATCCAGATACTTCAAGCTGAATATTTTGAGGAGCTCTGCTAACGGATCATAGAGCACCTTGGACCCTGTGTCTGTCCCATCTATTAGATTTATATGTTGTGTAATCATTAGTTTTACAAATTCCGCCTGAAATATTTACACTTGTTTTGAAAAACTCTAATGAAAATGTAGTCTCAAACTGTACGATATTTTCCAAGATGGCGGTGCTACCGGCAAAAGAAAAAGTGCAAGCTTTGTTAAGTTTGAAACTAGATTAAAACTGGTCCGCTCCCTAATTAACTATTGCGACACCCACAGTTTGTGTACAATTGTGTAGGTTCTTTATGGACCTATGTTAAACTTACACCTACATAATTTAGGAAGTAATTAGACTGAAAATACCTGTTCAATGCTCATATAGGGATATTGTAACATAAGTCGGGAGTCATCCTTCAAAAAGTCAAGTGTTGCATTTAAACTGCTTGCAGTGAAACTGGCTATTACTGTTTTTGTGTTGGCACTAACACTCACACCTGTATCCGGTAACAAACTAAAAAAAAATATGGGTTCTCAACTCAATGGGTATACTCGGATCTCTAGAGTCCTTTCCATGAAAGAAGTCCCGCAGACGCGTCGCTGTAGTCGACCTTAAGTATTATTTCTCGGGCAGCACTTTTAACAACTTTAGGCATTGAAAACAAGACTTTGATCACAGAAACCAAATAAAAACGCACTAGCATCCGAACACATTAACAGCACCTGACAACTAATTTAAAATTTAGTTTTAAAATTTAGTTCCGGAAATTTCCGCTGGACTTCTTTCATGAAAAGGACTCTACCTAGCCGCTCTCGGCGATTCTCAAGTAGGTCTCACATTTGCAGGAAGTGGACTGACTTGTCTTTTCACCAATCACGCTTAATTTATATGTAAGTTATCATTTCTTATGAGGGCAGCTAAAGAGTAGAACTCGTTGCCGGCGTCTGTGTTCCCGAATGACTATAATTTGGAAGTTTTCAAGAGTAGAGTGAATAGGTATGTTCTAGGTAAGTGTGCTACATCGTCAACCACATCATCACTTAACATCGGGTGAAACGGTTTCCTATATGGGAACCGTTTGACCACAAAAAAAAACCTTTTGCAACAAAGCTAAATAAGTAAACCTATTTACAAAATTATGGTGTTGGATATACCAGCAATAAATAGAAAAAAAATACCATACTTAGGTTTTAAAAGCTCATTTGCGCACGATGGCTTTTTAAATACTTGCACCGGATTTTTCTTGAATACCATTAGTCTGTAAACACATATTAATACCATAAACCAAAATATTATCAAAAACTACAAGAAAGTTTTTTAATTATGATGATTAAGATTATTTAGAACTCGCTTCCGCCCACTCGGATCCTGTCTATAGTCGCGGGCAGAAGCTAGTTATGTATATTTTAAGTTTAATCCAAATCAGACTGATAGTTGCAATGAAACCTTCACATTTATAAAATTAGGATATGATGAATGTCTCTTTTAAAACTTACTTTATGTCAAAACGAGGAGGTAGTGATTTATTGAGGTTAAACTCATATTTCAGACCAAAAGTAGACAAAATCTCGGCTAAAGGATCAAAGGGCAGTTCCAATCCTGTTTCATTCTCTTTTGTTTGATGACACAGAGTGATCATCTGTTTTGAAAACTCCACCTGCAACCATCGTAATATAATACATTTCGTTTTACTTTGAAAAAGAAAATCATATATATAATAAAAAAAATTAGGTACTTTTTTTTTTTTTCATACAATTGAAGCATTATATTGTAGAAATAATCTGTGGTAACTGTGTACCTTCTGACAAATCAAGGGCACAGATTACTAGGATGCTAACGCATTCAAGGGTCATCAGCTGAGTTGGTTGATTCCATCCAAAAACTTCTTTTTCTTGCATTCAAACCTGGGATAGGTACTGTATGTAAGATGACATGGGGCATTTTGATAGAGTATTTTTTCATCTACATGTCTCAGTCTAGTTGGGTTTAGCGATAGGTGTGGAACGGACTAAGGTGTGTATTTATTCATATATATGTATTTAATGGACTAGCAAGCTCGTATGAGTTAGTGGACAACTCTGGTGACGGAGTTTTTAGGCCGCCTTAGCGCCTCTGTCATGGCCTTACGACTGATAGAGCCGGGACAGACAATTATTTAACGTGCCCTCCAAAGCACGGAAGCGCTGATGTAAACGCCACTAGTGGTCACCCATCCAAAAAGTGACCGCGCAGAACATCGCAGATTGCAGATTGACTAAACAAGCTACGCCACGAGCGCTACTTTTTTTAGTTTTTTTTTTTTGACTTACCTGTTTAGTGCTTAGGTCAGGATATTGCAAGACAAGCCTAGGGTCATCTCTCACAGACTTAAGTGTGGCGTTTAGGCTGGTGGCTGTGAAACTTGCCATCACTTTAGTTTTTGTAGTAACACTCAGTTACGCTAGTAAGTAGGTAAATAATAAACTCCTACTTTCGTGGCGAATGGTGACAATCACTTTACACTTATACACACCTTACACATTTTACCTCATCGATTTTGAGGAAAATATAAAAGTAGTCAAAAGAAACACAGGATAAAAATGGGAAAAACCAAAAATGTATCAAAACAAATCAACAAAACAAAATAGGCACTGGACGCAGGGAGGGAGGGGTATATATGTTCGGTGGGGAGGACTGCTGGAGGAGCGAGAGAACGAGAGTAAACGTGCTCTACATTAGTGCGACGAGGACGCAAAACTTAACATAAAATAATTTATAAGTAATGTCAATGTCAAAACAGCGACTGGATAAGTAATGTCAATGTCATATAACCGCCAAATGATTCGTGTTATTTCGTGATTGATTTCAAATTCATCACATCACTTGACACTGGCAAAATTGTCTGTCGAAATGAGGGACAGACGCACAGACGAAGGATCAGTTTAGTGGGTTTAATTAAAAGAAGAAGAAGAATTCGTGATTGATTCGATTCGGATTCGATGTTGGATGTTGGTATTGGTGTGGTGGGTGGATATTGTTTTGTTTGATTTGATTTCCGGGGATTTTTCATTTCATTCATTTGCAACAATTTGCATGTTCATAGACGAAGTTTAACCGCGCCTCGCAAAGAAAGGGTAGCAGTTAAAGCAGTTTATACCTGAATAAAATTCTATGGCGCGAAAGGAATCGGACACACTGAGCTATGCGTTTGAGAATGATGATTGTAAAAAGTAAGTCTACCTTCATTCTGTCTCTTATTTTATACCGCGTGCACACTAAGCCCATGCCGCTGCCGGAATGTATGGCGGCATTAATGCCGCGGACTTATTGCCACAGCAACATCGCTTTTATTCTCAATAAGCGGCATTAACGCGGGCAGCGGCATGGGCTTAGTGTGCACGCGGTATAATACCGCGTGCACACTATGCCCATGCCGCTACTATAGATTGTATCTACCTAAGTACTTCATTTTGAGACTAGGATGAACAATAAACTGATGACTAGGGCCAGCTCAATGTTCTTTTAAAGAAGATTCAGACTCCTATATGCTATGACTCCTAGATATGATTGAAATAGTTTGCCAGACTTTTCGGCCTGTTTCTTAATTTCTCTCTTCATCGCATCAGTAGCGCCAATAATGGACAGGTTGAGGAGTAATAGGTTAGCGTGGTATGCACATGTCATGCGGAGGGAAGAAAGCCATATTACGAGAAGAGTGCTAGACATGAATGTGGACGGATGTAGAAGTAGAGGTAGGCCAAAGAAAAGATTGATGGACTGCGTGAAAGAAGATATGAGTAAGAAGAAAGGAGTGAACACCGAGATGACAGCTGATAGGGGAGAGTGGAAGACGAAGACATGTTGTACCGACCCCACTGAGCGTGGGACAAGGGTAGGATGATGATGATGATCTCCTCATCATATTCAATACTTAGCATGTGCCCGCATTATACATACAAATAAAAAATGCTCAATTTTCAAACTAGAAGATCTTTGCAATGGTCTAATTACCGATTTAATATTTATTTCAGAGTTATGGTGCCCATGTTCAAGCAGCCTTTGGGCCTGAAACAATTGAGACAACCCAAGTATGTATCGTTAAACATTTACAGTAACTATCGGAACAACATTGCCATATGAAATATTTATTTATTAGTTTGTAGACGAGCAACTTTCGCTGTTATGTCTATGTCACACAGTGTTGAAATGTCTCTTATCACTTTTTTAGTCACTTATTTTAAGCACTGTTTTATACATCCAGAAAAAACATGTTTGCCACACACAAATGTTCTCAGTAGGGTTTGAATCCATGACCCACAGCTCTGAAAGCTACACAAAAACATTCTCATTTCAGTTCAATCTCTACTGGTAATGCGAGTGCTAAAACAAACACGGTGATGTCAAGTTTCAAGGCATCAACCCTGAACGCGACACTTAAGTTTGTAAAAGATGACTCTCGACTGGTCTTGCAATATCCCCACATGAGCACTGAGCAGGTATTTATTAATCCACTAGCGGCTCGTCCCGGCTTCACATGTGTATTTAACAATATCAAATTTTTTTAGCTCATTATCTAAGTTAAGCGACATTCTGAGCGGTCACTATTTGGATGGGTGACTGTTAGTGGCACATCTGAGCGCTTCCGTGCTTCGGAGCGCACGTTAAACTGTCCCGGCTCTAGCAGTCGTTAGACGGAGGCCTAAAAACTCCATCACCAGAGTCGGCCACTAACGCTAACTCGAGCTTGCTTTGATTCTTAGTTACATTGGAGGTCTAACGTGATTTTGTACAATGCCTATGCTATAATTCTTTCGCTTAATGTAAAAATTTAGGAATAAAAGGCTTTTTTTTTTAAGTACAAGATTTACAAGTAAAAGTAATTTAATAGTTAATTTAAAATAAATAGTTTATTTCACGCTTTTGACTTATACCAAACTTAAGGTTTTTCCACACTGGCTACAATGCCAGCATTGCTATAATGGTGGTCCAGTAAAAACAAATGCAGCAGTTCACATTGGCAACATTTTGAATTATATAAACCAATAATACAAATAAATAAATATTCACGGACACTTAACACAACGCCTTCTAGTCCCAAACTAAGCAAAGCTTGTACGATGGAAACTAGATGGCTGATAGAATACATACATACTTTTTTTTTTTTGTAAATACATACTTATAATACATAGAAACACCCAGACACAGAACAAACATCTATGTTTGCCAACACAAATGTTTGTTCTCGGTGGGGATCGAACCCACGAACCACAGCATGGAAGGCAGAGCTACTACCGACTGAGCCATGACGCCTGTCATGGCTGAAAATAAATGTTGTATTATTTTGTGTGTGTGTTGTGACAAATGAACGTATTATTTATCTATCTATTTGTTTATTTCCAGGCCCAGTTCATAAAACAAATGATTACACAATGTATGGGCCCTTTAGAGGGGATGGACACAGGGCCCGGGTCTAAAGGTCTCTTTGACCCGTTAGCTGAGGCCTTCAAGATATTTAGCTTGAAATACGACTTTAAACTAAATGATGTGATACCTTTCAGCTTAGATATGAAGTAAGTTTTTTTTATTCATTTATTGTTTTAAAAATACATAATAACTTATTTTGTACTATAGCACTAAAGAAACCACAAGGTTTATAGGAATAATTCTACATGAGTCTTAGCGTCGATAGCCTTACATTAGGTAGGTATAGCTACTAGGTTAGATAGGTATGGGTAGGTAGCTGTAAGTATTTGTTGAATTTTGGGTGCTACTATCCTATCCTACTAAAGTAGGTGCCAAATAACACGGCAATACAGGTCATTCACCCACCTTCACCACGATGTCGCAAAATTCAATTTATGAATGGCTAATTCTGTCGCTTTCCATACAAACCTGTCGCTAAGACGGTAGCGCTCGAATCTCGTTAGTACTGTTTGTTTACCATACTTAAATTGAATTTTGCGACATCGTGGTGAAGGTTGGTGAATGACCTGTATTGCCGTGTTATTTGGCACCTACTATTATAATATTATAAACGGGAATTGATGGATGGATGGATGTTTGTTACTCTTTCACGTATAAACTTCTGATCCGATCTGGATAAAACTTGGAATATATATTGTCCGTGATCTGGATTAACACATAGGCTACTTTTTATCCCGAAAAATTAACGGGAACCAACGGGACGCGAACGAAGTCCCGGGCGGCACCTAGTAGGCTATATTTTATTGAAATGAAAGACGTGGATTCTTAGATACAGCTGGTACAAGGTTCCTCGTATGCTGGTTGACAGATATTTTGGTGGAAAGTTTCGCACGCGTACGAAGTCGCGGGTATCAGCTAGTGTATCATAAGTATAAATTTACAAAAAAATGTATATAAGTATTATATCAGCAATCTTGTTCCCATAGTACAAGCTCTGCTTAGTGTGGGACTAGAGGGTGTTGTGTGTAATGTCCAAGGATATTTATTTAAATAGTAATATATTCACAATATTTACAAAATACGCATGAAACAGTTGAGCTATCCACAAACCGTTGCAAACGATTTATAGATAGCTCAACTGGTCCAAATCAGTAGCAATCGGAAGCGTGCCCAAGACACTGGGTGCATTGCCGCGCTGAATAGCAATGCTGATACGCTGGTCTAGATAATCACCAGCACGAGAGTCACGCGTCGCTTCGACTAGACGCCCGACAAGAATTTTGAAAACTCGGAGGGCCTCGGTACCCCACGGACCTAGAGACCTTTATTTAAATAAGTAACTTCTGTAAGAACTATCAAACAAATGATTTCATTTTTTTTTCAGGCGACTGGTTTTGGAAAAAATCCCGAAGCAAAGCAAGAAGAAACAAGGATTCGATCTGTAAGTAGATATACGTAAGTCGTGGAACTAACGTTGTTTGCCATGACCTGTGGAATACCCAGCTTTCGGTATTATAGGGTATTTTGTTTCGCTAAAAAATTCAACATAAATATAGGTACTCGTCCAAAATCCTAACATAATACCACCTGTATCAGATTCATTCATTCTGCGTCGCTTGTTGCGCAGCGAAGTAAAAGTCTGGCAATTACCTTACTCTTCATTTGCCATTTGTAGATCTCAAGCAACGCATTTTTACTATAATAACATCTCCGTCGTTCAAATTATAAAAATCTTGAGTATACATCAGTACTTTTCGTACACAGAAACACAAGCTTATCATCAACTAGCTCAGAAAGTGACCACAAACTTCTCCAAATAACGCCTTTAATAGAAAATGTCTCTGAAGAATTCTCCAATAAAACATTCATACAAATCAAAAACTTCATAACCGATGACACAGAATGTTTAACATTTGAAGATTTGACAGTCAAGCAAGAACAGTTTCTGATTCAATGGAAGTGTTACTTGAAGCCGGAAATCAGGAAGTGGTTTTCTGAGGTTTGATTTTATATTTAGCAATTACACAGTGTAATGGTTGCAGTGTGATTGACGCAGTGTGATGGGAATGGAAACAGTATGATGGTTGCAGTGTAAATGAAAGCAATGTAATGGATGCAGTGTGATTGACGCACACAGTGTGACGAACGCAGTGTGATAGATGCAGTGTGATGCACGCAGTGTGACGGACGCAGTGTGACGGACGCAGTGTGATGGACGCAGTGTGAATGGCACAGTGTGATTGGCGCAGTGTGATGGATGCAGTATGAATGAATGCAGTGTGATGGATGAAATGTGGTCTTTAAAGTCATCTGATCAAAGGATAGTTGTAAATTTATTTTTGAATTTTTTTAAGGAGGTGCAAAAAATTTTGCTTGAAATAGAAAAACTGATGAAATTGGCTCAGGGAAGATTTAAACTTCGAACTATTATGGAAAGGATATGTGGGACTCGCAGGTAAATACTAGTTTATTATTATGTTCTGTGTTTGGGTGTTACTTTATATTTACAACAAAAAATGCATTTACGTATTCAGCAATCTAATTCTGATACTACAATTTGGTACATTAGGTTATGTTATACAAGTGTGTTTTTAGTGACCACAGAAAAGATGGGACTCTTCTAACACAGATTTGATCAACTTAAAAGAAGAGATCCCAACCCATTTAGTTAAAAACTTGTATCTAACAATAAAAACAACTTTGATTTTTTTGTTTGGGGCTAGAGGGTGTTGTGTGATATCCATAAATATTTATAGAAAGAATAAGTAATCTTATCTATTTCATTACAGAAATGTATATATAAAAAAGAAATGGGGCAATTCCAATGTAACCCTATTACCTGAGAACAAAGACCATAAGCCAACATTACAAAATGCACCTACAGAAAAAGTGTTTACAGAATTAAACAACAATCTTAATATATCCGGGGCAAAAGGGAAACAAGGTACATCGCAAAATAGAATTGTGACATTAAAAAAACCAATAGACAATGATCCCATAGAAAAAGTGATTAAGAATACAGCAAAAGTGAATACAGGAAATATAGAAGTGAATAATACCACACATGTAAAGTCAATGTCTATAACAAAAGTGAATACCAAAGGCGAATTGAATAAGATATCAAAAAGTGCCATAGAAAAAGTGATTACAGAAAGTACGAAGGAAAATGAAAATACGCTGAATAGAATTAAAGAGAATAAAAGTTCTGTTGAAGTGAATAATAATACAATTGGAATGATGGACGAAATGAGGATGAAAAATTCTGTTCTTGTTAATTCAGAAGATTTTATATCAATCAGGGGTCGAACGTAAGATATTTGCTAATATTAACATGCATCCGCCTGCGACTTGTACCGCGTCCCGTTTTATCCTATTGATTGGATATAAAGCCTATGTGTTAATCCTGGTTACGGACTATGTATTCCAAGTTTCATCTTAATCTAACCAGTAGTTGCAGCGTGATTGAAACACAAACATCTTGACATTAAACTTTAAACTTTGACATTTATAATATTAAACCAAAAACTTTATTATTTGAAAAATTCTTTTTTCATCTGAAGGGATATATGCAAGGTGTAACATAATTACCCTATAAGCCTGAAGGGGGCGTAATCAGACCGACCACCTGAGTGCTTGAACATGTGCAAAGGATCAATAAATCGTAATTGGAAATTTTCATACAAAAGTACAACTTTTATTATTTTTGAAATTTGCGACAACCCTAAGTTTTATTTACTAGTTGTGTAAACCCGTACACATGCATGCACACGTAGGTACCCTCCTACCGCGTCGCACGCACACGCTAGCTGTGTGTAGATACATTTTAAGTAAAAGTTAGGAGCTCATTTCATGAATGAAAAACTTCGAAATCTCAAAAGTCGTAGAACAAACACTGTTCGCCATGACCTGTAAAATATCCCCCTTTCGGACTTATAGGGTATTTATGTTACACCGTGTATATACTTCTAGATTGGTCCCATAAAAATTTCATCAAAACCGTTTCAGTAACTTGGTTTTTAAAAAAATAATAACTGTAAAAAACAAGTCATCGACGCATACGACATTGCGTATTTTTCTTCCATGTGACTTAAGATAGAACAGTCCCAGCCATCATCATCTGATGATTTTTTCAAATTTAAATTTGTTTTTTTCACATAGATGTGATAACAGTGGGCCAAAAACGATGAATGATGTATGAATGAATGAATAAATGATGAAGCGCTATCAAATTAAAGTCGGTTTTTCTAGTTTTTAAACTTTAATTTTTATTTCAGAGACTTAAACAGTACAAACAAATCAAAAAATAAATTAAGCACACTGATTGACGCTATGAACAGAATCAGCAGTACATTTGCCCGTCTAGCCCTCCAAAGCCTTAAGGACTTCATATCAAACCCGGACAAGGACACTGTATCCTTTAAAAATCTAAAATGGGAAGAATTAGAGTTCCTACTCCGTTGGACGGATGTTATAAAACGAGTGGAGGTAGTGAAATTGTTCAGTGTTGAAGGACAAATGGTTTTGGATGAACTGAGAAGCTTAGTCGATCGATGCTCCGGGAAGTTTGTGGTGGTGGTAGCAATGAAAACTGTTTCTCCGATCAACAGGTTAGTTAAATTCAAATTTAAAGTCACTATTTCAGCCATTCAAACACACGTTAAGTAGGTATTACAGCCATTAGATAGAAGTAACACATTAATTTATATTAGGTTTAACGGGGCACAAAAATAAAACACACAGAAACACTAGAAACAGTAAGGTGTGCAGAGTGCGCCGTATCCCAGTGCTTCATAAACACTGAGTCCACATCCAGTCGGTTTTCTATTAGCTTTAGGTAGGTGTTGACGCTGCCCCGCACCCGGCGCATCAGGGATGCTGCTCTACTACGGATGATCGCATAAAAGTCATCTACGTGTGCTTCCGCAAACATACCTGACGCGCTACAAAAGTCATCTACGTGTGCTTCCGCAAACATACCTGACGCGCTACAAAAGTCATCTACGTGTGCTTCCGCAAACATGCCTGACGCGCTACAAAAGTCATCTACGTGTGCTTCCGCAAACATACCTGACGCGCTACAAAAGTCATCTACGTGTGCTTCCGCAAACATACCTGACGCGCTACAAAAGTCATCTACGTGTGCTTCCGCAAACATGCCTGACGCGCTACAAAAGTCATCTACGTGTGCTTCCGCAAACATGCCTGACGCGCTACAAAAGTCATCTACGTGTGCTTCCGAAAACATGCCTGACGCGCTACAAAAGTCATCTACGTGTGCTTCCGCAAACATGCCTGACGCGCTACAAAAGTCATCTACGTGTGCTTCCGCAAACATACCTGACGCGCTACAAAAGTCATCTACGTGTGCTTCCGCAAACATGCCTGACGCGCTACAAAAGTCATCTACGTGTGCTTCCGCAAACATACCTGACGCGCTACAAAAGTCATCTACGTGTGCTTCCGCAAACATACCTGACGCGCTACAAAAGTCATCTACGTGTGCTTCCGCAAACATGCCTGACGCGCTACAAAAGTCATCTACGTGTGCTTCCGCAAACATGCCTGACGCGCTACAAAAGTCATCTACGTGTGCTTCCGAAAACATGCCTGACGCGCTACAAAAGTCATCTACGTGTGCTTCCGCAAACATGCCTGACGCGCTACAAAAGTCATCTACGTGTGCTTCCGCAAACATACCTGACGCGCTACAAAAGTCATCTACGTGTGCTTCCGCAAACATACCTGACGCGCTACAAAAGTCATCTACGTGTGCTTCCGAAAACATGCCTGACGCGCTACAAAAGCGGGGTGTTATTTGGCTACATGTGGCGGGAAGGTTCAAAATCAAACGACATGCGTCTAGACAAGCTCCATGTATTCGACTGACTCAAAATGGCGGGCAGGCGGGCTTTTGACATAACACGGGGTTAAAGCCTTGCTTTTTTTGGCGCGAGAACTTATAACTTATTTGCAAAATTATAGTATCTATCTTGGCGATAAATTGGAATTAAAAAAAATATACTATTATAAAACTGTAAAGAAGCATATTCTTAAATAAATAAATATTCACGGACATTTAACACAACGCCTTCTAGTCCTAAACTAAACAAAGCTTGTACTATGGGAACTAGATGGCTGATAGAATACATATATACATTTTTTTTGTAAATACATAGTTATAATACATAATAACACCCAGACACAGAACAAACATGTATGTTTGCCACACACAAATGTTTGTTCTCGGTGGGGATCGAACCCACGACCCACAGCACGGAAATATCAAGAGATACACCAAGAAAAGAAGAAACACAATAAAAGAAAAATATGATTAAATTATAAGGAACAATAGACAGTCTTATCCCTATAAGTTTAATAATATCTTGACAGGCGTCATGCCTCAGTCGGTAGTAGCTCTGCCTTCCGTGCTGTGGGTCGTGGGTTCGATCCCCACCGAGAACAAACATTTGTGTGTGGCAAACATACAATACATGTTTGTTCCGTGTCTGGGTGTTACTATGTATTATAAGTATGTATTTACAATAAAAAAATTATATATGTATTCTATCAGCCATCTAGTTCCCATAGTACAAGCTTTGCTTAATTTGGGACTAGAAAGCGTTGTGTGTTATATCCAAGAATATTTATATTTATTTACTAGCCTCCGTCCGTGACCTCGTTCGCGTCCCGTTTGATCCCGTTGATTTTCCGGGGTAAAAAGTAGCCTATGTGTTAATCCAGGTCACGGACAATATATATTCCAAGTTTCATCCAAATCGGATCAGAGCCCGTAGTCTGAGTTGTGTTGGTTTGTGATAAGCGAGAATCGAGAAACTAGTAATTTTTGTATGGAGAAAAATAGTTTGCGAATCTATCGCTAGAGGCGCTTATCGGATTTTCATACAAAATATCTCGCAAGTTGCTTATCGATATGCGTTTCGATTAACAAAACAAAACTCAGACAGTCAAGGCTCAGTAGTTTTTGAAACGAACAAAAATACATCCATACATCCTTAAAAACTTTCGCGTTTATAATATTAGTAAGATTAAAAATGTATTGAATTTCAGGTCAGTAACATTTCTGAAGCAGTACACCAAAAAGAAAGAATCTTACCCGGTGCTGAACACACCGATACATGAAGAAACTAAAGAAACAACTCAATGTACCGAAGAAATAAGGTTGGTTTTAGTCGTTAATAGCTCTGCCTTCCGTGCTGTGGCTAGTTGGTTCGATCCCCACTGGGAACAAATATTTGTGTGTGGTAAATATGGAAGTTAGTTCTGTGTTTATACCACGTTTATACAATACATACATATTAACACTATGTACACATGTATGTATTGTATAGTATGTATTTACAAAAAATATGTTTGTATTCTATCAGCAATCTAGTTCCCATAGTACGAGCTCTGCTTAGTTTGGGACTAGATAGCGTTGTGTGAAATGTCCAAGATTTTTTTTTTACAAGGAAATGACAACTAATACAGTATTTACAATATTTACAAAATACACATGAAACAGTTGAGCTATAGAAGGTGCCAAATAACACCGCAGTACAGGTCATTCACCCACCTTCAAAACGATGTCGCAAAATTCAATTTATGAATGGCTAATTCTGTCGCTTTCCATACAAACCTGTCGCTAAGACGGTAATCGCTCGAATCTCGCAGTAAAGAAATAAAGAAAGAAAAACTTTTATTGCCCACACTTACATACAGGTACCTATCCACAATATAGGTAGGTAGGTACTTAGGTATCTAAAAATCATAGATACTTATGTAAACAATAAAGAATAAGTAAGAGCGAACTACCTATCCACATTTAGGTAGGTAGGTAGGTACTTAGGTATCTAAAAATCATAAACAATAAAGAAAAAGTAAGAGCAGAAAAAGGAACTATCATTAAATTACTTACAAACAAAAAAAAGTGAGGCTAGTACCTACCTACCTATATAACTATATAGGTAGGTAGGTACTAGCCTCACTTTTTTACAAACAAACAGTACTGTTAGTTAACAGTACTGTTTGTTTACCATTCATAAATTGAATTTTGCGACATCGTTTTGAAGGTGGGTGAATGACCTGTATTGCGGTGTTATTTGGCACCTCCTATATCTACAAACAGTTGCAAACGATTTATAGATAGCTCAACTGTTCGAAATCAGTATACCAATCTAAGAATTTCTATTATTCTCTTATTTTCAGCAGTGCTAGTTCTGACGACGACAATACAAATGAAACAGATGAAAAATTTTCTAAATTCTTGAATAAAATCTTGAAAATTAATTACATTTGGATGAAAACAACTTTGAGTGAAATGTTAGATTTTTTGAAAGACGATGCTCAGAATAGATACGCGATAAGCAATGTTACAAAAGCCGAGAAGACTTTTTTAGTGAATTGGAAGGACAAACTGAGTAAATCTGAGGTAATCATTATTAATAAATCAATTGACAGGCGTCATGGTTCAGTCGGTAGTAGCTCTGCCTTCCGTGCTGTGGGTCGTGGGTTCGATCCCCACCGAGAACAAACATTTCTGTGTGGCTAAACATAGATGTTTGTTCTGTGTCTGGGTGTTACTATGTATTATAAGTATTTATTTACAAAAAAAAAATGTATGTATATGTATTCTATCAGCCATCCTAGCTCCCATAGTACAAGCTTTGCTTAGTTTGGGACTAGAAGGCGTTGTGTTAAATGTACGTGAATATTTATTTATTTATTAAAATACTTCTTCACTATCGAATATTTATTTATTTAATACTTTATTTCACAAAATTATAAATTTGTTACAAAGGGTGGATTTAACTAGATAATACCCGTGCGTGATACAAATACTAGTGTGGGATCAATGAAGTCTATATTGTACCTATTGTTTTATATTCCTGAATGTTATTATTTAAGTGTATTACTTATTTTAATCTATACTATTATAAAACTGTAAATAGGCCAAAAACTAAATTTAAAGATATGGATAAACTAAATATTATTATGCCGACTGAGTAAATCTGAGATAATCATTATTCAAGTACTTCACTATAGGATATTTAACTATAGTAGGTGCCAAATAACACCGCAATATAGGTCATTCACCCACCTTCACCACGATGTCGCAAAATTCAATTTATGTATGGCTAATTCTGTCGCTTTCCATACAAACCTGTCGCTAAGGCGGTAATCGCTCGAATCTCGTAGTACTGTTTGTTTACCATACATAAATTGAATTTTGTGACATCGTGGTGAAGATGGGTGAATGACCTGTATTGCGGTGTTATTTGGCACCTACTATAGATATTACTCGTGCGTGATACAAATATTAGTGTGGGATCATTGAAGTCTATATTGTGCCTATATTGTTTTATATTCCTGAATGTTATGATTTAAGGGTGAACTAGTCGCGCACCTTTCCATACAAACGTGGAAGGGTAACCACTCCACTGTTTGACGCTGACCAACCAAAACTAAGGATTATATCAATTTATCTCGTCATAATCTATGTCTGTGTACACCCCAAACTGTAAAAAGAGTGTTCATTTAAAAAATACTTTCCATACGAAAGTTTGGAAGCTTGTATTATTTAAATTATTTCTTTTTTTACGGTTTGGGCTGTATACAGACATAGATTATGACGAGATGAATTGATATAATCCTTAGTTTTGGTTGGTCAACGTCAAACAGTGGAGTGGTTACCCTTCCACGTTTGTATGGAAAGGTGCGCGACTTGATCAACCTTAAGTATGTTACTTATTTTTATCTTACGTATAATAATCTATCTATCATACTAATATTATAAACTAGCGCCCCGCCCCGGCTTCGCACGGGTGCAATGCAGTGATGATGATGATGTATTATATATATATAAACCTTCCTCTTGAATCACTCTATCTATTAAAAAAGACTGCATCAAAATCCGTTGTGTAGTTTTACAGATCTAAGCATACATACATACAGACATTAGGACAGACGCGGGAAGCGACTTTGCTCTATACGTAGTGATGGCGAATGTTTGTTTGTTTGTTTGTTACGCTTTCACGCGCTTTAAACTTTGTACACATATTCTTGGAGGTATTAGAAGTGACATAGGATACTTTTTATCCCGGAAAATTAATGGGGCGCAAACGAGGTCGCGGGCGGAAGCTAGTACTATTATAAAACTGTAAAAAAGCCAAAAACTAATTACTTTTATTATTTGTTTTTCTTTTTGTGTGTATTTTTTAGTGTAGAATGTGTGAATTCTTTTTTTTTTTCAAGGTGAGAATTCATTTACCCGACCAAGTAAGAATATTACTAAATGAGATTTACTACTGTGTTTTCAAAAATGCTCTCTACTTTTCTGTTTCGTTTGAGATCACAAAACTTGCGAATTCAAAACGCAGGTAATTTTTTTTTATAATAAAAATTGTATTGTTGTGTTCTAGTAGGTACATGTGGTCTTAACGTGTTAGACAGAGCACGTCCTGGTTCGATGTGCTCTGTGAGGAAATGTAATTGTTATTCGCACAGACACAATGAGATCTTAATGTTTCAATGTTTTAGACACAGCGCACGGCTTCGTCGGACGTGCTCTGTGAGAAAACGTAATTTTTCTATAAAATAACTCTGTGCGCACTACAATATTTTATATTTGTACATCTTATGCGTTTAAATCTTTTTTTTTAGCAAATATATGTCTTAATTTTTATTTAACTTTTATTATTTCAGAAACTTTTCATTCATAAAAGTACCCTGCAACGCAACGCCTAAACGAAAAGAAAAAATAAAGAAAACAGTTGAGTCAATAACAGTTCCAGTGAGATTACCGCCCAAGATAATTTCTGATAAGACTCTGGATATTCCGACTACTACTAAGAAGCTACAAGAAATGGTACAGCTTGTAGGGAAAAATGAATCTACTGGTGATAAGAATAAGGATGAAATTGCGGTCGCTAATGATCCTCACAAGAGGTAAAGTTATCCACTAAAGACTATATCACTAATATTATAAACTAGCTTCAGCTCTCTATACCACTAATATTTTATCGAGTGAGCCAAGCGAACGAAGATCTTAGTGACAACTTGGGCAAAAATGCTTTGTATGTTTGTTCGTCGAGATCTTTTGAACCGCTTATCCGATATTCACAGAATTTGGTAGGTATACGGATAGTACTCTTAAGTTTTACTGGTTTGAAAAATAAAGCAAATCGGTCAAGGGGTTCGAAAGTTATGAGGTTCCAAAGGGAGTAAAAAAAAAGTCGTACAAAAATATCAAGTGGGGTGTCATATGATAGGGCTAACTTTCGGGGCGAACTACTAGTATAAGATGATTCTAAATTATCCTTGTGATATCTATTTATATTGACTAAGCCATGACAGGCGTCACAGCTCAGTCGGGGATCGACTGAGGGTTGTGGGTTCGATCCCCGCCGAGAACAAACATTTGTGTGTGGCAAACATAGATGTTTGTTCTGTGTCTGGTTGTTACTATGTATCATAACTATGTACTTACAAAAAAAGGAAATTTAAGTATTCTATTAGCAATCTAGTTCCTATAGTACAAGCTTTGCTTAGTTCGGGACTAGAGGGCGTTCTGTGATATGTCCAATAATATTTATTTTTATTTATTCTAGCAATGCAAGCGAGACTAGTATTTCCAAAACTAGTGGTGCCACAGTAAAGTTTCAAGTGGAAGATAAAAGGCCTAAGAGCGCTACTAATAATCCCAAAGCAAGGATTATAGAAGCATTGAACCAACCAGTAGTCAGCGAACGCGGTCTTAAGTATGTTAGATAGATAGGTAGATTACTAGCTGTCGCCCGCGGCTTTTCTCGCGTGGTAGCAGCATACGCATTATTTGGTAAAAATCTTTGATCCTAATTTTAGACCTTTTAGGGTGCGGCTTTTCAAAATTCCTTTCTTAGTGCACCCCTACACTATATAAGGATACTACCCTCCGAATTTCATACCTCTAGGACTTATAGTTTAGGCTGTGCGTTGATTGTCAGTCAGCTTCAAAAGAGTTTTATATATTTAAAAATAAAGAATATAGAAGATTGAACACCAAAATAAAAGAAAAAAATACAAAGAAATAACGAAAAACAAATATGAAGCGCAATAGGCGGTCTTATCGCTATAAGCCATCTCTTCCAGACAACCTTTTAATGGGCAGGAATGTTAGAATACTTTTTTTAAAGTAGGCTTAAGCTTCTTATTTTATGAAAATAGTTTGTACACCTGCGGGCCAAAGATGCACACCGCGAGATATTTATCATGTCGTTCTGTCAAAATGTAAGCATTTTGTACCAGTTTAGGAACTATTGCATTATCTGTGGTACCTAATGGTGTCGACAAAACGCGCCATAATCATAGAGTAAGGGAAAAAAGAATAGAGATGACATACCTACGAAAAAAACGTGCATACCTAATCTGAGTCTGGCACAAAGATGGAGGCTTGCCGTAGAGCTGCGCGCACTATTATCGATATCGATAGTTGAATTGCACGGTGTTTACAGAATTTAAAAAAATCGCATATGAGTTTCTTTTAGATTTCTTCATAAAGGCTTCTACGAGTAGTACACACACACAGTGCCGCCGGCTTAGGTTGCCGCGTGCGGCTCAAGGTTACTTAGCTTATTGATTGAGTTTCATGCGGACTGCCAGTTTTTGCGGCTTGTGCCGGAGCATACGTGTAGGAGCCTTAGTAGAGTATCACTATTACTGATCAGCATACCACGCATTCATAATTACCAATGGAAATAATAAATAAATAACTGCTACTACAGATTTTTTCTGGTTTGTCGGACTATACCTACTTATTCTTTATTAATCTATCTTCTATTATTTTTCTATATAATATATCAAAATGAATCCTATTTCGTTGTCACTCAATAGCTCGAGAATGGCTGGACCAATTTGGACAATTCTTTTTTTTTATGTTTTCTAAAAGTTCGTAGATGGTTCTTGCATTTAAAAAAAACTATGGTGGTACGTAGTGCGCCCGTGTCAACTTGTTACTAATATTATAATACTTAAGTGTAAAGGGAAATTACTCAGGTATAATTATTTATGAACTACTTGGCACGATCATTCCTAATAAAACGAAAATTATCATTTCAAACAGGTTTAATAAAAACTGTAAAAGCCGTTCCGGTTATAATCAAGTTCTAAAAATGCCTTTTACAAGTAAAATAATTATGTTCACAATAATCAAATATAAGGGATTCATCAAACCGTCGATCCCAGTCATAATCAAGTTCGAAAAATATTTAAAGTTCGGTTAAAACATGTCTCTTCAAAATGCAGGGAACAAATGAAAATATGTTTCGTTGATCTATTTAAGTTTTCCAACCCAATTACATCCAGCCACTGTTCTTTTTTTTTAGATGTCGGCAATCTAAAATAATAAAAAAGAAATCCGAGTTTAATTATATTCACCTGTCGCTAAGTTATCGATATCGATAAAAATGAAAATGCCGTACTACCGAAACTCTATTTACAAGGGAGAATTATTTTCTTATAAAATCACATAATATTAATGGTAAAACAGTAAATGATTACAGAAAAGCAAGAATATCATTTTAAACATTCCCACTAATAGCAAAATCTTTCAAAATAATAGGAAAAACAAGATATTTTGAATGAATTCGGTAACTTGCCTGTGCAACGTTATAATGGGATGTTTTTTATGGTGTTTCATGCGGCAACCTAACACACTGCACCTACCCATAATAAATGCAGTATTCTGCAAGTTCTAGCACTACTAACAAGCACAATTTTCGCGTAGAACACTAAATTTTCTTGAGAACACTGAAAAAAACAAGTCGCTATGACAACTGATGTACTTGATGTTGGCTGTGCTAAAACATGGCGACCGGCCGCAGGGAGAACTGTTCATAGAGATGTATAATGCCTGGTCCATAGATTCCTAGGTTCATGGCCATAATGTACACTTTTGACACTTGTTAGTCGTCGTACCTCTCTGAGGACGAGATAATAGCATGAACCTAGGAATCTATGGACCAGGCATTATACATCTCTATGAACAGTTCTCCCTGCGGCCGGTCGCCATGTTTTAGCACAGCCAACATCAAGTACATCAGTTGTCATAGCGACTTGTTTTTTTCAGTGTTCTCAAGAAAATTTAGTGTTCTACGCGAAAATTGTGCTTGTTAGTAGTGCTAGAAATTGCAGAATACTGCATTTATTATGGGCAGGTGCAGTGTGTTAGGTTGCCGCATGAAACACAATAAAAAACATCCCATTATAACGTTGCACAGGCAAGTTACCGAATTCATTCAAAATATCTTGTTTTTCCTATTATTTTGAAAGATTTTGCTATTAGTGGGAATGTTTAAAATGATATTCTTACTTTTCTGTAATCATTTACTGTTTTACCATTAATATTATGTGATTTTATAAGAAAATAATTCTCCCTTGTAAATAGAGTTTCGGTAGTACGGCATTTTCATTTTTATCGATATCGATAACTTAGCGACAGGTGAATATAATTAAACTCGGATTTCTTTTTTATTATTTTAGATTGCCGACATCTAAAAAAAAAAGAACAGTGGCTGGATGTAATTGGGTTGGAAAACTTAAATAGATCAACGAAACATATTTTCATTTGTTCCCTGCATTTTGAAGAGACATGTTTTAACCGAACTTTAAATGTAACAAGACTGCGCGATGATGGTGACTGGGATCGACGGTTTGATGAACCCTTATATTTGATTATTGTGAACATAATTATTTTACTTGTAAAAGGCATTTTTAGAACTTGATTATAACCGGAACGGCTTTTACAGTTTTTATTAAACCTGTTTGAAATGATAATTTTCGTTTTATTAGGAATGATCGTGCCAAGTAGTTCATAAATAATTATACCTGAGTAATTTCCCTTTACACTTAAGTATTATAATATTAGTAACAAGTTGACACGGGCGCACTACGTACCACCATAGTTTTTTTTAAATGCAAGAACCATCTACGAACTTTTAGAAAACATAAAAAAAAAGAATTATCCAAATTGGTCCAGCCATTCTCGAGCTATTGAGTGACAACGAAATAGGATTCATTTTGAATCTACTATTTTTCTATATAATATATATAGAAAAATAATAGAAGATAGATTAATGAAGAATAAAAAAAAAAATCTGTAGTAGCAGTTATTTATTTATTATTTCCATTGGTAATTATGAATGCGTGGTATGCTGATCAGTAATAGTGATACTCTACTAAGGCTCCTACACATATGCCCCGGCACAAGCCGCAAAAACTGGCAGTCCGCATGAAACTCAATCAATAAGCTAAGTAACCTTGAGCCGCACGCGGCACTGTGTGTGTGTACTACTCGTAGAAGCCTTTATGAAGAAATCTAAAAGAAACTCATATGCGAATTTTTTAAATTCTGTAAACACCGTGCGATTCAACTATCGATATCGATAATAGTGCGCGCAGCTCTACGGCAAGCCTCCATCTTTGTGCCAGACTCAGATTAGGTATGCACGTTTTTTTCGTAGGTATGTCATCTCTATTCTTTTTTCCCTTACTCTATGGATAATAGTCATGCAGAAATGTCAAAAGTTGAAAATTCAAA
This sequence comes from Eulithis testata, assembly GCA_947507515.1. Taxonomy (NCBI): domain Eukaryota; kingdom Metazoa; phylum Arthropoda; class Insecta; order Lepidoptera; family Geometridae; genus Eulithis; species Eulithis testata. Next base: position 3,893,847 of record OX382221.1, read on the forward strand.
GGCGCGGTTTCTCGACAACATTACCACAGATAATGCAATAGTTCCTAAACTAGTACAAAATGCTTACATTTTGACAGAACGACATGACAAATATCTCGCGGTGCTTATCTTAGGCCCGCAGATGACAGATCGACCTAGACGATTTAGGCCCGTATGCTGATAAAAAAATCGTTACTCAATATATATTTGAACAGAAATTATCATACAAAAATCCATGTTTGAGTCCGGATCACTGCTTGACCAGTAAATCAGCATATGGACCCTGAATGTTTCTAATATTGAGAGAAATATTGTATATTTTTTAATAGAATGATGAAAATGATGGGCTGGGAGGGCGGAGCCCTAGGCGTGAGGGGCGAAGGCATCGTCGAACCTATCGCCTTGAATTTAGACGGGGTAAGTAACTATTACTAGGCTTATACTGCAAAGCAAACAATCATTAGTTACCAATCATCATCATCTTCCTACCCTTATCCCACGCTAAGTGGGGTCGGTACAACATTTCTTCGTCTTCCACTCTCCTCTATCAGCCGTCATCTCGGTGTTCACTCCTTTCTTACTCATATCTTCTTTCACACAGTCCATCAATCTTTTCTTTGGCCTACCTGTACTTCTACATCCGTCCACATTCATGTCTAGCACTCTTCTCGTAATATGGCTTTCTTCCCTCCGCATGACATGTCCATACACGCTAACCTATCAGTGTCTATATCAATAAAAATATCACATTGATCCAAACAAGTTTTCTAACCAAAAATGTGCACTTTAAATTATCGCATTGGTAGAAGTTTTTTGGTCGGGAAACTTGTTTGGATCAATGCGATATTTTTACTGAACCTTTTCATTGTTGTTCTCTCGACCCTGAACGTCTGCAATTTCACATAATTATATTTAGATATATTATATCTTTAAATTATACTTGGCATTCGTTGATTACAACAAAGCGTTCGATTCTCTCCACCACACGAAAATATGGGAAGCACTTAGCAATCAAGGAATAGAAAACAAGTTCATAAGAATTATTAAAAAAATCTATAAACACAGCTCAGCACAAATCAAGTTAGAATCCATAGGTAAGGAGTTTCCTATTAAAAGAGGCGTAAGACAAGGGGACCCCTTGTCACCCAAACTTTTTTCGGCCGTACTAGAAGAAGTATTTAGGAGAATGAATTGGGAAAATTATGGCATCAATATTAACGGAGCCACACTAACTCACCTAAGATTCGCCGACGACCTAGTACTAGTTACAGACACTGCCGAGCACCTACAAACGATGTTAAAGAATCTTCTAGAATCCAGTGAAGAGGCTGGCCTGACGATGAATAAAGAGAAAACAAAGTTAATGACAAATAGGATACCTAACCTAATAACAATCGGTGATTCGTGCTTTACCTATGTTGACTCATACAACTACCTTGGTCAGCAACTAGCATTCAGAGACCTGATGGATCAAGAAATAGACACTAGAGTTGCCAACTCATGGAAAAGCTATTGGTGTCATAAAGAGGTGATGAAAAATCAAAATTACCCCATCGCTGCCAAAAGAAAGCTCCTAGACACCTGTGTTCTTCCATGCCTGACCTATGGATGCCAGACATGGTCAATGTCTCAAAAAAATATCCAGAAACTGAGAACGTGCCAACGAGCATGGAAAGAAGTATTCTAGGAATCAGGTTACTGGAAAAAATACGAGCTACCGACATAAGGAAAAAGACAAAAGTAATAGACGTTATTGTCAAAATAAAACAGCTAAAATGGAGATGGACAGGCCATATGATTAGGAGCAAGAAAGATAAGTGGACTAAAGCAGTATCAGAATGGACAATGACACAAGACCAAAAGCGAAAGAGAGGAAGACCAAAGAAAAGATGGGTAGACGACATCAAAAATACTGCAGGTCCACTATGGACAAGACTAGCGCAAGACAGACACGAATGGAAAAAGCTGGAGGAGGCCTTTACGTCAAACAGACGTACTGAATGAAAAGGGAAACTGATGTGCACTAAGTAATGTAATTTAAGATTAATTTTAAGTTCAGTTAATAAAGGCTTAATAATAAAAAATATCTTCAAAAATTTGAAATGTGCGAGAAGGTTGTCTGACTTTACTCTTCGCCTTAAAGAGTTCAAGCTGTATCTAAGTATCCACGTCTTTGATTTCAATAAAATATAGCCTATGTTTATATCCGGAAAAAGAGCCGAATGGTAAAAGTTTCATTGAAATTGGTCCTGTAGTTAAGGCGTGATCCGCGAACAAACAGATAAACAGACAAACTGGATTTTCGGAATCAGAATCGTTTATTTAGTAAATCTGCTTATTTAGTTTATCCATATCTTTAATTTGAGTTTTTGGCTTTTTTACAGTTTTATAATAGTATACATATTATAAGGAACTACTTATTAATAAATATAGACTATTAGGTACTAAGGAATTCTAGCAGTGAGTAGAAACAGTTTTGAACGGGGATTTTTTTCAAGACATTTTTGTTATCTTTATTCTTTTTCTTTGAACGTAAGACCAATTTGTACGCCTTAGCGCAAAACACAGCGCACACTAACAATTAATGTGTCACCTTTCTTCCTAAATACCTGTGTTTACAAATAAATTATTTGATTTTGATTCTTATTTACAGAAAAAACGAGCCGGCCTAGGCTGCCCAAAACCACCTCCAAAGGTTAAGTCAACTAAAGTAGTACCCACCTTACCGTCAAACATCACATGGGTTAATCTTCCACCATCTAAGAACGAGGTTAAAACCACTATAATGGAGACAATCGAAGATATGATTGTTTCGCTTAAGGAAGACCATTTGGAAATGCAGCTGGTATCACAAGGGCCAATCTCAGGGAAAACCTGGAAGTTTGTCAAGTAAGTCTCATATGGCCGAACTAGCCGTCGCCCGCGTCGTTGCTCGCGTTTTAAATCCTTTAGAGTGTGACTTTTCCTAATTCCTTTCTTAGTGCACCCCTGCACTATATAAGGATACTACGCTCCAAATTTCATACCTCTAGGACTTATAGTTTACGCTGTGCGTACAAAAGAGTTTTATATATTTGTAAGAAGATACTCAAACGCCACATAAATTTAGTTCACGCTTAACACCATCTTTTACAAATGAGTAAATGTTAAATAGAGGCCACGCAATTTTAAGTGGTGCTTTATCTTGAGTGACGTTTCAGTATTCCGGCCTTAGGCTCGTATGCTGATTTACTGGTCAAGCACTGATCCGGACTCGAGCATAGATTTTGTATGAGAATTTCTACTCAAATCTATGTAACGATATCTTTATCGGCATACGGGCCTTTGAGATATCTTTGTACACACAAAAATTACACGCCTTGTCGTTAAAAGCAATCTCTTCCAAACATTGTTTATGAGGTTCAATCTCATAAACAATGTATTTTTTTTTTACATTTTTATTATGCTTGAGGTCCTCAATTTGCCTGTATGGTTTTTTTATGTTTGTTTACTCAAACCTTCGTCATTTTTTTATTGTTTCAGGAACTTAGTGACTATTCTAAACAGAAGAGAAGATTTTTTGAATTGGTCTGAGTTTTGTAATGTGCAAGATATTTTGGATCTTATAGCGGAAACTGAATTTATTGTAACAGCATGTTTAGGTACATCTGGAAAGTAAGTATAATAAAATAATTAGTTCTTTACATCTATTGAAGATAATTTATACAGGGTCAGGAGGCGAAGAGAAAATCCACCATTTTCTCTTCAAAACAAACGACAGCCGACTTGACGAATAACTTGACTTTACTTATACACGGTGTAACATAAATACCCTGTGAGTCCGAAAGGGGGGTATTCTACAGGTCATGGCGATCAGTGTTTGTTCTACGACTTTTGAGATTCCGAAGTTTTTCATTCATAGTAGTTCATTTCATTCAGTCGGTAGTAGCTCTGCCTTCTGTGCTGTGGGTCGTGGGTTCGATCCCCACCGAGAACAAACATTTGTGTGGCAAACATAGATGTTTGTTCTGTGTCTGGGTGTTTCTATGTATTATAAGTATGTATTTACAAAAAAAAATGTATGTATCTATTCTATCAGCCATTTAGTTCCTATCGTACAAGCTTTGCTTAGTTTGGGACTAGAAGGCGTTGTGTTAAAATGTCCATGAATATTTATTTATTTATTATTTATTATTCATGAAATGAGCTCGTAACTTTTACTTAAAATGTACCTAGACACAGCTAGCGTGTGCGTGCGATGCGGTAGAAGGGTACCTACGTGTGTATGCGTGTGTACGGGTTTACGCAAATAGTAAACAAATATTTAGGGTTGTCGCAAATTTCTAAAATAATAAAAGTTGTACTTTTGTGTGAATATTTCAATTACGATTTATTGTCTCTTTGCACATGTCCAAGCACTCAGGTGGTCGGTCTGATTACGCCCCCTTCAGGCTTATAGGGTAATTATGTTACACCTTGTTTTATTTCAAATTCATCACTGGCATAATTGTCTGTCAGAATGACGGACAGAGACAATATAGACAGAGAGGCAATATAGAAGAAGAAAAAGAACTTATTTTACCTTTCAGAAATATACTATTAGTGCTGTCAAAAACTTCATACAAGCCAACATCTGACAGTAAAAATTGGTCATCCATAATTGGTTTTGATACTTTTAACTATCCTACAAAACCTAAGATCGACTTGCCCACTGACTTGAACCTTGGCAAACTGTCAGATGGATTGGCGTTCAGATTCCATGCTATAAATGTGATTTGGGAGTTTTGTAAGGAACCTACCGATAAGGTAAGTACTTGTGATCCTATCCTACTAATAATACTATGAACGCGAAAGTTTTTAAGGATGTATGTATGTTTGTTACTCTTTCACGCAAAAACTACTGATCCGGTTTGGATGAGACTTGGAATATATATTTTCCGTGATCTGGACGGACACATAGGATACTTTTTATCCCGGAAAATCAACGGGACGCGCACTAAGTTGCATGCAGGGTGTGTAAGTTTGACCTTTACTGCAAAGTCACGTAAACTATAATTTGTATGGAGAATCATCAGTTTTGTAACTACCCGCTAGGGGCGCTGCTCAATCTTTATTAGGGTTGAACAAGTCGCAGTCAGTCGCACACCTTTCCATACAAACGTGGAAGGGTAACCACTCCACTGTTTGACGTTGACCAACCAAAACTAAGGATTATATCAATTCATCTCGTCATAATTTATGTCTGTATACAGCCCAAACTGTAAAAAAGTATTCATTTCAAAAATACAAACTTATAAACTTTTGTATGGAAAGTATTTTTAGCTTGTATTTTTTAAATGAATACTTTTTTACAGTTACTGCAAAGTTTAAGTCAACTTGCAGTATACTTATAATATCGTTTTAGTCAACTTTTAATTATATGTCCAATATAGTTTACGGAAGTAGTTTTCTCACGGAACTAGTATGATAAGTTAAAACAGGATGATTCAGTCTATGAAAGTGAACAGATGTGTTAAAATTTATTTTTTCAAAATGTTTAAATATTTGTTTACAGATTCCCCCTCAAGGCAGAATATTCAAAGACACACAGCTAAACAATTCAATGGCGGCTAAACAAATGTCATACATAAGAGATACAATAATACGCTTGAATAATAGGAGCAGATCAAGTTCTTGCAGCGAACAGAAAATATTTGAAGAAATTCTAACCCAAATGATCGGATACACTTTGCATGTTGAGTTTCCGATAACAGAGTAAGTTATGGATATTTACACAACGCTCTCTAGTCCCAAACTAAGCAAAGCTGGTGGTACTATGGGAACTAGATTGCTGATATAATACTTATATGTATACATCTACTATATAAAAATAAGTCGAGTTTTCCTTCCTGACGCTATAACTCCAGAACGCACGAACCGATTTCCACGGTTTTGAATTCGTTGGAAAGGTCTCGGGCTCCGTGAGGTTTATAGCAAAGAAAATTAAGGAAAAATTTCAACAGAAAAGCGGAAAAATGGAATTTTGAAAAGTCACACCCTAACGCGAGCAACGCCGCGGGAGACGGCTAGTTTTTTTTATGTAAATACATAGTAACACCCAGACACAGAACAAACATCTATGTTTGCCACACACAAATGTTTGGTCTCCGTAGGGATCGAACCCACGACTCACAGCACGGAAGGCAGAGCTACTACCGACTGAGCCATGACGTCTGTCATATGTTTGAATCATAAGCGATTTGGGTATTTCGTCTGTCTTCCGCGGGCCTCTTAAGGTGGCCTAAAAACTTCCGTCTCCAGAATTGGCAACTCATAAGAACTTATCTATTTACAGAATGAAAGTTTTTAATATCAGCCGGCCTCCTTTATTTAAGTGTATTCGACTGTACAAAGTTTTTGATACACACAATACCACATCTTCAACAACCCATGGATCCAACATAGGTATTTACTGTTTAACCAACTTCAAAAAAGAGGAGGTTCTCAATTTATAAGTATGTCCTATTTATAAGTGTGGGCTATAAAAAGTTTTCTTTCATTTCTTTCTTTCTATCTAATTTGACTTTTTTTATGTTTGATTCCTCTGAACTCCGTCATCTAAAAACTACGTTTTTGTTAGATTCTCAATACGTCTTGGACCAGATTGGTGCCAAAAAATTTTCATCAAAATTGATGCAGTAGGTTATTAAATATAAGAATAATTGGAAGAGTGTTTATTTTATTGCAGAGACTGCCAGTAAGATTAATGCTCAATCAATCGATTCTAACAATAAAATACTGTTAAAAAATAATAGTAAAACTGATAACAATGCACAAAACAGCGAAAATAACATAAATACAAAGGAGAAGAGACGAACAACTTTCACAAAAGACACATTTGATGAAAAATACATGTTTGATAATCAGGATTTGCTTGATGCCAGCCAAAGCGTACCGATGAACAGCCAAATGCGAGGGGACAGCGAAAACGTACCCGTAGATTGGGAAGATGTACCTGTGAATAGCTATGTACCCGTAGATTGGGAAAATATACCTGTGAATAGCGATGTACCCGTAGATTGGGAAAATATACCTGTGAATAGCGATGTACCTGTATATTGGGAAGATATAGCCGTGAATAATGATGATGTACCCGTGTACAGCGAAAATGCTTACTCGAACAATGTAAAGAGACGGACAACTTTCACAAATGATACGCTTGACGAAAAATACATGTTCGATAACCAGGATCCGCTTGATGACAGCCAAAATGTACCGATTGACATCCAAAACATTGTCGTTGATGGTGAAAATGTACCGATAAACAGCGAAAATATATTTGTCGATAGCCAAAAGTCCCTGGACACGCTCCAAGTACAACAGGAAATTAAAACTGTAGTAGACAGCCAAAAATCACCCACAGATAATCTAAACTCCATTGATAGTCAAAATGAACCCAATATCAGCAAAAACATTTCGATACTTGGCCAAAATGCTACTATTGGCGGCCAAAACGCATGTATTGGCAGCCAAAATGTATTCACTGACTCAACTAGTACACAGCTCTTGAATAATGATCATATTAATAACTTAGAATATGAGGAAGATATAAAGAAAACATTATTAGAATATAAAGAAGAATGTGTGGAAGATTTGACGAAAACATCAGAATTGAAGGAAGAATGTGTGGAAGATTTGACAAAAACTTTTTCAGAATTGAACGAATGTCTTTTGAGACAAGTAGTCGAAAAACAAGATGTCGCTTTAAGAGATAACGGTAAAAGATTAATGTCCAATCCACTAACGCCTATTAGAAAGTGCAAGAAGTTAAAAGAAGGCATATCAGTGAAAAAAATTAGCATTACACCGAAAGACTACCCTCAAAACAAGATGACAAACAAAATGGCGGCTGAAATTCAAAACTCGATTCTCAATTCCATAGACTACACAGAAGAGTTGCCTTTACTCGAATGTCATGGAATCCAAGATGGCGCCTTACTTTACACTTGCCATACTAAAAAAAGCTTCAATCTTATTGAAAGTTTAACATCACATTTACAAGTCAATATTATTGAAAATAAAGTAAAACCGTGTCATAAAATGACAGTTAAAATTAATAGTTATATTGATGAAAATATTGATTCAATATTTGATAGGTTTGAGTTTTATAACATGAGTTTACATACCAAAAATTGGAAAGTATTGAAGACTGAGAAATCTCTTGATAGTATTGTAATATATTTAGAAATTGATGATTATTCATATCAACTAATTGTAAAAGAGAATTTTGCTTTGTACGCTGGTACCGACCTAGCTAAATTCAGTGCTGTATGGGACTAAGATTATAAAAAAAACTAATATACTATTATCATATTATCATTGATTGGTAATATTAGCTAACTAATATTAATATTTAAGAGATTAAAAAATACGAATATATTATTATCATTGATTGGTAATATTCGCTAACTAATATTAAGATCGGTTAATTTGATTGATAATACCGTCAATAGTCGCATATTGATGATATTGACGGCAACAAGGTAATCGAATACGACCAATATAACTTTATTGATCTCAACTTTTGAACTGAAAGACTTCTATAGTTTAGAACTTTAGATAGGTATGTACTATAAACAATATTCCTAAAGAAATTATAACTTTTTCAACTTAATGTGCCATTTTTGTGTGATCTATAAAATAAATACTAGTTTTTTTATTATTATTATATTATATTGTGAACTCAAGTAATTCCTTTAAGGTCTTTGTTAACATTATATCATTTGTAAGTAGGTACATATTTAAATTTTTTGTTGATCGAGAAGAACGAGGTTACTTTTTCTTAACCCTCTATCTGTCTCACTACTTAAGAGTTAAAACGTGGTGACCAGCGGGCCTAAGATGCGCACCGCGAGATATTTGTCATGTCGTTCTGTCAAAATGTAAGCATTTTGTACCAGTTTAGGAACTATTGCATTATCTTGGTACCTAATGGTGTCGACAAAACGCGCCATAATGTACACTTTTGACACTTGTTAGTCGTCGTACCTCTCTGAGGACGAGATAATAGTCATGTAGAAATGTCAAAAGTTGAAAATTCAAAGGCGCGGTTTCTCGACAACATTACCACCGATAATGCAATAGTTCCTAAACTGGTACAAAATGCTTACATTTTGACAGAACGACAAGACAAATATCTCGCGGTGCGCATCTTAGGCCCACAGTTAAGTTTAATCCTTGTTATTTAGTGTTCAAAACATACCTAAAAGTATTACATAGCGTATTAATTGTTAAGATATTTTACTATAGAAAAATCTTAACAATCTTAGTGATTGAAGCACTCATTGCGTTGCTTGCTTAGTCAATCTTTGATGGGTGACCGTTAGTGGCATTTACATCTGAGCGCTTCCGTGCTTCGTGCGCGTTGAACTGCCCCGGCTCTAGCAGTCGTTAAGCCACGACAGAGGTCTTAAGGCGGCCTAAAAACTGCGTCACCAGAGTTGGCCACTAACTCATACGAGCTTACTTACTATTGAACATGTCCAAAGAATATTGTAATTTAGGTAGCTGGTAGGTCCAGAGGCTCAATTATACTAATTTAAAAATTGATATCCACCAATAGGAATCGTTTAGTATGAAAACAAACGATCCTTATTGGTGGATTTCAAACACATCCTTAGCAACGCAACGGTGGAAAAGCACTCTCAGGGCCAGTCCAGTAAGCCAGCTGATTAAACTGAGCCAGTAACTAAGCTGTGGTTAGTAACAAAGGTGATTTATGCACAGTTTGTAAGATTTCAATATTAGTATTACAACAGACCTATACTAGTAATATTAATATTAGTTTTACACCACATAACAATACTGATATTATCCCAAACTTAACTAATATTATTTTTTTGATTATCGTTTGACACGTAATTTACGTAGGTACACTACGGCCGGCGGATCTAGACCGGTCTGAAGTTGCGCTTTCGGAAATTGTGCGCAGGTACAGGCGAGACAAACCACCTATTCGACCCTAAAAGTGACTACTGCGCAGCGTTCCGAACGAACTTAACGCCGCCGGTCTAGATCCGCCGGCCGTACTGTATCTAGCCTAGTACCTATATTAATCCTGCGTTTATAGTTTGAACCCGGGTCTACTACATAAAGCAAATTTTTGTTTCAATGTAAATGCTTAAATTTATTTTAGATCTTTATATAATCAAAGTGTTATTACCGATTTTCTAACTGGACTCTCTTTGTACTATCTTCGTGTAAGGAGCAAATAATTGGCTCAATGCGACTCGATTTAATGTGATAATTTAGACGGCGAATTAAAGCCGGCATAAGGTTTTTTGATAAAGTTGATTCATTTAAAATTTAGTTTTATTTAACTAGCTATGTACCTTCCTTTTTATGTTACATGCGTAATATTTTAAATACCTAAAATAATAGGAAAGGAAATACCTACGCCCGTTATTGATCAACTCGATGCTTGCAGTAGTTACACCGTGTGTTGTCTTGCATTGACAAGTCGATTCAAATTAGATCGAAAGACACAAAACACGGTGTAATTATGCCTTTACTCAACCGAAGATTACCTTTTTTTATACCTACCTAAAATATTAACTTATATTATGTACCTACCTAGTCAAATTAGCAATAACCTAATGAATTTAAGTTGGTATTAACATAATTAGTAAGTACCCTAAGGAAGAACTTAGTAAGGAAATTTTTTTAAAAATTTAGTCCATGCCCAAAGGTATGTACCCAAAGAATTATTAATGTTAATAATTACCTACCTAATTTTAAGCGCCCAAAACATTTGCGATACCTGGAAAAGGCAGTTGTAACGTGCCTCCTACAGTTAATACCAAATTGTAACACTTATAACGCCACTCAAACCCCACTAAATTTAAGTTCCGCTTAAATTATTGCCATCTCTTACAAATGAGTAATGTCAAACAGAGGCAGAGCAATCTTAAGTGGTGCTCAAATTGAATGACGTTTGAGTCAATTTATTTATTTTATCCAGCTATGCAAATAAACATCTTGTATCCTTACTTACAGTAGTTTAGTAATAAAGGGCAGAAGTTAGCGCCATGAAGGTCGGACTCAAGAACTATAATTCTTATTTTTAAGAAAATTAGGTAGTCAAATCCACTTTTATTATTTTAAAAGGTTTATTTAGAAACACTATGCTATAATATTAACAATGCAGTCTTAAGAATAAAGGAGAAATAACAAAACGAGCATTCACACAGCGCAATTACTTTAATAACAGTTTATAATCTGGCGATAGAAATTCTATAAAACCAAATTATCAATTTGTCAGTTATTGGGTAAAATAATCATTTTCTGCCACATTCAGAGACTACTACCATTATTAAAACTTACACATAAGTACCTACCATAACTTAAAGTAAGTAGTGTCTGTCTGTCATGATTACTCAGGTGAGATAATCATATGACAAAATCTTGGTTATCTTTTAACATGTCTGTGTGGCAGTAGACTTGAAAGAATTAACCAGCTTACTTATAATTGTTGTATAACTTTATTCAGCCGTTTAAATGATTGCTGTCTCTGTATGTTTCTACCAAAAACATTCACAACGCAATTTAATTAAGATTGTTGACATTTTACCTATATTATTATTATTATGATTTTTATTTTATTTATTAATGACATGTCTTTCAATTAATTACTGTGTATTAAAATTGTGCACGCCTTGACGAGGCAGAATGTAAGGAACGGCACTCATCCTAATATATTTATAACAACTATTGTACCTACATTTTTTGCAAATAAATATTATGATTATGATTCTTACAATCGATTTGTTTGGTTGGGCTAGCGTTTTCACCAAACCTGCGAGGATTGCATGTAAAGATCTAGGGCCTTACTTACGACAGACGAATAGTTAAACAGTTGAATCAAAGTCTAGCTCTGTGACTGTTTGACATTACCTGTTAGTAGGTGACAGCAATAATTTAAACAGCTGATTAACGTTATGCAGCGATCGTAAGTAAGGGGGCTAACGATTTGTTGTGCTTTGCGTTTCCACCGGAGCACATGTTTCACAATCCTTACAAAATCGTGTATTTGTTGTTATACAGCTTGATCGGTTAACATCTGCAGCTTGTAATTGTTGCGAGATTTGTACATTTTGTATAGGCGACCAAGAATTTGTTTACCACTCTAAGGCTGAATATCATTTGCATCAAGGGCTATTTTCGCTTGACAGATTAATAACTGCTACGTCAGAATCTGTCATTCCTGTTTATTTAAACTCCTTAGCGAATAATTATGTTACTGGGAGATGTCATCAAAAGTGGTAAACCAATTTCTTGGTCGCTTAAACAACACAAACAAGAAAATCCTTACAAACAGCGGTGGAAACGCAAACCAATATCTTCACAGAGTTGTGCATGTTTTGTGTAGACATCTTCTTGGTGGAAATGCATAGTAACAGATGATGTCAAACAGTGAGAGCTAGATTTTAACCCTTACTAATATTATAAATGCGAAAGTAACTCTTTCTGTCTGTCTGTGTCGCTTTCACGCCAAAACTACTGAACCGATTTGAATGAAATTTGTTCCACAGAGAGTCTAGAGCCTGAGAAAGGCCATAGGCTATTTTTAATGCGAAAAACAAGGTTGGAAGGGGTTTTAAAAGGGGGGATGAAAGTTGTATGTCAGTATCGTCATTTTTAGAGCTAGAAGCTTGAAACTTATTTTTAAGCTGTGATTCAATATAAAATCAAAGTTTGTAAAAGCTATGCTACCCAAAGACACTATTCCACGCGGACGAAGTCGCGGGCACACCTAATCAACTATAATTTTAGAAACGTTTGAAATGCTCATAATGTTAGGAAAATACCAGTTCTAGATCAACGAATAGAAACAAGAGGTTCTACTCGTGGACCTCTCCCTCCGGCCTCGGCAGTAAGCCTCTGATGCTGAGGTCATAGACAACTTCCTCTATCTTCTTGACGTCATATTTGAGGGCGTCGAATCTCTTGCGAAGATGGTCATTCTTGAGGTTAAGTAATCTGAAAAATAAAAATTTTGGAGCGCCATCTAGTACGTTACGTGAGAACTATCCTAGATCGCGCAAACGAAGTTATCACGGAGTTTGTACATCATCATCTTCCTACCCTTGTCCCAACGCTAATACCGCGTGCACGCTATGCCCACGCCACTGCCGGAATGTAAAGTAAAGTAAAAATTATTAGTAAAAATTCCATATTTGCGAAAAACTGTTGCTGGTACAATTAAAAGCACATTAAGGTATTATATCTAAACCTTAATAGGTAATAAGTAGTACCGTTTAGTGACTCTGTTATGTATGGCGGCATCAATGCCACAGCAACATCGCGTTTATTCTCACTAAGCGGCATGGGCATAGTGTGAACACGGTATAGACCCCACTTATACCGTGTTACGGCTGATAGAGGAGAGTGGAAGACGACGATGTCGTCGTCTTCTCGGTCATCTCGGTGTCCACTCCTTTCTTACTCATATCTTCTTTCACACAGTCCATCCATCTCTTCTTTGGCCAACCTCCACTTCTACATCCTTCCACATTCATGTCTAGCACTCTTACGGAATTTGTACATCACTACATAGTATAAAGCAAAGTCGCTTCCCACGTCTGTCCTAATGTCTGTATGTATGTATGCTTAGATCTTTAAAACTACACAACGGGTTTTGATGCAGTTTTTTTTTAATAGATAGAGTGATTCAAGAGGAAGGTTTATATGTATATGTATATGTATAATACATCATCATCATCACTGCATTGCACCCGTGCGAAGCCGGGGCGGGTCACTAGTAAGTAATATACCGAATACCACTTTCGAAAAGATAGGTAGTCAATATTTTTTTTCAAAATGAGGGTAGATTTACCTAAAACCAGCATTGAGTTCCATCACGAATTTGGATATCTGCATTGGTCTGCTGTAGTCTCCACGGGTGACAGAGTTGACTGCTAGACGAGACTGGAAGAAAATCAAGTGTCATACAACACATAACAGGCGTCATGGCTCAGTCGGTAGTAGCTCTGCCTTCCGTGCTGTGGGTCGTGGGTTCGATCCCCACCGAGAACAAACATTTGTGTGTTGTAAACATAGATGTTTGTTCTGTGTCTGGGTGTTTCTATGTATTATAAGTATGTATTTACAAAAAAAAAAATGTATGTATTCTATCAGCCATCTAGTTTCCATCGTACAAGCTTTGCTTAGTTTGGGACTAGAAGGCGTTGTGTTAAAATGTCCATGAATATTTATTTATATTTATTTATTTAACAAACATTTTTGGAGATATAAAATCACGGAAATTATTTATCAACTAGCTGATATGACTTCGCAAACTATCCACAAAAATATCTGTCAACCAGCTTACGATGAACTTCGTAGCAAATGGCTGCTTTTGGTTTAGAGAGTTCAAGCTGTATCTAAAAATCCACGTCTTTGATTTCAATAAAATATAGCCTATGTTTCAATCAGGAAAAAGAGCTTCTGAATGGTATAAGTTTCATTGAAATTGACCCATTAGATAAGGCGTGATCCGCGAACAAACAAACGGACAAACTCGATTTTCGGAATCAGAATCGTTTATTTAGTAGATCTGCTTATTTAGTTTATCCATATCTTTAATTTTAGTTTTAGCCTTCTTTACAGTTTTATTTATTTATTTAAACATTACATCTATTATTACAGATCAGACCTAATACAATAGAGTAGTATAATAATATAATTATAATTATAATATTAGTTTATAATTATTTATGAAAAATCGCAAGCGATGTTCTGTGCACATTGCACAAGGTTCAGCATAAATATCATTTGAATCCAAACATGATCGAGTTAGTGGCTTTTTTAGGCCGCCTTAAGGCCTCCGTCGTGGCTTAACGACTGCTAGAGACAGTTTAACGTGCCCTCCGAAGCATGGAAGCGCTATAAATGCCATTAATGGTCTAAATGCCACTTATAAAATCAGTCTTACCAGTTCCGAGCAGACTTGCAGTAGACCCACCAGATAGTCTTCTATATCAAGATGGAATCCCTCCTTCAGCTCCACAGCGCTTACTGTAATATAATCAACTTAGGTCTGTATTTTGCACTAGCTTCCGCCCGCGACTTTAAGATAAGATAACGTTTATTCAACCACCACAATAAAAAAGTGAACAGTAAAAACAAGAAAAAAAGGTAAAAACTAAAATAACAAACTATAAATATATCTTATATCTAGACAAAACCATACAGAATAATTAATTCTATAGTAGATGCCAAATAACACCGCAATACAGGTCATTCACCCACCTTCACCACGATGTCGCGAAATTCAATTTATGTATGGTACACAAACAGTACTACGAGATTCGAGCGATTAACGTCTTAGCGACAGGTTTGTATGGAAAGCGACAGAATTAGCCATTCATAAATTGAATTTTGCGACATCGTGGTGAAGGTGGGTGAATGACCTGTATTGCGGTGTTATTTGGCACCTACTATATATGAACTCATAGTGGTGGTGAAGAGGCCTATAGCTCAGCATGTGCTTCTGTATGTTTCCATACAGAAGCTCTGGTCTTCCGCTTAGGCCTGCATTGATTTCACGGACGGCTTGAGTAAGACTTTGACTTTGTACGCGTCCCGTTGCATCCCGTTGATTTCCGGGATAAAAAGTAGCCTATGTGTTAATCCAGAGACAAAATATATTACAAGTTTCATCCAAATCGAATCAGTAGTTTTTGCGTGAAAGAGTAACAAACATACATCCATACAAACCTTTGCGTTTATAATATTAAGTAGGATTCTAAGGGAGTATGGGCTAATCCAAAAACGCAGTATACATCTCGGGAAAGCATACTCTAAGCCTAGACGAGCTCAGACACCTCAGCTAGAGAATCCTCGCCACCCGTTTAGGAAAACTGAGCTAAAATTAGCCCCTGATCTTCTTAAATATATAAAACTCGTATGAAGCTGACTGACAATCAACGCACCGCCTAAACTATAAGTCCTAGAGGTATGAAATTTGGAGGGTAAGTACCTAACATAGTGTAGGGATGCACTAAGAAAGGAATTTTGAAAAGTCGCACCCTAATGGGTCTAAAATTAGGATCAAAGATTTTGAATACTGCTACCACGCAAGCAAAGCCGCGGGCGACATAAATCACATAGCTAAACAAGATGCAAATTGAATTTTTTTTAAGTCCCAAATAATACTTACTGCCAAGAACGTCAGCGACTGTCTGATGAGACGCCAGGATGCCCTTCTCCAGCCAAATGGTCAACGAGATCAGGAAACAGTACCTCTGCGTCATACTCCTCCAGTGGTCGTAAAATCTGCAATCAAGCATTGACATGATACAAATTACTTACAATAATACGAGTTTAAAAACAGAGCCCATTTATATTAATTCTATCCTTTTCTTGAAACTACACACATTAGGGAGCATAACCATACTACATGGCCATTTTTTTAAACGTTTGAACCCCGGTTTAAACCCCCCCGGTCGGTGACCCCCACCCTGTAGTATTTGCTAAGGCTCCTACATCTTCGAGTTGTCATGTAGTAATTCAGAAATATGGTTTTAAATCATATTTTGAAAACAGAAACTTAAAAACATATTTTGACTCATCATATTTGAATATAGCTCGAAAAAGCGTGATATTTTTCTAAAGGATAATAAGTGATATACACGTATCAGCTTTAGGCTGCCTGAGTATAAAAAAAAATATATTAATATTGGCTATGACTGTGACGAAAACCTAAAAGTACACCCCCACTCCTATGACTAATCATGCTTTTTAAACACCCCTTCACCCCTGAACGGATCACATAGTATGGGTACATTCCCTTATCTTTCTGTATTTCACTAAGGTTTGCTTAACACCCCCGCTCTGTGACTAATCATGCTATTTTTAAACACCTCTTCACCCCTGAACGGATCACATAGTATGGGTACATTCCCTTATCTTTCTGTATTTCACTAAGGTTTGCTTAACACCCCCGCTCTGTGACTAATCATGCTATTTTTAAACACCCCTTCACCCCTGAACGGATCACATAGTATGGGTACATTCCCTTATCTTTCTGTAGTTAGTTAAGGTTTGCTAATATCTTTATTTGTCAAACCATTTTGTTACTCTGTACATTTTTGTTTTAGGATAAAAATAACCTTGTGACTCTGCAGACCTTACTTGTAATAATCCGTGGTTGGTACAGCATCCCTCAGTTTAGCGTACCCTTCACGAGCCTTCTCGAATAACTGTCGAGCTTTCAGGCATGCCGGAGCAACTGCAATGTTAAACAGAGTTATCTATTACAGGATTAGAAGTGCAATTTGGTATGCGAAATCTTCTAGGAGTTTCTGAAGAGTTCGTGTCGATTTTTCGGGATAAAAAGCAGCCTGTGTTAAAACAGGTCACTGTCAAAATACAGGATGTCCCACGACCATGCCACATGGAAGGAAAGTATCTTAAACAATCTCTCTCTCTCTCTCTCTTCCCGACTATTGGTCCCACATGGTGGTGGGGTCAGCCTTCCTCACATTCTTCCTCCACTTCGCCCTATCCATGACGTCGTCATCGGAAACATTGCATTCCTTCATGTCGCGGTTTAACACGGCTGTCCAGGTGGTTTTTGGTCTCCCTCTAGGTCTTTTGCCGGAGACGGACAGTTCCAGTACTCGGTTTCCAACGTAATCGGGTGATCTTCTTTTGACATGTCCATACCATCTCATTCTGTTCTCCTGCAGCTTGTCTGCGATGTCGCGTACTCCGAGGCTACCTCGCACGTACTCATTGCGAATCTTATCCAGCCTGGTAACGCCGCACATCCACCGCAAAATTTTCATTTCTGCAACATGAATGGTATGGACATGCCCTTGTGTGGCGGCCCAAGTCTCGCTGCCATGAGGACAGGTCTTATAATGGACTTATACACGAGCCCTTTTAATTTGACTGGCATCTTTTTATCGCAAGTTACCCCTGTAACTTCTCGCCACTTAAGCCACGCTGCTGCTATTCGGTGTTGAATGTTGTGTTCTAGGTCTCCTGAACTGTGCATCATGTTTCCCAGATACAATGTAGAAAGAAAATTTTACTGAAAGAAGACTTTTTTGATGTAAAAAACCATTTAAACTGCATTCAAAGAACTTTGAATAATCGCCTGTCTGAACCGGGAATCGAACCCACCAAATTGTAAAACAGAACACCCTTTTTTTTATGATACTGATCCAAAGTCTTAATTGTAAGGATTATTGCATGTGGCATAGCCATGGGACGCCTGTATATTCCAAGTTTCATCCAAATCGGATCAGTAGTTACTGCGTGAAAGAGGAACAAACATACATACATACATATATAGATACATACATACATACATCCTTTCAAACTTTCGCGTTTGATATTAGCAGCCTTTATTTACTTACTGCCTTCCTCGTTATGATGGATAACTTGGAGCACTGTGGTGATTTCTCTGGAGATCTGGTCCACCTCTTTACAAGTATTTCTGATAACCTAGAAGAGGAAGGATACATAGTGAGGTATTTTGGGGTAGTTATAAGTTCTGATGAAACAACCTATTGCGAGTTTTATCTATGTACCTAGACGAAATATTTTCTAATATAATAATTTAGGTAGGTATCAATATTGTAACCAAAACAAGTGGGATGTTCTGGATGGGTATATTTTTTTTCATTTTGTACCTCTCGCAATTCCTGTTCCATGTCGATACTCTTTTGGAAGCCGCTGAATATATCGTTTATCAATTGGTTTCCACTCATTTTAGCTGGAAGATAGGCAAATATTTGCTATCAAACAAAACAGTTCTAGTTTACCGGCAAAAACACAGCAAAACACGACAAATTGAGCCATATAAAATAAAAAGTGCTTTGCCTAGACTTCACAGCATTATTTTTTTCTGTGCTTCACTTCACGCACGACAAGAAAAGAAGGGAAGTCGTTTGTCGTTCGACAGATAACGAGAATGAAACAGTTCTGCCACCTCTGCTACTCAAGAATACGCCATGCCACATTAGTGTTTGAACTATGTGATATTAGAAATACCATAAATTTAATATGCTAAAACTATATTCCTCTTTCTCAATATGTAGGGACTCAAGAGTCTCACTCGACCCCAAAAGGCACAGTTGAGCAAGACTCATGTCATAGCAGCACATAGTATATTTAGATGATGGGGGGACGCAAAGGTAACAATCGACGCTGGAAGTAATATTCCATACCAAGGGCCCTTCTGGCCTTTACTAACTACGAATACTACGATTATCTGCAGAGAATTTTAGGTCAAGATTGGTTAAGGTAAAATGTAGCATAAAGCTGACAAGTGGGCAGCACTAAAAAAAAGCAAAATATTGAAGTTGGTAACTAATGTCAATTGTCACATTTGTCACTGACTGAAGTCAGTTAGTTCAATTCTTTTTTCTCTTTCTCTCTTGACTGTTTTACTGCGAGGTTGATGAAATTGATCTTCCTTCTCTTTCTCTTTTAAAAAACAGAAACAACAAAAATCAAGTCAACAAAGAAGAAAATCAAATAAATCCTACAAAATAGTATCTCTGTACAATATTATTGTTCCTTTTCTTTCACATTGAACTCCCACGATGTCCTTCGACGTAAATTGGGACATTGATAAATACCAAGAAGAACACGAAAGCGACGACCATTGGCAGTTGCGCCGAAACTTCATGGACCGTTGGAAGCAGAGCTATCCTGAAGACCGGCTGGTCTGTCTGTCGCGCGTGTTTGCCAACATCGAGTTCATGGGATGCAGATACCCACAGGAGGTCATGCAAGAAGTTGCACGAATGTCTAAAGAGGTAAACAAAAATTACACTACAAACGTTAATTATTCTTCTCAGCAATCTGCAGCGCAGGCTTCTGTCAGCGCACGGTCTAGAACCCCTAGAAACGAAACCATTCAAGCGTCAGTGATCTCTGAACCAGTCGGTATAGACAGTTACATTGACTCTGAAAATCAGGGGTTCGGAGAAGAGATGGATCCATCAAACGAGGTTATGCAGGCACCTGTTGCGTCTGGAGTATATACGAGTTTTATTTATGAAAACATGCTTGGTCAGAATGATAGTGATAATTGCACTGAACTCAAGGATTCTCAACAGCAATCGAGCTTGCCTGATTTTGTGCAGCAAAGTGGCTCAGTTGTTGGAGATATCTATCAGAGTAATGGTTCTGGTGAACCACCGTTGTGGCAAAGATGGGACCCTAGGGTTCAGGCTACTGCTAGTATACCGAACACGGCTAATGTATCACAGCCTGATAGAATTCAGTCCTCAAATTGGCAGGCAAGGGACCCTAGAATTCAATTATCAACAAACAGGCAACGACAATCTGAGATATCACAGCAGGAGACAAAACAGGCAACAGGTTGGCAGGCAAAAGACCCTCGAACTCAAGCTTCTGCAGTTGTACAGAAAGAGCCGGAGATACCACAGTATATGACACAGACCACAAATAATTATTGGCAGGTAGAACCTAGAATACAAGTTCCTACAGATAAACAAAAAGATTCCAATGTATCACAATATGAAACCCATTTGAACCAGCTGTCCGATCAAGGTCTAGGGCATACTGACGGTACACACAATATGAACCAGTATGAACCTATACCTGAACCTACCGCAGTAGATGAGATTGGAACACCAGGCTTCACAGAGGCAGCTCAACACCAAACTATAAGTACCAATGATCAAAATTCACATGAACCAAACATGCAATCTTATGGGTTCGGAAACATGGCTACTTCAAGTGGTTCTGGACTGATAACTCAACCACAACTGGCTTATAATACACCTTTACAAACATACAATGGATCTTTTCAAAATAAATACAATGTGGTAGACCCCAGCACCTATTCAGGAACGTACCCCCTCATAGAAAGATGGAGAACTAATAAGATTGGTAAGCACAACATCATAGTATCTGGTCAGAAGTTATCAGGTTCCACGGCAAGGAGGTTTGCTTACTGGATAAATGTAGGCAAAACTCAACAAGAAGCTGAGTATCTTTGTAAAATTCATATGAGGTTCATCCCAGAGTACGAAAAACTGAAGAAAACAATGGGAACAGTTTGTCAACTAAAGAGGTTAAAAGGTGACATACTCCCAACATTCAAGAAAAAGAAAGTAAAACAACCAAGACCACTAAAAAAGATACCAGTGGGAAATAAACTGGGTGAAGCTGCAACAGCTAATAATGAGAAATCAATCTTTGATACTCCTACAAAATTTAAAACTATGAAACAATTCAAGCGTTATAAATTTTGGTTAAGTATAGGTAAAAGTGACGATGTGGCGAGGGTTCTCAGCGAACAAGGATTCCGGAAAATTCCACTAGCTAACGAACTCAGAGCTAGAGCAAGAGAGAAAGGGCATGAGAAAACTTGGATGAGGTGGGCCCAAAAAGAATACTTAAGACAGAAAAAAAAGACGAAGAATTCTCTGCTTGTCCAAGAACAATTTAACGCCAAGAATTCACTTGCAGATGAAACAATTAATACTAAAGAGATTAAAGAAACAATAAATACTGCAGAGGTTACAGAAACAACAAACGTTCAAACGTACGAAGATCCCGATATTATTGAGATAACAAAGAAAGAACTTGAAACTATTTCTATCTCTGATGACGAGGAAATCGACAAGTCCCTACTAGCAGATATAAGCATAGTAAAAACTAAAAAAATGGATGCAGCTAAACCAAAAATAGATAACGAAATACAAAAGAAACGTTTTGATTGGTGGATACAACAGGGAAAGTCGCAAGAGGAAGCTACTATTCTCTCTGAGAGACCAATGGCGATTTCAGATGCTTTAGACAACATTTCAAATCATAAAACTATAATAGATAAAAAACTGCAAGAGAAAAATCTACTGTTCAATCCTAAAAAGACCTATAGTAAAGACAGTTACACTCCAACGCCAATAACTACGTTAAATACTTTGAAAGAAATACATGACAAATCAGAGATGATACAGAAATCACAGCTGCATGAAAAATGGGTAACATCTGAAGCAAGAGAGAACCAAAATTTACAAGGTCATACTTTAACTGACACACAAGGAAACCCGATAACTGTGCCGACAATAACAAATGCAAACATGATTCACGGAAATTCAATTGCAGCAAACTCAGAAAAAAATGCAGCTCCAACTGAAACTAACGAATTTAAAATATACATTGAAGAAGCCAGCGGTAAAATTGGCTATAACGAATCTTTGCAGATTCGGGATGCCATTGCACGATGCATTGTTGATGACGACGAAATAACTATGCCAACCTGCGGGATTATGCACGGTTGTTTTGTCGTGGTCTGTGCCAATGAATATACCAGGGACAGCTTGGATAAACAAATTCCCACCTTAGAACCATGGAAAGGGGCTCGATTAAGAATTATCGACAAAATCCTAGTAAAACACGAAATGTCGGCGTGCTTATTCGTTCCTTCTATTCCTGAAAGTGATATCGACAAAACCACAGAAGATAGAGAAGTTTTAAACAAATTGCATGAACAGAATCCAAAGATGGGATGTTCTAAATGGGGAGTTATATCACATTTAACACAAGTGCACAAAACGGGCCGACTTTTAACTGTAAGTTTTGACAGCACCGCAGAGAACGAACTAAGGCTGGTGGGTTATAAACTAAAATGGTTCTTACGACCTATTAAAGTTAAATTAAAGGATAGGAAACAAATAAAACTGGAGCCAGGACATAAACTTATGCGTATCTTAGAACCGCCTAACATAGATGTTATCAAGTCTGCGAGTACTGGAAAAGTTCCAATTATCATGCCCCAGGCAGAAGTTAGGCTCGTTCAAAATCCATACAATATGGCAGAGAAGACGACAGGGCTAATGGCTCCGAGCATCATTGGCGATGAAGTAATACCTATGGAAATATCAGATTCTCCATCTCCACCTAGACAAGACTATTCAGAACATGCGTGTCCTTCATATAATTTACCAATACTAAAGGGAAATGGGCAGGCTACTTCGAATTACGAAAACGATGCTATGCCGCAGTTAGAATATCTTAAACAGTCTACTATTTCTGAAGAACAGTCTATCCAAACATCTTCGACTATTGCTAATCAATTAAGAAAGCGAAAGTTAGTTGATAGCGCTGGCTATTGGAGAACAGACGCACCTTGGCTGCTCCCAGGTCATATGAATGCTGTCAAATGGCCAATTGAAAATAAAGAATCTTTCGATGCAGATATTGATGTCACTGGACCTGGACGTGAAAACTGTTATAGAGAAGTAAAGCCTTTCTCTGGAGAAGACGAAGAGTATTCTATAGAAGAAAGAGTCGCGGCAGGAAGATGTATTTGTTCTTTCGAAGCTTTCAATAGTCAAAGATCTTACCGACCAGACAGAGGGTTAGGTGAAGTTCGAGATTACTCTCAGGAAAGAGTTTTAGGTGAAAAAGAACCAGTAGGTTCTGGGGAGGAGAGACCTATTCAATATTATCCCCAAGAAAAAATAGTTTTAGCTGCTCAAAGTCAAGAATATGCTAGGTGCAACAGATTTTCTAATAGACAAAGTCCAGTATATTCTCGCGAGAGCAGATTTGATGACAAAGATGCAGAATGTTCTAGAAAAGATTCAAGGCGTCAAGAATATTCTCGAGAAGTTTCTATTGAACATGAAAGAAAATGCCTTTTGAAAGACAGGGTTGCAATAGATTTTTCTCAGGAAGAACAGGGTAGCCAAAGCCAAAAATATTCTAAGGAGCATAGAGTTTTCGTTGAACGAAATGAAGAGTATTCAAGTGAAAATATATATTCTGGAATACTAAGTGCAGACTATTCTAGCGAAAGTAGATTCCAGAAACACGATGCAGAACATTCTACAGAATGGCGGGTTTTTGATGAACCACAACGATGTCAAGAATATTCTCAAGAGGATTTTAATAAACATGGAAGGAAAAATTCTTCTGAAGACAGGGTTATTCAACATTCTCCTCAACAGGCTTTTTCTAACCAAGAATATACCAGGAATGACAAAATATTCAATAGACAAAGTCAAGAATATTTAGGGAAGGACCGATTTTTTGATAGACAAAGTACAGATTATGCTGGTAACGGCCGAAATGATAAACGAGATACATATACTCGAGAGCTATCTGATGAACATAAAGGAGCAAGTTCTGTGAAAGATATAGGTATTCTGGATGCTCCTCTGGAAGAACGAGTTTTGACTGGACAAAGTCGAGACCATTCCAAAGATGGAAGATATTCAGATACACGAAGTCCAGTATATGCTGGCAAAAGCAGATTTGATGAACAAGATAGAGAGAGATATTCTAATAATAACAAACGTTTTGATAGACGAGACCAAGAATACAAGCACGATATAGGTTCAGCTGGACGATACCAAGAATACTCGCGAGGGGACAAAGTATTCGATGAACGCGATCAATATTCTAAAAAAGACAGGAATATTAATGAACGGGATAAGTATTCTCGAGAACCCAGGGTCGCTGATCGTCATCAACAATACTCTAAACGTGATAGAGATTATTATCAACCAGGAGGCAGCAATCAGAAGAGCTCCCAAGTTTCAGATAGACCATATCGTACTAACAGTTATGATAATACGTCTCAAAGGAGTCATTCCCGACCGATGGGTACAGGTACTTTAAAATTGCAGTTAAAGTACCATGAATATAAGCCAAAAAAGAAGCGATCCAAAAAGCCGAAGAAATAACAATCCAGTCTTTAGATATCTAAGTTATTGTCTCTGTAAATAAGAAACTGAACCTTTGTTTTACCTTTTTGTGATCCTTATATTTAGTTTAATCTGAAAGTTTATTTATTTTTACGTTATGTGCCTATTAATGGCATAGTTTCTGTAAATATACCTTAAAACTATTCGCTCATGAAGAAAAATTGTCTACAAATATACCTACTACACTTATAAGACTGTTACACCTTCCACTATTTCTCCTCGACCGTTGTTAACTAACGACGGTGGCCTTCGACGGGCCTAAACTCCAGGATTGCGATATCCACAAAGCGAAGGAACCTCAGGTCAGTATTCTAACAGCGGTTGTGTTATTCAAGTAACATGCCGTCTTTACCGCTGCTTCTGTATTTGGGCAGATGACGTCGGTCCATCGCACGCAGAAGGTCTGAATATCTGAACTGGCTTGCCCTTAGTTGAATGGCCAGGTGGTGAAAGATGTTCGCCAGACGAAAACTTTTAGCAGTCTGGGTGAGTTTTCTACTCGTATCTTTTACTGGGCATGTCAGATAACCTGAGGTTCTAGTGACAGCAACGCTAAACTTACACTAAAGTCCAGTGTAAGCTTAGTGTTGCGACAATTCACTCGTTTGCGTAACCTACTAATTTTGTTTGGGATGGTTGCGAAACCAATGAAGCGCCTATGGTGTAACTTGCCTTGGTGCTTCCTTGGGGAGGGCACGCAAATGTAAGTCCTGGTTAAAAAGTCGTTATACAAGGCCTTAAAACCGGTAATGCGCTGAGCATGATTGCCCAAGACAGATATTCTCTACGGAAGAGAAGATAAAATAAATATGTCCTGTCTTTTATTTCGTAGAATAGAAGAAAAGAAATAGACTACTCTTCGGTAGAAAGAGACGTTGTCTAAGGTGCTCATGATAAGCGTACAGATTCCAAACCAAATTCCGACGGTATCTTCCAATATTCCAAACGCGTAAATTAAACAGAGGCTATTCAATGCGTTGCAGCTATAGACCAAAGGGTTCATAATGCAAAGCATTTTTTGTTTCTAAAGAAGCACAAATATTACAAATAAGCAGAATCCAGTTCGTTTTCAGATCGCAAATGATTATCGCTCTACCAAAAAAACCAAACTACAGAGAACTTTTGTTTCCGCCTCCGACGCGGCTGAAGACAGAGCTAGGGGGGTGAAGCGTGAAGGGGGGATAGTTATCGACGGACCGCCAAAAAAATCCAACAAAATAGAATTCGTAAAACCTGGACAAGCAACTGAAACCACTGAAACTAAATCTGACGATGAAAGTTTAGGCGCGACTAAAGAAAGAACACACGTGACATCAGAAGAACAAACAGCAGAAAATATCACAGAATCGGAATCGGTGGAAGTGAGGGAGGTTGAGAAGATAGATTATTTAGCGGAGTTGTCACAAATAAAGTGCTTGGATGTGAGAAGGTTCAGGCATAACATGTTTTCGACAAGATATGGAAAGTTTGTGCTTATGGTGCGATCATGGGCTGGAAAACTATGGAATATACAATGTGAGTGTAGTTTTTATTTGTATATTAGTTTTATCTATTACCTGCGTCATGCCAGATATCCCTCTCCCTTTTACAATTTTTAAATAGAAAGGAGTATTGGCAGAAACGCTATTTATGGATTTTACTAAAACCTCTGACTTCGTTAATCATACTAATTTAATAATAAAGATACCTATGCTGTAACTTGATATTTATAGCGTAAGAAATAATATTGAAACTGTATTAAACCATGTTTTAAATAAAAATAGATTAGATGACATGCATTAAATTATATTATCATTAGATTAGATGTGGTGTACCATAGGGAAGTGATTTAGAACCACTTTTATAATTTGTATATATATAAGCTTTCCAAAGCTTTTTCTTAGCCGACAATATCTGTAGACGACTGTATCTACAACTCACACTTTCCAGTAAATCTCTTGGCATACACAGAAGAGCTTATTGGGCAATTACACATTGCAATATTCATAAAGTACCTCAATAATTGAACAAAATCTTATTTCAGCAAGTTGCCAAGTCTGCGGTCTAAGTTTAGAGAATAACTACAACGCTCAAGACGGTAAACACAGTGTTTCCATCAACGGTATACCAGTGGCCGTGGCAAGTGGATCCACCAAGCAGATAGCTAAGAAAAATGTGGGGGATATCGCGTGGAATGTAAGTATCTTCTAGGTTCAAATGTACGCTTACTTATCGTTAGGTATGTATTAAATAAGGATCTTTGAATATTTATTTATTTATTTTATTCTTTTTAATTTCTTCATGTTATTTAAGTGGTGGTATGAATAAATGGTCTTCTTTCTTTCTTTCTTTCAAATGGGATTTTTTTATACATGTACATTTCACACAACGCCCTCTAGTCCCAAACAAAGTAAAGCTTGGTATTCAATATTTAATTAGAGTCCCTACTTAATTACTTACACGACAGGCGTCATGGCTCAGTCGGTAGTAGCTCTACCTTTCGTGCTGTGGGTAGCACCAAGAATGTGGTAACCAAAATTTGTGTGTATTTCCGTACAAATGTATGGAAAAAGTTTTTTGCTATTTCTAGTACTCAAACCTTAGTCGGTCCAGTAGATACTTTTGATCCATAAAAGAAACAGGATCAATTAGCATCAAAAAAAGTTTTTGTGTAAAATGACCATTTTCTTGCTGACTGTATATTTTTCCCAAAATCTGTAAATGCAGTTCACAATATCTTAAAAAATTATGGATAGTGTCCTAAAAGCGTTTTCCTGTAACTATAACGAATAAGGTACCTGCCCTTACTGTCCCGTCTCAAAAATTTACCCTGTATGTTTAACTATTATATCAGCAATCTAGTTCCCATAGTACAAGCTCTGCTTAGTTTGGGACTAGAGAGCGTTGTGTGAAATGTCAAGGATATTTAGGATATTTATTTATTTATTACTAGCTTCCGCCCGCGACTTCGTTCGTGTCCCGTTGGATCCCGCTGATGTTTCGTGATAAAAAGTAGCCTATGTGTTAATCCAGGTCACGGACAATATATATTCCAAGTTTCATCCAAATCGGATCAGTAGTTTATACGTGAAAGAGTAACAAACATCCATCCACCCATCCATACTTACAAACTTATGCGTTTATGATATTAGTATTATTTACTTTTTGCAGATTGTTAAACAAGAAGCAGTGATGGTGCTTGTTAAAGAACAGTTCATAGCTCAGAACGACGCACGCATCACCGTTAGCGACGTGTCGGGCAACAAGCCGAGAGACGATCAGTTCGGGACACCTGTTGATACTAGCGTCGCTACTAAGTGAGTTAACTATGAATAATAATAATAATAAATATTCACGGACATTTAACACAACTCCTTCTAGTCCCAAACTAAGCAAAGCTTGTACTATGGGAACTAGATGCCTGATAGAATACATACTTTTTTTTTTTGTAAATACATTCTTATAATACATAGTAACACCCAGACACAGAACAAACATCTAAGTTTGCCATACACAAATGTTTGTGGCAAACTTAGATCGCAAAGTCGCTTCCCGCGTCTGTCCTAATGTCTGTATGTATGTATGCTTAGATCTTTAAAACTATACAACGGATTTTGAAGCGGTTTTTTTTAATAGATAGAGTGATTCAAGAGGAAGGTTTATATGTATAATACATCATCATCATCACTGCATTGATTGCATCATCATCCGTGCGAAGCCGGCCAGTTGTGAATAAAGTATTGTTTACTGAAAGTACATTATAGGATGATGAAGCTGATGGGTTGGAAAGGCGGAGGATTGGGTGCCGAGGCGCAAGGCATCGCTGAACCAATCAAACCTCATTTACAAATGGTAAATAAATAAATAAATAAATATTCACGGACACTTAACACAACGCCTTCTAGTCCCAAACTAAGCAAAGCTTGTACTATGGAAACAAGATGGCTGATAGAATACATACATACATTTTTTTTTTGTAAATACATACTTATGATACATAGAAACACCCAGACACAGAACAAACATCTATGTTTACAACACACAAATGTTTGTTCTCGGTGGGGATCGAACCCACGACCCACAGCACGGAAGGCAGAGCTACTACCGACTGAGCCATGACGCCTGTCCCATTCTTATCTATCTATCTATCTATCCTACTTAATCCTACTAATATTATAAATGTGAATGTAAGTTTGTTTATTACGCTTTCCCGCGAAAACTACTTAACCGATCATCATGAAACTTTGTACACATATTCTTGGAGGTATTAGAAGTAACATAGGATACTTTTTATCCCGCAAAATTAACGGGATCCAATGGGATGCGAACGAAGTCGCGGGCGGAAGCTAGTAATAAAATATTCTGATTGCGAAAATTGAGTTTGTTTGTTCGCGGATCACGCCTTAACTACTGGACCGAATTCAATGAAACTTATACCATTCAGAAGCTTATTTCCCGGATTGAAACATAGGCTTTATTTTATTGAAACGAAAGACAGTTTATAATGTTAGTAGCATTTTAACTCTTCTTCTAATGAAGGCCTTCGTAATTTTAACAGACAATTTTGCCAGTGTCAAGTGAAATATTTGAGATTATTCCACATATAATGTTGTAGAAAAGTTGTAAAATGTCTTGGCGCGGAAAGAAAGAGAAGGAGTGGGTTAGGAATACCTGTGATTCTGCGCGGTCGGATGATGATGACGCGATGGGAGCTTCCACTCGGTTCTTCCACACCGATGATGTGCTGATGTTGGCGGAAGGCGCTGATGGATGGCCTTATAGGAAGGCGCTGATTTTCCTTGATACGAAATGCGATTTTTCCGGGGTTTTGATGAAGAGAAGTAAGAACTCTCGACTCTTGCGACCGGCCGTGAAAACGTTGAGATTCGTAATGGTGGTTTTACTTCATACCCACAGGTTTTAGGTAGGGAATGATGGGGAAAATGAGGGTAGAATAAATATATAAAAATGACAGATAAAGTTTCATTCCAAAGTTGCTATCTTTACGAAACATGCCGCCTACAGTTAAGACTAATTTGTAACAATTATTTATGCAAATTGTATCTTGTATCTCAGATACCTAAATATGCCACCTAGTGCCTATGTACCTACACCTCAACAAATTGCTGTGCCCTAACAGGGTTTATGTTTGCTACACTACCTTTTGTACAACATCTTTATAACAACATAAGTGCAATAAACGATTTGAATTTGAATTTAAAATTTCTACAGGTCAATCGAGCAGGGTTAGGAAGTATGTCATCTGACGTGCGGCAAATAAAACGCGCCGCAGAAGCACTGATGCGGCGCTACATCGCATCGGACTGTCTCGACTTGGATCTCGTGTTCAGTAACGACTTTAGTAAGGTCAGTGTATTTTAATGTAAGTACGAATGAAGATCCCGCCGAGAACAAACATTTGTGTGGTAGACATAGATATGAAATGAAATGAAATGAAATGAAATGAAATGATTATTAAGAACAAAACGTCTGTTATATTGTGGTAGGTAGTTAAGTGGTAATTCTTATAATAGGTAGGGTAGGTAGTTAAAGAGTTTAATCCTCCGTAGACCTAGACACGTGTTAGGTGACCCGGATGACAAGATCACTGCCGCTAATGCGGTGCTGATCGACTCATCAAACCCAACCTCAAACACACACCATACAAACCGGCCCCACCGGTGGGGTCGGAGAAATCTCCCGTAGCCGCCCCCTCTGGGCGGGCCTATCCGATCATTTCCCTCCCAATCTGGCAGCAGCCCAAGCCGAGGTTCGTACCTAAATGGTTTGCGTTTGCTGCCAACAAACCATTTGATATGGTCGAGAGCAGCACTCACCAGTAGTCCGGTAACGCTGTCAGCAATCGTCAGACGATTACAACAGCATTTTAGTCCATTCGAAAAAAAAAAAAAAAAAAAGTTTAATCATATTAACAAAAATAGCATGCAATGATACCTACCTACGTAGACAAAGTAGTAAGGACGCCACTACATTTTTTAGGAAAATGTACCATCCAGTGGGATAGGTACACTTTCCGGTTCATTTTATTTATTTATTTAGTTATTTATTTATTGATCACCAACATAGTGTACATCATTACAATTAAGAGATTCAGTTTAAAAGGTATTAGATCAAATAACACCACAATTACAGGCGAAGACAGCATGGTATAAAAAATAATAATTTGAGCGAGTAACAGAGAGAATATAGAATAATAATAATTAATCAAATTAATAAAACATACAAAAACATTTAATAACAATTATACAAAACAAGTCTCTCAAAAATAATAATAATTATATTTACAATAAAAAATAATAATAATAAATCAATTAAAATATTAAAATCGTAGTTAAGTGTCACCAAGGTTTTAGAAGGTAACATAGATGAGGTCGTATCAAAAAACTACATTAGGTTATAAATACTGTGTTGTGGGTTCCGATACCTTCCTTCGAGTTTGTTCAATTCAATTCAATTCAATTCATTTATTTGCATAAAAATATGGTAATATAAGTACAAAGATGTAAAAGTATAAATAAGTGCCGCATATTTTTACCAAAGTGATTGGCGTGCAAAAGTTTTTAGGTCATCAATTAACTACTAGGTTCGATAAAACAACACACTATAAGTCACTGTAACAACAAAAGTGCCTACCTATTAATAGTTGTAGAAGCGACACGAACCCTTTTTCAAAAAGTCAGAAACTGAATAAAAGCTCTCCAATATCAACCATTTTTCCAACTCAGTACAAAACTTTTTATAAGGAAGATCAACAATATTCTTTGGTAGGGAGTTGTAAATAAGGGGGGCCATATAAACACAGTTTTTTCTGTAAGTTTCCAGCTTAGGCACTGGCATCTTCAGACGAATAATAGTTGCGAGTCTTTTATTTAAGTTAAGATTTTTCTCAAAAAGAGAGTCATTGTTTTTTATAAATTTGGCGACCTCATAAATGTACAGAGCGGGCACAGTCAAAAGTTTTTGGCTTTTAAAAATAGGTTTACAGGACTCAGTCCATCTCATACCAAATACTGCGCGAATGCATTTCTTTTGAGCTATAAAGACTCTCGAAATTTCGGTACAGTTCCCCCAAACAACAATGCCATACCTTATTATTGAGCAAACATATGCATGATAAACCATCAAAGCTGTTTGTTTCGACGTAGTATTTTTCAGTTTATTGAGAGCAAAACAAACCTATATATTTTTACACAGATGTTGTGCACATGATATTTCCACGACAAGTGCTCGTCTATTGTAATTCCCAAAAAGGATGACTCCGTTACTTGTTCTTGTAGTTTAAACATAAATAGATGTTTGTTCTGTCTGGGTGTTACTGTAAATCACTATCATCATCACTACATAGTATAAAGAAAAGTCGCTTCCCGCGTCTGTCCTAATGTCTGTATGTATGTATGCTTAGATCTTTAAAACTACACAACGGATTTTGATGCAGTTTTTTTTTTAATTGGTAGAGTGATTCAACAGGAAGGTTTATATGTATAATACATCATCATCATCACTGCATTGCACCCGTGCGAAGCCGGGGCGGGTCGCTAGTACTATTATAAAACTGTAAAAAAGCCAAAATCTAAAATAAAGCATATGGGTAAACTAAATATGCAGATCTAATAAATAAACGATTCTACTTCAAAAATAGAGTTTGTCTGTTTATCTGTTTGTTTGTTCGCGGATCACGCCTTATCTACTGGACCAATTTCAATGAAACATAGGCTATATTTTATTGAAATTAAAGAAGTGAATTCTTAGATACAGCTTGAACTCTCTAGACCAAAAGCAGTCATTTGATAGGTTCATCGTATGCTGGTGAAAGATATTTTGGTGGAATGTTTCGCATGCGTACAAAGTCGCGGGTATCAGCTAGTGTATCATAAGAATGTATTTAAAAAATATATATATAGATAGATAGAAGATAAAAAATACTTTATTGCAAACCTAAACCTAGGGATTACAAGAAAAAAAAAACTTAAATTTATTGTACAATGGGCGGTCTTATCGCTATACAGCGATCTCTTCCAGACAACCTTGGACGGAATGGACTTTGAGGTATAATACAAGGGGTGCTGTATAAAAATAAAGAGATATATATGTAAGTATTCTATCAGCAATCTAGTTCCCATAGTACAAGCTTTGCTTAGTTTGAGACTAGAGGGCGTTGTGTGAAATGTCCATGAATATTTATTATTCTTACTATTATTTATTATTGCGGGCAACACTGCAAAGGCCATAGACAAGAATTGAATTGAAATATTATTTATAATGTTCACAGGAGGAGCGGGCAGCGTTACACCAAGTTGCTAAAAACGCTCATCTCGTATCGCGCAGTTACGGACAAGCAGCTGACAGGTACATAACTAAGATTATTATAGTTCGACCACGTTAAGTTTGCAATTTTATTAATTAGCTTACCTAAAAATACACTTTTAATGGGCGTTAGGTAGGCTAAGATTATTATAGTTCGATCACGCTGAGTTTGCAATAAGTAATAAATTGGCATCCCTAAAAATAATTGATTATTAAACTTCGACCACGCTAATGTTGCAATGTAATAAATTGGCAACCCCAAAACTATTTATATAGTGGTATCTATCTACCATTACCTATGAAAACATTTTTGGAGTAAGTAGTTTTAAAAATTATCCAAAGCGGAGTAGTAAATGTCAAAAAAATCCATGGCAGAGAGGCCTATGTATTGGAGTTACAGGCTGATAATAATGATTATATATTCTTGCATGTAAATCCAACTTTTTTTATTTTTTTACAGATTCCTAGTGGTCCGGAAAAAGCTAGATCCCTTCTCTCTGGTCCAAGCTGTTATAGATAAAGGCGGGAGCACACCAAAGTACGAAGTTTTCATACCAGAGTCACTTGATAAACAATATCCACGAAGATAATACCACGGAATAATAATATTAGCAACATATCAGTATCTTTATCACGAAAAAATTTGACAGTCGCCGTGTTAGCGTATTCTAGTTATATTGCGCGTCAATGCCAGCTCGACTGCCAACCGTTGTAGTGTCACCGCGCAGTGTATCTCGGATACGTTAGCGTTACGATACGTATGCGATTGTCACATTTATTCGTGATCAAGGGACTGATAATTGCCCGTTTCTGTTATTTCTTCTTCTTTTTAATCGACTTCAAAGGAGGTTTTCAATTCGGTTGTATTTTTTTTAAATGTCAGCAAAAGTTTATGTAATTTTTTTTTATCGAAATAATTGCAGTCGCATTTTTTTTATAGTTTTGTCAAAGTGATTTGATTGAGATTGAACTAAATGAAACAATAAAAAAAATATCATACATCAGCTAATCAAAAATGTTTTACTATTTTGAAAAGTCAAGTGTTACGTGATGTACCTTTACATAAAGTTTTGTATGATTGATGAGTGAAATAAAGAGCGAAATTATTGATTTTAATAAAATTTTGTTTTACTAAAATGGTCCACAATGATTATTCGCCAAATTATTATTACTTCTCATATTTAGGTAGCTGAGTACTAAATAACCTAGGTAGGTAATAGAAATATATTTATGGTTTTGAATAGGTAGGTAGATGAGCGTTTGTAGCAGCTTGTAGAGCAGCGCTCGTGGCTTAGCTTGCTTAGTCAATCTTCACCGATTGTATAAGTTAAGCGACGTTCTGCGCGGTCACTATTTTGATGGGTGACCATTTGTGGCATTTACATCTGAGCGTTTCCGTGCTTCGGAGGGCACGTTAAACTGTCGGTCCCGGCTCTAGCAGTCGTTAAGCCATGACGAAGGCCTTAAGGCGGCCTAAAAACTCAGTCACCAGAGCTGGGTCACAAACTTATACGAGCTTGCTTGCTTGGTAGGTAGATTAGAGTAGAGTCGGTATTAATTACATTAATCTGTTGTGAGTACCTCTATAAGAATCTACCTACGAAAACATTTGATTGTAATCTACCCACATCAAGATGGAATCTTCCTGCTTAGTATTCTATCTACTAACATCAATGATCAGATACCTAGGTCTCCAAAATGCGGGTCTAATCGAAACATCTGTATAAAACCCATCGCAATTTTCAACAAAACATCACAAAGTTTTCAAACGTGCAAGAAGCAACCCGCCATTTTCTTTTTCAAAATGTCGGCAAAGTTGGCTGTTGTCTGTGTGGCATTCTGCTTAGTGTTGCTAGTTGAAGGGTCTTTTATAAAACCTAACAATGTGCCGAGGGTTGGTAGGAGCAATGAAGATCCTTTTGAAGGAGACGAAGATCTTATGGGATATGTTATAAAAACCAACAAGAATATTCCACGAATGGGAAGGAGGAATTATGACTCGGTAAGTACCTACTCCACTTATCTGCGTTCCTACTTGCGTTCGACTTGCGAGTTATTTTGTATGAAAGCCCGATAAGCGCCTCTAGCGGGAGATTGCAATTTTTCTCCATACAAACACTGCGTGTTTCTCGATTCTCGCTTGTCGCAAATTAACATAACAAGACTCCAAAACTCAGTTGAACCGTTGTAGGTTGAAGAGTTTGAGATTACCTAGTTTACTATTAAATGATCTTTGACATTACCGAGTTATAAATCTTTGTTATTTATTTTTCAGGAAAACCGATTTGATATCCCGAAACTATACAGATTACCAGTTGAAAATGATGTCTATGAAGGTAAGTTCTTTGCACATCCTAGATCACCTACCTACCCTACCTACCCTAGCCACAATAAAAAGAAGAAGAAGTCACCTACCTAAGGCACTTCTAGGCAGGCGTTTACGTACATGTTTTTACACATTTTACCTACAAGCAGAAGGTGTATTTAATGCACCATTGTTTTTTATTTCAGATGATTCCGAAGGACAAAAAGAAAATTATTACAAACAACTCCACAACATGAAATAGAAGTTGAGAACAAATTATCAACTGAACATCTGGATATCGCTGAAATTAGTCTCGTTTCTTTGTTTCTCTAGTCATTGTTTAGTGAAAAAAAATAGGTATGTCTATACAATGTGCGTACAAATCATCGTTTTTTTTGTAAAAGTACCTACCTACCTACCTACCACCGAACACCTATATCCTAGCACCCACCAATTAAATGTATACGCACAACGTATTGTAGTAACGTGTAGGTTCGTAACTAGCAATAACTAGGGTGTCTATGACTAGATCATTTTCTGGATGTCAAACAATTTTCGTACGGACGCAACTTCGTAACGAATATGAACCGTGGTAGGAATCGTGCGAAACTTCGATCGTAACTTCGTTTTTCGTTGAATTATAGAGTAGGCCCCCTTGTCCGTAGTCTAGACCTATATGTAGTCTGTAGTCTAGTCTAGTATATCCGTAGTCTAGTGTGGAATGAGCTTGAGGCTGGAGCTTTATTTAGCCTAGGTACCTATGTATTAATGTACCTCTATCTTTCCTCCGTGTAACGAAACGTAAAACCTATACGTCAAATGTGTCAGCTGGGGGCTAGCTGTCACGTCAAAACCCTTTATGGTAAACCAACTAACTTAAAAAGTCAAGGGAAGTATCTTTTGTTTCTTTCTTTTCTGTGTTTTTTCTATTGTTTTCCATCTCTTTTTGACACAAATAACCCTACTCCAGTTTTTAAAGACGCTAAATCCAAAAAATTCTTTCACCAATTTCGTGAAAGAATTTTTCTATTTATTTTGGCTATTTTCTTCTAAATTCGCTGTGAATCGGTAAAAACATAAAAATGGTCGTCACCAAAGACGTGGTGCTGCCGGAGGAGTCCGAATTGACCGTGAATGAGGTCAATTTATCTGCTTCAACATTGATGGCTGGGTCTTTTCACCTCGGAAAATACTGTGAACATGCGAATAATGTAAGTAAATCGTCATTTACTACAACTGGACATAGTTCTAAACATTGTTCATTTATTACTTTGTTTATTTACATAATAAAAACAGTAGGAGTCGATTGCATAACAATACAGAGGTTATGTTTTTGTCTCAAAATATGTTTCACTTTTTATCTTTGGCAAGGTTACACGGTAATTTATTACTTCTCTTCTCTCAATTTAAGTAAATTTTATAAGAGGTGCCTAAAAAATGGTTTTTAAAAGTGTATTTACAAACAACACAAAGTTTTCTATTCAGATAACAATTTTTTTTCTATTTTTTGAAAATAATAATCTGCACTTAAATGAAATGATCATTACATTCAAGAAAATTAAGACTAATACAGAATTTACAATATTCACAATACAAAATACTAAATACATTCATGTATAGTTTCTACATATTGTGAATATACCTAATAAAATTTCAGGAGTTTATGCTCTGTCGTATAGAAGAGAATGACGCAACGAAATGCATTAACGAGGGGAAAGCGGTCACGGCATGCACGATGGAGTTTTTCAGGAAGGTGAAGAACTCCTGCAAGGATCAGTTCAATCAATATGCAACATGCGTGGACAAGAGTTCTGGAGATTTCGGATTGAAAGAGTAAGTAAATTACACATTTATTCACAAAGAAAATTAATGTGTATTTTGTAAATATTGTGTATATTGTAAATACTGTGTTATTCACAAAATACACAGTGAGTTTATATTTTTTTTAAAGTAATGGCTGACACTATAGTAAACAGACAGTGGCAGAATTGAGACAACTATTTGCAAAAGCCATAAACCAAGAAGTTGATAAAGTAACAAGTGTTTTGGATGCAAGGTACTACCCCCATCAGCTTTTGTCAGCCTCGTTTATAACCTTACAATAGGATAAATACTCTCATCTATGAAAATCTTCTTAAATCCTCTTCATCACAGCTTGTCATCAGGAGACAACATTACTTTGGAGTATATACTCCAGTCGTCTCAACATTTAGTTAATCCCACTAAATGTTTCAAACTGCAATTATGCCAGAGATTCCACAGAACTGGCTTTAAACTAGACAAATATAATAACTTGGAAACGGCTACACCAATTTTCACCAAACATGGCTAAAGACCAGGCCAAAGAAATCAGCATTCAAGTCGGAGCCCTAATTTCACAGCTACAACACACAATGCCGTGAATTTTGTAACACGTCTTTTGTTTTTGGTTATAATAATGTTTACATTTCAGATGCCGCAACACTCAGGGTGTGTTCGATCAGTGCATGCTGGACAAGCTGAACCTTGCGCGTCCTAGCTTTGGATACTTCACTGAAGCTCGCGTCCACGCTACCACAAGGTACATACATATTCCTTCTATCCCCACAGAAAATATAGAGTCTAGCTATTACGCAATTTTTTATATCCGTTCAGTTTACGAAGAGAGGTGGACAACATTTTTAGTGCTGTCAAATTAGGTTAATTGAGAAAAATTTCTGTTTACAATTAGTATTCTCGATTTACAAATCAAGTCCGAAAAATACGGTTTTACTAGCTGTATTAACAGCAGCCTACTTTATAACCATGTTACATTTCAGACCAAAACCACTGCCCGAGCCTAAGACAGAATACCCTGATGCAACGCCTGCATTGCCAGATGACGCTGAACGCAAGCCGGCTAGACTGGGCTCCCGATTCTACTGGATGACGGAATAAAGTAGCTTTTGCTATGTTACGACAATCTATTGACCACAGAAATGAACGAACACAGCTCATGTATAAAAAATCAATACTCGGGTTAAGCTGGGTTTCCACAATCAGAGCTGGCTCGGACCGAGTGCACTCAGAAGTCTACTCGGACGCTACTCGTCGACACGTCTGAGTGCGCTAGGATTATGTGCTTACAGGATAGGAGTAGTGTCTGAGTAGATATCCGAGTGCACTCGATCTGAGCCAACTCTGACTGAAAACCTGGCTTTAAAGGGCTTGCCTCACAACCAGCCTTAGCAATTCTCAAACTATTCTCAAAATTAGATCAATGAAAATAACACAATACTCGGCCCGTGTTGAATGGAACTTGCCTCTGGATGCCTCACTGTCAAGCATCAACGAATCTTGAACGCTCTTATGTGTAAATAAAAAATGGTAGAATATAAAGTCGAATAGTTTAGTGGATGGATATGCGGTTACGTTCATTATTTGTGGTCAATTAATTGATTGTCCAAAAAAATTGTTAGGAAGCCCAAATTAATTGGATTGAAGCTTTTAGTTTTCAGTCCAAAAAGCAATAAATAGGTACAACATACCAAACAAGGAATCAAAAAATGGGTTTGGTAAAAAAACTGAACCGATTTTCGAATCAATTTTTCCATCTTTATTTAGTTAAATAAAGTAAAACATTATAGCTCTATTCAATTTTTTTATATATTATTTCTTGGATTGTAAGTGCAACTAATTTGGAAATATTGTATGTAACGTATTTAAATCATGATTTAATTTTATTTCTAAGAACTTGTGTAATGTTTTACTTTGTAGTTAGTATACTGTAGTAATAAATGTTTAAAAGTTTCCTGTTGTTTTTCTACTCATATCTAGATTTTTCAGTTTTACGTAGGTACCTATATATAGGTATGTAAGGTATTGTTTGAAGTACTTAATAGACTTTCTGTGCTCTTGCTCTGTTCTATTAAAAATGGTACACTTCTATTGACAATCTGCCACTGGCAGCACTGCTTCTGTAATTTCTGCATACAACGGAACGGCTCACAAAAAAAAGAATAAACGTCAAAAGGTGGTCAAAAGTCATAACACAACGACTGTCAATCGTGCATGCGATCGATGGATGCATTTCGGCTAAGTTTCTGTAAACTTTACAGCATGTAATGTAGTTTGTCCTTGTCTAGCTTGTATAGGTCTAGCAAAAGCTATCTCTTTCGAAATTACACCTGTGGTAAATGAAATGAAACCTAACTGCAATCGCATCGCAATAAAATCAATGTGCGATTTTGGATTTTGTGTTTTTTTCGCTTCGATGCTATAAAAAGGGGATAAAATTAACGAAACAATGTAATAAAAGTTGTAAAAATCGATCGCGGCGGATTACATACAGCTTTTGAGTTATGTGCGCTCTAATTCTCTAGGGTAAAAAAACAAACAAAAATGTCTGAACACGGAGGTCCTTATTACCAGCTCTTCCCAGAGTGTCCGTCAACTCCATACACGCAGCCGAATGTGCTGCAGTCCCTTCCACCTGCCAGCCCACCAGACAACTTCGTCCCATTCTACCCTGATAACTATCCGTGGCAGCCTCAAGTCTTCGCTGAATACAGCTTATGGGGCCCCCCTGACGAACCGACATCGAGCGTTTTCAATATTCGCCCGCTTACTCAAACTCCCATAGAAATCCATCTTGAGCGCCGGGATGAACCACCAATGTTGCCGGGAATGCCTGCAATGCCGTCAATGGCTATGTCATCGATGACAAACCAGGAAATGGGTAACCAAGGAATGGGCCCTACGCCTCAGTCTATTCCTGAGTCCATGCCTCGGCCGATTCCTCTTCTAATGCCTCAGTCCATACCTCTGCCGATTCCTCTTCCAATGCCTCAGTCCATACCTGAGTCAATACCTATGCCGACGCCCCAGCCAGTACCTAAATCCACACCCCAACTACTACTCACAGCAGCATTAACACGAGTGCCCGTGTCCTCAATACCATCATCACCTCTTTGCCCTTATCCCTCAATACCATTGACATGGAAAACGATACCATTGACATGGGAAACAATACCATCATTCTCGTACGCTGTCACCCAAACAGAAGACAAAGTGGCAGGGGGGGTCAAAGTAGCAGGGGGGGTCGAAGTAGCAAGGGGGGTCGAAGTAGCAAGGGGGGTCGAAGTAGCAGAAGGGGTAGAGGAGCCGGAGTTAACAGGATTGGAGGAACCGGAGAAGATGATTATTGAGAAGCAAGAACTGTATAAGGTTCCAGCTTGGTTTCACGACTATGATGATGAAGAGTAAGTAAATTTTTGAAGTCTGAGACAAAACATAAATTTGTAGAATACCTGCTATAGTAGGTGCCCAATAACACCGCAATACAGGTCATTCAGCCACCTTCTAAACGATGTCAAAAAATTCAATTTATGAATATTAAACAAACAGTACTACAAGATTCGAGCGATACCGTCTTAGCGACAGGTTTGTATGGAAAGCGACAGAATTAGCCATTCATAAATTGAATTTTGCCACATCATTTTGAAGGTGGGTGAATGACCTGTATTGCGGTGTTATTTGGCACCTACTATAGAATATACTTATCTACAGACATCAGAAACACAGTAGTGTGAAATATCCAAGGATATTTTATTTATTTATAAGTTAATATGTAGAATAAATAAATAAATATGTATAGATACATCACACAACACTATCTAGTCCCAAACTAAGCAAAGCTTGTACTATGGGAACTAGATTACTTGATAGAATACTTACATACATTTTTTTTTTGTAAATTCTTACTTATTATACATTGTAAAACCCAGACACAGAACAAACATCTATGTTTGCCACACACAATTGTTTGTCCTCGGTGGGGATCGAACCCAGGACCCACAGCACGGAAGGCAGAGCTGCTACCGACAGCCATGACACCTGTCGACACAATATTTTTTTTATTGTTAGGTCAGCAAACAGAATGTTTAGCCGGTGCACCTTTCTGTTATCAATTTCCAGAAACCCCGACTTAATTGAGCTATGCAGCAACTCCAGTGGATCCACTGTCGGTGACTGGGCTCAAATTCACTTCCAACGTACAGGGGCATTTCCCTCTGTTTACCCGTGGGCCAGTCGGCCACGTCGGGTGGTCAACAACCGAGGCAGGAAGGCTGCCATGCAACGGAGGCAGGTCAGGGTACTGTCGGAGCCAGTGAGGATGGAGAAAGGAACTGAGTAAGTCTAATGTTTGGTCTAGAAGGGAGCTTGTTTGTGTGTTGTTCATTCATTCATTCATTCATTCATTGTGACCCTTTTGATTCTTATTTAGGCGAAATATAAGGAAATATCATGTCATGCGGAGGGAAGAGAGTCATGTAACGAGGAGAGTGCTAAGTATGAATGTGGATGGATATAGAGGAAGAGGTAGGCCCAAGAAAAGATGGATGGATTGTGTAAAAGATGATATGCATAGGAGAGGAGTGAACACTGAGATGACGAATGATAGAGGAGAATGGAAGAAAAGAACATGTTGTGCCGACCCCACCTAGTGGGATAAGGGCAGGAAGAAGAAGAAGAAGGCGAAATATAAGATTAGATATGACTTTTATTTAATATTTAGAAATAATCGATTATTGGTATCGAATATCGGTTCTCTTGTTGCATTTTTCATAAACTAATCTAATTTGACAGCACTAAAAATGTTACCGTCTCTTTCTCTTAAACTGAAATGATAATGACGGCTATAATTTCAGAGCGGTCAAATTAGGTTAGTTTAGAAAAATGCAATAAGAAATACGATACCATTTTGAAACTAAGTTTAAAGAATAGCGATATTTCAATGCGCCTGCGATGTTCTATATAACTTGCAAGTGCATATTTAGCTATTGGTAATTAGTATGCTAACACCATGTTTCCACTAAAAACATTCACAATAAAACCTAAATAAGCTGGAATAAAAATAAAAACGGTTTTAGAAGGGCTAAACTAGACTCGAACTAGTAAACTAGTAAACTAGAACTAGTAAACTAGTAAACTAGAACTAGTAAACTAATAAACTAGAACTAGTTTTAGTTTGGGACTTGAAGGCGTTGTGTTAAATGTCCGTGAATATTTATTTATTTAAACAAAGCCTTATTTATGCCGTCCAGTTTTATATTTTAGCCGGATTACGTCACAATATGCTTTATATTATGACGTAATCCGGCTCTAAAAAAAGCCGGATTTTCAAAAAAATATTTCTTTTCCCTCCCTAACTACACGACGCGACGTCTTGCCTTCTAGTGTAGTTTGACGCTTAGGGTCCTTTTCCACCAGAGCTAGGCTAAGCTACGTTGCTAAGGATGTGTTTGACATCCACCAATAGGAATCGTTTAATATGAAAACAAACGGTCCCTATTGGTGGATTTAGCTTAGCTTAGCTCTGGCGAAAAAGCACCCTTAATTTGATAGGTTGACTTGTGATCATAATAAATGTATGAGTGTTGTATGATTACAGTATGATGAAGCGGTTGTGTTGGATTGGCGAAGGCTTAGGACAAGACGAGAGCGGCATTGCCGAACCAATCGCGCCCAACACTGTATACGTATGTATAGTAGAATAATTATCATTATGGGTCAACTCATACTAGCGCAAGACTCCTTATTCTAATATTATACTTAAAAAAATATAATTGAATCCCTAAATAAAATAATAGGTATTATAATTTAAAGTAATTGGCTAATAAATTTCTTATTAAGGCGTATGTAAAAAGCAGACAACCCTCTCGCTCGCACATTTCATATAACTAAATGTAATTATGTGAAATTGCAGACCTTCAGGGTCAAGAGAATAACAATGCAAAGGTCCAGTAAAAATATCACATTGATCCAAACAAGTTTTCCGACCAAAAAACTTATACCAATGCGATAAATTAAAGTGTACATTTTTTGGTTAGAAAACTTGTTTGGATCAATGTGTTATTTTTACTGAATCTTTGCATTGTTATTCTCTC
Organism: Eulithis testata; assembly: GCA_947507515.1. Classification (NCBI taxonomy): domain Eukaryota; kingdom Metazoa; phylum Arthropoda; class Insecta; order Lepidoptera; family Geometridae; genus Eulithis; species Eulithis testata. The sequence goes on from OX382221.1 coordinate 3,937,061, forward strand.
GACCCTGAAGCTCTGCAATTTCACATAATTACATTTAGTTATATTATATCTTCAAAAATGTTGAAATGTGCGAGCGAGAGGGTTGTCTGCCTTATACATACGCCTTAAGCAAATTCAAACGCGCTCAGACGCGCGGAATATCTCGAATCTAAGAAGAAATATGTGCATTATGTTGTGGAGATAAGGGTGAATTTGCTATGTTAATTCATCGATGCGCTTTGACGTGCTAGTATGATTTGACCCTTAGTGGAAAATATACTTGAAAAAATTATGTAAAAGTCATGTCCGCCATATAAATGCTAATGAAGGCTCTAGCGAATTTGTAAAGCAAACTGTGGTGTCGATTCTGTTGTTACATAAATTTGCCCAGCAGTGGGACAATAATTTAGGTTCAACTTCAACTTTAACTTCTTGGTTTATGGCTTTTGCAACTTGTTGTTACAATTCTGGCGGTATCTGTTTACTCTACCTTATTTGACAACATTAAAAATGTTGCCTTTTTCATAAATTGAAATGACAAAGACAGATATAATTTCAGCTTTGTCAAATTAGGCAAGTTAAAAATAATGCATTTTTTGCACTGATCCGGACTCAAGCATAGATTTTTGAATGAAATTTAAACTAAAATCTAGGTTTGAGTAACGATTTCTACGGATTACGTGCCTAAGATAGTTTATTGTCTGCCTTCCATGCTGTGGGTCGCGGGTTCTATCCCCACCGAGAACAAACATTTGTGTGTGGCAAACATAGATGTTTGTTCTGTGTCTGGGTGTATGTATCATATGTATTTACAAAAAATATCTATATTAGTATTCTACCAGCAATCTAGTTCCCATAGTACAAGCTTTGCTTAGTTTGGGACTAGAGAGCGTTGTGTAATTATCCAAGAATATTTATTTAATTATTTTATTTGGGACAGTATGGGCTAGTAGTAATTAAATAAATAAATAAATAAATATCCACGGACATTTAACACAACGCCTTCTAGTCCCAAACTAAGCAAAGCTTGTACTATGGGATCTAGATGGCTGATAGAATACATATATACATATTTTTTTGTAAATACATACTTATAATACATAGTAACACCCAGACATAGAACAAACATCTATGTTTACAACACACAAATGTTTGTTCTCGGTGGGCATCGAACCCACGACGCACAGCACGGAAAGCAGAGCTACTACCGACTGAGCCATGACGCCTGTCATTATTATTATTATTATTCATTATTATTTATTGTCCTAACTTCTTTCAGGACGAAACGACAGTAGAATTTTGCCAAGACACGCCCACTTTACCAAGAAAACGAACGAGTACTTCATCGTACGCCGTAGCACGGAAAAAATACAAGAAGCAGTTCTTCAGAACCAATGTACTGCTGCATCTCTTGGAGTTTATCAAGAATGATCAGATCTTGGAGATATATTTCGACTGTGAACTGGTGAGCTGTGAGAGGAAGAGGTGAGGTTTGCCACCCGTCTGTGTTTATTTTTGTACTAGCTGATACCCACGCGTGCGAAACTTTCCGCCAAAATATCTGTCAACCAGCATACGATGAACCTCGTAGCAAATGGCTGCTTTTGGTTTAGAGAGTTCTAGCTGTATCTAAGAATCCGCGTCTTTGATTTCAATAAAATATAGTTTATGTTTCAATCCGGAAAAAGGCCTTCCGAGTGGTATAAGTTTCATTGAAATTGGTCCAGTAGTTATAGCGTGATCCGCGAACAAACAAACAGATAAACAGACAAACTCGATTTTCAGAATCAGAATTTAGTATAGTAGGTGCCAAATAACACCGCAATACAGGTCATTCACCCACCTTCAAAGCGATGTCGCAAAATTCAATTTATGAATGGCTAATTCTGTCGCTTTCCATACAAACCTGTCGCTAAGAGGGTAATCGCTCGAATCTCGTAGTACTGTTTGTTTACCATTCATAAATTGAATTTTGCGACATCGTTTTGAAGGTGGGTGAATGACCTGTACTGCGGTGTTATTTGGCATCTACTATAGATCTGCATATTTAGTTTATCCATATCTTTAATTTTAGTTTTTGGCTTTCTTACAGTTTTATAATAGTATAGATACAAAAAGTTACATAAAGACATGAGTAGGTGTATAATGTAGGTAGTATATTATTGATAACCTGTTTTGCAAGAGACTGGTGCTCGAGATAGATTTTGAGACTTGTATTGGAATAAAACTCTTATTAGGGTTAAGCTCGCCTTTGTACATATCTTTAGTTTTAACTTGTTTGTTCATATTTTTCTGTGTGCAATAAAGAATCTAAGAATCAATGTATATTGCAGGATACATCGGTTGGTGTCTGCCTTGGACGGCCGTGAAACATTCGGAAACTTGGACTCAGATCAGCTTAAGATAGTAGCCGATATAAAGCGACGCAAACATTACTTGCTGGCAACACTAAGCGCAGGAAGTGGATCCGCTCGGTAAATATTATCATACAGAATTGATATTTATTCACAAAGAAAATTACGACTAATACAGTATTTACAATATTCACAATATTTACAAAATACACATGAAACAGTTGAGCTATCTACAATTCTACAAACCGTTGCAAACGATTTATAGATAGCTCAACTGGTCCAAATCAGTAGCAATCGAAAGCGTGCCCAAGACGGCTCATTCTAATTTCCCCCGGACTAAATCCCCTGCGTGGGGGATTTCTGGAACTTTTGTCCAAAAATCCCCTTAGCTACCACGGCGACTGCCGCCAGAGGAAAATTGGAGAAAAGTTCCAGAAATCCCCTTAACCAAAAATATTAAACAATAATTTATAAGTTTAAAAAACTGGAAAAACCGACTTCAATTTAATACGCATTTATCATCAAATGATGATGATGATGGAAGTTCATTGGGACTATTTTATTGATCGTAAGCACCACAGAAACGTCACAGGAAAGCAAATACGCAGTGTCGTGTACGTGAATGACGTGTTTTTTCGAGTTATTCTTATTTAACTGCCAAACTACTGAACTGATTTTGATAAAAAATTTATGGGACCAATCTCGAAGCATACCCTTTCAGATAAAAAAAGATTTTTTCAAATCGGTTCATAAATGACGGAGTTCTGAGGTAACAAACATTAAAAAATTTGAAGTCGGTTAAAAATAACGTAGTTTTGCCAGCTCGGCACGTACTGACCTTGTCTTTCCTGTGGATAAAACCGACTACGCTAAGAGGATGGTATATGTAACACTGGCTGCATTGCCGCGCCGAATAGCAAAGACATTTATTTAATTGTATATTTCCCCAGCCAAATATGCGTGTATAAATCAGCAGTAAACAGCATGTTTCTGGTGACTCCGGACGATTGTCGACCATCTATCACGGACATTAGAGAGGTAATGAAATTGATCTGTTGTGTTGTGTGTCCCGTTGGATCCCGTTGATTTTCCGAGATAAAAAGTAGCCTGTGTTAATCCAGGTCGCGGACGATATACACGGTGTAACATAATTACCCTATAAGTCCGAAAAGGGGGTATTTTACAGGTCATGGCGAACAGTGTGTTTCATGAAATGCGCTCGTAACCTTTACTTTAAATGTACACACAGCTAGCGTATACGTGCGACGTGGTAGGATGGTACCTACGTGTGCATGTGTGTGTACGGGTTTACGCAAATAGTAATCAAACACTTAGGGTTGTCGCAAATTTCTAAAATTTTAAAAGTTGTACGTATGAAAATTTCAATAACGATTTATTGACCCTTTGCACATGTCCAAGCACTCAGGTGGTCGGTCTGATTACGCCTTCTTCGGGCTTATAGGGTAGTTATGTTACACCTTGTATATTCCAAGTTTCATCCAAATCAGTAGTTTTTGCGTGAAAGAGGAACAAACATTCGCGTTTATAATATTAACTAGCCGTCGCCCGCGGCGTTGCTCGTGTTCTAGACCCTTTAGAGTGTGATTTTTCAAAATTCCTTTCTTAGTGCACCCCTACACTATATAAGGATACTGCCCTCCAAATGTCATACCTCTAGGACTTATAGTTTAGGCTGTGAGTTGATTGTCAGTCAGCTTCAAAAGAGTTTTATATAAGATTCTATTGCAGGTCGAAGACGAACCAAACCCATTTCTAAAATCCATAACAAATCACATAAGAGAAGACGAAGGTACTATCCTACAGCCAGAGCTGCCTTACCTATTGGACAAACTAGTTGAATACTTTATTGATTTCTGCGAAGATGAACTGTTCACTGAGTTCAGGTACTTATGGCAATCAATATAAAGCTGAAAATAGTGTGTAAGTTTTAAGCTTGTAAGGTTCAAAATCGGTTGCTAATTTAGAGTGACTTCTTCGGCCACCCCCAATCTATTATTGACTATGTATTATAAGTATGTATGTATTTAGGGATAAAAAAATAGCCTATGAGCTAATCCAGGTTACGAACTATGTATATTTTAAGTTTTATCCAAATCGGGTCAGTTGCAGCGTGATTGAAACACAAGCATCCAAGCATTCAAACATTCAGGCATACAAACACCTAAACATCTATACATCCAAACATCTAGTTTGGATGTTTATAGCTTTTTATAATATCAGTAGGAAGTAGGATACGATATTAATAGTATTATTTTTGTTACAGATTCCTCGGTCCGTTCACTGAAAAAGAAATCAACGTGATCAACAACTTTCTAACTCTGATCAATGATTTGTCGATAAAAAAGAGGCCATTTTTTGAATGTCCGGTCGAGTTACTGTATCTATTTACATTGAATTATCGTTATTCGGCCGCTGAGGACTGTAACGGGTTTGTAACGTAAGTATTCATTCATTCACTCATTCTTCTATCTAATCTATACTATTATAAAACTGTAAAAAGGCAAAAAGTAAAATTAAAGATATGGATAAACCAAATTTACATATCTACTAAATAAACGATTCAGATTCCGAAAATCGATTTTGTCTAATTTTTTGTTCGCGGATCACGCCTTAACTACTGGACCAATTTCAACGAAACTTATACCATTCGAAAGCCTTTTTTCCTATTTTATTCTTTCTAAACCAGATATTTTGGCGGAAAGTTTCGCACGCGTACGAAGTCGCGGTTATCAGCTAGTTTTAAACTATAGTCTGTAGAGTTATTCTGACCACCACTAGCCGTCCTAGTATTGTACATAACGTAGATGTTTGTTCTATGTCTGTGTGTTACTATGTATTATAAGTTCCTACATAAAGTATTAACAAAAAAATGTACCTATATAAGTATTCTATCAGCAATCTAGTTCCCATAGTACAAGCTTTGCTTAGTTTGGGACTAGAGGGCGTTGTGTGTAATGTCCAAGAATATTTATATTTATTTACTAGCTTCCACCCGCGATTACGTTCGCGTCCCGTTTATTTTTCGGGATAAAAAGTAGCCTGTGTGGTAATCCAGGTCACGGACAATATATATTCTAAGTTTCATCCAAATCGAATCAGTAGTTTTTGCGTGAAAGAGGAACAAACATACATACACATACATCCTTATTTTTTTTTATTATGTATTCTATCTACATAAAGTATTTACAAAAAAAATGTATATAAGTATTCTATTAGCAATCTAGTTCCCATAGTACAAGCTTTGCTTAGTTTGGGTCTAGAAGGTGTTGTGTTAAATGTCCGTGAATATTTATTTATTTTATTTTTACCAACTTTCGCGTTTATAATATTAAATAACATTTATCTTACTATGTTTTTATTTCAGTATAACAAAAATACAATTTGACATGAGGAAGCAATTCAATAAAGAAGAGAACGCAAGAAAAAATAAAATATTAGAACACAAGAGAGGGAATTTACAAAACCCCCCTTATGTGGAGAAAAAGAAAAAATAATGGGAGCCATTGCAATTGTTATAAGAGGCCATCCATTAATTACGTCACACAAAGGGTCTGGGGCAAATTGGATGGAGCCCAGGTCCCAATTTTTTTTAAAACTTGCAATGATGGAACTTTGTTACAATGCAGTTTAAAAAAATGTAAAAATGTCATTACAAACCAGCGGGAATCATTAGTTATTAGACATTTTACTTCGAAAAATGCGTCTTCTTCAACGCCTGTTTACGTCAAAATAATTACTTTATTTTGCGTTTTCGTGACTGCTACTGCATAATAGATTATGCTAAAACCAACAAAAGTTATAAATAACAAAATTAATGACGAATGACTTGAATGATATTATTTCAAAAATCTCACTTGACACCGGCTACATTGTCTGTCGAAATGACGGACAGAGGCCATTAATTAATAAAAGAAAAAGAAGACCCCTTAACGTGTGACGTAATTAATGGATGACCCCTAGTTTATAATTATTTTGTAAGTCTAGTGGCGCCCTTAAATACAAATTATATTTTTTTATAAAAAAATTATAGAACAAAGCCGATATTACTGGTTACCTCTGCCTATAATGCATTACACAGAAGAAGTACATGCGGACGTACCCTGCGAGGCAATGCATTACTCTTGGTAGCGGTTTATTGACGAGGGCGCCACTGGATGGAACGCCTTTAAACGCCAAACAGCGCCATCTAGCACCAAACTGAGCCAACCTTGTACTATGGGAAGTAAATAGCTGATAGAATACTTGTATATTTTAATGTAAATAAATTAAGTAGGTAAGTATTTGAGCTACAAGGCTCAGTTGGTATCACTTTGCCTTCCGCGTTGTAGGTCGTGGGTTCTATTAGGTTAGGTAGTATAAGTATGTATATGTATTATATCAGCTACCTGGTGAGCTTAGTACCAGCTTGGCTTAGTTTGGGGGTAGATGGGGCTGTTTGAAAAATACGCCAATTTTTTTTCGAGAAAGATGTTTTAACAGTGATTTTTTTTTAAATGTTAACGAAATTGAGTTTTGTAACTCAACAAAATGGCTGGTCTGTTTAAAATGTTGTTTTTTGTTTTTGTAGTTTTAGGCTAAGAACAAAAGTGGCGTAAAAAACGCAGCAAAATCGTCTTAGCGAGTGGAAATGTTCTAATAGCAAGCAAGCTCGTATGAGTCAGTAACCAACACTGGTGACGGAGTTTTTAGGCCGCCTTAAGGCCTCCCGTCGTGGCTTAACGACTGCTGGAGCTGGGACAGTTTAACGTGCCCTCCGAAGCACGGAAGCGCTCATATGTAAATGCCCCGGTCACCCATGCAGATAGTGACACAGCACGTTGCTTAACTTAGATAATCGGTGAAGATTGACTAAGCAAGCCTAGCCGCGAGCGCTTCTTAGTGTTTTATAAGTGTACACGACGTTATTTTAACTTCCTAGGACTACGGAGCAAGAGAAAAAGTCGCGCGTTAAAAACGTAGCGTTTTTCACGCGGTATTCCATCTTAGCTTGTAGAAATGTTCTAAGAGTGAACAAAATTTCTACTTGCTAGGATAAAGCGCTCGTGGCTAGGCTTGCTCTGTCAATCTTTACCGATTGTCTAAGCTACGCAACGTTCTGCGCGGTCACTATTTGGATGGGTGACCGTTAGTGGCATTTACATCTGAGCGCTTCCGTGCTTCGGAGGGCACGTTAAACTGACCCGGCTCTAGCAGTCGTTAAGCCATGTCGGAGGCCTTAAGGCGGCCTAAAAACTCCGTCACCAGAGTTGGCCACTGGCTCATACGAGCTTGCTTGCTAGCCGCGTTTTTTCCGTCACGTTTGTCCCGACCTTTATTGATTCAAATAATTTGATACACTTTAGTTGAAAAGTGAATTCTGGTATTGAATTATACTTATGTTTCAATTTTTCAAATTTGATTCAAATTGAATTGAAAGAATCTAAGTAGCTAATATTTATAAATTCCGAATTATATTTTTATACTAATTTTATAATTTATTTTTAGTTGTTAAAAAGCATAAAGGCTGTAAGTTGCGACACGGTTTAATAGCTCTGGCCTTGAATGGAGGGGAAGTGATGCTTGGCGCTTCCGAAGACATTAAATTCGACTTCTGCGTATTCAACGTCAGAGCTATTAAATCGTGTCGGGACTTATACGTTATTTATTATGCATTCGCCTTAAGAACTACAGATCTTCAATATTTATAAATAAATATGATGTAGTAAACACCTAAATATATATATAAATGTCTATTACATATTAATAGAGATATAAATTATGATGTTTGACAAGAAATCGAATCTACGTAAGTTAATACCAGGTGTAACACGCCAACCTCCTCACTACACCACCACGTTTGCTTTCAGCATTAAGTCCACCCTTTGTAACAAATTTATAATTTTGTGCAATAAAGTATTAAATAAATAAATAAATAACATATAATTACCCTGTAAGCCCGAAGGGGGCGTAATCAGACCGACCACCTGAGTGCTTGGACATGTACAAAGGGTCAATAAATCGTTTATTACGATTTATTGCACAACTTTTCTTATTTTGTAAATTTGCGACAACCTTGAGTGTTTGTTTGAGTAAACCCGTAAACACGCATGCACACGTAGGTACCCTCCTACTGCGTCGCACGCACACGCATGCTGTGTGTACGTACACTTTAAATAAAGTTACGAGCTCATTCCATAAATGAAAAACTTCTAAATCTCAAAAGTCGTAGAACAAACATTATTCGCCATGACTTGTAGAATACCCCCCTTTCGGACTTATAGGGTAATTATGTTACACCATGTATAACGCGTTAAAAAAATTATACAATCTGTAATAAATCTACTATTGAAAACTTCGAGATTAAATACCATACTCGTTCTATCTAAATGAAAACATTTTGCACCATTTATACAGGCTGTAACATAATTAACCTATAAGTCCGAAAGGGGGTTATTTTACAGGTCAAGGCGAGCAATGATTGTTCTACGATTTTTGAGATTTGCATTTTTTCATTGATTAAATGAGCTCGTATCAATTTCTAATACTTCTGCGTGACTATTACTCGTGGTAATTAGTAATAGTCACTCGTCTGAGTCGGTGTATTTGTTTTACTTTTGACTCGATTGTAGCACACGCAAAAGCACTCGCAAAACGAGACATTATGTAGTGAATTGCACAATTCCAAAATCTACCGCTAGAGGCGCTTATCCGGGTTTCATACAAAATGTCTCGCTTTGCGAATGCGTTTTCGTGTGCTACAATTGAGTCGAAAATAAAACAAATACACATACTTGGGGCTGAGGACGGGATTATATAGCCTAAGATACGCTATACAAAGATTTGGACGAGCTGGAATTTATATTTTGGACTGAAATTTTTTAGACAACCCATTTGCAATATATTTATTGACATATTTAATTGATTATAAAAATAGTTTTCATCCATTAACCAGCTCGGTCCAAATCTTTGTGTAGCGGGAACCTGTACTAATAGTCACGCAGAAGTGTCAAAAGTTGAAGATGCAAAAGCGCGTGTCGATAGCGTTACCACAATGCAATAATTCACAAATTGGTGTAAAATGTCATGATTTTGACAGAACGAGTCGACAAATATATCGCGTGTGCTTCCTAGGCCCGCTGGACCCATTACCACGGCATAACACGTCGAGTGTGTACGCTTGACGTGTGCAAAGTCATTTAGGCTATAACTTTGTATGGAGAATCATCAGTTTTGTAAACTAGCCGCTAGGGGCGTTGCTCAATCTCTATACAAAAATATAGTTTACGTCAACTTTGTAGCGTACGTAAAACGAACACTCTTAGCGCAAAGCGAGACATTTTGTTGGGAATTGCACAATTCCCAAATCTCCCGCTAGAGGCGCTTATCCGGTTTTCATACAAAATTTCTTTGCGAATGCGTTTGCAAGTGCATTACTCGAGTCAAAAGTCAAAACAAATGCACAGACTCGGGGCTCTGGCCACGGCGCTTTTCAGTTAAAAAAATCCACTGAATTACTTTCAAAATTAATTATAGCTAGTTGGCACGGTATGGCGCTGTATCGTGGTAATGGGTTCAGGCTTCAGTGGGCCTAGTACGAGTTTTGGTGTGTAAATCTGGTGTGAAACGTCTGACGTCCAGCACACCAGTGTGCGCTGATTTGTATGGAGACACTGAGCGGATTCTTTGAGAAGCTTGGTCTACACCAAGCCCGTATTCGCGTATGAAGCTTCTCAAAAAATCCGCTCAGTGTCTCCATACAAATCAGCGCACACTAGTGTGCTGGACGTCAGACGTTTTACACTATACACTGAAAACTCGTACTAGGCCCTTTGGGCCATTTTAGATAGTATAGTAGGTGCCAAATAACACCGCAATACAGGTCATTCACCCACCTTCACCACGATGTCGCAAAATTCAATTTATGAATGGCTAATTCTGTCGCATTCCATACAAACCTGTCGCTAAGACGGTAAACGCTCGAATCTCGTAGTACTGTTTGTTTACCATACATAAATTGAATTTTGCGACATCGTGGTGAAGGTGGGTGAATGACCTGTATTGCGGTGTTATTTGGCACCTACTATAGTATCATGTTACACGTTGTATGAATATATAATTGTGAGACTTGTAAGTATAGTTATTGAATGTTTAAATTATTGATATTTTTCTGTCTTTCTATTTTTAATCAAAGCAAATCAAAACCAATGTGTTCAATTCGTATGCTAATTTACTGGTCAAGCACTGATTTCGACTCAAGCATAGATTTTTTATATAATAATAATAATAATAAAATAATAAAACTTTATTTCGGGCAACTTAAGATAAGTACAAGATGTAAAAGCTTATTCTAGGACCCATATCAATATATACCTTAGAGACTAACATACATACAATATAAAAACACTTATTTATTTATTTGCCACGTAATCATTGCGCTGCGACGTGGGACGCGATTTCGCGGTGTCGAGTATCCGTCCTCGGAAGCGACGAAACGCGACACCCTTCGGCCAAAAATATGAAAATCTCTACTCAAATCTATGCTTGAGTAACGATTTCTATATCGGCATACGGCCCTTAAAGTTTCCTGTTTCACCATTTCTGAGTAAGGGTATCTATTTGTGAGATTATTGGCCGAATACTCTAAACGCCACTTAAGGCGTATGTAAAAGGCAGACAACTGTCTCGCTCGCACATTTCAACATTTTTGAAGATATAATGTAACTAAATGTAATTATGTGAAATTGCAGAGCTTCAGGGTCGAGAGAATAACAATGCAAAGGTTCAGTAAAAATATCACATTGATCCAAACAAGTTTTCTAACCAAAAAATGTGCACTTTAATTTATAGCATTGGTATAAGTTTTTTGGTTAGAAAACTTGTTTGGATCAATGTGATATTTTTACTGAACCTTTGCATTGTTATTCTCTCGACCCTGAAGGTCTGCAATTTCACATAATTACATTTACTTATATTATATTTTCAAAAATGTTGAAATGTGCGAGCGAGAGGGTGGTCTACATACGCCTTAAATTAAGTTCACGCTTAAATTATTGCCATCTCTCTTTAATAAGTAATGTCAAACAGAGGCAGAGCAATTTTAAGTGGTGCTTAAATTTGAGTGACGTTTTAGTATTCCGGCCTATGTAAACATAATTTCTTACGTACAACCAAGCTACTCCTGATTGGTGGCTTAGTACAGTCAGGAATATAATTAACATTAGTTTGTCAAATTCAAATAAATTCAGTCGCAAAATTCAGAAGCAGATCTGTAGCGTACTAGATGGCGCTACAAATCTTAAATTGTTCAACTTGTGTTACTGACTGTACTTATAAATATTTGTGTTCAATATTAGATATAAGCCGGAATACTGAAACGTCACTCAAATTTAAGCACTACTTAAAATTGCTTTGCCTCTGTTTGACATTACTCATTTATAAGAGATGGCAATAATTTAAGCGTGAACTTAATTTAAGTGGCGTCTGAGTATTCGGCCAATAGTGTAATCAATTTGTCAGTCTTCGATTTTAACGGTTTATTGATCGTTTGGATGATCAATATTGTATTGTAAATACTGTTATTGATCGTCTAAATTATGCTTTAGTGTTGTGGACTAAGGATCAACGCAGACCAAAAGCGAACAAACTTAATAACATTGATAAATATAGGTATAGAATGTCAAAATATCTCAAATTCTTGAAGCCATGAGTTCATTTCGACAGAGATTTTGACTCTAATAGGGGCGACGTCATTTTGACGTCATCCCTATTAGAATAATGCTGAGCGCAGACAGGCCACTGCTGGCCAGCGACAGCCACTTGTTATAGTTTCACATAGTGTAGCGAGTGGCCGCCACTAGCCACACGTGTGCGACGAATCTCTACAAAATGCACAAAAGGAAACAAAGTGGCAACAGCCACCAGTGGCTGTGGTCGGTGGCCCGTTTGCGCTCAGCCTTAAATATATGCTGAAGTAAACATAAAGCCCTAAACACAGCAAAATCCATCCTTAATTGGTTTGTTTAAAAAAAAACTATCTTCAAATATTGGTATTTAATCGATAGATATATAATAGTATTGGTAGGTATTTAATCGATATTTATTAATATTTATTGACACAACCAGACCATTGGGTCTAGTTGTGTTTCTGCTTGGTCTGCGTTAATTTCGATTATGAAAGTGTAAAAAAATATTTAGGTTTAAACGTGATGTGATTTTGACACGTTTTCATTGGTTTTTTACAACATCTGTCATATGTGATTGTTGTGCAAGTCGACCTTAGTCCTGAGGAGTGATCACGAACAAATCATTACCTCTATCACGAAAAAATGTAACAGATTCTAGATACATTGCGCGTCAATAGTAACGCCTGCGTATCCGAGATACACTGCGCGGTGACACTACAACGGTTGGCAGTCGAGCTGGCATTGACGCGCAATATAACTAGAATACATTAACGTGGCGACTGACAGATTTGTTCGTGATAGAGATACCTACAGATGTGTTAACCAACTTGTAAACCGCTAAAGTCGAAGCTTAGTTATAAGCTAATTATAATAAATGTGATGATTATATTATAATCGAAAACTAAGTAAATGACTCTGTAATTAATAATAAATCATTTTAGGCCAGAGGGCCTAGTAGGTACGAGTTTTGGTGTGTAAATCTGGTGTGAAACGTCTCACGCCCAGCACACCAGTGTGCGCTGATTTGTATGGAGACACTGAGCGGATTCTTTGTGAAGCTTGGTCGACACCAAGCTCGTACTCGCATGTCGAGCTTCTCAAAGAATCCGCTCAGTGTCTTCATACAAATCAGCGCACACTAGTGTGCTGGGCGTCATACGTTTGACACCCACACTATACACTGAAAACTCGTACTAGGCCCTCATTTTACTCTAGCAAATGAACTGTGTTTACGTTTGGGTATACAAGGTGTGATAAGACTACTTTCGAAAACTTCAAGGGGTTAAAGTATCCATCCAATATGAACAACACACCCAATATAAGGGGTATATTCATATTAGTCTCTAAAGCTGAGCTAACTAGAATGATTGCTAAATCCTGTTGTCATCTCTTTTCGTTGTCAAGCAAGTGACAATGATAGACCATTTTGACAGGCGTCATGGCTCAGTCGGTAGTAGCTCTGCCTTCCGTGCTGTGGGTTGTGGGTTCGATCCCCACCGAGAACAAACATTTGTGTGATAGATGTTTGTTCTGTGTCTGGGTGTTACTATGTATTATAAGGAGTAATTACAAAAAAAAATGTATGTATGTATTCTATCAGCCATCTAGTTCCCATAGTACAAGCTTTGCTTAGTTTGTGACTAGAAGGCGTTGTGTTAAATGTCCGTGAATATTTATTTATATTTTTTAAAGCCGCGCTTAAGTGACAGTTGAATAAATTTGAATAAAGGGGGTTAGACCCATATCCTGATTTACTGCACAAGCATTGATCCGTACTCAAGCATAGATTTTGGTATGGAAATCTCTACTCAAATCTATGCTTGAGTAAAGAATTCTGTATCAGAACGGGCCGAAACGCCGTCTACTGAGAGAACCGTCAATTGCATTGTAATTTTTAATGTAATTTTTAGTTCATCTCAATGTATTGATTTTGAGGAACTGGAGGTCAGACTCCATGGTCCAGGTCTGATGATGACTGTAATGTTAAAGAGAGAGAATAAGGAGATTTTCATGTAGAGATATTTTTTTTTGGTAAAATTAATTTATATAGAACAGAGCCCCTAGTCTGAGTTTTGTTTTGTGGATCGAAACGCATATCGAGAAGCGGCTCGCGAGATATTTTGTACGAGAACCCGATAAGCGGCTCTAGCGGGAGATTTGCAAAATATTTTTCTCCATACAAAACCTGTGAGTCTCGATTCTCGCTTGTCAACATAACAAAACAGACACGGGCTCTGTAGCGGTTTCTTAGCGTGATAGTGTTGATTCCATCAAAAAAGTTGTTTATATATGGGTACGTTATCTCCTAAAAGTTTGAGATTGTTCTTATTACACCTTGTACCGAGTATGCGTAATTTTCAAGAGTGCTTACAACACCTATGTGTTCAAAAACTATGTATAATTTAAGACGAAAATAGAAGATGCTTTTATTGATATTCCAAAAAATTGTTAGTCAGTATCAGAAATTACTTAATAAGTTCATTGCTGGATCTCCCAAGGCATCAGCGACAAGGTACAATAACAGTAGGTACCTAGAATTGATAATTTTCGATAGGAATGAGTTTCTATAGGGTTTTAACGTATTAGTATAAAAAAGCATAAGATTCAAAGGCGCATTTTCATGATAAAATAAACCTGCCTAAATGTTCCTAAGGTATCTTATCAAAAAGCATCTTTGTTTTCGTTTTACATCGAATTGTTTTGTATTATTTGTATTTATAATAATTTTTGCGTATTCACTATCCCTGCTAAATAAACTCGTAGTAAGGTCGGAGTAGAAAGGCTGGGTTCCCACTACGCCGGACCGGCAAAACTGCCAGAAGGCTGTACAATTTATATGACAGGCGTCACGGCTCAGTCGGTAGTAGCTCTGCCTTCCGTGCTGTGGGTCGTGGGTTCGATCCCCACAGAGAACAAACATTTGTGTATTGTAAACATAGATGTTTGTTCTGTGTCTGGGTGTTTCTATGTATTATAAGTATATGTATTTACAAAAAAAAATTATGTATGTATTCTATCAGCCATCTAGTTTCCATAGTACAAGCTTTGCTTAGTTTGGGACTAGAAGGCGTTTTGTTAAATGTCCGTGAATATTTATTTATATAGAGCTATTTACATTATCCCGCAAAAATTCTACTTTTCCGGCGAAAATACTACTAAAATTCTACTTTTCCGGTATAATGTGAACACTCTGTCCGGTTCCCGGCAATGTTGCCAGTCCGGCGTAGTGGGAACCTGGCCTTACACTGTGTTTTGTCTTACATTGACAAGCAGATTTAAATTGGATCGAAAGAGACAAAACTTTGTAGAACGGTGTATCTAATTACTCCGAGGTTAAGCTTTGAACTCGCGATCGTAACGCACAACGCTGCAGGGGCATTATTCTGTATGACTTAGGAGATTCCTTGCCGTAACCGTATGACGTCACCGTAAGGAATGACATTTATGGCATAGGAAATACGGCATAGGCATAGGGCGATTTCACGCCGCTGTCTTGTCGTGCTGCGTAACGCGCTTGTATTGGTCATAGTGAATAAGGCCCCAGTATGCGGCTCAACGCAGCGTACCGCGTTTGCTCTTCGCCGCTGACGCAGACTACAACGGAACAAGACCATACTACGTTTTCCATACGATTATGTGTCGCATACCGCAGCGTTGTGCGTTATGATCGCGAGATGAAAGCTTTACATTGAGTTTATTAATAGTGACCACGAGGTGAGCTTAAGACCGTTGGAGACTTTTTTAAAGTAACTTCTGTTTGTGGGTTATAAAAAAAATGCAATGTGTCAAATCTATATTACGGGTTTAATTTAAATTTTAATAAATTTGTTTCCAATGCTCAACTATTTTTTTCATTTTTTATCATAAGTCACGCCTCGACCCGGGTTATTACCTAGCTCTCGGCAAAAGTGGAGGGGAATATTTATATCTGAATATTCTCCATCCAATATCCTAGGACATTTCACACAACGCCCTCTAGTCCCCAACTAAGCTGCGCTTGTATGGAAACTAGATTGATGTTAGAATACTTATATACTGTTCCTAATTAAATTCTCATAGCCAGGATATAAGTAGGATTCAGATCGATTTTTCTCGACTAGGTTTCTATGCGACGGGTTCAAGCCACACACTTTTCACGCCTCAATAACTGCGTGTTTCCACTCAAAACCTTCACAACACAATCCTTACAAACGATTTGTTTTTACAATCAAGAAAATCCTTAAAACAATCTACACAAGATTCAAAATGTCAAACATGCACAAGGTTTGGCGGTGGAAACGCAAATCGATATCTTCACAGAGTTGTGTATGTTCATGTTTTTCAGTGGAAACACGCAGTAAGGCACTACACACAAAAGGCATTGAAACTAAACTATAGAAGTGAAACTCCAAATTATAAATATCGACGTATTTATTTGATTATATTTACACATTCCGGATGTTCATACAGTTCAGTCTCTATCTACTTTCCACACATACATTTTTAAATAACAATATTAATTTACATTTTACAAAGTTAAATCATACTAGTAAAATATCCTGCAAAAAAATTGCAATTTTTTTGTTAGAGATAGATAGTCATGTGTCGGGGATATACCGAATAGGTATTTTTTCACTTCATAACTAAGTAGGTACATATTATATACATACATGATTAAATTATTATTGTTATTCAACACTTTGAACACCAAACATTGAAATCTTAGCTGCAATAGGTACTTTGCTTACAAAACAAATACAAATCTTAGCTGTCAATAATTCAAATCAAAACCAGTTCTCATTATACATAATAATATTGTAAGTAAATTGATATTACACAAAAATAACTACCGAGTGAAGATAAATCAGATAAAGAACAAAATGAGAAATAGTAAAAATAAAGTTGCACTTTCCTAGATTCCTATCTATACCTACGTAGGTATTCTATTCTATACAAATGAGTAAAACATTAGAAAATACATATTATGGAGGTACGAATATATAAATAATATTGCACAATAAATAAAAATAACCACATTTTACCAACAATCAAACCATTCCTTATACATAATAACTGTTATATATCAAAATATAGGTACCCTTATTTGTAATAAACCGTTATTTATCAAGGACTTATAAGATCACATATAACAACTGAGGTGACTGTACTAGGGTGTTACTACACCGATCGATCGATCATCGATCGACGACATCGATATGGTAGAATCGTATAGTCGACGTCGATCGATAGTTTCTACCGGACCAATCGATCGATGGTAAAATCGATTAGTCGACGTCGATCGATAGTTTCTACCAGACCAATCGATCGATGGTAAAATCGATTAGTCGACGTCGTTCGATAGTTTCTACCAGACCAATCGATCGATGGTAGAATCGATAAGTCGACGTCGATCGATAGTTTTGATCGGATTGGTTAATCGAACGGTATGCGTCGATCGATTGAAGCTACCACACCAATCGCTCGATTGATCGATTGGTGTGGTAACACTCACTTTAGCTCACTTAGTCACTTTAGCTTTTGCAGAGCTAAGGTATACGTTGCTAAGGATGTGTTTGACATCCACCAATAGGAATCGTTTGTTTTCATATTAAACGATTCCTATTGGTGGAAACACATCCTGAAAAGCACCTATAAACAGTTATTATGAATAAAATATCTTTAAAAAAAAAACCCACACAACACAAAATTATATTTTATCTAACTCTTATCAAAGTTTTAAAAAACTGAATTTCTTTATGAATAAGAACAAAAAGTATTCATAAGACCTTATGAACTAAAATTGTCTTTATTATAGGAATTTTGTAAATAATAAGAATTTAAAATTTTAAATAAATTTTTCTAAATCAGTCTAAGTAAGGTCGGACTATACACTATACAGAGTGATAACTGATAACACCATTCCCTAAGCCTTGTAGTGGTTAGAGCACCCAGCAATATGAACAAAATGTATGCTTGTATGTATAGTTCGACCCTTAAATTTATAAAAAGATATGTCTACAAATTATTGGTTCATATAAATAACTAATTAGTAATTTAACTACTGAAATAAAGTAACTTATGACAGGCGTTATTTGACCAAAACAGTCATTCTGTTACCTTTACCAGTCGTTATTTGACCAAAATAATCGTTCTTTTACTTTTAGCAGTCGTTATTTGACCAAAATATTAATTCTTGTTCGTGCTAGGGTTTAACAAAACGTGACATTGGCAACACTGCAAAGGCCATTCAGACAAGAATTGAATTGAATCGTTTTGAGTACTCAATTTATTCAGCAAAAACATTAAAACCTCTCTTAGTACTTAGTTATTTTTGAAATAACAGAAATTTACATCTGTAAAAATTTAACCTGTCAAAAGTTGCTCAAAAATTACAATATTTGACTAGTGGATATGGCTAAACATTGCAAATAGAAATTGGGTAAAAGTTGAATGTTTATTAGTAAACAAACTAAGTGCCTTATTCACAATAACTGCCACTTTATCAGGGCTTTATTTAGTCACTTTAATTTCAACCAAAAAAGACGAGAATCGGGTTTAATTGTCCACAGTTTCTAAAACTCATATTCTTAGTTATTATTCGAATAATCCTCACCTCAGAAACGTGTTTTGGTAGTAATTGTGTTGTGTCAAAGCCTTCATATAATTAAATAATTACTAAAGGATAAATGTCTTTTTATCTACTTAGAATAATAAAAAGCAGTCCATAGTTATCACTAATCAAAGATATGGCATAATGAACTGACGATCTACCCTCCAATTGCGCTATTTGAATGACAAGATTAAAACAAATAATGTATAAATTAATATGTAATAGGTATGTATCTAAGAATAATTTATTGCATGTACTTCGGCAAAGTGTGCAAGACTTTTAAATAAATACTTAAATATATTTATAAATAAATACTCTTAGACATATAACACAACGCCATCTAGTCCCAAACTAAGCAAAGCTTGTACTATGGCAACTAGATGGCTGATAGAATACTTATATACATTTTTTTTGTAAATACATATTATACATAGTAACACCCAGACGCAGAACAAACATCTATGTTTGCCACACACAAATATTAGTTCTCAGTGGGGATCGAACCCACTACCCACAGCACGGAAGGCAGAGCTAATACCGGACGAACTGTGACGCATGTACAGTTCGAGCAAATCTTTATGAGCTCTCTGAAGTTGACGCGAGAGCCTGCGCAGTACGCGATTTTTAGGTGTCGACGGGACGGGTGGCGCGGGTCGGGAAGGTGACCGCCCCGCTCGCGCCCCTCTGCGCACCCGCTCACGTCCTGCGACGTTGTAGGTCAGTGTGAGTGCTCCGTCTCGACACAACACACATGCGCGTTTCGACTAGAAAGTACAGTCGAGTAGGATTTGCTTGTTAGAATTTCTTGTTACCGTTTTTGTTTTGTTTTGTTATTATTGTTAAAGTTTTATTTCTATATAAAGTTTAAACTATACTTATTTGAAAATGCCACGTGGTCGCTTTAATGTGTTACGTCGTCAAACACGAAAAATGGTTTTTGACGTTTACGCCTTCATGAAAAAAGAATCTGAACAAGGTCTTCAGTTCGATCTTAAAATGGTTCAAAAGCGTACTGCGGCGGCGACCGGAGTGTCCGTCAGCACAATAAAAAGAATCATAGCAGCTGCAAAAGATTCCAATTCGGCAGGCTTGGGTATGGCACCTATTTTTCGTACACCGGGTAAAAAAAGAAGAGGTGTTAAAAGAATTACCGACATCGACAGTTTTGACCGAGGTGTCATAAAACGATGTGTGCATAATTTTCACAAAACGGAAAAGGAATTGCCAACAATAAAACTTTTATTACGGAAATTACGACAAGACATAGGCTTCAATGGTTCCGCCACGAGTTTGAGAACTATTTTAAAAGATCTTGGTTTTAAATGGAAAAAGACAGAAGATAATAGGAAACTCCTAATCGAACATACAAATATCAGGCTAAAAAGGATCGAATACCTTCAAAAACTCGCGCAGTATCGTGAAGAAGGACGACCTATAATATACACCGACGAATCGTACGTGGATTCCTCCCACGTTAAACCAAAGGCTTGGAGTGACGGCAGTACGCAGGGTTTGAAGAAAAACATATCTAAAAGACAGCGCATCGTCATCGTACACGCCGGCTCAGAAACTGGTTTTGTGCCCAATGCTCTATTAATGTTTAAGGCGGGATCAAAAACAGGAGATTATCATAATAACATGAATTATGATAACTATGAAAAGTGGCGAATCCACTTTTCATAGTTATCATAATTCATGTTAATTAATCCCTCAATTAATCCCAAATCTCCCAGCAAACTCGGTTGTGGTAGTAGATAATGCATCCTACCATAACAAACTAGACGATGCTGCGCCTACATCTAGTGCAAGAAAGGCAGTCATAGAGACTTGGTTGCGAGAAAGAAATATCGAATTTAGTTCTACAATGTTAAAGCCAGTACTGTACAAATTAATATGTACACATAAAGAAAAACATAAGAGGTACTCTATAGATAGTATACTTCCTGCACATGGTCATGCTGTATTACGTCTGCCGCCCTACCACCCCGATCTAAACCCCATCGAAATGGCTTGGGCGGCTATCAAAGGCCATGTAGCACAAAAAAATGTTACATGGAACGTAGAAGATATTATGAAGCTCATCGAAGAAAAGGTGAACTCTATGGGTGAACCGGAATGGAGCAGGTTATGCATTAAAGTGCGAAGCACTGAAGAGGAATATAAAAAAAATGAACCAGTGATTGATCAAATGATTGAAGAATTTATAATTCGCCTTGGGGAAAGTGAATCAGAAGATAATTCTGCATCAGAAACCGAAGATTCTGATTCAGATCATTTAATGGACTACTCTTCGTCATCAGATGACGAAATCCCTTCTACATCATCGAAAGAACCAGAAATGTACATGGAAGGGGTCTCCGCATTATAAACTAACATGTTTCAGATACATACCGAGTTGTGTGCACAGGAACGAAATGCTGAGATTTCAATGTTTTAAATAAATGTGTACCTACATTGTGCAATATTTTCGTTTTTTACTACCTACTTTACGTAAACCATTTATATTTTCACCGAATCTGTTACGCGGTTACTCGAAGATACCTAGACCGATTTCGAAATTTTATACTTACTTATTTGTTTGAAAACGTAAACTTTATAAGTGGTCCTATAGTAAATTCTTAAAAATCGGTCAGTAGTTTAGTTTTATATCTACCAACAATCAATGCTATAATGTATAAAACAATGATAGGTAGGTAATTATTTGAATAATATTACTCTTCACTTTTTTCATAATTTTTGTCCGCCTGACTGTACCATGCGCAAGGACGATGTTCAGAGAGCTCATAAAGATTTGCTCGAACTGTATAGTATAAGTATTCTATCAGTAATCTAGTTCCCATAGTACAAGCTTTGCTTAGTTTGGAACTAGAGGGCGTTGTGTAATGTCCAAGAATATTTATTGGATTTTGATTTCATAGCACAATTGAGTGGCTGACCTCTGAATACCATAAACAACAATTTTAAATGATATGACTTAAATTATAGATGCTACTTCAACTTAAAACTAATTATCGCTGTCAGATATACAAGTTTACGTCTAAATAAGACATTATTGCGTTTTTTGGTCGGAAAACTTGTTTGGATCAATGTGATATTTTTACTGAACCTTTGCATTGTTATTCTCTCGACCCTGAAGCTCTGCAATTTCACATAATTACATTTAGGTGTATTATATCTTCAAAAATGTTGAAATGTGCGAGCGAGAGGGTTGTCTGCCTTTTAAATACGCCTTAAGGGGTTTACTTACTGCGTGTTTCGACTAAAAACTTTCACAATTAAATCTTCACAACACAATCCTTACAAACGATTTGTTTTTACAATCAAGAAAATCCTTAAAACAATCTGCACAAGATTCAAAATGTCAAACATGCACAAGGTTTGGCGGTGGAAACGCAAAGCGATATCTTCACAGAGTTGTGCATGTTGCATTGTGAATGTTTTGCAGTGGAAACGTACGGTTAGAATCGTCTCAACTTCTGTCAAAGTTAATTACCAATCAATTTATTTTGGAATCGAAACTGCATCAGCAGGTCAAGTACCGTTCTTATCGATCGCTTAGTTGTCGATCGCTAAAGTCGATAAACGTATCGAATCGTATCGTTCCATGGTAGTACGGATCTCTTGTCGACAAATTTTAACGATGCCTTACGATCGTCAAAATAAGGTTCACTTTCGTTTGTCAGAATCAAAACATAGTAAACATACACCGTTGCCAATTCAGGCGTCAGACAGGCGTCATGGCTCAGTCGGTAGTAGCTCTGCCTTCCGTGCTGTGGGTCGTGGGTTCGATTAAGTATGTATTTACAAAAAAAAATGTATGTATGTATTCTATCAGCCATCTAGTTCCCATCGTACAAGCTTTGCTTAGTTTGGGACTAGAAGGCGTTGTGTTAAGTGTCCGTGAATATTTATTTATTATTATATTTAATTCGTTAAAATTTAACGAATTTGTCTACCGATCGACTAAGTTGGTAACGTACCCGCAACTGTCGATAAAACGGATTTTGACGATTCTAAATGTCAAATTATGCGATCGTCAATAACGGTACTTGGGGGGCTGAATACATTCGATACTATTATCTAAACATTACAACCGTTTTCCGCCATTTTCCAAAGATATGTTCAGCCTTGCTAAGGTTAATGACTCCCAGCTCTGAAGCTAGTTGTGGTGTTCCTACGTCATACCATTAGCCGAGTCGACATTCCACAACCGCTAGAGAAATTAACTTTCGAAATGTTTAAGGGGTTTTCTATTTAACCTATACTACAGTAATTATTTCATTTGATAATCAATTTTGGACATAGTAGGATATAACGGAGACATTTGTAAGACTATTATTTATTTATATGTCCATTAATATTTATTTATTATTATTATATTATTATTGAAGAATATTTCACTGGTTTATACTTCATTTATCTGTGTAAAGTAAAAAACTTTCTGATATCTGATTACTTTGCCACTGCTGGGCAATTCATTACCTTCGTGGCATGACGTAAAAAACTCACCACAAGCTCCCCGACTATTATATCAATACTTAGAATAATTATCATTGAATACTACTTATTAAAGCTACAAAATTTAACTTTACATCTAAAACTATTATTTTTTACATTAAAAAAACAGAGTTTTATTCTACATGGCAACTTTTTGTACCTCATATTCTCTCTTTATCGTTTTTTTTTTCTCAACTCGTTATTCCTTATCAAGTCATATTTTCTTAAAAACGTCAATTACTTATTATTGATAAAATAAATATTCTATTTTATTATTCACAATTATGTCACAAAAAGAATATTAATCGAATAAGGGTGGTTTACCACTAGAGCGAAACTAAGAGATACGTTGTTGAGGATGTGTTTGATATCCACCAATACGAATAGTTTGTTTTCATATTCTCTCTATAGTAGGTGCCAAATAACACCGCAACACAGGTCATTCACCCACCTTCACCACGATGTCGCAAAATTCAATTTATGTATGGTAAACAAACAGTACTACGAGATTCGAGCGATTACCCTCTTAGCGACAGGTTTGTATGGAAAGCGACAGAATTAGCCATTCATAAATTGAATTTTGCGACATCGTGGTGAAGGTGGGCGAATGACCTGTATTGCGGTGTTATTTGGCACCTACTATATCATAATAGATTATATAATAACTATATATGTATTTTTAATATATTGCGACTGCGTTTGATTTTACAATTTAAATTTTTTAATCTATTTTTATTGCTGATTGGACATCTCTGAGTGTGGTCACTTAATTTATTACCATTTAAGAATACAAGTATAACATCGTCAGAGGACGTGCTCAATGAGGCAATGTATCGTTTTATCCACTAGTTACCACTTTAGGTGGGTCATTGGCTAGTTCCATTTAGTATTATTAAAAAAACAAAGTGTTAGTGTCACATTATTCAGTCAAAATACTTTGGTAATTTTTGCAATGGCAAGTTTTTCTCCCTAGGGACTTATTTAGCCCAAGTTTCAAACTAAAAAAAAAAAATTTTTCCTTTCGGACTTATTTAGCGCAAGTTTCACACAAAAAAAACCCCTTGGGACTTATTTAGATCAAGTGTCACCCTAAAAAATAATATTTTTTCCATTGGGACTTATTTAGTCCAACTTTCACACTTAAAAAAATATGTTTAAGTTAACTTAAATATTGTCTAATTCGGGTCATTATATCGCTCAAGTTATCTCAGTTAAGAGTAACGCGATTGTCTTGAAGTAAATTGTCGAAGATTATCGTTATTTGGATAGTTCACGTTGATTCGTGAGACGCATGTCGATTTGTTCTGAAAAAAAAAATATGCACCTTAAGCAAGCTCGTATGAGTTATTAGCCTACTTTTTTGACGGAGTTTTTAGGCCGCCTTAAGGCCACCTTAAGGCCTCCGTCGTGGCTTAACGACTGCTAGAGCCAGGACAGTTTAACGTGCTTTCGGTAGCACGGAAAATGTCTGTTTTTTAACAATTAAGAGTTAGATATACACGGTGTAACATAAATACCCTATAAGTCCGAAAGGGGGGTATTTTACAGGTTATGGCGAACAGTGTTTGTTCTACGACTTTTGAGATTTCGAAGTTTTTCATTCATGAAATGAGCTCGTAACTTTTACTTAGAATGTACCTACACACAGCATGCGTGTGCGTGCGACGCGCTAGAAGGGTACCTACGTGTGAATGCGTGTGTACGGGTTTACGCAAGTAGTAAACAAACACTTAGGGTTGTTTCAAATTTCTAAAATAATAAAAGTTGTACCTTTGTATGAAAATTTCAATTATGATTAATTGATCCTTTGCACATGTCCAAGCACTCAAGTGG
Organism: Eulithis testata; assembly: GCA_947507515.1. Classification (NCBI taxonomy): domain Eukaryota; kingdom Metazoa; phylum Arthropoda; class Insecta; order Lepidoptera; family Geometridae; genus Eulithis; species Eulithis testata. The sequence continues at coordinate 3,961,996 of OX382221.1, forward strand.
TCAGTCTGATTACGCCCTCTTCGTGCTTATAGGGTAATTATGTTACACCTTGTATATATATATTTTTCTGTTATACCTATTATATTATATATAGTGTGGGCAGCAGTGGAGAAAATTTGCAGAGGACCGGAGAGACTGGTGTAGTAAAGAAGAGGCTTACACCCAGCAGTGGGTGCATACAGACTGAATAGATAGATGGATATACCTATCGCCTTGCAGCTCTGCGCCGTTTGTCTGCGCCTGCGCAGCCAACTAACGCCGCGAAGGCCACGCCCAAACTAGCACCGAGATTGTTACCCGCGTCTAGGAAACCTGCAAATTATAAAGAATACATTAATATTTTTTACTACTAGTAGTTCGCCCTGAACTGAGATCTCGTGATGGTCGGAGGTTAATAAAACCCAAACATATTTTATTGACCAATGGTTGCAATAAACTTTGCAATTAGCTCCGAAATCGCCGTCTAGCTAAGTACCAGACTTACTTGAACTACAAAATCATTGAAACTCCAAGAAATGGTAGCTCACGTTATACTGGGTTTGCCAATTTTATAATTTGTACAACAACTCAAAAACTATTAGACCTACAATCAAAATAAAAACGGTTTTGGAATGTCTAAACAAAACCCTATCATATGACACCCCACTTGATATTATTGTACGACTTTTATTTTTACTTCCTTAGTACCGTCATAACTTCACGACCCCTTGACCGATTTACTTCATTTAACAAACCAGTAAAACTTAAGAGTACTATCCGTATACCTACCAAATTCTGTTAAGATCGGATAAGCGGTTCAAAAGATCTCGAAGAACAAACATGTAAACATACAAAGCATTTTTGACCAAGTTGTCACTAGGATCTCGTTCGCTTCGCGTTAGCCAAATAACACGGCAATACAGGTCATTCACCCACCTTTACCAAGATATCGCAAAATTCAATTTATGTATGGCTAGTGCTAGGCTAGTAGTATGTATATTATTTATAGTGTTCTTACCTGAATCCCATGCAACAGTTGCTAGAACATACGCCACGCTCAGAATAAACCCATGCGCGGTACATCTGTAACACAAATATTATTATTTTATCAAGCAAGCAAACTCTGAGTATGGCCAACTCTGGTGACGGAGTTTTTAGGCCGCCTTAAGGCCTCCGTCGTGGCTCAACGACTGCTAGAGCCGGGACAGTAACGTGCACGAAGCACGGAAGCGCTCAGGTGTAAATGTAACGGTCGCCCATCCAAATAGTGACCGCGCAGAACGTCGCTTAACTTACATAATCGGTGAAGATTGACTATGCAAGCCTAGCCACGAGAGCTTCTTTTTATGTAAGTAATGGAACATCGTGCGTCTTTGTTTATAGATTAATTTTGTTATTTATAACTTTTGTTGGTTTTATCATTAGTACATTACTGCAGCGGCCTGCAACAGAGGCAATGAGGGAAGAACGTGTAAATGTGGGCCGAGACGAAGACGAGGCGACATAGAGACGAATACGTGAGTCCCTCATTGCCTAGTTGTGGCCAAGGCTTATATAGTACTTTTCTCAAATAATGCGTGGAAATTAAAACTAAGTACCTAGTCAAAACGTTTTAGTTGAAAATACAATTACTTTTCAAAACCAATAACGAACAACGAAGTTACAGTGTTCATTTGTTTTTTTTAATAATGAGCTTTGTATTTGAAAGCCTGTTCAAAATTTGAATAAAACCTTTGATAAGTTACCTCCTTGGTTGCCATGTTATGGAGTAAAAGATCGTTCCATTTTTAAATAACACGACAGTAATGAGTTTTGTATGTAATTTATTTGGCCGCCGGCAATAGATTTTCATTCATTTATTGCCGGCCGCTGCTCGCATGTGTTTGGCCAGTACTGCATTTTCGATTTATCTTGAAGAAGGTTGTCAAAATAATGCTTTAATTTCCAAGCATGTTTGAGAAAAAACTATTATGCAGTAGCAGTCACGAAAACGCAAAATAAAGTAATTATTTTGACGTAAACAGTCGTAAATACAATAAACAACATTGAAAATGAAGCATTTTTCGAAGTAAAATGTCTTATAACTAATTATTCCCACTGCATTATAATGACATTGTTACATTTTTTTAAACTGCATTGTAAGTGTATTGTAACAAAGTTCTATCGTTGCAAGTTTAAAAAAAATGTGGGACCTCAATTTGCCCCAGACTTTAAGTAGATTCTTACCTTAAGTAGATTTTTACCTTAAGTTTTTAATTTTTTTTTTTTTTAATTTATTGTTTAAAAATACATAATAACTTATTTTGTACTATAGCACTAAGGAAACCACAAGGTTTATAGGATTAATGCTACATGAGTCTTAGCGTCAGTAGATTCTTACCTTAAGTAGATTCTTGCCTTAAGTAGATTCTTACCTTAAGTAGATTCTTACCTTAAGTAGATTCTTAACTTAAGTAGATTCTTACCTTAAGTAGATTCTTGCCTTAAGTAGATTCTCAACTTAAGTAAATTCTTACCTTAAGTAGATTCTTACCTTAAGTAGAATCTTACCTTAAGTAGATTCTCACCCTAAGTAGATTCTTACCTTAAGTAGATTCTTACCTTAAGTAGATTTTTACCTTGAGTACATTCTTACCTTAAATTAGCTGGATAAACTTGGTATATCTTAAGTGATTCTCCGAATATAACTATTGTTAGTAGCAGACGATATATCGCTTCCACTATATATAGTGCTGTTTCACTCGTAGCTATGTATACCAACGGAGACAAAAACAACATGGCAAGGAGTGGTACAACTGGAAATATAAAAAAAAACATTAAATACTAGCTGATACCCGCGACTTCGACGAGAAACTTTCCATTAAAATATCTGTCAACCAGCATACGATGAACCTCGTAGCAAATGGCTGCTTTTGGTTTAGAGAGTTCAAGCTGTATCTAAGAATCCACGTCTTCCATTTCAATAAAATATAGCCTATGTTTCAATCCGGAAAAAGGGCTTCTGAATGGTATAAGTTTTATTGAAATTGGTCCAGTAGTTAAGGCGTGATCCGCGAACAAACAAACAGATAAACAACTCGATTTTCGGAATCAGAATTGTTTATTTAGTAGATCTGCATATTTAGTTAAAGCAAGCAAGCTCGTATGAGTTAGTGGCCAACTCTGGTGACGGAGTTTTTAGGCCGCCTTAAGGCCTCCGTCATGGCTTAACGACTGCTAGAGCCGGGACAGTTTAACGTGCACTCCGAAGCACGGAAGCGCTCAGATGTAAATGCCACTAACGGTCACCCTACCAAATAGTGACCGCGCAGAACGTCGCTTAACTTAGATAATCAGTGAAGATTGCATATTTAGTTTAGTCCATATCTTTAATTTCTGTTTTTGGCTTTTTTACAGTTTTATAACACTATAGATTTTATTGATTTATTGATCGAGCGAAGCGAGCGCAGATCTGAGCGTATAGTATTGGACAAAGTGGTGTTGTATGTTTGTATGGAAAATATTAAAATCCACATTTTTTTTTTAATTTTGGACCAATCCTTATGGTATCCTTATGTATAGTACTTACAAACAGGTCTCAGTCGTTCCGGCAGTGGTGTGAACAAAGTCGCGAGGAAAGTCGCGTGCGCGAGGTATGTTTGTTCGCTTATCATGCCGCTCAATCTGAAATATAAAAAAAATATTTTTTAAATATTAAATCTTAAGTGAGTTTAATGCCAATTCTTAGATACAAATAAATATATATTAACGGACATTTAACACAACGCCCTCTAGTCCCAAACTAAGCAAAGCTTGTACTATGGGAACTAGATGGCTGATAGAATATACACTTATAACGGTAACTCCCATTTTGTTCTATAGGACTGTTACGTCATAGAACTGTTAAAACTTTTTTTATCCCTAATATCTGGTAACTGCCATTCGGTAGGACTATTGAAACGAAAACTAGCCCTAATGGGCTAGTTTCAATAGTCCTACCATGGAACTACAGGGATAATAATAATAATAATACGTTTATCCAGCCACCACAATAAAAATATGAACAGAAAAACAAGAAATAAAGTAAAAACTAAAATAAGAAACTATAAATAGGCGATAGATAGGTATATTAACTTGATCCAAGTAAAACATTTGGTGGAAACACTAACTCCCACCCTAGGAATATCCTGTGTTGTGGGTAGTTAGTCTCTTTTATCTTGCTTGGTACTTTTTATATAATTTTACATTGAGTAGATAATTATAAAAAAAACCAGTGCGTGGTGTCCCTACGCGCGGAAGAAGTTATACTTCGAGTGGCACGCATTCACTCTCGCTCTGTGTTTAATGTGAAATTAATTTAGTATTTATTTTTATGTACTTAACCAATATGCGGTACTAAATTTTCACTTCAAAATAAAAAGTTAAAAGTTGCAAAGAGTCTATAATGTCGGTTTGGATTTGAACCTGCACCCGTTGTCGGTCTGACCGCAGTCCAACGGATCACTGTTCCGCTAACAGAGCTCTCCTGCTGATGGTTGAAATTATGGTTATGTCTTTTACGCTGTCAGTTGAAAGTCGTATAACTTCAAAAAATGCTGAACACTGCCATCTATAAGTAAGTTTTAGTAACAGAGACATGTCCTCTCGTTTAACGCTTGTAAGTTGGAAGTCGCATTAGAAGTATAACTTCAACAGCTTTACGTAACAGTCCTATAGAACAAATGGAAGTTACCGAATTGATTTATTTCTTGCTATCCTCAATGATTGTTTGACACAATTTGCGGCCCCTAATATCTGGCCGCCCTAGGCCCGGGGCCTACTGGGCCTTAGGGCAAATTCCATTCCAAATTCCTCAAGACAGAGGCCATTAGAAGTGGTACTTACTTGGAAGTTAGATCAGCGTGTCTCGCACAGCCACCCTTCATCCCTCGAATAACAGTAGAGTTGAAAACACACCACTCGTCAAACTCCACATCGGCTTCTAGATCCGTATCTATTATTCTGTTAACAAATATAACATTAAATTAAATATATTAATATTCACGGACATTTAACACAACGCCTTCTAGTCTCAAACTAAGCAGAGCTTTTACTATGGGAACTAGATGGCTGATAGAATACACATATTATAAACATTTTTTTTGTAAATACACACATATAATAGTAGTAACACCCAGACATAGAACAAACATCTATGTTTACCACACACAAATGTGTGTTGAACTCTCTAAACCAAAAGCAGCTATTTGCTGGTGACAGATATTTTGGTAGAAAGTTTCGCACGCGTACGAAGTCGCGGGTATCAGCTAGTCAATATATAAACTCTTTTGAAGCTGACTGACAATCAACGCACAGCCTAAACTATAAGTCCTAGAGATATGAAATTTGGAGGGCACTATCCTTATATAGTGTAGGGGTGCACTAAGGAAGGAATTTTGATAAGTCACACTCTAAACTTTAGAGTCTAAAGGGTCTATTTAGAACGTGAGCTACGCCACGGGCGACGACTAGTTATATTAATATAATACATACGTGGTGTTAATAAACACGCATCCGTAGAACTTAGTCCGTGAGCTCTTAATATTGGCCATCGCGACATCGTAGAAGCTAGTGTTCCAAAACTCCACGTGGAACATCAGCAGGTCTCTGAACGAACAATTACTGTAACAAAATACATTATCAATACATGGAAGAAATCGCCCCCTGGCGATAAGACCGCCCACGACACAGGTAACCCTAGTGTGGAGTATAGTGCGCCTCAAATCGACTTGTAATACACTTTTAACTTGTATAATAACTGCTAGGTACTTGCTACTTGCTGCATTCTGCGGTGCATACAATGTGAAGTTTCGGGTACCTACTTGGTTTGCGGTCGTTGATACCCACGACACAGGGTATCCTAGTGTGGGGTCAAGACTATGTGCCAACATGGATGCCTGGCTTCACTATTGTTGTAAACACAAAATTTCATTCCTGCGACCATACAATGAAGTCACTCCCTACTGTTCCCTAATGTATTGTATTCCTAAATGTTTTGATCTAAGTGTGTTACTTGTTTTTATCTTTACTATAAATAAATAAATAAATTGTTCGTAATCTAACCTAAGTAATATTATAAATGCGGAAGTTTCTCTGTCTGTCTGTCTAAATGAAATGAAATGAAATACATTTATTCAACCCATTGGGTACAGAACACACAGATACAATAGTGAGAAAAATGCAAGTCAGACAGGAAGGAGCAAAACAGAGTATGTAGTAAGAGAGTAGATACAAAAGTATAGCAAATATTTAGTGACAGAAAACCAAAACAATAAAAAATGATGCTAGTTAGTCCTGTCCTGTCCTGTCCCGTTCTGTAGGTACCCTTGAAAGGGTTGTTCTCAGCATATGCTGCCCCACATGCATGGACCATGACATGGAGCAGCGCTGGTTTCTCTCTCTCATGTCTCGCTCTCTCTCACGCCAAAACTACTGAACCGATATGAATGAAAATTGGTACACAGATAGTCTAGAGCGTGAGAAAGGACATAGGCTACTTTTTAATGCGAAAAAAGGGTTGTAAGGGGTTGAAAGTTCCTTAACCTTTTCCAGCGGGCCTACGATGCGCACCGCGAGATATTTGTCATGTCGTTCTGTCAAAATGTAAGCATTTTGTACCAGTTTAAGAACTATTGCATTATCTGTGGTAATGATGTCGAGAAACCGCGCCTTTGAATTTTCAACTTTTGACATTTCTGCATGACTATTATCTCGTCCTCAGAGAGGTACGACGACTAACAAGTGTCAAAAGTGTACATTATGGCGCGTTTTGTCGACACCATTAGGTACCACAGATAATGCAATAGTTCCTAAACTGGTACAAAATGCTTACATTTTGACAGAACGACATGACAAATATCTCGCGGTGCGCATCTTAGGCCCGCATGAAAACTGTTTTAATGTCACATTTGAAATAACTGTCAGTTGTTTGACAGTAAGAGTTTAAATGACAGGACAACGTCTGTCGGGTCAGCTAGTACAAAATATTTGACAGGCGTCATGGCTCAGTCGGTAGTAGCTCTGCCTTCCGTGCTGTGGGCCGCGGGTTCGATCCCCGCCGAGAACAAACATTTGTGTGTGGCAAACATACTATATTATGTTTTAAAAAAATTAGGGAACCTTACTAAAACTTCAATAATGTAACCCAAGGTGGAAAAAAAATACCTATAGTAGGTGCCAAATAACACCGCAATACAGGTCATTCACCCACCTTCAAAACAATGTCGCAAAATTTCATAAATTGAATTTTGCGACATCGCTTTGAAGATAGATAGATAAATTATATCTTTATTGTACACCAAAATAACAGAAAAAAGATACAAGGAAATAGTATTTTGAAGGTGGGTGAATAACCTGTAAAAATAAATAAATAAATAAATATTCACGGACATTTAACACATTTTTCGGTCATTTTTCTGTATTGCGGTGTTATTTGGCACCTACTATATAAAAATTTGTTAAATACCCGTGCGATGCCGGGACGGTTTGCTAGTCTTACCTAAATGTAGTGTTATGGTAGACAGTATTCTGTATAGTGGTGTTGTAGTATTGGTGCTCGAAGGTTACGTTACTGACGGAAGCCGTCGACGACTCGTACACGACGTGTTCCATCTGCACCGCCGTGAACGGAACGTAACCGGCTAGGAAGAACTGGAAAATAACATAATCCTATTAATCCTACTAATATTATAAACGCGAAAGTTTGTGAGGATGTTTGTTACTCTTTCAAGCAAAAACTACTGATCCGATTTGGATGAAACTTGGAATATATATTGTCCGTGAAATGGATTAACACATAGGCTACTTTTTATCCCGGAAAATTAACGGGATCCAACGGGACGCGAACGAAGTCACGGACGGCACTTAGTAATAAATAAATATTCTTACACACAACGCCCTCTAATACCAAAACTAAGCAGAGCTTGTACTATGGGAACTAGATTGCTGATAGAATACTTATATACTTTTTTTTTTGTAAATACATACATATGATACATAGTAACATCCAAACACAGAACAAACATCTATGTTTGCCACACAAAAATGTTTGTTCTCGGTGGGGATCGAACCCACGACTCACAGCACGGAAGGCAGAGCTACTACCGACTGAGCCATAAGAAAAGATCCATCCTGAATCGAGTTGTTCTCGAAAATTATTTTTTTATAAAAATGCAACAACTTAGTCCGCCATATGTTTTGTAAGTAAATATTGGCACGCGAAGGAAAAAGTTTTCCCATCCCTGATCTGACCTAAACTTATAATAGTATATTATGCAACTAGTGAATAAAAGACGGATTTAAAGCGAGGGCCATAAATGAATCACGAGCAAGTGAAGGATTCTAACGACTGAATCACGACCGTAGTGATTCAAGTGTTATAATCCTGAACGACGTGAGCGGTTCATGGCCCTCGGTATAAATCCGTTTTATTCAAGAGTTGCATACTATACTTTATACCATGACTACGAGATAAAGAAAGATTGGTTGTATAGCCAATACTATACAACCTCCTTGCGCAAAAACAATAATTAGATGGAGGTCAAATATATTAGTGTGTTCTAAATTCAAACACCAAAACAGTGCTTTTTATTCACTGTTTTCAGTGAATAAAATAAGCTTTTTAGATGGGGAATGGTATAAATTATATTTACCTGGTTAACAAATGTGAATCCCAATATCATGCAAAATGTCAACGTTGTGCCGAGATAGGTCGATGAGAACAGCTGGAAAAATGTCTGCCAGAACTGAAAGGAAATAAATTATGAGTTAATAGGTGCCTAAAAAGTAGCCTGTGTTAATCCAGGTCACGGACAATATATATTCCAAGTTTCATCCAAATCGGATCAGTAGTTTTTACATGAAAGAGTAACAAACATCCATCCATCCATCCATACTTGCAAACTTTCGCGCTTATAATTTGGTAGGATCAATGACGAAGTACGCCATGATGACATATTTTCGTCATAAGTTTCATTGAAATTGGTCCAGTAGTTAAGGCGTGATCCGCGAACAGACAAACAGATAAAAAAACTCCAGCGGGCCTAAGATGCGCACCGCGAGATATTTGTCATGTCGTTCTGTCAAAATGTAAGCATTTTGTATAGTTCAGGAACTACTGCATTATCTGTGGTACCTAATGGTGTCGACAAAACGCGCCATAATGTACACTTTTGACACTTGTTAGTCGTCGTACCTCTCTGAGGACGAGATAATAGTCATGCAGAAATGTCAAAAGTTGAAAATTCAAAGGCGCTGTTTCTCGACAACGTTACCACAGATAATGCAATAGTTCCTAAACTGGTGCAAAATGCTTACATTTTGACAGAACGACATGACAAATATCTCGCGGTGCGCATCTTAGGCCCGCAGGATAGAGTACTACTTATAGCACGAGAAACATTTTTCTACAGCAAAAACCCCTATTAACCTCAAAGAGATTTGAACTCGCGGGCCTCAGATCGCGAGGCGGGAACTATCACGACTGAACCAACGACGCTCACGGCGATTTAGTTGAAATTACTTACCATCTTCACACTATGTCTAACGTGGTGCAACGCCGATTGTGGCCATTACAGAGTTCCCCCAAATCTATATTTGCCTCATTTTGTTAATTTATCAAACCCTACAAAGTACTATACCGTAAGAAACATATTTTGAAAACTAAAATCCCTAGTAACCCTTACATAGTAGTCAGTTGAAATTACTTACCATCTTCACACTATGTCTAACTAAACATGGAGTAACGCCGATTGTGGTCGTCGTTATAGTCCATTAACAAAGCTCCAAATCTATTATTATGCTTCATTCTGTTATTTCATCAAATCCTACAGAGTATTCCAGTGCAAGAAACATTAATATAAAGCAAAAACCCGTGTATCTCTTGCAGAGGTTTGAACTCGCGGCCTCAGATCGCGAGGCGGGGACTATCACGACTGAACTAACGACGCTCACGGCGATTCAGTTGAAATTACTTACCATCTTCACGCTATGTCTAACATGGTGCAACGCCGGCGGTCGTCGCTTCCCCGGCAGAGACAGCTCACCGAGTCTGTATTCCGCTTCGTTTGTTGGTGCCGTTGCTTTGCCGCAGATTCTAATCTGATTACTGCTGTGTATCGCCTGAAATACAATGAATGAATGAATGAATGATTTATTTGCGTACAAGATTATATCATCATTTCCCCGCCCTTATCCTACGCTAGGTGGGGTCGGCACATAAACATAGTTTTTTTTTTTTTTTTTTTTTTTTTTTTTTATACAATATAGGCAACCGTTTGACCACAATCTCACCTGATATTACTATTCTGTTTATTTGTTACCTTTTTTGTCTTAAGCATATCTTTATTTCTTTTCTTTATTTGGATGGGTGACCGTTATTGGCATTTACATCCGAGCGTTTCCGTTGCTACGGAGGGCACGTTAAACTGTCCCCGCTCTAGCAGTCGTTAAGACATGTCGGAGGCCTTAGGGCGGCCTAAAAACGCCGTCACCAGAGTTGGCCAATAACTCATACGAGCTTGCTTGCTATCCCGGAAAATCAACAGGATTTAACAGGACGCGGACAAAGCCACGGGCGGATGTTAGTTATTAATACACACCTGATAAACACACATGGCATCAACTTCTCTCCCAACGTCTAAGAGGTACCTCGGAGACTCTTGAGTCCATATTAAACTGATGAGAGACGCTAGGATCGGTAATGTGCATATTAGAAGGTATCTGGAACGAAATGTTATATTACTGCGTGTTTCCACTAAAAACTTTCACAACACAATCCTTACAAACGATTTGTTTTTACAATCAAGAAAATCCTTAAAACAATCTGCACAAGATTCAAAATGTCAAACATGCACAAGGTTTGGCGGTGGAAACGCAAAGCGATATCTTCACAGAGTTGTGCATGTTGCATTGTGAATGTTTTGCAGTGGAAACGTATGGTTACAAACGTTATTTTTTGGACATTCATCTTTGAAAAAATATACCAAAACGACCAAGAGAATATTGAGAATATACTGTTTAAAAATGTTTAATCTTTTACGTTCTGATTTTACTGTGTTCTTGATGTTGTAGCATAAAGTGTGAGCCATTCGCAAAAATGTGTGTAAAGAGGAAAAATATCCACCATTTTGCCTTCAAAACGAACGACAGCCGACTTGGCGAGTAAGGGTCTATTCACACATATCAATGAAGTCACAGTTCCGGCACAGCTTTCATACATTGAGAGCACTGTGTCGTCACTGACCACGACTGAAGTGACGACACAGTGCTCTCAATGTATGAAAGCTGTTCCGGAACTGTGACAGAACTGTGACTTCACTGATATGTGTGAATCGACCCTAACTTGACTAATATTATTTCAAATATCTCACTTGACAAAATTGTCTGTCGAAATGAAGGACAAAGGCCAAACATTTGTGTGTTGTAAACATAGATGTTTGTTCTGTGTCTGGGTGTTTCTATGTTTTATAAGTATGTATTTACAACAAAAAAAAAGTATTCTACCAGCCATCTAGTTTCCATAGTACAAGCTTTGCTTAGTTTGGTACTAGAACCAAGGCGTTGTGTTAAGTGTCCGTGAATATTTATTATTTATTTATACATATAGATAGGTAAAGAAGAAGAAGAAGAAGAAAACTGAGCAAAGCTTGTGTACCATGGGAACTAGATGCTGATAGAATACTTATATATTTGTAAATACATACCTACAATACATAGTAACATAGAACATTAGTGAACTCACCGATGCCAAGCGCTGAAATGCTCCCTATTCTCGGCCAGCGTGGCGGCGCCGTCGGCGGGCAGCACGGCGCTGGCCAGCACCGCCGCCAGCAAGCCGCCGCACGAGCCGGCCAGCACGGCGCCGGCAGCACCACCCCACGCGCGCGCCCGCCCACACATCTCGTACATGTACGAGTAACATAGCGGGTATATGCCGCCTGAGCCGAATGCTGAACAAAACCTGTTGGAGAGATTGCTCTTTACATCTCGTACATGTACGAGTAACATAGCGGGTATATGCCGCCTGAACCGAATGCTGAACAAAACCTGTTGGAGAGAGATTGCTCTTTACATCTCGTACATGTACGAGTAACATAGCGGGTATATGCCGCCTGAACCGAATGCTGAACAAAACCTGTTGGAGAGAGATTGCTCTTTACATCTCGTACATGTACGAGTAACATAGCGGGTATATGCCGCCTGAACCGAATGCTGAACAAAACCTGTTGGAGAGAGATTGCTCTTTACATCTCGTACATGTACGAGTAACATAGCGGGTATATGCCGCCTGAACCGAATGCTGAACAAAACCTGTTGGAGAGAGATTGCTCTTTACATCTCGTACATGTACGAGTAACATAGCGGGTATATGCCGCCTGAACCGAATGCTGAACAAAACCTGTTGGAGAGAGATTGCTCTTTACATCTCGTACATGTACGAGTAACATAGCAGGTATATGCCGCCTGAACCGAATGCTGAACAAAACCTGTTGGAGAGAGATTGCTCTTTACATCTCGTACATGTACGAGTAACATAGCGGGTATATGCCGCCTGAGCCGAATGCTGAACAAAACCTGTTGGAGAGAGATTGCTCTTTACATCTCGTACATGTACGAGTAACATAGCGGGTATATGCCGCCTGAACCGAATGCTGAACAAAACCTGTTGGAGAGAGATTGCTCTTTACATCTCGTACATGTACGAGTAACATAGCGGGTATATGCCGCCTGAACCGAATGCTGAACAAAACCTGTTGGAGAGAGATTGCTCTTTACATCTCGTACATGTACGAGTAACATAGCAGGTATATGCCGCCTGAACCGAACGCTGAACAAAACCTGTTGGAGAATGTTTGCTCTTAGTAGGTTCTGGGATATCAAGTTTTTTGGAATTTTTCATAATGACTTCCCATTCATCCCAGCAAAAGCTCGTTGGACGAACGGGAATATAACAAAACTTATTTATTGCATTTCCATTCGTCCCACCAGTGGGTCGAAACCAAACCCACGTTTTCCCGATATCTGTTCGAAAAAATGTTTCGGATACCAATATCGGGCCGATTTTCATTCCGATGTCTGTTCGAAAAAAATCTGATATTAATATCAGTCCGAATTTTTTCCAATACCGATATCAGTCCGAAAATTATTCCACTTTATTTACAATCTAAACTCACCTTGCCATCATAAAAGTTCCGTATGTCGGCATAAAAGCAGCAATGGTCGCGAACACGGCATTCACGGCGAGACACGACAGTAACGTGCGTCGGCGACCAAGTCGCGCCGACAGTGAACCCCAACCGACGCTTCCAAACGCACATCCCATCAGACTTATTAGTACTGTGAACAATTTTCAATACGTTATGTTCAGTTTACACTCAGCTGCAGTCGGCAGGGAACTGCACCTCTATCACGAACAAATCTCACAGTCGCCGCGTTAACGTATTCGTGATTGAAACACTTGGCAAATGGCTGCTTTTGGTTGAGAGTTCAAGCTGTATCTCAGAATCCACGTCTTTGATTTCAATAAAATATAGCGTATGTTTCAATCCGAAAAAAGGGCTTCTGAATGGTATAGGTTTCATTAAAATTGGTCCAGTAGTTTAGGCGTGATCCGCGAACAAACCAGACAAACAGATAAACAGACAAACTCGATTTTCGGAATCAGAATCGTTTATTTAGTAGATCTGCATATTTAGTTTATCCATATCTTATATTTTAGTTTTTGTCTTTTTTACAGTTTTATACTTATACTTATACTTATAATAAGATAAAGATTTATCTTATCTTATTTCTAGTAAAGTACCAGGTCAACATAAATGCTAGGGATACTCACCGAGCCAGTTTCTCTCATGATGTAACACACATAGTTCTATTTCTGCGGATGGCAGCACAAACGGTATGGCCGATAGTTCCAATGAAGCCCCGACTATGGCCAGTGAACAGGCTAGGATCACTCGTATCTGAGATATGCCGCAGCCAGCCTGGAAATAATAAATGTTAAATAAATAAATATTCGTTGACATACTTTATTAGTTTATACAAAAGCAGCTTTTTTAATATCTTTGTTACGGTGTTGCAGCCGACTTTTCGCGTCGGACCAGACGAAAAATACAGTATCGTGTAGGTACACCACATAGGGGCCTTATGCTCACTTCGGCAAAGATTTAACTCTAATAGTGATAACGTCCAAATGACGTTGAAAACTGATTCAGCGGGGGGGATACACGAGCTTTCAGCCGAGATATGACGCCATGTGTATTGGAGTAAAATTTGCGCCCAAACTGAGAATAATCAAAGTAATCCCCATGTGCTTTGACCCTATTTTTGCTATGACGAGCTGTCTTTTCACCATCTTATCCACCACTCGTGGCCCGTCCCGGTTTCGCACGGGTATTTAACAGAAATTGATGTAACGAATTTTTAGGTCATTTTTTAACCTTGGGTACATTATTGGAGTTTCAGTAAGGATCCTTGTCAAGATAAGATGGACAAAAAGCCACGGCTCATGTTCAAGCAACAATAAGGCAGACTCATTAGCAAGAGAAGGCGCCAAACAAACGCCAACTGCAGAAAACACAAGTCTCTGCAGACCCACCTCGGCAGAGATAAGAAACAGACTGAAAATATATTCCAAGAAGGAACAACAGAAACAATGGGAGCGCAGATCAGACTGCAAACATACAAAAATAATGCTTCCTGCAACGGACGCGCACATCACAACGACACTACTAAAGCTAAGACGCGAAAACTTGAGGATGATGGTGGGTATAATCACGAGCCACTGTGATCTGAACTACCATCTCCTCAAGATCGGAGCGACAGACAGCGACCTCTGTCGTGGCTGTCTTCAGGAAAAAGAAACAGTAGAGCATGTCTTGCTACATTGCTCTGCCACAACCGAAGCCAGATCCAAAACGGGACTGCAGGAGCTGATCGGGTCTCACTCCTTGGCATCCACAACACCATCGGGGATGCTGGAACATTGCTGTCATCAACCCAAAGTCCTTCTCCGTTACTTCAAGGAGTTGGGCTGGTTGGGGTGAGGTCAGCAGGGGGACAATGCACAATACACCTAAACGCGGGACGTCAGTGCAGATCTTATTCCCCCACGACGAATTAGAATTAGAAGGATCCCAAATTTTTTTGAAAATATGATATCTATGTATAATTGTATAGCCTTTGTCACCCCGGGATAGGTAGCTTCCCCACGGAATCCAGCGGGCCTAAGATGCGCACTGCGAGATATTTGTCATGTCGTTCTGTCAAAATGTAAGCATTTTGTACCAGTTTAGGAACTATTGCATTATCTGTGGTACCTAATGGTGTCGACAAAACGCGCCATAATGTACACTTTTGACACTTCTTAGTCGTCGTACCTCTCTGAGGACGAGATAATAGTCATGCAGAAATGTCAAAAGTTGAAGATTCAAAGGCGCGGTTTCTCGACAACATTACCACCGATAATGCAATAGTTCCTAAACTGGTACAAAATGCTTACATTTTGACAGAACGACATGACAAATATCTCGCGGTGCGCATCTTAGGCCCGCTGGTCACGGACATGTATATTCCAAGTTTCATCCAAATCCGGATCAGTAGTTTTTGCGTGAAAGAGTAACAAACATCCATACATACATCCTCACAAACTTTCGCGTTTATAATATTAGTACGCTAGAAGTATAGATTTCTTACTTTCCAAGTCATACCTGTCTAATAGCATCTTCATGGAACTGATCCAGCACATTGGCATCGTTATAATCCAGGAGTTCTCCGCTCTCATTCTCTCCAGTGTTGTCCGGAGGGCTGACTACTAAGTTAATAGGGTTTGTGGCTGCGGGCTCCCCACTGGCTTCTGTGGCTGCAACAAGCAAGTATAACGTGAGCTTCCGTTTCTTAGAGTTTCAATGATTTCGTGGTTCAGGTAAGACGGGCAGAACTCATATTTTGAGGTGAACCACGGTAAAAAGTTGCTTCTGGTACAGCCAGGTGTATTATGTAGGGGTTTTATTAACTGCTGAGTTTGTAAACTTAATAGTTCAGTCTGTACTTTATGTTGAGTTTGTACTTTGCACTTGATGTTGAGTTTGTACTATGTACTAGATGTTGGGTTTGTACTATGTACCAGATGTTGAGTTTGTACTATGTACTAGATGTTGAGTTTGTACTATGTACTAGATGTTGGGTTTGTACTTTGTACTTGATGTTGAGTTTGTACTTTGTACTAAGAACTCAATGTTGAGTTTGTACTATGAACTCGATGTTGAGTTTGTACTTTGTACTTCTGTTGAGTTTGTACTCTACTTACTGTTAAGTTTGTCCTCCGTGTAAGTCATGGCGCGCATGGAGCCGAAACTACCGAGATTCGCGGAGTTCTCAGAGTCAGAGCGAGCGCGCACAAGGCACGCGTGCTCTTCCGACATCTTGGCTGCTCAGACACTTCCGGTTATCGACAAACATCTGTCAAATAAACATACACTACAGTTTTGAATTCCCAAAAGACAAACATGACCAACAAACTCCAATCATACGCAAAGCGTTTAGATCTACACTATAACGAATTAGCCAAAGAGCTCATGCAAACACCAACTACATTTAAAAGAATAAGGCAGAGAGCCCCCCAGGACCTCATATGCCATCCATTCCATTTATGCACTGAATGCGAACTGTCCAAACTCTAGCTAAATGCCCGTTCGGGCAGATTGCAAGACAGGAGATATAAAAAAAACAAGTTCTTCACTAGTCTTGTTCTCTAGCTTAGTTCTCAAATGAGTATTGTTACAGCATGTGGTATTATCTCTTAGGCCTTTACATCTTTCACTACATAGTATAAAGCAAAGTCGCTTCCCACGTCTGTCCTAATGTCTGTATGTATGTATGCTTAGATCTTTGATTTCATGTTTTGTACTAAGTTCCTTTTCTGAAATAAAAGATTATTTAAAACTACACAACAGATTTTGATGCAGGTTTTTTTAATAGATAGACTGATTCAAGAGGTAGGTTTATATGTATAATACATCATCATCATCACTGCATTGCACCCGTGCGAAGCCGGGGCGGGTCGCTAGTTGAAGATAATTTATACTGTGTCAGGAGGCAACCTATGCCTACACTTAACGACACACTGTAGTGCCTGGGACAATGTTTAGATGGAGTAGGCTTGTAGTACTATACCATCCTCTCAGCCTAGTCAGACATATCCACAGGAAATGACCACAGCGTGTGGTGTGAGCCCTAGTACTCTTTGATAATTGATTTATTTATTTAGTTCTCAGACTACACTTTACTACATAGTAAACAAATAAGATGACAAAGACAGTGTTGTAATCACACAAGTCATTAACCTCTTATCTGTTACACAGATGCGTAAGAAAAATAGATAATGTAATGTGTGTCAAACTATTACCCTTTTATTCATATTCAACTGTCATTTTAGCGCGACTTTAAAAAATTCTCTATCTTTGTCATGACAACAGATTTAGCGATCACTTCAGTTAGTTCAGCTTAAGAAGCCCCTTACAGTCTAGCCAGTGGTTTCCAAAGTTGACTAGACACTCATCTACGAAATAGTTTTTAATTTGGCCTTTACTTTTTGGTTATAATAAAGAAAATTGTCATTATAGTTTTACAACAATTTCAATTTTAGTTCACCTGTCCATCGGGCCTAAGATGCGCACCGCGAGATATTTGTCATGTCGTTCTGTCAAAATTTAAGCATTTTATACCAGTTTAGGAACTATTGCATTATCTGTGGTACCTAATGGTGTCGACAAAACGCGCCATAATGTACACTTTTGACACTTGTTAGTCGTCGTACCTCTCTGAGGACGAGATAATAGTCGTGCAGAAATGTCAAAAGTTGAAAATTCAAGGGCGCGGTTTCTCGGCAACATTACCACAGATAATGCAATAGTTCCTAAGCTGGTACAAAATGCTTACATTTTGACAGAACGACATGACAAATATCTCGCGGTGCGCATCTTAGGCCCGCATTGGCACATCCGGACAATCTGTTGTCTTATGTTTTTAGGCACAAAATTCCCAAAGTATTGGGTACTTTTGAAACCACAAAGTGTAAAGATTAAAGTGCATTGATTGGGAGCTAATAGTGGTTATTAGTTTATTAGCTACACTTTACAGAGCAATCTATCATGTCTTTGATGTTTACTATCTAACAGCTTATCTCAATATTTGACGCTCTCATAAGTAGTGATATACTTCAATGCCATACATTTGGAGGAAATAATGTATGTTGCTCTGTATAGATTTATATGTAATATAAGAAATAAATTACAACAAAGACAAAACTTGACACTAAACACTATTCGCACGCTTACATGAACACTTGAACAACAAACCTTAAAATATTTTCTATTAACCGACCCGAACATTATATAAAATATCCTAAAATAAAATGATTACCTACTATGTAATACTAATTAACGATCTACTAGCTATCTACAAACCTCGGCCTGCCTTCATATTGCTATACCCTCAGCAGGGTCCATGAGACATATCTATGTACATCCACCACCAATGTAAAATTTACCTAAACCATGTGAAAGCAATAAATTGATTGAGTATGTATAAAAATGAATCCCTATTTTTTTTTTATGAGCAGTAGCTAAGCATTTGGCTGCCCGCACACCTGGTGGTAAGTGTAGCTGCAGCCTAAGGTGGAGCACGCTTAGCTATAATCCACCTATTCACTCTTTTCTTGAAAATTCCTAGGTTATATCTTTCAGGAAATACTGATGATGGCAGAGTTCCACTCCTTGGCAGTTCGCATTATGAAGGTGGAGGCAAAGCGCTTTGTGCGCTTTGTATTCTCTTGGTCACGGTATCACGCGCAAACGGTTGGACCAATTTCGCTAATTCTTTTTTTGTTGTATTTGCTGGTGGAGAAGGTTCTTATTAAAGAAAAATATTAGAAAATTGTGTGGAAAATTAGAAAATTTAAGAATACTTATCCTTCATATTAAATTCTTTCTAATGTAACCTTAGCGTTTTTGATAATATAATCTGTTCTAATGGCGTTTGACATAACATTGAAAGAATGAGTGCTGTAATTAGTTAAGACAGGAAAATGTCTGTCGGGTCAGCTAGTAAAATATAAGTATCTATAGTAAAGCAAAACCCATGATAGATAGAATATGGAGAAGGGTTGTAAGTTAACCATACATTAACAAGAAATTTCATCTCTAACTGTAGGTTTCCACTGCAAACATTCACAATAAAACATGCACAACTCTGTGAAGATATCGATTTGGGTCTCTACCGGCAAACCTTGTGCATGTTTGACATTTTGAATCTTGTGCAGATTATTATAAAGGTTTCCTTGATTGTAAAAACAAATCGTTTGTAACAATTGTGTTCCGGGGACCCCTCGGGAAGCCTGCACCAGCATTAGCGAGCTGCTGGCCTTCCTGGAGGATATCGGGTGGCTGGAGTGACTGCCGCCACCTATCACGCAAAAAGGGCCCACCTGTGGCCTAGTTGCGGAAACAAGTCCGCCGAACAAGTAAGTAGTAACGATTGTGTTGTGAATGTTTTTAGTGGAAACATACAGTAACGGAGACAAAAGAGGTACAGTGTAACACCTAAACATTAAAGTAGGTAGGCTTTCTTAATTTACCAACAGGAACAATGAAAAAAGGAAATGAACAATAAAAAAATTACCGTGACCACTCATAGAGGTAAGTCATAACTATGTGACCAATGAGGTGTTATATTGAAGGTAAGTATATTGGCTGTACAGATAAGAAGCTAAATAATAAATAATTCTATGCATCGAGCAGTTCTATATACTCGTAAATAATACATAAATAGACGAACGTAAGCAACAAATACTATAGATAGCAAGAAAATAGTAGAACAACATTGGTTGTTGAAAATAACTCACGTTTTCATAAAAACTGAACTGTTTGATACAATATCACGACTTCATAATAACTTATAGACAAATGAATATCTATTTCATTTATATTCAGCAATAATAAACCGCGTTTAACTAGTTTTATTCGAATGGAAAAACAATACAAGCAAGCCCAACAAAAACTCGGCGAAGTCACTAATTTCAATACATAAAACTGACTAATTAAAATGGTACATACTGATTAGACATTTTTGAAACACAACACTACAATTTTAGCAGGAGAAACAAGGACACAAACATTTGCTACTGTCTTCTAACTTTATTTGGGCCATACTATTTTTTTTTAAAGCTAAATGTCAAAATCAATAATAGTGTTGTGTGGATCAATAATAATAAAAAAGCGTCATCTGTCGACTGTCGTACCAAATCGATAACTTTCAAAAAAATCTATAATCGACGATATAAATGATTCTAATCTTTTTAGATGACATGAACATGCTACTTTGAGATGTTAGGTAAGTGATAAGATGGTCATAATATTGTTATATTTATTAGCCAATACAGCCTGTCTAGACTATTCTATTGTTTTCAAGGTTGTTAATGCCGCATCCAAGGTTAAACGTGGGAAAGAAACACCGGTTAGTTTTCATTTAGCTAGGTACCTACCCATATAATACTTATACCATAGAAAATAAAACCCTCGAACTAGATTCTAGGTACCTAGCCTACAAAATTCGACCACCTACATTGATAATGCCAACGCTAGTGCTATACCCATGCGAGCAACATAATTATAAAAAACGATAGCGTGGTAGATACTATTCGTTTAAAATATAAAATTGTAGGAGAAAAGGTTGATGAAATTGACTCACAATTTTTTTAAGCATTAAGCATTTGCACCTTGTGTTTTTTCCTTAGAACTAAAGCAGTGCCGCGCTGCAGTCTAATCAATGATGTAGACAAAATTGCATTGTGATTAAGAATAATTAATTATTTGCTCGAGTTATGTGCAATCTTGAAATTAGTAATTTTAATTAAAACCTGCTGCACTGTATAAACACATTCATTTTAACACAATCCAAGAGTAACCACATCGTACAATTTCACACACTGTTTCAGTTTTTCATGGCTGCACGGTTTCGCAATATCTACCCTTTACCAGAGTCAATGGATTCAACGCGCGCTACAGAATATCATAGCTGTTTTCACTGCACCATAGGTACTCACACACTCAAAACTTATTTTTTCGATTACTTAACTTAAAAATTCACCTAATCTATACGTAAAACTAAAAAATGTAATCCTATGATATTTAGAAAAGGTCGATAAAGGGATGGAATGGCCGCGGCGGCGGGCGGCGTATTAGGTACCGACCGACTGCTCTAGGAAGTGAAGGAACGAGGTGTCAGTTGAAGATCAAGGTAGGTAGTTAAATGAGAATAATATCCTGGGATATATACGTTCGTATGTATTCCGGTCACTTAAATATTGATATTTATATTTTGGTTTAAGATAAATAACCTAGAGAAATAAAATATATAAGCGATGACATAGGCGTCAAAGTTCAGTCGGTAGGTACAGCTCTGCCTTCTGTGCTGTGAGGCGTGGGCTCGATCCCCATTGATAACAAACATAGATGTTTGTTCTATGTCTGAGGGTTACTATGTCCTAGAAGTACACATGGAAGTATTCTATCAGTAATCTAATTTCTATAAGGACAAGCTGTGCTATTTATTTAATTATTTGTTTAAGTTTTTCATCTGCTTGGTTTTCGTAATGCACCTACCTAATGTGTATTTACCTACCTACTTACCTACCTGTTTACTGAATGCATAATAAAAAAGTTTTTTGCAAATAACCTAGATTTGCTTGATCGAGGATATTATATCTCACGGCTCTTATCCCTTGTATGTAAGCCATATTATTGATTTACTTAACATGTGTTGCGCATTCAAAATGTTGCGTGGAATATGCACATGCGTATTGCGTACCTACCTATCGACACTTCTGACGTCGTCGTTGGTTTACTTCATTTGTGCCTACCTACATTTTTTATGTACGTTGTTATGTACGATTTTGTTGACTATTTTAGGTTCGTACCTAGGGGCTAGGTAGTTGAGTTTTCATTATTAGTCAAAATATTTTTCACTGACGATTTGAAGACGATTGAAGGATCCGATCAAAAACAATATATAATCGTCCAAGGAATATCAGACTAGAGACTAGTACAAACTTATATTATCAAGTATGTATATACAAACTTATAATTATTATTGTTACAAATAGTTGATGAACAAAATAAATTCCATTCGATTCATAACTTTTTTGTGTACATCACTAGAACGGAAGTAAAGAAAAAAATCAAGAGTGACAGTGACAATGGAGTGACATTGGCAATTTTCAGTCAATCTTGTGCGTGTGTGCTAATGAAACAAAAATATCTTTTTCCTGTGTCTTTTTCAATGCGTGTAAACGAAACAAAAAGCAATAATACATGTCACTGTCAAAAATAGCGGGAAAAGTAAAAAACAAAACAAACAAAGCAAACAAAGAACAGCTGATTTATGAATCACTAAAATCGAGCAAATTAATTCTATTTTCTCATAAAAACTGCATTTTTCTCAAAATGCACGACGCAAGTCACGAAAGTGCCACGGCCAAGCAAATTAAACTGATACGAAAGTACTTGAAGTTGAAAATAGTTGAGGACAACGTATCTTTCCGAAGTCATGAGCAACAGCGCCTACATGTTTATGATCTGATGAAGAGAACAGTCTGCAATGGCGAGTCACATTCGGCTCTTATGATAGGGCCGCGGGGAAGTGGGAAAACCACAGTGAGTAAACTTACCATTAGATAATAAAATAAATAAATATTCACGGACATATAACACAACGCCTTCTAGTCGCAAACTAAGCAAAGCTTGTACTGTGGGAACTAATAATAACTATAATAAGCCTTTACATCTATTGAACATGATTTATAGAGCGTCAGGAGGCAACCTATGCCTACACTTAACGACACACTGTAGTGCCTGGGACAATATTTAGATGGAGTAGGCTTGTAGCACGTATACCATCCTCTCAGCCTAGTCAGACATATCCACAGGAACGTGCGGAGCTGACTAAGCCAAGGGTTTCCTCACTACTATGGAAACTAGATTGCTAGTAACACCTGGACATCTAATTCTAATTCTAATTCGTTGTGGGGGAATAAGATCTGCACTGACGTCCCGCGTTGGGGTGTATTGTCCCCTTGCTGACCTCACCCCAACCAGCCCAACTCCTTGAAGTAACGGAGAAGGACTTTGGGTTGATGACAGCAATGTTCCAGCATCCTCGATGGTGTTGTGGATGCCGAGGAGTGAGACCCGATCAGCTCCTGCAGTCCCGTTTTGGATCTGGCTTTGGTTGTGGCAGAGCAATGCAGCAAGACATGCTCTACTGTACACCTGGACATAGAAAATCTAAGTTTGCCACAGACAAATGTTTGTTCTTAGTGAGGATCGAACCCACAACCACTTACCCACAACGAGTTACCAACTGACCTGTGATGCCTGTCAATAACAACAATAATTTGTAAGATAAAAAACTAGTGAAACTACCTTCAATTTGACTACGTTCCGTCCGACCTCATCATGATGATGAAGGTACCTAAATATAATGTACGTACTACGGTCACAGAAAGAAACAGTCTAATTGCGTGTTTCGATTAAAAACATTCACAATAAAACCTTCACAACACAATCCTTACAAACAATTTGTTTTTACAATCAAGAAAATCCTTAAAACAATCTGCACAAGATTCAAAATGTCAAACATGCACAAGGTTTGGCGGTGGAAACGCAAAGCGATATCTTCATAGAGTTGTGCATGTTTTATTGTGAATGTTTTGGAGTGGAAATGTACGGTAAGAAAATCTTCTTTATTTCAGCTTGTTAACTCAGTACTGAACCAGCTATCCAAAGAAGTAGATCTGTCTAATGATGCCATCATCGTCAAGCTGAATGGCCTTATTCATAGTGATGAAAAGGTGGCCCTTAAAGCTATTACTGCTCAGGTAGGCTTCAACTATACAGTAGATTTTAGTAGAAGATGCCACTAGCTGCTACTACTACTACCAGGTATAACCAATGACTACTACTAGGTACGACTAACTACTACTACTAGGTTCTACTAACTACTACTACTAGGTACAACTAACGACTACTACTAGGTACTACTAACTACTACTAGGTACTACTAACTACTATTAGGTACTACTAAGTACTACTAGGTACTACTAACTACTACTACTAGGTTCTACTAACTACTACTACTAGGTACGACTAACTACTACTACTAGGTACGACTAACTACTACTACTAGGTACGACTAACTACTACTAGGTTCTACTAACTGCTACTACTAGGTACTACTAACTACTACTACTAGGTACTACTAACTACTACTACTAGGTACTACTAACTACTACTACTAGGTCCTACTAACTACTACTACTAGGTTCTACTAACTACTACTACTAGGTACGACTAACGACTACTACTAGGTTCTACTAACTACTACTACTAGGTACGACTAACTACTACTACTAGGTACGACTAACTACTACTAGGTTCTACTAACTGCTACTACTAGGTACGACTAACTACTACTAGGTTCTACTAACTGCTACTACTAGGTACGACTAACTACTACTAGGTTCTACTAACTGCTACTACTAGGTACTACTAACTACTACTACTAGGTACTACTAACTACTGTTTCTCAACTAAATCAGACAGGACAAAGGTTAAGTTACTCATGTTAATTTCAGATGGAGCTAGAAAATGCAGTTGGTGACCAGGTCTTCGGCTCATTCGCTGAGAGCCTCTCATTCCTCTTCACCTGCCTCCGTTCAGCTGATCGAAGGAACCGGAGTATGCTGTTCCTACTCGAGGACTTCCATGCCTTCTGCAAGAGCGGCAGGACACAAACACTATTGTATAATCTGTTTGATATAACTCATAGTGATCAGTCACCGATGTGTGTTCTTGGTGAGTTATCTATTTACTTTTATACTATAGCCATGTTGGCTATGATTGCACCTCGACTTTTGGCCGTGGATTCGAATCCCGGCCACGCATCAATAGATTTTTCGTTTCAGAAATATGCGCATTAACACGAGCTTAACGGTGAAGGAAAACATCGTGAGGAAACCCTTGGCTAACAGCTCCGAACGTATTGACTATGTCCTTCCTGTGGATATGTCTGACTAGGCTGAGAGGATGGTATAGGTGCTACAAGCCTACTCCATCTAAACATTGTCCCAGGCACTACAGTGTGTCGTTAAGTGTAGGCATAGGTTGCCTCCTGACGCTCTATAAACCATCTTCAATAGATGTAAAGGCCTAAGATGATTACTTCTGTACTAATAATATTATAAAGAGGAAAGATTTGATTGTTTGCATTGAATAAGCTCCGAAACTACTGGACCAGTTTTAAAAATTCTTTTACCGTTGGAAAGCTACACTATACCTGGGAGACATAATATATGCTATAATATTGTTTCAAAAAAATTGAGGATTCTTACTAAAACTCCAATAATGTAACCCAAAGTGTAAAAAATGACCTAAAATTTGAAATTTTTGTTTACTACCCGAGCGAAGTCGGGACGGTCCGCTAGTGTTGTATAATGTACTTATAATAAAGGCCTAGGTTTATCAGTTAACCCTCAAATCAACGAGTTTTTTTTTAATTTAAAACCTTAAATTCTATCACAGATCTATAAAATATAGGAGATAGATCGTTCGAACATGACGAGAAAACTTAGAAAAAAATATCGCCAATATTTTAGGTACAAAATAAATACTTAATTTTAATCTAAACTACTTAAATTTTTTACAAATGCTACGATATCGTAGTACACGAAATGTCGAAAAACAATGATTTATTTTCATTCAAGCGGTTAAAAATTTTCCAGGTGTAACAAACAGACTAGACGTGATGGAATTACTAGAGAAACGTGTTAAATCCAGGTTTTCCCACCGTCACATACTAATATTCCCTCACGATGACCACAACACTCCCGTTGAATCACTCAAGCAAGTGATGGTTAACCTTCTGAGTATGCCCGAGGTAAAGAAAAAGCGAAGTAGGAAGTATTCGGGTGAGTTTGAAGAACTAGATTAGATAGATAGATAATCATTTATTCACAAAGATAATTACAACTAATACAGTATTTACAATATTTATAAAAATACACATGAAACAGTTGAGCTATCTACAAACCATTGCAAATTCTACAAACCGTTGCAAACTATTTGCATAATACATAGAAACACCCAGACACAGAATAAACATCTATGTTTACAACACACAAATGTTTACTCTCAGTGGGGATCGAACCCACGACCCACAGCACGGAAGGCAGAGCTACTACCGACTGAGCCATGACGCTTGTCATTTGTATTATGTATTAACAAAAAAATGTATAATAAGCATTCTATCAGGAATTTAGTATCCAATAGTACAAGCTCTACTTAGTTTGGGAATAGAGGGCGTTGTGTTATATGTCAATGGTACATTACTGCAGCGGCCCGCAACAGAGGCAATGAGGGAAGAACGTGTAAATGTGGGCCGAGTCGAACACGAGCCACACATACGTGAGTCCCTCATTGCCTAGTTGTGGCCAAGGCTTGTATGGTACTTTTCTCAAATAATGCAAGGAAATTAAAACTAAGTACCTAGGCAAAACTTTTTAGTTGAAAATACAATTACTTTTCAAAACCAATAACGAACAACGAAGTTACAGTGTTCATTTGTTTTTTTTTTCAATAATCAGCTTTTTATTTGAAAGCCTGTTCGTAATTTGAATAAAACCTTTGATAAGTTACCTCCTTGGTTGCCATGTTATGGAGTAAAAGATCGTTCCATTTTTAAATAACACGACAGTAATGAGTTTTTTATGTAATTTATATGGCCGCTAAACACGCCGGCAATGGTTTTCATACATTTATTGCCGGCCGCTGCTCGCATGGTTTGGCCAGTACTGAATTTCGATTTATCTCGAAGAAGGTTGTCAAAATAATGCTTTAATTTCCAAGCATGTTTGAGAAAACAATATTTATTTATTTTTTCTTTATCTTAGAGTAGGTAAAAGCATAATTACGCAGTTTAGTTACCTATCAAGTTTTATCTTACTATCCTAATAATATTATAAATGCGAAAGTTTGTAAGGATTGAGTTCAAATTCAAATTCAAATTCATTTATTCATTTGTAAACACAGGTTATAATACATAGGTAGATGGTGAACAACAGATGAACCTCTGTGCTTCGCCTAGCGGCGTACAAATGATTGATGTATGTATGTTTGTTTCTTCCTCTTTCACGCAAAAACTACAGATCCAATTTGGATGACACTTGGAATATATATTGTCCGTGACCTGGATTAACACATAGGATACTTTTTATCCCGTTCCCGGGGAAAAAAATGAAGATCCAAAAAAATTTTTCAATAAAAACGTCAGTCCAGCCTTTCATTTGTTAGAAATGGTAAGTATAGCAAAACACAACTGACATGGAACAACTGACAGCTTGAATAAGACCTTTTTATGTTGGTGGGTACACAACCTGGCCGTAAATAATCAAATTAAGAAAACAATATTTTCATTCTTAGGCTACGTGTACAAAGATGAAATTTTTACAAGCGATCCGATTTGGATGAAACTTGGAATATATATTGTCCGTGACCTGGATGAACACATAGGATACTTTTTATCCCGATAAATCAACGGGATCCAACGGTACGCGAACGAAGTCGCGGGCGGAAGCTAGTAGTTTATATTTAGTTAGTTTATTTGTTACTATTTATTTCCAGCCAGCACACCTATCATCTCAGACACATCAATCCCCGAAGAGGTGTTACAGCGATGTAAAGTCGATCCACTATTGAACATAGACCCAATATTCATCCTAGATTGGAACGCCCACATCCAGGCGTTGGTTGACGATAGTAGAATAACAGATAGTATTGAGAAGTTCTGTTACTATACTGTCAATGAGCAGGTGTTTAGAAACGTATTGGTAAGTTGCTTTGATCTGCTCTACCGAAAGAAGATGTTATAAATGGTCTGGGGCAAATTGGATGGAGCCCAGCGGGCCCAAGATGCGCACCGCGAGATATTTGTCATGTCGTTCTGTCAAAATGTAAGCATTTTGTACCAGTTTAGGAACTATTGCATTATCTGTGGTAATGTTGTCGAGAAACCGCGCCTTTGAATTTTCAACTTTTGACATTTCTGCATGACTATTATCTCGTCCTCAGAGAGGTACGACGACTAACAAGTGTCAAAAGTGTACATTATGGCGCGTTTTGTCGACACCATTAGGTACCACAGATAATGCAATAGTTCCTAAACTGGTACAAAATGCTTACATTTTGACAGAACGACATGACAAATATCTCGCGGTGCGTATCTTAGGCCCGCAGGTCCCACATTTTCTTTAAACTTGCAATGTTGGAACTTTGTTTGTTACAATACACTTACAATGCAGTTTATAAAAAATGAACAATGTCATTATAATGCAGTGGGAATAATTCGTTATTAGACATTTTACTTCGAAGAATTTTATTAGTCTTTTTCAATGTTGTTTATCGTATTTACAGGTGTTTACGTCAAAATAATTACTTTGTTTTGCGTTTTCGTGACTGCTACTGCATAATAGATTATGATAAAACCAACAAAAGTTATAAATAACAAAATTAATCTTTAACTAACTAAATGTATGCAAATAAATAAAATATAATAAATATAAATATTCACGGACACTTAACACAACGCCTTCTAGTCCCAAACTAAGCAAAGCTTGTACGATGGAAACTAGATGGCTGATGGAATACATACATACATTTTTTTTTGTAAATTACATTCTTATAATACATAGAAACACCCAGACACAGAACAAACATCTATGTTTACAACACATAAATGTTTGTTCTCGGTGGGGATCGAACCCACGACCCACAGCACGGAAGGCAGAGCTACTACCGACTGAGCCATGACGCCTGTCAAAAAATCTATCGTTTCTAGGGTGGCCTTCATCAGTTCCTTAAGGTTACTCTGAGTAGTTTTTTAGATTGATATGACAGTAAAAATAATCATAGTACATTTTCTTATCATTTATTCCAGTTTCAAACAGTATCAAAACTATCACATTTAAAGCCGTACATAGACTCAAACGACTTTATATCAATCATAGACAATACAGTGGCGCCAGAGCATAGAGTGAAATTGCTGCAATCCTTGTCTATACTCGAATTGTCTCTGGTCATCGCTATGAAGCACGGAATGGATATATTTGATGGGCAGCCGATGAACTTTGAAATGGTTTTACATAGGTAAGTGGAAATACTATAAAGAACAAATCTTGAGAGTACCCACAGTTATCTATCAATATATAATATATAAAACTCTTTTGAAGCTGACTGATAATCAACGTACAGCCTAAACTATAAGTCCTAGAGTGAAATTTGGAGGGTAGTATCCTTATATGGTGTAGGGGTGCACTAAGAAAGGAATTTTGAAAAGTCACACTCTAAAGGGTCTATTTAGAACGCGAGCAACGTCGCGGGCGACAGCTAGTACTATTATAAAACTGTAAAAATGCCAAAAACTAAAATTAAAGATATGGATAAACTAAATAATATACAGTTCTATTCTAAACAATAAGTCGCGGCTATCAGCTAGTTTAATTTAAAATGTAATTTCATTACAGATACACAAAATTCGCAACAACAAACTCTTCAACGCAATCTGTACCACGACCAGTCATCCTAAAAGCTTTCGAACATTTACAAGCATTAGAAATCATTCTCCCCGTTCGTAATATCGACTCTATGTACAACGCCACAGAGACTACAGCTAGTCGAGTGCAGAAAGAATACAAACTTTTTACTCTAGCTGTACCTATTGAGGATATAAGTGAGGCTGTAAAAGGATTCAAAGCTCTGCCGACTGAAATTAGCCATTGGTTTAATAATTCTGTGTGTTAAATTACAAAATAGTGAGAAATAGTAGGTTAAATTTACTGAAAAATTGGGAGAATTTTGTGTGCTGGCAATATTATGCCAACTTAAAATAATGGGAGGTTTTATGATAACATTAATAATTATGTGTGTTAAATTACAAAATAGTGAGAAATAGTTGGTTAAATTTACTAAAAATTTGGGAGAACTTTCTTTGTTGGCAACATTAAATATGTCCAATTAAAAAATGGTAGATTTTGATGATAACATTTACTGAAAATTTGGGAGATATGTGTGTGGCGCTGGCAACATTTTTTCTATGATTGTGTGTATTTTTCAAGTGTGTGGTTTATTTATAAGGATTGTGTTTAAGGTAGTTTTAAGGATGAATGAAATAAAAGTTAAGTTATTCTAATAAGGTATTTTATTACTTAAACTATGTATTATAATAATATAATATCTATTCTGTACCTATGTGCAAGATCAGTTACTAATTCTACTACATTCATAATAATTATGTAGGTAGATACCCATTTACAATATCTTGTAGTAAAACTATTTCTTAGCCAAAAAATTGGTTAGTTATTAAATATTTATCATAGTTTTGATTGGTACCTATGCTACAACAATGCTCAAGAAATTAAAAATCAGAAACATTTATTCGCTGAATGTAAGTTTTAGGTAACATTGATGTTAAATGTATTAAAAGAGATCTATGGATCCTACCAGTTATTGTCCTGGTGTGCAAACATTTTAACAAAATTAAATTCAAATACCTATACCTATTACAAATTACAATCATGTCAGTATCACTTTAGTAAAATGTTGAAAAATTGAATCTAAAGATCCAAGCATAGATTTTCGACAGATTTTCATCAAACTAAAAAGTTTTTTTTTTTAATTACAGTTTACTATCGATTCAAAACAGCTTAACGGGTCATAGGCCCGTACTCTTTTGACTACTATATGGATTTGACATGGTGTTTCTAATCGATCCATCTTAAATTAGTATTAGCACTCATAACATCATTCCTATAGTCATCTTCACTAAACCTATGTCTAAACCTATCCTGACTAGCATTCAACTCCCCTAATTCTTGTATTTCCGTAACTGACAACTCTTTGAACTTCCTTCCCTTCAAACTTTCAGGCACTTGAATAACATGGACGCCATCTTTGTTATTTCTTTTTTTGAAATTCGCGCCATCTATGTCATTCGCCATAGAGTCGAGAGTTCTATGTAGAGGGTTATCCGGATCTCTGCGTCTATGGTTCAAAAAGCCGATGTTTCTTTTTGAAGGTCCTTCGTCGTTGACAAACGCTTTATTTGTGAATATTTGGAGGTTACCGTCGATAATTTTTGCTTTCTTTTTGTGTGCCTGAAAATACAAATAATCGTAAATTCTTTGACACTCGTGTCGACCACAGATCAACGAAACAAAGGAGATAGATCGCTGACAACATGAAGTCCCATAACCGTATGCAATGACTTTCAATTAAAAGAGAAAACAGACCGAGCATTAACTACTACCTACAGAAGTTGCGTGTGGAAGTGACAGCGAGTTCATGAAAAAAAATGCAATCAGACTGGTGAAACTCTCGAAATAGATTCGTGCTTTCGAAAAACGAACAATGTATGAAACGGAGGTCAAAATTTGAATCACGTTTCATACAAAACGAGCTTTTCAGTGTGTGTGAGTGAATGAATGGGAATGTCAGTGAATGGGAGTCCTGCTTCTTCTTACGTAGGAACTACATATTCTTTAGATGCAATGTTGCAAAATATTTTGTCTGACAAGATTTTGCAGTCCTTAGCAGTCTATGATGTCCATAAAATGTTTCCAAGGTCGAATATTGTATTTTGGTAGATCCTTATTAATTAGTACTAATAGACTATTCTAGTGTCATGGTCTGAGTTATGTTTCTTTGTCCCCTAAGAGACTTTGACCTTGACGGTGCTTGCTTACCCTTTTTAGTATGATGGGCTATGCTAAATCCAAAATGTAGAGATGTGCTATGTAAGTGACATGACGTGACGTGGTGACTCTGAGATATTCTCAAGAATTTTTTTTACAGAAAAGTATTATAGATTCGGGTCTTGACATTTTTTGGAACAATATTTGGACTATTTTAATAGTTTTTCTTGTGTCATTATGAGTATTATTGTTGTTTAATTTTGGTGGAATGTTATACAATGATATGTGTGAAGTGGTTAAATAGAATACCTAGATGTTTGGATGTTTGTGTTTCAATCACGCTGCAACTACTGATCCGATTTGGATGAAACTTGGAATATATTATATTGTCCGTGACCTGGATTAACACATAGGCTACTTTTTATCGCGAGATCCTACGGGACGCGAACTCTTCAGAAACGCCTAGAAGATTTCGCATAGCAAATTGCACTTCTAATCTAGTCGCAGGCACCAGCTAGTAAGATAAAAAGATGGAAATTAAACATAAGGTACCTCTTGTATTTTCTCCACCACCAGACTATGTCCGGTGTTGACTCCAATGCTGCCTACTTCTTCAATACTGTTGGAGCGGTGGTACGGACGAAGAGCTGATACTGCTCGGGACACTCCAACCTGTGACAATAGTCATGGAAACGGTGAAGGAAAACATCAAAACCCTGAAAATCTATAGAGAAGGCCTAACAGAGGCATTTGACAGGCGTCATGGCTCTGCCGGTAGTAGATCTGCCGTGGATTCGATTCCCACTGAGAACAAACGCTTGTGTGTGGCAAACATAGATGTTTGTTCTGTGTCTGGGTGTTACTATTTATCAGAATGTATGCTTTAATGTACGTACAAAAGCACCAAAACATATTTTAATGAAATAAAACAAAACAGTATACCTATGTACAATCGGCGGCCTTATCGCTCAATAGCGATCTCTGCCAGACCAAAAATGTATATACCTAAGTATTCTATCAGCAATCCAGTTCCCATAATAACTACAAGGTTTGTTAAAAAAGGCAAGTAAGCTCGTATTATGAGTTAATGGCCAACTCTGTTGACTAACAAGGTTTGTTTAGTTTGGGACTAGAGAGCGTTGTGTGATATGTCCAAGAGACTTTTCGTCCAATCCAAGAGTATTTATTTATACAACTTCAGGTTGATTCTAGTACCTGGCCATGTCTGATCCGATGCTCGGTTAGATCAGCTCCTAGCAGCTCTTCATAAGGGTCCATCCTGATGGGCAAAACCCGGTCAATAATCCACAGTAACGCCATTGTCACGACTATCCCCCACACCATGAGACAGACGGCTGTCAGTGATTGAACTCCTAGGAGGTACCATCCACCACCTGTAGTAAACATCCAATATTCAATATTCAACCTAATTTCTTTAAAAAAGCAAGCTTGTATGTGTTAGTGGTCAACTCTGGTGACGGAGTTTTTAAGCCGCCTTAAGGCCTCCGTCGTGGCTTAACGGCTGCTAGAGCCGGGACCGACAGTTTAACGTGCCCTCCGAAGCACGGAAGTGCTCCGATGTAAATGCCACTAACGGTCACTTATTTCTTTAGAACTTTAAGAACCAATGCTTGTAAACTTCTTGTAAATCGTTAAGAAAACTGATTTAGATTAGGCGGCAGTGGGCAGGGAACAGGCATTTTCTCGTTTCTTACTAACTCACCTTTGAACAAGCCAGATCTACCATTCGTGGTGTCCATAGGAATAGGGTTATCAGCAAACAATCCCACTGCGATCACCCCTGAAAATATAAACATTGTTCTAAAGATTCAAGGTGTGTGCCCAATGTAATGTTTGAATATGGTTTTAAAGGATCTTCTAATTCTAATTCCAATTTGTCGTGGGGAATGAGATCTGCACTGACGTCCCGCGTTGGGGTGTATTGCCCCTGCTGACCTCACACCAACCAGCCCAACTCCTTAAAGTAACGGAGAAGGACTTTGGGTTGATGACAGCAATGTTCCAGCATCCCCGATGGTGTTGTGGATGCCGAGGAGTGAGACCCGATCAGCTCTTGCAGTCCTGTTTTGGATCTGGCTTCGGTTGTGGCAGAGCAAGATCTTGAGGTCTACTAAAAGGTGGGAGAACAAATCTACCTGTTTGGACTTTGCACTACAGTCGTGAGCCTGCCTTTTTTAATTCATATTTACTCAGTTCAAAGGAAAATCGCATAAGTAAACCTGTTAGTATTCTAGCAGCGTAGATGGGCTAGAAATCAGTTACTACAAAATGTAGGCATGTGCCAAATGCTTTGGACGTGCATGATTTACAAGGTGTAAAAAGACAGCCACCGAAAACACATTTACGTCTGAGAGTGTCGGACGTAGAGCAATACCACATCTTTAGACAAATTCTAGATGGCAGTGGAGATAGTGCAAATTGTACCTATACTCCTAACGCTCTTAGCAGTAAAAAAATTGCAAGCTCCGCCATTATCCTAGAAAGTTCGTATATGGAGGTATAGATGTTTATTACTCTTTCATGCAAAAACTACTCATCCGATTCGGATGAAACTTGGAATATATATTGTCCATGACCTGGATTAACACAAAGGCTACTTTTTATACCGGAAAAACAACGGGGTCCAACGGGATGCGAACTCTTCACAAACGTCTAGAAGATTTCGCATAGCAA
This sequence comes from Eulithis testata, assembly GCA_947507515.1. NCBI lineage: Eukaryota > Metazoa > Arthropoda > Insecta > Lepidoptera > Geometridae > Eulithis > Eulithis testata. Next base: position 3,996,479 of record OX382221.1, read on the forward strand.
ATTGCACTTCTAATCCTGCGTTAATGAAGTTGCGGGCACCAGCTAGTTTTCCCATAGAACGAACTTACCCCAAAACCCACAAGCACCGTGCACAGATGACGCCCCAACGGGGTCATCGACCTTCATCTTGTCGAAGAGTGGTGTTGTAGCAGATGCTATTGCAGCTCCGATCACTCCAATGAGTAATGCTTCCCAAGCACGGTATAGGAAACAACCAGCTGGAGGAATGATATGTTAGTTTCAGACAGGTCTTAGCTATAAACTGTTGTGCAAATGAAATTTTATTTGCTTGTAACATGGTAGAAAGTGTCGAAGGTTGAACTTTTTGAAATGAATGAATGAAAGTACTTTATTGGACGTAGGTACACCTTAGAGTCCTTTCCATGAAAGAAGTCCCGCAGACGCGTCGCTGTAGTCGACCTTAAGTATTATTTCTCGGGCAGCACTTTTAACAACTTTAGGCATTGAAAACAAGACTTTGATCACAGAAACCAAATAAAAACGCACTAGCATCCGAACACAATAACAGCACCGGACAACTAATTTAAAATTTAGTTTTAAAATTTAGTTCCGGAAATTTCCGCGGGACTTCTTTCATGAAAAGGACTCTACAAACTAATATGCGAGACAGATTATACAGAAAATAAGATACAATTACGTACAATGGGCGTAAAACTTACCTAACCTAGTTTTTGTACCTAACTAAAATTAATGGTCCTGTTAAGTTTTTTTTTCTCAAATATAAAGGAAGAAATTCTTTGAGTTTTAATTTTTATTTTATTTTATCTGTAGTGTAGGTAAGTACGTAGGTACCTGTAATTGAGACCAGAGATCCAAGGATGCTGTTGATAAGTTCCATGACGTCAGCTCTACCCTTGTTCTTTATCAACGTAAACCTGAAAAAAGTTGGCAGAATAAACATTTCACATTTTTTTCTTGGCACTTTTTTCTCCAACCTGCAAAAAGTTTGCAGCAAAGAATATGTAATACGTAGCTCCTACGTAAGAAGAAGCGGGACTCACATTCTACCAAAATTACACACTGAAAATCTCGTTTTGTATGAAACGTGATTCAAATTTTGACCTCCGTTTCATACATTGTTCGTTTTTCGAAAACACGAGTCTAGTTCGAGAGTTTGGCCAGTCTGGTTGGCAGAATTAGCATTTTCCTTCACTTTACTTTGTATAAAACCGTGACATTGAAAAGTTGCGGCCACGCGCGCCACGCCTTCTTGCGCTATCTACTCATACTTTATCTATTGTCATGATCTCTAACAAAGTCAGAGTCAAAGGACATTTTGTTCTATCATTATTTCTCCTCAGATTACCAAAGTTACGATCGCGAGACCAAAGCTATACACGGACACCCTGAAACACACACTTTTCTAGATAATAAGTAAGGGCTAGATAATACTCACAGTAATCCGAAGCATCCTCCCCCAAACGACCCCATCATGGTCATGACAGCTGCTCGGGCCGCGTACTGCCATTTTGCACCGCTCACCTGTAAACAGTGGCCGATTTAGGTATATTTTTTACGAGTATAGGCCACTTTATTTCCGCCGCTTGCCCCATGTACGTTTCAAAAAAGAATAATAATATAGATAAAATAGGTACAACAACAGTATAGGTCGACAGGCGTCATGACTCAGTCGGTAGTAGCTCTGCCTTCTGTGCTGTGGGTTGTGGGTTCGGTCTCCACCGAGAACAAACATTTGTGTGTGGCAAACATAGATGTTTGTTCTGTGTCTGGGTGTTACTATGTATTATAAGTATGTATTTACAAAAAAAAAAGTATTTAAGTATTATATCAGCAATCTAGTTTCCATAGTAAAAGCTCTGCTTAGTTTGGGACTAGAGAGCGTTGTGTGTACTGTCCAAGAATATTTATTTATTATTTATAGGTAAGATCATCATCATCATCAACTTATATCGGTCCACTGCTGGGCGTAGGTCTCACCCAAGACGCGCCACTGAACACGATCTTCGTTTCTTCTCATCCAGTGTTTGCCAGCTACATGTCTCAGATCGTCACCCCACCTAGCCGGAGGTCGTCCTACACTACGCTTGCCTAAACGCGGTCTCCACTCGAGTATTCGTTTGCTCCAACGATTGTCGCAGGTAAGGTACCTAGGATTGATAATTCTCGATAGGAATGAGTCCGTATAAGAAACCATGAGAAAACTAGTGAACTTTTTTGAATTTTATCCTCTGAAATCGAGTAAGCGTCCTCTGAAATCTGCCGCCCCAGGACAGCCGCCTATACGGCCTATTGACGAATCCAGCGGGCCTAAGATGCGCACCGCGAGATATTTGTCCTGTTGTTCTGTCAAAATTTAAAGCATTTTGTACCAGTTTAGGAACTATTGCATTATCTGTGGTACCTAATGGTGTCGACAAAACGCGCCATAATGTACACTTTTGACACTTGTTAGTCGTCGTACCTCTCTGAGGACGAGATAATAGTCATGCAGAAATGTTAAAAGTTGAAAATACAAAGGCGCGGTTTCTCGTCATCTTAACCACAGATAATGCAATAGTTCCTAAACTGGTACAAAATGCTTACATTTTGACAGAACGACATGACAAATATCTCGCGGTGCGCATCCTAGTCCGGCAGGGCTGCCTGTAGGTAGGTACACATTGTATCTAGTTACTGACTAGTCTCCAGATTGACTACCAGTAGCAAAGGTTCGGGTCCTTTGGAAAACACTGGCCAGGGCCTATGCTTAGTTCGGCCTATGATCTGTGGTTAGCCAGAGTTTTTTACTCTATTATAGGGATAATTTCATACCTCGGTTGAAAACGAATATCACACGCTAATGAAACGTTTTTGACGTCTTTTGACGTCATCCACACTAGAGTAGAATCTCTGCCGAACTAAGCTCTAGAGACTAATTTATTGACTAACCAGATTCTGAAGATAATTTAGTGAAACTGATTGATGTGATGGGACTAATGTAGGTACCTAGTAATGTCTAACCACGTATTTCATGACCAAGGTTAAGCCTTCGTGCAGTGAATACCCAATGATGTGGCATTACACCAATTATTCTGAAGAACTAGGGATGTGACACCCCGGCTTTTGGTAGCCGGACGATCATTGAATTTATACCTACAAGGTGATATAAGACCATTACTGAATATTGCGGGGTTTAAAGTAGGTAGGTATATACTATACACCCACGGTATAAACAGCTTTTCCTATAAAATGAGCGGGAAAATAAAAACCCAAAACATTATTGTATTTTTTATGGAATGGGGATGCATCGTTTTCTGACTTTATGAAAACAAAAAAAATGTGGCGTGTCCGAGCGGACAGATTATTTTGTGATGTTGTCACACTAAGGGTTTGGCCTTAGGTTGGCAACATGCGCCACTTCCGGAATTCCGGTCGGTCATTGTCTGGCACACACAACGCTACGCTACCGACACGGTACTTTTTCCTTTGCAGTTTAATTAGTTCTCCAATAAACTGTGAAACTTGTTCCGGCGTTTGAATTATCGGAGAAAGCCTCATCGTTTTGAATTTTTGAAGTTTATAGATTACCTAACTAGCGAGATAAAATAAATCTGTTCAATTTGATACTGTTGTCAAGAGAGGGCGAAGAATGTGGACCTACATACTACCCACACAATATTAAATAGGTAGGTAAGTAGGTACTACCATTTATTTGAAGGTGCTAAAGCTTTTCGAAGGGCCCTAATGGTCTGACAGCTGTTGCCAGCGCTACCAAAAATAGTCTGACTTCGGCGCAAAAACCGGAATCCGGCTTTTTAAAGGCTTTGCAACACTCCAGCCAACCCAAATCACCAAAGCATTGTCGTTAGACTAAACGCTGATCATTTTAAACTCGAGTGCTTCCAACAAAATGGCGATTAGTAACGCACGCGACGACGATTTGCGACAAATACTAATTTTAAAAATAAATAATAAATCTTAATTGATGTTATTCACAGAACGTTTTGTTATTCAACGTGATTTGAATAAATGAATTTAGTTTTTAAACAGCTTGTAGAAATGTTGAGAATTGTTGCAAGTGTAGGTAGGTACACTAGGTATACTGTAGGTAGGTAGTTCGACTAGATAAATAAATATAAATAAATAAATATAAATATTCACGGACACTTAACACAACGCCGTCTAGTAACAAACTAAGCAAAGCTTGTACGATGGAAACTAGATGGCTGATAGAATACATACATACATTTTTTTTGTAAATACATACTTATAATACATAGAAACACCCAGACACAGAACAAACATCTATGTTTACAACACACAAATGTTTGTTCTCGGTGGGGATCGAACCCACGACCCACAGCACGGAAGGCAGAGCTACTACCGACTGAGCCATGACGCCTGTCAAAATCTTTGTATATTAACGGCTATAGGCACAAATTTAAAACTTCGGGCACAATTACAGGGGAGTAGGCTCTAATAGGTACTTTTTCAACAGATTAGTGCTGGAGTAACGCACACGCACACCTTATTTTGCGCTCATTCTGTTGGTCTTATATGAAAAGTAGTTTACCTCTGCCCTTAGGCTACACGCGCACTTAGCGGCCAGCGAACTCAAATAAGTGGCCGGCGACGCGCGACGGGGATAGTTATGAAGTTTGCAATTTATACTGACAGCTACATATAAGTGATTTCCATGTTCTGGTGCAAATATATAAACAAATAAAAAAAAATTGTATGAGAATATTTACAAAATACAAATGAAACAGTTGAGCCATCCACAAACCGTTGCAAACGATTCAGAGCTCAACTGGTCCAAATCAGTACCAATCGGAAGCGTGCCCAAGACACTGGGTGCATTGTCGCGCTGAATAGCAATGCTGATACGCTGGCCTAGATAATCACCAGCCCTCGGGTCACGCGTCGTATGAGAATTGGTCAACTGCACCTACCTAATCTAATAACATTACTTTTTCACACTGAAAAGTGAAACGGAAATTATTGTCAATGTCAAACCCCTCATTGATTAGACTAATTGATTATACTAACTTCTATGCCTTCGTATTAGATACAGATTCTATACGTGTTCTATACGAAGGCATAGAACAGATTCTTATGATTGTAGTAGGGGTCAGTCGGGGTGGCCATAGCCGTAAGTCATAAGCATTTATTGGTAATTTTTAGTTACAGGTCACATACAAATTAATTTAAATAAGAATAAAATAATGATAATAATTAATTACCTCAAGTATACAAAGAACAATAAAAAATGTAAATGCTTAGGTGCACATTATTATATCACAAGGATACATTGCAGTAATGCGAATGCATAATAATGTCAAAATATTTCATAAGGTCAAATAAAATAAATAAAGATAATTAGGTAATAAGATTAAAAAAAACAATTCAAGTAGTCAATACCAAAGACTGAAAGTCATGGAAACTATAGGTCTGTATAAATAATTATTGTGTGAATAAAATAATCAACTATATAGATTAGACCCACGATCTTATAATGAAAATCTGTGAAGGCACTCCTACCATAAACCATCAATGCATACTCAATGCTACAACCAGCCATCAGAGGACAAGCTCACCCCATAAGTACTCCCAGAGTTGAAAGCCAGCCATCCCCACCATAGCACGAAGGTCCCCATAACAGCGTTGACGGGGTTTCCCAAAGGAAGAGGTGCAGTGCCCCGTGAGTAGCGGCCTAGCCTAGGGCCCAGCATTAGGGCTGATGCAAATGCTGATGCTCCTCCTAGGAAGACATAATAATAATTTTACCTTTGACTAATAGATTAGATTAGAATTAGAACATTCTTTATTGCACTTTTAAAAAATCGCACAGAGGCGAGTTTAATGATATTTAGCATTATGTACCAAACCAACTAACAGGCGTAGTGTGACTAATAGTTACCTACTATTATCGTACTAATATTCTAAACGCGAAAGTTTGTAAGAATGTATGGATGTTTGTTACTCTTTCACGCTACTAATCCGATTTGGATGAAACTTGGACTGCATATTGTCCGTGACCTGGGTTAACACATAGGGTACTTTTTATGCCAAAAAATCAACGGGATCTAACGGGACGTTAACGTAGTCACGGGCGGAAGCTAGTAGGTATTATAAACGCAAAAGTTTGTAAGAATGTATGGATGTTTGTTACTCTTTCTTGCAAAAACTACTGATCCGATTTGGATGAACCTTGGAATATATATTATTGTCCGTCACCTAGGTCACTGGCGGAAGCTAGTAGATCATACCAATGAGATGCACAGGTCCAGAACCCGCGATGTCCACAGCACCCAGCTTGTTGAGAAAGCCATGGGAACCCCACACCCAGCCAGCTGGCACACAGTAAACAACTGTGTTCAGGAAAGAGAATAGGCAGTAGGCTTTGAAGTTGCATCTGAGGATAAATATCATCAGATCAGACACTGTTGTAAGACGTCTACCTACTGCTAAACATCTATACTAAATACGCAGATCTACTAAATAAACGATTCTGATTCCGAAAATCGAGTTTGTCTGTTTCTTTGTTCGCGGATCACGCCTAAACTACTGGACCAATTTTAATGAAACTTATAGGTACCATTCATTTGAATTGAAATCAAAGACGTGGATTCTTAGAAACAGCTTGAACTTACTGAACCAAAAGCAGCCACTTGCCACGAGATTCATCGTATGCGGAAAAAAATATCCAAAATATCTGTTTCGACACAGCAACCTCTTCGGTTGTGGGGGTCTGTTTTGCCTCCTGGAGGCCTGTCAGTACCACGGCAGTTGTTTTCGTGAATGCTCTCAACTCGCAATTGTTTCAATGGTAGGTAGGTACTCTACGGAAATCTCTTGCAAGATGTTTAGATCTTTGAGCAGTGTGGACAGGACAGGGCTTTTTGAGGGGGTTAGTCAGACAGAGATACCTACGTCCAAACGTGAGGAGGTTATCTTTGAACGTGTCTCTAAATCATAAGCTCTTAGTAAATAGGTTTACCTCTCCGCCATAGCCCCACTAACAATCGTAGTAGCAGTGGTCGCGAACGACAGTTGGAATAAGAAGGACGCGAAAAGAGGCCCCATGAGTGCGTCCCCAACCGGGGGATCTAATAGGAAGTCCCCAACGCCAATCACTGGGTTCTCCAGTGCACCGGTCCCGAATGACATGCCGTAACCGAATATCCAGTATGTTAATCCTGCGGAGCAAAAAAGTTATCATCATCATCATCATCATGAACCTATATCAGTCGATTGCTGGACGTAGGTCTCTTCCAAGACGCGCCACTGAGCCCAGGCTTCGGCTCTTCTCATCCCGTGTTTGCCAGCTGCATTTCTCAGATCGTCACCCCACCTAGCCGGAGGGTGTCCTACACTACACTTGCCTAAACGCGGTCTCCACTCGAGTGTTAAGTTTGCTCCAACGATTGTCGGTTCTACGACAAACATGGCCAGCCCACTGCCACTTTAGCTTGCTATTGTATAAAAAGTTATAACTAGGTACTTAGAATAGATGTAAAACTCCCAATCTTCGACATTTCTTGATCACAAAATTTTTTCTCATCATAATAATTTAAAAATCAAATTGATGTTAAATTGAAGTCGATTTTCTGATTTAGGGTACCTAGTTTGTATGACTTTCTTCTGGATTTAACTAAACTTAATTCATTTTGACGACTTTCAAGTTCATTTTGGATTAAACGCCTACATCCTAATCACTGTGGGTATCTACCTCAATAAGTATACTCAATAAGTAGAAATATTTAGTTAGGTAAGTACCTAACTAAATATTTCTTTTAATGGTGCATTAGTTTTGCCTGTCATCTCTGTATAGTAGCACTTACCGCCAAGAGAGATGTCTGCCAGATTCTTCATCATGATGTTAGCTTCATTTTTGATTGAAACACACCCCGACTCCAGCATACCAAATCCTGCCAAAAATAAAGATAGATCAGTAAGTATCACTTTGGTTAGTCAATCTTCACCGATTATCTAAGTAAGCGACGTTCTACGCGGTGACTATTTGGATGCGTGACTGTAAGTGGCATTTACATCTGAACGCTTCCGTGTTTCATTGGGCGGACTAAAAACTCTGGCACCAGAGAAAAACTCTGGCACTAACTCATACGAGCTTGCTTGCTTGAGTATAAAATATGCTATTTATTTACAAAATAAATTATAAGTTCAGCAATCTAGTTCCCATAATACAAGCTTTGTTTAGTTTGGGATAGTATAATAATTTTATTTTATTTTATTTTATTTTAAGAATTTTAGGAAAACTAACAGCTAGGTATAAGACAGTAGGAAGATAAACATAATAAAGTATGAAGGCCAATTAAAAGTTTCCACAGATAAATAGATTACAAGAATTACAAATTAGAGAAGGTACAAATTAAATAGTTTGAATTTTGAATGATCTGTGATTTGGGACTAGAGAGCGTTGTGTGCTAAGTCCAAGAATATTTATTTATTTACTAGGTGCCGCCCGCGACTTCATTCGCGTCCCGTTGGATTCCGTTGATTTTTCGTGATAAAAAGTAGCCTATATGTTAATCCAGGTCACGGACAATATATATTCCAAGTTTCATCCAAATCGGATCAGTAGTTTTTACGGGAAAGAGTAACAAATGTCCATACTTACAAACTTTCGCGTTTATAATATTAGTAGGATTATTTTGAAACGCTTGGCTGTGAATCAACATAAAGTAAACGAAGCGGAGGGGTGTCACAGCGTTCAGTTTGACATTAGTCTAGCGGCCATGGCCGTGACGTCACTGGCCGCTACTTGGCCGCCAAATGCGCGCGTAGCCTAAATAAATCCGTCCTTACATTCACGGCTAAACTGATAAACCGATATTTTTGCAAGTAACTGCTAAGTAGTATGTAAATAAATAAGTTTACCTTCAGTTACTTGAGGATAAAGAGAAAAATTAAAGTGTACTATTATGTTTCCACATTTATTTGTAATCACATGCACATTGCCAGGACATCAACTTTAAAAATAATTTCTTGGTTATGTAGCACGATGTCACAGCAAAGATTTGAAAACCAATCACTCACATCTCACGTGCTCTGCAGATTCAAGTTAGGTATACACGTGTGTCGTAAAAAATGGTTTATAAAAATGTGTTAAAATTAACAAGCAATAAGATTTGTTTGATCTGTCACATGTATATCCCACGCACCTACATAATACACCTCAAAATACATACCTATACCTACTGGTTCTTTTATTATCACTCAAGTAAACTTCGGAGTAGGTACCCAATACCCATCTGTAGGACCATTCTGGATTCGTTCGGAAACCACTGTCAGATCGATATTGGAAACTTTCGGAAGAGATTTCGAATTCAATATTTGCAACGGTTTGTTGATAGCTCAACTGTTTCATTTTGTAAATATTGTAAATTTTGTATTCATTGTAATTTTTTTTGTTAATAAAGTATTTATTCAATACCTATTTGAAATATATTTTGCATGTGAAACATTTCATAGTAGCCTAAAATGGAACTTGTAACAGCAAATTTTTTTGATGCACAAAAAATTTTTTTTTATGCTCAAACAAATTTGCTCCATAGCGGCTTGGCTCGCGTGGTAGCAGCATAGATACGCATTATAATTTGGTTAAAATCTTTGATCCTAATTTTAGACCTTTTAGGTAGCGACTTTTCAAAATTCCTTTCTTAGTGCACCCCGACCACCGACCCCGACACTATATAAGGATACTAACCCCCAAATGTCATACCTCTAGGACTTATAGTATATGCTGTGCGTTGATTGTCAGTCAGCTTCAAAAGAGTTTTGTATATTTATAATAAGAAAAGATAGAAAAATAAAGAAATTGTACGACGCGACGTAACTAAGTAGGTAGGTAGGTAGGTACCTACTTTACACATCTTTGAGATAGTTTTTATGAACGATAAAAAACTCGATTAGATCAGCGGAGATCCCCCACAACATCCGCGACATGCTGTTTTTCTACGTGCACATTCAGTCCGGTTTTATTGAAAAAACAAAACTAGGTATTCTAACTTCTTGCTTGTAATAATTACACCCAAATTAATAGGTAGATACCTAGTGTACCTATCTACTGATAAACTAGCGAATGTCTGAGACGTTTTCTTGAAAGTTTGACTAAATCATAAGGACCGTTCAATTAAGATGTCGACTTTTCATTATTATCATTTTAGCCTTCCCAAATAGTGCTAGGTAAGTATACAGATCTGTGGTTTGGGAACGAGAAAGTGTTGTGGGTTTTTTTTTTTTTTTTTTTTTTAATGACCAGTAAGCTAAGCCTTTGGCTGCCAGCACACGCGCGGGCTAAGATGCGCACCGCGAGATATTTGTCATGTCGTTCTGTAAAAAGGTAAGCATTTTGTACCAGTTTAGGAACTATTGCATTATCTGTGGTAATGTTGTCGAGAAACCGCGCCTTTGAATTTACAACTTTTGACATTTCTGCATGACTATTATCTCGTCCTCAGAGAGGTCCGACGACTAAGAAGTGTCAAAAGTGTACATTATGGCGCGTTTTGTCGACACCATTAGGTACCACAGATAATGCAATAGTTCCTAAACTGGTACAAAATGCTTACATTTTGACAGAACGACATGACAAATATCTCGCGTGCGCATCTTAGGCCCGCTGGTGGTAAGTGTAGCTGCAGCCTAAGGTGGAGCACGCTTAGCTATAATCCACCTATTCACTCTTTTCTTGAAAATTCCTAGGTTATATCTTTCAGGAAATACTGATTATGGCAGAGAGTTCCACTCCTTGGCAGTTCGCATTATGAAGGTGGAGGCAAAGCGCTTTGTGCGAAGATATGGAATATCTACCATGTAGCATTTATCAGTGCGCCTAGTAGTTCGAAGGAAAAAAAAGGGTTGTGTGAAAATGACCAAGAATATTTATTTATTTATTGTGGAAACCAATGACGACTTCCAGCGACTTTTGTCGTATTACCATTTTAGGTACCTAGACCTACCTACCTACTTAGGATCTAACAAAATGTAACCTAAGCATAGGTAATAACGAATAATAATAAGTAAATATTCATGAACATATCACACAACACCCTCTAGTCCCAAACTAAGCAGAGCTTGTACTATGGGAACTAGATTGCTGATAGAATACTTATTTTTTTTTTTTGTAAATATATACTTATGATACAAGTAACACCCAGACAAAGAACAAACACTACGCTTGCCACACACAGATGTTTAATCTCGGTGGGGATCGAACCCACGAACCACAGCACAGAAGGCAGAGCTAACTACCGACTGAGCCACGACGTCGTTGGAAAACTTACCAGTCTGCATAGTAAAAATGATGAATGAGGATGTCAGGATCCAATTGGTATCCTCCAAATCGATCTCGAAGTTCTCTTGCAAGTTTGTCGTGGAGTTGGTGAGGTTTGGGGAGCGAAGCCCCACGCGGGGATATAAGGTCCAGTTTGACTCCATTTTTGGACCTTTTCCTTGACTTTTATGACACTGATTACACGTACATTTTTTACAAGAAATTTTTATTTTGTGTTTTTTTACTTAGGCGTGATTATTAGGAATTTTAACTTTGATAAGAATGAAAAGAATACTTTTTACAATTTAGTCAGGTAATGATCTAAAATTTTGCAATTCGCTAATTTAGTAAAAATATATTGTGAAATTGCGACACTATTATATTCCTTGACATTCAGGTAATTTACATTATTTTTTATGCGAATAAATGAATTGATTGATTAATTTTACTTATTTTCAAAAAAAGTGTACCTAGGTATCAATTTTAGCGGCTTGAACTTAAATTTTTTGAACACTACCACGATTACCAACACAAAAAAAATGTTCAGAAGTTTAACCAAGGAAATTTAATAAAAAAATAACCACTCTTAAGCCCGTAATCCAAGATAAGACATTTGTAAAACAATTTTCACTGTTACAACTACATTATTTTTATAACTAACTGAAGGATGTGATCGCTAGCACACTGCGATCACAAATGAAAGGGTAACTTAGTTCTGCAACTCTTTTATACTATAAGTTCACTTGAAGCAAAGATGGATGAAATCACTCGTATGGCTTCGGCATTCTTTATTACTTTTAGGGGTCATCCATATATAACGTCACACGTTAAAGGGGTGGGAGAGGGTCGACGAAGTGTGACATTGTGTGATAAGGGGTGGTAGAGGTCCTAAGTTTCGTGACATCACATTTCAAAATCTCCTAACATTCTAACTTATTCTTATCTAAGTGTTAGATAAAATATAAATTAAAAAGGAATTTAAATAGAAATAAAACGAATTTCGAAAAAAATTCAAGATGTAAAATTGCAAGATTTGCGACGTCACACTAAGGAGGGTCTCACAAATGTGACCAACTGTGACAAGGACGTAGGAGGGGTAAAAAATTCACGAAATTAGTGTAACTTAATTTATGGATGACGGGTGAAGACGAGTGCGGGTTGGGCACGAAATACGGATACGGGAAAGATTACTACAGGGGCCTTATTCACTATGACCAATACAAGCGCGTTACGCAGCACGACAAGACAGCGGCGTGAAATCGCCCTATGCCTATGCCGTATTTCCTATGCCATAAATGTCATTCCTTACGGTGACGTCATACGGTTACGGCAAGGAATCTCCTAAGTCATACAGAATAATGCCTCAGATTGCGTTGTAGACGATTTAGGTTTCAAAGCGATAATCAAACCTTTTTGGAATGTATGATGGCAAGCAGTCGATGAACTTCTGACACATACAATGTCAAACATCATTTTACATAAAGTGCTGTGTTTACCTGCCAGAACTGTTTCTAACTGCAGGTTTCCACCAAAAAACATTCACAGTAAAACATGCACAACTCTATGAAAATATCGATTTGCATTTCCACCGCCAAACCTTGCGTGCATGTTTGACATTTTGAATCTTGCATTGATTGTAAAAACAAATCGTTTGTAAGCGTTGTGTTGTGAATGTTTTTGGTGGAAATGTGCATTAACTAAACCACCACATCCAATTTTCTCAGCTCTATGAAAGGTAAGTAGATATAAGTACATAACTAGGTAAGTAATTAACTACCTACATTCAATTGTTACGTTAATTTTAAGTATTAAATGAATGATACCTACACATAACTTTTTTAATAGGTACCTACCATCTTATTCCAGCCATGCTCGAATACAGATTATTAAGTTACTTATAAAACCTAAAAAAAAAAAAAACAATATTTTTTTTACGTTTATATAGGCACAGATCATAATTATATAATACCTACGTAGGTAGGTACCTAAATAGTGGTCCAGCGGAACTTTTTGTTAGATAATTTTGAACCGTGGTCCTACGGGATGAAGCCGTTCTCTGCGAAACTATGGATAAAACTCATCTTCTTGTCTTCTATTATGGCCTCGAAAATGAAGAGTTTTATCCACAGTTTCGCTATAATAATTATCGAGTTGAATGTCCAAGTATGTCAATGGCAAGGCGACTGACAGATAAATTACCTACAGGAAATGTGGGTGACTTTTCAACCAACGTGGATATACATTTATCTTTCCTTATGAAAGCCTTCGTTAGTTGGTTGGTACGAACGGATGCATAAATAAAAAAGTTCAATATACTTGGTGTTACATTGCGTGGCAGCACGGTAGCCTTCATCTGTCGAGTTATTGTGACTGCGCAGCGTAAACTTATCTTTCTAAAAATTCTAATGTAGGAAGGAACCTATTTTCTTCTGGTTCCGTACAGCGTCATCTAGTATTTATTTATGAAACTAAGTTGTGACTTAGGCTTCCTGCAAATTACCTAATAACAGAAGCTTTGCTACTCGTTCACAGATGGCAGCGTTTACAGCTTACTGCTACTGGAAGATAGATGTCGCTAGTAGTACAAATATTCGTAAAGTAACATATCATATTCAATATTTTAGACAAAGATAAAAAAAATAAGCCTATAAAGAAAAGACTACCTACACGTAAATAACTAAATATTTATATATTGTTCAATCCTAGATTGAAATACTTTTTTAATTAAAATGGTTTTTTTATATTGCCATTATATTGCTTAAAAAAACCGATAGTAAGGAGAACAAAAAAGTTATTAAATCAACTCAATTATATTCTAGTCAATTTGTGTAAAAAAAATAACAATTTTTCAATTTCAGGCCCTTCTTATTTTCTACTCAAGCACTGATCCGGACTCAGATTATAACTATAGTAGGTGCCAAATAACACCGCAATACAGGTCATTCACCCACCTTCACCACGATGTCGAAAAATTCAATTTATGTATTGTAAACAAACAGTACACGAGATTCAAACGATACCGTCTTAGCGACAGGTTTGTATGGAAAGCGACAGAATTAGCCATTCATAAATATTAAATTTTGTGACATCGTGGTGAAGGTGAGTGAATGACCTGTATTGCGGTGTTATTTGGCATCTACTATATAGATTTTTGTATGAAAATCTCTACTCAAAATGCTTAAGTAACGATTTTTTTATCAGCATACGGGCCTTATACGTTTAGTATGTATACTAAGCACTGTAATGGTCCTCTTTACCCATAATTATATCATCAGTGCCCATGTTTCTTACCATATAGATTATTTCTACTACTTACCAACCAAACAAAAGAAAAAAAATTATAGAAGCTCGTTCAAGTCTTTTACTTACAAATAAAATACTTTTTAACCAAAATAATTTGTTTTCTAATTTCATTGGTTCTTTCTTAGAACCCATCAAAAATAATGTAAGTATTTTTAGAGAGTAAATTCGGTAGACTTATCATAACTAGTAATTTATTGAACGCTACGTGGCTACGAAGGTATCTACGGCGTAGACCCTCTACGTACTACGCTACGCGGCGCTACGCACAGAGTTTTATTGTTTTTTTTTTAACTGTCTTTTTTCTATGCACAAAGTATTCAACCATTTACCATTTAAATACGCTTCTTTTATTTATGTATATACTAATAAGATGGTTATAATATTCGGCCTTAAAACCGGGAATCCATAATATGTGTTTATCTATACTAAGGACATTTTCTTCCATAATAACCAAATTACCACATTATCTCGTAATCTAATAATATAACCTTTATCACAAAAATGTAAGGTTCAAAATCGCTTGCTCAAAGTTACATATATTGACTTAACCTTATTGGACGTGCAAGGGAATTTAAACGCTAAAGAAAAAGTATAAGGTCGAGTTTCGATTGATTTTGATTTGACAAGGGAGACGATACCTCCCCAGTTAGAGGCGTGGCCGCCAACATCATTCGAAAACAGAACACGAATTCTCAGTTCAAATCTGACATTCGAACGTTCCGAATACGAATCGCGCGCGCGTGTGCTGTGTTTTTTTTAAATGGATACCGAAAGCAAGATGCAGAGTAAATTGAAGAATAATAACTTCTCGATAGAATCGATTGTTGGCATCAATCACAGGAGATCGCCGGAAATCGATATAGAGACAACAATAACTCAAGATTTTTCAACGGAACATTCTGAAGACGAAGAAGTGAAAGTTAGAGATGGAAAAATGGGATATTATTTTCAACAAAGTCGCGTTCCGAATTTTCCGTTTTTCATGTCGTACGATAAAAGAGGTTTTAATGAGGGACCGCAGGAGGATTTGAAGAGGGCCAGTCCTGGGAGTGCGAGGAGTGAGGTTGACAGCGATGGAGTGGACGAGAGACCACATGGTGAGTGATTATGTTAAAAAAAAGATTACTTGTTTGTTTTTTTTTTTTAATAAAAACAGTTGGATTTTTTTGAGAAGCTGGCACACTCAGTGCTTAATTCTCATTGATTTGAATGGTGAAAAAATGTAGGTATATCAATTTCTTAATGATATTTGGTAGCTTTAGCAATTTTGATATTATCTTCTTAGAAGTGATATGCAATATAAATGTAAGTTACCATGAATGTTTTTTTCTTTTATTAAATGACCTATATAAACAAAACTTAAAAAAAAAAATCATAGATCACAAAAAAAAGTTCTAAATCACAAAAACAAGGATATATACCGTTAATATTTATTTTTCTTATTTTATTAATACTTATATTAATACTGTAATAGTTCCTTAGTCTAAATTTTATAGGTACCATTATAACAAGCTGTAAAATAAATATTTTAACAAATAAAACCGTAATTATTGTTTTGTCAGTTATCTCCCGAGGCCATTCTCCGTCGGCCTCTTTGACATTTAACAGCTAAGGATACGAATAAAGAGAAACATTGTTTTATTGCTGGACGGTTAGAAACATGGTCTAAATAGTGGTCATAATAAACAAAGTCTTTCTCTTAGAAATGTAACTATAAAATAAAAAAAATTGGTCGGCACTCGATTGCAAAAAAATTCTAGTCGAGTCTTCATTTTGGATATTATGAAGGTAGATCTATCTTTTATCTATCTATACTATTATAAAACTGTAAAAAAGCCAAAAACTAAAATTAAAGATATGGATGAAATAAATATGTAGATCTACTAAAGAAACGATTCTGATTGCGAAAATCGAGTTTGTCTGTTCGCGGATCACGCCTTAACTACTGGACCAATTTCAGCGAAAATTATACCATTCAGAAGCCCTTTTTCCGGATTGAAATATAGGTTATATTTTATTGAAATCAAAGACATTGATTCTTATATAAAACTAGAACTCTCTAAACCAAAAGCAGCCATTTGCTACGAGGTTCATCGTATAGTTGACAGATATATTGGAAAGTTTCGCACGCGAAGTCGCGGGTATCAGCTATAGTAGGTGCCAAATAACACCGCAATACGGGTCATTCACCCACCTTCAAAACAATGTCGCAAAATTCAATTTATCAATGGCTAATTCTATCGCTTTCCATACAAACCTGTCGCTAAGACGGTAATCGCTCGAATCTCGTAGTACTGTTTGTTTACCATACATAAATTGTAATTTGTGACATCGTTTTGGAGGTGGGTGAATGACCTGTATTGCGGTTTTATTTGGCACCTACTATAGTAATAAATATTTGTGTATCAACAATTAGATTGAGCCCCATATTGCTTTCTAAAAGGTACCTATTAGCGGTATTAGTTTAAAGGTATTAGTTAAAATGGGGTGGGCTTAGCACCCTTTGTATTTTTATGGGGTTGTTTCAACTACCTGTGTTGTGTTTGTATTTAACGGTAGATTATCATCATAATATTTGGGATTTCGATATTTATGTTGGCTTAAGAAGGGTTTAAAAGATTCGCATGGAATTTTAAGTTTAGGTAGAAAATGTCAAACTCAGAAGTAAAAAACAAGATTTTATTCAATATTCATATTCATAATAACAATTTAGTATCGAAGAGAGACTACATAAGATACCTATAAGGGTTTTCTTTCATTTACTGCAATAGATAAATAATAATAAATATTCACGGACACTTAACACAACGCCTTCTAGTCCCATACTAAGCACATCTTGTACGATGGAAACTAGATGGCTGATAGAATACATACATACATACAGAACAAACATCTATGCTTACAACACACAAATGTTTCTTCTCGGTGGGGATCGAACCCACGACCCACAGCACGGAAGGCAGAGCTACTACCGACTGAGCCATGACGCCTGTCAGATTTCTATTTCTTTTAAGTACCTATATAGTATATAGTGGTTAGGTAATAATAAAAAAATTGTTCCCTACTAAAATAGGTTGCTCATTTCAAGGTATTGAGATTTGATTTACTGAAGTTCGGTCTGATGATGACGATTCATGGTCGAAGTTATATTTTTTTTTATCAAATTTACTTTTTCTTGGTAGTTTTGTAAAGTACCTATACTAGACCATGAAAGAAAAAAAAATCTCCTAAAATTAATAATTAATAATTTATTTCTCCTCTCTATCGTGGAAGGTTTGCTGGTAGAGAACTCTTTTTAGGGCTCACCTTTATACATGACCTATCTTTAAGTTCCCTTTTATGTAACTACTTTTGTGTACAATAAAGAATAAAGAAAGAATAAAATTAGATGATGTTGTAAATCAAAAAGACATTTTACGAAGAAGTTTATTTATTTATCTAAAGCAATTTCAATTGAAAAGAATGACTTAACGCTTTAATTTCGAAGGATTGTCTCAAAACGGTAGCATTTTATACTCCACAGCAAATTGCCACTGTACTGAAAAATATCCCTTTGTCCGCCATCTTGTCGCAGCGTGACGTCTGTCAGTTTTACCGCCAAAAGCCTACCATAGACAAAAGAAGTTTTCTTTTGTTAGGTTGTTGGTACACAGAACTATTGTCTTTGCTCAATTATAGAGTGGTGTATTGTGGCCACATTGTGAATGACGACAGGAAATTTCTCTTACAAAAATATTGTTTTCTTAGTTTTAATTTTATTGCTTCCACATTTTCGGTGAATACGTAATGGTTCGAAAGCGTCACGGTTATTCTCAATTATGAAGGGTTTAGATCACAAAAAAATACGCAAATGTGTATTGAGATAATAATTTACTTAGAAACACATCTAAATAGATAAAACTCTTTTGAAGCTGACTGACAATCAACGCACAGCCTAAACTATAAGTCCTAGAAGTATGAAATTAGGAGGGTAGTATCATTATATAGTGTAGGGGTGCACTAAGAAAGGAATTTTGAAAAGTCGCACCCTAAAGGGACTAAAATTAGGATCAAAGATTTTAACCAAATACTGCGTATGCTAATACCACCGCGGGCGACCGCTAGTTTTGAATAAGTTACTGAAGTTATCTTATCTTTATAACGCTTGTGATATTGCGAAACATCTGTAATATGCCCCATAACATGAATCCATAAGACATTGAAGAGTGGAAGTAACTAAAGTAGACTATTCTAACCGATATAATATTGTGACTCTAACATATTTTTTTGTTTACTTAGATTTAAATTACATGTTCTTAAAATAATAAATTAAAATTTCATGTACCTACCATAAACAAATTGAGATATTAAAAAAGTTAAATTTCAACTAAAATTTCATCTTTACGGGTTCATTCATAGTTTTTATAAGCATTTTTTTAAATTAAATTACTCAAAGCCTAATGTAATGTATAGGTACTCTTGCAAAATTATAAGACAAAATAAGCAAAAGCTTCCAAAATAAAGTTGGACAATTATAATCTTAATTTTTTATCCACTTATTTTGCTGGCTACAGTCACCTACATGACTGTACCTACCTATATGTAGATAAGTCAATACAATACGTGCAAAAAAATATACCAATATGTAGGTATAATCAACATCACAAGTGCTAATTCTAATAGCATTAAGCCATTATCTTCAACTGTCAACGCTATTTATCAAACGTTAAGTGATCGGTTGTTCTATTTTAGACCGATCAATAATTCCACATGTGCGCAGTTGCGACCGTATTCATGTGACAGGCCATTTTTAACCGATTTCAAAAAAGGAGGAGGTTCTGATGAACCGATTTGAAAAATACTTTTTTTATCTGAAAGAGTATGCTTCCAGATTGGTCCCATAAAAATGTTATCAAAATCAGTTCAGTAGTTTGGCAGTTAAATAAGAATAACTCGAAAAAACACGTCATTCACGTACACGACACTGCGTATTTGCTTTCCTGTGACGTTTCTGTGGTGTTTACGATCAATAGAACAGTCCCAATTAACTGTTATCATTATCATCATCATTTGATGATGAATGCGTATCAAATTGAAGTAAGTTTTTCCAGTTTTTTAAACTCAATATTAGCATGCTAGTGAGGAGTTTACATTTGCTAGCAATAAGCATGCTAGTTTTAAGCATGCTCCTGAACGACTGATCGATACTAGCATACTAGATAATTTATTTTTCTATAGCACACTATCAGCAGTAAGTACCCCAGGTAGATTACAACACAATCCTTTCCATTCAAGGTTGTCTGGTAGAGATCGCTGTTTAGCGATAAGACCGCCCATTGTATGTCATAGACTTAAGTTGTTTTGTTTCCTGTATGTTTAGTTTTTAGTTGTGGTGAGCAATAAAGTATTTTCTATCTCAGTATTTTTTATCTACTACTCAATAAACAAACCTGTTCACACGCGCTAAAAGTACGACCCCTCCACCCGCGCTGCAGGTAGCATGCTCAAAAATCGACGGTCGTGCGATTTTCTAGCATGCTAATAATTAGCATGCTAATTATTGCTAATTATTAGCAAGGTTTCGATACACATGCTAAATGAGCACTTGCTCACTAAAAGCATGCTTTATTAGCATGTGTAACAGTACCTTAACGTAGAGTAATATTAAATAAATAAATAAATATTCACGGAAATTTAACACAACGCCTTCTAGTCCCAAACTAAGCAAAGCTTGTACTATGGGAACTAGATTGCTGATAGAATACATATGTACATTTTTTTTTGTAAATACATACTTATAATACATAGTAACACCCAGACACAGAACAAACATCTATGTTTGCCACACACAAATGTTTATCCTCGGTGGGGATCGAACCCACGACCCACAGCACGGAAGTCAGAGCTACTACCGACTGAGCCATGACGCCTGATAATATTATAATATAGTAAGATAGGATTATAGTTATAATGTATTAATAACCTGGCAGCCGAGTAATAACGCGCCATGATGTTCAGTGCGCCAGCGTGTTAAACTGAAATGAGCAGCCATTATTAAATAAGGCTGTATGTAGGCAGTGAGGCTAACAACTAATAATAGATAGATAGATAGAAAATACTATAGAGTTAGCTATATTGCACTATATGCTCGTAGCTAGTGGCCAACTAGTCGACGGAGTTTTTAGGCCGCCTTAAGGCCTCCGTCATGGCTTAACGACTGCTAGGATCGGGACAGTTTAACGTGCCCTCCGAAGCACGGAAGCGCTCAGATCTAAATGCCAGTCACGGTACCGTGCTGCGCGGTTACGGAACTTAGATAATCGGTGAAGATGGAATAGTAATTTTTCACTGATTTTTCACTGATATGTAGTCAAAAACTGGGAATCTTGGACTATAATCAGTGAAAAATCTTTAAAAAAATATACCTATAGACTCGAGGTGTACAGACTATATTATATATTTTTGTATGTCCTTCCTTTTTAAAATAAACCTTTATTCATTATACATATTCATTTAGTCTTTCTTGTCTATGGTCCCGTATGATGATAAAGACATTACATTTAATTCTAGTAGGTAGGTACACACATTTACGAGCACGGCAATGTTATTGATACATACATAGACAATTATTTAGAACTCGATTTAGTTTCTTTTTTAGGCTTTTAAAAAGGTTTTTTATGTAGATAAGGCTGCCTATGTTAGTTTTTATGAGAAACATAAACACATAGACCAAATAAACGAATAAGTTTTCGAAATAGGAACTCAATCGGCATAAAAGAAAATAAAAATGTCATGAAAACTAAATTCCAATTTAAATTCAGAACTCCCGTTGTGTCGCCGGCCTTACCTCATTAGGGGGGAAATAAGCTCCGTGAAAGCTCGTGAGCGAAAGAGACGAGAAGAGATCATCAGCCCCGCCCTGATTGGTGGGGGAAGCCGGCTGACGTTATTGGTTACCGCCTCACCGCGTTATGGATTTTTAGTAGGCGGGAGGAACTGTCAGACGTGACATTGACAGTTTACTTTCGCGCGCGTTCGGATTCAAACCGGCCAGTGTTTTTTATTTTTTTTATGATGGCTTTTAGTTTTTCTTTGGATGGTAAAATACGCGAACCTCTTTCGGTAGATTTGATGAAGCATTACAGTGAAAATACGCCGCCATCTTCGCCTAAGAGTAAAGGTACCTATGCTTGTAATCCCGTATGCTGGTTTCTTTTCAAGCACTGATCCGGACTTAATGATGAATTAATGAGAAATGCTATTGGTAAACATTTTTCGACTATTCTTGACAACATTAAATTTTGAGGTATAGATATTGACAGCAAATTAATTTGTGATAAGCATATTGACACTCTAGTCAGTAGACTGAAATCAGCTGTATATGCAATTAAAACAATAAGACAGCTAAGCGACATCAAAACTGCAAAAACTGTTATCATGCATATTTTCATTCCATTATGACGTATAGTATTCTCGCATGGGGTAATGCCTCTCAGTCAAACAGAATTTTTATTTTGCAGAAAAGAGCAGTACGCTCGCTATTGCTAATGAAAAAAATTAGATTCATGTAGGGACAAATTTAGACAGCTAAAAATTATGACAATGACCGGAGAATTAGTTTTTCAAAATGTTATGTATGTAAAATTGAACATTGAAAAGTTTGAATTAAAATCCAATATCCATGACTATAATACAAGAAATAAGAATAACATTTGCCTTCCAAAACACAGACTGAGCAAGGTTGGAAAAAGTTTCGTATGTTTAGGCATTAAATTGTACAATAAATTATCACACGACTTGAGGAATCTAAATCATGCTGATTTTAGTGTAAGAGTTAGGGAAATATTGTTGACCAAATCATATTATACTCTTGACGAAGCACTCGCTGATGATTTAAATACGACATCCAATTAATTTTAATCGTTAACTTTATGCTGTTGTACCAACATGTACCTACTATAATTTTTTTTTTTAACCAGATTGTTACAGCATAATATTCCAATTATTGTAACCTGACTTTTGACATTTCCAAGTGTACTACCAATATATCTTACGGAAATAAATGAAATGAAATTAAACAAAGATTTTTGTACGAAAATCTCTACTCAAATCTATGCTTAAGTGACGATTTCAGTATCGACATACATCGACCCTTTTAATTAAATAAATAAATAAAATAAATATTCTTGAACATATTAGGTACACAACGCTCTCTAGTCCCAAACGAAGCAAAGCTTGTACTATGGGAACTAGATTGCTGATAGAATACTTACTTATATACTTTTTTTTTGTAAATATATACTTATGATACATAGTAACACCCAGACAAAGAAAAAACATCTATGTTTACAACACACAAATGTTTGTTCTCGATGGGGATCGAACCCACGACCCACAGCACGGAAGGCTACTACCGACTGAGCCATGACGCCTGTCATATATGTAATTCATATTCTCCTGAGCTTAATTTAAAAAAAAAACTTGAATAAATGGTCTGTCATTGTCATTTGCATGATAATGAAAAGAGATGACAACAGATTTAGCAGCTTTTTTATCTAACGCAGCTTTAGATGACTATTATATGGGACATATATTCTGATACTAGCTTTCACCAGCGACTATGTTCATGTCCCGTTTGATCATGTTAATTTGGAGTAAATAGTAACCTATGTGTTAATTCAGGCTGCGTACTATAATATACTCCAAGTTTCATCAAAATCGGATCAGGTGGGTTACTCTCGAACACAGTTCCAATCCGGATCCATAGATTTTGACAGAAGTTCTGTCATTTTTCAGTACAAAATGACACGAGATCTGTCAAATTCCGTGAATCCGGAATGGAACTGTGGTCGAGAGTAACCCACAAGGGGCATTATTCTGTATGACTTAGGAGATTCCTTGCCGTAACCGTATGACGTCACCGTAAGGAATGACATTTATGGCATAGGAAATACGGCATAGGCATAGGGCGATTTCACGCCGCTGTCTTGTCGTGCTGCGTAACGCGCTTGTATTGGTCATAGTAAATAAGGCCCCAGTAGTTACAGCGTGATTGAAACACAAAGATCTAAACTTTGACATTTATAATATTACTAGCCGTCTCCCGCGGCGTTGCTCGCGTAGGGTGTGACTTTTCAAAATTCCATTTACCCGCTTTTCTGTTGAAATTTTTCCTGAATTTTCTTTGCTATAAACCTCACGGAGCCCGAGACCTTTCCAACGAATGCAAAACCGTGGAAATCGGTTCGTGCGTTCTGGAGTTATAGCGTCAGCAAGGAAAACTCGACTTATTTTTATATATCGTTATACCACAGATGATATAATACTATGTTATACCTATTCAAGGATAAATGTAACCTGTAAAAAAATATAATTATTAATTACTATTATATAGGTAGGTTAATAAATATTAATAATGATAGATCGTAATTACTACGCTAATTAATGCAGATTAACTAAACAAGTTAGTCGGGAAATTCAAACGATTAAAATCATTCGCAAATAATTATCATAGCTATAATAATAAAAACTTGGTTTCAAAGTCATCATCATCATCATCATCCACAGCCCGACTTCACCCACTGCTGGGTATAGGCCTCTCTTTGTTTGCGCCACTGCTCACGGTCCTGTGCTGATCTCATTCATGTCCTACCCGCGATGTTCGCAACATCGTCTGCCGCAATAGTTCCTAAATTGGTGCAAAATGCTTACATTTTGACAGAACGACATGACAAATATCTCGCGGTGCGCATAGGCCCGCTGGAAACACAACGCTGTTAACCGATTTACAATATTGAAAATGTAATATTAATGTCTGTTGTTATTTCAATAAATTTCATTTCATTTCACTTAACGACACATTGTAGTGCCTGGCACAATGTTCATACCGCGTTCACACTATGTCAATGCCGCTGCTTATTGCCGCGGACTTATAGCCACAGCAACATCGCCTTTATTCTCATTAGAGAGCAAGGGCATGAACTTGGGCCGGGAGCCGGGACAGAGGCATGATCGTGTGTGATCGTGTTGTGTATGCTCGTGCCCATTTCCCTGCTGTAAAATACTGTACTTTACATCCCTGGCTTACTGGTACACCGAGCTGGTCTTCCACTGTCTTCCGTCCGTGACCGTATAATGTCGGCTAACTCCCTGACCCCCTCGTCTCCCGCCCTCACGTCGGGAGACACACTGGCCAAACTCTCGAACTTGACTCGTGTTTTCGAAAAACGAACAATGTATATGAAACGGGGGTCAAAATTTGAATCACGTTTCATACAAAACGAGATTTTCAGTGTGTAATTTTGGTAGAATGTGAGTCCCGCTTCTTCTTACGTAGGAACTACGTATTACATATTCTTTGTTGGGAGACATTGACAGGTCGGGAGTTTGACACTTGACAGTTACCTAACCACTCGTGCAAGCGAGACAGGGTAACGCATCTACTGAATAGACGCAAACACTACACCTGCCCAAGTGCCTGCCGACTGCGGCATAGTGTAAACATTAGATGGAGTAGGCTTGTAGCACCTATACCGTCCTCTCAGCCTACCACTGAGTACATACATATACAACACGAAATATAAACAAAAACTTGACAGATTTGTAAGTAATCTCTTTAAGTTATAGTTATTATAACTAGTTATTCCAATCATTTTCAACCTTATATACTAACGCTGTAAGGTTGAATATTTGTGGATTTTTAGATTGTTTATGAAAATCTAAACCTTAGAGGTTGTAAAAAGAACTTCTTTGAGATCTGCCGCCACTTTGTTGGTGGTCAATAAAAATATTAAAATCGTTTAGTACCGTAAGTGAATTCTTTGTCGGTGCTAGAATAGTTTTATTAGGGTTTGTGTTATCTGTACCGTTATAGTTTTTACTTGCAAATGTCCGTTCTGTAAATTACCTATTCATTGTTTTTTTTTTAATCCCCGTGAATGTAATTTGTTTATTTTTCAAGACAGCAATATATTTGCCAAAAAGTTTCTACTTAAATAGCTCAAACTGTTTCATTTGTGTATTTTGTAAATACTGTACATAGTTGTAATTTTCTTTGTGACCAAAAAGTGGTTTCGCTTTTTATAGATCTAAAAGTGCAGTTCAGCAAAAAAGTGGTATCAAATATCCGTTCATTCATTTACACAAGAATGAACGAATTGATTTATGCATAGACAGTGGCGACCTCATTTTTTTCCGTAGTAGGTACCTTTAGTGTAAATTAGGTTCCGGTTCCGGTCAGATTAAGGCCCGTATTCCGTAGCCTTACTCAAGCACTGATCCGTACTCAAGCATAGATTTTTGTATGAAAATATCTACTCAAATCTATGCTTGAGTAACGATTTCTGTCTCGGAATACGGGTCTTAGTCACGTTTACAAAGAAAAAAATAGCCTCTAGGTAAGTATACAAAAACGAGACAGTATTTAGTGTTTTTTTACACTGATGTGATGAAGGTATATCTGTACCATCCTACTAATTTAACCTTTATTCATAATTTATTTTAACTAAAGTATGACTTTCAATATTCTAAGTTAAAACTTAGCAATAAGTGTGTACGCGGACTTAATTATTTATTATTTTATCCAAACACATTCAAGGCGACGAAATTACCCAATGCCGATCAATTAGCACGTCAAATTGACGTTTAACCAAAGCAATAAATCCACTAAACACTAATTAACGTCAAAATTAATTGGCTGACCACAGCTGCCATTTGCCAAATCGAGCAAACAATTGTCTATGGTCTATGGAGGTGTAAAAGCGCGGGCGGTGACACTGACAGCAGTGACAGCTCAACTTTTTTTTCTTTCCGAAGGGTCACAGTGTAATATGTCTTGTCAATTGAGCTTAAACTGATTTTGTTTTTATTGCTCCTACTCCCTAGAGAGATATTTATCTTCATTACTTCGACTAGATACAGATTTTATCGTGAAATTGTGTTGGGGTGAGGGATGACACAGTAATTGAGTTTCTATAAGATAATTGGTCGAATTGTATGTACCTACCTAAATTGTTTTAAATCCGTGGAGACGGTATAATTTGTTCCTATTCGCGTTGATGTGTTTTATTCGTGAATAATTGAATGCTAATCTTGCACTAGAAGGGTTGATTTTTATGTTTACTTTTGTTTATACGGTCAATGTCTTGGGGGCCGTAAACTTGTAGTGTTGTAACAGTATAAGGTGTGTTATAGTTTACTGCGTTCAACAATTTGTTAATATTTTATTATTAGTTAGGTAAAGAGTGCTAAATCAAAACTAGTAAAGAATCTAATTTTAATGAAGATTTTCATTGATCGAGTGAGCGAAGCGAACGAGATCTTAGTGACAACTTGGGCAAAAATGCTTTGTATGTTTGTATGTTTGTTCTTCGAGATCTTTTGATCCACTTATCCGGTCTTCACAGACTTAGGTATACGGATAGTACTTTTACTTATAGTACTTTGTTTTACTGGTTTGTTAAATGAAGTAAATCGGTCAAGGGGTCGTGAAGTTATGAGGGTCCAAAGAGAGTAAAAAAAAAGACGTACATAAATATCAAATGGGGTGTCATATGATAGGGTTTTATTTAGACATTCCAAAACCGTTTTTATTTTGATTCTAGGTCTATTAGTTTTTGAGTTGTTGTAAAAATTATAAAATTGGAAAACCCAGTATAACGTGAGCTAACATTTCTTGGAGTTTCAATGATTTTGTAGTTCAAGTAAGACTGGTACCTAGCTAGACGGCGATTTCGATGCGATTTATAAAGTTTATTGCAACCATTGGTCAATAAAAATTGTTTGGGTTTTATTATCCTCCGACCATCTCGAGATCTCAGTTCGGGGCTAACTACTAGTATTAATTTTGTTAACTAATATAATCTCTGTATATAATATTCCGGCGAATGTAAGTACCTACCTACAAAAACCTCTCAAGATTTTTAAGGTGCAACAAACTATTTGTATGGAGTATTAAGTAGTTGTAAAATAAATAAATGAAATAAAAGTTATAATAAATAAATTATTTATTACCTGTTTGGAAATAAATATAAATAAAAAAAAACATAAGATATACCGATTCTCACGATCAATAAAAACACTGGCCACTAATCCGAGCGTTCCGATTTGAAATCAGCGAGTCGAAACACCGTGTCATAGACAATAAACGTATTAAGGCAGCCATACACAATACAATTAGTGACGCGTGCCGGCCCGTGTGTGGGGCGAATGAGGGTGGTAAAGCAATTCTCGATAATACCGTTTAATGTATAGATCGGTTGTTACAAGGGCTATTGGCCAAATTGACCACTATTAATTGTGGCCTGGGGTCAATTTTGGCACACCTGTCCGGTTTGGTGTTGGGATCGGTTGCAGTTTTGCTTTTATTGCGATTTAAGTATCTAGATTTGGAGGGAGCATTTTTGTAATTTTTTGTTTACTTATTAAAATATCGTCATACCAACGTATCGTATCGATAATTTAGAAACTGTTATTTGTTAATACATAAAATTATAATAGTTTTCTCTAAAAATGGATTGTACTTACTCAATACTTATATCTTTGACAAGTTATAAATACATTTTGCGATGAACAAAGATTTCTAAGTACCTATAAAACAGTGTCACATGTCACAAAAGTGTCAGTTTTTGTTCATAAATACTGTACGATCTGGTCAAAACAAAAGACATATATGTATATACACGAACTACTTTGAGTATAAAAAAGTAAAAAACAATATTACTTATAGGTAGGTATGAAAACAGGTGGATTACTCTCGACTACAGTTCTTATCTGGATCCATGGATTTTGACAGAAGTCGTGTCAATTTCAGTACAAGATAACACGAAATCTGTCAAAATCCGGACCCAATTTGGAACGGCGGTCAAAAGTGGGCCCTACTGTATACAGCTCTCGAAAATTCAGTAAAAATATAAACACTTTGCATGACTTCGAGCGATCATTTATCGGGTAAATGATTAAGATGGCCGGTCGTGAAGAAGTGTTAAATAGAACACCACGTTGTGTTTCATAACTTAATAATGGAGTGCTGTTGGTGCTCTAAATTAAGAGGTTCCAAGGAAAAATAAAGCATAGGTAACTTAAAAATTTACATCTTCATACCTACTACATAAGTCTTTCTTTTTCATAAAATCTGACCCACGATTTCCATTAAATAAATAACAAAAGTTAGGAAATATAAAAAAAAATGTGCATGCGAAAAACAGCACGATTTTAATTAAAAAATATACGAAAGTCATGTAAAAAAAAATTTTTTTTATAAAAATTAATAACTTTATTTAGGTAAGTAGTCAATTTATAAAAAAATAGTTTATATTCGGTAAATAAAGGCGGTCATCACAAAGCTGCTTCCAAAACAATAACTGGTAAATGTAGCCACGCCTTTATGCATTACGACTGTGTTCCATTCCAAGTACCGTTGACTTTAAAAATTAACATGCATTTTGAAACAAAGACTTGTTTCGTTCAAAACATTACGAAACACGACACGATCTTCTTTTTAAAACCTATTTAAATCACAACGATTAAAAACGTTCAAACTAAAAAAGAACATAAAAAGTTTCAATTGCATTCATCCCTTCCGATTACAAAAAAAAACTAAAACCTTTTTCGAGTCGCCACTCATCTTCCGTTTAAAATAAGAACGGAAGCTATTTCGGAACTTTTTAATTTCGTTCTTTGAATGCACGAGTCAAAGCGCAGCTGGTGACCATAGACAACTTTGATACGGAAACGCGGCTAGACATGGCAAATTGCGTTGAGTGGTCTGTCGCCACCCAGTATGGGAACAGCTCAAGTGCAGACGCCATTATCGGTATCAAAAAAAACGTCTGGAGCACTTAATGCGTAATAAATTTTCTGTAATGAGGGCTCATTGATATTGCAATTTTTTTTTTCAGAAAATGTGGAACGTTGGTGCTAGAAAAGTTGAGAGCTAAGCAATTTGTTTTAGGAACAAAGTGACTTAATAGAAATGTTCGTTCGTTATTTTATTATCGATCGATAAGCGATTAGTAAATAAATCGATAAAATTAGTTAGAAAATTGTTTTAGTTTCAAGTTAGCGATAAAATGAGGTGTACATTTACGACAACAATTTATTCTAGAACGTTTGATACTGCAATCCAAAGAACATCTCAATCACGCCGCCATTAAGACCATAGACAATGAAAATTAACTTGAAAGCGTTCCACCAGTACGTCAACAAACCGCGGCCTTTTTAAATTTAGAACCACTTCAATCTAACCAGATTTGTAAAGATGCGTTATTTTTTTTTTAGTATCGGCCTCTTTGTAGCGACGTATGGGAAAATATATAATTAGACAATGCTTATTTGTGTTTGTTTTGTGTTAATGTGTTCCTTTTGAAACTTTTGGTGCGTACAATTAGCACCTAACACAGAATAGGGTGATAGTATTGCTACCGGTTTGGTCCACGGCTTTTTTACGACAAGTCAATCTACACTATTAAAAAACTGTAAAAAAAACAAAAACTAAAATTAAAGATATGGATAAACTAAATATGCAGATCTACTAAATAAACTTCTGATTCCGAAAATCGAGTTTGACTGTGGATCAATTTCAATGAAACTTATACCATTTAAAAGCCTTTTTTCTGGGTTGAAACAAGCTATATTTTATTAAGGTTAAAGACGTGGATTCTTAGATACAGCTTGAAATCTCTAAACCAAAAGCAGCCATTTGCTACGAGGTTCATCGTAAGCTGGTTGACAGATATTTTGGTAGAAAGTTACACGCACGAGTACAAAGTCGCGGGTTGCTAGTTTGAAAAATAATCAGTCGGCTTTCTTTATTGATGTTACAAAGTTATTGAGATATGATACCTCTTTTTGTAAACCTCAAGTGAGCACTTGTAAGTCTTGTAACCCTTTAGTGAACGAAGCAGTAGCTGAGATTATCGGTACTTACAAACGGTTTTAACTAATTAAAAACAGTTTAAAACTAATTTTAAACGTCTGGAGGAAATGATTATCTATATGAATGAGCTTAGTGATAAGACCGACTTCTTTAGTAACAGGAACTGTTTTTTTGAAGCTTTACAATGTAAGTTTTAGTCAAAAGAAACGAATAGATAGTAATTTAAATTTTATTTATTAAACCCGTTTTTTTTTAAATTAGCAAAACAAAAACTTTAAAGAAAACCAATATTATGCTCTAAGTATCAGTATTTTAGAATATAAGTTTTAGACAAAATGTATTGAAACAATGTTTAGACGACTTAGGCTCGTTTGCTGATTTTATTGCTCAAGAACTGATCCGAACCGAACTCAAGCATCGGTTTTTGTATAAAAATCTATACTCAAATCTAAGCTTGAGTAACGATTTCTTTATCAGCATACGGAGTACGGACCTTAGTGTTGAAGTTTCTGTTCGAAGTTTATACTAAAAATGATTTTTCTTTGTTCACAGAATCTCTCAGCCCTCAGTCGGAGCAGATGACAAACTCCGGGTCAGCTCCAGATCCAAATATCAGGTAATTATTGACCAAAATTCTTATAATAATTTACAGGCGTTACGGCTCAGTTGGTAGCTCTGCCTTCCGTGCTGTGGGTCGTGGGTTCGATCCCCACCAAGAACAAACATTTGTGTGTGGCAAACATAGATGTTTCAGTGTCTGGGTGTTACTATGTATTATAAGTATGTATTTACAAAAAAAACGTATACCTATTATATCGGCAATCTAGTTCCCATAGTATACAAGCTCTGCTTAGTTTGGGACTAGAGAGCGTTGTGTGATAGGTATGTCTATTTATTAACGAATATTTATTTATTATTTATTTATAAATAAATTCCTCCAGATAATAGCCTAATAAATATATTTTGTCTAGGAGGTACCGCACAGCCTTCACAAGAGAGCAACTAGCTCGACTAGAAAAGGAGTTCATGAAAGAGAACTACGTGTCTCGACCGCGGCGGTGCGAGCTGGCCGCTCAGCTGCAGCTTCCAGAATCAACTATCAAGGTAATTTGATTTGAATTTGGAATAAAAGTTTTTGAAATTAGAACTAGTGAACGAACGGGGTGATTTAGAAATGAACGAACGAAAGAATCTTGAAAGAAATAAAAACAAAAGAAGGAGGTAGTGACTGGTCTTATTTGAAATACAAAGGAAGAGTAATGACAATAAACATTAATTTTGAAATAAGAACAAAAGAAAGAACGAATTATATTGTCTATGATAATTTTTGGAACACATACAGAATTTTAATTTTTTTTAGAATACTTACATGGTGTTAGTACCTAGTAGGTAATTTTGAAATAAGAACAAACGAAAGAACGGATGAAATTGTCTATGACATTTATTTTAGGCTTAATGAATACTGTGCAGTACAATTTTTTTTTCTTTATATATTTTTAGAATACTTTATATGATATTGGTACCTAGTAAATATTCATCCATAAAATCGATGTAAATTATAGTAGGTCGACTTGTAAAGAGATTGCTAAATCATGACATAACATGACCCACAACTTTTTCATTCACAAACATTGCATCAGAGCTTCAATACTGAATGACCATCTTTCAAAACGCCATTAGTTTTGCTATTTGCTCTGTCACTTGTCAACGTTACGAGTATCTCTGAAGTAACGTCAATGTCAATTTATTAGGGCCATAACGTGGGCGATGAGTGAGGAAACTTTCAGTTTCGTGGGAATCGGTGACTCAATCGAAATCAAAACATGACATACTTAGTTTGAATAGTATATTGTAAATAGATTATATTATTCAAACTGTCATTTTCTTTATAGGTTTTTATAGATTTCCCAGACATTTTTCTGAATTCAAAGGCCGCATTTGACTTAACCACCGTTCAAGAAATATTATTGCATATTTTTCATTTGCTTTACTTAGTACAATTTAAGAGCTTGAAAAAGTGGCCGCGCGTTTTTTAACATAAACTTGCTTCGGAATATTGGCTATAAATAAGTACATAAGACAAAATCTGGAAAAGCGAGGCCGCTATGGAGTATACTTTAAGCTGTTCTCCATTATACAATAAGCTAAAATTGTCAAAGAGAGAGAGAGAGAGTTTCTCTGAATAAGAACGCCAAAAATAGGCATAATCACGGTCGCAGTTTAATATGCCTCAAAAGGTGAGGATCGTGATAATAATTCTCGTTACCGACATGATTCATCATTTTATAAAGACATTATCTTGCAATCAAACATAAATTTCAAAAATCCAACGGTAACCATAGACAATAGACTCGTTAAGTACCGTTTTAAGAAATATGATGCGCCTATTAGCCAGTTAATAATTTCCCAGAAACATACAAACGCTAATTTGCCGAAATCACGTTGCAAACTTGTGGAAATATACGTACCTATCACATGATCTAAAAATGGAGTTATTCCAGTTTCGGACTACCAATATCTCGTCCCACTGGGACGAAACAATAACTTTCAATTTTGTAAATACTTGTATTACTGTTTCGTCCTAAATTCTGTTTGTTTCATACTAACCTAGTTTTTGTATAGTCAGGAACCAAAATGAATAGTGGAAAAACTTGAGGATGCCTGGTAAATATTAGGTATTGTAGTGAAAGATAGATACAAAATATTTTATTGCACACTTTAACCTAGGGATTACAATAAAATAAAAAACAAAACTTAAATACAGAAATACCAGATTTATGTACTAAAAGTATGTATATTTCAAAGTATTTGTGTTACATATATGTATACTTTAAACAAAAACACAACAACATTAAACTTGAAAGTCGGTGAGTAATTAAAACATTATTATTCGTCCCAGTGGGACGAGATACCAGTAGTCCGAAACCGGAATAACTCTAAAAATGGTACTAGATCATTTAGTACCAATCATCACAGACAAGACTGTGATTGATACATTATGTCTAAAACGAGCTTCTATCTTTCTCGATGTGCTAATTTTGTTTCTAGAACATTGGTCAGACTGGTACCTATTACCAAAGTGTGAAAAAAAAACGATTTCATACATTTGATACATATTATTATTATTAATTCACGGACACTTAACACAACGCCTTCTAGTCCCAAACTAAGCAAAGCTTGTACGATGGGAACTAGATGGCTAAAAAAAAAAGAACCTCATATTTTAGACTATGCAGTAAGTAATACTTACATAAAAAGTATATTATTCATTTCGAGTTTACTTAAGTACTTAGGTCAATAATAATCAGGGATTTTGCATCTAATCACTATATAATTTGGAAGTTTTCAAGAGTAGAGTATATAGGTATCTTCTAGGTAAGAGTGCTACATCATCGCTTAACATCAGGTGTGATTGTGGTCAAACGGTTACCTATATTATATAAAAAAATACGTAATTTATACAGCGTCTCATTCAGGGGCCACAT
The DNA here is from genome assembly GCA_947507515.1 of Eulithis testata. Lineage (NCBI taxonomy): Eukaryota > Metazoa > Arthropoda > Insecta > Lepidoptera > Geometridae > Eulithis > Eulithis testata. The sequence goes on from OX382221.1 coordinate 4,030,380, forward strand.
TTTACCCATGCACAATTATATATGTAGAAAAAAATCGACTAAACTATCTATTAAAAAGTCTTTTCTGTGGTTATAGCAAGAAATTTGGCCGATTATCAAAAATGTTTTCATTGCGCACTTCACGATCATCAAAATGTGATTCTCTCGTAATCTTTTTGTGATTTTCTCTTAGTAGTAAACATTCCAACTTTAATGGGTCATGATTCATGAGTATGTACCTATATTATGTAGGTACAGTACGGCCGGCGGATCTAGACCGGCGCGGCGTTAAGTTCGTTCGGAACGCTGCGCAGTAGTCACTTTTAGGGTCGAATAGGTGGTTTGTCTCGCCTGTACCTGCGCACAATTTCCGAAAGCGCAACTTCAGACCGGTCTAGATCCGCCGGCCGTAGTGTAATGTACCTACGCCAATTTAAATTTCCCGTCGCCATCTGTCCCCTCATAATCTCAATTATCACCTTCAATAAAAAAGAAAACCTAAAAAAAAACACGTGTTTTTATTACTTCTCGAATTTTACATTCACGCTAATTTGTCGATGGCTTTATAAAAGGAACCGACCGAATTATTCAGTAGCTGTAGAACGCTAATGAACATTAATGCCGTAAAGAACGGAACGTGGTCATAAACCGGTCATTAGTGAGTGAGTGAATGGAGTACACTTCATCGGTTGTCTATGGCATCTGTTTTACGACGCGATTATACCAATTAAAAACTATTAAATTAAACCGCCGGCTACCATTTGAATTTGGAATGTTTTGATGGTGTTTGTTTATTGTGATGAGCGTTTATGGCGCTGTAAATGGCGGTAACAAATCAATAAAATTTTAAATCAATGTTGTGAGTGTTGTGACGTGAAACAAGTTTCTGTTGGGTTGTATTGCGGCATTCGATTACATTAAGTTTTATTATTTATATGAACATTATCGGACCTAATCATAGAACCTTGAAAATGCACTTCAACTATAACGTTTTATCCGTTTTACTCCAAAAGTATTTTATTTACTACTTATTTTATGGAAAACCAACAGCTAAATTAAAAAATTAGCTAAATTAGGTAGATAATCATTTTTATAGCAGTGGAAAGTCAATTACAGGTTTTCACGGATACGTTATAGAGTTAAAAAAGGTTACAATACTAAAAAAAAAATTGTCTATGCGCTGCGCAGTGAGTGAAGGATATCCACAATTCCACAGTTTTCGCGACTCAAATTCCCACCAATTAACACGTCATTCGCCGCTTTTGCGAACAAAGCAAGCTTTAAACACATTTTAAAGGGAAATCTCTTTGTTTACATTTACTTTGTTGCCTGTGCTCAGGGGAGGCCATTATGCCTAATTATTTTAAATAACCATTCTCGACTCTTCCTTACAAAAATATGCAATTAATTAGCGATAGTGTGCGAAAAACTGTCGACAGAGTGTGTTTTACGATCGATTTGCGTTTTCAACTATTATAATACGATATTTATTAGTATTTTATGACTTAGTTGGAGGTTAAGGCAATTTTTTTAATGCCAGACGTTTTGACACGTTCGAATCAAAACTTTTTATGGTAGAGATAACGGTATCGAGGTTGTCTGGTATTTTTATCATAAGCATTAGGTATTTTTTTGGCAAAGCGTTCTAAGTTGTTAATTATCGTATGGATTTAAGTTAGGTATACGTATCGACTCTCTTAGTCTCTACTAAGTAACCTTCAAACGAGAAACTATTAGCTACTGGCTGAAATAAATAAATAATAGTACATTATGATATGAGTGCGGTAAGTTGAAAATTACAGCCGAGGCGATATTGCCAGCCCGAGCCGTAAGCGAGGGCTACAAGAAATCAGAGGCTGTAATTTTCAAAGCGCACGTATGTCATGCGACGTTTTATAAAAGTTGTTTAAAAGTAAAATTAACTTATTAATTTTATAAAAGTAAAAAGCGCGGGAATAATTTTTACTTGATCACAAATTAGCGATGCGCGCGCATCGGCGCTATAAAAACTCTTTGCTAAGATTTAAAAAAGGTTCGTTCGTTTTAGACGGAGTATCTTGATAAACCGTACGTTTTACCTTACTTTCTAATACGAATAAATCACTTGTTAAAGTAGTTAGAAACTTTTTAACAATTTGTAAAAGAATTAAATGCTTATTTTTTATCTCCCAAAGTCAATTTTATTCATAAAATGTTGACCACTTTACTGACATAAAAACTCTTTGCTAAGATTTAAAAAAGGTTCCGTTCGTTTTAGTGGGAGCATCTTGATAAATCGTACGTTTTACATTACCATAACGCACGAGTGCGTAATGACATACACCACGATACTGAAATTGGTGAAATAAGAGACCCTTTACGAGCAAATGTGTTATAAAATAAAATAAATATTCACGGACACTTAACACAACGCCTTCTAGTCCCAAACTAAGCAAAGTTTGTACGATGGGAACTAACTGGCTGATAGAATACATACATACATTTTCAAAAATGTGGAGGTTCTCAATTTAGTTGTATTTTTTATGGTCTACCTACAATTCTAACGTTTAATTTCTTTTGCCAACAGGTCTGGTTCCAAAACCGAAGAATGAAAGACAAACGCCAACGTATCGCAGTCGCTTGGCCTTACGCTGCCGTCTACAGCGACCCAGCATTTGCAGCGTCAATTCTCCAAGCTGCTGCATCGTCAGTAGGACTTCCCTATGGCTACCCCTCCCCAGCGTTACTGCCTTCCTTCCACAACCCTCAATTACTACCGCCCGGGTATCCGTACCCCTATCCGACGTACCCACGGTACCCTTACATGCCCCCTACACAGACATCCCCTGTCAACTCCGAAACACCCTTACGACCTACGTATCCAAACTTCAATTTGAACGTTGACAAGTGAATAGGTTGAAATTGTAAATTTTATCTTTAGGTAATTTATTTGGACGTTGATTTTTTTTAAAAGACATTTTAATTTCTACAGTTCATTCCATTCGGTCATTGTCTATGGATGTGTTTGAATTAGAATATAGAGTATTGTAAATATTTTTAGATTAGAAATCTACGCATGTTTGTAAATACAATTAATTAATTAATTAAAAATAATCTCATGATAGATATCTACGGAATTATTTTACAGTTACAGTACATTATTTTACAGCAAATTTTGTTATTATATAGTCTATTAACAATATATGTACGTTTTGTATAAAATTGTTAAAAATAAAGAAAATTTTGTTTACTAGCTGTCGCCCGCGGCTTTGCTCGCGTGGTAGCATCATACGCATTATTTAGTTAAAATATTTGATCCTTATTTTAGACCCTTTAGAGTGTGACTTATCAAAATTCCTTTCTTAGTGCACCCCTACACTATATAAGGATACTACCCTCCAAATGTCATACCTCTAGGACTTATAGTTTAGGCTGTGTGTTGATTGTCAGTCAGCTTCAAAGAGATTTATATATTTAGAAGATTGATAGAAAGAAAACCATAACAGTAGAGTTCACTGAATTAATCCTTAAAAAGTTTACATTGTTTTTTTTACCTATTCGTTATACGTGCGTATTATAAGTAGTGTACTTACCTATGTCTTGTAAAGTAATGTTCGTAGAAAATAAGGATAAATGTAAAAATAAATAAGTAAAATATAAAGTAGGTATAGTTATTACGACACATTGTAAAAAATATAATCACAAATTGAAAAGTTATACAATACATTATTATACAGAACATTTCGTTTTATTAACAACACCCATAGGCGTATTTATTTAAGTAATATGTATAAGAAGTACAAAATCGACTAAATAATGTTTGTTGTCAGTGGGAATCAAACCCGCGATCCACATCGGGCAAAGCTATACCGAATTACCGACTGATCAGTAAAGTAAAGTAAAGTATTTCTTGATCTTTTGAACAGCTTATCCTCACAGAATTTGGTAGATATAGGGATAAGTACATTTAAGTTTTACTGGTTTGAAAAATAAAATAAATTGGTCAAGGGGTTGGAAAGTAATGAGGTTCCAAAGAGAGTAAAAAAAAAGTCGTACCCAAAATATCAAGTGGGGTGTCATATGATAGGGCTTTGCTTAGACATTCCAAAACCGGTTTTATTTCTATGCTAGGTTAAATAGTTTTACAGTTGTTGTAAAATTACTATTAACAAGTGTTTTTCCAGTTAAGTATTCCTATTTAACTCCCAAACTACTAAACCGATTTTGATGAAAAATTTATGGAACCACTCTAGAAGTATACCCTATCAGATGAAAAAATATTTTTTTAAATCGGTTCGTAAATGAAGGAGTAAAACATAAACCAAAATTCAACCTATATAATTATGAACCTTTTTTGTAGTCGCTTAAAAACACCGTACAACCGAATAATCCCTCCTTTTTTGAAGTCGGTTAAAAGGGCAAGTTAAAACATGATTTTCCACCAGCTTTAAAGGTAGTCACAGACAAGTCCAAACGCTATTGCCACCGTTTACCTCCCCATTATCCTCCCCTAAAAGCAATTACCCACGGGCAGTGATAAAGAGTGTGATACATCACAGGCGTTCATTGGAGCTCCCGTGTGCAATAAAGGACCTTATTAGACAAGCTTGTGACATGGCTTAGAAAGTAAGTATATCTATCTACTAGCTGATACTAATATCTGTCACCCAGCATACGATGAACCTCGTAGCAAAGGCTGCTTTTAGTTTAGGGAGGTCAAGCTGTATCTAAGAATCCACGTCTTTGATTTCAATAAAATATAACCTATGTTTCAATCCGGAAAAAAGACTTCTGAATGGCATAAGTTTCATTGAAATTCATCCAGTAGTTAAGGCGTGATCCGCGAACAAACAGACAAACTCGATTTTCGGAATCAGAATCGTTTATTTAGTAGATCTATATATTAAGTTTATCCATATATATATGAGATAGATAGGTAGAATACCTATGTACAAAACTAAGGTAGACTATGAAAGGCGTTGGGGCATTCAGGGCCTCTACAGTGAAAAATGATCTACGAAGATTCGGTAGCGTTCTTTCTGTTACACTGCGCAATGACGCTGTCACTTCGCAAGAGCCCACGTCATCGTTCGAGATAACCGCGCAGTACAACACAAACGACGCTACCGAATCTTCTTAAGTCATTTTTCACAGAAGAGGCCCACAGCCTTATTGTGTAAGTTCAGTGGTAATCGACATCGGCTTCGTTTTTGACATTTGAAACCTAGACTGGACTTCAACTGTCACTTTCGTATTTGTTTTGTATACGATACCGAAAAAATTCTGACAGAGTCGACCGGTGGTAATGGATTTCAAGTTACACAATAAGGGTGCTGGTCCCGATTTGCGTACATTTAGTTAATTTTTAGTTTTTTTTTGTTATCTAGAACTTTTGTTGGTTTTATCATAATCTACCTACTATGGAGTAGCAGTCACGAAAACGCTGAATGAAGTATTAATTTTGACGTTTAACGTTTTCAACGGCTTTTACAGGGTTTTTACTCTGTGGACGAACTTATGACTAATAATAAGGCCTGACAATGGTAATCTGACAATTATTATTATTGGAATTATTGTAGGTACACCTAGGTATGACTTATTAAGGGCCGTAAGATCAAAAGCAGTTTAAACTATGGGTTTCGTTAACTACGATTACATTTGATCGGTGGATTAATCTACTGTCATCTCTGTCAGTTTAAGCTACCGATGGTCGATTAACTACCATTGATCTTATGAAATAATCGGTGACTGGAGTTTAAACTCTATTTCGTGGTTTAAACCACTATTAATCTTACGGCCCAAGTGTTCAAAATTTATACTGTTTTTATTTAATTTATTCTGACTTTTGTATATTTATTTGCCTAATTATAGTTTTAGTTACTAGGCCAAACTCACATTACGATTTGTAAAAAATTTTTTGAAAAGACGGCGTTCAAATTAAATGAAACGCCGTATCTTATAACACCTCCTCCGTTTTTCCGTCGAGGGTTAAAAAACAAGTTGTGTTTCTTCTAAAAAACACGAATAATAATTCAGCAATAATATAAATGTTGACCATTTATTCAAAAGCAGATAAAATCCTAATAAATGATAAGTGTATAGAAACTGCCATTTTGGTAGGGTGCCCATTATTTTGTTGACTTGTGGATATTCCCGCATCGAACGCAGTAACTACGCAGTAAGCTAATTAGGTGAAGTTACTGCGTTTGACGCAAATTACCAAGTGGTAACCATAGAGAGGCCTTCGCAGACCAATAGCCAGATGGGAAGATGATATCGTTGCCGTACAGGGGAAGACCTGCCTGTGTATCGTTTTCTGAACGGTTTTCATACTAAGTCATACGTATTCTGAGACTAAATAGTGACATTAGCGCGTTTCAGCGCGTTTTTTGCAGTCAAAATCTTCTTGTTTCCGTATATCTGTATCCACGTCGCTTGACATTATGCTGGGCAGCGAACGCAGTTTAGAGCTTGCGATATGGGGGCTGTCTGGATGCAAGAAGCCAAAAATAGACGCGAGTGGCGTTTGCGGGAGGAGGCTTATGCCCAGTGGGTACAAGCTGCCTATAATGATGATGAAGCAAATTACTCAGTCGGTGACTGCGTTTTTAATAAGTAGATTTTTAAATTTTAATAATAAGTAACTAATATATTCACAAAGAAAATTACAACTAATACAGTATTTACAATATTCACAATATTTACAAAATACACATGAAACAGTTGAGCTATCCACAAACCCCTGCAAACGATTTATAGATAGCTCAACTGGCCCGAAAACCTAGCTTTCTGTGTCTTGGGCACGCTTCCGATTGGTACTGATTCGGACCAGTTGATTTGTTTGCATAAATAGATTGATTTGTTAAATTATACTTATAGGTACAAGTCAGTTGGAAGTCAGTTGGAAGTATGCACGTTGATGCGCAGTGTAGGAAAAATTACTTATCTATTATCTTTTTTTCATAAATATCCTTTGAATATTTATGAAAAAAAAATTATGAAAAATAAATATCCTTTGAATATTTATGAAAAAAAGTAAGTTCAAAAACTAAAACTGACTAGAAAAATTCTATTGAAACTACTGAAAAATTCGTCCCCTCTTTGCTTCGCTGTAATCGGGTACCTAATGAAAACACCTAAAATATGTTCAACCAGATGTTATGAATAGATGACATGGACTCTACGTGAGGTTGAGAAAAAGAAGATAGACGCTTTGGAAATGTGGTGTTGGAGACGAATGCTTGGACTGAGTTCCGCACCAATATTTCGATAGGTATCTACTCGAAGAATTAAACGTCGAACAGCGTCTATCCAGCTTAGTTTAATGTCGCATTCTATAAAGTACTTTGGACACGTTTCACGGCGAGACACTGACTCGATTGAGCGCCTTGTGGTTCAGGGACAGGTGGAAGGTACTAGACCGCGCGGCAGATCGCCTATGCGATGGACCGACCAGATAAAGTCAGCGGTAGGTGGAAACCTACAAGAATGCTCCCGGATGAATAAATAGAGAGAAGTGTTGAGAAATCGTGAGGCGTGCCACAGCCATTGATAAAAGTAATACATTACTACCACGACCGCTCTGCCAAGAGTGTAACGAATAAGAAGAAGAAGAGATGTTATGAAGAGAGAGAGATAGAGAGAGACGCAAGAAGAGAGAGTTTAGAAGATACTTAATTATCTAGGCCTATAGAAACTGAGAATACTTTCTTTGTTAATAAATCTCAATCAAAAAGTAGGTGAAGCAATATAACTAATATCTCAACAGAAGAGAATGGGATATAAAAATAATCAAATAGATCAGCAAAATAGCTATGCGCGAGTCAACTAGAGGCAGGACAGTTTTAAAGCCGAATTCGGGCATAACGTTTTTGCCGAAAAACAGCATCGTGTAAAAATTCAACTTCTACAGACTCTGAGGTGTATGTCACTGGGCACAGAGCACGCATTCCTGGAGTTGTGGTAGAACCAACAAAACTCGCTGAACGCCTAATAGGCAGATCGTGATCGTAACGGATTAAAAAAACGAGGTGTATCTTGAAACTGGCGTCTCAATTAGTGTCAGTTTTGATTCTCGAAGAAAAAAGAAAAATGCTTGAATGATCTACATATATTTTTAGTCCTTCTGCTATGATACCATGGTAAGAAGTAAGTTCTTAAAGTAATAGATTATTAGGATAGTTTTTTCATAACTAAGTTTTTGCGGTATTTAATGTTATTGAGTACCTAAGTAAATTGATTTATTTTCATACTTAAATTGTAAGAATTACAACCAGACCAGAAGTTAAAAAAAAATGCAATTGATTATTCTGGATGACCCCGTCAAAGATCACACGACAATGTGGCTCATCACGTTTTCGGCATAATTTGGCCGAAAACTCAAACACAACCCGAATATCTACTCCCAACTCTAGTCACAAGTAAATACACTTCCATAATACGACATGAGATGAATATCTGTAATAGAACCAGCTGATAACAACAATAAATGTTATGCGAATACAGCGTAGCCAATCTTATACGACGGCGGCGGCGGGGTGGCCATGCCTTCGGAATTATTTAGGACACTAGCATTTTTTTTAATTAGCTAGAGTATCTGTTATTGAAAACCGGAGAGGAAAAATGATAGGGCACCTCATACGACATGACAGTTTGATTAAAAATATCATTGAAGGAAAGGTAGAAGGAAAGAGAGGAAGGGGAAGACCGCGTAAAAGCTATACGAGCCAGCTGAAGGAAAAGATCGCTGTCATGTCGTATAAGGACGTCAAGGAAGCTGCACTGGAAAGGAACAAATGGCGAGAACTGCATAATCACACCGACAAGAGCTGAGCTCTTAAGTTAGAAGAAGAAGAAGAGTATAGTTACATATTATATATATGTTATATGTTATATATGTTATATGTTGTATAGTAGGTGCCAAATAACACCGCAATACAGGTCATTCACCCACTTTCACCACGATGTCGCAAAATTCAATTTATGAATGGCTAATTCTGTCGCTTTCCATACGAACCTGTCGCTAAGACGGTAATCGCTCGAATCTCGTAGTACTGTTGGTTTACCATACATAAATTGAATTTTGCGACATCGAGGTGAAGGTGGGTGAATGACCTGTATTGCGGTGTTATTTAGCACCTACTATAGAATTCTTTGGTTCTTAATTATACTGTTATAGAACTGTAAAAAGCCAAAAACTAAAATTAAAGATATGGATAAACGATATATGCAGATCTACTAAACAAACGATTCTGATTCCGAAAATCGAGTTTTTCTGTTTGTTTGTTCGCGGATCACGCCTTAACTACTGGACCAATTTCAACGAAACTTATACCAATTAGAAGCCCTTTTTCCGGATTGAAACATAGGCTATATTTTATTGAAATTAAAGACGTGGATTCTTAAACCAAAAGCAGCCTTTGGCACGAGGTTCATCGTATTCTGGTTGACAGATATTTTGATAAAAAGTTACGCACGCGTACGAAGTCGCGGGTTATAAGCTAGTGTTTAATAATACCAATATTTATAAGAACCATTGAAAACTCACAGGAAGCCAAAATACGCAATGTTGTGTTGGATGACGTGTTTTTTCGAGTTTTTCCTATTTAACTGTGAAACTACTGAACCGATTGACAAAAAATATGGGATTAATCTGAAAGTATAGGTACCTTCCATATCAGATTAAAAAAAAACACATAGCGCCCTCTAGTGCTAACGTAAGCAAAGCTTGTACTATGGGAACTAGATAGGTACCCACATACTTTATAATACATAGTATATAATATCACTTGATTTACGTAAAAATCCAAGCGTCGAATTATTCCCAATGATTTTCGTTTATAAAATTTCTCAGTGGGATAATATTTTGCTGATATTTTCGCCAAAACCCAGCAATTATGGCGGCTCAGCGTCGGTTAATGAAAAATAAACTTCATGAATATTTTACTGAGATAGGGATGGGGTAGTGGCAAGAGCAACCTCTTTGGAAATAATTTATTTTTTCTTTGTAGACAGGTGGTTCACATAGACACGTCCAAAAAAAAATTCCCATTCCCCTATTCTTCGAGTAATAATTTTTTTGTCGAAATTTCGCCCTGAACGATTAAAACTTGAAAAATACTTGATGTACCTAGGTACTGTTTTCGTATATTTTTTCCAAAATTATCTTTATAAAATGTATCTACTTTTATGCATAAAATAATCGAAGTAGCACAAGTGCAAGTTGCATTTTTTTTATCTAAAGTAGAACTTTGAACTGAAAAGAAACAATTATTTGAAACAATGAGTTATGACCTCGAGTCAAAGAATATGTAATACGTAGTTCCTACGTAAGAAGCGGGACTCCCATTCTACCAAAATTACACACTGAAAATCTCGTTTTGTATGAAACGTGATTCAAATTTTGACCTCCGTTTCATACATTGTTCATTTTTCGACAGCACGAGTCTAGTTCGAGAGTTTCGCTAGTCTGACTCGAGTCTTCGAGTCTTGTTTTTATTTTTATTTAAAAAGGTAACATCACTATTTAGGATGAAGGCAGACTATTATTTAAGGTGGCGATAAAGATACGATGTGAAAAATAGCATTTACGTTTAGGTAGATGTCAGCGCTAAACATGGTTAGACATGGCATATTACTATTGAATACTTTAAGTACTAATTATACATTGACCAAAAAAAGGAGACTTGGCAAAAGGACAAGCCTCCAAAAATATTAAAAAAAATATATTTTCGTACCACTTGCTCAAAAAAGTGACATTCTATGCCACAAAAAGCGAACATAACAATAGTCATTTTTAATCTGTTAAAAACCGGGAGAGAAAATTGTACTGGATTTCTTTCATCCTCTAGGGGGAGAAAGTGATTTAAATTTGGAATACAATTTATACTGAACTACATCTGTGTTTACACCATTGAGTTTGTATACAAAGCATTATACATCTTTTTGAAAAAGGAATACGCATGTATTATGCAGGCCGTATGAGCTTGATGCCTTTGCTTTTCCGACAAAAAAATATTAGTCAAGGAAAATGCCGCGTTTTTGTTTTCTTCAAATACATAAACGTTAAGTTTATTTTAATTTATTTTTATAAATAAGTTAATGTTCTAAAATGCTATCTCATATTATTATTGTGTTAATTTTTTCGCAAATGGTACGAAAAGTAGAGTATTTTCCTCGGTGATAAAGCTGTCTTAGTCTTGGGTGAACTTAAATCCCTCGCTACTCTCAGGACTCGTCTTAAATCCCTCGCTTCGCTCGTGATTTAAGTTTTTAACACCCTCGCTACGCTCGAGAGTGAACTTCGAGTCCTTCGTTACGCTCGCGATTTAAATCGTCACCCGCGACAGAAGACACTGCTTTATCCCCTTGTTAAATAATCTACTATTATACGTAGTAGGTAGGTACAAGTGGGTTTCTCTCGACCACAGTTCCAATCCGGATTCACGGAATTTGACAGATCTCGTGTCGTTTTGTACTGAAAAATGACAGGACTTCTGTCAAAATCTATGGATCCGGATTGGAACTGTGTTCGAGAGTAACCCACCAGGTAGGTACACACACCCAAATAATATTGATTAAAGACGACTAAGGCTGAAATACTCAAACGTCATTAAAAATTTGAGCACCACTTAAAAAAGTGGTGCTCTGCCTCTGTTTGACATTACTCATTTGTAAGAGATAGCAATAATTTAAGCGTGACTTAAATTGAGTGGCGTTTGAATATTCGCCCATTAGGCCCGTTTTCCGTAGCCTTACTCAAGCACTGATCCGTACTCAAGCATAGATTTTTGTATGAAAATCTCTACTCAAATCTATGCTTGAGTAACGATTTCAGTCTCGGAATACGGACCTTAATAGTGCTAGGTATTTTTTTTTACCCAAAATATTATAAACGCCGATACAGAAATCGTAACTCAAGCGAATTTGAGTAAAGATTTTCATACAAAGATCTATGCTTGAGTGAGGATCAGTTCTTGAGCAGTAAATCAGGGCCTTAGGAAAAAACTAATATCATGTTTTGACAAAAAGAAAATACCTAAATTCAAAAACGAAGAAGAATAGAACAGATAACAAACAGAGGAAGGACTGAACCCAAAACAAAAAAAAAAACAAATTGAAAATAGAACAATCATTGCTGCCTGCCAACACATTTTTTTTTCTTAAATCCCGCTGCGCTGATCAACCAGAAAACCAGTAGCAATGATTCGTTTCGGCCTCCTTTATGTTACATTATTCTCTGCATGTTGTAATATTGTAAGGGCACGAACAACTGACAGTCGCTGCGTTACGTAAATCTAAACGTATTCGAGTTATATTGCGCGTCAACGTCGAGCCCGTAAGTCTGAGTTTTTTGTTGATCGAAACGCATATCGAGAAGCGACTTGCGATATATTTTGTATGAAAACCCGTTGTGCGCCTCTAGCAAATTTGCAAAGTATTTTTCTCCATACAAAAACTGCGAGTTTCTCGATTCTCGCTTGTCGCAAATCAACATAACAAAACGTTATGTTATTTTTTATCTCTGAATAAATTGAAATTGAATTTTAATTTAAAATAGAAATTGAAATATTTCAGACTACGGGCTCAGCTCGTAATATCGAACGTTGTAGTGTCACCGCGCAGTGTATCTCGGATACGCTACTGTTACGATACGTTTACGATTGTCACATTTATTTTGAGGCCACTGTTGCATCTCATCAGTCATTTATGTCGTAACCACCTTTACAAATTAAGGTGTCGTTTTGACAGGTTGGAATGTCAAACAAAAGACATCTTTCTATTTGGGTTCGAATTATGGTTAGACAGTTTTGGAATGTTTTTTTTTTGGATTCGTTCTGTCATTTTTAGGCGAAACATCGTCTCTTTTATTTTAATGGTGTTTGTTGTGTTATAGAGAGTATTATTGTTTAACTTTGGTGGAATTTTAACCAATAACACTTACGTCGTAACATAAAGTGTGAGCCATTGGAATAAATGTGTGTGCACCTACCTAATAAGTGGTTTCTCTGAATGTGAAAATTCGTCTCCAAGTTTTGAAGAAAAATATCCACCATTTTGCCTTCAAAACTAACGACAGCCGACTTGACGAATGACTTGACTTGATCGATATTACATATTTAAAATATCTCGCTTGACACTGGCTAAATTGTCTGTTGAAATGACAGAGGGCATTAATTTAAGAGAAGAAGAAGACATCTTTCTATTTGGGTTCAAATTACTTACGTTGGCAGTTTTGGAATGTTTTTTTTATAATTTAAGTTAAAGGTACTTACTTACGCATAATTATTAAATTATGAAAAAATTTCAATGAATTTTGATACTTTTGATATCAACCTGACAGGCAAATGGTATTTATATATCTGCCATTTCTTACAGGTTGAAACTCTATGGTCTGAAGAAAAACTCGTATAATTGTTCTAATCCAGCAATTTCATTCAGCATCTACGAAACTCACGCGTAAAAGCCGCTCAGTTCAAAAACCAAAAAGCTTTTGCTTCATAATAAGAACTCTTTCTTACGCCATTTTGGATTTAAAAAGAAAATCGCATACGACGTTTTCAAAAGTGGAACAATAAAGAACGCCGCGGGTAATTTGTTTTGGCCAATCACAAGCTTCGCAGTTTTTTTGAAGCAGCCAATAGCGGAGCGTAGATAAAAGCCCGTTTCGCTCCAACATTTTGTTCGGAAAGTCGGTGGCCATTTTGCCGTACATTTTCCTCGGGAAAGTGTACAGTGAGTTTCGGGTCGTATTGTGTTGTATAATCGGCCATCATGGAAGGCAAGGGGATTCGTGGATTTGTTCAGAAGAAAAGCTTACTACGCCTGATTTTCCGCGGCGAGTGCGAGAGAGAGGGGTAGTAGGAAAATTTGATGTCGAAGAGAGGCAGATAGAGATGGTTGTTACTGCGTTTTGGCTTGGGGTTCGGTAAAAGTAATTTTCTCGCTTTTATTCAACGCAGCGAGGGCAGCACTACAATGTAACTTAAATGTTTGAGAAAATCTTTTAAAATAAATGAAATAAATATTCACGGACACTTAACACAACGCCCTCTAGTCCCAAACTAAGCAAAGCTTGTACGATGGAAACAAGATGGCTGATAGAATACATACATACATTTTTTTTGTAAATACATACTTATAATACATAGAAACACCCAGACACAGAACAAACATCTATGTTTACAACACAAATGTTTGTTCTCGGTGGGGATCGAACCCACGACCCACACCACGGAAAGCAGAGCTACTACCGACTGAGCCATGACGCCTGTCAAAATGTTAAGTATACTTAAGTAATTACATAGTTGTTTTATTATTGTTTAAGAATAAAGAAAATTTAGTTTTGTTAGTGCCTTTTTTTTACGAAATTTGTGGTATTTTTAATATTTCAGAAAACTTTTAATTTAACTTAGAAACCTAGGTATTCTAAAGTTCTTTTTTTTATAATCCACGAATAGATAAATCTAATATAGTATTTACAATATTCACAATATTACTTAGAAATGTTAAAAAAATAACTTAACATTGTCTTTTTAAAGAATGTTACGTATTTACAAAATTACCTAATTCAAAAATGAAAATGCCAAATTTTTGATCGAGTGATTAATTAATAGGCATAAAAAGTGAATTGATTTTCTACATCCAATAGTTAGATGTACCTACACATAAGTAAGTAAATTTAATGATTTGTTTTAGAGGTTTTTAATTAAAACTAGGTAATTTTAAGGTTTAATATTCTGAGATAAATTATGTCAACTTACTATTAATAAAATAAAAATTCGCGGACATTATATCCTGATAATTTTCCCTTAATTATTTTGTATTCATGCAAACATTTTTTTGACTAAATTCATAACGCAAAAGTTACGTTCTAGCTCCCATTTCTATGTTCCAGCAGTTCGCTGCAGCGCTTTAATAGGTTTAAAATAAAACAATGTAAGCGCTTTCCTCGTTGCCAGCCGCCAATGATGGCTGTTCATCCGCGGCCCGCACTAACTGGTACGCTCCTAAGTGTTCTATTAAACTGGCCCCATATCGAACTGCGATCGCTGCCCGGCCTAAGATGCGCACCGCGAGATATTTGTCATCTCGTTCTGTCAAAATGTAAGCATTTTGTACCAGTTTAAGAACTATTGCATTATCTGTGGTACCTAATGTTGTCGACAAAACGCGCCATAATGTACACTTTTGACACTTCTTAGTCGTCGTACCTCTCTGAGGACGAGATAATAGTCATGCAGAAATGTCAAAAGTTGTAAATTCAAAGGCGCGGTTTCTCGACAACATTACCACAGATAATGCAATAGTTCCTAAACTGGTTCAAAATGCTTACATTTTGACAGAACGACATGACAAATATCTCGCGACGCGCATCCTAGGCCCGCAGCATAATGTCAAGCGACGTGGCGAAAAACGCGCTGAAACGCGCTAATGTCACACTTTAGTCACAGAATACCTATGATTTAGTATGAAAACAGTTCAGAAAACCTGCCAGGCTTAAACCTGGCATAATGAATGCCCGCCTGGCGACTAGTCGAGTGCCAAGTAACTTGAATATTTTATGTTTAATCAATTGATCGGGTTGTTGTGACATTTTAATTTAATTTATTTTAAGTAATCTATAATTTGTAGCCTATGTGATAATTCAGGTCACGGACTATATATATTCCAAGTTTCATCCAAATCGTATATGTAGTTTTTGCGTGGAAGAGTAAGAAACATCCATACATCCAAACTTTCGCGTTTATACTATTAATAGGATTCATCTAGAACTTGGCTGGAATGGGCGTCCGCAGTCGACGTGCTCAGTGCGACAATGCATCGAAATAGAGTCATCACTTGATGGGCCATCGCCTGATTCCATCATACATTTTGTAAACAGAAAGAAATTAATTGGTTGTAAAATCCAAATAGTGACCGCACAGAACGTCGCTTAACTTAGATCTGTGAAGATTGGCTAAGCACGCCTAGCCACGAGCGCTTCGGAGGTACATTAGGAACAAACCTACGAAACTGTTTAAATGAAGTTAATTCTGTCGAGAACAGTACCGATAAATGGCGGGATAATTTGTTACCGTCTGCATTCCGCCTTCGAGCGGCAATGAATGCCTGATGCATTAATAAGAGGCAATGTACGCATAAGTTACATTGAAAAATACAATTTTGAAGGAAGGACAGTGCTTTGTTTTTTTTTTTCGCTCCTCGGAGCAGGCTATAGTTTAGAACCATACCGCCTAGTCTTACGTTATGTTTTTCTTATAAGTCAGTTTGTTTAGGTGTATGTCTTGCGTAAATATTTTTTTTTATGTAGAAATCATATCATTTACTGATACACATCTGAATGAAAACATACCAATAGCTGGTACACATCTGAATGAAGTATAGTGCTTTAAGTTAAACATACGACTTTTTAATTTTACCTAACCTAACGTAGGAAAAGTCTTATAACCGACTTAGGAGAAGGTTCTCAATTCGGTTGTATTTTTTTTTATGTTTGTTACCTCATAACTCCGTAATTTATGAACCGATTTGAAAAGTTCTTTTTTTATCTGAAATGGTATTCCAAATTAGTTTCATAATTGTTTTTATCAAAATCAGTTCAGTAGTTTAAGTGGAAAAACACGTCATCCATGTACACACGTACACAACATTGTGTATTTTGCTTTCCTGTGACCTTTCAATGGTGTTTATGATTAATAGAACAAGCTCAATGAACTACCATCATCACTGAATATGAAGCTGTATCAAATTGAAATAGTTTTTTCAAATTTTTAAAGTTATAAATTATTTTTAGCAAAAAAAGTTAGGTTTTAACTTTATACGTACAATACTTTTTTTACCATAGAAAAGATGGATGGACTGTGTGAAAGAAGATGAGTAAGAAGGGAGTGAACACCGAGATGACGGCTGATAGAGGAGAGTGGAAGACGAAGACATGTTGTACCGACCCCACTTAGCGTGGGACAAGGGTAGGAAGGTGATGATGACTTTTTTTACCATAGGTAAATCTTTCATGAATGCCGCGGTAGAAAAGGTATCAACAGTTAGGTAGGTAGGTACCTACTGTAATATCTGGAATAATACCTAAGTATTGCATTTACTATGATTTATTACCCCATAAAAGCTTGTTACATTGCGGTCGACACAAATTCCTAGTCACTCAGACTAACCAATATTTTATAACCAAGAACTAAAGAAATTGCTTCAATTTCACCAACCTTTTTTTTTACAACTTCAAACAAAAGCCTTCTAAATTCAAAATTCAAAACAATTCTTTAAAACAAACGATGCGCGCGAAACATTTTGACATTTCGTGAAATGCGACTTTATGGTTGCGTTCAGAAATCTCGTAATTGTTCAAAAAGGTTTTATATTTTCATAATGGCCGACTCCCCGCTGTTGTATTTTGTTTATTTAGCTACCAGTAGCCGATGATTAGGCTCGGTGGCCATTGCAATGTGTAAATAATCTTGTTAAATATTGTAAAGTTGTGTGGACGATGACTAATAAAATTGTCACGGTTGGGCCCAAACGTTATTATTATAACATGGTTTTGGACAAAAAAAATGCCGAAATAGTTTTTATTTTAACATATCTTTATTTAACCTGTGAGGTGTTTTTAACACTAGAATACTCGGTGGTCAGTCGATCTGACTATTTTGTCTTCTTTTGGTAATGAAATAAATAAATAAATTATAACAAATAGTTTTTTTGCGTCTTTATTATAAACGGCCGCTTTTACTAACTTAGGCCTTTACATCTATTGAAGATGATTTATAGAGCGTCAGGAGGCAACCTATGCCTACACTTAACGACACACTGTAGTGCCTGGGACAATGTTTAGATGGAGTAGGCTTGTAGCACTATACCATCCTCTCAGCCTAGTCAGCCATATCCACAGGAAAGACAAGCTCAATACGCGCGGAGCTGACTAAGCCAAGGGTTTCCTCACGATGTTTTCCTTCACCGTTAAGCGCGTGTTAATGTGCATATTTTTCCGAAACGAAAAATCTATTAATTCAAACCCACGACCTTCAGATCGCTTTTACTAAATTCATTATATTAACAAAACGATTAAATATAATATTATCTATTAATAAGTAAATTGAAGTAAAATATAGCACCTTAAGTACTTTCACCTATTTTATCCTCCGTCTATCACAAAATTCCCTAAAAAAAAATCCTTTTCTCAAAAAACTATCCGACAAAATTTTACCCAAATAAAAAAAACATCAGTCAGGTCCCCCTTGGGGGTAATCCCACATTTTAACCCGAAAAAATAGTGCAGATAGTCGGATGATTGCTCCTGTATATCTGTTAACCCGGGCGGCCGGCGTTTACGACCTGCCCGGGTACACCCGGATTAAAAAGTAAACGCCGACCTTTGTGTTAAAGGGGAAATAAGATACCGGGCGTTTGGGACTCCATCGTGTACTATTACTATAAGTAATAGTATCATCCAGGCAGGTACTCAAATTTTCCATCCAAAAATTTATTGCTCTGGGTGGATGTCGAACCCACTATATTGGTATTAAAATAAATAAATATTCACGGGCATTTAACACAACTTACTACTTACTTTACCTACTTTTTATTGATAGATAAATAAATAAATAAATAAATAAATATTCACGGGCATTTAACACAACGCCTTCTAGTCCCAAACTAAGCAAAGCTTGTACTATGGGTACTAGATGGCTGATAGAATACATATATACATTTTTTTTTGTAAATACATACTTATAATACATAGTAACACCCAGACACAGAACAAACATCTATGTTTGCCACACACAAATGTTTGTTCTCGGTGGGGATATAGGTCTGCCTACCTATATCTATCAATATAGCAAATTAATTCTTAATTATTTTCTTTTAATAAGTAAGAAGGTAAATAAAGATATGTTATAAAATAAATTAGATTAAAATAAGCTACCTAACTCTGGAAAATATTAAGATATTTTTATGTTTCTGAAAAAAATATCTGTTGACGTTCTTTCATTTAATAAGTTACGCGTTTTTGAACATTGAATGGTGGTTTTGAATCCTAATTAATATTATTTAATAATTAAAACTGACATATCTGTGCCCGCATAATGTTTGAGTAGGATTCAAACCACCATTCAAAGTTCAAACACAACGTGTACATAATGAATACATTTTTGGATTACTTTGACAGGTACCTGAGTATTTAATAGTAGATTGTATCATAAGGGAGCAAAATTATATTTTACGGCGAGGGCGATTTTTTGAATCCAGAGCGAAGTGAAGGATTCTAGAGTAGAATCCCGAGCGTAGCGAGGGATTCTTTAGTAGAATCCTGAACGTATCGAGGGATTTAAAGTACTTCGCCCGAGCCAAAAATATATTTTGCGCCCGAGTGGTACACTCTACTTTTCATCACCAACTATGAGAAAGTAAAAGGCGCCTCATATTTTATTGTAATATTATTATTTAATAAAACATAATTATATAGTAACAACTAAAATGAAAATAAATAGTATCTATAATGAAAACCACTTATTTCTTATGTTTTCTATTCGTTCGATTTCTTTGGCGCTGAACACTAAGATGTTCCAAATTCAAAAAGTGCGCGGCAAAGTAAATTGCGGCGCACTTATTTAAATAAGTGCGCCGCAATTTACTTTGCCGCGCACTTATTGTTTCATATAGAAAACACCACCTTTGGGTGCACATAAAGGCGAACCAAGTCGTTCTTTTCGAATAGGTGTGATGAAAAAAATAAAGGTTCTTTACGCCTTTGCTTGCAGATAAAGAAAAATAAACTGAGTAGAGGTGAACTCTACTCCAAGGCTGAGGATATCATTCGGATAGTACCGGGATGAGGCGGCCTTTTATTCCTTCGGTCGATTTGATGAAAAAGCTAAATGTATTCTGAATAGGTTTGATACTTTGTTGAAAACATACAACTTTATTGTTGGGAAATATTTTTTTTTCTCTACATTACTTAAAATAAAAAAAAACAAAAGATATTCCATAATTATAGTGTCGTTATAAAAATATATCTATCGTTTTTAGTTCTAGCTAAGTATGTGACTTGGGTTTAAATAAATCAGAAGATATTTCTTTTTTTCAAACGTCAAATAAAAAGCCAAATGATCTAATTTTTTTTCAATCTTTCTTTACTTTTGAAATAACTAAGACTACTAACAACTATGTAGTAGATATGTAGATTTGTGTAGTGTCGTTCCAAAAATAAATCATTTTTTCTGTTCTTTACCTATCTCAGTAAATTATTCTTTTCTATACCAACCTAAAACGATTACCGATTTCATTATATTACTAAGAAGTAAACCTAACGGTCCGAGGGTACTAACTAAGTATCTACAAACGTCTCAGCGATTGTAAAATAATAACTGCAGCAAGATAAACTTTTACAGCTCCTCATTTTCTCAATAAACATAAAAAGCAAGGTCACAAATCCTAATTTTCTATCAAAGTGTCCTAACCCTACAATAAAAACTTTCATTCGGCCCACGGACCTCACTATCAAAAATTTAACACTGGCAACCCAATTGCAATAAAAAAGAAAAAAAAGGATTGTCTTTGATTCCAATTTTGAATTCAATCTGCGCGGGTCGCGCCATGATTTTATTTTCATGAGTGCCCCGGGACAGGGACCTGACGAAAATTTTAATAATAAATGAAATAACTGCTTTTGTATTATGTGTATAAGCGACGGATAATGCTTCGTATTATTGTGTTCGTATGATTGGGGGATTACATTCGTATGTTAATATTGTTTGTGATTGTTTGACAAAATATTTTGGGGTGCTTTAGTTCTAAGCAACTTGTCCGTAGGTACTAATAGGTATTTGTACTTATAGGCCAATGAAATAAGTGCTTTTTCTTTATTTTTTGTCACCGCTTTGGTTCGTACATATTTATTATCCATAATAAAAGACCTAACCATACCTTTACGGCCTAATAATTTTCTAATCATAGAAAATGCTTGACAATAAAATTTTTACAGCGTCCAAACATAATTTACAACATAAATGTCAAAGTCAGACCGACGACATTGAGGAATTCTGAAAAATCTGTAGCGAAAAACAAAGGCAAGATACATTTCTGTGCCCACAAAATTGCGGTAGTATCTCTAATTACACTCGCAATATAACAATAAAATACTACTGTAAGTGAAAGAAAAAAAAAAAGAATTTCTCTATGGTTGGTATAATGGGCGGCGACCCTTGCAATAGTCACGGATTGTAAACGCACCCAAAGTCCCGAACGCATTGTCAAAAATGACAAAACATTATGATTTTTGAACGGAACGTATTTTTTTTAATTCGGAACGCCCTTGAGGAATGACTGAGAGGTTTTTTTTTTGATGTTGGGACTATTTTACAAGTCAATCTGTTTTTGCGTTTTGTAAAGAAAGTTGTGATTTTTTTATTTGGCAATGTTTTGTGGTCACGTTTTTGTGGTCACCATCAGAGCAAAAATAGATTTTTAGTAATATTGTTGTAAAGATGATAGAGTTCATTTAAATTCAAATTCGTTTTCTTTAATTTCACGAAGATGCCTACTTACAAATGATTGCTTTTTTGAAGAGTTACATTACCTACCTATTATTTGACAGGCGTCATGGCTCAGTCGGTAGTAGCTCTGCCTTCCGTGCTGTGGGTCGTGGGTTCGATCCCCACCGAGAACAAACATTTGTGTGTTGTAAACGTAGATGTTTGTTCTGTGTCTGGGTGTTTCTATGTATTATAAGTATGTATTTACAAAAAAAATATGTATGTATGTATTCTATCAGCCATCTTGTTTCCATCGTACAAGCTTTGCTTAGTTTGGGACTAGAAGGCGTTGTGTTAAGTGTCCGTGAATATTTATTTATTATTTATGAATATTTAATATTTACCTACATAAGTATTTAGGTAGTAGATATATCTATACTAGATAATTATAAAACTGTAAAAAAGCCAAAAAAATAAAATTAAAGATATGTATAAACTAAATATGCAGATCTACTAAATAAACGATTCTGATTCCGAAAATCGAGTTTGCCTGTTTGTTTGCGGATCACGCCTAAACTACTGGACCAATTTCAATGAAACTTATACCATTTAGAAGCCCTTTTTCCGGATTGAAACATAAGCTATATTTTATTGAAATTAAAGACGTGTATTCTTATATACAGCTTGACCTCTCTAAACCAAAAGCCGCCTTTGTCACGAGGTTCATCGTATGCTGGTTGACAGATATTTTGGCGGAAAGTTTCGCACGCGTATACGAAGTCGCAAGTATCAGCTAGTAGGTACTTCTATACAAATATTATAAAGAGGAAAGGTTTGATTTTTTGTTTGTTTGTTTGTTTGTATGAATTGAATAGGCTCCGAAACTACTGGACCGATTAAAAAAATTCTTTTACCATTAGAATCCTACATTATCCCTGATGAACATAGGCTATATTTTATCCCGGAATTCCCACGGGAACGGGAATTACGCGGGTGAAACCGCGAGGCGCTGCTAGTTAATAAATAAATATAAATATTCACGGACACTTAACACAACGCCCTCTAGTCCCAAACTAAGTAAAGCTTGTACTATGGGAACTAGATGCCTGATAGAATACATACATACATTTTTTTTGTAAATACATACTTATAATACATAGAAACACCCAGACACAGAACAAACATCTATGTTTACAACACACAAATGTTTGTTCTCGGTGGGGAACGAACCCACGACCCACAGCACGGAAGGCAGAACTACTACCGACTGAGCCATGACGCCTGTCAAAACTTGATTATGAGATTATCTAACTTTCACCAAAACTGAAGCGCTCGTGGCTAGGCTTGCTTAGTCAATCTTCACCGATTATCTAAGTTAAGCGATGTTATGCGCGGTCACTATTTGGATGGGTGACCGTTAGTGGCATTTATACATCTGAGCGCTTCCGTGCTTCGTGCACGTTAAACTGTCCCGGCTCTAGCAGTCGTTAAGCCGCGACGGAGGCCTTAAGGCGGTCTATCTCCGTCACCAGAGTTGGCCAGTACTAAAACTAAATACGTAGGTACCAGTAACTAAATTTAAGCCCCTAAAAATCAACAAGCCACTTTTCACTCCAAAATCCCCATAAATCCGCTTAAATCCAGCTAAATCCGAATTAATAGTGTGTCAAATAACCGGCAGGGGGCGCCATTGACACCTGCGCCCTTTGTTAGGGCACTTGTTGTGATAAAATGTTAGATTAAGCTGTTTATGATTTTTTTAGACTAATTTTGATGTGTTTGTAATAAAATTTTATATAAGTAAAAAGTACTTAGAAAAAAAACTAAGTTTTTAAGTCAAAGTACTTAGAACACACTTTCATATTACATAGCACAAAATACCTACTTAATCTCTTGTGAATTTGTTCCTTTTGCCCTTTTCTTTTCCTTTTGTTTTGCACTACCTACCTAGTTTTTATTAAAATTAGTAACTACTTATTATATTTAGGAAAACCTGTAATTGGCTAGATAATTAGTTTTAATATAGCTTATATTTGCTTATTGTAATTGCTGTTGGTTTTCTAATAAAAATAAAATAAAATAAAATAGAAAAAAACCATAATTTTAAGTAAAAATACTTAGAAAAAACTTAAATCTTATTTAGTAAGAATACTTAGAAAAAACTTAAATTTCAAGTATAAGTGATATCAAAAGCAGATAGCCCACTCGATGTTATGTGGTAACCCATGCGTTTTTTATTTTATTGATTACGTAATTAGTAGACAAACTGGCATACGACCCACCTGATGGTAAGCGGTCACCGTCGAGAAACACCGACAACACTATAGTAGGTGCCAAATAACACCGCAATACAGGTCATTCACCCACCTTCACCACGATGTCGCAAAATTCAATTTATGAATGGCTAATTCTGTCGCTTTCCATACAAACCTGTCGCTAAGACGGTAATCGATCGAATCTCGTAGTACTGTTTGTTTACCATACATAAATTGAATTTTGCGACATTGAGGTGAAGGTGGGTGAATGACCTGTATTGCGGTGTTATTTGGCACCTACTATAGTACCAATATTAACCTTCCTAATGCACTGACGACGACACAACGTCATAACTTTGTAAAAACATCAATGCACGACGACACAACATTGTAATAACGTCATCCGCCAAACAAGGATATCACATTATCTCCCCTTACGCATTCTCTAATAACAAACATGTTCGTGTGTTTGTTAGTTTGTTTTTTCGGCTTAGCAGTAGAATGAAAAAATCCATCTAGCAAGCTAGCTCGTATGAGGCCAACTCTGGTGAAGGAGTTTTTAGGCCGCCTTAAGGCCTCCGTCGTGGCTTAACGACTGCTAGGACCGGGACAGTTTAACATGCTCTCCGAAGCACGGAAGCACTCAGATGTAAAACTAACGATCACCCATCCAAAGAGTGACCGCACAGAACGTCGCTTAACTTAGATAATCGGTGAAGATTGACTATGCAAGCCTAGCCACGAGCGCTTTCGCGTTTTTTACAGCCATTTATTTATACACACATATAAAGCCGCGTGCTCAAGCATAGTCTAATCTAAAAAAACCGTCCACTAATTGCTTCTCTATTAGTCTCTGGTTTTATTTATATGTGACATATTAGGACCGTTCTAGAAGCATGCTTTGAACTTAAGTGGTATTTTTTTAAGAGATTTTTTTAATGTTGCGTTCATTTCGAATTGTCGGTTAAATCTCTACTATATAAAAATAAGTCGGGTTTACCTTCCTGACGCTATAACTCCAGAACGCACGAACCTATTTCCACGGTGTTGCATCCGTTGGAAAGGTCTCGGGCTCCGTGAGGTTTATAGCAAAGAAAATTCAGGAAAAATTTCAACAGAAAAGCGGGAAAATGGAATTTTGAAAAGTCACACCCTAACGCGAGCAACGCCGCGAGAGACGGCTAGTTATGTATAAATAAAATATCATGGTGTTTGTTTAGAATGGATAAGTTGGAGATCACATTTATTTATACCTACTAATAGGTACTATGATTCATCTATCTTCTTCTTCTTCTAAATATATAAAACTCTTTTGAAGCTGACTGACAATCAACGCACAGAAACTATAAGTCCTAGAGGTATGACATTTGGAGGGTAGTATCCTTATATAGTGTAGGGGTGCACTAAGAGAGGAACTTTGAAAAGTCGCACCCTAAAGGGTCTTAAATTAGAATCAAAGATTTTAACCAAATAATGCGTTTTTATATACTTCACTTAATACTGGCAAAATTGACTGTCAAAATGACGGACAGAGGTTATAAATAAAAGAAGAAGAAGGACCTGTCAAATTAAGTTACTAAAACAAAATGAAACAACAGAATCGGAGGCACTTTATTTATCCACTTTCAGTAGCTTGCTAGAAGCGAAATTATCTAAGTTTTAACTTTCGATATATATCTCTTTTAGAATACTCATTCTCTGCAAAGTTACGCTGTAACCCCCATTTACACCCCTTTCCCCCTTTTACTCCCAGGGGGGAGGGGGTAGGGGGTGTTTTAATGCAATAATTCTATGTGATCATACAGCGTTTACGAGTGCGCGTCGGTTTGAAAGGGAGTAAGAGTTTGCGGATATGTCTTGGGATTTTTACAGATATTGTGAATTTACAAGGGATTAGTCCTCGTCCAGTGGAATTTACAAGAGATTAGTCCTCGTCTAGTGCAATTTATAAGGGATTAGTCCTCGTCCAGTGTAATTTACAAGGGATTAGTCCTCGTCCAGTGTAATTTACAAGGGATTAGTCCTCGTCCAGTGTAATTTACAAGGGATTAGTCCTCGTCCAGTGTAATTTACAAGGGATTAGTCCTCGTCCAGTGTTATTTACAAGGAATTAGTCCTCGTGCAGTGGCACCTTTGTAAAGATTTGTAAAAACAAACGAGGGTTTTGCAGAGCTCTAGAACTTGTTTTACTAAAGGCCGTAAGATCAATAGTGGTTTAAACAAAATAGAGTTTAACCTCCAGTCTCCGATTATTTCATAAGATCAGTGGTAGTTAATCGACCATCGGTAGCTTAAACTGACAGAGAAGACAGTAGATTAATCCATCGATTAAATGTAATCGTAGTTAAAACCAAACCCATAGTGTAAACTGCTTTTGATCTTACGGCCTTAAGAGTATTTTGTATGGATAATATAGATAAGTAGTGTAGGTTATGATTTTTGTGTAATTTTGTGAACGATATAAAGACACTTTGTCTTATCAACCACATATCAAACTACCTACCTACAAAACTTACCTATCTCGTAGGAAGGCTTAATTTATCTCATCTAAAAATGAACTACGGCCTCTACTGCGAATATTGATTACCGAAGATTCGGTAGTGACGTTTGTATTACACTGCGCGGTCGCCTCGAGCGATGGTCTAGGCTCTTTTAAAGTCACAGCGTTACTGCGCAGTGTAGCACAAACGTCACTACCGAATCTTCGGTAATCATTGTTCACAGTAGAGGCCCTGCACAGAAGGCCTAGTACGAGTTTTCAGTGTATAGTGTGGGTGTGAAACGTCTGACGTCCAGCACACCAGTGGGCGCTGATTTGTATGGAGACACTGAGCAGATTCTTTGAGAAGCTCGACATACGAGTACGGGCTTGGTGTAGACCAAGCTTCTCAAAGAATCCGCTCAGTGTCTCCATACAAATCAGCGCACACTGGTGTGCTGGGCGTCAGACGTTTCACACCAGATTTACACACCAAAACTCGTTCTAGGCCGTCTGATCTGGACTCAAGCATAGAGTTTTATATGAGTAACGATATATCTGTATCGGCATACGGGCCTTAGAGACAGGATATAAGACATATCTTGAGATAGTTACCTCGTGTATCCCTCGCGTCCGTTCCTTCTTCAGATTAAATTCTGGGAGCTGAGCGACTCATCTCTGTACAGTTAGGAACAAAGGTTTTGACACCTGTATTTTCCTAATATTTAGGTATGTAGTACACCTACGATACGGCCAAGTAAAAAATGCAAATCTTTGGTTACCAATTTTACAATATGGTATGTAGTAGTAAGTATCCCCCCCTATTTCAGTTATGAAAACATGCCAAAAAAATGGAACCTTGTCTGAGTTTTTTTTTCAGTTACGAAAACTATTTAGCATTCGTACTTAGGTAGTAGGTACTTTTCGCGAATAATAAACACAGGAATTTCAGATTCGGCTATATCTACTAGAAAGGTTTTATTTCACGTTTTTACCAATACTTTAAGCTTTTTCCTAAGCCTATTTATTACCTAGATAATAAAATATAATGCACTATTTTTTACATTTAAGACCAAAAGTGTAACATTCTGGCAAATAAACATATCCTTTGTTTCGTGCTTATATATACTTGTGTGCACCATTGTACCCGTAGAATGCTCAATTATTAAAACAATAATCCGAGACGCGGCCGGGGCTGCCTCCGACCGCTTAGCTGCCAATTTGCAACCTCGTAAGGTTTCAGTATCAAAACATCTCTGAAAAACCAGAATATTTATAAACGTTTTTTGGCTTACATTTATCTTAGCAAAGGTCTCACTGAAAATGGGCAAATTTGACTTTTGAAATTTGAATCACGGTTTACGATTTCTATTGCCATTATGATCTGTCTACTAGGTACCAATATGCATGTAGTTATGTTCTACACCTACAATCATTGTTGGGAAAATTATAGTGGATGAAATATTCAAAAATCAATTCATGAAAATGAGATGGAGATAACGCCATCTATTAGGGAGTAGCAATAACCAGAATCATATTAGAGTAATAATTAAAAGTTATTTTTAGATCATTGAGGCATACTATTAATTTATTTAGGTAAGTCAACTTCGTATTAGAATTTTGAATAACCTACAGTACTCCGCCTGTATGTAGTACATACATGCATCTCACTTTTGGTCTAAGTTAAAATGAAAATATTTGTTAGTTACCAGTGGCATCTATTGTTGAGTAGCGCTACTACTCTCTTGTTGGTGTTTTATTTTAGTGACATCTATTGTTAAATTTAAAAGCTAGTTTTTCTGTCTATACTGATAGATGTCGCTAAAACCAAATCTTGAGTTTTGAACGGATTATTTAGTTCAGAAACCGAATTTCTCTGCCGACTATCGACTATCATGCTATGTCACTGTCATGTCAGTCAGAGAAGTAGAAAAAAAAACAATCATCTGTTCTCTGTTTGTTCTGTTTTGGTTTTGATGTTAGGATTTGATCATCGTTTCAAAATAACTCTAAAATTCATCGTAAATCCGAAAATAGTTAATATTACATCATTTACAATGCTCTAACGTAAATACAAAGCACTTCAGCCAGGATGGAGCAAGTCTACGCATTCGGAGTGTCTTGTATCGAGTTTATTCAAGACTGGTAAATTATTGATTAGTTTATCCGCATTATACCGCATAAACAGATCGATAGGTCTAATAGGTGTAAGAGCCTTCTGGATTTCTTCTGTGTCCTTATAAGAGGGCCTAAAGCGATGTTTTAATCATTTTTTTGAAATATTAGGTTACACTTCCTTATTTTGCTCATTTTGCTTCACTGCACTGTGTAAGCCTATAATTTGAACACATTAGCGTAAAAAATGTCGCTAATGCATGTAATAGGACACTTAGATAATAATATTAGGGAATGTTTCTGTATATACACTGTTGGTGTTCCTTTTTAATAAATAAATAAATAAATAAATAATTGGTGTACATACGATCTGAGTACTTACCTACCTATCTAGGTTAGGTACTGTGCAGCAGAAATGAAGGTGGTGGCAGTTGGTACACTTCCCGTAATAAATAAATAGGTAGCCTTTGATGGCGTTGTGGAAAATGTCCGTAAATATTTATTATACCAGCTTTTTTCAATGGCTTTTCCTCATAGGTTCCGAGACTACGATGGTTACTTCGAGTTTGTGAACAATGTCTCCAATCCACACCACATCACGGAGATGGTCTTCCCGTTGCTAACGATCATTGACTCCGTGTTTGCGTCTCAGTTGTTACTGTGCATGGCTTTCGGGGGTTGGCTGAACACAGTTATGAAATGGTATGGATTAGATAGATAGATAGATAGAAAATTCATTATTGTAACATAAAAAGTAGTGTACACTATCTACCAGCTAACGTTCTATGTCTGTCTATGTTTCATGGGTGTTACTATGTATTATAAGTATATATTAACAAAAATAATTATGTAAGTATTCTATCAGCAATCTGGTTCCCATAGTACAAGCTTTGCTTAGTTTGGAACTTGAAGGTGCGGTGTGAAATGTCCAAGCATATAAGAAAAAATCTTTAGGTATTGGGGGTAACAATTTATTAGGGTTAGATTGGTTTTATAATAAGACTATAATAAAAAAGTGAAAGAAGAATCATTAAAATATTCTACGATCACTAGAATTGAAACTGTGGGGGGTGGGTTTGATTCCCACTGAGAACAAACATTTGTGTATGGCAATGTCTTATGTCTGGGTGTTACTATGTATTTAAAAAAAGTATTCTATCAGCAAAGTTTCCATATTACTTTGCTTAGTTTGAAACTAGAGGGCGTTGTGTGAAATGTCCATAAATATTTATTTATTTAATGCTATGCCTTATAGGCTATAAGACATAGCATTAAATAAATAAATATTACTAATACCTATAACTTATGGGTAGAAACATTACAAAAACGAACAACAATCACTTATTTTTAATTCCAGGTGGTTTTTCGAAGACCGTCCATACTGGTGGGTCCGTGAGACGTCCTACTACCAGTCAGGGCTTCGCCCCCGGCTCGCGCAGACGCGGCAGACATGCGAGACAGGCCCGGGCTCTCCTAGCGGACATGCAGCTGCAGCGGCGACTATGCTCACACTGGCTGTTATGTTCACAGCTCATATAGCATATGATAGGTACAATCAAGCTCGTTGTGGCCAACTCTGGTGACGTAGTTTTTAGGCCGCCTTAAGGCCTCATGGCTTAACGACTGCTAGAGCCGGGACAGTTTAACGTGCACGAAGCACGGAAGCGGTCAGATGTAAATGTAACGGTCACCTATCCAAATAGTGACAGCGCAGAACGTCGCTTAACTTAGATAATCAGTGAAGATTGACTAAGCAAGAATAGTCACAAGCGCAGATCGGATCATTACTTTTTGCGTGAAAGAGTAACGTACATTCTTACAAACTTTCGCGTTTATAATATTAATATAGTATGTGCCAAATAACACCGCAATACAGGTCATTCACCCACCTTCACCACGATGTCGCAATATTCAATTTATGTATAGTAAACAAACAGTACTACGAGATTCGAGCGATTACCGTCTTTGCGACAGGTTTGTATGGAAGGCGACAGAATTAGCCATTCATAAATTGAATTTTGCGACATCGTGGTGAAGGTGGGTGAATGACCTGTATTGCGGTGTTATTTGGCACTTACTATAGGCTTATTCATCAATATTTTTTTTTTCTACAGAAAATTGACAATAAAACCATGGTTGAAGAGCATAGCGTACCCCGCACTAGCGTGGGCATTAGGATCTGTCCTAGCGGCGAGAATGTACGTCGCGGCTCATTTCCCACATCAATGCATACTCGGCGCTATAGTGGGTGAGCACCTTTTTCTTATTTGTAACCAGATTCAAATAATTTATAAGTTTAAAAAACTGGAATAAACGACTTCAATTTTATACGATTTCATCATCGAATTATGATGACGATGATGACAGCAGTTCATTGGAACTGTTCTATTGATCGTAAACACCACAGAAACGTCACAGGAAAGCAAAATACGCAATATCGTGTACGTGACGTGTTTTTTCCAGTTATTCTTATTTAATTGCAAAACCACTGCATTGATTTTGATCAAAATTTTATAGGACCATTCTGAACCTTTCAGATAAAAAAATAATTTTTCTAATCGGTTTATAAATGATGGCGTTCTAAGGTATAAGAGAACCTACTCCTTTTTTGAAGTTGGTTAAAAAAGAAGTTCTCGATTCGGTTGTTTTTTTTTAAGAAAGAAACAAAATACATTTATTTATGACACAAACGAGCGAAAAAAATGTATCAAACATTCAATTATTATTTTTTTCGGTCATTTATGAACCGATTTGAAAAATTGTTTTTTTTTATCTAAATGAGTAGATATACTTCCAGATTAGTACATAAAATGTTTACCAAAATCGGTTCAGTAGTTAACTGGAGAAAAACACTAATTCATTCACGAACAGAACATTCCGTATTTTACGTATAATTTAATATTTATTTCATTGTATCTTTGTATGTTTTTTGCGATTTCTGACATTTCTAGTACTCAAACCTCAGTCGGTCCGCTAGAGACTTTTGATCCTTGTAAGAAACAAAATCTATTGGCATCAAAAAAAGTTTTTGTGTAAAATTACCATTTTCTTGCTGACTGTACATTTTTTTCCAAAATCTGTAAATGCAGTTCACAATATCTTAAAAATTTATGGATAGTCTCCTAAAATCGTTTTCCTGTAACGAATACGGTACCAGCCCTTACTGTCCCGTCTCAAAAATTCACCCTGTATTTCCTACACATATTTGTTCTTAGTAGGGATCGAACCCACGACCCACAGCACGGAAGGCAGAGCTACTACCGACTGGGCTGTGACGCCTGCCAAAAATATTTAACCAAATATTATTTTCCAGGTTTATTTCTAGCTCCAGCACTTTGCCTCTACGTATCAGACCCTTTTATTTGGCGGTACGGATTTCACTCAGCCTACCCCCCCGGCTTAGCGGTGCGATGGCACATACTAAGTGCGTGTTCGACGGCTGCGATAGCCGGTATTACTTATGTTGCGGTCGCTATTCGACAGGACCCGATGACTACAGTTCAATTAGTATGTTTTTTAATCACCCACATTGGATGACGGAAACAAGTTTTCTAACCAAAAAATTTGCAAATAAATTTTTGGTTAGAAACTTGTTTGGATCAATGTGATATTTTTACTGAACCTTTGCATTGTTATTCTCTCGACCCTGAATCTCTGCAATTTCACATAATTACATTTAGTTATATTATATCTTCAAAAATGTTGAAATGTGCGAGCGAGAGGGGTTGTCTGCCTTATACATACGCCTTAAGATAAATGTATGTTTCAGGCGTTCCGTTGGTGCGAGAACCCGGACAGTATCCATGTCACCACTACGCCGATGTTCGCTCTCGTGCAAAGCACGGCGTATCTACTAGGCTGGGCTGTATCTGTCACTCCTACTATTTCTCAGTAAGTTATTAAGTATTAAGGAGACAAAAGTGGCCCCTGCCACTGTATAAATCTAGATAGCAAAGGCCTCTGAATTGTTATTACTAGTAGTTCTCCTCGTACTAAAAATAAAACCCTAAATTTTACAAATCGCATCAATACCGCCATTTAGCAAAGTACCAGTCTTACTTAAACTACAAAACCATTGAACCATCTAGTTCCCATCGTACAAGCTTTGCTTAGTTTGGGACTAGAAGGCGTTGTGTTAAGTGTCCGTGAATATTTATTTATTTTATTTATTGAAAATCTAAGAAATGGTAGCTCACGTTATACTGGTTTTTCCAACTGTATAATTTTTACAACAACTCAAAAACTATTTAACCTAGAATAAAAATAAAAACTGTTTTGAAATCTCTAAACAAAACCCTCTCATATGACACCCTACTTGATATTTTGGTACGACTTTGTTTTTTTTTTTACTCCCTTTGGAACCTCATAACTTTCCAACCCCTTGACCGATTTATTTTTCAAACCACTAAAACTTAAGAGTACTATCCGTATACCTACCAAATACTGTGAAGATCGGATAAGCGGTTCAAAAGATCTCGACGAACAAACATACAAACATACAAAGCATTTTTGTCCAAGTTGACACTAAGATAATTATAATTATAGACAATTATAGGGGTAGTCAAAACGAAATCCAAATATTTAGTTGCTTAATTATAATCGTTGCATAACTTTATTCAACTTTCACAGCTTTTATAAGTAGAATGATAGATAGATATGTCTTTATTGCTCACCAAGAAAACAAGAAAAACAATAAAAGAGATATTATACGTTTCTTTATGAGGTACAATGGGCGGTCTTATCGCTAAGCGATCTCTTCCAAACAGTATGGCTCTAACTTCAATATTTCTTTCAGATATCGTCACGACACGAAAAATCGTTCGATCATAATATCTGCTTTCACAACAGCCTTAATTATATACTGCTTTAGACAAATTGACGAGAATCTATGTCGCTCTAATACTTTTAGATTTTATATGTCGCAATTTGTAATGTTTTGTGTAAAACCTATGCTACTACTGAGGGTAGTACCAGCGGTATCTATGTGGCCTTTTAGTGGTGATATAAAGGCTAAAGTAGAATAAAAAATAGTATTTAATAGAAAATTTTTAGGCAAATTTTTGTTCTATTTAATCTTCAAATTTGGGTCAAATTTGAAGATTAAATAGATAGATTTAGATAAAATTGTGTTTTACACAATTCAGTTTGAGTTATTTTGTGTTTTAGAGGGTCAAATTTAAATGGGATTTAGTTTTAAGTGGTTAAATTTAGATAAACTTGTGATTTAGGGAGCTAAATTTACTGATGTTGTGTTGTTTACAACTAAATCTAAACGATATCGTTTTAAAACTAGCCTAATTTAGATAAATTTGCTATTTCGTGCACCAAATTTAGAATATTATATGTTATAGAGCACTAAATTTAATAAAATATAAATTAAATTTATGTTTTAGGTATTAACTTTCTTAAATTTCAGTGAATTTTTGCTTTTAGTAAAAAATTTAGACCAAATTTTATCAAGATTCATTTGTATTAAATGAATCTTGATAAAATTTGGTCTAAATTTTAGATCTGATTAGATGTCCTTTGTGATTTTTAAATCCAAACTATTGTTATATTCAATAGAATATAAACCAATATACCGTAGATTTATACATCGTATTTTTCAATATAATTTTAGCTACAACTATTGTTCCTATTTTATTTTTCTTGTAAAAATAATTCTGTGATATTTATAATTAACTAGCTGGTGCCTGCGACTTTGTCTGCGCATTATTAGAAGTGGAATTTGCTATGCAAATTCTTCTAGGCGTTGGATCCCGTTGATTTTCCGGGATAAAAAGTAGCCTATGTGTTAATCCAGGTCACGGACAATATATATTCCAAGTTTCATCCGAATCGGATCAGTAGTTTTTGCGTGAAAGAGAAACAAACATCCATACATCCTTATTGTATAAGAATTTAATGAATAAATTGGTTCCATTATTTATTATAGCAAATGCTGTTCTGTAAGAAAATAAAATCTGTTGAAAAAACTAGTTTATCGGACTTATTTCAAAGCGGAACCCCATTTTTACTAAGAAGTTTTTAATAGAATTAGATACGTTACCCGCGGTCTGTAAATGACAAAAGAAAAGTTTGGTAATTGCCCTACTTTTAATCAGTCGCGCATCGAGCAGCGTCTAAGCTGAATGTCAACAACAGCTGTCTGAGTGTGTATCACAACTCTTTCGAGCAACAGATTCTGATATACGTATGAGCTTTATCTTACGCGTACGGACTCAATTCTACTCAATTTTACGACGGATAACGTTCTACTTAGTTCTAAATAACACTGGTAGAATACTAAATAGACTAAAAACTATCAGTTGTGTCTCATCTCAGGTGACAACTTTTATAGTAGAATTGAGCCTTAACCTAAGGGGTATATTATTCATATTAGTCTTCTAAAGCTGAGCTAACTAATATGATTGCTAAATCTGTTGTCATCCTTATTCGTTGTCATGCAAGTGACAATGATAGAACATTTTTAAAGCCACGCTAAAATTACAGTTTAATATGAATAAAGGAGTAGGTGAGTACCTACATAGAATAATCAATGGCATGTAAAATAATATTTGCGCAGTTTTTGGTGCAATACATGCGTATAACACGTCTAGTAGGTAAATTGATATCATGCCATGACTTTTTATCATTTTAGATAAGTCAGAGCTTTATTAAGTTTCAATCAATCATAATATCAATGCAAATACTTAATAAAACTTATCTTTATTATTAAATCCAACTAGATAATAATTAATTACTTCCCTAGGGTTTTCATGAGTTTATTTTGACAAGAGCGCTTGAGTCAGTGAACATGATTGGATCTTACACGGCTTCTGATTTGCTTAAATATGTAAGTATTTCTTTTATTGTGGGAAATATTTGTTTTGACAGGCGTCATGGCTCAGTAGGTAGTAGGTACCTCTGCCTTCCGTGCTGTGGGTCGTGTGTTCGATCCCCATTGAGAACAAAATATTTGTATGTGGCAAACATAGATGTTTGTTCTGTGTCTGGGTGTTACTATGTATTTTAATGTATTTAGATAAATAATAATATAGGTGAGTACCTATATTCTATCAGCAATTTAGTTACCATAGTACAAGCTTTGCTTAGTTTGGGACTAGAAGGCGCTGTGTGAAAATGTCCAAGCATATTTATTTATTCATTTAAATACTTACCTCCTAGGGACCTATTTTGATTATGAGCAACATACGAACTTTTTTTTCAAAATTTTACTTACCTACCTACTGAAAGACTCAACAAAACCCCGATT
This sequence comes from Eulithis testata, assembly GCA_947507515.1. Classification (NCBI taxonomy): domain Eukaryota; kingdom Metazoa; phylum Arthropoda; class Insecta; order Lepidoptera; family Geometridae; genus Eulithis; species Eulithis testata. Next base: position 4,065,927 of record OX382221.1, read on the forward strand.
ATTGGTAAGGTAACTTAGGTACCTACCTACTTAATTGTAAAATCATTTTAAGGTAGAATCTCTGCTCAGAGATGCTAGACTCCTCGAGTTGAAATCCGAAGACCAGTCTAACTACAGCTGGCTGAAGTCCAAACATCTTCACCCTGACGTGGAATTACACTTAGAAGACGTCAAACCAATGATACTGAAGGTATTTTTTACTTAGAAGTCGTCAAACCAATGGTTCTAAAGGCATTTTTACTTATAAGACGTCAAACCAATGATTCTAAAGGTATTTTTTACTTAGAAGTCGTCAAACCAATGATTCTAAAGGTAATTTTTTACTTAGAAGACGTCAAACCAATGATTTTAAAGGTATATTTTACTTAAAGACGTCAAAATAATGATAAATTTGTATTTTCCAAGATTTTTCCCGACAGATGTCTCCAGAAAGCTGCACAGCTGTAGCTGTCAAACTTGACACATTGACAGAACAGTCAACGTCAACGGAACACATTCTGTCTACTCTCAAATCGCTGCTGCAAGAGCAGGACAGCATGGAAATAATGGCGGGAACTGTGAAGAGAGCGAAAGAGACGAAGATTCGTAAGGTCAAAGTACATCCAGTACTTGAGGGTAGGCAGGCCACAGTTTCTTTTGTTGTGCAATATAATAAAATTTAATAATATAAATATTAAAAAAAAATCTATAGGTAGATATATCTATCAGCAATCTAGTTCCCATAGTACAAACTCTGCTTAGTTTGGGACTAGAGCGCGTTGTGTGAAATGTCCAAGAATTTTTATAATTATTTGTCTAAGTATCCTCTGTCTATTTTTAGCAATTAATGCACGATCGGGTTCGAACCCACGGCCTTAGGATCGAAAGGCTATAGTACCACTAAACCACCAGTGTTACTCCATCGTAATATTCTGTGGTACAATACAACTGACACAAGAAATAATATACAGTTTTTTGAATACCTTACTTGAGTGAGATGTCCATTAATTATTTCACCGTATTCGTCCACAAACATAATTTACATTTCATTCAACTGATGATCAATTAAAATGAAACAATCCAATAATATGGTGCTCAAAATGTCAAGTGTAAAGCTGCTTTAATTATACGTTCCGGTTTGAGAATCAATCGGACCGACTCGGCCTTGACCGCACTATAAAAGAAATGTAAAAAAAAAAAAAAAAAAAAAAACAATCTTGACCGCTGTCTAAAAAAATGCAGCCAAGATAGAGATAGAGAAATATTTATTTGGCACACAACACAACACAGTAAGAAAACAATACATAATTAATTAGAAAAAAAATAAAAATAGAACGGAATAGCACAGAATACGAAATAAAATAAAAAAAAATAAGTAGGGAAACCTACTTCCGTTTAATTACATTATAGGCCTCATCATCTAATTATGGTAGGCACCGACCTACCTAAGCAGTCGTGTGCGTGGATGACATATTTTTCCCCGTTACTTTGACATAAAAGCAAACTACTGAAGCGGTTTTGATTAAATTTCTATGGGACCATCTGGAAAGTAAGTTTGTACCTATACATGTATGTTCTTACAGATAGAATAAATGTTTTTTTTAAATCGACTTACAAATGAGGGAGTTTTGTAATATATAAAACAGATTTTTTTACAAAATATTTATTTACATTTTTACAGATACGAACTGAGCATATACAAAAATGTTGATTCTATGAAATTTTTATTGAATGGCAGTGAGATTTAGCCGTAAATATCAGAAACTCCCAAGTTGACTAGGTAGAATGCGATCATTGCATTAGCTTTTGTAGAGGATTTACGATGAAGGTTCGAAAGCGTCTGATTTTGACAGCTGTCAGTTTGAAAATGGCGGGATTGTTCACCAGCAGTATGGGTAGTTGGGGCACAGAGCCGCGGGCAGATCAGCGGGGTATCTAGGAGCAGCGCTGAAAAAAAAGAAACAAGTTTCTTTTTAAAAAAATTGATTCAGGGAGTTACTTTTTAGGAATTATCTTAGACGTTTTACTAATACACGTCACGTGATAAGGATTCTTATAGGTGTTAGTATTTTATTTTTAACGTTAAAAAGTTCACTAATCCCTGTTGACGCCGATGCGAACGGGGATTAGTGATCAAAAAGTTCACTAATCCTCGTTGACGGGGATTGTCAACGAGGATTAGTGGAATAAGCCATAAAAAAATATGACAAAAATATCATAAAGGTTAAGATTTGTTTCTAAAAAAATATAATAAACAAGCGATCTCGTTCCACCATCGAGTATTTTTTATTTTTTTTGTTTGGGAAGAAACTATATTAATAAAGATACCTTTTATGAAACAAAATTAGTAAACTTACGGAACATTTTGCGGGGCATAGTTAGCGTACAGGGCTGGGTTCAGGCCCCACTGAGGGATGGGCATGCCACCAGGGGTGAATCGGCTCAGAGTATCAGCATCGCAGTAGGGGTAGTTGGGGCAGATGGCGGGGTGGACTCCAGCGGGGTACTCCACGGCTAGGGCTACTGCGGTGCAGGCGAGCACGAAGAACTACAAGAAATAGAATAATCTCTTTATATAAAAATCAACCCCTATTTCCCTTGGTCACGCGTGAACGGCTGGACCGATTTCGCTAATTCTTTTTTTGTTATGTTTGCTTATTGTCATATAAACTTTTTAATGGAGTTTGACATAACATTGACAGAATGCGTGCTGCAAATGTCTGTCGGGTCAGCTAGAGTCCTTTACATGAAAGAAGTCCCGCAGACGCAGCGCTGTAGTCGACCTTAAGTATTATTTCTCGGGCAGCACTTTTAACAACTTTAGGCATTGAAAACAAGACTTTGATCACAGAAACCAAATGAAAACGCACTAGCATCCGAACACATTAACAGCACCTGACAACTAATTTAAAATTTAGTTTTAAAGTTTAGTTCCGGAAATTTCCGCGGGACTTCTTTCATGAAAAGGACTCTAGTAGTAGGTATTATAAAAATAGATAAGAATGATTTGTAATAAAATAGATAAGAAGTATTGCAACCACAATAAGAAGTGATACAACGTGGTCTTAGTTTAAACAAGGAGGCACTTTCAAACCTATTTATATTATTATTTATGATACCATTTCGGGTATCTTAAAATGTATACCTTTTTCAATTAATTCATACGTATGTAGGGTATCTATTACATTGGGAAGGCAGATCGCGTGCTGTGCCGTCATAGTAAAAATATTGGGTGTGAACAGAGACACCCGCACACAAAATGTGGTGCCTTTTTTAGATGTTACACCAATGGCTAATATCATGGTGACCATCGGGCCTAAGATACGCACCGCGAGATATTTGTCATGTCGTTCTGTCAAAATGTAAGCATTTTGTACCAGTTTAGGAACTATTGCATTATCTGTGGCAATGTTGTCGAGAAAGCGCGCCTTTGAATTTTCAACTTTTGACATTTCTGCATGACTATTATCTCGTCCTCCGAGAGATACGACGACTAACAAGTGTCAAAAGTGTACATTATGGCGCGTTTTGTCGACACCATTAGGTACCACAGATAATGCAATAGTTCCTAAACTGGTACAAAATGCTTACATTTTGACAGAACGACATGACAAATATCTCGCGGTGCGCATCTTAGGCCCGCATATTAGCTTAACATAGGTTTATTTTAGGTAAATGTATGTAGGTACTAGATAACAGATAGGTACAACACGCTTATGTAATTTTTGAAGTTATACTTCTAATGCGACTTCCAACAAAGTTGCGTTACGGGATGACATAGTCTCTGTCTCTTTCTCTTCTCCCCCAATAGAAAGAGACAGAGGCTAATACGCTACAAATGCTACAATCAAATATAGATGGCAGTGTTCAGCAATTCAGCATTTGACCGCCCGTGTTTTTGAAGATAAACGACTTCCAACTGACAGCGAGCGGAATAGAAAGATACTATAATACGCTACAATCAAAATATAATAGATGGCAGTGTTCATGCAACTTTTTACTTTTTATTTTGAAGTGAAAATTTAGAACTGCATATTTGTTAAGTACATAAAAATAAATACATACTAAATTAATTTCACATTAAACACAAAGCGAGAATGAATGCGTAGCACTCGAAGTATAACTTCTCTCGTGCGTAGGGACTGCACGCACTGGTTTTTTTTTTATCTAAGGTTCTCAAATGTCACCTCAAATACTCTAGTCTCTGAGCACGATTAAGTAATGGATTAGCTCACATAGTTACAGAGCAATAACAATTCGCATCGGCCATTATTTTGACGGTGCATAACTAGTCGCGTGCCGCGGATTTTTCCCGGTCAATTATTATAATCCAGAACTTGCAATAGGTAGATTACTAAACCGTTGCAGTAACCAGTAACTCGTGGGCGTGCAGTTATGCACTATTTGGTGTTATTGAGCTGCTATGCTAATGGTCTGATATGATTTATTATGCGCAATATAAGTTGTCAGATTTGTATGGTATGTTTACTCTGGAATCCGTTTGAGAGAGTACCTTCGCGAATTTTACTAAAAAAATTGCGTCGAAATTGTGACTATCTTACTACTAGGTATTATAAATGTGAACATCTGGATACAAATGCAAAATGTTTATTTAAGATAAAGATAAAGATAAAAAGATAAAAATGTTTATTGCATAGTCTTAAAGTTAACATTACATCTTACAGTAGAAATAAGTGGACAGTGGAAAGTACAGTAGGCACCTAACTTAGATACCTACCAACCATTTGCTACATTTTTTAAAAGTGCAATGTTAAGTCATCAAGACCTCGGGTTAGTCATAGTATTGAGTTCCTCGCTCTAACTAAGCACATGCTTGTATGTAGAGACGAGGGCTCCTGCTCTGGCTAGCTCAAGGCACGACGTGACGGTGTTCTCGGTACGTGGTTATACCGTATACCATATCTACATGAAAGTTACAATGTATTACTGTTCATGGTAACAAAGTAAGACTTACAAAGTACAGCGTATTGTTCTGTAGCTTCTCTAACTTAAGATCTAAATATACTTAAATTGAGTTTTCTTGTTTACTAAAATTAGACAATACTTATGAAGTGTAATAATAAGAATGGATGAGATGATAAGAATGGTTGCTTAAATACTAGTAATTAATCTATAGTAGGGTAAATAATTAAGTGGGGAGGATAAGTACTGTTTAGGTAGATAAATGTTATAGCTTAGTGGTTTCGTGTGTGTTTTGTAAATATATTATCAAAAATAGTTGCTAAAATCTTAAAATCTAAAAATAACTTTTAATTAGGTCTAGTAGGTGCAGAGTAACCAAAGGGTGAGGACTTGCCAAAATAATTTGCAACAAAAATTAAAAAATAAACCACACAATTAATTAAACACGTTTTAGGATGTTTGTTTTGTTTCAATCATGCTGCAACTACTGGTCCGTTTTTGATGAAACTTGGAATATATGTAATTCGTTACCTGAGGCCCTAGGACGAGTTTTGGTGTGTAAATCTGGTGTAAAACGTCTGACGGCCAGCACACCAGTGGGCGCTTATTTGTATGGAGACACTGAGCGGATTCTTTGAGAAGCTCGATTTGCGAGTACGGGCTTGGTGTAGACCAAGCTTCTAAAAAAAACCGCTCAGTGTCTCCATACAAAACAGCGCACACTGGTGTGCTGGGCGTTAGACGTTTCACACCAGATTTACACACCATAACTCGTACTAGGCCCTCTGGGCGTCAGACGTTTCACACCCACACTATACACTGAATACTCGTACTAGGCCCTCTGGATTCACACATAGGTTATAATTATGTCGAAAAAGAAATAAAACGAATGAGGCGCGGACGAAACGCGGGCGGATGCTGGTAGAGAACTAGAAAAAAAATGTAAAAGCAAGCCTTTTGTTGTGTAATAATAACTAAGAATATCTTTTGGTTTTGCTTGAGGAAAATCCATCATGGATACCGTCTAACCTACTTCAACTTACAATAAATCAAAATTGTCAAAGAGTATAGTTTCTCTGAAGAAGAGCGCCAATGATTGGCGTTTTCACCTTAATTAAACAATTCTAAAGGAATTTAATTTTGTATCCAATATGAGACAAAAGCAAATATATTTTAAAAATTTTCTTTATCAGTATCATTGAGGATACAAAGGGTTACAAATAAAACTATCAAACAATTTGCAAGATCTACTACACTAATTAATAATATGTTTATGTTAATGTTTTGAAAACGTTTATCCAGTTGAGTGTGCAAATTAAAAGGTATAATTATTTTAAATTGTTGCATATTACTCTAATATATACCAGTGTATAGAACCTACGTACAGTCAACACTAGAAGTAGATAACTATTTACGCATTTCAAAATGATGTGTACCTATTCGCTCTAAGTAATCATAATTTGTTACCTAAATTACGTTTAGGTAGGAGTTTTTACTTTTTAATCATACTTAAGTAGCCGGAAAAGAAAAAAGGTCCTAGTTTTCTGTCATACAATATTTTTGAAATTTTGACACATTATCATTTACGAATCAAAAACACACCTACAGATCTCCAGATAAGAGTTCCACAAAGGCATTTTATAAAATTGACACAGCAAGTTGATTTGTTCTATTCATTAATTCCGGCTCGTCCCACTAGTGGGAAGAATAAGAGCTCTTAGAGATGTATCCAGACGGATACATTTTTTTAAGTAATGTATCTTTGTAGATTTGTATTCATATTGGTAACGCTGACTGTACTTACATTAAGATAGCGTATAACCATAATTGATCTAATATTCAAATGAATTATGTAATTGATCCACTACCACGCCTTATGTACTACAAATGTAAAACTATGTACCTATGTCAATGTCATAGATTTGATTAATCTATTACGCATGTTTGAGTGTCATTATACACCTTCATACTATATTTTCATATTGACAGGCGTCATGGCTCAGTCGGTAGTAGCTCTGCCTTCCGTGCTGTGGGTCGTGGGTTCGATCCCCACCGAGAACAAACATTTTTGTGTTGTAAACATAGATGTTTGTTCTGTGTCTGGGTGTTTCTATGTATTATAAGTATGTATTTACATTTATATGTATGTATTCTATCAGCCATCTAGTTTCCATCGTACAAGCTTTGCTTAGTTTGGGACTAGAAGGCGTTGTGTTAAATGTCCGTGAATATTTATATTTATATTTATTTATACTGCTAATTGTAGGTAGGTAGGTATCTATGTTATGTTTCGTGCCAAGTGGCATATTCATGCAAAAAATATTTAATTACCGCAAACTCAAGCTTTGGTCTCGCGATCGTAACGCACAACGTTGCGGTATGCGGCTCAACGCATCGTACCGCATTTGCTCTTCGCCGGTGACGCAGACTGCGACGGAACAAGAGACTATTAGACATGTCCCATACGATTTGCAGTCTTGGCCGCTGTAGGCCCCACGCAATGTGCCGCCCCTTTCTCAGCACCCATCATATAGACTAGGTACATAATGAATACGTAGGAAGATTATTGCTATACGTTACGGTACAGAGCGGTCCGCCATAATATGCGCAGCCTTTTAAATATTTACGTACTTTGCATTTGATTTATTTCTTGCTATCATCAGTGATTTTTTGTCACGATTCATCATCATCATCATCATCAACCTATATCGGTCCACTGCTGGACGTAGGACTCTCCCAAGACGCGCCACTGAGCCCGGTCTTCGTTTCTTCTCATCCAGTGTTTGCCAGCTACATGTCTCAGATCGTCACCCCACCTAGCCGGAGGGCGTCCTACACTACGCTTGCCTAAACGCGGTCTCCACTCGAGTATTCGTTTGCTCCAACGATTGTCAGATTTGTGACGATTGGCCGCCCTAGGCCCGGGCCTACTGGGCCTTAGGGCAAATCCGCCACTGGGCGCCGCATGTCGCATACCGCAGTGCGTTACGACCGCGAGACACTGATCAAGAAATCGTTACTCATGTATAGATTTGAGTAGAGATTTTCATACAATAATCTATGCTTGAGTTCGGATCAGTGCTTGAGCAGGAAATTAGCATACAGGCCTATGTGAGTGGGTGCAATATTACTGGAAGCTAATGTTGTAAACAATATAATTTATAAGTTTAAAAAACTGGAAAAACCGACTTCATTTTGATACGCATTTATCATCAAATGATGATGATGATGATAGCAGTTCATTGCGACTGTTCTATTGATCGTAAACACCACAGAAAAGCAAAATACGCAATGTCGTGTAAGTGAATGACGTGTTTTTTCGAGTTATTCTTATTTAACTGCCAAACTACTGAATTGATATTGATAAAAAATTTATGGGACCAATCTGGAAGCATACCCTTTCAGATAAAAAAAGAATTTTTCAAATCGGTTCATAAATGACGGAGTTCTGAGATAACAAACATTAAAAAAAACCCCTCCTTTTTAAAAATCGGTTAAAAATGAAATAAAGAAATTAGTTGGATAATATCTTTACAGTGATCTAGTATTGTTTTACTTGGAAATTATCTAATTATTTTAGGAATATTATTTATTCTATTTTGGTATGCCTTGAAAATCACAAGATCCATTTATTATTTCACTATTATATGGATCAGATATTTTTTTGGTAATACATAATTGTATATTTTTTTGTCAAACTCACTTCCTACGTGCATACACATTATATTTTTTTTTTTATTAATTTTTTATATAGGATAAAGTTATTTTTTTAAATATAAATACTACCTACCTAGTCAATTATTATTTTTATTTCTACATGCAGTCAGATTTATTATTAAAAAATAGGTTTTCCATATATTTAAATAGGCCATAACTTTTTTATAATTGTAAAATGTAAAAATAAACTGTACTCACAAGTTTTCCAATCATGTTTAGAATTTGTGTGTGTGTATCCTCTCGACTTAGCAGTGAGACTGATGTTGATGGCTGTGTTACCAGCGCTTATATAGTCCGCTCATGGCCTTGGATATAGGGTTGATTTGATATTAGAACAATCTCCTCATTACTGGAGTTTTCGATATTCGGATTCTTTCGGACGCTTCGTTGTAGTCTCGTCTTGACTTCCAACATGTCGGTTGACTTCACTTCGGATTCAAGTTCTGTAATTTTTAGAGGAAACATGGTCTCTTTTATTTTAATGGTTTTTCGTGTGTTATTGTGAGTATTGTTGTTTAATTTTGGTGGAATTTTAACCAATAATACTTGTGGTCGTGGCGTAGAATGTAAGCCATTAGAATTAAAGTGATTAATGTGATTTCCTTGAAATGATACATTTCGTTTTCAAGTTTTGAAGGGAAAATTCACTTCAAAACAAACGACAGCCGATGTGACGAATGACTGATATTCTTTCAAATATTTCACTTGACACTGGCAAAATTGACTGTCCAAATGACGGACAGAGGCCATACAGAAGAGAAGAAGAAGACTTCGTTTCAACCCAACATAAAAACTTTAACGGAAGATTTAAAAAAAATAGGTACTTACTGACCTATTTTGTAAATATTATTAAAAATATTTAGGTAGGTATTTTTCACGTGAGTGGATGCTACCTTGCAATTCGATTTACATTTTGTAAATAAATAACGAAATCGGAGTAACATAGATGTATGTAGGTATTTACAAAAAAAAATAATCCTAATCTATCAGCAATCTAGTTCCCATAGTACAAAGTTTAATTAATTTGGGACTAGAGAGCGTTGTGTCTAAGAATATTTATTTATTTGTTATTAATATTAATTAACTTAAAAATATTGCCCCAAACTTTGACCTGAATCCGCCCTGAAAATTGGAAATGATTTTTTTTTATTAGAACATGGATATTATATACAGCTGTGCCTGGCACAAAAAAAATCATACAAAAGTATTCAACGCGCTCGCCTTCGCTTAGAGAGAACAACTGTAGGTCGTGGGTTCGATCCCCACCGAGAACAAACATTTGTGTGTTGTAAACATAGATGTTTGTTCTGTGTCTGGGTGTCTCTATGTATTATAAGTATGTATTTACAAAAAAAAATATGTATGTATGTATTCTATCAGCCATCCAGTTTCCATCGTACAAGCTTTGCTTAGTTTGGAACTAGAAGGCGTTGTGTTGAGTGTCCGTGAATATTTATTTATTTATAACTTTGAGATTAGGCTCAGAATATTGAAACCTCTTTGGTAATGTCTTTAGTAGGGTTTTTAAAATGCTCATTAAAATTGCAATAAATTCAAATTAACGCAATACTAATAATTAAGTAACTCAAATGACACTTTAGTGTTAATAATAGGTACTTCATATAAAATGAAACGGATGTGGTATTTAACATTAAAAATATTCACAAGCAGATTCAAATTCGATCGAAAAAGACGGTGTAACTATTCTAAGCTTACATTGAGTTACTCTTCTTCTTCTATTTATGGCCTTTGTCTGTCATTTCGACATACACTTTTGTCAGTGTCAGGTGATATATTTGAAATAATATATGTCAAGTCAAGTCATTCGTCAAGTCGGCTGTCATTTGTTTTGAAGAGAAAATGGTGGATTTTCTCTTCAAAACCTGAAAATGAATTTTTACATTCAGATAAACCACTTTACACACATTTATTCCAATGGCTCACACTTTGTGTTACGACCTCAAGTATTATTGGTAAAAAATCCACCAAAATTAAACAACAATAATCACAATAACACAAGAAGAACTATTAAAATAAAAGTTACGTGTCGTTTTAAAAATGTCAAAATTCGAATTCTTTTCCAAACTTAGAGTCCTTTTCATGAAAGAAGTCCCGCGGAAATTTCCGGAACTAAACTTTAAAACTAAATTTTAAATTAGTTGTCAGGTGCTGTTAATGTGTTCGGATGCTAGTGCGTTTTTATTTGGTTTCTGTGATCAAAGTCTTGTTTTCAATGCCTAAAGTTGTTAAAAGTGCTGCCCGAGAAATAATACTTAAGGTCGACTGCAGCGACGCGTCTGCGGGACTTCTTTCATGGAAAGGACTCTACATTGAGTTTATTAGTAATGACATCTTAGTTAACTGATACAGATAACTGACACCTAAATTAATTGAAATTGACACCTAAACTCGTCAAGCGCTACTTAGCAGACGGCAAAACAAGTAGTACAGGAGCCGACAGTAAAATACTAACGCTATCTTATACAAGGATAATCTTCATGGCACACGATATTATCTATGGGTTATTCCCATCGAGCCAGCCGACGGGTCCATTGGTGGGGCCGATAGGAAAAAAATCCCAACGTCCACTATGCAAATGAGTGGGCTCGTATTCAGTAAAGTTAAATACTTAAATAAATAATATATAAATACTCATGGAAATGTTACACAACGCCCTCTAGTCCCAAACTAAGCAAAACTTGTGCTATGGAAGCTAGATTGCTATAGTAGGTGCCAAATAACACCGCAATACAGGTCATTCACCCACCTTCACCACGATATCGCAAAATTAAATTTATGAATGGCTAATTCGGTCGCTTTCCATACAAACCTGTCGCTAAGACGGTAATCGCTCTAGTCTCGTAGTATTGTTTGTTTACCATACATAAATTGAATTTTGCGACATCGTGGTGAAGGTGGGTGAATGACCTGTACTGCTGTGTTATTTGGCACCTACTATAGTAGAATACTTTAATATTTATTTTGTAAATTTATACATACTTATAATACATAGCAACACCCAGACACAGAGCAAACATCTATGTACCACACAAATGTTTGTTTTCGGTGGATCGAACCCACGACTCACAGCACGGAAGGCAGAGCTACTACCCACTGAGCCATGACGCCTGTCAAAATTATTTACTTACTTTTATAAGTGTGCAAAAAAATCGTAGAACTATCTGCAAGCCTAACAAGCCATTATAGTTAATTAAGTAGGTAGTAGGTACCTACTTGGTTTACCGATAATGTATTTATCAATAACAAAAGCTATTAAAAGAATAAATACCTAAGAACCAGTTGAATAAATCACAAAATGCCATAGTAAAATCGATATCAGTTTTCTTAAAGGCGTTGGGGCATTTCGGGTCCCGATTTCCATACATTTAGTTATTTTTTAGATTCATTTTGTTATTTATAACTTTTGTTGGTTTTATCATAATCTATTATGCAGTAGCAGTCACGAAAACGCAATATAAAGTAATTATTTTGACGTAAACCCTTGTTAATACGCTAAAAACATTGAAAAAGACGCATTTTTCGAAGTAAAATGTCTAATAACTAATGATTCCCGCTGCTTTGTAATGACATTGTTACATTTTTTTAAACTGCATTGTAAGTGTATTGTAACAAACAAAATTCCATAATTACAAATTTAAAAAAAAAATGTGGGACCTGAGCTCCATCCAATTTGCCCCAGACCCTTTCATAAAAAAAATATTAAATACATTAATTTTGCTGACATATTGTAGATGCCCTTTTCAAGATGGCCCTTATTCGGACCTGTAGTGATATTTTTAATTACAGAAAACCTGTATCAAACGAAAATACTCTTTATTTTCAACAGTACAACGTCCAACTTGATTGTAACTCCAAGAGACACGCAGGCGTCAATGCACGGGATTTTGAGCTGTATGCGGTAGTAATAAGGCAGCCAGAGACAAGTGGTGTCAATTAGTTGATAGTATTCCATGTTAGGTATTTATTAAAAGAATTGGCATTTAGTGCCAGTTCCACCACAATTTTTCGTGGTAACATTGTTCTGTTTAAATGTCAAAACGGAAAATGACACCAAAATGACTACAGCATTCTGTAATTTTTAGGAGGAACAGCATTTTTATTGGAACGAAGTTCCTTATCGCGCGTTGCGAAAGGGGGCTAGACGGAAAAAATTAAGACCAAAAGTTGTAACGACACTTTTTTCAAACTTTGACAACGTCATTCGAATAAACTGGTGCAGAAAGGAAACAAATGAATGTAGGTATTGTTGGAAGTTTTTGTTTTAATTTAGCTTCTGTGTACTTGATGTAAGAAAACAACACCTCAAGGAACTTCGTTCCATCCGGGTGTCCCTTGACACCTCTTAAGTTTTTATTTTATTGTGTTTTTGTGAGTATTGTTGTTTAATTTGGGTGGAATTTTAACCAATAATACTTGTGGTCGCAACACAAAGAGTGAGCCATTGGAATAAAAGTATGTAAAGTGGTTCCCTGAAATGATAGAGTTCGTTTTCAAGTTTTGAAGGGAAAATTCACCATTTTCCCTTCAAAACAAACGACAGCCGACTTGACTGATATTATTTCATACTAGATTCCGCCCGCGACTTCGTTCGCGTCCCGTTGGATCCCGTTGATTTTCCGGGATCAAAATTAACCTATGTGTTAATTCAGGTCATGGACAATATATATTCCAAGTTTCATCCAAATCGGATCATTAGTTTTTGCTTGAAAGAGTAACAAACATCCTCACAAACTTTCGTATTATTAAGTTCGCGTCCCGTTAGATCCCGTTGGTTTTCCGGGATAAAAAGTAGCCTGTGTGTTAATCCAGATCACGGACAATATATATTCCAAGTTTCATCCAAATCGGATCATTAGTTTTTGCTTGAAAGAGTAACAAACATCCTCACTAACTTTCGTATTATTAAGTTCGCGTCCCGGTAGATCCCGTTGGTTTTCCGGGATAAAAAGTAACCTATGTGTTAATCCAGGTCACGGACAATATATATTCCAAGTTCCATCCAAATCGGATCATTAGTTTTTGCTTGAAAGAGTAACAAACATTCTCACAAACTTTCGCGTTTATAGTATTAAAGTAGGATTTACAAAATTGTCTGTCAAAATATCGGACAGAGGCCATAAATAGAAAAAGAAATGGATATAGGGATATTGGGCCTCCGGCTGGGTGGGGTGACGATCTGAGACATGTAGCTGGCAAACACTGGATGAGAAGAAACGAAGACCGGGCTCAGTAGCGCGTCTTGGGAGAGACCTACGTCCAGCAGTGGACCGATATAGGTTGATGATGATGATGATGATAGGGATATTTAAATGCGTGAAGAAAACAGTTAAATAAATATATAAATCTACCTAATAAATATTATATACCTACTAAATATTATTTAACGTATACATCTACATTCCATAGGTACAAGTAATATGGGGCCTATAAAGTCGTAAGACGAATCAACATCCCTAAATCAATAAACAGAAAAAAAAACTATCTACATAGTTTATAAACCTCTTTTTATTGTGCTGCTAAGCAAAGTCTCTTTTAATATTTTTTTTAAAGAAAAAAATATAGGGCCACAATCAGGCGTCGGAAAATATCCTACTTCCTTCCTACTATTATAAACGCGAAAGTTTGTAACGATGTATGTATGTTTGTTACTCTTTCAAGCCAAAACTACTGATCCGATTTGGATGAAACTTGGAATATATATTGTCCGTGACCTGGATTAACACATCGGATATCTTTTATCCCGTTCCCGGGGAAAAAATGTACGTCCAAAAAAATTTTTCAATATAAACATCAGTCCAGCCGTTCATTTGTTAGAAATAATAAGTATAGCAAAACACAACTGACATGGAACAACTGACAGCTTGAATAAAACCTTTTTATGTTGGTGGGTACACAACCTGGCCGTAAATAATCGAATTACGAAAACAATATTTTCATTGTACAAAGATGAAATTTTTACAAGCGATCCGATTTGGATGAAACTTGGAATATATATTGTCCGTGACCTGGATTAACACATAGGCTACTTTTTATCCCGAAAAATCAACGGGATCCAACGGGACGCGAACGAAGTCGCGGGCGGACACTAGTATAAAAATAATTATAAACCAATAAAATATGCAAGTACTTAACTCGGTAAATTAAAATGAAACGATTTGTCATAGTAAACACTTATTAATAAATTATTAATACAAGTATTTATGATAATACGTTTTATAATGTATCGTACCTACTCAGGTAGGCAAGAACGTAAATAATTAAATATTACTGTAAATTCAATAAAAATTTACAACAAATCTGCAATAATATAAATAACACTAGCTGATACTGACTTCGCGTGCGAAACTTTCCGCAGATCTATCTGTCGCCAGCATACGATGAACCTCGTAGCTAATGGCTGCTTTTGGTTTAGAGAGTTCAAGCTGTATCTAAGAATCCACGTCTTTGATTTCAATAAAATATAGCCTATATTTCAATCCGGAAACAGAGATTCCGAATGGTATAAGTTTCGTTGAAATCGGTCCAGTAGTTAAGGCGTGATAAACGAACAAACAAACAGATAAGGCTAAGATAAGGCACTCCTGAAAACCAGCGCTAAAGGAGCCACCGTGCACCTTTAGCATTTGCTGAGCGAGTACCCTTTTTACGCATCTTTCTTTATAATTTAATGTTTATTTCATTGTATCTTTGTGTGTGTTTTTGCGTAAAATAAATAATTTCTATTTCTATTTCTATTTCTATAAACTCCATTTTCGGAATCACATCGTTTATTTAGTAGATCTGCATATTTAAGTTTATGCATATCTTTATTTCTAGTTTTTGGTTTTTTTTTTCAAGTTTTATAACAGTTAGGTATGTATTACCTACTCAGGTACCTACAAGTACATAAATATTTAATTATTACGATGAATTTAATAAAAATTGGCAACAAATAGCAATAATATAAATAACATGCAAGCATAAACTCAGGCGTCATGGCTCAGTCGGTAGTAGCTCTGCCTTCCGTGCTGTGGGTCGTGGGTTCGATCCCCACCGAGAACAAACATTTGTGTGGCAAACATCTGGGTGTTTCTATGTATTATAAGTATGTATTTACAAAAAAAATATGTAGGTATGTATGTATTCTATCAGCCATCTAGTTCCCATCGTACAAGCTTTGCTTAGTTTGGGACTAGAAGGCGTTGTGTTAAGTGTCCGTGAATATTTATTTATTTTATTTATAAACCAGGTTCACATAACATTTTTAAACATCTTTTTCTGAAACTGGTTTTTAATATACAAAGTAAACTTCATTGATCTTAAGGGCACAGTTGTTTTGGCTATCTTATCTTTTAAATTAACGGTAGGTAACATATATATTGTATTTTAACAGTTTTTTTACTGTGATATCAGATCACCTTTAGATAGGTTCTTTTGAGGATTTGTGACAGACCTCGATAAAGCTCAAAAAAATTAATAAGAAACTGGAAAAAACGACATCGATTTGATACGCCTTCATCATCTAATAATGATGATGATGATGGCAGTTCATTGGTACTGTTATATGGATCATATGGATCGTAAACGTCACAGGAAAGCAATATACGCAATGCCGTGTACGTGTATGCCGTGTTTTTTCGAGTTATTCTTATTTAAATGCCAAACTACTGAACTAATTTTGATAAAAATTTTATTGGATCAATCTGAAAGTATACCCTTTCAGATAAAAAAAGAATTTTTCAAATCGGTTCATAAATAACGGAGTTTTGAGGTAAAAAAAATTAAAAGAAAATACAACCGAATTGAAATCCTTCTCCTTTTTTGAAGTCGCTTATTAGAAAGTCATAAATTTAGGTGTGTATCTATGTAAGGGAACATACCCATACTGCGTGACCCATTTTTTACAATTTTTACCTCCCTCCCACGCGTAGTTGCTAAGGCCCCATGAGTTGTCACGTAGTACTAATTCAAAAATATGGAAATCATTTTTTACAAATAGAAAGTTAAAAAAATATATTATATATAATTTGACAGGCGGCATGGCTCAGTCGGTACTAGCTCTGCCTTCTGTGCTGTGGGTCGTGGGTTTGATCCCCACCGAAAACAAACATTTGTGTGTTGTAAACATAGATGTTTGTTCTATGTCTGTGTGTCTATATGTTTTATAAATAAATAAATAAATATTCACGGACCCTTAACACAACGCCTTTTAGTCCCAAACTAAGCAAAGCTTGTACGATGGAAACTAGATGGCTGATAGAATACATACATACATTTTTTTTTGTAAATACATACTTATAATACATAGAAACACCCATTATAAGTATGTATTTAAAAAAAAACGTATGTATGTATTCTATCAGCCATCTAGTTCCCATAGTACAAGCTTTGCTTAGTTTGGGACTAGAGAGCTTTGTGTTAAATGACCGTGAATATTTATTTATTTATATTTAATCGGACGAGATTTGAACTGCACTCTAGAAGTTCTAATCAATGTTTAAGCAATTCGGTGTAACTGGGCAAATAATTAGAAATTGTTATGTTACTAATTGTGGATCAAGGGTAGATCTGAGAGCCTTATCGGTAATTACAGATAAAGGCGTATCCGTAATAGGATATCTATTGACAATGATATATACAGAAATAATCAGAAATTGTAAATTTATTTGTTGGTAAACTAGCGGTCCGTCCCGAATCGGTTTCGTATTTAACAAAAATTTAAATTTTTTAGGTCATATTTTTTACACCTTGGGTTTCATTATTGGAGTTTTAGTAAGGGTCCTAATATTTTTGAAAATGAAATATAGCCTATATCATCTGGGCATAGTGTAGCTTCCCATCAGTGAAAGAATTTTACTAATCGGTCCTGTAATTTCGGAGCCTATTCAATACAAACAATCAAATCTTTCCTCTTTATTTTTAGTATAGAAGATAGTATGGATAATATAGATGACCACTTCACTTATCTATAGCTCTGTAAGTGAAGTTTAAGACATTTCTAACCGACTTCAAAAGAGGAGGAGGTTCTCAATTCGGTTGTATATTTTTTTATGTTTGTTACCTCAGAACTCCGTCGTTTATGAACCGATTTGAAAAATTCTTTTTTTATCTTAAAGGGTATGCTTCCAGATAAGTCCCATAATTTTTTTATCAAAATCGTGTCAGTAATTAGGCAGTTAAATAACAATAACTGGAAAAAGCACGTCATTCGCGTACACGACATTGCATATTTTGCTTTTCTGTGACGTTAACGATCAATAGAATAGTCCCAATGAACTGCTATCATCATCATTACCATCATTATTATCATCATCACCATCATTTGATGATGAATGCGTATCAAATTGAAGTCGGTTTTTCCAGTTTTTTAAACATATAAATTACTAGCAGCGCCTCGCGGTTTCACCCGCGTAATTCCCGTTCCCGTGGGAATTCCGGGATAAAATATAGCCTATGTTCATCAGGGATAATGTAGGATTCTAATGGTAAAAGAATTTTTTTAATCGGTCCAGTAGTTTCGGAGCCTATTCAATTCATACAAACAAACAAACAAACAAAAAATCAAACCTTTCCTCTTTATAATATTTGTATAGATGTATAGATGGTGTATAATTTGTTTTTTTTTTTTTTTTTTGTAGTGCTTAGTAAAAATTCTCACAATTCAATCCTTTGATAGATATAACCTAACTTTTTATAGACATTTCAAAAGGGTATTTTTGGGTAACTCCCATTTGTTCTATAGGACTGTCACGTAAAACTTTTTTATCCCTGTAGTTAGGGCTAGTTTTCGTTTCAATAGTCCTACCCAAATGGAAGTTACCAGATATTAGGGATAAAAAAAATTTTAACAGTTCTATGACGTAACAGTCCTATAGAACAAAATGGGAGCTACCCGATTTTTTAGCCATAGTGAAAAATATTGGAAGTTGATGACCGGTGGATGAAAGAAGCTTAGAATTCAATGAAAATATTAAAATAATAATTAGTTAACATTATTAATATGTAAATAATAGTTTTTGAAAATATTTGTTGGAGGCTTATGTGTAGACTTTTACAGGCTAATATAATGATCATTAAAACCCTAGATTTTAGTAAATATCAAAAGAACTAGTGTGACAACTGACCTAAACTGGTATACTAATGCAATCACAATGTCACATTTAGATTAATTACATTTTTAATTGGTTTTCAATAATATATTCCGTTTTCGATGTTGTTACAATTCCAGGCAATTTAAATATAAGTGCATCACAAAAAGTACTTCTTTTTATGTCATGGATCTGTGAAAATATCTGTGCTTTTTGGATGTGGTGTCTTCTACCACTAAGTTGCAACAACTTATAGCGCGATCACATTATGCCGACGTGGGCAGGGACTTGGGCAGGGAAGTGGGGTGAACACGAATATGCCGCTGTCCCGTCTCCCTGCCCAAGTTCATGCCCACTTCGGCATAATGGCGAAAATCAAAACATTCAAGGAGCTATCCTTGAATGTTTTGATTTTCGCCATAGTTGTACTTTAGAAAACAAACGAGGATTAAGTCATTACGCTTTCTTGTCATGTTGCGATTTAGTCTTAAAGCGATCAGCGGGCCTAAGATGCGCACCGCGAGATATTAGTCATGTCGTTCTGTCAAAATGTAAGCATTTTGTACCAGTTTAGGAACTATTGCATTATCTGTGGTACCTAATGGTGTCGACAAAACGCGCCATAATGTACACTTTTGACAGTTCTTAGTCGTCGTACCTCTCTGAGGACGAGATAATAGTCATGCAGAAATGTCAAAGTGGAAAATTCAAAGGCGCGTTTTGTCGACAACATTACCACAGATAACGCAATAGTTCCTAAACTAGTACAAAATGCTTACATTTTGACAGAACGACATGACAAATATCTCGCGGTGCGCATCTTAGGCCCGCTAGTCATATCTTCTGCTTAGTCAAATAGAGATGTAGTCGTAAAGCTCCTAACCCGCGGCATGGGCATAGTGTGATCGCGCTATTATGCTATATTTTTTATGAGGAAAAGGCCCGTATGACGATATAGAAGTCTTTACTCAAGATTTGAGAGGAGATTTTAAAAAATCGGTTATTGAGTCCGGTTTACTTGAGATGTGATAAAATACTTGTGTAGTTATCCGACATTGGTATCGATTCGGATGTTGCCTTTTTCTAAACTAACCTAATTTGACAGCTCTAAAATTATAGCCGTCCTTATCGTTTCAGTTTATGAAAAAGGGACGGCAACATTTTTAGTGCTGTCAAATTAGGTTAGTTTAGAAAAATGCAACAAGCGAATCGATACCAATGTCTATCTTTTGATACTATCAAAATCTAATAGACAACTGGCTTCGAACAAATAAGTCAGTGCTCAAAAGAACCTTTGAGTACACGCACCCACCATCATAATTTATTTCTCCTCTCTATCGTGGAAGGTTTGCTGGTAGAGAACTCTTATTAGGGTTAAGCTCACCTTTGTACATGACCTATCTTTAAGTTCCCTTTTATGTCACTACTTTTGTGTACAATAAAGAATAAAGAATTAGAAGAAGCATTGGACTGCGTGCAATAGGTATACTCTGAGACATAAAACAGAGTCAATGGCACCCAATGGTAAATAGCGTAAATTCTGTATACATAGAAAGAATACTCCCTCGTAATTTCAAAAAAATACTGAGTAAACTTTCGCAAACTTTATTTTTGATTTTTTATCTAAGTTACTTATACCTATCTATTACTAGTGGCTCTGGGAGTTGTAGACCTCGCGAGCATACTAAAAGTGAGCTATTTACTGCCTTAGCAAAAGCTATTTCAGAGTTTTGAAAGAAACCTATCAATGTTGAAGAGAAGTAGAAAATACCCATCCCCACTACTTCTCACCTGACACCCATCCCTCACCCGCAACCCCCACTGTAGGTTATCTCATTCTCCCTTTTTTACCGAAACCCCTTCACCCACCACCCCTTACATGTTTACCAACCATCGATTGTTTGATGAGCTATCCTGTTCATCATGCTGAAGATCCTTATCAGATCTTCGCCAATTTTTTATGAGACCAACTTATAGTTACTACCTTTGAAATAAAAAAAGAATAATCGAAATCGGATCTCATTTGGTGGAGATATCCAGTATATCAAATAGCCCTCTTTTTGCCCTTTTTTTAGGGGAAGTAAAATCCCCTCCAATCAAAAATCCCCGACGACAAAAAAATTCTAATAAGTCATATAACCTGTGTACCAAGTTTCGTCCAGATCGGTTGAAAAATGCGACCTGTAGAGGAGAACAGACAGACAGACAGACAGACATCCGGACAAACGCATTTTTGGCCAATGTGGAAACTGAGACGCTTCGCTCGCTCGGTCAATTAGTGTAAAAGCTCGTGTCTGCAGGCGGTTTGTTCCTTATATTGAGGTTTGTATATAACTAATTAACAAAGAAAAAAATATATATGATAGTTTTTTATTCCATAACTCTAGAACTTACGATGTGGCGACTGGCGACGGAGACCTATATCTTCGTGAAACAATGTAATTTTACCTTTTTATTTTTTTGTCTGTGGTGGTCACATCCAAACTTTTTTACTTGAAAGTTTGACATTTAAGTCTTCGGAGTATCGGCTTCCGCATGCCATAGGCGTGGTGGGTACTTGCTTACACGTAGGTAGGTAAGTGCTTGAATACTATTACCTATATATACCTTGAGCTCATTAATGTGTGGGATGTGGAGCAAATAATAAAATAATAAAATTTAATGTATTCACGTCAAAGAAGCTTAAAAGTATTTATACCATTCCCCCTCTTAAAAGCTTATTTTATTCACTGAAAACAGTGAATAAAAAGCACAATTACTCACTGTTTTGGTGTTTGAATTTAGAACACACTAATATATTTGACCTCTATCTAATTATTGTTTTTGTGCAAGGAGGTTGTATAGCATTGGCTATACAACCTCCAATCTTTCTTTATCTCGTAGTCATGGTATAAAGTATGCAACTCTTAAATAAAACGGATTTATACCGAGGGCCATGAACCACTCACGTTGTTCAGAATTCTAACACTTGAATCACTCGCTACGCTCGTAATTCAATCATCATGAATCACTCCCAACGGTCGTGATTCAGTCGTTAAAATCCTTCACTTGCTCGTGATTCATTTATGGCCCTCGCTTTAAACCCGTATTTTATTCACTAGTTGCATAATATACTATTTTACGATTATAGAAGAGGGAGAATAATATGTTTTAAAGTGCCTCCATTGTTATTTGTGCAAATAAACATAATATTGGTAAAAAAAGTACTTAAACTAAAAAGATAATCAATAGTTGTAAAAATTTAACCTGCCACATAGTTTCGACAATCTTGATTTGGGTATGCAATTTTAGTATGAATTTGGACCAGAGGCCCTAGTACGAGTTTTGGTGTGTAAATCTGGTGTGAAACGTCTGACGGCCAGCACACCAGTGGGCGCTTATTTGTATGGAGACACTGAGCGGATTCTTTGAGAAGTTTGGTCTACACCAAGCCCGTACTCGCATGTCGAGCTTCTCAAAGAATCCGCTCAGTGTCTCCATACAAATCAGCTCCCACTAGTGTGCTGGGCGTCAGACGTTTCACACCCACACTATACACTGAAAACTACTAGGCCCTCTGATCTACTAAATAAACGATTCTGATTCCGAAAATCGAGTTTGTTAGTTCTCGCATCACGCCTAAACTACTGGACCAATTTCAATGAAACTTATACCATTCAGAAGCCTGAAACATAGGCTATATTTTATTGAAATTAAAGACGTGGATTCTTAGACACAGCTTGACCTCTCTAAACCAAAAGCAGCCTTTGACACGAGGTTCATCGTATGCTGGTTGACAGATATTTTTTGGTGGAAAGTTACGCACGAGTACGAAGTCGCGGGTATCAGCTAGTATACATAATATAGGTATGTAGGAAGGTAGGTATGTGAGTTATATCAAAAAACAGGATTTCTCAATCCACACCAGGCATGACTACAAAATGAAAAGGACAAAGATCATTCTCTCAGGGCTGTCCAGGTAATAGAACTTGTGTAGCCAGAATGAATAATATTACGATAATAATATTTTTTATCGGTACATCCATTACTTACCTACGCCTACAGCAATGAAACTTAAGCTACTGATACACATGCTAGAAAATAGCATGCTAATTAGCGTGCTAATTAGCATGCTCAATATTAGCATGCTAGTGAGGAGTTTACATTTGCTAGCAATAGCATGCTAGTTTTAAGCATGTTTCTGAATAAGCATGCTAAAAGCAAACACTCCAATACACATGCTATTTTATAGCGTGCTTTCACGCTCTCTATGCACGCGCACCTGTCGCAAACGACTGATCGATCGATACTAGCATGCTCAATAAGCAAACCTGTTCACGCGCGCTAAAAGCACGCCCCCTTCACCCGCGCTGCAGGTAGCATGCTCAAAAATCGACGGTCGTGCGATTTTCTAGCATGCTAATAATGCAAGGTTTCGATACACATGCTAAATGAGCACGTGCTCGCTAAAAGCATGCTTTATTAGCATGTGTAACAGTACCTCGTTTTGATAAATGAATTCAATCAGAAAACATAAACATCATGCAACCAATCACGTAATTATCTATTCCATAGATACAAGATGTTTATTTCCATAAATAAGTGTTACAATTTTCACCTTTTCCAGGTATCATGTAATGAAATAAGTCAAAGATTTGGACCAGTTGAGCTATCTATAAATCGTTTGCAACGGTTTGTAGATAGCTCAACTGTTTCATGTGCATTTTGTAAATATTGTGAATATATTAAATACTGCATTCGTTGTACTAATTTTCTTAATTATTTAACGATAAATTAAAATATCAAGTAATAGGTAAGTAGATAATGATGTTCAAGAGCTACCTACCTACTTACAATAATAAAAAAAACTCAAACGGTGAAGGAAAACATCGTGGCACATATTGACCTTGACTTTCCCGTGGGACATCTGTTGCTCCTATCAAATTCTCATAAAAAAATAGCGGATAAGCGGAATCGAACCTTGCGCTTCTGCGGTTATTTGGTTGCGAGCTGAGGTCGTCGAACCAGTTCCACGTGACCTTCAATGTCACAAACTGGTTGTAGGTAATCAGAGTAAGTAGTTAGCCATCAGTAAAGAGATACCTATTAGGCCCGTATGCCGATTACGAAATAGTTACTCAAGCATAGTTTTGAGTAGAGATTTTCATATAAAAATCTATGCTTAAGTACGAATCAGTGCTTGAGTAAGGCTACGGGCCTTAGTCACGGTATATTCCAGAAATCCCCACTAAGAAATCCGTGGAGAATATAAGAGACGTTTGAGTATTCAGCTGTTAGGCTGGAATACTCAAAAGTCATTCAAATTTGAGCACCACTTAAGATTGCTCTGCCTCTGTTTGACATTACTCATTTGTAAGAGATGGCAATAATTTAAGCGGGACTTAAATTGAGTGGGGTTTGAGTTGCGTTTGAGTATTCGGCCAATAATGACGTAGTTGAGTGGAGAACCTACGTCATTATGTTAACAAGATTAAACAGAATATTGGTGAATTGGCGTCGTGTAAAAAAAAAAATTCACGGACATTGACAGGCGTCATGGCTCAGTCGGTAGTAGCTCTGCCTTCCGTGCTGTGGGTCGTGGGTTCAATCCCCACCGAGAACAAACATTTGTGTGGCAAACGTAGATGTTTGTTCTGTGTCTGGGTGTTTCTATTTATTATAAGTATGTATTTACAAAAAAAAAAGTATGTATGTATTCTATCAGCCATCTAGTACCCATAGTACAAGCTTTGCTTAGTTTGGGACTAGAATGCGTTGTGTTAAGTGTCCGTGAATATTTATTATTTATTTATTATAATAACACAACGCCTTCTAGTCCCAAATTAAGCAAAGCTTGTGCTATGGGAACTAGATGGCTAATAGAATACATAATATAATTTTTTTTGTAAATACATAGGTACTTATAATACATAGTAACACCCAAACACAGAACAAACATCTATGTTTATCACACAAATGTTTGTTCTCGGTGGGGTTCGAACCCACGACCCCCAACACGGAAGGCAGAGCTACTACCGACTGAGCCATGACGTCTGACAATGAAACTCGAACAATTTAACACGAAGAAAACGCAGTGGAGGGACGCGCATTTTTAGACTGGATCATTACGTATTACTATCTTGGGCAGACTTGCTGACGATTCGGAGAAAAAAATTGGGAGAAATTCTCCCAATTGTCACTTTTGATTTTAATAATTTTTGTTGTGACGATTCGGAGAACATCAAATTAAGGAAGCCGTTGAGTACAGTCAGGTAAAAAAATGTTAAGCAAAATATGATTTAGCTATTTAAATTGCTTTGCGAGCGTGTGGTTACATTAAGGTGGTTCGATTTCCATACTAATTTATTTAACCAATTTGGGGGAAATTATATTATTATACCTACCAAGCAATTTTTATTTCTTTCTTGATTCCCCAATGACAGATCTATTAATAGGTACATCACAGACGAAGTATCACAACGTCTGTGAGGTAAGTAGTAGGGATTGATTCATTCTGGCTCACCCAAAAAAAGTTGCGATTGGGGTGGTCTTGCCAGGGCGCCAGCTAAAAAAAAAAAAAAAAAAAAAAAAAAGTTTAGACTCTATTTGTATGTTTTGGCACACGCCTGATCGATTGCGCTAACCCATTTTAACGCACCCCGGCCCATTCAAAAGTTACGAAGCCACTTGTATACTCAATGAACAAACAATAGCGTTTTATTGAGGGTCGAGCCATTGTGTCCGGCTTGCGGGGCAGGTACTATAGATAAGCAGTCCCCATCCGTTGACGAAAAGAATTTGTGTGAATTAAATTAGTGTAATGCTTGTTCACATCATTAGGTATTAAATCGAGAACTATGTAGGTCAAAAATTAACCTCCAACTGAACTTTTTTTTATGTGACATCTCTCAAGCCGAAAACTTCCCTGACGGAGGGTGGATGCGCGCGCATAAAGGCTGCGTTCCGAGCACAACCCCTAATATTAAGCCCGCGTTACAATAGGTAATTATCTATAATATCATATTATTATATTATGATAATATGATAATCAATATTTATTATTTATTTATTAGCAATACACAAATATATTTTTATTTTATATGTATATTATTTAATATTGTACGGCCCCCCACGATACATATAATATGAAATTATTATTTAAGTATTAATTATTTAACCATTATTAATTATTTTTATTATTTAAATAAACTAACCTAACACCTTCACTGTGACGCACTGTCCGTCGCCTGATTAACCAGCAGTGGGCATTAATTATAAGCTGTGGATGATGTAATTGCAAATAAAATTTTCATGAAGTTCATCTTTTAGCATCATGTTATAACGCGATACAATCAATGCAAATATAAAAACCAGCCGACAGGTAGTGGCCACCCAAAAAGGCATTTTGCTTGTCGGGACATGACGCGAGTTTATTGCTACGTGAAAAGGGCGTCAGATAACATATTCGATAAATCAATGTGAGTTATGCGACGCTGCAAAAAACTATTAGGCACCCATCACAAACCAAGAAAGTTTACCTGTTGAAACATGTCATGAGTTTTTTGCGATATTTCTCTGCTATAAAGGTCTAAAACCCTCGAGTTACTACCACAGTCTTACGCCATTCGTGCAGTGAACTACAGATAAATATTGTTATAACGTCTAATAACATCTGCGTGTATTCTAAAATTATTCGTTACTCAACACACAGTATTTGCCACAATAAATAGTGTTTCCGTGTTCTACCGTATAAAATGGAGGTAAGTTGTTATATTACGTATTTACTTTGAACCGATTTCACCTTTGCACTTAAACGCTATCAATATAAGCTAAACCGAGTTCAAGATACCCTTGATGACAAACTTTTGTAGCAAAACTTTGACTTTATTTGATCTATGATTTTGCATTTATGTTGTATGTCTACTTGTATCTATGTATTTTTAAAAGTAACATGTTGTTACAGGACACGCCAAGTTACTCCCCCGTGGAGGAGGTTGAAGAACATAACACTTTCAAGCAATTCTATTATAATATATCTGATGAAGAGGACACCACCAATTGCGTACCATACTACCTTGCAAAGAAATCTATATTGAAGCGCCCCCGCAGTAGTCTCAGCAACATAGATGAGTTCTTTCCGGAAGTGCCACCAAAAAAGAAGAAAGCAAAAAACTCATCAAACGTTGGACGAATGAACAAAGAGGGTGGTACATCATACATATCAACAAACACAGACGACAGTGTTAATGCAGCACATCTTATAAAAATTGATGTGTTTGATATGAAAAAGCTGAGCAAGATTCCTCCTACCCAGCATTGGAAACACGCTGACGTTCGCGTTAAATATTACTGCAAGGAATTGAATAACAAAAATTATGAAAATTTGAAAAAAATTGTTTATCAAATCACCAAGGAGATATCGGAATCCGAAGACAGCAAAATATATTCTTTCAAAAATCAATAACTAGCTAGATGTAATAACTAAATATGTAAATAATGATTTTTAGAATAGGTAATAACATTGTCAATATTTTCTTGTATATCAGGTATTTTATTTTTATACTTAAATAAAAAACTTTTTAATTCCATTAAACTTTGTTTTATTTGTCTAATGATCCACTTTTAACCACATTCATCGATTAGTTAACTTAGTTAATTTAGTTAACTTTAACTATTTCTATCTAGTCCTTTTTATTTTTAAAGCATTCATTAAACAACTTGTGTAAAAATAGATCGTTATTGATAGTATTGTTACTAAATAATTCAATAAAATCGGTCATAGTATTTCCGTAAAACTTGAAATACAGATATGTCAAACAATATTCTCCACACACTGTAGTTAAGTCGTGCTGCAATCTATATCTATTAAAATCCCACTGTCTTGAGTTCCTGCGCAAGAAGTTTTTGTAGTAGTCTTTAGGTGCGCGTCCATATGAATCAAAATACTGACCAACTCCATTTTTATCTATGTGCATGGCAATCCAATGTGACCCTGGCTTGTTGTCCGGATCCAAATTGCTTATTAGATACACCGGTTTTTTTACATGCAGTGGTAGCCTGTTTGCAGCATACACATTTTTGTGTAAAGCTGGGTGAATGTAGTGTAAATATTTTTGAATATCAATTGTATCCATTATTCTTAATAAGGTAAGCTGTGTCAAGTTCAATCTTCAAACCAAGAATGTGACAAGGAAATATGTAAATTACTTTTTATAGAGAAAAAGTAAAGAAGAGGTTTCAGGAAATAAAACTATATGTAGGTATGCATACATCAATGTTTTATTTATTTATTATATAACTAAATACAATTTTATTCAATCTTGACAATTGATAGTCTACGGTTACATTTCAATAACATTATCGAACTTTGCATGAATAATTCAATTTATAGTCTCAGTACATTCAAAACAATACAATTTTATTACATCCTAACTACTATAGTCTACAGTTACATTACGATTCTTATCAATTTCAATAACATTATCGAACTCTGCATAAATAATACAATTTATCGTCTGAGTCAGAGCAGATTCAAAACGAACCTCCAGTCTAACGCTACCATGTTTTATAAGATTCCAATGAGTGTTTGAATTTGAGCTGAGGTCAGCCGTTAGATCAAACGCCAACACACAATATCCTTTTGCATATTGCTCCCTAGATATACCATTACCTTCATTCAGAAAATGTATACCTGTCCCTGAAAATAGTGTGTGATAGGCTGCTGTGTAAATATTATTATCGAATGATGGTTGCAAAGCTTTCGAAGGTATTTGTTGACCATCAATGTATAAACAAAATGTATTTATATTGTAGTTTTCAAAATTGAATGGATTTTTTGTTAGACCCCCATTAAACGCTGCATTGTTCACAAAACCGATTATACACCTTTTGGGAACTTGCCCCAAAAAAATATTATCTAGAGTCTTACCCTGAATCCCCGAAGGAATAGTTAAAACTTTGACTTCAGCTCGAGTGATAGGATATTTAGCTGTAGTAGAGGCTAAAACTTTTTGATGTGCAAGTAATACAGTAGGATTGATTCGTGCTCTACGTATAATAAGTGTTGCATCTGTAATGCATACTTTAAATTTCAAGTCGGATGTAGAAGCCATTAGGTTAAATGTTTCTCTCGAACGAACTAATTTAACACTCATTTCAACACCATTTATTAAAAACTTTTCTTGATTAAATATATCTCCATGAAGATGACCAATCATTTCTATCTCCTTACTTTCACATGCTAATTCTCGTCTTTTAACAAATCCATCATTTTTTTCATCAGTTGAATCCATTTTCCCAGCCGTATCTTGATACCAAAGACCACAAGTCAGATGAGATTCCTTAGCTGCAGGAGCATAATTTAATAAAGTTTCCATGTAAGCCCTATAGGCATATGTATTGTTTGGCGGTGATACTAGCTTTTGATTCAGATAAATATCTAGTTGGGTGAAAAGAGAATGGAGCCAATTGTTTACTGGAGCCACAACAGTTGACTCAGTTAATTTCGTACCATCCTGGTTTAGTATCTTGGCTTTTATGTGCAGCAATGTATGGGATAAATCCATGTAGTCATCACCTGTTCCAGGTACTTGAAATTCTATGGGTCCATCATCAGCTAGAGATGAGATGGGTTTGTAGTGTATCCATAACCCGTTTTCTATACTAGTTTGCGTGGATGGTAGAGCAAATAAATCTAACTCTGATTTTATACATTCACAGGAATGGCTATGTAAGAATGACATTTTAAAAATTATTTATGAGAATATATCTTTTTGATTATTAACTCGTAATTTTTTTAGAGCTTTCACTTTGGTAGTCGACGGTGGAATGACTGAACTAAGACGCTTCCTTTTGGTTATATATCCAGAACCAGACATATTCAATCCATCAATTTTATCATGAGCTTTTCTTTTCAAGTTTGAAGTAGCTACTTTTAACCGACTTTTAATTGATTCTTCCATGGGGCGGGCACTAGCCATATCTGATAGAAGACCGACACCAGCATTTAGAGCCTCCTTGCCTATAACGCGAGCGCCACTAGAAAGTAAGGGTAAAACTGATCTAAACAGCCCTCCTAAAAAGCTACCGATCCCATGACCACGTTGATAAGGCGCCCCTTTATAAATCACTCCAATACCAGAGCCAGCTTGATGAGAATAATAATGTTCATATGGACAAGTTATGCTGTCACGGGGATACATTATAATTTTTTGAAATGAAGTTTAACACACACTGTCCCAAACTGGAATGGTATTTTTTGACCTGTGCTGGATCTTATATCTATTTCAATGGTGTCAAACTCTCTACGCATAACTGGTAAATAGTGAGGAGGTGAGAAAACATGCATTTTATTTGCGCCATATATATACTTTGCTGGATCTAAAGGAATGATTCTCAGGAGAGGAGACATAACATCTCCTACTATCTGAGGATCGATTATGTCACAATAGACAAATAATTGTGATGGTAACCCTAAATGCAAATTTGCGGGGCATTTTCCAAGACCATTATCTACAAGATTCCTATTAGGTTCAAAACCGAGTTGAACACCCAATTTGGGTTTTAGAATCACTGATTTTACTGAATCATCCATCACTGAAACTGACACAAACTTTGATATTTCATCATAGCGAAATCTTACTTTTTCCTTCACATTATTCAACGCTGTTAAAATATGATTAATGTTATCGTAATTTGTAGCTGGAATGTGTTTTTTATAATAAACCAATGAAGGTTTTTTCTCATTTGGCATCACCATCGATTTAGTTATGTAAATAATATTTTCATGTTCTTGAACAGTAAACATGGTACATGGATATTGAAATTCAACAACTCCGACGGTCCATTGCCCTTCCAATTTTATGGGTTTTGGTAATTTAGTTGAAAATCTTGTAGTAACATTGTCTGGAAAATATTCCATAGAACTGTTACTAGGTAATGTTAAATAAAAACTTTCTTTATTCATATTTGTTTTAAATCGGAAACTAGAACCCAACTATTAAATTTATCTGGATAACCTTTCCACTTCACTAACACTTGCTTTCTGTTGCCAGAATAGCGGGAACTGATTATTTTATCTAGTTTATAATTTAGAGAGGGGTCATACGTCACTTTTTGCAATTCTTTTTCATAAAAGGTTCCAACAATGTTTTCTTGCTGTAAATCTCTTAGTGTGTACACAATCCATGGAGCCCGATCTATCACTGAAGATATTACAAATATTTCATCACTCCAATTAGATTCATATCCTTTTTGAAATATATGTTTATATTTTGTTATTCTTACATAGTCTCCAATATGAAATTTTGGCAGTGTTGGAGATGTATTGGTGTTATTTTGAACATGTTTACGTGTATACAAATTGTTCCACACTGTCATTATATTTTTTGAGTTTACATCACAAGGACACATCTTGATGCTGGAATGGTAACTGTGGTTATATGAATATATTAAGTCCTGTAAAATATCAATGTATTTATATGTATTTTTGTGAGTAAAGTAACGCCACATCCTCATTTTGAGTGTCCTTTGAAATCTTTCAACTACACTAGCCTTAATATCGGGGTTGTTTGTAGTATAGTAATTGACATTCTTCGTTTTAAAGTATTTTTGAACATCTTTCGAAACAAATTCGGTTCCTTTGTCGGATTGTATATGGGTTGGTGTTATATCGGCTTCACGAAATATACTTTCAAAACATGTTTTAATCGATTCAGAATTTTTATTTTTCATTGATCGAGCATAGGCAAATTTGGTAAAAACATCAATAACACAAAGTATATAATTAACACCATCATTATATTTTGAATAAGTTCTCATGTCACTTAAGTCAGCTTGCCAAAGTTCATTAAGATTAGATAAGACATATTTGTTTCGTGGAAATTTTTTGTGAACCGGTTTATGTAGTGTGTATGTTTCTTGTGATTGTAACCATCTTTTAACATCTTCTCTGTTCATTTTACCTTTCATAGCACTAGCCAGTTTATCAATACTAGCATATCCCGCTGGGTGTGAAGGGTTATAGTAGATATTGTTTATTTCTAATAAGGACTCCATTTTTCCCAATCTATCTTCTGTCTGGTTTTGCTAGTAACTGGTGTTGAAAACTCTTCCTCCTCTTTATATGGTGTGATCGGAAGCTGCTGCATATAGTCGACTCTTTGTGGATTTCCAATATAAATCATTGGTATTTTAATATCTTTCAGTGCTTTTGCAAATTTCTCCCATCCTATTGGAGCACTTCTTTTTAGCGGTCTCAAAAAATCATTTACTAAGTCAACAATATTACTCCCAGGGATTTTTTCTTTGTCTACAGTAATTATACCATCAGCATCCCAATAAATTTTATTTTTGTTCGATACCAACAAAAACAATAATCTCTCACCCTTCCTTATATATGTTTTAGGTACCAAGCTGAGTATGTGTTTTGGGGTGTAAGGAGTTGGTTTTTCATGAGAAACAGTAATATTTACCTGTTCCTCACCTTCGTCTGGAGACTGAACAGTAACTGAATCTTTAACACTGATTTCATTGTTTTTATTATCAACTGTGTCATATCCACTATTATCCCTATCAGATACTTCAATATTTGATACGATGGGTAATTGAATTGGTCGACGTCCTTCTTCAGCAAAATGTAAATATCGCTGCAAAACTTGCATGTATAGAGTACACTTTTTTCTTTCTTCCATATCACTTTTTAAAATGTCTTGCATTTCCATATCTAATCGTGATAGGGGGTTATCAGTCGTATTATGCTGATTAAGTTTTTCTATTACACTTGGATCAACAAGCAACATTTTCTTGGCATGTTCCATTTTTCAAACAAAAGAGGCAACTAATGCACTTAAAATTGAACCCAGTATCATTGGTAAAAAGGCACCCCCTTTTTGAATGATTATGTTTTTGCGAATTTTGTTTGTACTTTTACGTACTAGTTTGCGAAGTATGTCTTTATACTTTTTCAATTTTTTTCTAGCTTTTTCTTCTAAGGGCACTTTTCCTTTTAAAACGTTATGAATGCATTCACAAATACAATTTATTTCTTCTTCATCGCACGATTTTAAAAGAGCTTTTATGTATTTTGGTTTAAGTGTATGCAGGGCTCTAAGTAAATCCGTATGCGTCTTTAGTCTTCGATGCATTATTTATGACTGATATGAATTTGTTGATTCTTAGCATATTTAAACACTTTTGTTGGGATGTACACGGTACAATATCCGTCTGAAGGGAATATTTTTGTCTTAAAACGGCACACGTCATTAGTATCCTGTTTTAAATCAATCATTAGGTATCCATGAGCTTCATTAGTCGCATCTTTGTAAGAATCTTCCATAAACTTAATATTTTCTGGCGAAACTTGTCGTGCTAGGTATCGAATTTGAGTCTTATCACGAGGATTTTTGAAATAGATGATATAACTAGAGTTTAGTGATATGTCTCTTTGCCCTTTACCTTGATGAAATAAGTTTTGTGTTATGTAGAAAACACTCAAATTTCTGTGATGACTACCTTTTGTAAAAATATCAACAATGCGCCCATCGGATTCCCTCATGAGATCATCGATAATTATAAGTTGAGGATCCTTTCCATCGAACATACTAAGATCTGGTATTCCTTGAAAATAATTTACGTTTCTCAAATTATACAACGGTTGCATTTCATCATAACACCATGTAGTTTGAACAAAATTCACACTACAAACTTCTTTTACATATTTAATAAAGTTTGTAACAAAATTGGATTTTCCACACCCACTTGGACCAGCCACTATTGCAGTAAATGGATGATTGAAATGAAACATTTTTGACTACCAACACGTGTTTCTGGTATGAGGTAAATGAAAATAATGAAACAATGTATTGAAAGATACAAATATATATATATTTATGTAAACTTAAAATAGGATTAAAAATTATGTCTTATATTATGTCTTAACTCTATAAATATATTATTACATTAACAGCTAGGTACTTTACAAAGGTGCGGTGAGGTAGGTACCTAACTAGATACTTAAATTCTAATATTACTTAAACTTAGTTTCTTAAACTATAATGCCCCCATGCTAAAGTATTTACAGAATTCGATAAAATAAAACGTTTAGTATCATTATGTGAAAGACATGTTTTGTTAATTTTTTGAGTGAAAATTACATGCTTTATTGACTTAAATCTATACATGTGAGAAAATTGAATATTTTTATCAAAGAGACACGTCTTATAGTTATCCATTGTAAGTTTTTTAGTTACACATTTATTTACTCCTTTAGCCTTTGTAATGATTCTATTTTCAACCAGCATTGCATACATTTTCGATCGTAAGCCCACAAACTCTGTAAAGATTTTACCGTTATTTTCATCTTTAAATAACCCTACTCTTTTCTTGTTGACAAGTGGAAAATTAAATACATTGTCTGTTGGATAATCAGATGTATCGAAGTATGTTTGAATGTCGTCTTTAATATCTCTGTAAAAATCCTTTGTAAATATTTGGTAAACCAAACTGTCTGTATCTGTGTATAACAGATTGATATTGGTTTGAAATTTATTTTTCATGTAATTATAATGGAAATCATACATCAAAGTTTTGGATATATCTAAAACACACAATCCTAAATAGATGGGTTTGTTGTAAACCAATTTTGTTTTACGAAGTTGTATTGCAACTAATTCTTCTGAAAATATGGAAAGACTATGAAATTCAGGTCTTGCTATTAAACTTTGAGCCCCTTGAATCTTCCCTCGATTTTCCCAGTGAGTGAGCAATTTAACATTTACCCGTTTCTCAATGTTTTCCATTGTTTTTCCAAAGATTGCATTGTTCATAAGCTTATAGAAATCTTTTTCGAAATCGGATTTGGCTTTGGTTCTTTGATTTGTATTTAATTCTATATACTTGCTTAACCATGGACTTTGATC
Organism: Eulithis testata; assembly: GCA_947507515.1. Lineage (NCBI taxonomy): Eukaryota > Metazoa > Arthropoda > Insecta > Lepidoptera > Geometridae > Eulithis > Eulithis testata. The sequence goes on from OX382221.1 coordinate 4,100,530, forward strand.
AAATTTTAAAATTCTATGAATTTTTTTTATTTTTAACCCCATATTTAAGCATTGTATTAAATTTCTGTAGTGTATTACGTAGCTACTTTTATTATTTAGGTTTGGAACCAGTTTAAAGTCTTTTGTATTCCCTATACAAACATTTTCTGGGCAGAGTGGAAAATCAGAATGTAAATCATGTAAGTTATCAGGATATTCTAAATCTACTTCTAAAATATAGCCGATTTCAGAATCGATTGCAACTTTGAAATTTGTCTCAATATCAACCCACTGGAAACCTCCAACGGGGAGATACTGTGACATCGCCCAACCATATAAATTATTAGCATCAAGATATATTAAAAATGATGTTGCCTGATTTCTATCGTAATTATTCATGTAGTGGTTGTTTGCTTTGGCATATCGATGACTGCACTGTGATACTCCACCTCGAATACCAGATTTAATAAAGGCAATTTTATCAAAATCTGTTAGCAACTCTAACTCTATTTTTGTGTATTTTAACATCGCATCCCAACTTAAACCTGGTGCTGTATAGTAATGCGCAGGATCCAAACCATATGTGCTCATACAAACAGTTCTAAAGTTTTCAAAAATGTCACTTAGCAATAAAACATCTGTCTTTAAGTACAAATCCGAATAATCACTCATAGAACGACATTCAAAATGCTGCCAAACATCTTTAGCATGTTCATAGTCTTCATTTGAAACGTTTGTACCCGTTATTGAGCTAAAGAATTGGTTTTGTGTAGGAAGAGATTTTTGTTTAAGACTTTCTAGCCCGGTCATAAATTCATAAGGATATACACCTTTTCTTTTTAATCGGTTAAAATCCTGCTCATTCGGAAAATGTTTCCTCAATTCATCGAATTGGTTGATGTTTAGATTATTTGCTAGTGTTTCCAAACTACATGACAAAAATTTCAGAGAATCTATAAACCGTAAACTTACTCGATGGTTATTAACTTTTAATAATTTTGAAAAAGATATATAACGCTCTTTGTTTTGGGGAATTATTTCCACTGCACCTTCAGCAAAATTTAAGGCATGAACAATAAAATGAGCATCATAATTACTTAGATTATGCAAGATAACCGGAATGAAACATTGACTTCTAAATTTACTGCTACATATTTCATGAGCAACACCTCGAAAAACGCCTGTATACCAATCGTGGTCTATTATTTGTTGGCATTTTAAATCTTTCCCACAAATGTAGCATGTAGTAGCTACAGCTATTTTAACTTTGTCCATATCTGATAAAGGTAATGGACATTTTTGAAAATTATTTATTTTGGTAATTATTTCAATGTCTTTCTGTAAGCTTTCCATAAACTTTTTTGCACAGTCATCACCCACGTAAGTTCTGTATTTGGAAAGACTGTCGTCATAAGCACATTTAATGTAATACCCGAAACTATATACATCATGTCTTTGAACATTTTCAGTATGAGGTAAATCTGGATCATTTGAGCAGGATGTGATTGGCCTCAGAAATGATTCAAAATCCGCATATATAACAAACGGAACCTTGAGTTGTTTTTGATATTTATCGAATGAAACCTTATTATTGGAAACATTTTCACCGAACCAATTCTTTAAGCATGGTTTTTCGGAAGGTAAGTCAGTACGAATTTGATTACAATCTCGCTTTTGATGTTGCAATAACTGCTCGTGGTTTGAAAAATACAATAAACAGCCATCACATAAATGTATTGCGGCGTGTCGCGAGGTGAGTTGGCTTCTTATTAAACGTGACATATTTTTAATATAGCAATAATGACCATTTGAACCATTTGTTATGTATAATAAGTTAATGTGACAACTTTTTCGACACTTTGTGAAATATAAGGGACCAACAACAGAATTTTGTTTTTTAACATCATCATATTCTAATCCGAAAACATTCACACTCATGTTGTTTAATTTTTCAACTTTTGAGATGTCACATAGTTTAACGGGGAAAGAAACCCCATCAAGTTTTAATTTATTTTCATTTCTTACATATGATGTAACTCTATCAGCATTTTTTGCAACTGGATACAATGCCGATAGTAATGCCCATTGGAAACATTTAACGTCTGCGTTTTTAACATTGACTACTGCTTTTTTTGTTTGTATATCATGTGGTAATTCAATGTATGATGTACCACGTAGGGGGTTAAATTTATTGATATTCATATCAATGCTCACAATTTTAGATAAACTCCAGCCACTATCCTTTTTTTCAAATTCGCTTATTTTGCTAGACAAAGTGTCCTTTAATGATTTTAAAAATATATCTAAATCATCACCTTGCATGATTATAAAGTTACTAGTTTGAAAGTCAAATGAGTTTTTTATTTCCTTTGTTTGTTGTACAAAATCAGCGTACAATATAAAGTTAACTTTAAAAATTGTTAGTTCTTCGATAGCTTCATTGATTAAAACTGAAATTGTTTCATTGATTGATTCTACAAATAATTCAGGAGTTTCAAAATCTATTTTCGTTTTATCTATTTTAGATGTTATTTTGTATGTATAAACACGGTTTCCAAAAGCTGATTGTATAAGATCAACATTCGATAAAGAATGTTGAATTTTAACAGAGTTATATTTATGTTGTTTACTATTGAAATGGCTGTTTAAATACCTCTTTTTTATTGGCAAATTGCAGGTAGTGCAATCCACAGTTCCAGTTTCAGCTTCCATACAAAGATTGAGTAATTCATTATCAAAAATTGAGTCAAATGCTTCCCGCGATGTTGATGGTGTTTCCAAATGGTTTTGTTCCTCTGACCGTCTTCTCTTCATTAGATATATATGTCCTCTTTATCAGATATAGCATTATAATAGAATTGCTTGAAAGTGTTATGTTCTTCAACCTCCTCCACGGGGGAGTAACTTGGCGTGTCCTGTAACGACATGTTACTTTTAAAAATACATAAATGCAAAATCATAGATCAAATAAAGTCAAAGTTTTGCTACAAAAGTTTGTCATCAAGGGTATCTTGAACTCGGTTTAGCTTATATTGATAGCGTTTAAGTGCAAAGGTGAAATCGGTTCAAAGTAAATACGTAATATAACAACTTACCTCCATTTTATACGGTAGAACACGGAAACACTATTTATTGTGGCAAATACTGTGTGTTGAGTAACGAATAATTTTAGAATACACGCAGATGTTATTAGACGTTATAACAATATTTATCTGTAGTTCACTGCACGAATGGCGTAAGACTGTGGTAGTAACTCGAGGGTTTTAGACCTTTATAGCAGAGAAATATCGCAAAAAACTCATGACATGTTTCAACAGGTAAACTTTCTTGGTTTGTGATGGGTGCCTAATAGTTTTTTGCAGCGTCGCATAACTCACATTGATTTATCGAATATGTTATCTGACGCCCTTTTCACGTAGCAATAAACTCGCGTCATGTCCCGACAAGCAAAATGCCTTTTTGGGTGGCCACTACCTGTCGGCTGGTTTTTATATTTGCATTGATTGTATCGCGTTATAACATGATGCTAAAAGATGAACTTCATGAAAATTTTATTTGCAATTACATCATCCACAGCTTATAATTAATGCCCACTGCTGGTTAATCAGGCGACGGACAGTGCGTCACAGTGAAGGTGTTAGGTTAGTTTATTTAAATAATAAAAATAATTAATAATGGTTAAATAATTAATACTTAAATAATAATTTCATATTATATGTATCGTGGGGGGCCGTACAATATTAAATAATATACATATAAAATAAAAATATATTTGTGTATTGCTAATAAATAAATAATAAATATTGATTATCATATTATCATAATATAATAATATGATATTATAGATAATTACCTATTGTAACGCGGGCTTAATATTAGGGGTTGTGCTCGGAACGCAGCCTTTATGCGCGCGCATCCACCCTCCGCCAGGGAAGTTTTCGGCTTGAGAGATGTCACATAAAAAAAAGTTCAGTTGGAGGTTAATTTTTGACCTACATAGTTCTCGATTTAATACCTAATGATGTGAACAAGCATTACACTAATTTAATTCACACAAATTCTTTTCGTCAACGGATGGGGACTGCTTATCTATAGTACCTGCCCCGCAAGCCGGACACAATGGCTCGACCCTCAATAAAACGCTATTGTTTGTTCATTGAGTATACAAGTGGCTTCGTAACTTTTGAATGGGCCGGGGTGCGTTAAAATGGGTTAGCGCAATCGATCAGGCGTGTACCAAAACATACAAAAAGAGTCTAAACTTTTTTTTTTTTTTTTTTTTTTTTTTTAGCTGGCGCCCTGGCAAGACCACCCCAATCGCAACTTTTTTTGGGTGAGCCAGAATGAATCAATCCCTACTACTGAGGTACATAATTACTTTATGAATAACTAGCTGACCCGACAGACGTTGTCCTGTCATTCAAACATTTACTGTCAAACAACCGACAGTGTGATTTCAAATGTGACATTAAATAAGTTTTTATGGAAAAGGTTAAGAAACTTTCACCCCCTTTTCAACCTCTTACAACCCTTTTTTCGCATTAAAAAGTAGCCTATGTCCTTTGTCAGGCTCTAGACTATCTGTGTACCAAATTTCATTCAAATCGGTTCAGTAGTTTTGGCGTGAAAGCGAGACAGGCAGACAGTTACTTTCGCATTTATAATATTAGTATGGATTAATCTCAGGTAGGTAAATACTTCTATAAAAGGTTTGTTAATGACAAAGGTCAATGAATCTACTGTCCTTATACAAGGTGCGCCTATTTAAGGCATTTTGTGGTTAGTAGAGGACTTGAGCGGACATGTTGTGGATTCTTCGTTCGTTATGGAATGGACCATCCCGTAACAATTCGACGTGATCACATTTTTTATTAATTTATTGAAGTTATACTTCTAATGCGACTTCCAACAACGTTGCGTTACGGGATGACATAGTCTCTGTCTCTTTCTATTCCCCCCAAATACGCTACAAAGACAGAGAGACAGAGGCTAATACGCTACAAATGCTACAATCAAATATAGATGGCAGTGTTCAGCAATTCAGCATTTGACTGCCCGTGTTTTTGAAGATTACTTCCAACTGACAGCGGGGCGAATAGAAAGAGACTAATACGCTACAGTCAAAATATAATAGATGGCAGTGTTCATGCAACTTTTTACTTGTTATTTTGAAGTGTACATTTAGTACTGCATATTGGTTAAATACATAAAAATAAATACTAAATTAATTTCACATTAAACACAGAGCGACAGTGAATACGTGGCACTCGAAGTATAACTTCTTCCGCGCGTAGGGACTGCACGCACAGGTTTTTTTAATAAGGGCACAGATTATATAATACTAATAAGGGTATCCAACAGGAAAAACACATTAGCATACAATTTATAAAACTAAACGTCTTAGGTCTAAGTGTTTCTCTAATTATAGGATACCACAACATGCGATTAATTAAAACTCAACAAAGCTACTACGCACAGAAAAAAGTTACTTTAAGGCGTATGTAAAAGGCGGACAACCCTCTCGCTCACATTTCACCATTTTTTAAGATATAATATAACTAAATGTAATTATGTGAAATTGCAGACCTTCAGGGTCGAGAGAATAACAATGCAAAGGTTCTGTTTCGTAAAGATAGCCACTTTGGAACGAAACTTTATCTGCCATTTTTATATATTTATTCTACCTTCATATTCCCTACCTAAACCTGTGGGTAGGAAGTAAAACCACCATTATGAATCTCAACGTTTTCACGGCCGGTCGCAAGAGTCGAGAGTCCTTACTTCTCCTCATCAAAACCCCGGAAAAATCGCATTTCGTATCAAGGAAAATCAGCGCCTTCCCATAAGGCCATCCATCAGCGCCTTCCGCCAACATCAGCACATCATCGGTGTGGAAGAACCGAGTGGGAGCTCCCAGCGCGTCATCATCATCCGACCGCGCAGAATCACAGGTATTCCTAACCCACTCCTTCTCTTTCTTTCCGCGCCAGGTTCGGTAAAAATATCACATTGATCCAAACAAGTTTTCTAACCAAAAAAATTGCACTTTAATTTATCGCATTGATACAAGTTTTTTGGTCGGAAAACTTGTTTGGATCAATGTGATATTTTTACTGAACCTTTGCATTGTTATTCTCTCCACCCTGAAGCTCTGCAATTTCACATAATTACATTTTAGTTATATTATATCTTCAAAAATGGTGAAATGTGCGAGCGAGAGGGTTGTCTGCCTTTTACATACGCCTTAAACTAAAAAAATATGTGTAGTACCTTAATGATGAATCATGAAATAAAGAACAAAAGTAGAGTTATACAAAATTATACATTACTGTTTGCTCATCGAACTCTTTGAAGGACTGGAGTATAAAACTGTAAATGTATGACAAACTTTACTGACAAGTGTAGAAATATCGTTTTTACTTATCAAAGTATATTTTCGGAAGGAAACTTTTACTCCTTGTAGCTATAAACCCGTTATGCAAATCTGTGAAGGCGTTGATTCTTTTAGTTTTAATCTGAACGTCTTGTTGTCAACATGATCTGGTTAGTTTGTTTGTTTGTGTACGCAGAAGCTATCCTGAACTTGCCTGAAGGTATTTTTTTATTATCTTAATAACCAGGGCCGCGCCGACCCCTACAGCGCCTGTGTGCGCGAAACCTATGAAGCGCCTCTTTTTTTCACAAATCTTCATGTTTCAACTTATGTTTTTTTTATTATTTGTTAATTTTGAACGAAATAAAATTAAATGTTCTACGTTGCCAAGGCATATGTTGCGCCTATTGTACTTATCGATACTCCACTACAAAGAATATGTTGTTGTTTATGTGTAACAAAAATAATTTCGATGGCGGCGCCTCTATTGTCTTGGCGCCTGTGTGCGTCGCACACTTCGCATTTAGGGGCGGCTCGGCCCTGTTAATAACCCAGTTTTTGCATCTAATTAAGTGCCCACTGGTGGGCCAGATGGAAAAAAAATCCCATCGAGCCCACTTATTTGTACAGTGGGCTCGTTGGGTTTTTTCCCATCGGCCCCACCTTTGGGCAAGCCGGTGGGCTCGATGGGAATAACTCTATTTATACAGCGTCAGAAGGGTGGGGGGGTCAATCATTCTTTCATTTCCTGCCAGGTCTAAGTCTGGCAGGTTTTCTGAACTGTTTTCATACTAAATCATAGGTATTCTGTGAGTAAATAGTAACATTAGCGCGTTTCAGCGCGTTTTTTGCCGTCAAAAGCTTTTCGTATATCTGTAGCCACGTCGCTTGACATTATGCTGGGCAGCGAAAGCAGTTCAGAGCTTACGACATGGGGGCAGGGGCCACTTTTTACCCATGCCCCTATGAACAGGACGCTGCAATACCTAGAGGGCATTAGAAGTAGGCTTATCTATGCTCTCAGCCTAGTCAGTAATGCCTCATCCGCGGCTCAGTAGGTACACAGGAAAGTCAATACGTGCGGAGCTGACTAAGCCGCGGGTTTCCTCACGATATTTTCCTTCACCGCTCGAAAGCTGGCATAAATAAATACATTTTCCAAGTGTAAAATGTAAGCAAAGAAATCTATAGATTGGATATATCGCCACATATTCTTGGACCAGTTTTGAGAAATCTCAGGCATCGAAGTTCGAAACATTCAGTTTATCTCAATGTATTCAGATTTGATGAAATACAGATAAATACTTCAAGGTCTGATGAAGAGGATCAAGGGTTTTTTATGGTTATAGGGAGTTTTAAATTATTTTTTTTCTATGAAGACTGTTTTGTCAGGGGCACCGTGTGAACACAATGGTATGAAAGGCAAGTGTATTGGGGTGAAGCTATGCCCTTCTGCCACAATGGTTCAGATTCCGCAGAGGAAACGTTTGCCCGAAGTAAGTTCCTACTTATAAAGTACTTAGGTATTCGTCATAGAAATGCTAAACCCATGAAGGGTCTACATCGTAATATCGAAGCTCGCAAATCATCAAATTCTGACGACAGACTCTGTACTCTACGTAATCATAGATTATATAATACTATACTAACGTAATGTAACAAGTACTTAAAGGTATATTATATATAGCGGCTTTTAAAGCGCATTATTTGTCAGATTCCGCATTTAATTATTTTTTTCAGTATTGTTCCTTCAACGACATAGACCCAGTAATCTGCTGTACAGATTGTGAACCTGAAACGAAAGATCCAAGGTAAGTGAGAAAACTGCGAGTTTCTCAATTCTCGCTTGTCGCAAATCAACATAAAAATACTCAGACTACGGGCTCAGCAAATGCTAAAGGTGTATGGAGGCTCCTTTAGCGTTGGTTTCCAGGCGTTCCTATAGAGGTAATTTGCTGGCCGATTCTTGAATATAGAAATTTTAAGGGTATACATATTCATATTAGTCTTCTAAAGCTGAGCTAACTAAAATTTATTTTTATTTATTTTATTTGAGTCCCCAACATCATATACACCGAATCACAGAAATATTACAATTAGAAAATAAAGGCATGCCAAGTGTTAAAATAATTATAGGAGACAGACAACAAGCTATTAAGACTAGAGCGAGAGCGAGCAGATATTAGATTAATGCGATAATAAAATTATAGGTATAAAAACAGTAAAAATAAAATAGAAATAGGTATAGTTACAATTTTAAAACAGAATAAAATTTATTAATTATAAAAACAATAAAATAATTAAGAAAAATTAATGCAATAAAATAAATTAAGTATGTACAGATAAAAATAAAAATTACAGTAATATGATTGCTAATCTGTACCTCTATCACGAACAAATCTGACAGTCGCCGCGTTAGCGTAGATATTCGAGTTATATTGCGCGTCAATGCCAGCTCGACTGTCAACCGTTGTAGTGTCACCGCGGAGTGTATCTCGGATACGCTAGCGTTACGATACGTTTGCGATGGTCACATTTATTCGTGATCAAGGCACTGTTGTCATCTCTTTACATTGTCATGCAAGTGACAATGATAGAGCATTTGTTTTTTTTATTTTAATAAAGGCCTCTGTCAGGTCTGACGGACAATTTTGCCAGTGTCAAGTGATGAGTTTGAAATAATATAAGTCAAGTCATTCGTCAAGTCGGCTGTCGTTTGTTTTGAAGAGAAAATCCACCATTTTCTTTTCAAAACCTGTAACGAATTTTCACATTCACTTTACACACGTTAATTCCAATGGCTCACACTTTAAGTTACGACCTAAGTATTATTGGTTAAAATTCTACCAAAATTAAACAAAAATACTCACAATAATACAAGAAAACTATTAAAATAAAAGTGCTTTACCTAAGTTGGTTCAAAAAATGTCAAAACTCGAATCATAGCATTTGTTAAAACCACGCTAACATGACAGTTGAATATGAATACGTAACCCATGTTTTTAACGTGACAATATAGTTTTTTTTTAACAGTAAAGCAGTGATAACAGTGGACGGTTACCGTTACAAGACTGGCAAAAGCAAAGCCTGGGATGGTAAGTTAAATAAGTAGGTATACCGTTTTTGTTATTAGAAACCAATTTAAACATTACCCTCAATAATATCTACCTACTCACCCACCAAGCAAGCAAGCTCGTATGAGTTTCGTGGCCAACTCTGGTGACGGAGTTTTTAGGCCGCCTAAAGGCCTCCGTCATGACTTAACGACTGCTAGAGCCGGGACAGTTTAACGTGCCCTCCGAAGCACGGAAGCGCTCAGATGTAAATGCCACTAACGGTCACCCATCCAAATAGTGACCGCATAGAACGTTGCTTAACTTAGATTAATCAGTGAACTCACCTACCTAAAGAGTCTTAATAATATTATAAAGCGAAACTTGGAAGGATGTATGGATGTTTGTTACTCTTTCACGCAAAAACTATTGATCCGATTGGGATAAAACTTGGAATATATATAGTCCGTGACTTGGATTAACAGATATGCTACTTTTTATACCGGACGCGAACGAAGTCGCGGCCGGCACCTAGTCTTCCATAGATGTAAAATCCTATTATATATAATTTCAGAATGTCTGGAGTACTTACAGAGGCTAGACTACAAATGCAGATCTAAATTCGACGACTTTGTCATAGAAGTGGACTCCACAGAAAACTGCACCTACGTCGACCGTATTTTCAAGGCAGTCGTTTTCAATGGGCAGGATGCTGAACGACGGGAGTTTCCTCATATGGTACGATCATTATTACTGCGTGTTTCCACTGCAAAACATTCACAATGCAACATGCACAACTCTGTGAAGATATCGCTTTGCGTTTCCACCGCCAAACCTTGTGCATGTTTGGCATTTTGAATCTTGTGCGGATTGTTTTAAGGACTTTTTCTAGATTATAAAAACAAATCGCTCACAATAAAACCTTTACAACACAATCCTTACAAACGATTTGTTTTTAAAATCAATAAAATCATTAAAACAAGCACAAGATTCAAAATGTCAAACATGCACAATATTGGCGGTGGAAATACAAATCGATATCTTCACAGAGTTGTGCATGTTTTATTGTGAACTAGGTGCCGCCCGCGACTTCCTTCGCGTCCCGTTGGTTCACGTTAATTTTTCGCGGTAAAGAGTAGCCTATGTGTTTATCCAGGTCACGGACAATATATATTCCAAGTTTCATCCAAATCGGATCAGTAGTTTTTACGTGAAAGAGTAACAAACATCCATCCATCCATCCATATTACAAACTTTCGCGTTTATTAGTAGGATGTTTTTTGGTGGAAATGTACAGTAAATACTTATACCGCGTGCACACTATGCCCATGCCGCTGCCGGCATGTATGCCGCTTAGTGAGAATAAAGGCGACGTTACTGTGGCATTAATGCCGCGGACTTATTGCCACAGCAACATCGCGTTTATTCACACCAGCGGCACACAATGCCGACAGCGGCATGGGGATAGTGTGCACGCGGTATTCGATACTCTATTTACTCTCGTTTAGGCATTGGTGGGATACGGCACAGAGCTGACGTCAGCTGGCTGGTTGTGCGGAGGCTCTGTTATCAGCAGACGATTTGTGCTCACAGCTGGGCATTGCGCGGAGCATATCGAGAAGTAAATGTACCTACATACTATTATAATAGAGTTGAAAATCACTACATAGTATAAAGCAAAGTCGCTTCCCGCGTCTGTCCTAATGTCTGTATGTATGTATGCTTAGATCTTTAAAACTACGCAACGGATTTTGAAGCGGTTTTTTTTAATAGATGGAGTGATTCAAGAGGAAGGTTTAGGTATATGTACCTATAATATATCTTCATCATCACTGCATTGCACCCGTGCGAAGCCGGGGCGGGTCGCTACCGCTAGTAAAATAATAAAAATAAATATTCTTGGACATTACACACAATAGCTTCTAGTCCCAAAAAATAAGCAAGGTACTATGGGAACTAGATTGCTGACACTTATATTCTTTTTTTTTGTACATACCTACTAATAAGTACATAGTAACCAGACATGGAACAAACACAAATGTTTGTTCTCGGTGGGGATCGAACCCACGACACACAGCACGGAAGGCAGAGCTATTACCGACTGAGTGACGCCTGTTTAACAGTTCTTTTTATTTTTTATGAGGGAAGAAAGGCATCAGAAACCACCTAAATCACTGTCAGAATCCTATGCTAATCGCTGTTAAGTATATCTGCATAATATATCTAAGTATTAAGTACATATCTATTTGGAACATCTTCGGTCTTATTCCAGAACGGAGACTGAATAAAGTCAAGGTTTAAACCTTGACGTTGACGTTCAAACCTTGACGTTGACGTTTAAACCTTGACGTTTACACTTGACTTTCTTTAGTCTTCGTTCTGGAATAAGACCGACTAGCGAGACTTATTTTACTAGCGGTAGCGACCCGCCCCGGCTTTGCACGGGTGCAATGCAGTGATGATGAAGATATATTATAGGTACATATACCTAAACCTTCCTCTTGAATCACTCCATCTATTAAAAAAAACCGCTTCAAAATCCGTTGTGTAGTCTTAGGTTTACTGAAAATGAATTTGTCATGCATATATTTCATTGTTTCTCATAAAATTTTACCGGCCATATTCTTCCTCACCCTCCATCCCGTTTGTGACACTAGAGAAAACAGACCCTGACAGAAGTGTAACATCAAGTTGCAAAAGCCATAAACCAAGAAGTTGAAGTTGAATCCTATGTAGAGTCCTTTTCATGAAAGAAGTCCCGCGGAAATTTCCGGAACTAAACTTTAAAACTAAATTTTAAATTAGTTGTCAGGTGCTGTTAATGTGTTCGGATGCTAGTGCGTTTTTATTTGGTTTCTGTGATTAAAGTCTTGTTTTCAATGCCTAAAGTTGTTAAAAGTGCTGCCCGAGAAATAATACTTAAGGTCGACTACAGCGACGCGTCTGCGGGACTTCTTTCATGGAAAGGACTCTAGTAGAGGTGTCAATATCGGTTATTTTTTTATTAGTTAATGATAAAATGATAAAAAATATTGTTATTTTTAATGGTTAATTTTATTTGTATAAATATTCGATAGACTCGCTTACTGCCCGGCACATAGCACTACCTTCAGGCCGGTCACTCAAATGAAAATATGAAAATTACTCATTATATCTAGGAAGCGTAGGTTCAAATTTCAATTTAGTAAAATGAATCAATAATAAATTGATTAATTACATTACAATAGTCTATGATTAATCATAATATCAGGTGATAATAAAAATATTAAATAAATAAATAAAATAAATATAAATATTCATGGACATTTTAACACAACGCCTTCTAGTCCCAAACTAAGCAAAGCTTGTACGATGGAAACTAGATGGCTGATAGAATACATATTTTTTTTTGTAAATACATACTTATAATACATAGAAACACCCAGACACAGAACAAACATCTATGTTTACTAACATTTAATTTTTTAATAACATTTGTGTTTTTACAACACACAAATGTTTGTTCTCGGTGGGGATCGAACCCACGACCCACAGCACGGAAGGCAGAGCTACTACTGACTGAGCCATGACGCCGGTCAATATTCGATCACCTCAATTTTTTTTATCGAATAATAGTGATAATTTTTTTATTAGTTGTTTTTATTGGTTTAAAGAAATATTAAACACCTCTACTATGTAGTAAATACTTCCAGTGATGTCTTTGAACGTTTCTGATAAGTCCCCATGTTTTCAGAGGTCCAGCCACGTACGTAGCAATGGGTATCTTAAAACGTACTGATCCAGTGAACCTCTGGGACACGTATAAAGTGAAGAGATTCATCAGACACCCGAAATACGAGGTGCCTATTAAGTACCATGACATCGCTCTCATTGAAACTGACCAACGGTATGACTAATTTTTCCCTGATGTATATTATATATAGGTGCCACCCGCGACTTCGTTCGCGTCCCTTTGGATCCCGTTGATTTTTCGGGATAATAAGTAGACTATGTGTTAAATAAGAAATAAGAAACATTTATTGTAATATGTTTATTAATCCAGGTCATGGACAATATATATTCCAAGTTTCATCCAAATCGGATCAGTAGTTTTTACGTGAAAGAGTAACAAACATCCATCCATCCATCCATCCATCCACCCATCCATCCATCCATCCATACTTACAAACTTTTCTCGTTTATAATATTAGTAGGATATTATTATTACCAATTTACTATTACCATTACTACTACAACGATTACTATTAAAATTAAGTCGTAGAACAATCATTGTTCGCCACCTGTAAACTCACTCCTCGGCATCCACAACACCATCGGGGATGCTGGAACATTGCTGTCATCAACCCAAAGTCCTTCTCCGTTACTTCAAGGAGTTGGGCTGGATGGGGTGAGGTCAGCAGGGGGACAATGCACAATACACCCCAACGCTCCCGCGTTGGGGTGTAATCGTGGTGCCGTCGTGGGGGAATAAGATCTGCACTGACGGGGACGTCAGTGCAGATCTTATCAGAATTAGAATTAGAATTAGCCACCTGTAAAATACCCCTCTTTCGGATTATAGGGTTATTATGTTACACCGTGTATATTACTATATTATTATTATTACGATACATTTACCTATTTTAAAATCTTTTATTTCTTGGGGGTAAATTGTCCTCAAAATTAAGGCCCGTATACTGATTTACTGCTTAAGCACTGATCCGAACTTAAGCATAGATTTTTGTATGAAAATCTCTACTCAAATATATCATTGAGTAGCCATTTCTGTATCGGTATAAGTTTGAAATAAATTAGATAAATTTTCACAACATTTTTTTGTAAATTAACTGATCAATTTACATTTCGCATTTATGACACTCACTCACTCATGATCATCAGAATAGAACTAGTACTTCCCATAAACTCAGAGAGCTGAAATTTGGCACAGAGTTAGGGTTTAATGGCCACTTAAAGGGAAAACTATAAAAACTAGGATAATCGAAGATCTGGAGTACCTGGTGACCTTTATTTGAAAACACAAGAGCCCAACCAAACTATTAAAGATCGACATACCTACCGCCTTTACAAAGAATATTCAACTTTGTTTGCTAGACTTTCGTTCGAGAAGCTCATTTCATTTCGATTTCCGAGAATAGTTTTACACCATGTAATTTCCTTTGTACCGTGAATGTACTAACAAAATATGCATCAAGACATCTGTAAAATTAACTTTGAATTTGTTAATTTAGTAGTATTTAATTCGCAAAGAAAATTACAACTAATACAGTATTTACAATATTCACAATATTTATAAAATACACGCATGAAACAGTTGAGCTATCTACAAACCGTTGCAAACGATTTATATATAGCTCAACTGGTCCAAATCAGTACCAGTCGGAAGCGTGCCCAAGACACTGGCTGCATTGCATTTAGTGGTTAAATGATGATGATGATAGCAGTTCATTGGGTCTGTTCTATTGATTGTAAACACCACAGGAAAGCCAAAATAAGAATTTTTCAAATCGGTTCATTAATTTCGATCACAGAATCAGATTCACGAAAGACGTCCTCCCGATCTGTTTGGCGGATGCAGCAGTGGATGACGACCAAGCGACGGTAGTTGGCTGGGGCGCGCTTGGACATCAGCAAGATAACGCTGATACCTTACAAAAGGCATGTAAAAGACCAATTTTTCAACAAAACTCACAAACCTTTAGAAATCAAGAACTTAGAAATGAGTTCTCGATTTCTAGATTTTTATTAGGCCGCCTTAAGGCCTCCGTCATGGCTTAACGACTGCTAGAGCCGGGACAGTTTAACGTGCTCTCCGAAGCACGGAACAGATGTAAATGCCACTAACGGTCACCCATCCGGTGAAGATTGACTAAGCAAGCCTATCGCTTTCTTGCCTAAAAAAATAGCTTAAAACTGTATGGGGCTATTTTTTTTTAAGTGAAAACTTCTTTAGCACCGTTGTGATTTGAAAGTCGATGAAACGAAAAAGCGAGGAAACGAGAAGAGAGATCCCTAATGTTCGTGCGCATTCTAAGGAGACTGCTGGCCAAGCGGTCTAACGGATTGGATCGAATCGAGACTAGCTCGTAGTGCGTGGGTTCAAGTCTCGAGAAAACTCGTTCACTTTTTGCCCAAACTTTTTTTAGAAGGTTTCACTTCTACCACGTGTGAATGCAGACATGTTTTTTTTCTCTCTATTCACCTTCAACTATTTAGGCTTCCATCTTAAGAAGACTTAGTGACGATTCGGACCAAATATTTTGGGACAAATTCTCCCAATCGTCACTTTTGATTTTAATAATTTTTGTTGTGACGATTCGGACAACTTTAAAAATAGCTGCATTGTACAGTCAGGTAAACAATTTTTAAGCAAAATGTGATATAGCTATTAAGGTGGTTCGATTTCCATATTAATTTATTTTACCAATTTGGGGGAAATTATATTATTATACCTAACAAGCAATTTTTGAATTCCTCATAAAAAACCACAACTTCTACCACGTGTGAATTGACACATGTTTTTTTTTCTCTCTATTCACCTTCAACTATTTAGGCTCCCATCTTAAGAATAAGAACAACAGGAAGTTAAACCTTCGTTATGTAACATTTCAGGCATATGTAAATAAGTTCACGATGGACGAGTGTACCTCCCTGTATCCTGTACACCGCCATCTACCGGACGGAGTCAACGAATCTTCACAAGCATGCTATGGAGACAGAGAGGAGAATACAGACACTTGTGGGGTATGCAAACCTTAACTAGGAAATATATGTTTAAAAACTTAAAAAACCGATAATGTGACTACGTTTCGGCTTCATCATCAAGATGATGATGATGATGATGATGGCAGTACATAGGGATTATTCTATTGATCGTAAACACCATCAAAAAATAGCAGGAAAGCAATGTCGTGTACGTGTTTTTTTCAGTTATTCTTATTTAACTGCCAAACTACCGAGGGCCTAGTACGAGTTTTCGGTGCATAGTGTGGGTGTGAAACCACTGGTGTGCAGTCAGACGTTTCACACCAGATTTATAAACCAAAACTCGTATTACCTAGGCCCTCTGAACCGATTTTGATAAAAGAATTATGAGACCAATCTGGATATACCTACTACTGAACCGATTTTGATGACCCTTTCAGACAAAAAAAGAATTTTTTAAATCGGTTTATATGACGGAGTACAGAGGTAACAAACATAAAAAAAAGAAATACAGCCGAATTGAGAACCACCTCCTTTCAAGTCGGTTAAAAACCCCATCTTTTTATTACAGGGTGACAGCGGTGGACCTCTCCAAGTAACCAGAAGCAGTGTGACTAGTTGCGTTAGTTTCGTGGTAGGAGTGACTTCATTCGGAAGACCTTGTGGGTTCAAAGGGGGCGCTGGGGTTTATACTAAAGTACTTCCATATCTGCCGTGGATTGAAAGTATAGTTTGGCCTTAAGTTACCATTTAGGCTTGTATGCTGATTTACGACTTAAGCACTGATCCGGACTTAAGCATAATTGTATGCTTTCTGTATTAGCACACGGGCCTTAGAGGTTGCAATAAAGAAAGAAATAATTTTATTTTTCAAATGCACATTCATTTTATTCGTTACAATAATAATTATTATATAACAATAATTAATAATCTCTTACACTATTAAAGCTGGCACAGATTTTTAATTGGTTTTACCGCAATTCCGCTAAATTTATTAAATAAATATTAAGTTAAATATATCTTAAATAATAATAAATTATTAACAATAGAACAAGGCTTTGAGTGTCTAGCAATTATGTATACATTTTAAAAAGTAATTGAAGTATTTAAATAAATAACTACTTATAAAAAAAGTATACTCAAAATATTCTCTTTAATATTTAAACTGTTATAAATAACTCAAATGAACATTTATATCGCACTATGCATTAAGCTTTCTTACAACAAATCCGATATTAATTCGATAACATTTATTTTTAATAATAATAAACTATTTTATAGATCTTATCTTATTTATTTTACTAAACCACAACTCGATGTAAGCTAGGAATATAATATTTTGACTTCTTCTTTTTTGTTTGTAGCTTCTGTCCGTCATTTCGACAGACAATTTTGCCAGTGTCAAGTGAGATATTTGAAATTATATCAGTCAAGTCATTCGCCAAGTCGGCTGTCGTTGGTTTTAAAGAGAAAATGGTGGATTTTCCCTACAAAATACTACTATTTGAAAACGAAATCTATCATTTAGGGAAACCATCAATGTGTGTAAAGACACACATTGATTCCAATGGCTCACACTTTATGTTATGACCTCCAGTATCCGCACGATCACACAAGTACACGTGTCTCACACACACTTACGTGGATAAGAAATAATAGTAATAAATAAGATAAAATCCACATAATATCAATAGATCAAACATAGCTAAAGTATAGATAGTTATAATTTATAAGTAGACTTTACAACAATTAAAATTGAATACAACAAGTAACATTTACAACAATTAAGATAAAACTAGACACAACAGTTTAAGCTTCAACACATTATACACTTGCAAGAAACTGTAGATGCAACGTGTTTTGGTGTGTAAATGTGGTGTAAAATGTCTGATACCCAGCACACCAGTGTGCGCTGATTTCTATGAAGACACTGAGCGGATTTTATGAGAAGCTTGGTCTACGCCAAGCCCGTACTCACATGCCAAGCTTCTCAAAGAATCCGCTTTGTGCGTCCACACAAATCAGCGCACATTGGTGTAAACTGGGCGTCAGACATTTTACACCAGATTTACACACCAAAACTTGTACTAGGCCCTCTGTAGCCGAGTCAAGAGCAAAAATTCCGAGTTATCTATAAAGACTTAAATATCATGAAACCTATGAATGCTAGCGTAGTGAAATAAATTGTGTTTGATAGGCAATTTAATACTTATTAAATAAATAAAAGTAATATAAATAAGTAAGTAGTATAAATAAACTTGCATTACTTATTAGCTTGCATAATTTCACTATTTCTACTATTTCATTCATGGTTTCTAAAATATGAATGTTTTTATACATGACCTGATATTTTTCTCTGTGTTTAATAATTTACCTACTAAATATTAATTTTTTAAATAAATAGGTTTACTTACCGTTATTCTTTTCAAATAAAAATAGATTTTATTTACTAAATGTGATTTAATTTTTTTTTTAGATTTACACTTAATGTCCCTAATGTAAAATAAAATTTATTTTTAGATTTTTAATAAATGATATAACTTCTTGTGAATAATTTATTAATGCAAATTAAACAAACTTGTAAGTCTTAATTATTAATTTAAATTATTTTGAGAAAAATGCATTTTCCAATTTGCAACTTAATAATACACAATTTTATAGTTAAATAGCTTGATTTTTTGGACGGAATGCAAAATCATTTTCAAAAAATACAGTAGGTAAACAAATAAAAATAATCTCAATATGATATAGCGTGTTTTTTTTATTAAGTTAAATTTAACTAATAAATATTTTTACTATAAACGGTCTATAAATGGATATTAAAAATTCTATAGAAATATATTTACAAAAACAATTGCGTAGGAAATCCGAGAAATATTGTTATTGGCACAATGTTGATATAATTTGGATTTATTACCAATAATATATTTTTTATTAAGTGCTGAAATAATATATATTTATAGCGACTATACCTACTATATTTATTTAAATAACAGCTAACGAATGCATAATGGTATATTTTTTATATAATTTAATATTAATATTAACATCTAATAATATTGGTATATTTTTACAAGGTAAAATATAATATAATTTTACCAACATTTTCTACTCTAACCGCAAAATGGACGTTAAGTTTTGGCAAGCATTAATTTAATAAAATATTGTGATATAAAAAGTGGCATGAAATAAATGCGTTGTACTTTTTAGAGATCTTTTGTGCTACTATTGTGAGTTTACACTAAAAACTTTTTCATTACAATTTATTTCACATAAAAAGCGTTCTTTTGTCGATGAATATACTTAGGTTTATAAATATATTTTTATTTAATTATAGTTTTAACAATAAAAAAAAGTAAAAGTAAAGTAAGCAATTTTATATAAAAAGGTTTGTCTTAGAAGACTTTATGAACGCATCTGATTCTTCATTCATAATTTTTATTATATGAATCAAATTACATTAAAAATTAATTAATTTAGATTTAATAAAACATATAATATTCAATTAAGTAAATATTGTTGGAAGCCCCTCGAAGAAGCCTGGATTATGTGACGTCACTTGTTTACGCACTCCTATATAAGGCGATGCGCGCGGAGCGACCGGGCAGTCTTAATCGGACTTTCGTCCGATGCACATGTCATTATAGCGCTCTAGGGTTGCTAATTATTGTGCGAGACTAACTGATTGGTCGGTAACAATGATCAGTTACGAAGTCAGTTAGATTGTTTAACTGTTTAACTAGTCAACGCTGTTTTGTTGGTTAAATGTAAACTGTGAGGTTATTTGTGTAAACTGATGATTTCTCGTCATTTTTAGTGCCATATCCTGATTTCTATGAGCATTAATGCGGTTTATGGAAGTTAGCTGTTTGTCAGCTGTTAAAGTTATGTGTTTTTACCTCAAATACTACTTCTTATGTTTTTTTTATTTGGAACCGCTTCTGATTTCTTACAATATATAAATCAATAAAATATAAATCAATAATTAAAATTTTATAACTTTTACTTTTAATTAAAAATGTTTGTGAAAAGTTATTTATTTCCATACTATTTTAATAACCACCATGTCGCTGTAAATCTTTAAAAACGCTTTTTATGTAAAAATGACTGTATAGTTTAAGTTAAAAAAAAGATTGATCAATCGCTGAATAACCGCTATAAATATTTACCTACTTATTCTAAATACAACATACAACAGTGAACACAGATTGATCGTAACATACCTACCTACCGTAGCAATAATGGCTTTATAATCGCTACAAAATACTAATAACAGATTAAATAATAGGTATAATTCAATTCTCATTTCATTGACATACCGAGATTGAATGTTAAAACGTGATTGAATTTAACCCAGATTCATTCAGTTGATTTGTTAATTTGTAAATAACTATTAACTGCAGAGTACGTGTTTTAGTGTGTAAATCTGATGTGAAACGTCTGACGGCCAGCACACCAGTGTGCGCTGATTTGTATGGAGACACTGAGCGGATTCTTTGAGAAGCTTGGTCTAAGCCCGTACTCGCATGTCGAGCTTCTCAAAGAATCCGTTCAGTGTCTCCATACAAACCAGCGCACACTAGTGTGCTGGGCGTGACGTTCACACCCACACTATACACTGAAAACTCGTACTAGGCCCTCTGCTGTCAAAACACAGATGACACAAAGCTACGGATTGATCAACCATTGATTTGTATGCGTTGTTGACTAATCAGTATAAGATTGATACTAACGAAGCTTCCATAAAGGCGGTATCAGACGGTTCACTTTTCGTTCATTTTTGTCTTTCATTCGGCATCTTTCACTCGAAATGATTCGTCTGAACCACAAATGAAACAAGAGTGCCGAATGAATGCATTAATGAACCGATCTAACAATGTTGGATATTTTCATTCGCATCTTTCACTCCCACTCCGAATGAATGAAAAATGAACAATCTGAACTCAGAGTGAATGTTCACTCGCATTCAGTCATTTTGTTTCGAGCTCGGTAGCAGACGCACGTCCCGTTGCGTCACGGAAAATTGGCAGCAAAATGACAGATGAACGTTCTTTTCTTTGTCATTCGCAGTAAGTCGTGTGAACATGGAATGAAAGAACAATGAAGCATTCATTCGTTTGAATGTTCACTCGAGTGAACCGTCTGATATCACCTTAAGGGTTGACCAATCCATCCAGATATGACATTTCTAAAAAATTGATTAAAATTGATCATTTGTCAAAACGGTTGGTCATTTCAAGAATAAGAATAATTTATTGTTAAACTGTTATTCTAAACTGTTATTTTAAACTGTTATTCAATTTAAACATCGTGAATTTATATTTTATTGAGATTAATATAATGAGATTGATCAATAAATACTGAAAGATTATTGGTTAATCAATAATACAATTTAATTGTCAAAAAATCACCCTAATTGAAAATAAATTGATTGCATGGTCATTTATTTTCTGATTCTGATTTTTTTCTGATTAGCAGTGCATAAATATTTTGAAAAAACTCCGGCCCTTTTCAGGCTCTGGTCCCATTAGCATTGGTACTTGGTTCTTGTGCGTTATTGTTACCTGAAAATAAAACACAACTGTCTTTTCAGAATTTCAGATGAGGTGATGTTTTCATTCTGAGATCCTACTAGCAGCGCCATCTAGTTACATCTGCAGTAGAATTATCACAATAACCAATTTATTGGGCATATATTACCTTATTAATAACAACCGTTCAATAAGTAAATTATTTTACGACTAAAATAGACAAACAGTTAAAAAATCTCGACTTAAATAACTAAGTCAAACTTAAGTAACTAAACTAATGAGAATACGACCCTAAGGCCCTTATGCTGATAAACAAATCGTTACTCAATATGCTTGAGTAGAGATTTTCATGCAAAAGTCTATGCATGAGTGGTAGATAAGCATACGGGCCTAAGTTTACTGAGTTTTTATCCAATGCTTGCCGTCGGTTGCCAGAAGTTAAAGGTAAATTACTAGTAGCGCCATCTAGTTATGATTGCAGTACTAAGTTACCAAAAGCTATATAATATAGTAACGCCATCTAGTTATGATTGCAGTAGTAAGTTCACAGGAGCTAATACTTGTAATATAGTAGCCATCTAGATAAGATTGCAGTATTAAGTTAACAAGAGCTAATAATTACAGTAGCGCCATCTAATTATGATTGCAGTATTAAGTTATCAAAAGCTATTATAATACAGTGGCGCCATCTAGTTATGATTGCAGTATTGAGTTACCAAGAGCTCATAACTAAAATTAGTAGCGCATGTATAGTAGGTGCCAAATAACACCGCAATACAGGTCATTCACCCACCTTCACCACGATGTCGCAAAATTCAATTTATGTATGGTAAACAAACAGTACTAACGAGATTCGAGCGGTACCGTCTTAGCAACAGGTTTGTATGGAAAGCGACAGAATTAGCCATACATAAATTGAATTTTGCGACATCGTGGTGAAGGTGGGTGAATGACCTGTATGGCCGTGTTATTTGGCACCTACCATAGTAGGGTAAAGCTATTATAATACAGTAGCGCCATCTAGTTATGATTGCAGTAGTAGGTTACCTTGCAAGGAGGCTGCATCCATGGTTCTCCATCGATCTGCATGGGGAATGTCCTCTTTGTGGTGATGGTGATAGAACTGCATTGAGCTAAGCGCCTACCTGATGCACGAAGACCTATAGACATAGTTAATAATAATTTTACTTTAATCAGAGAACATTGGTATAAATCTATACTAATAAAAAACTATAAAGAAGTCAAAAACTAAAATTAAAGATATGGATAAACTAAATATGCAGATCTACTAAAAAAACGATTCTGATTCCGAGAATCGAGTTTGTCTGTTTGTTTGTTCGCGGATCACGCCTTAACTACTGGACCAATTTTCAATGAAACTTATACCACTCGGAAGCCTTTTTTCCGGATTGAAACATAGGCTTTATTTTATTGAAATCAATGACGTGGATTCTTAGATACAGCTTGACCTCTCTAAACCAAAAGCAGCCTTTGACACGAGGTTCATAGTATGCTGGTTGACAGATATTTTGGTGGAAAGTTTCACACGCGTACGAAGTCGCGGGTATCAGCTAGTAAATAAAATAAAAATATTCATGAACTAGTCCCAAACTAAGCAAAGCTTGTACTATGGGAACTAGATTGTTGATAGAATACTTTGTTAGGTATATTTATACCTACTTTTTGGTTGTAAATACATACATATAAGTATAGGTACATAGGTACATAATAATACCTATATTGACTACAGACAACAACAATATTTATTTATTTATTTATTTAGAACAATCAGATTATAACTTGGGCCTACCTGTTCTAACTTGGCCCATATGCAAACAGTTTTCCAATCCAATCACTTCTATTAGCTTATCGCCGATGTCTGAAAAAAAAACAAAGTTACATTTTCATGACTATTAAAACGTGCATTACAAATTATAATTAAAAAAAGACAGATAGTAGGAAAAACGAACATATTTAAATGAGGAATGAAAGAATTATCATTGACTGAATGATGAATGAACAATGAACAGAATAATGTATGAGTGAATGATGAAAGGAAATCAAATTAAAAGCCCCGTTTGAAGAATCTACATTCAGAGTTCCTAGTGCGTTGGGGTAACATTTTCTAAATGAATGTTATTTTATATTATTTTGATGTTAATAAATGAATGTCGATTGAACAATAATGAATGTCGATTGCACAATAATAAATAAATGACGATTAAACAATAATAAATGAATGACGATTGTACAATAATGAATGAAGATTGCACAATAATAAATGAATGACGATTGAACAATAGTGAATGACGATTGCACAATAATGAATGATGAACGAAATAAAAATGCTGGTTAGGGAATCTTGAGACATGTTTTTATTCTGTTTCTTTTTTCGTACCTTGTTGTGCATTTGGGAATCTGCCCCTGCGATGCGCTCCGCTGGAGCCCCACAGGTTGGAGCCCCCGTGCGCGTATGGAATGTTCAGCAGCGCTACGCCCTGTAATGCTGGACCCTTGTTCAGTTCTAGCGATGATCCGTCACACTGTCAGTACATTATAATAATAAATAAATATTTATGGACATTTTCACAAACGCCCTCTAGTCTCAAACCAAACAAAGCTTGTACTGTGGGAACTGGATTGTTGCTAGAATACTTATACTATACATTTTTTTTGGAAATACATATTTATAATACATAGTAGAACTAACATGGTCAAACACCCAGACACAGACCAAACATTAATGTTTGCCACACACAAATGTTTGTTCTTGGTGAACCCACGACCCCCAGCACGGAAGGCAGAGCTACTACATGAAGCCTGTCAATAAACTATATAATATACAATATATACACGGTGTAACATAAATACCCTATAAGTCCGAAAGGGGGGTATTTTACAGGTCATGGCGAACAGTG
Source organism: Eulithis testata (assembly GCA_947507515.1). Classification (NCBI taxonomy): domain Eukaryota; kingdom Metazoa; phylum Arthropoda; class Insecta; order Lepidoptera; family Geometridae; genus Eulithis; species Eulithis testata. The sequence continues at coordinate 4,125,086 of OX382221.1, forward strand.
TTTGTTCTACGACTTTGAGATTTTGAAGTTTTTTATTCATGAAATGAGCTCGTAACTTTTACTTAAAATGTACCTACACACAGCTGGCGTGTGCATGCGTGTGTATGTGTTTACGCAAATAGCAAACAAACAATTAGGGTTGTCGCAAATTTCTAAAATAATAAAAGTTGTACTTTTGTGTGAAAATTTCAATTACGATTTATTGACCCTTTGCACATGTCCAAGCACTCAGGTGGTCGGTCTGAATACGCCCCCTTCGGGCTTGTAGGGTAATTATGTTACATCTTGTATATAATATAACTATATAATATTATATATATTCAATAAACAATTTTAATCATCTCTTAAACCCACCTCAATATCAATATTCTCATGTAAATTCTTGCAGCTCGCCGCGAACTGCTCTGATGTCGCGAACTCAAAGTACCAGAGTTTGTTTTTCATTCGCGAACTAAACTTGTCAGGGTTTTTCTCGCGTTCCGTGTGGAATTTCACACATATCGCTGCATCCTGAAATAAATAATCAGGCTTTTGAATGTAATCTAGATTTATACACCGTCAGGGGTCAGTTTATACAGCGTCAGGGGTCAGTTTATACAGCGTCAGGGGTCAGTTTATACAGCGTCAGGGGTCAATTTATACACCGTCAGGGGTCAGTTTATACACCGTCAGGGGTCAATTTATACAGCGTCAGGGGTCAGTTTTGACGCTACAGTGACTAGTTTATGTTTATATCCTCTCGGGGTTATTAATCATAGTCTTATAAAAGCCTGCCAGGTTTTCTGATCTTTATATCTGTAGCCACATCGCTTTACATTATGCTGGGAAGCAGCAGTTTAGAGCTTACGATACGGGGCTGCTTAGTTGACAGGAAAGACAATTCATTAGGCTTTGTATATGTTTTTAAACATCTAAATGCTCTTATGGCTCATAAAACGTTTTGGTCTTAGACTGTAAGTCTTATATAAGCAGCTGTGTAATCCTACTAATATTATAAACGCAAAGTTTGGAAGTACGGATGGATGGATGGATGGATGGGTATTTGTTACTCTTTCACGTAAAAACTACTGATCCGATTTGGATGAAACTTAGAATATATATTGTCCGTGACCTGGATTAACACATAGGCTACTTTTTATCCCGAAAAATTAACGGGATCCAACGGGACGCGAACGAAGTCACGGGCGGCACCTAGTTAATAAATAAGACAACGTCAATAGCGAGGCAAAGATCACTTGGCATGGGGTAGGCTCACCCCACTAGGGTGACCCCTGGGAAACTCCCTTGGGGTCTTTATTCCAATTTTTATATTATTAACATTTGTCTTGCTTCACGGAAGAACTTGAAGTTTTTGGGAGAGACCTTTAAGCAGCAGGGGGGTGCAATAGATTGAAAAAAATATAAAAAAATACTTTGTCTAATATTAAAAAACAATAAAAACTATAGATATTTACCACACCGATGGAGAAGTAGTTATTGATGATATTGTACGGAACGCAGGTGGGGTGTGGCGCTGAATTTGGCATTATCTGAAGATCGCACTGGAACAATAGAAATAAGAAGCAATAGAATCGAAACTATTTATTTAACCAATATGCAGTACTTATTTAGTTAGAAAAGGTTGTATACTCATTTTGCTTAAATCAGAACTAGATGGCGCTACTATGTTTTTTAGGTGATCTTTCTTTTTCTGGAACCCTAAGGGTAATTTTGCAAACACACTTCGAACCTCGAAGAACTGAATCCGCAGTGAGAATCAAATTTCATATTCTGTAAAACTCGATACCACATAGCGCCTCATTGACGAGCGTGGTAGTGAAATGAACTAAGTTAAGTGAGTTTATGACATTACAATGTATAAGAATGACGCACGCTTCGAAACATGAACAATTCAAAAAATAGTCATACCATAAAATACTTCTAATAATACTAAGTTCACCAAAAGAGTTACCTCTGTAGAAGAATTGTCGACGCTAATCGACCATCGATCCATCATGACTGTACTAGCTTTGGCAATCTTATCTAGTATCTTGTGGATTGACTCTCCTTCATACCTAGAACACACGAAAAAAAACTTAGAATACTGTTTTTGGACTTAGCTCAAGCTTTTGATACGATGTCTATAGCTATAAAACCTATAAAAATCAGTTATGAACGTGGATAATGATGTTTAGATACGAAATACTACTGCTAGAATAAACTTATAATAGTTTTAAAAATGATTAGGTAGATATCATCGAAAAAATTGTGAGAATAAAGCTGGGGTTACTCAGGGAAGGTCACCAGATCCTATACTATTTGAACTGTTTGTGATGCAGTGTGATTGCCAAACGTTGGATATTATTAAAACAGGAAGGGGAAGCATGGGACTCGTTCTTCCCAAATGACATTTTTACTAGATTTTATTAAGAGAATCTTTCAGTTTCTCTACTTACCCACCGCCCCAGCGCAGACATCTTGCTAAATCATTCCCAGTGCCGAGTGGAATGACACCTACAGCTGGTTGCATGTCCATTTCAACTTTATCTATGTGTAATAAAAAATAAAAATTGTAGTCCAATAAATATTTTAGTAGAGATTCTTGTGAGAGTTGGTCCAGGTTCAGTACTAGCTCCTATTTTGTTGTTCAGTGATGCTCGCATTGCTGTGTTCCAGTTTGAAGGGTATGGGTGCCGGTAGTGCTACACACACATGAGACATAACATCTACATTACAGTGCATTGTCTCACTGGGCACGTTTTCAATGGTTTTGCTCTGTGAGCTAATACATTATTGTAGGCAGAGGTAACAGCAAATTATTCCATGACTTTTTCTGATTAAAGAAATCAACAATTAAGTTATCATACCCATAGTTTCAAGTACCCATCCAACGGTCCCATCACCACCACAGCATATCACGCGGTAGTTTCGTACGTCTTTGAACATCTGCAGACCTGCAATTGAAGTGTGATAGGAACAAACGAGTTGGAATAAAATTAATTTATAATACTTCGGTACTTTAGAAAAGTAAACTGTGTTGCTTTGTTTGTAGGAGATAAGATAAAGATAAGATAAGATAATTTTTTATTCAGCCACTGCAATAAAAGTAAAAATAAAAACTAAGGAATACAAATAACTAAAATTGATATATATAACTACTAGCAGCGCCTCGCGGTTTCACCCGCGTAATTCCCGTTCCCGTGGGAATTCCGGGATAAAATATAGCCTAGTTCATCAGGGATAATGTAGGATTCTAATGGTAAAAGAATTTTTTTAATCGGTCCAGTAGTTTCGGAGCCTATTCAATTCATACAAACAAACAAACAAACAAAAAATCAAACCTTTCCTCTTTATAATATTTGTATAGATAAATATACCTAAACAATACCATAATAGAATAAATAAATAAATAAATATCCTTGGACATTTCACACAACACCCTCTAGTCCCAAACTAAGCAGAGCTTGTACTATGGGAACTAGATTGCTGATATAATACTTATATACTTTTTTTTTGTAAATACATACTTGTTTATAATACATAGTAACACCCAGACATAGAACAAACATCTATGTTTTGCCACACACAAATGTTTGTTCTCGGTGGGGATCGAACCCACGACCCACAGCACAGAAGGCAGAGCTACTACCGACTGAGCCATGACGCCTGTCATATGTATAATAATTGTATATGAATTCTTAGGAGGTAATCATTGGGTTATGTTAGAGGCTTACAACAAATAAAAAATTGTAGTTTTAGCGCTATCTAACACCAAACTTAGCAATAATTCTACTGTAGCTACTAGCAAACATCATAGTTCATACAAGAATCCTTCTGAAACTGATAAAAAGATGGACAAAATTGAATTTAAGATCGATGTAACAAACACTCAATTTAAATGAATAGTATTTGATTTGAGTATAAATATGTTAGATTGATTGAAATGAAATTAAAAATCATTCATTTAAATTAATAAATGTATTTGATTTTATTTGAGTATTTGTTGATGAGATTGAACCACAGAAGGCAGAGGTATACCAACTGAGCTGTGACGTCCGTCTAATGGCCGAATACTCAAACGCCACTCAAACCCCACTCAATTTAAGTTCCGCTTAAACTATTGCCATCTCTTACAAATGAGTAACGTCAAACAGAGGCTGAGCAATTTTAAGTGTTGCTCAAATTTGAATGACTTTTGAGTATTCCAGCCTAAGAAAGATAAAACTCACCTTGCATCGGCCCTCCTTTCGTAATATCATGCACCTGTCTCGGGTTTAGGATATACTGCAGTTTCCTCAGAACTCGTGACCCCTGTCTACCCCCTGACTTGGGGTTTATAAACACCAGAAGGGGGCAAGTCCCGTCAGGGGGGGTGATTTGGAAGGAAATAGGAGGAGCGCGTGGTTTCGTCTCTTTTTCTTCAGGGGTTATTGAGATGGGGAGGGATATTGAGGTTGGTATTGAGGGCTGGAAAGAAAAAGATAGTATTATTCAAGGTAATGACAAATTTTTTTGGTGATGATGACTGTTGTGATGTAGAGTGATGTGAAAAAAAGATTCTGCAAAGGTGTTGTGTTGGAGCAATGATGTTGGAGGATTGTAGACACGATGTTGTGGGAAGATATTGAGGGCGATGATAAAGGAGGATGTTGGGAAGTGATGATGTGAAAAGATACAAATTCATTTATTTACCAAAAACAGATGATGAGAAAGATGATGAGGGCATTAATGACGGAGGCTGCTAGGAGCGATGTCTTGGAAGGATACTGGGCAAGATAATGAGGGAAGATATTGGGAGGTTCTGTGATAAGATATTAAAGGCAATGATGGAGAATGTTGGGAGGCGTATGAGAGAATCATTTACTGTGTTTAACAGAAAAGGATGATTGTGGAAGATGATGAATAAATTAATGATGAAATCATTACCTGTTCATGTGTATGCTTGTGTGGAAGTGAGCGTTGCCTATCTAGCACAAGGGGTCGGATGGCTGTAGGAGGAAGGATGTGAGGCGCGTGTCGTCCGAGCGAACACGCTCCACCCGCACTACCCACACAACGGTTATGTAACTGAAATATATAAAGTAAATTGTATTGTATTGTCTATCATCATCTTCCTACCCTTGTCCCACGCTAAGTGGGGTCGGTACAACATGTCTTCGTCTTCCACTCTCCTCTATCAGCCGTCATATCGGTGTTCACTCCTTTCTTACTCATATCTTCTTTCACACAGTCCATCCATCTTTTCTTTGGCCTACCTCTACTTCTACATCCGTCCACATTCATGTCTAGCACTCTTCTCGTAATATGGCTTTCTTCTGTATTGTATTGTCTATCTATACTAATATTATAAAGAGGAAAGATTTGATTGTTTGTTTGTTTGCATTGAAGCTCCGAAACTACTGGACCGATTTGAAAAATTTTTTCACCGTTGGGAAGCTACACTATCACAGAGCGACATATATTTTCAAAAAATAGGGATCCTTACAATAATGCAACACAAGGTGTAAAAATGACCTAAAATTGCAATTTTTGTTAAATATCCGTGCGAAGCCGGGACGGTCCGCTAGTATTGTATAAAATATTGAATCTATAAGCTAGTTATAAAAACTGTGTTACAGGAGTCATACGGTTATACATTTTATTTACGAATATTGTTTATCTGGACATAGCTAAAGCATTTGATACTATCTTTCTCATTTACGATTGAGAACGCGCGTAAAGGTTTATTTATAAATCAACTGCGTAAGGGTACGAAGACGTCACAAAATATCATATGTCAACCAAGCTGTAAAATAGCGTCATTTGACAGATAAGACCGAACCAGTAATAGAGTGCCTCAAGGAAGCGTGCTTGGCACGAAATTGTTTCCTATATTCCTATGCCGGAAAAGATATTGTGGTCACGAATGTAAGTTATTCTGTCGTAAATATTATATTAGAGTTAGAGTTAGAGTTTCTTTATTTGCTTGAAATAGGTACACAACAGGTGGTAAACAAAATTATAACAGGATCCATTATTTCGCTATTTTAAAATTATAGCATGCAAAACATTTTTCTATATTAGTTAGGTAGGTCTAATAGCAACTATACAATTTTACTTTAACTCCATGAATTCACGAACCGTGTAAAACCCATGATCCAGCAACCAGGTGCGTAATACGCTCTTAAACTTTTTAAGGGGCTGTTCCTTTATAATGTGAGGTATTTTATTGAAAATGTTTATGCTCATGTTATAGCAGTTTCTTTGATAGAGAGAAGTTCTTGCAGTAAACTCGCTCACTCGCTCGCTATTAAAAATTCAGTGCCTTTCTAGATCATAGAATACTCCATATAAGACCTACAGAAAGAGAAAAGTACTAATACTTACAGTGACGTGACACCACCGACAATGCAGTCCCGTAATTCCGTTGTATCCCTTTATCTTTTTCCTGCACCTCGCGCATTTGCCGTGGCAGTTACCTGAAAACGTACATTTCGATAATATAAATAATATAGTCGTTAACCCATGACGGAAGCCTTAAGGCGGCCTAAAAACTCCGTCACCAGAGTTGGCCACTAACTCATACGAGCTTATTATTTACATAAACACATTCATATAAACTTTTGCGTTTATAATATTAGTAGCATAGGGTATTAATCGTACGTACCTTCAATCCAATGATGCGCCAAAGTAGCAGGCGCTCGCTTAGACTTAGAATAAGTAGCTATACACGACGCAGGCGCCCTCTGCACACAACGTTCGTGAACCGTGAACTTGCAGACTGAAATAAATAAATAAATATTCTTTGTTCACACAAAGCTCTCTAGTCCCAAACTAAGCAAAGCTTGTACTATGGGAACTAGATTGCTAATATTATAATATTTACTTTAATACATTTTTTTGTAAATACATACATACTAACACCCTGACACGAACCCCACCATCTATTACCAAAAAAAAAAACTACTAGCTTCCGCCCGCAACTTCGTTCGCGTTCCGTTGGATCCCGTTGATTTTTGCTATAAAAAGAAGCCTATGTGTTAATCCAGATCACGGACAATATATATTTTGAGTTTCATCCAAATCAATCGGATCAGTAGTTTTTGCGTGAAAGAGGAACTAACATACATCCTTACAAACTTTCGCGTTTATAATATTAGTAGGATTATCCCAACCGGCTGCGCCAACTTTTAATCACATTTACTTACATATACAACATAGATCAATTTAAGCCAACCTCACCAACTATATTCCAAACTAGCTGATACCCGCGACTTCGTACGCGTGCGAATATTTCCACCAAAATATCTGTCACCAGCAGACTATGAATCTCGTAGTAAATGGCTGCTTTTGGTTTAGAGAGTTCAAGCTGTATCTAAGAATCCACGTTTGATTTCAATAAAATATAGCCTATATTTCAATCCGGAAAAAGGGCTTCCGAATGGTATAAGTTTCGTTGAAATTGATTCAGTAGTTAAGCCGTGATTCGCGAACAAACAAACAGACAAACTAGATTTTCGGAATGAGAATTGTTTATTTAGTTTCGCATATTTAGTTTATCCATATCTTTAATTTTAGTTTTTGGCTTTTTTACAGTTTCATAATAGTATAGATAAAATAACATCTTATAACCCAACCGGCTGCGCCAACTTCACCCTATTTTACCAATAATCAACTTTACTTACATATACAACAGAGTCCTTTTTTCCCCAACCCGACCAGCATATTCAAGCATAGATTGCAATATGCTGGTCTGCTGAAGTGTTTCAATCTCCATGCATGTTCACCGTCTTCTTTTACATTCGTGTCCAATCCTAGGAGTACTAGAAGTGGTATTGTAGTCATGCTGAAATAGAAAGATTATTTAGTAAAATTGGGTAGACAAGTTTCCTGTTGATAAGTCTGACCAGAAATTAAGAAACAAAAAAAAATTACTTTTAAAATTGAAATGATGAAATGAAATCCTACAACTTATTTCAACTATTATTATTACTTTTAAAGGAATCACAAATACAATTAGGTAATTTAATCATAATTTTAATTAAAATCAAATGTATTATCTTATTATAATTTATTCAAATTTACATGCATAATTTAATATTAATCTTAATTGAAATTGAAAGAAAAGCATGAAATGTCTAACTACGTACTATTTAACTGGGTGTTACTATGTATTATAAGTATGTATTTACAAAAAAAAATATGTATGTATGTATTCTATCAGCCATCTAGTTCCCATCGTACAAGCTTTGCTTAGTTTGGGACTAGAAGGCGTTGTGTTAAGTCTCCGTGAATATTTATTTATATTTATATTTATTTAAGGAATAAATGGGCTTTTTTTATTTTTACTTTTTATTTTATTTATTTTTAAGTTTTTAGCTTTCTTATTTTATTTTATAAATATCTACGTACTTCATATAGCTTTTACTTCTTGTCTTTTTGCTTGTTTTGTTTTGTGTGTATGTACCTTTTTTATTGAAATTTATACCTATTTACTGAGGCCCTAGTACGAGTTTTGGTGTGTAAATCTGGTGTGAAACGTCTGACGCCCAGCACACTAGTGAGCGCTGATTTGTATGGAGACACTGAGCGGATTCTTTGAGAAGCTTGCTCTACACCAAGCCCGTACTCGGATTTCGAGCTTCTCAAAGAATCCGCTCAGTGTCTCCATACAAATCAGCGCTCACTAGTGTGCTGGGCGCACTAGTGAGGGTGACACTGAAAATTTGTACTAGGCCCTCAGTTTTTAAGTCTGACCAGACTGTCAGTCTGAGACGATTACCTAAAATGATTTTTTTACACGCTTCATTTGTATGTTTGTTTGTAACCCACTCCTTTGTGCGCGATTTGGACCCACTTTCAACGGCCAGATTTTATTCTTTGTAGATTTATCGAGGACCGATGACAATACACTAATTTGATATGATTTTTCCATTATTCAATTAGCAAAATAAGATTTTTGACAATTTATATAATTTTTATCTATAGTGGATAAGGCAAAAATTGATACAAAGCGTGATTTTCCGTTTTTTTTAACTACTAATTATGTTTATTACAAATACGTTGAAAAGTTTGTTTTTTTGATGGTTATTTCTTACCCCCCTCTCTTCCATTCGTCCAAAGACACAGTGCCGTCTGCATCATAGTCTATTTCCACCATCATGTCTTGGAGAATCTGAAAAGGTACAATTAATATTACTCAACATTTATTATGACAACTTCCGCCCGCAACTTCATTCGCGTCTAGTTAGATCCCGTCGATTTTCCAGCATAAAAAGTAGCCTATGTGTTAATCCAGGTCACTGACAATATACAAGATGTAACATAAATACCCTATAAGTCCGAAGAGGGCGTAATCAGACCGACCACCTGAGTACTTGGACATGTGCAAAGGATCACTGCATCGTAATTTAAATTTTCGTACAAAAGTACAACATTTATTATTTTGGAAATTTGCGAGAACCCTAAGTGTTTGTTTACTATTTTCGTAAACCTGTATACACGCATGCACATGTAGGTACCATCTTACCGCGTCGCACGCACACGCATGCTGTGTGTACAACACGGGCGAATTAACTGTGCACCTCGCACTGTGACGTCACCGTGGCGGTGGCGTGGGGTCGCATTCCAGGGAAGTGCACAGTTAATTCACCCGTGTTATAGGTACATTTTAAGTAAAAGTTACGAGCTCATTTCATGAATGAAAAACTTCGAAATCTCAAAGTTGTAGAACAAACACTGCTCGCCATGACCTGTAAAATACCCCCCCTTCGGACTTATAGGGTATTTATGTTACACCGTGTATATTCTAAGTTTCATCCAAATCGGATTAGTAGTTTTTGCGTGAATGAGGAACAAACATCCATACATCCTTACAAACTTTTGCGTTTATTTAAAGAAGGATTTTTTAAAATTGAATTTTTAACAATATCAAGGGTACGGTTGCGGGTTCAAACCCTGGACCTAGATACAAAAACTAACTTTGACAGGCGTCATGGCTCAGTCGGTAGTAGCTCTGCCTTCTGTGCTGTGGGTCGTGGGTTCGATCCTCACCGAGAACCAAACATTTGTGTGGCAAACATACATGTTTGTTCTGTGTCTGGGTGTTACTATGTATAATATGTATGTACATACTTACAAAAATAGGAAATTTAAGTGTTCTATTAGCAATCTAGTTCCCATAGTACAAGCTCTGCTTAGTTTGGGACTAGAGAGCGTTGTGTAATGTCCAAGAATAAAAAAATAGTAGATTGTATCATAAGGGAGCAAAATTATATTTTTACGGCAAGGGCGATTATTTGAATCCAGAGCGAAGTGAAGGATTCTAGAGTAGAATCCCGAGCGTAGCAAGGGATTCTTTAGTAGAATCCTGAACGTAGCGAGGGATTCAAAGTACTTCGCCCGAGCCAAAAATATATTTTGCGCCCGAGTGGTACACTCTACTTTTCATCACCAACTATGAGAAAATAAAAGGCGCCTCATATTTTATTGTAATATTATTATTTAATAAAACATATATAGTAACAACTAAAATGAAAATAAATAGTATCTCTAATGAAAACCACTTATTTCTTATGTTTTCTATTCGTTCGATTTCTTTGGCGCTGAACACTAAGATGTTCCAAATTCAAAAAGTGCGCGGCAAAGTAAATTCCGGCGCACTTATTTAAATAAGTGCGCCGGAATGAACTTTGCCGCGCACTTATTGTTTCTTATAGAAAACACCACCTTTGGGTGCACATAAAGGCGAACCAAGTCGTTCTTTTCGAATAGGTGTAATGAAAAACCTATAAATACTAACGGGTCTAAGTTCAGACGTCTCCCAGCCCAGATACTCGGCCACAGTCATCATTTGGTTGACGATGCAATCCATCTCATTCGTATCCAGGACTCCATTACCGTCCGTGTCGTATAGACGGAACATAACTGAAATATATATTATAATAGAACTTAGAAAAAACATCTATAGTAGGTGCCAAATAACACGGCAATACAGGTCATTCACCCACGTTCACCACGATATCGCAAAATTCAATTTATGTATAGTAAACAAACAGTGCTACGCGATTCGAGCGATACCGTCTTAGCGACAGGTTTGTATGGAAAGCGACAGAATTAGCCATTCATAAATTGAATTTTGCGACGTCGTGGTGAAGGTGGGTGGATGACCTGTATTGCCGTGTTATTTGGCACCTACTATATGAATTTAAGTATTTGAGCGAAGCGCTCGTAGCTTGCTTAGTCAATCTTCACCGATTGTCTATGTTAAGCAACGTTCTGCGCGGTCACTATTTGGATGGGTGACCGTTAGTGTCATTTACATCTGAGCGCTTCCGTGCTTCGGAGGGCACGTTAAACTGTCCCGGCTCTAGCAGTCGTTAAGCCACGACGGAGGCCTTAAGGCGGCCTAAAAACTCCGTCAACAGAGTTGGCCACTAACTCATACGAGCTTGCTTTTGTGGTACTTAATACTTACATTCAAGCTTATCTTCCGGTCTCCCAGCTTCTAGAAGTGAGAGGTAGCATACAATTTCTTTGAGAGACACCCTCGCTGTGTGGACCTCAACAGTTGAATATCTTCTAACGTTTCTGTAATCTGAAAAAAAAAATACTTAAGGCGTAGGGTAAAGGCAGACCTCTCGCTCGCACATTTCAACATTTTTGAAGATATAATATAACTAAATGTAATTATGTGAAATTGCATAACTTCAGGGTCGAGAGAATAACAACGCAAAGGTTCAGTAAAAATGTCACATTGATTATTATTATTATTATTATATTATTATTACTAGTAGTTCGCCCCGAACTGAGATCTCGTGATGGTCGGAGGTTAATAAAACCCAAACAATTTTTATTGACCAATAGTTGCAATAAACTTTGCAAATCGCATCGAAATCGCCGTCTAGCTAAGTACCAGTCTTACTTGAACTACAAAATCATTGAAACTCCAAGAAATGTTAGCTCACGTTATACTGGGTTTTTTAATTTTGTTTATTTTTACAACAACTCAAAAACGATTAGACCTAGAATCAAAATAAACACGGTTTTGGAATGTCTAAACCAAACCCTATCATATGACACTCTACTTGAAATTTTTGTATACGACTTTATTTTTTTTACTCCCTTTGGACCCTCATAACTTCACGACCTCTTGACCGATTTACTTCATTTAACAAACCAGTAAAACTTAAGAGTACTATCCGTATACCTACCAAATTTTATGCAGATGAGATAAGCGGTTCAAAAGATCTCGACGAACAAACATACAAGGAATTTTTGCCCAAGTTGTCACTAAGGTCTTCGTTCGCGCTCACTCGATCAATTAAAAGTATACACTCTTTATAATTCTTTGGGTAATCCTGTACCTTCAATTTTGACCTGGTTGACGCGTAAAGAGTTGCTGCTTTTTCTGCTGGAGTTCCTGGACATCTGGCTGTGGCTGGGGCTGGTCTCGTTCCGGCGTTCCAAGCACAGCTCGTGGGAAGAGTATGATGGATGGGTGGTCACTGCAAACATCGGGTGGACGCTTCCTGGAAATAATTCCAAGTTTTTTGAAGTTATACTTCTAGTGCGACTTCCAACGGACAGCGTTATACGGGAGGAAATAGTCTCTGTCTCTACCCCTAACTCATAGATGGCAGTGTTCAGCATTTTTTGAAGTTATACGACTTCCAACTGACAGCTTTAAACAAAAGAAAAAAAGACAGCCGCAATTTCAACCACCGCAGCAGAGCTACTGTTGGCCAAACAGTGATCGTTGGACTGCGGTCAGACCGACAACGGGAGCAAGTTCAAATCCAAACCGACTTTTTACATTTGTTGAAATTTTTTACTTTTTATTTTGAAGTGAAAATTTAGTACTGCATATTGGTTAAGTACATAAAAATAAATACACAATTAAACACAGAGCGAGAGTGAATGCGTGGCACTCGAAGTGTAACTTCTTCGGCGCGTAGGGACTCAACGCACTGGTTTTTTTAATCAACTGGCGTCACAATCTCGGTCGGGATTAGTTCTGGCTTCCGTGCTGTGGGTCCTGGGTACGATCCCTACTCAGAACAAACATTTGCGTGTGGAAAACAGATGTTTGATCTAGTCTGGGTCATATCATAAGTAGGTATTTACTACCGAACCAAACTACTGAACCAATTTTGATAAAAAAAAATTATGAGACTAATCTGGTAGAACTCTCACTTCCTCTGGACCCTTTCAGAAAAAAAAAGTTTTTTTTCAAAATCTGTTCATAAATGACAGAGTTATAAGGTAACTAGGTGCCGCCCGCGACTTCGTTCGCGTCCCGTGAGATCCCGTTGATTTTCCGGGATAAAAAGTAGCCTATGTGTTAATCCAGGTCACGGTCAATATATATTCCAAGTTTCATCCAAATTGGATCAGTAGTTTTTACGTGAAAGAGTAACAAACATCCATCCATCCATCCACAAACTTTCGCGTTTATAATATTCGTGGGACAAACATTTAAAAAAACAAATGAATTTAGTAACTTCTCCTTTTTTGAAATTGGTTAATAAAGGAATTTTAATATTACCCGTTCGACTCCTGGATCCCTTGTCGCCATCAACGGAATCACCAGAGCTCCTCCCCAGCTGCTGCAGTCTCTCCGCCAGGCCATGTATCTTGGAGGCTAAGCTCATCTTACCCTGGAACCATCACTTGATGTCAGGATCAAGTTTATAGTCACAAAGATTAGGATAGAATAAGAATAGAAGTTATTTATTTTACGCAAAAACAAATGCAAAAATACAATGAAATAAACATTAAATTATAGACAGTTAGGTCCCCCCTCTCTTGGGTATAGGCCTCCTCCAGTTTTCTGCAGCTGTCTCGGTCCAGACCAAGGTCTAGCCACAACAATTCTTACAGTCTGTTTAGAACAATAATATTCCTAAACATATAAGTTAATATATATCTAACGCCATGCCAAACATGGTAATATTTTAGTATAAGTTATTGCAACATTTTCACAGCCGATTTGTATTTTTATGGTAATTATGGCAATACTCTTTTTTTTCCTGTTTAAAAATCCCTACTAGCGGTTGTGTCTCTTGAAGTATTTTCAATAAAACACATTTTTATTAAGTTCCCACGCATTTTATTTTATACACAGTCAAAAACTCTACAAATTTCTAGGTCCTATATGTTGGTCTGTTGGTGTTACTGTGTAAAGTATAAAAAGAGTCCAAATGTACGTAACCTAAATCTGAATGTCTTCAATGCAAAAGTGATTAAGTGTCTTCTTGACGATGAAGCCGACGATGACCGTCTTGCTCCATCTTCGGCTTCATCGTCGCTTACCATCAGGTGAGATTGAAGTCAAAAGATGGTCTATTCAATATAAAACGTTGGCGAGGATTGTCAACGAAATTAGTGGAATACGCCAAAAAAAAACTTTGTAACCAGTTTGAAACTGGCTGGTATGCAATAGGCTCTGTATAAAGTACTCACGTGGTCTCCATGAGCGGTGACAGCGGCGCAGGCGGCCGTCGAGCTGGCGGCCGCCATTTCTCGCAGTGCTGGCCTTCGCTCTCGACGGACGAATGACAGGAACAGATGCCTGGTGAAAATGATAGTCAAAGTGGTTTTATTCAATAAAATCGGTGCAGACGACTTAATTCACCAGGACTTAAGTCCCCTAGGTGAATTAAGTATACTATTTAGTAGACTTTCAGTGATCACTTTGAATCGAGGTTTTGGATAAGGTTTTGTGGTTTTGTATGATATTATTTCTATAAAAAATATAAATATTGGATGAATGAGTTAGAAAAAAGTTCGTCCCAAGCTTGTTTGTTTTCTAAATCAGATATTTTATACGTAGTAAGTATGCTTTTAAAAGAAATCTTCGTTTTATTACGTTTTTGAACTTGCCAATCGACAGCAAACACACATTACTTGGGATTTTGTTAATGAAGCGTACACATTGGTCTGTGAAATATTTACTAACTGTAGTGAGTTTAGTGATGGGAACAGCAAGTTAAGTAAATGGTGAATGGTAATCCTAAGACCTACATGGAAACTAACGTGTTGATATCTCGGATTCATAAACAGAGACCACTACATATAAGACCAAATTGTAACACTTATTTATGCAAATAAACATCTTGTATCTTATATTTTGTATCCGCCAAACCATTTCAACCAGCATTCGCCTAGCACAGCGTCGGAATTCATCTCCAGAGCCACTACATCGTTCATGATTAAAAAAACAACTAACCTTGTAAGTTCATCGGGAGTGGACACCTCCAGGAAGGTGTCCAGGAACCACCTGAAGTTCTCATAGTCGATGTCCTGAAGCAAAGAAACATTAAAATTTATTATTCAATGGTCGGGCGCCTAGTTGAAGCGACGCGTGGCCCGAGGGCTGGTGATTGACCCAGCGTACCAGCATTATTGCTCAAGGATCTCAGCGTTTTGCGCAAGTCAGTGTCTTGCTCATATTTCCGATTGGTACTGATAGAATAAATTTAAGCTATCTATAAATCATCTGTAAGGCCTCAAACGCACTAGCGGTTAACCGCGGGTGCGGCTAACCGCGCGTTTCCAGTTTAATATGCAACCGCTTGTCAATATAGGTACCTACCCTCCTTTGCTTTTGCTTCGCCGTATCCGGGTAATAAGTTAAAATCACTAAAAAATCATCTTTTGGTCGGAAAACTTGTTTGGATCAAAGTTATATTTATATGAATCTGTTGTTTGCGATTTAAATAATTTCAGCCCCCGTATCGTAAGCTCTGAATTGTTTTCGCTGCCAAGCATAAAGTCAAGCGACGTGGCCACAGATATACGAAAACAATAAGCTTTTGACGGCAAAAAACGCGCTGAAACGTGCTAATGTCACTATTTAGTCACAGAATAGCTATGATTTAGAATGAAGTTCAGAAAATCAGGCAGGTTTTAATCAGACAACGATTGCCCGCAGTGCGAAATGCAAAAGGGAAGTTGTTTGACGCTTGTCAGCGTTGAAGATAGTCTTGGTAGGAGTTGAGGCGTGAAAGATATCATAAGAGAAATGAATGAGCGAAATAATGACAGAAAGAAAGTTATGAGAAACCTGTTGTACCCTCAAACCCACACCCGAGGACATGACAAAACTCTACCTAATATAGGACTGTGTGGGAGGACGTAATATTGTTTTTCCTAGTTATTTTCGCACTTCTCTCGTCTATAGAACAGAAGCTAGTGGTGGGAAGTCCACAAGTCCACAACATGCGTCCAGTGAGAACATAGAAAAAATACTCATTTGAGTGAGAACGTTTGGCATCTGCATGCCGAGTGTACGTTTGACGTTTATTGCAAAGTCACGTAAATTGACTTATTATTTCAAATATCTCACTTGACACTGGCAAAATGGTCTTTCGAAGTAACGGCCATAAATAGAAGAACTATATTTTTGTCAGTCAGTTTGATCAGTTTTGTAAACTTCTCGCTAGGGGCGTTGCTCAAGTTTTTAGTATACTCGTAGTAGGTGCCAAAAAACACCGCAATACAGGTCATTCACCCACCTTCACCACGATGTCACAAAATTCAATTTATGAATGGCTAATTCTGTCGCTTTCCATACAAACCTGTCGGTAATTGCTCGAATCTCGTAGTACTATTTATTTATCACACATAAATTGAATTTTGCGACATCGAGGTGAAGGTGGGTGAATGACCTGTATTGCGGTGTTATTTGGCACCTACTATAATTAGTTATACATAAAACGAACACACTAAGCATGTTGGGTGTGGCTTTATTAGTAAGTATGTTTGTTCTATGTCTGGGTGTTACTATTTATCAAAAATATGTATAAACAAAAAAAATTATATAAGTAGGAATTCTTTAAGAATACTACCTAGTTTCCATAGTACAAGCTTTGCTTAGTTTCAGACTAGAGGGCGTTGTGTGAAATGAATATGAATATTCATTTATTTATCAACTAGCTTCCAATCACGTCTCGTTGGATCCAGTTCATTTTCCAAGATAAAGAAGTAACATATGTGTTAATCCAAGTCACGGACCATATTTATTTCAATTTTCATCCAAATCGGATCAGAAGTTTTTGCGTGAAAGAGGAACAAACATCCATACATACGTACAAACCTTCGCGCTTATAATATTAGTAGGATAAAACATTTATTCACAAAGAAAATTACAACCTAATGCAGTATTTACAATATTTACAAAATACACATAAAACAGTTGAGCTATTTACAAACCGTTGCAAACGATTTATAGATAGCTCAACTGGTAAAAATTAGTAGAATAGAATATGAAAACCGTCTCCTAGACTACAAAGCTTCAGTTGCTAAGCAACGCTCACTTGATCCACACAAACATCTTGCCAATATCGACTAGCGTAAAAGCCTTGAGACGGAAAATATTCTCTTGAATCTGAGATTATTTTCCCGTTATTTTCGTGATGTTATTACAAAAATGATAAATAACGTACTTAATAAGAACGTGCTATCAATGGGCTAAAGGCCGGTTTACAAACTCATAAATATTAACTGAGAAATGTTACTACCATATTGACGAGTTCCTAAACGATAATATAATATATATATATTTTTTTTTTTGTTAATTTATAATTTAACTGTTGACTAAGATATAGGTATTATAATAATATGTATTTCTCTTTCCCGATTACTTCGACATACTTGGTAAGTCATGTTGTGTCACCAAATTATGTACCTACAAAATCCTTATTTACACATGTTTTTGCAAATAAATTATCTTTATCTTTATCTTTATAAAGTTAGGAAGGCCGCAGTTTCTTCTCCGTTAGGACCATTAGGGTAAGCAAAGCAAGCAAGCTTGTATGAGTTAGTGGCCAAGTCTGTTAACGGAGTTTTTAGGCCGGCTAAAAACCTCCGTCATGGCTTAACGACTGTTAGAGCCGGGACCAACAGTTTAACGTGCTTTCCGAAGCACGGAACCACTGAGATGTAAATATCAAAAGCATCTTGTTTTCGTTTATCTGTAGCCACATCGCTTGACATTATGTTACGCAGCGAAAGCAGTTCAGAGCTTATATGGGGCAGATGTAAATGCCACTAACGGTCACTCATCCATATAGTGACCGCGCAGAACGTCAAGCAAGCCACGAGTGCTTCAAACCGTAGTGAAATTACGGTGCCGCCGTCGACTTTATTCACCGGCTAAATCACCTAGGTGAATTAAGTATACTATTTAGTAGACTAAAATACTCTTAGGTGACTTGGGGAGAATTAAGTACCTATACTAATTTGTAGACTTGAATACCCTGGCTAGGCAGCGGTAACATGAATTATCAACTTCGAGTGATTTGATATGCGATCTATTTACTAGATACTATTTAGATACGATAGCGGAGGGTTTAAGTTGTTGATGATGATGTGTTGTGTATCAGTTGGCGCCCATAGGTTTCCCACTAATAAATACAAACGACCCAATGGCCGCCACCCGTCTTCATTTGGAAGGCTTGTAGCTCGCAATGGCTTAAGTTTTACTACCTACGATGTGGGCGGAATAGTATTTATTTTACCAACTTTAGAAAAAAAGAATTTCGAGGTCACGCTGCGTTGATTTACATTCCGGTCAGGGGATCGACGTAATCGTGAAGGTAGCTTGCGTATTGGAGCTTTTTCGAAGGCAAAATAATAAAAAAAAATGTGTGCAATTCACACGTGGTAGAAGTGAAGTCTTCAAAAAATGACTTTCAAATCACAACGATGCTAAAGAAGTTCTCACTTCAAAAAAGTTTGGGCAAAAAATGAACAAGTTTGCTCGAGACTTGAACCCACGCATTACGAGCTAGTCTCGATTCGATCCAATCCGTTAGACCGCTTGGCCAGTCTCCTTCGAATGCGTACAAAAATTAGGGATCTGTCTTCTTGTTTCCTCGCCTTTTCGTTTCATCGACTTTTCGTTTTATTGACGACTTTCAAATCACAACGGTGCTAAAGAAGTTTTCACTTCAAAAATATTTAATACCCGAGCAGTCTGAGTTTTGTTGTGTCAATTTGCGACAAGCGAGAATCGAGAAACTCGCCGTTTTTGTATGGAGATTTTTTTTTTGCAAATCGCTTTGCAAGAGGGGCTTATCGAATTTATTTTCATACAAAATATCTCGCAAGTCGTTTCTCGATATGCATTTCGATCAACAAAACAAAACTCAGACTACGGGCTCAGTAAGTTAGGAATAGTAACACCGTGTTTTGTCTTTTTCGATTGAATTTGAATATTATTATGCTTGTCAATGCAAAAGACAAAACACAGTGCAATTTTCTATTACAAGGTTGACATCAACTGAAATAACGAGATCACTATAATTTGAATGTCGGATTCGAGTTTTGTCATTTTTTTAAACAACATAGATTACTTTTATTTTGATCGTTTTTCTTGTGTTATTGTGAGTATTGTTGTTTAATTTTGGTGGATTTTTAACCAATAATACTTGTGGTCGCAACACAAAGAGTGAGCCATTAGAATAAATGTGTGTAAAATGGTTTATCTGAAAGTGAAAATTTCTTTTTTAGCATTTTCTCTTCAAAACAAACGACAGCCGACTTGACGAATGAGATGACTGATATTATTTCAAATTCATCACTTGACACTGGCAAAATTGTCTGTCGAAATGATGAATAGAGACCATATAGGTATAGAAGAAGAAGAAGAAGAAGAAGAATGTGAATGTCTTCAAGACAAGAGTGAATAAGTATCTTCTAGACCGTCTTGCTCCATCGTCGGCTTCATCGTTGCTTACCAACGGGTGAGATTGAAGTCAATAGCTGTTATCTGTTTATTTCCTTGAAAGTTAGCCTTATTATCGAATATTCTGAATAAAGTTTCTAAAAATAACTAATGCCTGGTTTAGACGTCGTCTGTAACGGCAGTACAGTAACCCAGTCCAGCGCTGACTTGTCACTTGGTGCATGTAAACAATAGTTTTGTGCCAGTCCAGCGCTGCCCGTCCGTTGGCAACCCAGTCCAGTGAGAACCGGCAGCGACTGTCGGATCTCTACTGGCATTGTTTAAACAGTGCAGACAGTCACTGCCCGTTCGTTTTTTGTGCAGAACTCATAGTCACCACATGAACACAACTAGCTGAGCAAATGCCGCGCAACTGACTGCAGTTTATACAGTAAATAAAAATAAAATATAAATATTCACGGACACTTAACACAACGCCTTCTAGTCTCAAACTAAGCAAAGCTTGTACGATGGAAACTAGATGGCTGATAGAATACATACATATTTTTTTTTTGTAAATACATACTTATAATACATAGAAACACCCAGACACAGAACAAACATCTATGTTTACAACACACAAATGTTTGTTCTCGGTGGGGATCGAACCCACGACCCACAGCACGGAAGGCAGAGCTACTACCGACTGAGCCACGACGCCTGTCCTGACAGTGGCAGTGACTGGGTCCAAAACCAAGATAACTGGGTCCAGTCACTGCCATTGTGTAAACCTTGCATAATTGTACAATGCTTCACGTCCAAAATACCTTGTTCTCCTTATTTATTTCTTTTTTTTATGTTGCCACTCCATTACAGATGGTCTATCACTACATAGTATAAAGCAAAGTCGCTTCCCGCGTCTGTCCTAATGTCTGTATGTATGTATGCTAGATCTTTAAAACTTTTTTTTGGATTTTGATGCAGTTTTTTTAATAGATAGAGTGATTCAAGAGGAAGGTTTATATGTATAATACATCATCACCATCACTGCATTGCAACCGTGCGAAGCCGGGCGGGTCGCTAGTTCAAAAAAAATAATTTTGTTATCTATTTTAGGTAAAAATATTTTCTAACAATATTTCTCGATACCCATAATTATCTTGCAAAAATAGAATGAATAACAGTACAAGGAAATTTATAAATCTTCATAAAGAAATTGAGGTACCGAGATTTTATCAATAGGGTACTTATTTTCTTTTAAGTAAATTACTCAGAATTCCTCTCAGAGAATCAACAGACCATTCATACATTATCGAGTGTAAGCGGATGAAAATTCTCTAACAATACTCTCACTCAGGATGACCTCGAGGGAGGCCTCGCGTGGGGCCTCGAACTAGAAGGTACCGAAAACATAAGTAGATAAGTAGGTATTAGCTAGTATATAGTATTATATAATCTGTGGTATTATCCTAATACAATCAAAATGTCTAGTAACTACTAGCTGATATACCCGCGAAATCGTAAGCATGTAACGATTTTTGGATTAGGTAAGTAAATATATCAAGTTCGAGTTATACGTCATTTTGAAGCCTCAATCATTTATAAGTTTAAAAAACTGGAAAAACGGACTTCAATTTGAAACGCCTTCATCATTAAATGATGATGATGATAGCAGTCCATTCAATGGACTCCATTGGGAATGTTCTATTGATCGTAAGCACCACAGAAACGTCACAGAAAAGCAAAATACGCAATGTCGTGTACGTGTATACGTGTATGACGTATTTTTTCCAGTTATTCTTATTTAACTACCAAACTTCTCAACTGATTTTGATAAAAAAATGATGGATGAAAAAAATTCAAATCGGTTTATAAATGACGGAGTTCTGAGGTAACTCTAACTAACGCTAAAACATAAAAAAAATACAACCGAATTGAGATCATCCTCCTTTTTATAAGTCGGTTAAAAAGGATAAAAAGATAAAAACTATACTGGTTTGGAATTTCGGTGTAAGCCGAAACTTGTATCATGTAAATGGCCTTGACTTGCATATTTGCAAGAGTGACTTTAAAAGAACCAGCGACAAATCACCCCACACGTAACTCCTTATCTGGGTCGCCAAAATATCACTAGGTCAAGCCACCCCATCCAACCTTCAACCCTAACCTTTGCTGATATGGCTCATATTCTCTTGATCACCTAGACAGTGTGGTCTCTCCGACCTCTGTGGTGCGAATGACTTGAGACGTGAAGATTGCATATTTTTATATCTTTTTCGTACCACTTGCTCAAAAAAGTGACATTGTATGCCACAAAAAGCGAACATAACAATAGTCATTTTTAATCTGTTAAAAACAGGGAGAGAAAATTGTACTGGATTTCTTTCATCCTCTAGGGGGAGAAAGTGATTTAAATTTGGAATACAATTTATACTGAACTACATCTGTGTTTACACCATTGAGTTTGTATACAAAGCATTATACATCTTTTTGAAAAAGGAATACGCATTTATTATGCAGGCCGTATGAGCTTGATGCCTTTGCTTTTCCGACAAAAAAATATTAGTCTAGGAAAATGCCGCGTTTTTGTTTTCTTCAAATACATAAACGTTAAGTTTATTTTAATTTATTTTTATAAATAAGTTAATGTTCTAAAATGCTATCTCATATTATTATTGTCTTAATTTTTTCGCAAATGGTACGAAAAGTAGAGTATTTTCCTCGGTGATAAAGCTGTCTTAGTCTTGGGTGAACTTAAATCCCTCGCTACTCTCAGGACTCGTCTTAAATCCCTCGCTTCGCTCGTGATTTAAGTTATTAACTCCCTCGCTACGCTCGGGAGTAAACTTCAAGTCCTTCGTTACGCTCGCGATTTAAATCGTCACCCGCGACAAAAGACACTGCTTTATCCCCTTGTATAATAATCTACTATTATTTGGAGCATGCTAATCTACCAAATTATAAACGACTAGCTGATACCCGCGACTTC
Organism: Eulithis testata; assembly: GCA_947507515.1. NCBI lineage: Eukaryota > Metazoa > Arthropoda > Insecta > Lepidoptera > Geometridae > Eulithis > Eulithis testata. The sequence continues at coordinate 4,147,702 of OX382221.1, forward strand.
GTACGCGAAACTGTCCACAAAATATCTGTCAAACCAGCATACGATAAACCTCGTAGCAAATGGCTGCTTTTGGTTGAGAGAGTTCAAGCTGTATCTAAGAATCCACGTCTTTGATTTCAATAAAATATAGCCTATGTTTCAATCCGGCAAAAGGCCTTCTGAATGATATAGTGCGTCTGAAAAGGCTTAGAAAGCTTCCATTCTTCATACGTAAGAAAAAAAACAAGTTATTCCCAAAAATCTTTTTTTTTTTACTATTTTACTTCGAATCCTTCAAGGCCACAAGCATGGCATTTTTTTTAAAGTAACTAGTGTCATTTTCTTTTTATACTGTAACCTACCGTCCAAGGAAAAAAAGAAACCGGTAGAAAAGGGGAATAACCCATAAAAATAACTGGCTCAGTTCGGATTGAGCTATAACATTATTTTATGGTTCACACGCAGCGTGATGAGATGAGTGGGTTTGCCACCCGGTCGAGAACGAATCGCAAATCACAAGACGACTTCTATCGTATCATTCTATCATTATTTTACTAGATTCCCATCGTTTCTTCGTTCTTTACATGTTTTAGATCATTTATGAGATAAAAAACTTGAAAAACCGACTTAAATTTGACAACATTACGTTCCGGCTTCATTATAAGTTTAAAACTCGAAAAACCGACTTAAATTTGACAACGTTACGTTCCGGCTTCATTATAAGTTTAAAAACTCGAAAAACCGACTTAAATTTGACATTACGTTCCGGCTTCACTATAAGTTTAAAAACTCGAAAAACCGACTTCAATTTGACAACGTTACGTTCCGCCTTCATTAAAAGTATAAAACTCGTAAAACCTACTTAAATTTGACAACGTTACGTTCAGGCTTCATTATAATTTTAAAGATTCAAAAAACTTACTTAAATTTGACAACATTACGTTACGGCTTCACTATAAATTCAAAAACTCGAAAAACCGACTTCAATTTGACAACGTTACGTTCCGCCTTCATTAAAAGTATTAAACTCGTAAAACCTACTTAAATTTGACAACGTTACGTTCCGGCTTCATTATAATTTTAAAAATTCAAAACACTTACTTAAATTTGACTTTGTTACGTTCCGGCTTCATCATCAGATGATGATAATGATGATGGCAGTTCATGGGGATTGTTCTATTGATCGTAAACACCCCAGAAAAGTCACAGGAGTTTCTTCTTTCGCGTTCTGCTCATATGTGATATGTGATAGGTAATTTCGTGTTCGTAGATGACGTGTATTTTTCAGTTATTCTTATTTAACTGCCAAACTACTGCACCGATTTTGATGAAACTTTTATAGGACCAATCTGGAAAAATACACTTTCAAATAAAAAAATATTTTTTCATATCGCTTCTTAAATGACAGAGTTCGGAGGTAACAAACATTACAAAAATAAAAAAAACCAAACGAATGGAGAACCTCCTTTGTTTTGAAGTTGGTATAAAACGAACGTCATTTAACGGCTGATAAGTATTCACAAAAGCAAAACACGGGCTTTGCTTATTTATATTAATCTGTATTTATATTCATAGCACGAGGGTGGGCTTCGGCAGATATGATTGGATTTGTTGTAATTCTGAATTATTTATGACTGTACAATTTAATAACGGCATGGAGTTTTTGATACGAATTCTATTCGTTTTTTTTTAACTTATTCAATATTTCTTCCCTAAGAAAATTACAACTATTTTTTATTCTTGGACATTTTATACAACGCCCTCTAGTCTCAAACTAAGCAAAGCTCGACAGGCGTCATAGCTTTGGTAGTAGCTCTGCCTCCTGCTTGAACTATGGGAACTAGATTGCTGATAGAATACTAAAGTTATATTACTAGTAGTTCGCCCCGAACTGAGATCTCGTGATGGTCGGAGGTTAATAAAACCCAAACAATTTTTATTGACCAATGGTTGTAATAAACTTTGCAAATCGCTTCGAAATCGCCGTCTAGCTAAGTACCAGTCTTACTTGAACTATAAAATCATTGAAACACCAAGACATGGTAGCTCACTTTATACTGGGTTTGCCAATTTTATAATTTTTACAACAACTCAAAAACTATTAGACCTAGAATCTAAATAAAAACGGTTTTGGAATGTCTACGCAAAGCCCTATCATATGACACCTCACTTAATATTTTGGTACGACTTTAATTTTACTCTCTTTCGAACCTCATAACTTTCCAAGCCCTTGACCGATTTACTTCATTTTTCAAACCAGTAAAACTTAAGAGTAATATCCGTATACCTACCAAATTCTGTGAAAATCGGATAAGCCGTTCAAAAGATCTCGACAAACATACCAAGCATTTGTGCCCAAGTTGTCACTAATATCTCGTTCGCTTCGCTCACTCGATCAAATATTCTAGTACCACTAATACAAGCTTTGTTTAGTTTGATACTAGAGGGCGTTGTACGAAATGTCACAGAATATATTTATTTATTTTATCTCGTGGGTTGAGATTCTCTGCAGAACCCTCTTCATCAATAAAATCTGCAATTTGTTTGTTTTATCTCATCCCTTCTGGTACATCTGAGTTACGCAACACGAGATAGGAGCTAACTACATGCTATAGGTAAGGTGCATTGGGGTAATTGCGAAAATGGGTATATTCCGAAAATCCATAAAATCTAGTAACATAATGCGATATTTTCCTGTTGGCACGAGGATATAGGACTGTCACGGCGATGCCAATCAAGATGGCGTCTGGGCCAATGTTGCCAACAGGAAAATATCGCATTATGTTACTAGATTATATGGATTTTCGGAATATACCCATTTTCGCAATTACCCCAATGCACCTTACTATTTTTTTATTTTTTTTATATCTTTAGACATTACACACAACGCCCTCTAGTCCCAAACTAAGCAGAGCTTGTACTATGGGAACTAGATTGCTGATATAATACTTAAATACATTTTTTTTTGTAAATACATACTTATAATACATAGTAACACCCAGACACAGAACCAACATTTATGTTTGCCACAGAAATGTTTGTACTCGGTGGGGATCGAACCTACAACCCACAGCACGGAAGGAAGAGCTACTACCGACTGAGCCATGACGCCTGTCGATATATAGCAGAGGGCCTAGTACGAGTTTTCAGTGTATAGTGTGGGTGTGAAACGTCTGACGCCCAGCACACTAGTGGGAGCTGATTTGTATGGAGACACTGAGCGGATTCTTTGAGAAGCTTGAGATGCGAGTACGGGCTTGGTGTTGACCATTATTCCCCTGCCCTTATCCCACGCTAGGTGGGGTCGGCACAACATGTTTTCTTCTTCCACTCACTTCTATCATTCGTCAACTCTGAATCTACTCCTCTAACATTCATATCCTCTCTCACACAATCCAACCACTTCTTCTTCGGCCTTCCTCTACTTGCATACCCAGTACCCAGCCACACTCATATTCATAACTCTTTTGGTAATATGACTTTCATTCCTCCTTATTACGTGTCCATACCATGCTAATCTACCACTCCTCACTTTTCAATAATAGGCGCCACTTTCACACTTCCTCTGATATACTCATTCCTTATTTTATCCAACCAGAGGGCTTGGTGTTGACCAAGCTTCTCAAAAAATCCGCTCAGTGTCCCCATACAAATCAGCGCCCACTGGTGTGCTGGGCATCAGACGTTTTACACCAGATTTACACACCAAAACTCGTACTAGACCCTTCGGTGGAAAATCACATATTTGTGAAAAGCGTAGTGCTGAAAAAGTCTGGGAGTACACTTTTTATACTTTGTCTATCCCCTGTGGGCGTAGGACATAATTATACTACCTAGAATCTAGATTATTTGGGCGAGATAATCGGTGCCACGAAAAACAATGTCTACGTAATTTGTTTGATACACCAGGGAATTTCTGTTGAGACTAAAAGTCACCTACTGTTGTGTGAATATTTACAAGCTTTGGGCACTATTTTGTCTTTAAATTTATAATTTTACTTTCGACAGGCGTCATGGCTCAGTCGGTAGTAGCTCTGCCTTCCGTGCTGTGGGGCGTGGGTTCGATCCCCACCGAGAACAAACATTTGTGTGTTGTAAACATATAGATCTTTGTTCTGTGTCTGGGTGTTTCTACGTATTATAAGTATGTATTTAGAAAAAAAAATGTATGTATTCTATCAGCCATCTAGTTTCCATCGTACAAGCTTTGCTTAGTTTGGGACTAGAAGGCGTTGTGTTAAAATGTCCATGAATATTTATATTTATTTATTTATTAAGATTAATTGCCAAAAAATGAATAAATAAATATTTTATTTAATTAAAAGTATCTTGTGTATATTTAAAAACAGTTTATAAGTTTAGAAACTATATAAATCGACTAAAATTGACAATTTGACTACGTTCTGGCTTCATCATTTGAATGATGATGATGATGAAGCAATATATACAAGATACTTGTAATGAAATAAAATATTCACACGACAGTAGGTGACCTTTAGTCTCAACAGATCATCTCTCATCATCATCAAATGATGATGATGATCAAATGGTCATCAAATGATGATGATGACGATGACGGTGGTTCATTGAAATTGTTCTATCGTAAAAACCAAAAGTCATAGGAAAGCAAAATACCAGTTATTCTTATTTAACCGCGAACTACTGAACCGATTTTGATAAAAATATTTATAGGACTACCTCTGAAGTATTTTCTATCAAACAAAACAGAATCATATAAGTTGATTTATAAATAACTAGCTTCCGCCCGCGACTTTGTTCGCGTCCCGTTGGATCCCGTTTATTTTCCGGTATAAAAAGTATCCTATGTTACTTCTAATACCTCCGAGAATATGTGTACAAAGTTTAATGATGATCGGTTAAGTAGTTTTCGCGTGAAAGCGTAACAAACAAACTTACGTTCACATTTATAATATTAGTATGATCGTATGATCATCATCATCATCATTAGTATGCTTGACGGAATGATCGCGAAACATATAAAAAAAACATACAGTCGAATTTTTCAGAACCTCCTTTTTTGAAATCGGTTAAATATAATAAAATTATGAAAATAATAACGAGTTCGGAAGTTTGTCAATAAAATATAATAAAGTTCAACGCTCTTTCGCTAAAGTTTTTTATTGTTATAACAATAAAATCAAAAGCTACTAAAACAAAACAATAATATTACTTTACTCAAGAAACATCAAACTAATAATAAGTATTATTCTTAACTCGGTCAAAACAGTCTTGAAGGTTCCCCCTGGCAACCCTACGATGTCAGAGTTGTAAACGATGGGGACGTGGCATGCCGCATTAGTAAATAAATTCAAATGTATACTAAAATAATCTAACGTTAAGGTTGAACAAGTCGCAGTCAATCGCACACCTTTCCATACAAACGTGGAAGGGTATTTTTTAAATTATTTCTTTTTTACGGTTTGGGGTGTATACAGACATAGATTATGACCAGATAAATTGATATAATCCTTAGTTTTGGTTGGTTACCGTCAAACAGTGGAGTGGTTACCCTTCCACGTTTGTATGGAAAGGTGTGCGACTTGTTCAACCTTAAGTACTATATTTATACACTAGCAGCGCCTCGCGGTTTCACCCGCGTAATTCCCGTTCCCGTGGGAATTCCGGGATAAAATATAGCCTATGTTCATCAGGGATAATGTAGGATTCTAATGGTAAAAGAATTTTTTTAATCGGTCCAGTAGTTTCGGAGCCTATTCAATTCATACAAACAAACAAACAAACAAAAAATCAAACCTTTCCTCTTTATAATATTTGTATAGAAGAGGTTACTCTCGACCACAGTTCCAATCAGGGCCTCTACTGTGACTAATGATTACCAAAGATTCGGTAGTGACGTTTATACCACAGTGCGCAGTAACGCTGTGACTTCGAAAGAGCCTAGACCATCGCTTGAGGCGACCACGCAGTGTAACACAAACGTCACTACCGAATCTTCGGAAATCAATATTTGCAGTAGAGGCCCTGGATCCATAGATTTTGAACAGAAGTCGTGTCATTTTCAGTACAAAATGACACAAAATCTGTCAAAATCCGGATCCAATTTGAAACGGCGGTGGTCGAGAGTAGCCCTACAGTAACTGTTTTAGTAACAGCAATAAGGTCGCCCATTGTACCTACCTCCTAGAACTGTAATGTGTATTTTACTAATAAATACTAATAATGCCGACTTATGACTGGTTTTTATTACCAATTTTGGTATTTTCACGTTATTTTGTTTACTTATACCACTGTACAAGTGTACAATAAGGAATAATCTATCCGTTTTAAGCTACGTGGTGTAAAAAACTTACCAAACTCACTAAGTAACTCACTATTAACCGAACTTGACAAATTCAAGACTTCAACTTTTTTGTATTTTCAAGAGCTGCGGCATGCCACTGTCGTGTGCAAGAACCTACTTAATATCTTCCCAACCTCAACCTATAGGGGTGTACGTAAATGAATGAACTCCAATCACTTGTTATTCAATGGATATAAGATAGCTAGGGATGGGACAGATAAATTATTAAGTAGTCTTATTTCTAGAAATAGATTTAGCGAAATTTGTTTGACCTTGCTCGTATTTAACGATGTCATGTCATGAACGTAGGCCGTCTACCGCTACGTAGATGGTCTACGTACCAATTACGTAGCATTTCTACGAATACGCTACGTACTACGGTGCTACGTGGTGCTACGGGTCATTCGAAGACGGTCTACGAAAACCTGTTCAATTTGAAAATCAACACGTCGAGGTAAGTACTAAATTATGGGGATATGTCTTAATGGTTATCAAAAATCGGGAATCAAGACTACAAACTTGATTATCTAGACATAGTCTTGATTTTAAACTACTCAGCCCCCGTATCGCCAGCTCTGAACTGCTTTCGCTGCCCAGCATAATGTCAAATGACGTGGCTACAGATATACGAAAACAAGAAGCTTTTGACGGCATAAAACGCGCTGAAACGCGCTAATGTCACTATTTAGTCACAGAATATCTATCATTTAGTATGTAAACCGTTCAGAAAACCTGCCAGGTTAACGATGCCCCCACAGAGTTACTTTTTTTAAGGGAACCGAATCAAAACTATTGAATAGTCATAGGCATACTCTTGATTATTTAAACATTTCGCCATTTTAAATACTGTCATAAATTCTATTCCAAGGAAATCTACCCGAAAGATTATCACGGCTACAAGATACGGCCTTAGCCTTGATTTTCAAGTCATATAGCCTTGAATTTAAACAACTGCCAGAGGTTCTATATTAAGGAAATCCGCCTTATTATTATCAAGACTGTGATGCATAGTCTTGATATTTATTTTTTTCTTGTCGAAGCGACGCGTGACCCGAGGGCTGGTGATTATCTAGGCCAGCGTATCAGCATTGCTATTCAGCGCGGCAATGCACCCAGTGTCTTGGGCACGCTTCCGACTGGTACTGATTTGGACCAGTTGAGCTATCTATAAATCGTTTGCAACGGTATGTAGATGGCTCAACTGTTTCATATGTATTTTGTAAATATTGTGAATATTTTAAATATTAGTTGTAATTTTCTTTGTGATTTTCATTTTTTCACAGTCTTCTAACCTTAAATGTGATTTGGTTTTTGATGGATGGAGCAAGACTCTCTGTGATCGTCTGAAATTTTGTGGACGAGTTGATTAGTAACTTATTTTTAATTTATTGTAATATTTGATGTAACGTGCTTTGTCTATCTCTTATTTTTATAATTTAATATAATTGGTATGTATAAACCGTGTTAATTAATTCAAATAAATAGAATAGAATTGAATAGAATAGAAATTTATTTTACGCAAAAACACATACAAAGATACAATAAAATGAGAATTAAATTATAGAGACAGACGAGTAAAAAGGGTACTCGCTCAGCAAATGCTAAAGGTACACGGTGGCTCTTTTAGCGCTGGTTTTCGAGAGTGCCTAGAATGAAGTGGCGTACAGCCTCTGCGACACGCGCTCTGTTATATAATAATAATATATTCACAGACATTTAACACAACGCCTTCTAGTCCCAAACTAAGCAAAGCTTGTACTATGGGAACTAGATGGGTGATAGAATACATATATATATTTTTTTTGTAAATACCTACTTATAATACATAGAAACACCCAGACACAGAACAAACATCTATGTTTGCACACGCAAATGTTTGTTCTCGATGGGGATCGAACCCACGACCCACAGCACTGAAGGCAGAGCTACTACCGACTGAGCCATGACGCCTGTCATAATAAATAAATAGTCTTGATTTCTTAGTCACAGTCTTGTTTTAAAAGTATTTGACATCACTACGATCTTTGTTATGAAGACATTGTTATGATTCTCTTATAAACAGCGGAAGTTGTATCTTTATGAACTTGTTTGTAAAAAATATTTGAGAGAAAAATATTTGATTAATTACCTAAACATTTTCGCTTTATTTTTTTTCTGTACCTTGACGAGAACGTCCTTTGGGAATATCGTCGATACTATTATAAAGGCCCAAAACTAAAATTAAAGATGTGAATAAACTAAATATGCAGATCTACTAAATAAACGATTCTGATTCCGAAAATCAAGTTTTGTCTGTTTATCTGTTCGCGGATCACGCCTAAACTACTGGACCAATTTCAATGGAACTTATACCATTCAGAAGCTCTTTTCCCGGATTGAAACATAGGCTATATTTTATAGAAATCAAAGATGTTGATTCTTAGATACAGCTTGAACTCTCTGAACCAAAAGCAGCCATTTGCTACAAGGTTCATCGTAAGCTGGTTGACAGATATTTTGGCGGAAAGTTTCGCACGCGTACGAAGTTGCGGGTATCAGTTAGTTGTCTCATAAAAATGTGCCTGGCAGGTTTTTTGAACTGTTTTCATACTAAACTATAGGTATTCTGTGACTAGTGACATTAGCGCGTTTCAGCGCGTTTTTTGCCGTCAAAAGCTTCTTGTTTTCGTATATCTGTGGCCACGTCACTTGACATTATGCTGGGCAGCGAAAGCAGTTCAGAGCTTACGATACGGAGTCTTACCAAGCGAACTAGACCACTTTATTTTCTTAGAGTGAAGGGAAAATTTACTTTCCCGTGACACTACTGGTAGTGCTACGGGTAAAAGTACATTTCCAGTTACACTACACTGTTGCCAGTAGTATGACAGGAAATATAATTTCACTCGTACTTTCGAAAAATTTGACTTAGTTATTTTGCTATGTATCTACCTACTTCTTTTTTGTTTTAGAGATAAAAGTTTTATTTTATTAATTCGTTCATTGACCGAGCGAGCGAAGCGAGCGAAGCGTCTCAGTTTCCACATTGGCCAAAAATGCGTTTGTCCGGATGTCTGTCTGTCTGTCTGTCTGTCTGTCTGTTCTCCTCTACAGGTCGCATTTTTCAACCGATCTGGACGAAACTTGGCACACAGGTTATATGACTTATTAGATTTTTTTTGTCGTCGGGGATTTTTGATTGGAGTGGTACTTCCCCCAAAAAAAGGGCAAAAAGGGGGCTATTTGATATACTGGATATCTCCACCAAATGAGATCCGATTTCGATTATTCTTTTTTTATTTGAAAGGTAGTAACTATAAGTTGGTCTCATAAAAGTTTGGCGAAGATCTGATAAGGATCTTCAGCATGATGAACAGGATAGCTCATCAAACAATCGATGGTTTTCAATCAAATTTGAGAGAAACACAAAGGACCTCTTGATTCTACACAAGATGATGCAAAAAAATCAAAAAGCTCAAAAAAATCACAAAACGGAAAATGCACATTACATTCCTCAAAAATTTACAAAATTAAATAGAAAAAACATCACATCACACACACACACACACACAACATTTTGCATTATAGTTAGTTTTCAATACGTGACAGGCTGCAAGCGTTTCGTCGCTGTTAGAATACTAACTGATAATTATCTAAAAGTGTAACAGTCCTGCATCGTGCTATCGTTGCGTTTTGAACTTTTCTATAATTATATAGAAAAGTTACTCTAGTTAGTTAGACTCGAGAACATTAGTTCTCGAGTCGAAGTTGGAAACGATGTTGTGGACGTTAAATAAAAAAGCAAATATTTTATTGTTGGTACCTTCCTACATAAACATAATAGCTTTGCTAAGGCAGTAAATAGCTCACTTTTAGTATGCTCGCGAGGTCTACAGCTCCCAGAGCCACTAGTTTACAATATTACTAAATTATTATTTACTAGCTGTCGCCCGCGGCTTTGCTCGCGTGGTAGCAGCATACGCATAATTTGGTTAAAATCTTTGATTAAAATCCAAATTTTAAGCCCATTTTAGAATTTTAGGGTGCGGCTTTTCACAATTCCTTTCTTATGCACCCCTACACTATATAAGGATACTACCCTCCAAATTTCATACCTCTAGGACTTATAGTTTAGGCTGTGCGTTGATTCTATGTCAGCTTCAAAAGAGTATTTATATATTTAGAGATGAAGATTGTACTTAAACACATAAAAGTAATTAATCTATACTAACTATATTTTGACAGGCGTCATGGCTCAGTCGGTTCGGTATTAGCTCTGCCTTCCGTGCTGTGGGTGGGGGGTTCGATCCCCACTGAGAACAAACATTTGTGTGGCAAGCATAGATGTTTGTTCTGTGTCTGGGTGTTACTATACATTATAAGTATGTAATTACAAAAAAAAAAATATAAGTATTCTATCAGCAATCTAGTTCCCATAGTACAAGCTTTGCTTAGTTTGGGACTAAAGAGCGTTGTGTAATATGTCCAAGAATATTTATTTATTTATTTTATTTATGTTACTATGTATTTATATTTAAAAAAAAACCAGTGCGTGGTGTCCTTCCGCGCGGAAGAAGTTATACTTCGAGTGGCACGCATTCACTCTCGCTCTGTGTTTAATGTGAAATTAATTTAGTATTTATTTTTATGTACTTAACCAATATGCAGTACTAAATTTTCACTTCAAAATAAAAAGTTGCATGAACACTGGATTGTAGCGTATTATAGTATCTTTCTATTCCCCCCGCTGTCAGTTGGAAGTCGTTTATCTTCAAAAACAGGGGCGGTCAAATGCTGAATTGCTGAACACTGCCATCTATATTTGATTGTAGGCTTTGTAGCGTATTAGCCTCTGTCTCTTTCTATTCGGGGGGAATGGAAAGAGACAGAGACTATGTCTTCCTATAACGCATCGTTGTTGGAAGTCGCATTAGAAGTATAACTTCAAAAATTATATAAGTAGGTTTATTCTATCAGTAATCTAACTCCAAATCACAAGCTCTGCTTAGTTTGGGGCGTTGTTGTGGGTAATGTCCAAATTTATTTATTTATTTGTACAAAAATACCTACGCAAAGGAATTAGCAAGGAACCAAATCTTATTAGTAGGTCAAGTACATTAAACTAAATGAGAAATCGTGACGTCAGAACCCCTAACACTGACGTCATTAAACCATATCCAGTGAGCCTATGACAAAGCAAAAACAATCTTATCCCATGAGCATAGCACTGAAAATACGCATTCATTCCATGACGTCACAGAAGGATGTACTGAAAACAGGAAGCTACAGCGATCTTCGATCCTATTGCGTAGACGTTAAGTGTGATTACGCGATGCGTATAAATAGAGATTATTTTTATAGCGTACCAGATGAATAGTGAATTGAAATCGATTATTTGTACTTGGCAATTTCCTTTGGAATTTCATCGTTAAAAAGCTCCCGAAAATGTACCTATGCTGAGTACTTCTTCTTCTTTTTTAGTTTTGTCTGTCGCGTTGACAGGCTATTTATTTCGTCATGGCTCGTTTGAGAGCCCCAAGTGTGTGCATTTTGTTTTCACTTTCGAATCGAGTATAGCACACGCAAACGCAATTTTGTATGAAAACCGGATAAGCGCCTCTACCGGGAGATTTGGGAATTGTGCAATTCCCAACAAAATGTCTCGCTTTGCGAGTGCTTTTGCGAGTGCTACACTCGAGTCGAAAGAGAAAATAAATTCACAGACTCGGGGCTCTGAATTTTGAAGGAAAAATCCACCATTTTCGAAACAAACGTGTCAAACAAAAGTAACAAACATCAAGTCAAGTCATTCGTCAAACGACTTGTCGCACACCTTTCCATACAAACGTGGAAGGGAAACTACTCCACTGTTTGACGTTGACCAACCAAAACTAAGGATTATATCAATTTATCTCGTCATTATCTATGTCTGTATACACCTCAAACCGAAAAAATTCTTTTTTTTTTGAACAAAATATACATCTATATGAAAACACAAACTCGTCACAGAACTCAATATGACTTCGTTCATTAGTTTCAAAACTAACACAAAGCGAGAACGGACAACTAAACAAACAACTATTATTTGACGATATGTTGTTTGAAAAGTTCAATCAAATCCCACTGTGATATATTTGGATAACGGAATAATGGATAATAATAATAATAATAATGAGAAAATAGTTGTTTTTCTTTTGTAAAAATAAACAAACATTTAATTGTTTGTACATTTGCTGGTAAAAAATCTTACAAAAACTTAAATTTAATGAAAGTTTATTCGTTTTACTTTAAGAGGAGTGATAATCACTACATACTCGTAGTATAAAGCAAAGTCGCTTCTCCCGTCTGTCTGTATGTATCCTTAAATCTTTAAAACTACGCAACGGATTTTGAAGCGTTTTTTTTTAAATAGATAGAGTGATTCAAGACGAAGGTTTATATGTATAATACATCATCATCATCACTGCATTGCACCCGTGCGAAGCCAAGGCGGGTCGCTAGTATAAAATAAACCTAAATTATTTTTATTGTCATAATCGCCACCTGCCAGGATTGTGAGGAAAACGCCAAAATTTTTTTGAAGATTGTTTTAATCCCCACTAGTGGGGACAATTTAGTGGGGATTATGACAATAAACCTTTTTTATAATTTTTGATGAAAACATTCGATGGCGAAAACATTCAAGTGTGTTAAATCACTACTTAGAAAGATACATTTACTGAGCAGTGAGCACGTCCACACTAAATATTCATTTCTAAACCAAGGATAGAATAGATTCACAATACAACCCGTCCAAACTAGATTTTAATTTAGCTGATTTGGTTTCACTAAAGAAAAATGTATTTCTGTTTGGCTACACGGCCTTTTTTTCTAAACCTTGAAGGACAGCAGGGTCTACAGCACTAGTCTCTGCGACTTAGTGTAGATGTTATCTATGATTATTATGATTATCCTGTTTATGCTTATAATAATCATAAAACAAGCCGATGTACCTAATATGTAAAAATAAAACTTGTTATTCTATAACTTATCAAACATGTAAAATTACTTAAGTTTTTGAATTAATTTTATTTTTTTATTATTACACCTACTTGTGCTTTTATTATTGTAATCTCTCCACTTGACTCCGATACCGGTAATACTGTCATAATGAAATCAGATCAGTGGTTGAAGTGGCGATGGCTTAATAATGCTTGGGTTGATAATATTGCTTTGATAACGTTAGAGTACGGATAAAGTGCCCTCTATCTTTGTCTAGCTATTTGACGAATATTCAATAGATAGTACGAGAGCCTCCGGACGGGTAAGAGAAGAGTGCATGCGGCAGAGATGCGAATGCTGTGATGGATGTGTGGAGTGACAAGAATGGATAAAATAAGGAATGAGTATATAAGAGGAAGTTTGAAAGTAGCGCCAATAACGGACAAGTTGAGGAGTTAGCGTGGTATGGACATGTCATGCGGGAGGAAGAAAGCCATATTACGAGAAGAGTGCTAGACATGAATGTGGACGGATGTAGAAGTAGAGGTAGGCCAAAGAAAAGATGGATGGACTGTGTGAAAGAAGATATGAGTAAGAAAGGAGTGAACACCGAGATGACGGCTGATAGAGGAGAGTGGAAGACGAAGACATGTTGTACCGACCCCACTTAGCGTGGGACAAGGGTAGGAAGATGATGAGTACGAGAGCGTCTGGCTAGGTGGGGTGATCTGAGACATGTGGCTGGCAAACACTGGATGAGAAGAAACGAAGACCGGGCTCAGTGGCGCGTCTTGGGAGAGACCTACGTTCAGCAGTGGACCGATATAGGTTGATCATGATGATGAAGGTGACGAGAGCCAACGACCAAAATTCTTATCTCACAGTAATACAGCCGATTATTCTGAACTCGTTTGACCGTTATTAGTAACTAGTCGTCGTCGCCCGCGTTGCTCGCGTTCTAGACCTTTTAGAGAGTGAATTTACAAAAATTCCTTTCTTAGTGCACCCCTACACAATATAACGATACTACCCTCCAAATTTCATACCTCTAGGAATTATAGTTTAGGCTGTGCGTTGATTGTCAGTCAGCTTCAAAAGAGTTTTATATATTTAAGAAGAAGATAGATAATTCTTGTACTACGTCTACATATTTATTCTGTGCATGCGGTACCACGCGGCGAGTGAAGCCGCGGCTAGAACCTATTAAAACAACCCTTATGATAAAGTACGCACTCAAGAGAAGTTTCTAATGAAGTGGCACCCCAACAGACCCTTGATTATAAGTTTAGGGTCCCGTTCATGCTGGAGATGAGAGATGAATGGGATTCCAAGAAGTTAATTAAATTTTCGTTCAACTGACTCGTGTTCCCTTAGCTTTGACATACGAGTAAAATTGGACTGACTACTCACATGCAGTAGGGCTAATTCTCGACCACCACCGTTCCAAACTAGATCCGGATTTTGACAGAATGCCTGTCATTTTGAAGGAGGCTTTTAATTCGGTTGAATTTTTTACCGAATCCAAAAATGGCGAATGTGTCTCATTTCGGTTGCAGGTATAATATTTTTTTTTCTAATGTTTGTTACCTCACAACACAGTTATTTATAAACCGATTTGTTGAATTCTTCTGAAATCTAAAATTTTTTTTTTCGGATTAGTTCTATAAAATTTCGTCAAAATTGGTTTAGTAGTTTCGCTAACTGAAAAAAAAAACGTGATATGACATGTCATCCACGTACACGATGCGTTTTTTGCTTTCCTGTGACTTTTCAGTTGTCACGATCAATAGAACAATTCCAATGAACTGCCATCATCATCATTCATCTGATGATGAAGCCGTTGTAGTCAAATTTAAGTCAGTTTTTCTAGATTTTAAACTATTGTTAATTTCTTTTCATAGACTTCAGCGACGCGCCACATCATTAACTACGAAGGAATGATTCAAATCAAATTAATGAACGAATGAAATGAATGAATGAAACAGATGAACTCACCCCATCCGGACTCTGCTTCTTGACCTCCACGAACTCGTTGAGGACATCTTGCAGCTTTTTAGTCGAGTCTGAAAGAAATAAAAAAATTTACTTGACGAAGCCTCTAGTCCAGTCAAGACCTTTTTGTTATATAGGTAGACATAGTAGGGTTAGAATAATAAACGATAATAAAATGTTTCTATGTCTTAGAAATACATATACGTAATAATTAGTGTAGTGTTTGCATCTATTCAGTAGATGCGTTACCCTGTCTCGCTTGCACGAGTGGTTAGGTAACTGTCATGTGTCAAACTCCCGACCTGTCAATGTCTCCCGACGTGAGGGCGGGAGACGAGTGGATCGGGGAGTTAGCCGGGATATACGGTCATGGACGGAGGACAGTGGAAGACCAGCTCGGTGTACCAGTGAGCCAGGGATACAAAGTACAGTATTTTACAATTAGGTATAATATAATCTATCTCGCATATCAGCATTGCTATTCAGCGCGACAATGCAGCCAGTGTCTTGGCCACGCTTTCGATTGCTACTGATTTGGACCCGTTGAGCTATCTATAAATCGTTTGCAACGGTTTGTAGATAGCTCAACTGTTTCATATGTATTTTGTAAATATTGTAAATACTGTATTAGTTGTGATATTCTTTGTGAATAAATAGATAGATATTTTAGGTATTTCGAGCATTATGTTTGTAAGGTGTACCTACGTACAATAAAGTATTTTCATTCATTCATTCATTCATTCATGTAGTAGTCGAGTCGAGAGCCGACGGAAAAATAAAATTTTCTTTTGTGCGACGCACAATGACGTAATAGTCTAATTTGTGTATGTAATAGATATAGTGTGACCACGCTAAGTCTGCAATGGAATTAAATGGGAACCCTACAAAAAAATCTTTCCGTGGTTAACGTGAGAGTAACGGATTTTAACAAAAAAACGTTATTCAAGCATAGATTTGAGTAGAGATTTCATATAATAATCTATGCTTGAGTACGGATCAGGTGCTTGAGCAGTAAGAACATTCCGTACCAGTTTTATTCGGATATCACAAAAATGTTGGCCCAACTATAATTGCCATTTATTTTAAACTAGCCGTCGCCCGCGGCTTTGCTCGCGTGGTAGCAGCATACGCATTATTTGGTTACAATCTTTGATCTTAATTTTAGACCCTTTAGAGTGCGACTTTTCAAAATTCCTTTCTTAGTGCACCCCAACACTATATAAGGATACTACCCTCCAAATTTCATACCTCTAGGACTTATAGTTTAGGCTGTGCGTTGATTGTCAGTCAGCTTCAAAAGAGTTGTATATATTTAGAAGAAGAAAGATAGAGGATAGATGATGCATACTAAGCGTGATCAGACTGATCTACATAATACAGCCCCCATATCGCAAGCTCTGAACTGCGTTCGCTGCCCAGCATAATGTCAAGCGACGTGGCTACAGATATACGAAAACAAGAAGCTTTTGACGGCAAAAAACGCGCTGAAACGCGCTAATGTCACTATTTAGTTACAGAATACCAATGATTTAGTATGAAAACAGTTCAGAAAACCTGCCAGGCTTATGCAAGGCAGCACACCGATCGCGCCCCAGTAGGTTACGTATAGTGTGCGTTATTTCCCAGGGGGTGCCAGGGACAAGGAGTGGTTCATGAAAAGTACTCTTTCATGGCATTAGAAATTACAATAGGTACACTTAGCTTTATCAAAAAGATTTATAGAATAACTAGGTGATACCCGCGATTTCGTACGCGTGCGAAACTTTCCACCAAAATATCTGTCAACCAGCGTACGATGAACCCCTTAGCATAGGGCTGCTTTTGGTTTAGCGAGTTCAAGCTATTTATGAATCCATGCACGTCTTTGATTTCAATAAAATATAGCCTATGTTTCAATCCGGAAAAAGAGCTTCCGAATGGTATAAGTTGCGTTGAAATTGGTCCAGTAGTTAAGGCGTGATCCGCGAACAAACAAACAGACAAACTCGATTTTCGGAATCAGAATCGTTTATCAATTAGCTTTAATTTTAGTTTTTGTCTTTTTTACAGTTTTATAATAGTATAGATTAATAGCTTCCGCCCGCGACTTCGTTCGCGTCCCGTTGGATACCGTAGATTTTACGGGATAAAAAGTAGCCTATGTGTTAATCCAGGTCACGGACAATATTTATTCCAAATTTCATCCAAATCGGATCGCTTGTAAAAATGTCATCTTGGTACACGTAGCTTAAGAATGAAAATATTGTTTGATTATTTACGGCCAAGTTGTGTACCCACCAACATAAAAAGGTTTTATTCAAGCTGTCAGTTGTTCCATGTCAGTTGTGTTTTGCTATAGGTACCATTTCTAACAAATGAACGGCTGGACCATAGAAAAAGAATACTCTTGCTGGACTGATGTTTTTACTGAAAATTTTTTTGTATGTTCATTTTTTCCCCGGGAACGGGATAAAAAGTATCCTATGTGTTAATCCAGGTCACGGACAATATATATTCCAAGTTTCATCCAAATCGGATCATTAGTTTCAAGATACAAGATGTTTATTTGCATAAATAAGTGTTACAATTTGGTCTTATATGTAGGAGGCATTTTTCAACTTATTCACCTTTTCCAGGTATCGCAAATGTTTTGGGCGCTTAAACTTAGGTAGTTAATTAATAACATTAATTTTGGGTAGGTACATACCTTTGGGCATGCACTAAATTTTTAAACATTTTTCATTATCTACTACTTAACTAGTTCTTACTTAGGGTAGGTACTTTTTACTAGGTAATTATGTACTTAAATTTATTAAGGTGCATTGGGGTAATTGAGAAAATGGGTATATTCCGAAAATCCATAAAATCTAGTAACATAATGCGATATTTTCCTGTTGGCACGAGGATATAGGACTGTCACGGCGATGCCAATCAAGATGGCGTCTAGACCAATGTTGCCAACAGGTAAATATCGCATTATGTTACTAGATTTTATGGATTTTCGAAATATACCCATTTTCGCAATTACCCCAATGCACCTTATGGCTAATTTGACTAGGTAAATATAAATTAATATTTTTAATTACTTTAGTTTTAGGTGGGTATTATTCTTTTTCTTTTATGTATGATTTTAGTTTTCCTATGAATGATTTTATTTTTGTTTAATTTTTTATGTCATTCGGTAGGTTATTAAAGATTTTGACTGCCATGTAATAATTATTCTATAAGTACTTAGTCTATCTCTCTTAAACATAATATAACAACTTACACAATTAGGTCAAACTAGTTAAATTGTAAATGTAAGTATCACTAAATGGTTATTACTAAAGGTAATCTACTTGAAAGGGGTACTTAATGTTATTGGCCGTACGCTACCCCTATTACGGTAAACATACATAAACCACGGATCATATAGGTAATACTACTAGCTGTTACCCGCGACTTACCGCGTGTACCGATGTTTTTAAGAATCAAGTATCATTATCAAGACTGATTTGGACCAGTTGAGCTATCTATAAATCGTTTGCAACGGTTTGTGGATAGCTCAACTGTTTCATGTGTAATTTGTAAATATTGTGAATATTGTAAATACTGTATTAGTTGTAATTTTCTTTTGTGATAAATCATTCAAGCTCATATTGTTCTAACATTTTTGGGCAAAAAAGATTTGTTCATTTGCAAGCGGGTAGAGCCGTGTTGGCCGAGTGGGATTGCACCTCGACTCTCGATCCGTAGGTCGTGGGTTCGAATCCCGGCCGTGCATCAATGGATTTTTCATTAGAAACATTTATTGCGCATTAGCACGAGCTTATACGGTGAAGGAAATGTTACCTAAAGCCTTGGTCTCGCGATCGTAACGCACAACGCTGCGGTGTGCGGCACAACGCAGAGTACCGCGTTTGCTCCTCGCCGCTGACGCAGACTGCGACGTAACAAAAGACCATACTAGACGTTTTCCATACAATTATGTGTCCGGCGCTGCATGCTGCATACCGCTGCCTTGTGCGTTACGATCGCAAGACCAAGGCTTTAGGTGAATTTAGATATTAACTTACACGAGGCTAACTCCTGTAGCTGCTGGAACTCTGCAGGTGATAGCTTGTCCCATTGGAAGCCGCTGGCCGCCATGGTGGCGCCACCTGTTGACAATACATAAAGGTAAAGTAAAACCTGGAATTTCAGAATGACATTGGCAGGCAGACTGGCGACACTCTCGAATTAGACTCGTGCTTTCGAAAAATGAAATGTATGAAACGGGGGTGAAAATTTGAATCACGTTTCATACAAAACGAGATTTTCAGTGTGTAATTTTGGTCGAATGGGTGTCCCACTTCTTCTTACGTAGGAACTACGTATTACATAGGTATTTTTTGTTGGCAGGCGTCACTGCTCAGTCGGTATTAGCTTTGCCTTCCGTGCATTGGGTCGTGGGTTCGATCCCCGCTGAAAACAAAGATTTTGTGTGTCCAACATAGATGTTTGTTCTATGTCTGGGTGTTACTATGTATTATATGTGTATTTACAAAACAAAAATGTATATATAAGTATTCTATCAGCAATCTAGTTCCCATAGTATAAGCTTTACTTAGTTTGGAACTAGAGGGCGTTGTTGTCTAAGAGTTTATCTTCTTCTTCTTCTATCTTCTCTAAATACCTACCTATATAAAACTCTTTTGAAGCTGACTGACAATCAACGCACAGCCTAAACTATAAGTCCTAGAGGTATTAAATTTGGAGGGTAGTATCCTTATATAGTGTAGGGGTGCACTAAGAAAGGAATTTTGAAAAGTCGCACCCTAAAGGGCCTAAAGTTAGGATCAAAGATTTTAACCAAATAATGCGTATGCTGCTACCACGCGAACAAAGCCGAAGCGACAGCTTGTTTATACATAAACTGTGAGTTTCCCTCTCACGCTTTTCGCTCAAAACTCAGACTACTTAATCCTATCCACTTCCCAAAGTTATTATAGCGCGATCACACTATGCCGAAGTGGGCAGGGACTTGGGCAGGGAAGTGGTGTGAACACGAACATGCCGCTGTCCCGTCTCCCTGCCCAAGTACATGCC
Organism: Eulithis testata; assembly: GCA_947507515.1. Lineage (NCBI taxonomy): Eukaryota > Metazoa > Arthropoda > Insecta > Lepidoptera > Geometridae > Eulithis > Eulithis testata. The sequence continues at coordinate 4,168,001 of OX382221.1, forward strand.
CTAGCTCCTTAGTGAGAATAAAGGCGATGTTGCTGTGGCAATCATTCCGGCAGCGGCATGGGCATAGTCTGCACGCTGATTACACCCTGCAGTATTGAACGGTGCGTCTCTGGGTCACCATGATGGATAGCTGGTCAACTGATACGCTTTTATGTGAAGATATATTGATAGATGAGCTCACGTGCATTAGCAGGAAGCTTGGATTATCGGTCAGTGACCTAGATCACAGAATAATACCTTGTAATAAAACCACTTCGTATAGTAGGTAATATACCTTTCAATATGAACTAAGTTTTTTTAACAGACTTCAAGAAACAGAAATTTCTCAGTTGTATTTTTTATATTTGCTATTTGCTTCTGCGTGTTTAGTTATACAAAAACACGCAGAAGCTCATGAGCATAGACTTCATCACCACGTCAACGTCGAGGCTATCCAGCTCCTCGATAACACAAACATAGTAAGAAGGCTCAAAAGGCAAAAACCTTTTGAGCTAGTGTAATGCTGAATAATCAGTGATATGTAGTGCGAGTGCAAACTAGTGCCACCTAATAAAGAACACAACAACAAAGTGTCTTCGCCTTAAGTAATTAGAGACAATAAGAAAAGTGCCAATGGACACATTCTTAGAATAGTTTACGTTTAAAAATTTATGTCAATGTAAAATTACTAATTAGCCTGCCTTTTGGCTAGATCGTAATATAATTAGGGTATAAGTATTATCTGTTAGTACAAGTACGCTAAATAAAAAAATATATAAAAAAATATTTGCTACAGAGCTCTCATCATTTATGAAACGATTTGATATCGATTTGATAGATTGGACGAAAATAATTAATCGAAATAATGACATAAATAAAAACTATAACCTATTTGATAATACCTTACAATCACTATTAAATAAATGCATACCAAAAAAAACCACTACATTAAACGAAGTAATCAAAAATAGGTGGATTACCCGAGGTCTAAAAGTATCATGTATAAACAAACGACTTTTAAGAATCCATGTAAACACTTGTAAAAGCACAGTATTAAAAGCGTACCATAAACGATACAGTAAAGTATTAAAACACGCAGTAAATAAAGCAAAAAAACTAAACTACATAGAACGAGTAAAAAAATCGGATAATATCATACGATGCATGTGGAGAATAATAAAAGAACGAACAAATAAAACAACACAAAAAATCAAAGAGAATATAGAACTAAACATAAACGGTATAAGTATCAAAGAACCAAGACAAATTGCAAACGAGTTCAATAATTATTTTGCTTCAATAGGCCAGATAGGCGACAGCTCGTTTAACAACATACCTACATCTAACCGAGTAATAAACAGTATGTACTTAAGCCAGGTGTCGCTGAAAGAAATACATAAAATTTTATCTAACCTTAAAAACAAACAGAGCTGCGGAATAGACGAAATACCACCCAAGCTATTAAAAATATGCGCTGACGAATTGACCCTACCGTTCTATTTATTAGTCAACCAATCATTTACAGAAGGCTGTTTCCCAGATTTATTAAAAATGGCAATCATAAAACCAATACACAAAAAACAATCCAAGAACGATCCCAATAACTATCGCCCTATAGCACTACTACCCACATCATCTAAAATCTTCGAAAAAGCAATGTGTAGCCGCGTATATACCTACTGCGAAAAGTACAAGCTATTAGACGAAGCCCAATGCGGATTCAGAAAAAACCACTCAACCACCTTAGCCGTTTATAAATACATAGACAAAATATTAGGTATTTTAGGAAAAAAAGACTACGCGGTCGGACTACTTCTAGATATGTCAAAGGCCTACGACAAAGTACAACATGACATCCTCTTGAAAAAATTACGGGACATAGGTATCCGAGGACTCGCACACAAATGGTTTGAGTCATACCTACAAAACAGACTGCAATGCGTAGAAATAGAAAGTTTTAACTATAGTACAGGTCATATCCAAAAAACTAGATCTGACATCCACCAAGTGACCAGCTCCATACCACAAGGAAGTGTGACCGGAAGTTTGTTATTCTTAATATACATAAACGACTTACCAAAACACGTAAACACCAATATTGTAAACACACAATGTGTGCTTTTCGCTGACGACATCTCACTACTTATGCCGAGCGGTAGCAGCAATGACGCAATCGAAAAAATACAAAACACTCTTGCAAATGTCTCAAATTGGATGGTAAATCACAGCCTAGAAATAAATTACACGAAAACCAAGATAATGTCATTTAGACCCCACCAAAAACCGGCGTTAAATATACAAGCTACTTTCAACAATATCGCCCTAGAACAAGTCGAAACCTTCTCACTACTCGGGGTAAATATTGATACGCATCTAAACTTCAAACACCACATTCAGAAAATAAAAGCTAAATTATCTAGTTTTACGTACGCCCTTCGCGAATTAAAAACGACGACTGACCTCCCCAGTGCGCTAGCAGCATACTATGCTTTTATATATAGTCACCTATCATTCTCCATTATCTTATGGGGGAACAGTACCGATGCGCAAGACCTGTTTATCCTACAAAAAAAATGTGTCCGTATCCTAGTAAACATAAAGAAAAGAGAAAGTTGCAAACCACACTTCAAAAATCTTAAGATCCTAACGCTGCCTTCTATATACATATTAGAAATGTGCAAATTTGTACGGAAATATCCCTATTTTTACAACAACCTAGATGACCTGCCCCGTAGGTACGCATTAAGGCCAGGAAGAAACAAAATTATAAAACCACGATCGCAACTAAACATGCAGAGCAACGGCCCACACATAATGTCAATCAAAATATACAACAAACTTCCAATGGATATAAAAAACATACAGAAAGACTTCCTATTCGCTAAGACATTAAAATCATATCTAATTGACAAAACCTACTATGACATAAAGGACTACTTAGACTAGTAATATTAGGACATATTATTATTATTGGATAAAACCAAAACTTGACATTCTCTCTCACACACAAACCTAAATACACCTGACTACTAAATCTACGAACTCTAAACTAATTACTAAATATAAGAAATAAATTACAACAAAGACAAAACTTGACACTAAACACTATTCGCACGCTTACATGAACACTTGAACAACAAACCTTAAAAGTTTTTCTATTAACCGACCCGTACATTATATAAAATATCCTAAATAAAATGACTACCTATTATGTAATACTAATTAACGATCTACTAGCTATCTATAAACCTCGGCCTGCCTTCATATTGCTATACCCTAAGCAGGGTCCATGAGACATATCTATTTACATCCACCACCAATGTAAAATTTACCTAAACCATGTGAAAGCAATAAATATATTGAGTATTGAGTATTGATTTTTATTTTTTTTATCAAAATCGGTTTTGGTTAGACATTGCGTATATTTTGCTGTGACTTTTCTGTGGTGTTTACGATCAATAGAACAATCCCAATCAACTGCCATTATCATCATCATCATCATTTGATGATGAAGACATATCAAATTGAAATCGGTTTTTACACTTTTCAGTGATAATTTCCGTCCGAAATCGATGTTTTACACTGGCCTTATTTTGTTAGAAAATGTTCAATATTCTGAGGCAAAAGCATACATATTTAGTTTGATAAAGCCAAGTGCAATCTACCTACGTGCACATAGAAAGTAGGTTATCGGTTTACCGTGTGCCAATCGATAATATCATCGGTAGGGGTTGGTCTAGGAATATAGAGTGTGATAAAGAGTTTGTAGTATCCCTTACCAACCTACTACGTTGAGTTTATTTTTAACCGACTTCAAAAAAGGAGGAGGTTCTCAATATATGGTTGTTTTTTTTTATGTTTGTTACCTCAGAACTCCGTCATATATCAACCGATTTGAAAAATTCTTTTTTTATATGAAAGGGTATGCTTCCAGATTGGTCCCATAAATTTTTTATCAAAATCGGTTTAGTAATTAGGCAGTTAAATAAGAATAACTGGAAAAAACACGTCATACGCGTACACGATATTGCATATTTTGCTTTTCTGTGACTTCTCTTTGACGTTTACGAGCAATTGAACGTAAGTACCCACGAACATATCTGACAGTCGCCGCGTTAGCGTATTCGAGTTACATTGCGCGTCACTGCCAACTCGACTGCCAACCGTTGTAGTGTCACCGCGCAGTGTATCTCGGTTACATTGCGTATTTTGCTTTTCTGTGGGGTTTACGATCAATAGAACAGTCTCAATGAACTGCCATCATCATCATCGTTTGACGATGAAGGCGTATCAAATTGAAGTCGGTTTTTCCAGTTTTTTAAACTTATAAATTATTGAGAATATTGTCAAAGTCAAAGGCTTTCATTGAATAAAATCTCACTGATCACTTTGGAACTTTAAACCAATTATACTTAGGTTGTAACATAAAGTGTGAGCCATTGGAATAAATGTGTGTAAAGTGGTTTCTCTGAGTGTGAAAATTCGTGTTAGGTTTTGAAGAGGAAATCCACCATTTTCTTTTCAAAACAAACGACAGCCGACTTGACGAATGACTTGACTTATATTAATACAACTAGTTAATACAATTATATCACTTGACATTGGCAAAATGGTGTCGAAATGACGGACAGAGGCCATTATTGAAGAGAAGAAGACTGATCACTTTGAATCGTCATTACGTTTTGTATGATTAGATATGATTACAATTTTTTTATTGGATGAGTTGGGGCTAGTTCGTCCCAAGCTTGTTTGTCTTCTAAATAATCTGATATTTTATTGTATGCTTTTAAAAGAAAGAGTGGCGGGGCGGGGAGGGGGGGGGTAAATAGGTAATGGGGGAGAGGGGGAAAGTTTTAAAGAAATAACACAGATCATTATAATACTATAGCTACTATATACCCTTGGACATTTACCCTAGTCTCAAACTAAGCAGAGCTTGTAGGGGAAGTAAGGGCATAATGACATACTGTTTTTTTTTTGCATAATTTCTCTTTATTTATAGAAGCTAGAACAGTTTTGATTATACAGTATTTTATTTTATTTTTATTTTATTTTAGTATTTAACTTTAGTCTTATAACTATGAAATCAACTAACAAAACCAACAAAAAACTAAAACCTATATGAAATTATTTACTACTTTACTGATAGAATATCAGATAGGTATACATATTTTTGTGTAAATATTTAATTGATCGAGTGAGCGAAGCGAAAGAAGATCTTACTGAGAACTTGGGCAAAAATGCTTTGTATGTTTGTATGTTTGTTCTTCGAGATCTTTTGAACCACTTATCCGATCTTCATAAAATTTGGTAGGTATACGGATAGTACTCTTAAGTTTTACTGGTTTGTTAAATGAAGTAAATCGGTCAAAGGGTCGTGAAGTTATGAGGGTCCAAAGAGAGTAAAAAAAAAGTCGTACAAAAATAATCAAGTGAGGTGTCATATGATAGGGTTTTGTTTAGACATTCCAAAACCGTTTTTATTTTGATTCTAGGTCTAATAGTTTTTGAGTTGTTGTAAAAAATATAAAATTAGAAACCCCAGTATAACGTGAGCTAAAATTTCTTGGAGTTTCAATGATTTTGTAGTTCAAGTAAGACTGGTACTTAGCTAGACGGCGATTTCGATGCGATTTGCAAAGTTTATTGCAACCATTGGTCAATAAAAATTGTTTGGGTTTTATTAACCTCCGACCATAACGAGATCTCAGTTCGGGGCGAACTACTAGTATAATGTAAATATAATATTTAGACGCCACGTTTTGCATACAAAAAACTAAATGTAGACATTGATATTGGAACGTTGACTTCAAACAAAAAAGAAATCTGTTGCAAATGGGTTGCTCCGGATAATCGTAATAAAAGAACACTCTAGGGTTCTCGATAAGTTAGGGTTGCCAATCTCGGATTTTACGAGGTTCTGTTAACCATGACTTTTTTAATACCACTAGGATAAACAAGATGTGTCTTTTTTTCTGAAAACACAATTGAACCAGATTTGGCTTCGACAGAATAACAGCGCCTAACTACCTTTGGGTGGTGAGGCATACGCTGAGTCGAAACCCTTTTGCTGCTGTAGCACACAAACACTTGCCAGCTTACCTAGCTACCTACCTATACTCAATCCACTCATCTCATTTTTTTTCTGTGTAATTTTTGTTTCTTCGTAGTGTTGTTAGTTTAGTTCTGTAGGTGTATTTTGTGTGTTACTTTATAAGCAAATAAATGCCTGTCTATGTCTATGTCTAACCAGTGAAAAAAAAGTACCGCCTGATATTGAAACCCTGAAAGCTTTTTTTTTTATTTGTTATCCTGTTGTTTTACTTCTGCTATATGTAATTTTCTGGTATTGATGTCAGTTGGGGTAAAAAAACCCAAAAATGTATTTTTTTGGTAAAAATTCACATCAATCGTCATAAGGTTTTTTAGGATATAAATTTTTTTTTTTTTTTTAATACTTTTTTTTTATACAATATAGGCAACCGTTTGACCACAATCTCACCTGATGTTAAGCAATGATGTGGTCGACGAAATACGATTTTGTTTGTTTAATTTTTGCATTGAATTAGGGTAAACTACCCTAATCTTGGCACCCCCACCAATTGTTGGCACTTCTCTGATTTATCCTATTTACTAAGAAAAAGCCAGACCTCACGATGTTGTTATATAAACAACAACTTAACATAATAATAGACATTGTGAGGTCTGGCTTTTTCTTAGTAAATAGGATAAATCAGAGAAGTGGCAACAATTGGTGGGGGTGCCAAGATTAGACTTAGTGACGATTCGGACCAAATATTTTGGGACAAATTCTCCCAATCGTCACTTTTGATTTTAATAATAGGGTAGTTTTTGTACTCTACCATTTTCAGATAAAAAAAAAAGATAAATGCGAGGGACAACCCTGCGATAAATGCAATTACAGAAAGGGTTGGCACTCAGATTGTGAAAACTTCTTGTCTTCGGGCAGTTTGACAAGTGATTTTGTACTTCTCTAGATTTTGTTTTATTTAGGGCGGATTCGACCAAACTATTTATACGCAGTTTAAGTCTAATACTGCGAATAAATCAATAATTACTTTAGTGATAAGAAACTTTTTGATCTACCAAGTCTTAGTCCAGGAAAAACTTGTCTATCCGAGAATAAATCGTTATACTGCCAAAATCTATGGTATAAACAAGTTATCTGTCGAATATTTTAATGGCGGCTGCTACATTTGACAAAACAGCTGTTTGTTTTCATAGATATTGACAACTTGACACCCGGATAATTTGTGTGCACATGTATTATTGCGTTGCGCTCTCTAAGCAATTGTTTTTTGAATCAAGTTGGTTTTTATGTATATACAGAATAACAATACCTAGGATTGGCTACTCTCAAGATTGCAAAGGAAAAACAAAAACGAATTTATCTGAGAATAAAATCAAAGAGTAAAGTTATACAAGGGATACTTATTCAGGAATATCATGACTTTTGGACGAATCCGCCCTTATTTAACTTTCTTTATCCTACAAGGTTTTGGTTAGAATATTTTATTTTATCTTTAGTTGGACGAAAAATTCAAGCAATCTACTATATAAAAATAAGTCGAGTTTTCCTACCTGACGCTATAACTCCAGAACGCACGAACCGATTTCCACGGTTTTGCATTCGTTGGAAAGGTCTCGGGCACCGTGAGGTTTATAGCAAAGAAAATTCAGTAAAAATTTCAACAGAAAAGCGGGAAATGGAGTTTTGAAAAGTCACACCCTAACGCGAGCAACGCCGCGGGAGACGTCTAGTTTTTTTCTAAAATGAAAACATTGTTTTCTGTATTAAATTGCGCAACTAAGAAATTCTTGTGGAAATTTCCATGAGTGCAGATTTCTTTACAGAATACTAAGTAGCTACTTGATCCTTCCTGACATAATAAGTTGATTTATAGAAGGTCCGGGACAAAAGCTACTTTGTATTTACGTTGGTACTTAATAATAATTTATTGACCAAGCGAGAGAAGCGAGCGAAAAACTGGAAAGTTCTTCCGCTCTCTTCGCTTGAACGTGTACAAGTACAACGTAAATTGATTGTTATAATTTGGGAAAAACATCTCAATATTAGCACAACGTAAAATTAATTTCAAAGTATTTCTTGTTAATTATATAATTTTGCCTCAATTACGGTCGGCAAACAACTTCCCGCTCGCACATTTCAACATTTTTGAAGATAATAATATAATAACGTTGAACCTTCATCTTTAAATAATGATGATGATGGAAGTTCATTGGGACTTTTTTATTGATCGTAAGCACCACAGAAACGTCACAGAAAAGCAAATACGCAGTGTCGTGAATGACGTGTTTTTTTTCGAGTTATTCTTATTTAACTGCCAAACTACTGAACTGATTTTGATAAAAAATTTATGGGACCAATCTGGAAGCATACCCTTTCAGATAATAAAAGAATTTTTCAACCAATCGGTTCATAAATGACGGAGTTCTGAGGTAACAAACATAAAAAAAATACAACCGAATTGTGAACCTCCTCTTTTTTTGAAGTTTGTTAAAAACTTGTTTGGATCAAAATGATATTTATGCTGCTTTATGCGCCTTAAAATTATCAGTAGCTGGCTTCACATAAAAACTGTCATTTTCAGAAAGAACATAATGGCCGGTTTACATTATTCCAGTCCAGCGATCCAGTCCAGTGCTGGATTGCTTACTGAAAAAATGTAAACCGGCACTGGAATGAACTGAATCCAGTAAGCATTCCAGTCCAGTAACTGGATTCGTGGTCTACTTTTGAATCCAGTGCGATCAATCCAGTGCAACTGGAATAATGTAGACGGCCAATCCAACCTGATCTCTTTTTGAAATCATTGTCACTGTAGTATTCACGTTTCAACGGCTTCTAAAATACTGGAACAATGTAGACGATAACGAATCCAGTTCAGCACTGGACTGGATTACTGGACTGGAATAATGTAAACCGGCTTAACTCAACCAACAACCCTCACGAACCACTCTTTGCAGATCATGGAAATATTTGTGTTCGCAACAGAACCGTCACGTTCTATATCGAAACATCGATCTCCATACCCTACTCACACCTATGTCAGGGTATTGCCACAGGGTAGACGAAGAGCTAGGTAACTATAGTAGGTGCCAAATAACACCGCAATACAGGTCATTCACCCACCTTCACCATGATGTCGCAAAATTCAATTTATGTATCGTAAACAAACAGTACTACGAGATTCGAGCGATTACCGTCTTAGCGACAGGTTTGTATGGAAAGCGACAGAATTAGCCATTCATAAATTGAATTTTGCGACATCGTGGTGAAGGTAGGTGAATGACCTGTATTGCGGTGTTATTTGGCACCTACTATAACAATAACATCTAGTAACAAACATTTGTGACAAATATGTTTGTTCTCTGTCTAGGTGTTGCTATGTATTAAGAAAAAAATTAAATGCAATCGAATTTTTAAATTTACTGTTCTTTACGTTATGGGATTTCAAATTGTTTTGACGATACGCATCAAACCCACTAAAACTAGTCTAGCCATTATCATTATGGGATGTGTCTTTTCCGAACAGCCCTCCGCCCGCGGCGCGGCGTGCCCATCAAAAACATTTCCAACAAAAAGGTTTTGTTTTTTGTTGTCAGAAACACGTAACTTTTGTTTTTTGTTTACTACAAAAAGTTTGTTGTGTTTTCACAATGCACTTGAAAGATTGAAAGGGTTCGGGTACGTACCTACCAGAGAGCACGTTTGAGGCACTATTCTAGGGACCTCGAGGTTCTAGACGATATATACAAATGCCTATTTATCTTTAGAATAAGAATAATTTATAAATACAAAACTTAAATAATAACAACAGATAGTGTAGGTAGATACTTAATTAGATACATTTAGGTAGGTAGACTTCTAGTTGATTTGTTTCTAAGTAGAAATCAAAGATTATTATTTAATTTTGTGGATATACTTTATTTTATGTAGGTACGAATACTCGTAACAATAGGGTCGTTTGACAAAGTACTCGGATGCTGCATAATATCAGATGAAACCTTGATCACAGGCAGAGATAAATGCAGTATCATGTACTAACAAGCACGATCAATAGTTTGGAAAGGACTGTTACTGGGAATCGTAGTTCATTTTCAGCTTCAGCGGTTCACTAGAATAACTATAATATTATTTTGATAAAATCCAATGAAAATATAAACACTTAAAGAATGCGCACTTAACAAAGTGTTCATAAAATGTAAATCTAAGATATTTGTAGGTACCAACATTTTTTCTAAATGTAAGATTTACCGAGTAGTCAAAAACTCATAAATAGTAATTTTGGTAAAAACTTTTAGAGGCGCTATAGCCTGTCGAGTTATACTATACTAGGTTTGTAGTGTACTAAACTGTGTTTAGCTATGTTACTTTTATATTTATCAAGAGATAAAAAAATAGGCATATTCGTTTACACGCTGATTCTACTTATCGCTTGACACTTGCACTTGTCACTCGCGCTCGATACTTGACAAAGTGTAAACCCAGGCATAACACACTTTCATATTACATTGCACAAAATACCTACTCAATCTCTTGTGAATTTGTTCCTTTTGCCCTTTTCTTTTCCTTTTGTTTTGCACTACCTACCTAGTTTTTATTAAAATTAGTAACTACTTATTATATTTAGGAAAACCTGTGATTGGCTAGATAATTAGTTTTAATATAGCTTATATTTGCTTATTGTAATTGCTGTTGGTTTTCTAATAATAAAAATAAAATAAAATAAGAAATAAAGACCTTTTAAAAGAAAACAAACAGAGTGAAAATATGATTGGGATTTTGGGATATTGTAAAAGTAGCAGAATGACAGCAGTGACTTTGGATATCCCATCGGCTTATTCGTCAACAAGTCGAACAAAAAAAATAGGTAAAATCGGAAGGTGCCAACTCGCGCCTATTCGCAAGTTTGATGTTCGCGAGTTGGCAAATAAGTCATCCCATCACACATTAAGTAAGTATACTTACCTACAGGATGATAGAAGATGTACTCCTTGAGGATTTTCAGAACATTCCTGCTGACACGGTGATGCTCGTATTGCTGTGTTGCGGTTTCAAGGGTATGGGTGGCGGTGCTGTTACACGCACATGAAACTTAACACCGTTATGTCTCAAAGTGATGCAGTGCAATGCATCACATGCTACGTCATCAGTGGATTTGCTCAGTGGGGCAATTTATTTATTTATTCAGACAACTTGGTCCAGTTTGGTTAGTAGGTAACATAAAAACACTTATTAAACTAGGTTAGTACTTTTTAACTAATAGCGATGCTGTCCTCTGAATGAGGTTCCAAACCAAAGGACAGTTATGTTTTTGAGCAATAACATTTAGGATGCTGTTGCAATGCATCGTTGATTACCACTTAAAATTAGATGGGTAATCGGTTTGTTCCATCACTTTGTTGTAAAAAAAAAAACTACGTACAATTTGAAACTTACAAAAACTAACCTAACCAGATCCCTAGCTAGTTTATCTAGAGCGATCATCAAACTATGCGCTACTGTTCTGAAATGTAGTTACAGCGACCGCGCCATCAGATCCGATATTGCATTTTACTGTTATAAAGTTGCTTTTTGCTGTAGAAAATGTGCGGGAAAATATCGAGAGAAAATCTACGTGAAATAGTATATTTCATTACAAGTGCGGAACGGCTGTCATTGCAAAGAGTTCCGACAAATGTCTACCCGAGCCGAGGCGCAGCCGAAGGAGAGGGTTGACAGTCGGAACAAGTTGCAATGACGGTTCCGCACGTGTACTGAACGACTATTTTTAATACAGTTGCGAAAAAATGAAGCAATTTAATAAATAGAAAATTTCTGAAAAATGGCGCCAACCGTAGAATATAAGCAGAGATTTTTTTTTCTTCACCCATTCTGGTAGGCAAAGGGAACTATGCCCATACAGCCAAGTCTTCAGTAGAATTTTTTTATTGATATGAAATGAAAATGAATTTAATGAGATGAAATGAAATGAAACCTAACCTAACTCATTCAATCAAATCATTAAATCTGATATTGAAACAAATTAGTAGCTTCTTTTTAGAAATATACGTATTTGCATGAATCATAAAAAGTTCTATGATTTTTTTTTGTAAAAACTTCATGGTTGGTTTTTCTTTTTAGTAGACATTATTTTGACAGTTGGGAAAGAGAACGCACTAGTTCGGGAAAGGTAAAAAAAAAGCACGAGTGTGTAATAGCCCACATCCCGAACGCTATACGTCCCTGCAATAGGTACGCCTTTGCTTAATACAGTTGCTTTTTTGAGCAACTGTATTAAAAAGTTGGATTTGCTGTAGAAAATGTGCGGGAAAATATCGAGAGAAAATCTACGTGATAAAAACTTGTTGGCAATGTTTTGGTATTTTAGGGGAAGGATGTATGATTTAACATTGCGTACCATACTATAATATGACTTAAGACAAAGGTTTGTTAGGCTCAGCGAAGGAGCGAAGCTTGTCCATACTCGAAGTTCTGATGATGACCAGCAATGAAGAGGATCGAAAGAGATTTTCATTACAAAATCATATACAAATTTATTTATTTACCAATAATAAGAGATAGTCGTGTTTTTACCTACGTCCAGCAGTGGACCGATATAGGTTGATGATGATGATGATGAGTCGTGTTTTTATTTTTTTGTAAAATTAATTAGTTGACTGTACTGAATGTACTGATACTGAAATACTCTATGATCAGAATATGGGTTGTTTTACTTCACTTCAATCTTTGTAAATATAACTTATACGTTAGAGATACGTTGCTTGCTATCCATCGAAGCAAAAAGAAAACACCGATACTCGATTATTGGTACTGTAGTGTTTGCATCTATTCAGTAGATGCGTTACCCTGTCTCGCTTGCACGAGTGGTTAGGTAACTGTCATGTGTCAAACTCCCGACCTGTCAATGTCTCCCGACGTGAGGGCGGGAGACGGGGGGGTCGGGGAGTTAGCCGACATATACGGTGGGTGATGGACGGAGGACAGCCGAAGACCAGCTCGGTGTACCAGTGAGCCAGGGATACAAAGTACAGTATTTTACAGGTACCAACGCCTTGTGATGGTCGGATGTACCGATATTCAAGCGCGTTAAGTCGATACGAATTGAGTTACCACTAATGCACTCCGGGGTGATGAAACCGGATACGATCCGGTTATAACGCGTCACAGCCGGTTATCTGACGCGGCAGAGCCGGTTATCTGACGCGTAGTTTGATTTATGCTTCAGTGCAGCGATGAATTAAATATTACGTCACTTCACCCCTAGTTGTGCGCGATCGCCGCGTTTCCTCTAACTGGAACGGTAATGGAAATCAAAAACTTTGGTCGTAATTTTTTACAACCTTAGCTTTTTACAGCCTAACGTTTTCGAACCAAAATTAGGTATTTAAAACTGAAATAGGGGATCATCAAGTCATAAACATGGTAGATTTCATTAATATTTTAAAAATGGCTACCAAAGTTTCAGATTTTAATTGCAATTGGCAGTAAGGGAATCAGATATAAAGCATCGATGTTATTGTTTTTAGTAGTATAATATTAATTAGATAGAGTAGGATGCACAGTATTATTGCACAGGGATGGTTTTATAATATCCAGCGAGAAAAAATAGAAAGAAAGGATAAGTCACATCACTAGAAGCAGAAGCAACTTGTTGCTTTAATGATAATTTTAGAATTTTACAGCGAATATTAAATTTAAGTTTACTGTAAAGCTGTTATTTCTTTTAAATTTTTAAATTTGTGTTGGTTTGGAATAAATGTCTATCTATCTATCTACCTAATTCCTTAGGTAGGTATTTTGTATTATTTATCCCGCGACTGCCCCACATGCCCCACTTTACCCTAACCTAATTTATTTCGTCAAAACTTTTGAATCCCCGTCGAAAAATAAAACAAGGAGAAAGTGACAGCGCTTCCCTTGTACCAATTACTCTGACAACTGGCAGTATTGAGAGTGCTGGCTTTTCCTCATCCACCAGCTGTGAGTTGAACAGCTGGATTAGTTATGCAGAGGGCCTCGTACGAGTTTTCAGTGTATAGTGTGGGTGTGAAACGTCTGACGCCCAGCACACCAGTGGGCGCTGATTTGTATGGAGACACTGAGAGGGTTCTTTGAGATGCTCGACATGCGAGTACTGGCTTGGTGTAGTGTAGATAGACCAAGCTTCTCAAAAAATCCGCTCAGTGTCTCCATACAAATCAGCGCACACTGGTGCGCTGGGCGTCAGACTTTTCACACCAAATTTACACACCAAAACTCGTACTAGGCCCTCTGATTGAAAACCAAGAGATCTGCAAAGTTGATATAAAAAAAGCTCCACTGTAGTGCAAATGCCTCGCAGGGCAATTTCTCAGTGAGTCAACGTATTTTCTTGGACGAATATTGTTATAGATACACTAGCATAGATACCCGCGACTACGTCCGCGTGCGAAACATTCCACCAAAATATCTGTCACCAGCATACGATGAACCTCGTAACAAATGGCTGCTTTTGGTTTAGAGAGTTCAAGCTGTATCTAAGAATCCACATCTTTGATTTCAATAAAATATAACCTATATTTCAATCTGGAAAAAAGGCTTCTGAATGGTAGAAGTTAAGGCGTGATCCGCGAACAAACAAACAGACAAACTCGATTTTCGGAATCAGAATCGTTGACTTTGTAGATCTGCTGCATATTTAGTTTATATCTTTAATTTTAGCTTTTGGGCTTTACAGTTTTATAATAGTATAGATAGAAGTTACGAACGTTTATTTGCATAAACAAGTGTTACAATTTGATCTCCACTTAAAATAGGACGGAGACATCTGCTTCTTCTATCACTATTCTCAACAAAACCACTGAACCAGCTGTTATTATTTCAGCTGCGGCGTTAAATGGTCTTGCAATAATTAAAATTAAGACTTAAAACGGCTTTGGACGAGTTCATTATGAATATTAATTAGTGCTTTCTCGTTCATCGGCTCTGCAGAATTAGGGGATTCCGTTTTTAGAGGAGTTTCGTTTGTCTGAATATCTTCAAATGGTCCTTGAGACTTAATTATTAAAACCTACTGCCCCCTGTTTCAACACCTCTAGTGGAATGTCCCGTCACGGTTTACTAGCGCTTGGTGAAAGTGGAAGGGAGGTGCAGGGGCAGTCCTAGATTTGTCAATATGCCGTATAGGTCGCGGCCTAGGAGCGGCAGATTTGAGACGCTCACTCGATTTCAGAGGATAAAGTCAAATAAGTTCCCTGGTTTTCTCATGATTTTTTATACTAATACGTCAATCTTTATAAAAACTCATTCCTATCGAAAACTATCAATCCTAGGTACCTACTTTATTGTACCTATGTTATACGCCCTTAGCACACCTTCGCTGCGGAACCGTAACAGCGGAACTGCTAGATGAATTCCAATGGCAATTCAAATGGCGGCCAGAGCGCGGAAATGTAGCTGGCGTCGGAGCAGATCGACGAAACCGCGCGGAGAAAGAGATGGAATATAGTCAAATCTATGCGTTAGAACAGGCAGTTTTGCTAGTGTTCCGCTTCTCCTACACGAGACAAGACATGACGAAATTACTTGCGCTTCCGCTGTTACGGTTCCGCAGAGGTGTGCTAAGGGCGATAGGCAAAAAATGCTTCGCCCACAGCCGAGAATACCAAATGACAGCCGTCAATTCACCAAAGAATATGTAATAACATGTAATAGGTAGGTACTGCTCGGCTGTGGGCGAAGCATTTACCTCCTGAGGATTTCGTCAATGGGCGCCAACCTACTGTCTTTATTAAAACCTCTTGTATTTCCAAATGGATTCCTTATTCCGTAAACTCATTAAGACGAGAGTTTCCGTGTTAACAGAGATGTAGTAAGGGCAGTAAAGCTCGTATGAATTAGTGGCCAACTCTGGTGATGGAGTTTTTAGGCCGCCTTAAGGCCTCCGTCATGGCTTAACGACTGCTAGAGCCGGGACAGTTTAATGTGCCCTCCGAAGCACGGAATCGCTTGTAAATGCCACTAACGGTGACCCATCAAAATAGTGACCGCGCAGAACGTCGCTTAACTTAAATGAATCGGTGAAGATTGATTGACTCAGCAAGCAAGCCCTTTTTTTCTAAGTGTGTTCTTGTATTTCCAGATTGGTCCCATAAAAAAATATCAAAATCGGTTCAGTAGTTTGAGAGTTAAATAGGAATAACTGGAAGAAACTCGTCATCCACGTGCACGACATTGCGTATTTAGCTTTCCTGTGACCTTTCAATGGTGTGTATGATCAATAGCACAAACCCAATGAACTACCATCATCATCATAATTTGATGATGAAGCTGTATCAAATTGAAATCGGTTTTGTGAAGTTTTTAAAATTATAAAATATTGCCTAGAGCGGTAATTCCCAAAGTGGTCCAGGTAGACCCCCAGGGGTCCACGAGAGACTCGACTGGGGTGTACGTTGGCGCGACAAGGAAATGGGGGTTCACAATTTGTAAGCGGGGGTTCACGAAAACTCTGCTTGCGATAGTGAAGAACTAAAATGTTGGCTTGACTTCACCTATCCATGTAGGTAGATAATATTTTAAGAAGCTCAGCTTCAATTAAAAACTTGCATATTCCATTTTCAGTACAACGTGTCGAGACTTGCAAAGGGACGAATTTACATAGCTAGATCTAATCGTCACATTTTTTGTCGAGTTTTGGGAATATGGTAGATATGTAGCTACAGGGGGGGTCCATCGAAATAAGCTAAATTTTGAAATTGGTCTATGGAAAAAAAAGTTTGGGAACCTCTGGCCTAGAGTAATGCTTTTGATAGCCTCGTACAATGGTACCTAGCTCCACCCCTGATGCAATAATAAAGAGGCCGGAATTCAATGCTTATGTCGACTTTCCTAAGGGCATTCTCACATACACGCGGCTGCCGAGTGCCGGCTCGACGGTAGATTTCTGCCTACGTCTTAGGACTGAATACTGATTTTCTTCTTAAGCACAGATCCGAGCTTAAGCATAGATTTTTTTATAGTTTTGTGTAAGAATCTCTTCTCAAATCTATGCTTGAGTAATGCGTTTGTTATCGGAATAGTAAGACAATTACACAGAAACTACCTTTCAACTAATACATTGTCTTAAGAAATGCTTGAAATTCGCCCTTTCACTATCAAAAAAAAACAGATAACACTATTTTAAACAGGAACCAAATAACAGAAGTTGAGAGTTTTTTTTTTGTTGTTGGCGTCGCACTGTTTGTGCATTTGCCAATTTGCGTAAAAAATTAGTGATTTGAGGGAGTTATACCTAAGTAACCTAATACCTATTGCATGACAATATACACAAACGAGACATTATTACAGAAAGCTGAGGTAGGTACAACTTTATATTTATTTTTTCCGAGTACCTATTTTATTAGCGCGATATTCTTTATCATTTTTATGAATTTAAAAACCGTGTGAATGTAGTAAGGTAGGTATAACCTTTTAGGGATATGAAATTCTTCAGGGTGTAGAATGTATAGATCGAATATAGATAAATAATAATAATAAACATTCACGGACATTTAACACAACGCCTTCTTGTCCCAAACTAAGTAGGTAAAGCTTGTACAATGAGAACTACCTAGTACCTAGATGGCTGATAGAATACATATTATATATATATATATATATATATATATATATATATACATTTTTTTTGTCAGTATACATAGAACAAACATCTAGTACCTATAGGTAGGTACATAGTTTACAAAATATCCCAGTGGGGGTATTGTTGTTTCATAAAACCTGCCAGGTTTAATCCTGGCAGGTTGTCTGAACTGTTTTCATACTAAATCATACGTATTCTGTGACTAAATAGTGACATTAGCGCGTTTCAGCGCGTTTTTTGCCGTCAAAAGACAAAAGCTTCTTGTTTTCGTATATCTGTGATCAGTCTCGCTTGACATTATGCTGGGCAGCGAAAGCAGTTCAGAGCTTGCGATACGGGGGCAGAAGTGATAAGCACCATGCTTCGGGTTCAATGGCCTTTCTTGAAAATAGAACAGCTCTAAATAGGTAACCGGTTTTAGATCGATTGAACGAGATGTATCGTACCTACTTACCTATCTACGTACCTACCTATAACCTGTGCCACAGATTATATAATACTAGGTACCTATACCCTGTGCCTTTTGCAAGTAACACCCATTACTATGTAGGTTTACCTAGGTACTTATTTACAAAAAAAGTAGGTATTCTATTGATAGAATACCTACTACCTACCTACTTTTTTTGTAGTATGGGAACTAGATTGTTGACCTACCTACAAGCTCTAGTTTGGGATTAGCTAGAGGGCGCTGTGTAACATGTCATGTCGTTTTTTTTTAATACTACTTATTTACCTACCTACTACCTACGTTTGGAAGAAATAAAAGAGAAAATTATTCGTAGCACATAGGTATTTAGTAGGTACCTACTTATTATAGGTACCTACTTATCAGAGAAACAATTATATATTTTATTTTGCTTTGTACATATTTTTTATGCTCACATATATGCTTCTTTTTGATTTTCTTCTTTTTTTTCATGTTAATTTAAGTGGTAGTTTGAATGGTGTTCCTGAAAAAAAATCTCTAATTGAAGAATTTCCTACAGACGACTTTGGGTGCTGAATTGGAAGGAAGTTTTTAGGGCATAACAAAATAAATAGGGTCACGCACGACGTCAATCCCCTTGATCCACCCATCCTGGAGTCTGTACGATGTCAAAATCAAGGCTAAACACGCACCAACGAACATGCTTCGAAAGGGCGTTTGCATCAAAGAATACTAATGTAATATGTAGTTCCTACGTAAGAAGAAGCGGGACTCCCATTCTACCAAAATTACACACTGAAAATCTGGTTTTGTATGAAACGTGATTCAAATTTTGACCCCTGTTTCATACATTGTTCGTTTTTCGAAAGCACGAGTCTAGTTCGGGAGTTTCGCCAGTCTAGTTTGCGCTCTGCCCGACACCGACATGTCAGCTCGAACAAAACTTCTTCTTCTATTTCCGCAGTTCATTTCGTTTCTTCTTTTATTGATGGTCTCTGTCCTTCATTTCGACAGTCAATTTTGCCAGTGTCAAGTGTTTTTTTTTTTTTTTTTTTTTAAATCTTATGTTTTGGAAGGACTTTGAGTCGCTTAGCGACTATGTCAGCCCTGTTATAGCTTACAATAGAATTACTATCTACTACTTAACAATGTCATACACTAGTGTAAAAAGAGCCCTAGCTGCTTCGCACAGTGGGACGAAAGTACACTTATAAATGCACCAACATCTAACATATTCAAATTAAAGCGGCTACACATATGAGATCTCAGAGACTGGCTCCGCACACATTCCTCCAGAAGATGGTGAACGTCTTCTATAACTCCACAAGTGGGACAATTGGGGGAATCCGAAACGTTCATAAGGTGGTTAAACTTAGCCAGAGGGATGTGCCCTGAGCGCAGCCGGTGAGCTGTTACAAGCAAACATCTCATAAGTCTACTATTTACAAACCAAGGTATACGAGAAGGTTCACACTGTACAATTCTTTACCAAATTCCTTTTGATTCCGAAATATTTATATACAAATTTTTCCATTTTTCAAAAATCTTATATTTATACTTAACTAACACTTCTGTATATTCAGGTAAAATGTACGTTTCCATACCAACTGAAATAGCCTGCTTAGCCAACCTATCGACCTCCTCGTTACCCTTAACGTCAATATGTGAAGGAACCCACTGCCATCTCAAATCTCTACCGTTCTTTAATAGGAACAGCACTTTCATTAGAATGCCATACGCTACGGATGCGCACCGAGCACCGGACACACATCGAGCAATGTGCTGTAACGCACTTCGACTATCTGTCAAAATAACTATTTTACACGTATCTAAACTAATCGCATAATAATGCCTCTAGAGATTGCAAAGAGTTCCACTGAAATAAGTGTCAAGTGATATAATTTGAAATAATCAAAGTCTAGTCATTCATCAAGTGACAAGTCGGATGTCGTTTGTTTTGAAGGGAAAATGGTGGATTTTCGATGAAAGCTAAAAGTGTCGATAAGAAATGTTTTCTGTGTTTTATGTTTTTCGCTTTCCGTCCATATCGTGCAGATGTCGTGACAGTGTGAAAACAGTGAACAGCGAAAGCAAAGGTTTGAAGAAGCTGATTTTCCTCTAATATTAACATTTCTTTGGTAAATAGAGTACCTATTATGTTGTGTCGCAAGGAGATAAATATCGTAAAAAAAAAAGCTTTTGGAAACTGTAATTAATTTCGACAAGATAAACATTTAGCAATAACTAGGTGAAAACCCTCGATTAGATTTTGCATTTGAGATTTCTGTATGTACCTACCTTGGTATGTAGACGTACAGTCACAAATCATTATAAGGTGCATTGGGGTAATTGCGAAAATGGGTATATTCCGAAAATCCATAAAATCTAGTAAGATAATGCGATATTTTCCTGTTGGCAACATTGGTCTAGACGCCATCTTATTTGGCATCGCCGTGACAGTCCTATATATCCTCGTGCCAACAGGAATATATCGCATTATGTTACTAGATTTATGGATTTTCGGAATATACCCATTTTCGAAATTACCCCAATGCACCTTAATACTATACGTACCTACAGAGGGCCTAGTACGAGTTTTGGTGTGAAACGTCTGACGCCCAGCGCACCAGTGGGCAACAATTTGTATGGAGACACTGAACGGATTCTTTGAGAAGCTTGGTCTACACCAAGCCCGTACTCGCATGTCGAGCTTCTCAAAGAATCTGCTCAGTGTCTCCATACAAATCAGCGCACACTGGTGTGCTGGGCGACAGACGTTTCACACCTACACTATACACTGAAAACTGGTACTAGGGCCTCGGTTCTTCTATTTCACGAAGGCGGTTAGGCTACGTTTGTGGTGGTTCATGCACCTACACTAATCATACGCCCCATCTCTTTCTATCTCAGTATGTCCGAGTGCTCTGGAGCACACAAACACAGCTTAACCTTCTTCGTGAGATAGAAGTAGGTACCAGGCTCCCAGAGGACCTAGTACGAGTTTTCAGTGTTTAGTGTGGGTGTGAAACGTCTGACGCCCAGCACACCAGTGGGCGTTGATTTGTAAGTATGGAGTTACTGAGCGGATTATTTGAGAAGCTCGACATGCGAGTACAGGCTTGGTCTAGACCAAGCTTCTCAAAGAATCCGCTCAGTGTCTCCATACAAATCAGCGCCCACTGGTGTGCTGGCCGTCAGACGTTTCACACCTGATTTTTACACCAAAACCCGTACTAGGCCCTCAGCTACAGTTCGCGAACAAATCTGACAGCTATACGAAAATCTAACGTATTAGAGTCATATTGCGCGTCAACATGAGATCGACTGAAAAATGTTGTAGCGTCACCGCGCAGTGTATCATTTCAAAAACCTCGTCGCCAAAACTATCCTCGTAGGCACATTTTTTATCTCACAATTTGTTTATCACTATAATTCAGTCGTACTCATAAAAAGAACATAAAAAATGATTTGAATAAAACGTTTGAAACAGTTACTTTGATCTTATAATAAATAACCGACAAAGAAATTGTAGGCGTAATATATAAGTGACTAGAAAATATCACCATTCAAAATATTTTGCATATTTACAATATCCAAGTCAAAACAAGGCATGTATAAAAAAAACTTTAAAAATGACCAGAAAACTCAAAATGTCATTTAGTGTCTGATACTAATGATGACTTCCTTAGGGTATCTAAAATAAAAAAAAACTCAAAATTCCCGTAGAACTTCACAAATGTTGGTTACCCATTTACCCATTAATAGACTTTTGTGTTGACAGACAGTTGGCTTCCGTCAAAACTGAAATTGTGAAAAAATAATTTCAACTATTTTAGTTGTGGTTGTGGCCCCTCGTCAGCCATTTAGCTGAATTGAGCCAATAATCCGGTATTTTATTTTAAACTGAGTATTTGCCAAATGGGTCGGGTCAGTTATGAAGTTTACACATTTCATGTCTTTTATGGGTTACTCTCTCATACAAGCTAGTAGAAGTAGTAAATAGCATGAAAAAGAAGAAGAAATGTCAGTACTAGTCAGTAGGACTATGGCCGCAAATAATCAGCTTTAGTAGGTATTTTTTTTTATATATATTTAATCTAACACATTACCTCGCGATTTCTTCTAACTTGAACCACAATGCTCCGAGTCTCAAGTGATATTCTTTCACGGTGCAATTTAGAACAAGCAATTTTCTCTGAAAAACGTCTTGCGTTTAGGATCATCTTCAGACGACCTTCATTCGGTTGATGACATTCGTAGGTTCGTTTTTTTTAAATTACTTTCTTAATAGAATTTTCGCTATTATATAGCCGCTGAAGTATGATGAAGCCGGAAGGTAGTCGAGGTCAATTTCCTTGGTTTTTACAAGCTTTTATCGTTTATAGGCTAGGGCGTGTGTTTGATTCTTTAGGTCAAATCTTGTAAGTTTTAACCCACTTCCCGATATTCGATTTGGCTGAAAGGCGTTAGGGCATTCATGGGGCAAGTTTAAAAAAAATATGGGACCTGAGGGCCTAGTGCGAGTTTTGGTGTGTAAATCTGGTGTGAAACGTCTGACGACCAGCACACCAGTGGGTGCTGTTTTGTATGGAGACACTGAGCGGATTTTTTGATAAGCTTGGTCTACACCAAGCCCGTACTCACATGTCGAGCTTCTCAAAGAATCCGCTCAGTGTCTCCACACAAATCAGCGCCCACTGGTGTGCTGGCCGTCAGACGTTTCACACCCACAATATACACTGAAAACTCGTACTTGGCCCTCTGGGCTCCATCCAATTTACCCCAGATCCTTTGGCATACCTATTAGCCTTTAATGACAATGCAACAATATAATGATAGCAGGCTGATCTGATAATGGAGCCGGAAGGAGGTCATGGAAACTGTTACAAAATAAGGCAACCCCATCGAGTTTAGGCTCGTTTGGTTCGTCCTGCAAATAATTATGGTCCTAAATGATATCTGATGATGAAGCTGGAACTCAGGACGAGGAACAAATAGTCATGAGAACTTTGTAATTAAAAGACGCAAAAATAAAAGCTTATTTTTCAAAATAACATTAAAATAATTTAGGTATTTATGAAAAATATTTTTCTCGAAAAGTTCTCGAGCTATCTCGTAACATGCAAATAAATACAAATGGATATGCACATTATGTACCTAGGTACCTACTTAGTTTTCCTCCCACGTTTTGGAGTCGTGGGGTAGTTTGCTTTGCTGTGTGGCTCTCAAAACAGCGGGAAGCGATAGAAACTGGAAATTGGAAATTGATATACGCCAGAGAGTCTAGTACGAGTTTTCAGTGTATAGTATGGGTGTGAAACGTCTGACGCCCAGTACACCAGTGGGCGCCGATTTGTATGGAGACACTGAGCGGATTCTTTGAAAAGCTCGACATGCGAGTACGGGCTTGGTCTAGACCAAGCTTATCAAAAAATCCGCTCAGTGTCTCCATACAAATCAGCGCACGCTGGTGTGCTGGGCGTCAGACATTTTACACCAGATTTACACACCAAAACTCGAACTAGGCCCTAGGTATATCAATTTCCCGTTTACTTATTTAATTCAATTTGATTTTCAATCTACTTTTGA
The DNA here is from genome assembly GCA_947507515.1 of Eulithis testata. Taxonomy (NCBI): domain Eukaryota; kingdom Metazoa; phylum Arthropoda; class Insecta; order Lepidoptera; family Geometridae; genus Eulithis; species Eulithis testata. The sequence goes on from OX382221.1 coordinate 4,191,665, forward strand.
ATTACCCAGACGATAAGTCAAAACAAAATATCTTTCTATCTATACTATTATAAAACTGTAAAAAAAGCCTAAAACTATAATTAAAGATATGGGTAAACTAAATATGCAGATCTGGTAAATAAACGATTCTGATTCCGAAAATCAAGTTTGTCTATACATCTGTTTGTTTGTTCGCGACCAATTTCAACGAAACTTATACCATTCGGAAACCTTTTTTCCGGATTGAAACATAGGCTATATTTTATTGAAATCAAAGACGAGGGTTTTTAGATACAGCTTGAACTCTCTGAACAAAAAGCAGCCATTTGCTACGAGGTTCATCGTATGCTGATAGACAGATATTTTAGTGGAAAGTTTCGCACGCGTACGAAGTCGCGGGTATCAGCTAGTTTTATTATATGTATAAAGAGAGTTATCGCCAGATTTATGGCCACATTTCGAGAAGAATGGGATTTATAATGCAAACAGTCTGTGACGCGACGCGACGCGTGAAAACTACGGAAAAAGCTATCAAATGGCTTTTTGATAGCAAACTGTTTTCTTTGATGTTAGGTTTATTTACCGTACTAGGTAAAATCATATCTACCTAGAGACTCTATCATGATGATGATGATGTCTTCCTGGTTTCGGTGAACTATTATGTAATATCAGAAACAACTAGATAGATTTAGTTAATAAATTATTTTATTTAAAAATCTATTTATTCATTTAAGTTTAATTTCCAGACCAGGCTAATTTAGAACTTTAAAGATCAAACCATGGTAGTTATTATACTTGTACAAATAATAAAAAAAAACATGATTGCAGCTTTCGGCACCACAGTTCATGGCACGATATACCTACATTATACTTTCTATACACACGTATAGAAATATTGTACTTACCCGTAAGTGCATAAGTATAGATATACGTTCTGCCTACTCAAATAGTGTCAGTTAGTAAATAAACGAGTATAGGTACCTACGTTCCTTATCACTGGTGTACCTAGTCATTAATGCGTCAGAAAGTATACCTACCCTTATCTATCACTAGCTAACTGGATAGTTAAGTAGGTACTATGCAGGCAGGCGTTTGCAAAGTCAACTTCATTGCTCACATCGTCAAATCGACAAACTCTAAAATAATAAAATAAAACACTGAGGAAATCACCTTACGCAAAAAAAGTCGACTCGCGACGACAACGGGACAATTTATCAGCCAATTTTTTTTTAAATTCATTGCTCACTTCATTAAATCGACAAACTCTAAAATGATAAAATAAAACACTGAGGAAATCACCTGACGCAATAGGTCGGCTCCCGACGGGACAATTTACGTAATCAGCCAATATTATGTTCCGGGTACGCTGTATCATGTTTCTTGTTATGATAGCTCAAGGGTAATTAGAATTACAAAATAACTCCTGCGGGGCTAGGGTGAGCACGCGAGATATGGGACACTTCAAAAAGGGTATTTTAAAGTTTTTCAAGGGTCGGCAACGCCCGTGTGGCTCCTCTGGTGTTGCAGGCACCCATAGGCTACGGTAACCGCTTCCCATTAGGCGAGCCGTAGGCTTGTTTGTCTCCTTTGTTTTATAAATAAAAATTAAAAATAAATCAAAATATATTTTGTCGTATTCTGTCAAATTATTCCGTTAAACAACCTGAAAAATAGGTAAAATCGGAAGGTGCCAACTCGCGCCCATTCGCAAGTTTGACATTCGCGAGTTAACGAATAAGCCGCGTAGACTACAGATAATCTATATTTTTATATCGATTACCGATTGCTACAGACTATTCAACCACCGCATATGGCATAGAAAAAGATCGGCTACCCAGACAATATTTCGTTTCTTTTTCAATCGCTGTCGCTATTGCTAGTTTTTACGTAATATTCCAAGAGCAGCATCTACTCTAAATCTTAAACAGCTTTATCTTCACCTGTCGTTTTCAAAAACATCTTTATAACCCATAAACAATAACTAAAATAAAATATTTAGCGCGTAGCCCACACAGTAAGAAAAGCGTGGCTCATGCGAAGATTGCCAGTCATAATAATCGCTCTCATATCTTTGATGTACCAGCTGGCAGGGTGCCACAATTAATTCCTACGTATTTCCAACTAGTTGATTCCCGCGATTTTCTTCGCATTAACTTTATTGAGTGCAATACAATACGAAGCGCTCGTGGCTAGGCTTGCTTAGTCGATCTTCATTGATTATCTAAGTTAAGCTACGTTCTGCGCGGTCACTATTTGGATGAGTGACCGTTAGTGGCATTTACATCAGAGCCCGTAGTCTGAGTTTTGCTTTGCTGATCAAAACGCATATCGAGAAGCGACTTGCGATATTTTTCTATATGAAAATCCGATAAGCGCCTCTAGCGGGAGATTCGCAAACTATTTTTCTCTGTACAAAAACTGCGAGTTTCTCGATTCTCGCTAGTCGCAAATCAACATAAACTCTGACTACGGGCTCTGAGCGCTCCCGTGCTTCGCCACTAACTCATACGAGCTTGCTTGCAACGAACCCTATATTGAACAGAGGGCCTAGTACGAGTTTTCAGTGTATAGTGTGGGTGTGAAACGTCTGACGTCCAGCACACCAGTGTGCGCTGATTTGTATGGAGACACTGAGCGGATTCTTTGAGAAGCTCGACATGCGAGTACGAGCTTGGTGTAGACCAAGCTTCTCAAAGAATCCGCTCAGTGTCTCCGTACAAATCAACGCACACTGGTGTGCTGGGCGTCAGATGTTATAACACCAGATTTACACACCAAAACTCGTATTAGGCGTTCAAGTAATGTATTCCCGATGAGACTTAAAGTCTAGGATCGGGCATTGAGCTGATTGGGCATCTCGCGTTCGAACGTGTTAAATGAGAAAAAAGGTTACTCTAAACAAACAAACTTATTCAGGTATATTCACATAGAAAATTACAACTAATACAGTATTTATAATATTCGCAATTTTACAAAATACACATGTCATTACATATTTATTTTACAAAAAAAAAAACTCTAATTAAAACCCATCTAATAATCCATACGTTGCTTGTTGCAAACGCTTGGGCCCAAAGACTTCATAGTTTTTCTTCATAATACGTGATTGTAATTTGTCAGATTTTGATAGTATCAAAGGACAATCGCAGCAGCGCAGTAGTGCACGACCGGATTCATAGGTAGGTAGGTACTAGTTAGGTAGGTAGGTTTTGTTTCCAAATCGATTCCCGGATGTCTGTGTCACTTTTGTAGATGAACACGTTTTTTAGGATAACTAATGGATTTTTATTTTTAACTTCTTCCACATTTAGGTATTCTTCCGCACCCTAACTTTCCCTAACTCTAATCTTTCCCTAACTTTCTGTCGTTCCTTACAATCACTTAGGTAGGTAGGTACCTTACCTTTCTACATTTCAAGCCCATAGGCCTTTACATCTAATTGAGAGCGCAGAGATTTTTCATACAAAACAAGTCTGGTCAGTGCTTGAGTGGTAAATATGAATACGAAGCCTGAACTACCTATACTTATTTAAGTCTACCCGCAACGCATATAAAACTTATTTAATGTTCTCTCATATAAGTGACAAATTGTCATAATGAGAAATAAAGATCTTTAAACCGAATTGAAGATGATTTATACAGCGTCAGGAGGCAACCTATGCCTACACTTCTGGGACAATGTTTAGATGGAGAAGGCTTGCCCAGCACCTATACCATCCTCTCAAGCCCATAATTTGGCATCAATAGCCGGTCGCTCTCATTATGCCACCAGTGAGCAGTGGCAGAGTAGGTATTTATAGCCCGTGGATTTTTAACGTCGAATTATTTCTCCAGATTCTGTTGTTTGTCAGTCAGTAATGAACGCAACACATTTTATATTTACAAAAAAATACACAGCCGGGGAGAATTGAGAAGCGACTGTCAAAAGAAAGGTTATTTGAGGTCAGTAACACGCGCGTTATTTAGGATTTTAGGATAATAATTATTTATCTAGGCCAATTTGAAGTTTTTCATTTGGCGTCGACAATTTTTCTTATGAAAAATGAGTAGCTACGCGTATGTATTGAAAAAAATACAGTTCAAATTGGGCGCATTGATTACTGGACACACTGGGCATGAGTTGTTAGAATAGGGTAATAAAGAGTTTCCCAGTAGGTTGGTACCTACAAAATATTATGTGGTACAACTACAAATAGTCAACGTCAAAATGTATTTTGACAAAATTAATCGCTTTGATGAACGGTTGAAGAAGGTTGGACGGAATGAAGACTAGAATAACATAGATAGGTAACTATCTGTTGAGTTAACCAGTAAGTAGGTGTAGTACCTACGTATGACTGAAATTACTACAAAATTTACGAATGGGGTCACGCGACTGTTGCACGAGGCGATCGATAGTCAAGTGACTGTTGGTACCTAACTACAGTATCTATGATTGAAGTTTACAAAAAGTTACAAGAGGTCACGCGACTGTTTATGTATAGTCGAGTGACAGTCAAGTGGTCAGGTGACTGTTGAAAAATAAACGTTGAAAACTAAATAAGTCTCCTGCCAGGCCAAGTTGTCACACTACAGTCGCTAGAGAAGATAATAGAAAACGTCTAAAATGTATGTGCGAATGACATTTTTAAGAAGTCATTCCTAGTTGTCGCCGGAATAACATGATGAATGCTATGCATTCTATTCTCTAGCGATGTCAACGTGGCTCTAGGGGTTGGTGTCGAGTGCAATGCCGTCACTGTCATTGAATAATAGACTTTGTGGCGTCCTTACAGTAGGTACTAGGTACCATGGCGGGAAATGACGTCACTGTCACTGAATGAAACATTATGGTCCGAGTACTGTGGCATTCTTAGTTCCTTTTCTGGCCACCATCAAATAAAGCTAGGTAAAAAGTAATACGACACCGCTTACATAATCTCCCTAGGCCAGTGCTTCTGCAAATCTTCTGTGGTACTGCGTTCGCCTATTAAAAGAGTATAAACCATTTATAATCTCCTTTGTAGTCGCAAATAGTTTAGTTCATGGTGGCCATGTGACGAAAATAGGCGATGGCTGACGGAGTAGCCGTGTTTCCTTCAGTCGTTTATTTACCTGTGGTTTATCGGCTATTTGGGATTGTTTGTATTTTGGATCACCAATAATTAAGCGGTTATATCGAGGCAACGTTTCTGCGTGGAACAAAGTTATAAAACTAACCTTCTGGCCTACGGGTAGCTGAAGTCAGTAAATAGAACGACCCTCTAGATAGAAAACCAATATCACAAGTGATATATAATGCATCATGTGATCCTGATGCTTCTAGTATGATTATGATGTATTATTAAGAGATCTCAACTCAACCCATCTAGGGACGCCTCTCTATCCACAGTCGTGGTTGCATTTCACATATCATGAATCTAGCTAAAACCATGACTTATGATGGTCCTCGAATGATTTTGAAATATCTGGTTTCCCCAAAAATTATACTGGTATTGTTATAAAGAATCAAGCATAATATATTTTTGAGTTTAGATTCACATACAAAATATCAAAAAATCTATTCTTGAGCCCGGATCAGAGCTTGATCAGTAAATGCGAATACGTTTCTATGCCTCAGATTATTTTAGTACCTATTATTTAGGTACTAACTCGTAACTAACCAACGATTAACTAACCCATAATTATTGACGTCAGGCTCTTTTGCGCAACTTCAGAACATTGTAACTTTGTAACGGGGTTAAAACGCAATCATTAATTTTAGTCTCAGCCATTCATATGAACGCATTCTATAACAAATAGGTACCTAGGTAAATTTCAACGGCAAACTAAGGTTGAAGATGTAGATATACGGATTGCGAGGCTTAAGACAAAAGGATGTGGGCAGGACACTTGACGAAGACTGCCGATGGACAAAAGCAGTGACCGAATGGTGGCCAAGAGACATACGGCGGCCTAGAGGCAGGTCACCAGCTTCATGGTCAGACGACATTGTGAGGACGGTGAGAGCACAATGGATCCGGTTGACACAAAACCACCAGGCGTGGCGCGATAGAGAAGAGGCCTTTACTTGGCAGTGGGTACTACCGACTGATTAGATAGGTAAATTAAACATATCTATGAACGTATAATAAATAGGTACCTAATTAAATAATATTATACTACTCGTTGTACTCGCTAAATTTAACTGATCTACAAAGTTTTTTGGAGACTAATTTGAGTTTAATTGACAAAAATGAAAGGTAGGATTCAACAGATGCCAGTAATGGGTATGATGCATTGAACTACAACACGTGGGATGGAATAACCTTATACACAGAGAACCAAAAAATTACAGGAAGTGTTTTGAGACTTTGAGAGCTCTTTTAGTAGCTCATCCATGCCCATACTTCTGCCAACGTCTCCTGCCCGTCGAAGGTTAAAGTATTTGTCCAGCACTCATTCCATCTCGCATAGTCTTAATCCACAAGCGAGGTAATTGGTGAGTTATAATCATTGCAATGGATTACACCTGCTGGCTAAACCTTATTTGCAATGGACCTGCTGGCTTAACCCAGCGCCACAATGCCTCATTTAAATATTCCCTCACAAATACGGTCTGCAAATCGCAGGATAAATTATAAATGAGCTGGTTCAGTCTGAGAGAATAATTTGCCTGAGCAGAGCAACTATGAGGATGATAGCCCACTAAACGCAAGTATGAACCTATCTGGACTGGACGAGACTGGACGCCACCCCGAAAGTTAGGTTTATGAACCACACAGCCACAGGATTGTATGGGGTTATTATGGTTTCTGTATGTGCTTGATTTGATCTCTGTGCCAAGGAAGTTATACATCAGTGCTTGCTGTATGACTCTGTACTTCTCTTCTATTTCCTTCTAGCAGCATGACTGTTATGCCTCCAAGCCTTTATTCTACGTACGACTCTGTAATTCTTGTCTATTTCTATCCATCATCAGTATTTTACTCATTCACCCGCATAATTCCTTCATCTTTCTACCTTCAAGTTTTAAGGTACAAATTCGTTTAGATGTACCTGACATACTAAGCAGTCATGAGCTTGTTTCTTTTATGTAAGTGTCTTCATCTCTTTGTTTGTTTCTGTACTTTTATGGCTCTTTTTCTGTTTCATATTTTTATGTAAACATCTTTCGTTTCTGCACACGCTTTCTTTTTTACACTGGAATAAATACCCTAGCAGAGCTCAGTATTATCTCGAAGCTATAATCCTGTTCTGTGATATTACTGACCCATCGTCTTTTCGTTGACAGAAGGTCGAGAGTCCCGTAGCGTGACGGAGGATTATGTTCGCGAGACAAAGCGGATCTAATGATGTTAACACGCAGTTTTAGACGTTGTGGAAAATTTATTACATGACGGTTAAGTAATTCTGTAGAGATTTTTATGCTAACAAAGCGTAATTTAGTCTAAAGAAAACGGATTTAAAAATGTGTAGGTATATAAATGCATTTATTATTGGCATTTACTGCCAATGATCTTCTGTTCTTCTGCGAATGATCTGCTCCAGCAAAGATTCACGGGTGTTTTCTATGGATTTTTACTCGAATATATGCGAGCTGTATCAAAGTAGCCAAGCGGCATAGAAGATACTGAGAACAGTACGCAAGTTTGTCTCAAGGATCAAGCATAGATTTTTAGGCACCACTGAATCGAAATCAGTCAGAAAATGCTTGAGTTTCAATAGAGACATGAACATTCTTGGAGTATAATGTGCCTGAGTCAGTCACTCGGAAACATTCAGATGGAATTTAATCCTTTGAAGACTTCACGTCCTTTGTATGACAAATGACAATCTAAGTACATTTTAGGTATGTAAACTGCCTACATTACTCCACTTGAATACACATGAGTTATTTACACTGTTGACCTCGACCCGGGGATCAACATGTCAGATAAGATACGAGAATACCTACGCTTATTATACAAAATGGTTTAAATGCTTTGAGGTAAGAGAATTTCACAGAAATACCACTTACATTTTAGGTAAACAAGCCATTATACATTCGAGAGCAAAAATTCCGGGTCATCAAGTATACGAACTTGAATAATCTTAAAAACCATGAACACTAGGTTGTCCACTCGACTGTAGTATACCTATGTTTGCCATGCCTAGCTTTCGCCTTTATTTACAAGAAGCTTTAATATCCGCTGCTTGGTCAGCCCTTTGTGTTTCAGTGGTCAGCCCCGCACGTATTGACCTTGTATTTTCTTTGGATATGGTTGCCTAGGCTGAGAGGATTGGGCTGGGCAAGCCTAACCCATTTAAAAACCAGGCTCTGCAGTGTCCCTTCCATCAGGGCATAAGTACAAGTGACCCCTAACACTGTAAAATCATCAAATATTAGATGCAAAGGCCTGTTTTTATATCTAAAACATGTTTAAATTAAAATGCAGTAGGCTTAGCCAAGTCCAATATTCAATTACTAGGTACTCTTCGGGATTTGTTACTTTTAACTACACAACCCCAGAGGTAATATTTTATATTTTTTTGGGGTTCATATTTTTACACGATTTTATTTAAGCCTGGGGTAGAAATATTTCTTCGGCAAATCCCGGGTTTTGGAAGCCTTTGTCCAGCGTCGGTATATAGGTCATCAGCCCTAGGCGTGCACATCATTGTTCTTTGTAGATCTCGTTATTCGCGTAATACACCGACTCCAATTTAACTCCATGTACACGATTGTAAGGGATGGAATATGGAATATATTCACGCTTACCATAAAGTTAATTTGACAATAAAATCAGCAGAAAGCATGCAACGTTTCCAACCAAAGAGAAGACAAGTCCTACTTCATCTTTTTCTTTTGTTTGACGGAAGAAGAGACAGCTATATTGATGTACTCTTTCGTAGAATGTTAAGCTGCTGAGGCGGCACGGAAAATCTCAGTCTCCACGTTACGCTAACCAATGCGCGTCAACGTCAGCTCAACTGCCAAACGTTCTACCATCATCGCACAATTTATATCGGATACGTTTACGTTACGACTTACGATACGTTTACGATTGTCATATTCCTGCTGATGCCTAGCAAGCCCGCTGCTATCACGTAGTTAGTGTAATAAATTTGGGCCTGGTGTACAATGTGTACATAATTACATTGTAATTACGAGCTACATAAAGACGGGGTTTGCTTTTAGTTAAATAGAATAATAGCTTCTATTTTGGGTGCTACTTGTGTACAGCCGCGAGTAGGTATACTGTTATGTATAAAACTCTGAAATTCTTGTGCAACGAGTGGCAACGACCAACCATTTAGAAAAGTTGACAAAATTCCGTTTTAATAAACATCACGAATTCACTGAAATAAACGCTTAGCTCATAATAATAATAGGCTTACATCTATTGAAGATGATTTATACAGCGTCAGGAGGCAACCTATGCCTACACTTAACGATACACTGTAGTGCCTGGGACAATGTTTAGATGGAGTAAGCTTGCCCAGCACTTATACCATCCCATCAGCCTAGTCAGCTACTATCCACAGGTAAAGCCAAGCACAGTGCGTCTGAAAACTGAAATGTTCGACGAAAAGACGTCAAAGCTTCATAAAGATTATCCAAATGATTTTGAGCGTATATTGTGACCTTCTCAATGTCGTCGTTAAATTGAAAATATCTGCAAATTGGTTTTCAACAATCTACAATGCAAACATCAGGATTATGTATATCACCAACATTATTTAAAGAAACGTCTAAACTTAAAACAAACATGCGTCGACTTGCTGAGGAAAATAGATAGGTCTACTATTTTTAATGAATTCAACTGAACATTTCAGTCGAGCTGCTGGAAAATAGGTAAGACCTTTTTAACAAACTTCAAAAAAGAAGAGGTTCCCAATTCAGTTGTTTTTGTTTAATGTTTGTTACCTCAGAACTCCATCATTTATGAACCGATTTGAAAAATTCTTTTTTATCCCAGATTGGTCCTATATAAGTTTTATCAAAATCGATTCAGTAGTTTGGCAGTTAAATAAGAATAACTGGAAAAAACACGACATCCTCGCACACAACATTGCGTACCTACCTATACTATACCTACCTATTTGGCTTTCCTGTGACTTTTCTGTGGTGTTTACGATCAATAGAACAGTCTCAATCAATTGCCATCATCATCATCATCAACATCATTGGAAGTTATTTTTTTTTTATACCACTAAGTAAACAAGCTTACGGCCCGCCTGATGCGAAGCGGTTACCGTACCCTATGGAAGCCTGCAACACCAGAGGTATCACATGCGCGTTGCCGACCCTTGAAGAATTTTAAAACACCCTTTTTGAAGTGCCCCATATTGTAGTCACTAAGGAAAGTCTCGACAGGAAGATCGTTCCACAACCTGAGTGTTCGCGGGAGGAAATTACTCTGAAACCGGACGGTGCGCGACCACGCTGGCTCTAGGGTGTGTGGATGAATGTGCGCCAACGACAGGGATCGTTGGCGAGCAGTGCGATGGTAGAAAGTGACTGTAGGCATCATAATATTGTGGTCACCCGACTGTTTTTCTTTTACTTTGGTAGTCACGCGACTGTCGAATTCAACTCGCCTATAATGTTACTTGCACGTTATGTAGGTACCTACTATGTAAGTACCTATATGTAGGTGTACCTAGGTACCTGCGTAGTGCGTACCCACTATAGTAGGTGCCGAATAACACAGCAATACAGGTCATTCACCCACCTTTTCAATTTCAATTTCAATTTATTCATAATAAAATAACATTACGTATTACTCCAAGGCGTTATTCTATAGACTAGCAAAAAACATAAAATATTTACAATATACAATATTACAGAAACATATAACAATAAAATATATAGGCTATGTAATAAAGTCGAACGAGATCTTATACTAATAATAGACAACAAGAATATACGAATATAATAAGTACCTAAAATAAAATATAAACCTATTAACTATGTAGGTATCTAAACAGTGTAACTATTATTACTGTGATTACTGATTACCATGGTGTCAAGGAACTAGGTACCTACCTCAGCATAACTAAGGCAGAGTTTTCCGACTGCAGCCCACTTGTCTGCAAATATGTCAAAATTCGGGTAGGCTACGTTCACCAAGATGTCGCAAAATTCAATTTATGTATGGTAAACAAACAGTACCTACTACGAGATTCGAGCGATTACCGTCTTAGCGACAGGTTTGTATGGAAAGCGACCGAATTAGCCATTCATAAATTGAATTTTTCGACATCGTGGTGAAGGCGGGTGAATGACCTGTATTGCGGTGTTATTTGGCACCTACTATACCAACCAATAGTCACGCGACTGTTTTTTTTCAGTAGTCACCCAACTGTCGACCACAACGTCCACAACTCGCAGGGAGTCGTCAACCAATAGTCACGCGACTGTTTTTTTTCAGTAGTCACCCAACTGTCGACCACAACGTCCACAACTCGCAGGGAGTCGTAAGTAGGATTCGTAGGCAGGTGGTACGGTAGTTAGAGCTGGCTTAAAGTAGGTAGGTACCTACCTACTAAATAGGTAGGAAAGTATACCTACATATTTAGTAGGTGCTACTACACCCTGTAGGTAGATTGGTGTTATATATGTAGGTTTAGGGTAGTTCAATAGTTCATCAGCAGATGGCGGGTACTCAATAAAAAGTCAGTCTCGTTTCGATGGTGGTTTCATTGGTGTCCTACATTTATCAAATAAAACATTTGGCGACGATTAAAGAACCCCAGCGTATAATATGTCGGTTAAAAGTGAAACCGCAGTCAGTGGAAAGAAAGGAGTGACTATGAATATCAACCAGTTACAAGAATTCAAGTTAAATGTCGATCGTTGGCCAACGTACGTCAGCAGGTTGCGGGCGTGGTTTGCAATAAATGGCGTCAATTCGGCGGAGTATTCCAAGTACCTAGTTGCAGTGGTGGGCACGGAACCTTTAGATCTCATGATCGATCTATGTTTCCCAGAAAAACCCGAGAATACCGATTTTGATGTGTTGGTCAACTTGGTGGAAGTTCATTTGGCACCAAAGCGGTCAATTATAGCTGAGCGGATGATTTTCAGAGCTTACAAACAAGGCGAGTCACAATCCGTAACAGAATACCTTGCGCAATTAAAAAAACTCAGCAAAACATGCGTATTTACCACTACGGAAATACTCAAGGAAAATTTACGAGATCAGTTTGTGTTCGGGTTGAGAAGCGATAAGATTACGCAGAGGTTATTGACAGAGAAAGAATTGACATTTGATCGAGCAGTGGAGTTGGCGTTATCTTTGGAAGCCGCCGTTCGAGACTCACAGCAGACGGCAGGGGCCGTCAGCAACGCCAGCTCAGCAGAGAAGGTGCACGCAGTGGACGGGGGCGGGTACGGCGCGGGCCGAGGCTGGGCGCAGCGGGGCCAGCGCGCGGCGGCGGGCAGGGGACGCGGCCGCGCGGCGCCACAGCGAGCCGCGCCCTCTACCAGCAGGGGCGGCGGTGCCGGCCAGCAACGGCTCAGCTGTTATCGGTGCGGCCAACCTCATCGTCAGGAAAACTGCCCGTTCGTAAATGTGGAGTGTTTTGTGTGCGGTAATCGCGGTCACGTAGCGAAAGTGTGTCGTTTCCGTAAGCGCTCCAGTGTGCACAAAGTGGCTTCAGAGGAGGACTACGAGGATCCGACTTCTAGTGAGGATGAGGAGAACCAGGTGTATCAGTTGAGTGATAACGAAGAGGACAAAAGGTGGATCATGAAGGTGATGATCAACGGAAAACCGTTAGCTATGGAAGGTGACACCGGAGCGGGCATGAGTATCATCAATAGAAGTACGTACTTAAAACATTTTAGCAATATCCAATTAACACAGCGCAAGGCATGTTTAAAAATGTATAATGGTGAAAAGGTTTTACCGAAAGGTGAATTTAAATGTAGCGTTCAGTATAACAACAAGATTGTACATAACTTAAAGTTAATCGTGATCGATAATGATGACAGCAATTCGTTATTTGGTAGAAAATGGATGCGCGCGTTCGGCATAAAATTTCCCTCTGCCCCGGATACAACTAATGTAATAGGTAGTGTGAACACCTTCAATAAATCAGTAGCTAGCGATCAGATATTGAGTAAGTTTCCCGAGGTGTTTTCCAGCAGTATAGGTGCGTTCAATAAAGGTACGATTGAGTTAGAGCTGAAGGCGGGCGCGGTGCCGGTGTGGCGGCGCGCGCGGCCCGTGCCGTACGCGCTGCGGCCCGCTGTAGACGCCGAGCTGGAGCGCCTCCAGAAGGAAGGTGTCATATCGCCCGTTGAGTGGAGCGAATGGGGAACGCCGGTGGTACCCGTCATCAAGAAAAATGGTGAGGTAAGGTTATGTGGAGATTTTAAAACGACGCTTAATCCGGTATTGGTGGAGGACAAATACCCACTTCCTAGAATCGAGGATATCTTTGCATCGTTGCAAGGCGGTAAAGTGTTCAGTAAAATAGATTTGAGCAGGGCCTACCAACAGCTGATTCTCAGCGAGAGCGCAAAAAAATATTGCACGATAGTCACGAATAAAGGCATGTTTACATATAACAGGTTGCCGTTCGGAATTAAATGCGCGGCCAGTAAGTTCCAAAGGGTCATGGAAAAATTATTTAGAATGCCCTACGTGGCTGTATACCAGGATGACCTACTGGTCAGCAGTGTAAATGAATCGGAGAACATGGAAAGGTTAATGCAGGTTTTTAAAATATTGTCCGATAGTGGGCTTAAGGTAGAAAAGAAGAAATGCAGTTTTTTTAAAAAATCTATTTCCTATCTAGGTTACATGATCGATGCAAGCGGTTTAAAAACAGAAATTTCAAAAATTGATGCTGTAAACCGAACACCGCAGCCGACAAATGTGAGTGAGGTAAAAGCTTTTCTAGGCTTAGTTAATTATTACGGTAAATTTGTGCGAAATATCAGCAGCGTGTTAGAACCATTGTACGGCTTGCTCAAGGCAGATATCGAATTTGAGTGGTCAAACGAATGTGAAAAGGCCTTTCAATCAATAAAGCAATTGTTACGCGAGGCGCCAGTCCTCGCTCACTGGGACCCCAGCTTGCCGACATATGTAACATGTGACGCGTCGCCGTACGGGGTGGGCGGCGTGCTGGCCCAGCGCGCGGCCGGCGGCGGCGAGCTGCGACCCGTGCTGCACGCCTCGCGCACGCTGTCGCCCGCTGAGCGGAACTATTCACAGATATGTCGAGAGGGGCTCGCGATCATATTCGCTGTGAATAGATTTCATGATTATCTATACGGTAATAGATTTACGTTAGTGACGGATTGTAAACCGCTAGCTTCGATTTTCCACGAAAATAAGGCTATACCTTCCATGGCGAGCAACAGATTGCAAAGATGGGCTATTATACTAAGCGCGTATAACTATCGAGTGAAATGTATAAGTTCAAAACATAATTGTGTAGCCGATAGTTTATCACGCATACCGGTTGTAGAAGAAAATAAGGAGTATAGATCTGAATCTTACATCAGTTTTATTTCTGAACAAGCTCCGATAGATTATAAAATGGTGGCCAAGCATTCTGCAAACGATAAAACATTAAAGAAATTGATGCAAGCAATTAAGTCTAATTGGTTGTACTGCAAAGATGAAGAATTAAAAAACTTCTTTACAATTAAGGAGTTTCTAAATATCGAGTCAGGTTGTATATTGTTTGGTCATCGAGTGGTTGTTCCAGATTCGCTACAAAAGGGAATATTAAAAATGTTACATGCATGTCACCAGGGTATCGTCAAATGTAAAAGTCTAGCCAGAGGCTACGTGTATTGGCCCGGTATTGACGCTGATATAGAACGGGAATGCCAAGGGTGTGAGACTTGCGCCAGCATCCGACCATCACCGGCTGCAGCGCCCATACATCCATGGGCATGGCCACAAGTTCCGTGGTACAGAATTCACGTTGATTTTTTTTCGTTGGAAGGTCAGACGTATTTAGTTCTTGTTGACGCTCATTCCAAATGGATTGAAGCGTACAATGTAGGTTCAACATCGGCAAAAATAACCATTGCAAGACTAAGGCGTATAATGAGTTGTTTCGGGCTGCCTCAGGAATTGGTGTCAGACAATGGTCCACCATTTAGCAGTCAAGATTTTAAAGTTTTCATGGAAAGCTGCGATATCAATCATATTTTGGTTTCACCGTATAAGCCTAGTAGTAACGGAGCTGCCGAGAGCACCGTTAAAATAATTAAAAACTGTTTAAAAAAGGCCATAATTGAAAAGGAAGACTTACAGCTAGCTTTAGATAAGTTCTTATTATACTATAGATCGACTCCACACAGTTTGACGGGTAAGGCGCCTGCACAATTATTATTAGGGCGCAATATACGCACTCATTACGACATAATCCGTCCCAGTGTGGAAGACCGAGTGCGCGACAAACAAGAACTCATCAACAAAAGAAGAAACAGTAGGGTGCGCCAGTTCGCTATAGGTGACAAGGTTCAGTTTAGACGATTTAGAAACAATAAAAGCTCATGGGCCAAAGGCGTAATAATAAGAAGAACAGGACCGGTTTCTTATCAAATACGACTGAATGATAAAATATTTAAGAAACATGTTGATCACATCGTTATGCGATCGATAACCGGAAGAGAAGAGCAGGAATTGAATAGGCGGGGTGAAAATAGTATTGATAATGATATATCGGACTTTAACATTATTCCGAGTAATAACAACCCACCCTTTAGCCAGGAAAAAAATAGCCAAGAAAACAGCTCGGGGAATTATACAGCTAGTACTGATGCTACAACTGATGCTACAACCGCGCAGTCACGTAGTAACAGGTTAGTTGTTGATAATCAGAGCGAAGTTGTTACTCCGAGACGCGCGCGCAGGCAGGTCCAACGTTTTGTTGTCACATAGATCAGTTAAACCCTTTACTGAATGAAAACAAGGTCAAAATATGTAGGTATAGTATTATTGCAGTTTAGCTACGATAAGAATTCTGTATAGTAGGGTTACTTATAAGTTTCGGTCACATAATGTTCATAGTGGTTACACACACATGCCTATCTATAATACCTACCTACCACATTAGTTTAGGTACCAGGTTTTATGTAAGTAGGTACATGTACCGATGGTGCATTTTGTTATGTCAACCTACTTATTGCCTAGTGATAAAAAGTAGAATAAGTTGCCAGTTTAGGTGTATCTATATATAGGTTAGCTGACTGTTGTTAGTAATAATGTATTTATTAGGATAGTTTTAAGGATAGGTTTAAGATTGCTTTCAAACAGAGGTGTGAAGATGTTATATATGTAGGTTTAGGGTAGTTCAATAGTTCATCAGCAGATGGCGGGTACTCAATAAAAAGTCAGTCTCGTTTCGATGGTGGTTTCATTGGTGTCCTACATTTATCAAATAAAACAATTGGTATGTGTAGTAGGTATACCTACCTACCTCAAAGAATATAACATGTTATAGGTACGTAGTTCCTACGTAAGAAGAACTCCCATTCTACCAAAATTACACACTGAAAATCTCGTTTTGTATGAAACGTGATTCAAATTTTGACCCCCGTTTCATATAGGTAGGTAGGTATACAGGGTATACGACCTACCTACCTACATTGTTCGTTTTTCACGTTGTTCGTTTAGCACGGGTCTAATTCGAGAGTTTTGCCAGTTTGGTATACCTACCTACCTCTTATCTACATAATTAAACATTCTAAAACCAACAACTCACCGTCACAGCTTCCAATTTCAAAAGTCCTCACATCGCACACGTTTTAATTTTAAAAATCCTTACTTGCCAGCTCGTAACTACACAACTATAAAAAAAATATGTTCTTTGTTTATGTTTGTAATTTTGTAATAATGTACACTTGTCTTGTATCTACACTCACTGTAATTCGAGCATAACATCTAATAAGTACCTACTTTGCTCACAGTTATTAGCTACGCCAATTTAATAGCAACGCACCTACATAGTGTTTTTAAAGATTTCTGGAAAATAAGCCCATTTTTGTGCCATGGAAGAATTGCGAAAAATGCCGGCAGCGAAATAAACTCACGGCCTGCCGCTCGGCGCGCTATCTGACAACTGTCTGACTGAAACTGAAAACCTAGAGAAATTAAGTAGGTAGTACGTATCCTCCCTCTGGCTCTCTGTCGTACTCATTCAAATCTATAAAGAGAAAGTACACAATACGACCATCTCTATCTAGCCAGGCCGTTGCAAATGCAGCTTTCTCCTTCATTTATTATCCTGGAAAATGTAAAACTGAAAAAAAAACTCGCAAATTTTCAGGATTGACTGTGATCCTTTTTTTTTGAACAGCCATTTTGTCAACTCTTTTCTTTTATATTTAGCTACATACAGCATTTTAACTGACTGGACGACTGGACTTGACTTTGCATGCACCATGTAGGTACCTACCTATAGTACAAGTAGGTATGTACCTACGAGTGGTGTATGTAGGTAGGTAACCTTAGCTATGACTTTAAGTTTCATTCTTCCCAATCTTTCTACCTTTTTGTATTTGTCTATCTACCTACATTTCGTCCGAGATATAAATAAGTACATAGATGGATGTAGCCAGTGTAGCCACCCTACATATTAATGGTACCTACTTACTATTTATTTTCTCGTACATACATAGCCTAAACATAAATTAAACTCAGATAAAATCCAACAACTGGCAGCTTGAAAGTAAAAAAAAATAAAAAGGATGAAATAATAGTACATTGTTCACCGAGAGGAGAAAGTGACCGATTACCGTCGAGGGTGGCTTTAAAACACCCGAGATCGGGAATCGCACTTTCTTTAGAGTGATACATAGTGCTTTATACTACATCTACGAGGAAAATAAAAAACTAAAACTGAATCCTCAAACAACACACAAATTGAAAATGGCGCCAATGGCGTCTGCAATTTTCACATGTTCTTTTTTCAAATTGTTTATCCTGCCGCCGCAGGGTCGCACTGCCAGCCCGACACCATCCAACACACAGCTAGTGGCCAGTGTCATTATGCGAACTTGGAGATAAAAACTCACTGTAAAAACATTTTGGCTTTTGATATTTAGGTTACCGGCGCATAGTCTTACCCAAAATTAAAAAAGAAAAACCACTTAAGAAATGGATTTTCATACACTTTTCTCTCCCGCTCAGATGCGTTTTCTCCCCGCATATTTGTTCGATATGCAATGACGTACTTTCTACCGTAAATTTGATAAAGTATCAAGGTACTTTCCAAGCAGGTGTAGTATAAAAAATATTTTTTACTTTTCAATGTATGACATCTAACTTTTGACATTGAAAGACCGACTGTTATGTCATGTCACGACGTCTGTCACTCGCTCCGCTCGGTTTGTGTTGTTACTTTACTTTGTGTTTTGTTTTCATTTCAAATGTTTATTTCTATAGTTTTTAAATCCTAGATAAACTTGTTTTATCTTATCATCGGTGTGTATTGCGCACTGCGTCTGCGCCTCTAATTTTCCTACGAAAAGGCAGGCTCTAAATAAACAAAAACAGCATGTCTCGAGTGAAACTAAACCTTATTGCAGCGGCCTGTGAGAACATGGGCATAGGAATTAATGGGACCCTACCTTGGAAGTTGGAGTAAGTATCCAACTACAACTTGTGCAGTTTATTGTAGAGATGGGCGTTTTAGTTTTTTCTCGCAAACGGTTATGTGGCCGTTATATTATACAGTTGGCATATTTAACGGTTTTCAAATATCGATATGCGCTTCGTGTTTTCGCACCTCAAAACCATGGACCAAAAAAATTTACAATAGAAAGTAAATCATATTTCTAGCGTTTTATGACATATTTTTAAGCACGCTATTATTATGCAAACATTCATATTCGCTCCATCTCATTAACCAGTAAAAAAAATTATACTTAGAAAGAGAGATTTGTCTACAAAAGTTCATATAGTAATGATTTGTCTTCTGTTCGTAAGAAGCTTCTAGAGCAGGGATTCCCAAATGGGTTGCGCGGAACCTAGGGGCTCCGTAGAATACTCATCAGGGTTACGCCAAAATGATTTATTGTTAGCTACTAAATAATACGGTTAGAAACATTATTTTGAAATCGTCACAATGTATCTTAAATAAATACCAGTGTTGATCATTTGATATGGGGTTCCATAAAATAAAAGGAATAACTACCATCTCCTCAAGATCGGAGCGACAGACAGCGACCTCTGTCGTGGCTGTCTTCAGGAAAAAGAAACAGTAGAGCATGTCTTGCTACATTGCTCTGCCACAGCTGAAGCCAGATCCAAAACGGGACTGCAGGAGCTGATCGGGTCTCACTCCTTGGCATCCACAACACCATCGGGGATGCTGGAACATTGCTGTCATCAACCCAATGTCCTTCTCCGTTACTTCAAGGAGTTGGGCTGGTGTCAGCAAGGGGACAATGCACAATACACCCCAACGCGGGACGTCAGTGCAGATCTTTTTCCCCCCACGACGAATTAGAATTAGAATTAGAAAAGGAATTCGGCTGGTGTTCCGTTATCTTTAAAGTTCAGGACGCGTCTAGGATGCTCCAGTGACCGGTCTTAGGAATACTGTTTTATTTCCAGTAAAGAAATGGCATACTTCAGTGCGATGACCAAAAACGTAACAGAATTGTCCAAAGTAAATGCAGTGGTCATGGGTCGAGTGACTTATGAATGTATTCCGGATAAATACAGACCATTGGCTGGTAGACTGAATATTGTGCTCACAAGAAACATTGAGAAACTAAAGAAGAATGTAAGATTTATTTGTTTTAAGAATACACTAGCCGTATTAGAATTAGAATTAGACACTAGCCGTAGTAGAAGAATATGCCGAGGCGTTGCTCGCGTCCTAGACCCTTTAAGAGTGTGACTTTTCAAAACTATTTTTTTTAGTGCACCCCTTACTATACAGGATTAATTTTTGAGACGGGACGGTAAGGGCAGGTACCTTTATCGTTATAGTCACAGGAAAACGCTTTTAGGAGACTATCCATACATTTTAAAGATATTCTGAACTGCATTTACAGATTTTGGAAAAAATGTACAGTCAGCAAGAAAATAGCCATTTTACACAAAAACTTTTTTTGATGGCAATCGATCCTGTTTCTTATAAGGATCAAAAGTCTCTACTGCACCGACTGAGGTTTGAGTACTAGAAATGTCAGAAATCGCAAAAACTTTTCCCATCGATTATAAGAACCATCGATTATAAGAAACAATCGATTGGCATCAAAAAAAGTTTTTGTGTAAAATGACCGTTTTCTTGCCGACTGTACATTTTTTCCAAAATCTGTAAATGCAGTTCAGAATATCCTAAAAATTTATGGATAGTCTCCTAAAATCGTTTTCCTGTAACTATAACGAATAAGATACCAGCCCTTACTGTCCCGTCTCAAAAATTCACCCTGTATAAGGATACTAACCTCCAAATTTCATACCTCTAGGACTTATAGTTTAGGCTGTGCGTTGATTGTCAGTCAGCTTCAAAAGAGTTTTATATTTAGATACTGCAATTGGTAGAATTACTCATTTGTAAGTAGGTAAGTGCTCGCTCGGCAAAGATTTTAATTCTTGCAGATTTCCCGCAGCTTTATAATGATATGTTACATTTTTTTAAACTGCAATGTAAGTTAAATATTCACGGACACTTAACACAACGCCTTCTAGTCCCAAACTAAGCAAAGCTTGTACGATGGGAACTAGATGGCTGATAGAATACATACATACATTTTTTTTTGTAAATACATACTTATAATACATAGAAACACCCAGACACAGAACAAACATCTATGTTTGCCACACAAATGTTTGTTCTCGGTGGGGATCGAACCCACGACCCACAGCACGGAAGGCAGAGCTACTACCGACTGAGCTGTGACGCCTGTCAAGTGTATTGTAATAAAGTTTCAACAATGCAAATTTAAAAAAAATGTGGGACCTGCAGCCTTAAGGTTAGACCGCACTAGGGCGGAACTGCACTGCAGCGGAGCGTCGCGTCAGTTAGGTTCTATATTCTTTTACCTTGGAAAGAATATAGAAGCTATAGTTCAGTGGTAATCGACATCGGCTTCGTTTTTGACATTTGAAACCTAGACTGGACTTCAACTGTCACTTTCGTATTTGTTTTGTATACAATACCGAAAAAATTCTGACAGAGTCGACCGGTGGTAATGGGCTTGAACTTCACTGGTAATGGATTTCAAGTTACACAATAATGGTGCTGGGCTATATCCAATTTGCCCCAGACCCTTTAGAAATTTTCTTTATTTTCAGGTACCAGATGGCGTGATACTGGTCCAAAGTATAGATGAGGCTGTAGAATACATAGATGGACGAGAAGACATCGAGTCAGCATGGGTAATAGGTGGCGCTACTATTTACAAGGTATTTACTTAGTTTGGAAATAGATGGCGTTGTGTGGCAGCGTGGCGCCTCAACGAGCACATTACCTCGGTACACCGGGGACCCCTCGGGAAGCCTGCACCAGCATTAGCGAGCTGCTGGCCTTCCTGGAGGATATCGGGTGGCTGGAGTGACTGCCGCCACCTATCACGCAAAAAGGGCCCAGCTGTGGCCTAGTTGCGGAAACAAGTCCGCCGAACAAGTAACAAGTAGATGGCGTTGTGTGAAATGGCCAACTCTGTTGACGGAGTTTTTAGGCCGCCTTAAGGCCTCCGTCATGGCTTACCGACTGCTAGACCTGGGACAGTTTAACGTGCCCTCCGAAGCACGGAAGCGCTCAGATGTAAATGCCACTAGTGGTCACCCATTCAAATAGTGATCGCGCAGAACGTCGCTTAACTTAAATTAACTAAGCAAGCCTAGCCCCGTGCTTCAAATAATATTAATACGATTAATAATCTGGGTATTTTTTGTTACAGGCCACAATGGAGCACAAAAATTGTGGAAAAATCTATCTCACAGAGATTCAGAAATCATTCGTATGCGATACATTTTTTCCGCCAATTGACGAAAGGTTCCAACTTACGACGCAAGATGGCGTCCCACAAGAATTACAAGTTGAAGGGGACATTTCTTACTATTTTCGGATCTATCAGAAAGTGTAAACTATTACTGTACGTTTCCACTGCAAAACATTCACAACTCTGTGAAGATAACGCTTTGCGTTTCCACCGCCAAACCTTGTGCATGTTTGACATTTTGAATCTTGTGCGGATTGTTTTAGGGATTTTCTTGATTGTAAAAACAAATCGTTTGTAAGGATTGTGTTGTGAAGGTTCTATTGTGAATGTTTTTAGTCCAAACACGCAGTTAGTTATAAAATCTAGCATAAGTTTAAGAGTCTGAAAACTTTCAGTACTATCTCTATATATAAAAATGAATCCTTATTTCCCTTGGTCACGGCATCACGCGTGAACGGCTGGACCGATTTCGCTAATTCTTTTGTTGTGTTAGCTATTGTCAGGAGATGGTTCTTATGGAAGAAAAAATTAAAAAAACCGCGCGGAAAATTAGAAAATTTAAGAATACTTAACCACCATATTACATTTTTTCTAATGTAACCTTAGCGCCTTTGACAATACTATGTTTTTTAATGGCGTTTGACATAGACAGGACAACGTCTGTCGGGTCATCACTACATAGTATAATAAAACAAATTCGCTTCCCGCTGTCTGTCCTTATATATCTTTAAAACTACGCAACAGATTTTGATGCGGTTTTTTTTAATAGATAGAGCAATTCAAGAGGAACGTTTATTTGTATAATACATGCACAATATAGTAGAGAAACACTGTCAATTTAAAGAGAAGCCGGGGCGGGTCGCTAGTTACATAATATAATAAGGAGTCTGTATGGCTAGGGGGTGTTAAACATCCATAAATAAAAAAAAAACTATTCCTGTTGGGGTATTACAAACACATCTTTAGCAACGTGGCTTAGCTCTGGTGGAAGAGATCTAAATATATTCCTAAAAAACTCGAATATTATATCTAAGTGTAAAGAATCAAAGAATATTCATATCAATAGATATAAGATATAGTTTTTGATACTACCTATGATCAAAATATCTTTTTATTTTTGTTAATAAACAAATTTGAAATAATAACCCTTTTATTCTAAGTACTTACACACCTACCTACTAGGGAAGTACCCCAGTCTCACTATAATGAATCAAGAGTGAAAATAACTGAATTCAGGTGAGATTGTGGTCAAACGGTGGCCTATATTGTATAAAAAAAACCCGCCAATGCTTTTTCTATATTCAAGAGTTTAAAGTAGGTACCTACTTAGGTTCATGATTTACCAACTCGTAGTTTTTTTCCAGTTCTTCGATATCAACATTAAATGGAGTATGATTATTTTTTACCTTTTACATTAATATTCTGTGCTTTTACTGCTAAATATGGGGTGTCATAAACCCAGTGCCGAGCAGTAACCAATGTCCGTGTACTACCTACCCATCAAATAGATTATTTTCAATAACACAAGAGGTATAGAATGTAGCATTAAGGTTGAACAAGTCGCAGTCAGTCGCACACCCTTCCATACAAACGTGGAAAGGATAACCACTCCACTGTTTGACGTTGACCAACCAGTTTAGGAACTATTGCATTATCTGTGGTACCTAATGGTGTCGACAAAACGCGCCATAATGTACACTTTTGACATTTGTTAGTCGTCGTACCTCTCTGAGGACGAGATAATAGTCATGCTGAAATAACAAAAGTTGAAAATTCAAAGGCGCGGTTTCTCGACAACATTACCACAGATAATGGAATAGTTTCTAAACTGGTAGAAAATGCTTACATTTTGACAGAACGACATGACAAATATCTCGCGGTGCGCATCTTAGGCCCGCAAAACTAAGGATTATATCAATTTATCTCGTCTCTATGTCTGTATACACAAAAAATACAAGCTTCTAAACTTTCGTATGGAAAGTGTATTTTTAGCTTGTATTTTTTAATGAATACTTTTTTACGGTTTGGGGTGTATACAGACAGATTATGACGAGATAAATTGATATAATCCTTAGTTTTGGTTGGTCAACGTCAAACAGTGGAATGGTTACCCTTCCACGTTTGTATGGAAAGGTGTGCGACTTGTTCAACCTTAAGTTCGCATATTGTAAAATTGTTTTCTTATGTTCAGTTTTAGATTCCTACGAAACCTACACAATTATTAAAATAAAACGCGTAATTGGATAATATTATCTTTATTCCGTCAATGAATGAATACAAAGTGAATCTATTCTAAACCGGTCCCAAACAAATCGGGATGGAAAACGGGACAATACTGAATTATGGGACCGAAAGTAAAAATAAAATGATTGTCGGGTTTTAGTTAAAACCTAGAAGTGCCTAAAAGTTCTAATTCAGAACAGTGGACGACAATATGTATACAAATCATAATTTTCAAGGATGATTATGCTCGCGTACGCAGTTACCTTCTACAACCCTGCACGTGTCCCAGAGGTCCTAGTACGAGTTTTGGTGTGTAAATCTGGTGTGAAACGTCTGACGGCCAGCACACCAGTGGGCGCTGATTTGTTTGGAGACACTGAGCGGATTTTTTGAGAAGCTTGGTCTACACCAAGCCCGTACTCGCATGTCGAGCTTCTCAAAGAATCCGCTCATAGCAGTTTACTGTTCTGAATAATAAAACCGTTGGTTGAATTCAATTTCAGTTCAATTATGAAAATTTGAGTAAGAAAAATTTGACGTTAACGCTTCAAAGTGGATTAATTTAATCGGTGTTAAAACGAAGCACAGTTTGGTTAGAAAATAATACCCGACAATCTTAATACTAGAGAAAAATAAAGTGCTTAATCTAGACGTAATCTATACTAAACATATCAAGAATCGCTACTCCACATCTATTAGTTGAGAAAAATATTGATTTTAAAACTTTTAGCTGAAATTGTACCTTGCTTAAGAAAACTCAGACATCCACTAAACTCAAACTAAGGTATTCGAAAAGAGGGCCTAGTACGAGTTTTGTTGTGTAAAACTGGTGTGAAACGTATGACGTCCAGCACACCAGTGTGCGCTGTTTTGTATGAAGACACTGAGCGGATTCTTTGAGAAGCTTGGTCTACACCAAGCCCGTACTCGCTTCGAGCTTCTCAAAGAATCCGCTCAGTGTCTTCATACAAAACAGCGCCCACTGGTGTGCTGGGCGTGACGTTTCACACCCACACTATACACTGAAAACTCGTACTAGGCCTTCTGTCGTGAGTTGCATAAACGTGGGAAACTTTCTTGAGTTCTCAAAAAAAAATTCAAGTCTCGATTTAGTTAAAGTTTAGTTTTGGTCTAAGTAAAGTTAACTATAAGCCAAGAATAAGTGTTTGTGGTAAGTATAGTTACTATGTGTTTACAGATTAATAATGAACTTAAGTGGAATATTATTAACTTATTTATAACTTGCTCACACCCAGTTTCAAATAAAAGTACACGACGACAGTAATACAATTATAATAAGTATTATAAAGAAAAAAATATATTATTTTAAGATTAAAATATACTCCTACGAAATCAGTAATGAAAGAGTTTAAAAACTGAAATAGTAGAAATAATTTTCAATGATTTCTTTTGTCAATTTTAAAATAGTTTTTAGATGTTTTTATAAATATATCACCATAGGTAGTTGTAAGGTGAAAAAAGGGCAAGTTCTAACCTTTCATTTACCATAGCACTTAAGAAAACTCTATGGTGTGCATCTGATGTTCCAAAGGTTAAAACCCAAAAGAAATCACACTAAATCTCGTATAACACTAGATCTAATCTACTAAGTAACTTGTTAATACGCTACAAGCAAGTGATTATATTTCAATATGGTGCATCCAATACTGATATTATATTAACAGAAATAAATCAAAAACTGACTCGGAAATTACGAAAAACGGTGATCGTTGAGAAGGTTAAAAACTGTGTGTGATGAAAGTTAAAACATTTGGAATTAACTTGGATTATGTATTAATAACCAAACTAGTGTTTTAGATCTTTTAGATATTACCGCTTTACTGAGTCTTTTCTCTAAAAGTTCTTTTCTTTTCTAAGTCCTCAGTTTTACCCCAAATAACCCAGATTTTACCCGTCGCAAATTCTACCCTTCATAACCCAGTTGCGGAACATAGTTTTAACCGATCGTAACCCAGTTTTTACTCAGCGTAACTGATCGGAACCTAGTTTTAACCCTTCGTAACTCAGTTTTTACCCAACATAACCCAGTTTTTCCATTAGATGTTACATCCGAGTTGATAGTTTGATTACTGCATGGTGTAGTGCAAGAATATGTAGTCAGGATGGTCGATCTCACGCGGCATTAGCGGAGAGCCTGGGGGCAGCACCTACGAAAAAAAAAAAAAAGTTAATTATAATTATAACATTACTAGCTGATACCCGCAACTTCGTACGCGTGCGTAACTATCCCCAAAAAAATATCTGTCAACCAGCATACGATGAACCTCGTGTCAAGGGCGGCTGCTTTTGGTTTAGAGAGGTCAAGCTGTGTCTAAGAATCAATCAATTAATTTCAATAAAATATAGCCTATGTTTCAATCCGGAAAAAGGGCTTCTGAATGGTATAAGTTTCGTTGAAATTGGTCCAGTAGTTTAGGCGTGATGTGCGATATTTTTTGGTGGAAAGTTTCGCATGTTTTTGGGTATTAGGTAGTGCTATCAATTCGCTTGTTGCCTATTTCTAAACTAACCTAATTTGACAGCACTAAAAATGTTGCCGTCCCTTTCTCATAAACTGAAACGACAAGGGCAGCTATAATTTTAGAGCTGTCAAATTAGGTTAGTTTAGAAAAATGCAACAAGCGAATCGATACCAGTGTCCAATAAATTGTTTATCTATGTTTACCTGGAAGCCCATGAACATGAAAGTGCGCAGCAGAGTGGCACGATCCTGACGGGACTTCAGCACGCAGATAATGCAGCTGCAAACAATAATGACAATGTAGTAACATTTTGACAATGCAGTAGCTTGCTAAGGGCAGTAAGATCAAAAGAAATTTAAACTATGGGTTTCCTTAACTACGATTACATTTGATCGAAACAAGTTTTCCGACCAAAAAACTTATACCAATGCGATAAATTAAATTTTTTGGTTAGAAAACTTGTTTGGATCAATGTGATATTTTTACTGAACCTTTGCATTGTTATTCTCTCGACCCTGAAGTTATGCAATTTCACATAATTACATTTAGTTATATTATATCTTCAAAAATGTTGAAATGTGCGAGCGAGAGGGTTGTCTGCCTTTTACACACACTACATTTTATACAACGAACGCGGGCGGAAGCTAGTGTGAAACAAACAATTTGTATGTTGTTATACGTACTTGGAGCACCCGAGGCGTTCTTCAGCAAAGTCCAGAAGTAGCAGGAAACTCTCCTTGCTGCCGGCCTGGAGGACGCTCGGTACGCGAAGGAACATACTGCCTCCGGATACCACCTGGAAATAAGGGACCATACTTAGGCTGTGTCCACAGTAGGCAAACTGTTAGCGGCTTACTGAGTTTGCGGCGTATCGGTTTAGTACGCCCTTCCATATATTTGAAACGGAGTGTCCACAGTTTGCTGTTTTGTGCTCACTTTACGCAGTTTGAAGCGTTACGTGCGCCGACTGTCTCAGTAAGCGGCTAACTCATAACAGTTTGCAGCGTTACGTGCGCCGACTGTCTCAGTAAGCGGCTAACTCATAACAGTTTGCAGCGTTACGTGCGCCGACTGTCTCAGTAAGCGGCTAACTCATAACAGTTTGCAGCGTTACGTGCGCCGACTGTCTCAGTAAGCGGCTAACTCATAACAGTTTGCAGCGTTACGTGCGCCGACTGTCTCAGTAAGCGGCTAACTCATAACAGTTTGCAGCGTTACGTGCGCCGACTGTCTCAGTAAGCGGCTAACTCATAACAGTTTGCAGCGTTACGTGCGCCGACTGTCTCAGTAAGCGGCTAACTCATAACAGTTTGCAGCGTTACGTGCGCCGACTGTCTCAGTAAGCGGCTAACTCATAACAGTTTGCAGCGTTACGTGCGCCGACTGTCTCAGTAAGCGGCTAACTCATAACAGTTTGCAGCGTTACGTGCGCCGACTGTCTCAGTAAGCGGCTAACTCATAACAGTTTGCTTGCAACGCACGAAAATTGATCTGAGTTTGCAGCTAACTCAAATTACAGTTCGCCACAAATTTGCGGCTCACTCAGTCGGCCGCTCACAGTTTGCCTACTGTGGCCACAGCCTTATAGATGCTGAATAGTAGTACCACATTTTTTTTACACTTGCCATAATGGAACTTTGTTTGTCACAATACACTTGCAATGCAGTTTTAAATAAAGCAGCGGGAATCATTAGTTATTAGACATTTTACATCGAAGAATGCGTCTTTTTCAGAGTTTTTATCGTATTTACAGGTGTTTATGTCAAAACAATTACTTTATTTTGCGTTTATTTTGTCTACTAAGGTTAGAGAAATGAACCAGCCGAATCGACACTATTCTACAAGCTTGGTTAGTAGAGACTAGATGGCGTTGTGTTAAACTACTAGCCGTCGCCCGCGGCGTTGCTCGCGTCATAGACCCTTTAGGGCGTGACTTTTCAAAATTCCTTTCTTAGTGCACCCCTACACTATATAAGGATACTACCCTCCAAATTTCATACCTCTAGGACTTATGGTTTAGGCTGTGCGTTGATTATCAGTCAGCTTCAAAAGAGTTTTATATATATTGATGATAATAATGAGATCATCATTGCAATTGAGATATTATTATCAATTACACAACAGGTTCACATTATATATACAAATATAGGTTATCGCGGTTAACGCACTCTGATAAGCTGCGTATTAATTGTATGAAAATACAATTAATATTTAGCTTAATTTGATATAACAGGGATATAACTTTCAGGTCCCGCTTTGCATACATTTAGTTAATTTTAAGATTTATTTTGTTATTTACAATTTCTGTTGGTTTAATTATAATCTATTAAGCAGTAGCACACGAAAACGCAAATTAAAGTAATTATTTCGATGTAAACACCTGTACGATAAACAACATTGAAAAAGACGCATTTCTCGAAGTAAAATGTCTAATAACTAATGATTCTCGCTGGTTTGTAATGACATTGTTACATTTTTTAAAACTGCATTGTAAGTGTATTGTAACAAAGTTCCATTATTGTAAGTTTAAAAAAACATGGGACCTGCATCCAATTTGCCCCAGACGGATCAGTGCTTGAGCACTAAATACGGTCCTAAATGATCGTATTGATTTTTAACCTACTTCAAAAAAGGAGGTTCTCAATTTGGTTATATTTCCTTTCAGTGATTTGGCAGATAAATAAGAGTATGTAACTGGAAAAACCAGGGACCGTACAACCCCGATTTCGAGTTAACTCCTTTGAAGGGGTAACCCCTTCATTGGGTTTGCAGTCGATGGGGTTACCCTTTCATTTGATAAACCTCCTCCCTACCACAAGTGAAAGGGTAACCCTTTCATTGGGTTTTCAGTCTATGGGGTTACCCTCTCATTGAGGGTATCCGATTGAATGAGGTTACCTCTTGATAGGGTTTTTTGATGTAACACCATGGTTATCATTCCATCTCACGCAGCGAGGTGGGGGAATTTGAAAATAAAATTATACTCTTGATTTGTGTCATTTAATTATTAGTTTCGTTCGCCCGATCGCTTTGTTGGGTTCTGGTTGGACTAAGAAAGAGGTGCGCCACTGCGTGAAAACATAAGAAAAATGAACAAAGGTAAGTGAAAGTGTTTTCGACTAAGTAGGTAGATAATATATACTACTAATATTACAATATAATATGGTACTAATATTATAAAGCGGTAATGTTTGTAAGGTAAGTTTGTATGTTTGTTTTGCTTGGAAGAAATTCGGACTTATAGGACCGCTACTACTTAGGTAGGTAGGTAACTACTCAGTATAGGTAGGTACTTACTGTACTGAGTAATTATCTATTATAATAGGTGCCAAATAACACCGCAATACAGGTCATTCACCCACCTTCACCACGATGTCGCAAAATTCAATTTATGAATGGCAAACCTGTCGCTAAGACGGTAATCACTCGAATCTCGTAGTACTGTTTGTTTACCATACATAAATTGAATTTTACGACATTGCGGTGAAGGTGGGTGAATAACCGGTTGGAGTATAGCAAAGGGTGTGCAGTACTAGGTAAAAAAGACTGCCGAAATTTCGATAAAAAAGGACTTAGAAAAATTTTGAAGATTTTTTTTTATTATGTATAAGCCTCCTTTCCTCAGGTGGCCTAGCGTGGCCTAGGGTGGCCTAGCGTGGCCTAGGGTGACCTAGGGAGGCCTAGGGTGATCAAATAGCCTCAGGTGACCTAGAGAGGCCTAGGGTGACCTAGGGAGGCCTAGGGTGATCGAATAGTCTCAGGTGACCTAGGGAGGCCTAGGGTGATCTAGGGAGGCCTAGGGTGATCGAATAGCCTCAGGTGACCTAGAGAGGCCTAGGGTGACCTAGGGAGGCCTAGGGTGATCGAATTGTCTCAGGTGACCTAGGGAGGCCTAGGGTGATCTAGGGAGGTCTAGGGTGATCGATCAGCCTCAGGTGACCTAGAGAGGCCTAGGGTGACCTCGGGAGGCCTAGGGTGATCGAATAGTCTCAGGTGACCTAGGGAGGCCTAGGGTGACCTAGGGAGGCCTAGGGTGATTGAATAGCCTCAGGTGACCTAGGGAGGCCTAGGGTGACCTAGGAGGCCTAGGGTGACCGAATAGCCTCAGGTGACCTAGAGAGGCCTAGGGTGACCTAGGGAAACCTAGAGTGATCGAATAGCCTCAGGTGACCTAGAGTGACCTAGGGAGGCCTAGGTTAGGTTAGGTTAGTATAAAAAATGCTAGCGAAGCGAGCCCATCCATCGCTTAGTTTCCGTTATTAGCCGCTAGTTCTGTTATGGTTGACTTCAGAGGTCAATGACCTTAACGAAAGATACCCCTCCTTACACCCCCTACCGGATGTAATCATAAAAAGGGGTGCTTATACATACATAATTTTTTTGTTCCAAATTCTTGTCTTTTTTTATCGAAATGTCGGCAAGAGTTTTTTTTACCGTTATTAGCCCGTAGTTCTGTTATGGTTGACTTCAGAGGTCAATGACCTTAACAAAAGATATCCCTCTATAAACCCCCTACAGGATGCAATCATAAAAAGGGGTGCTTATTTTTTTTTTTAAGTCTTTTTACTACTGCACACCCTTTGCTGTACTCTGACCGTGGGAGTCAGAGGCACGTCCAAACATTACATTGGCACATGCCTACGTTTTGCAGTTGTTAGCTAGTTTTTTTCATATTATTTTACGTAGGTAGGCACCAATCTAGGTTAGGTAGCGCCGCTTAAGCGCGACTTCACTAGTTATTCTTGTTATTTTCAGAAGAAATAATTATTCCCGAAAGTGACGAATACTCGGATGAAGATGAATCGGTCGAGTATGAAGAAATCGAAGAAAACGAGGCTTCGGGTAATATGCTGCCTATATTATTAGACTCTAATGCTAATAATATAGGCAGCATACGCCAGATTTATCAGACTCTACTTCAAGAGTATCTTTTGATATAACGTTAAAAAAAGAAATGATGGATAAAGAGACGAATACCTTCAACAATGAACAAACTGAACAAAGTAGAGAAGACATTGTTCATGAGTGCTATGCATTTTCAATGTTGGTGGCAAAACACTTGTGCAAGATGGATGAAGAACGGCGTAAAAACTGTATGCAAGAGATATTCCACTTGGTCATGAAATGAATTGAATATAAACAACAATACCTACCTAGTGAGAAGTTTTGTTACAATAAAGATTCAAATTTTAATTAGTAACATGTATATTTTACTTACATCACGAATTCACAGATATACCTAGTCAGGTTATAAATTCTGTCACAAACATTTAACTGAATAAATCGTGTTTATTTTAATTGGTATCATAAAATAACAGGTGTTATGTTTTTTCAATTTGGTGGGTTTGATTCCCGGTTCAGACAAGCGATTATTCAAAATTCTTTCAATGCAGTTTAAATTGTTTTTAAAATCAAAATAGTCTTCTTTGAGTAAAATGTTCTATCTACATTATTTAAGATACTTTCCCTCCATGTGGCATGGCCGTGGGACACCCTGTATAGTGTAGGGGTGCACTACGAAAAGAATTTGGAAAAGTCACATTCTAACGCGAGCAGTGCCGCAGGGGACGGCTAGTTATTTATAAAGTAAGTACTAAGTACCTAGATAGGTAGGAATACCCAGTTATCTTGAGGTGCACCACGGAAAGAAAAAAACAGCCGTTTCCACTTGCTCCTACTCGGTTCTCATGTCCTTATGCTCCTACCGGTATGCGGTAGGAGCATAAGGACAAGCATAATATCTTCGTGCTCCTTCCTACTAATGGACAGTCACGTACCTACAACAAATATTGTCACTTATTAATTATCGAGCTTTTCTTGCGAAATAGTAAGTAATTAGAAAGTAAATTCGTTTGAGCTAGTACTTTATAGCCAGGCTTTAGTCCGGACTTGATGTTAATGGTGATGTCATTGACAATACTATGACGACACCCGGAAATTAGGAGACAACTTATTACGAAGAAACGGGGATATAAACATTAGACATGCGTATTGTAGCATTTGTATATATATGTAGGTACTAATATTAGGTTAGGTTAGTTTTATAAAATTTTGATTGTATGAAACTATTTCTCTTATTCTGTACTTATGTGTACCTACTAATCTATCTATACAAAAAATGCACCTGGTACAGCCAGGTGTACCTACCTACTATATAGGTGGACCACGGGCAGGGACCGGTAAGTAGGTAGGTACGAGTAAGTACCAACAATAGGTACATACTACATAGTACATAGCTAGGTAGGTAAGTAATCGATTTTATCCTATAGTAGGTGCCAAATAACACCACAATACAAGTCATTCACCCACCTTCACCACGATGTCGCAAAATTCAATTTGTGTATAGTAAACAAACAGTACCACGAGATTCGAGCAATTACCGTCTTAGCGACAGGTTTGTATGGAAAGCGAAAGAATGAGCGATACATAAATTGAATTTTGCGACATCGTGGTGAAGGTGGGTGAATGACCTGTATTGCGGTGTTATTTGGCACCTACTATACCTTCATATGAAGTTGCGGGTATCAGCTAGTTGCATATAGGGTCACGATAGGAGCATAGGGACATATTGGTCCTCGTGCTCCTACCAGTAGGAGAACCGAGTAGGAGCGAGTGGAAACGGTCGAAAAAAGTGCCTCTGGTACAGCCAGGTGTACCTAACCACCTACTATGTAGATGGACCACGGGCAGGGACCGGTAAGTAGGTACGAGTAAGTATTGAAAGTAAGTATACTTTTTACACTTACTCGTACCTAGTCATGCACATACTACATAGCTAGGTAGGTGTAGGTACGAGTAAGTGTTGAAAGTAGGTACTTTCTACACTTACTCGTACCTAGTCATGCACATACTACATAGTACATAGCTAGGTAGGTACCTATTAATATACCTAGGTATAAGTAATCGATTTTATTTCACCTTCATATAATTCCCACATAACACACACTTGCTGTTTTTATTTGATGGGTCGTATCGAAAATATCGATGGACAGCATCACGTCTCGGCAGTGGCATGTCAAGCCCTTTTTTTTATTTCTTCTTCCGACTTCTATGCAAGCAGTTCGAGTGGCAAATGACAATAATAAACAAATTAATAAATCGATGCAAACAATCACACCATTTCTCGTAGGTATGCTCAGTAGGAATGAAAAATAAAAATAAACTTTAGTGTACTACATATAATAACCATAATCGCTTGTCTCTTCAACTCTGTAGCAAAATAGATCAAAGATGCCGCCTCGCCGCGAGGAGGTGCCGCGGTGGCTCGACGCGTGCTATGATTATTATGAACCTAATATAAAGTAGATAGGAAGCAAATTACAATGCGTCGAGTTGTAAAGTATAACCCTGTTACAATTGTCGAGTGGGTAACCCTCACGAATGGGTTTTTGAATAATACGAAAACCCAATACAATTGAAAACCCTATGATCGGGTAACACAAACGAAAGGGTTTTGACGGGGGTTACCCCTTAAAACAGCTTATCAAACAATAGTGTAACCCCTAAGGAGAGGGTTTTTTATTAACCGCTTGGAAAAACCCTATCGAAAACCCCTTCAAGGGGTAACCGAAACGGTCCCTGGGAAAAACACGTCATCCACGTACACGACATTGCGTGTTTTGCTTTTCTGTGGTGTTTACGATCAATAGAACAGTCTCAATGAACTGATCATCATCATTTGATGATGAAGGCGTATAAAATTGAAGTCGGTTTTTCCAGTTTTTTAAACTTATAAATTATATTAAATCAAACTGAAATCTCTAGTACTCACAGCTTCCCAGCGTGTAGCTGTGTTCTCAGTGAGATAGATCTTGAAATCAATCTTCACCGGCTGGCGTTCCTTGCGCTCCAAGATCTTGGCAACCACCTGGAATCATATGGTTTTTATTTATAAGTGAGGTTAATCCACTTAGCTGAGGGGGTGTTCAACTGAGCTAAAAGGCCTGTCAGCTGAGCTGTGATGCACTAAAAGGCCAGTTAACTCAGCTACAAAGCTTGTCAACTGAGCTGTGATGCACTAAAAGGCCAGTTAACTCAGCTACAAAGCTTGTCAACTGAGCTGTGATGCACTAAAAGGCCAGTTAACTCAGCTACAAAGCTTGTCAACTGAGCTGTGATGCACTAAAAGGCCAGTTAACTCAGCTACAAAGCTTGTCAACTGAGCTGTGAGGTGCTAAAAGGCCAGTTAACTCAGCTACAAAGCCTTCAACTGAGCTGTGATGCACTAAAAGGCCAGTTAACTCAGCTACAAAGCCTGTCAACTGAGCTGTGATGCACTAAAAGGCCAGTTAACTCAGCTACAAAGCCTGTCAACTGAGCTGTGAGGTGCTAAAAGGCCTGTCAATTGAGCTTTTAAGGCCAAGGACTGTTAAATTTAGTTATCTCAAAGATATAATATAAGGACAGAGTAATCTGTATCTGAAAGGGTTCAGTTTCTATTGACATTTATTTATTTAATTACCTAAATCGGTTTAAACCAATTACATAAATAGAAAAAGAGATTAAAATAAATTACAATAAACTACAGAAATCACAGAAAATTTGAAACAAAAATAGGCTTTACAAAAAAAAAATCTAGCTCTGGGTGGAGATAACAGACAGACGGACAGACGCACACCGGTGTGTTCCGTTTTTGCAAAACTGGACGGGAACACTAAAAATCGAGGTAAAGAGTTATTTACCAGGGTTCGAGGATATATATCATGATATATATCCGATATATATATCATGATACATATCCGATATATATATCAAGTGATGTTTTATGATATATATCAATAAAAAAATATTTAAAAAAAATTATATTATTAAACAATTTTTGGCGTTTGTTACTGAATGTTTACTTCCCAAATATAGATGGCGTTGAAGTAGAGTTAAAACATATTCCCTAATAGTAAGTTTTAATCCGTAAATGGCAACACTTCTGCCGGCATTAATGACGTCAGTCGTGTCAGAAAAATTTCGTTACGAATGAGTAAGTTTGTTTTGTGTTTTACAAAGAAAGTAATTGACAAAGTGCAGAAACGATTTTTCTTCATTATTGAGTAGAAGAAGATTTTATATTTTGGTTTTATTTGTCTGATTTTAAGTACCTAAATGAATAAAACATTAAAAACATTTTAGTTTTTTTTAAATAATGTATTATATTTATGTAACACATATGCAAACAGTATACATAAATAATACAATAAAATAATAATATGGCTTTCTTACAAAATGGATATATATCAAACTTTTGATATATATCAGATATATATCATAAATATCCGATATTTTGATATTTATAATAAATATCGGATATTTTCGAACCCTGTTATTTACATTATTTAGATAATGAAACTGGCCTGCTGGGAGTCGAGTTGAACTGGTTTCCAGTTCCTACTAAAGGGTGTTGGAAGGTATGTGTAAGGTATGTGTCCTGACCTGTTGGTTCTGCTGCAGCTGATGATGCGGCGCTGGTGATGAGAGGCTCTCGGCGCTGCTGCACAGAGAACTTGACGAGCTCCATAGTAGCGCACTCAACAAGTCACCTAAAATATTATTACCATGGGTA
Source organism: Eulithis testata (assembly GCA_947507515.1). Classification (NCBI taxonomy): domain Eukaryota; kingdom Metazoa; phylum Arthropoda; class Insecta; order Lepidoptera; family Geometridae; genus Eulithis; species Eulithis testata. The sequence goes on from OX382221.1 coordinate 4,227,780, forward strand.
AAAAAGCAAGCAAGCTCATATGAGTTAGTTTTCAACTCTGGTGACGGAGTTTTTAGGCCGCCTTCAGGCCTCCATCATGGCTTAACGACTGCTAGAGCCAGGACAGTTTAACGTGCATTCCGAAGCACGGAAGTGCTCAGATGTAAATGCCACTAACGGTCACCCATCCAAATAGTGACCGCACAGAACGTTGCTTAACTTAGATAATCAGTGAAGATTGGCTAAGCAAGCTACGCCACGAGCGATCACCATGGGTGTTACTATGTATCATCATAAGTATGTATTTACAAAAAAAATGTATATAAGTATTCTATCAGAAATCTAGTTCCCATAGTACTAGCTTTGCTTAGTTTGGGACTAAAGAGCGATGTGTGATATGTCTAAGAATATTTATTTATTTATCAATGTATATAAAACTCTTTTGAAGCTGACTTAGAATTAACGCACAGCCTAAACTATAAGTCCTAGAGGTATGAAATTTGGAGGGTAGTATCCTTTTATAGTGTAGGGGTGCATTAAGAAAGGAATTTTGAAAAGTCACACTCTAAAGGGTCTAGAACACGAGCAACGCCGCGGGCGACGGCTAGTCATTTTATAATGGGAGTTCTTTATTACAAAAAATATATAAAGTATTCCTTCACTTATATATATTTTTTACATTTATAGGCCTTTACATCTATTGAAGATGATTTATACCGCGTCAGATGGCAACCTATGTCTACATTTAACACACTGTAGTGCCTGGGTTAATGTAAATGTAGGCTTGCCCAGCACCAGCACCTATACCATCCTCTCAGCCTAATCAGCCATGGTGTGTAACTAAGTACCATGTATGGACAGATATTCAGCCAGCATCTGCCTCTGTCGCACTTCCATCTTTATACTCGGACGCGACAAGGATGTCTGCAGCGATGGACCAACGTCCTTTGGCTGGGAGGTCTCAAGACTAATCATGGTCAATGGCTGGTTTACTGGTCGTCTGATTTCGATTTTAAAAGTCTTTCCGGACAGATTTTTGAACCCTATATCACTATTCTTGGTTCACGCCCAGTGAACTAAATATAATGTGGAATTGTGGTACCCACTGATGGAAATGGTGAGCAGAAATCATGGAAAAACACAAAAAACTCGAAAGGCTCGTTTTCAAGTTGTAATAATGTTTTGGTATTTGCAAATATGTCATGTTAAGCTACTGTCAATTGAGTTTGCTTGCAGGGGTTTAAGACCTTTTTGCAGCGTAAGGCGAGTTATCTATCTATACTATTATAAAACTGTAATGTAAACCAGCCAAAACTAAAATTAAAGAATGGATAAACTAAATATGCAGATCTACTAAATAAATGATTCTGATTCCGAAAATTGAGTTTGTTTATCTGTTTGTTTGTTTGCGGATCACACCTTAACTACTGGACCAATTTCAATGAAACTTATACCATTCGGAAACCCTTTTTCCGGATAGAAACATAGGCTATATTTTATTGAAATCAAAGACGGTAGATTCTTAGATACAGCTTGAACTCTCTAAACCAAGCGCAGCCGTTTGCTGCGAGGTTCATCGTATGTTGGTTGACAGATATTTTGGTGGAAAGTTTCACACGCGTACGAAGATGATATCAGTCCAGCCGTTCACGCGTGATGCCGTGACCAAGGGAAATAGGGATTCATTTTTATATATAGAGACCAGCTTCCGCCCGCGACTTCGTTCGCGTCCCGTTGGATCCCGTTGATTTTCCGGGAAAAAGTATCCTATGTTACTTCTAATACCTCCAAGAATATGTGTACAAAGTTTCATGATGATCGGTTAAGTAGTTTTCGTGTGAAAGCGTAACAAACAAAATTACATTCACATTTATAATATTAGTATGAAGTATGATAGACAGATCTTTTATATAAAATTCTCGTGTCACAATGTTCGTTCCCGTACTCCTCCGAAACGGCTTGACCGATTCTCATGAAATTTTGTGGGCATATTGAGTAGGTCTGAGAATCGGCCAACATCTATTTTTCATACCCCTTAGTGATAAGGGTTGCACGCGAGCAAAGCCGCGGGCGACAGCTAGAAGATATATATAATATAGTTACGGTTGTTGTCGTCGTGTACGGGGGTGGAGGGTAGTGCGGGGCTGTGAGCCCCGCCGCCCACCCCTCCGGGCGGGGCTGAGCTGTGAACAGGGACATCAGGACCACCTGCCGACAACATACCACACTATACACTCTGTGCTGTGCCTTACCACCGGCACAATGGATTATAGATACACAGATATAGTAGGTGCCAAATAACACCGCAATACAGGTCACCCACCTTCACCACGATGTTGCAAAATTCAATTTATGTATGTTAAACAAACAGTACTAACGAGATTCGAGCGATTACCGTCTTAGCGACAGGTTTGTATGGAAAGCGACAGAATTAGCCATTCATAAATTGAATTTTGCGACATCGTGGTGAAGGTGGGTGAATTACCTGTATTGCGGTGTTATTTGGCACCTACTATAGATTGTATAATTGAGATACACACAGAAAAAAAAATACATGTGTGTAATTCACACGTGGTAGAAGTGAAACCTTCAATAAGACTTTCAAATCACGACGATGATAAAGAAGTTTTCACTTCAAAAAAATTGCAAAAAGTGAACGAGTTTGCTTGAGACTTGAACCCACGCGCTAGATCCAATCCGTTAGAGCGCTTGGCCAGCAGTCTCCTTAGAATGCGTACGAAAATTAGGGATCTCTATTCTCGTTTCCTCACTTTCGTTTCATCGACTTTCAAATCACAACGGTGCTAAAGAAGTTTTCACTTCAATAGAGAACGGACATCCTAATCCTAACTTATCATCATCAACTTATATCTGTCAACTGCTGGACGTAGGTTTCTCCCAAGACGCGCCACTGAGCCCGGTCTTCGTCTCTCCTCATCCAGTGTAAGCGCTACATTTCTCAGATCCTCACTCCGCCTTGCCGGAGGGTGTCCTACACGGGTTAGGCTCATAATCCCCTTTGAGTCGTCCCCTTCAAGGGGATTATGAGATTTTTTGGCTCATAATACTACGCTCGCCTAAACGCGGTCTCCAGTTTTCAAACGATTGTCGGTACGGCAAACATGACCCACTACCACTTCAGCTTGCCGATCCTCTGAGCTATGTCGACCACAAGTAGCGGAGTTACAAAAACGACGCTACCGAATCTTCGTAAGTCATTTTTCACAGTAGAGGCCCAGGGCCTCTGCTCCGAATAATGATTTCCGAAGATTCGGTACTGACGTTTGTGTTAGACTGCGCGGTCGCCTCGAGCGATGGTCTAGGCTCTTTCGAAGTCACAGTGTTACTGCGCAGTGTGGCACAAATGTCACTACCGAATCTTTGGTATTCATTATTCACAGTAGAGGTCCTGACATGACCTCCGCAGGATCTCGCAGGGGGTTTATCCCAATTTGAAAGATCCGTGGGTAGATTTGGGAGGCTGGCGTCAAGGTTTCGCTCTTGCTAGAACACTAACGGGTGGGTATTGGTAGACTTACCACAGAGGCCCGGCGCCCAGGCAGAGCGAGAAGCACTCGGCGTCGGAAGCCGACAGAGCCGACCGCTTGCTGCCGGCAGACGCGGTCAGCGACGCACCGTCACCGCTGTAACAAACATGGAATTCTTTGTAGTTCTGTGGTACGACAGGGTAGCAATCGTTATCCCATAAAAACCTGCCAGGTTTATGAACTGTTTTCATACTTGAATTATAGGTATTCTTATTCTGTGACTAAATAGCGACATTAGCGCGTTTCAGCGCGTTTTTTGCCGTCAAAAGCTTCTTGTTTTCGTGTATCTGTTGCCATATCGCTTGATATTATGCTGGGCAGCGAGATAAATCAAACTAAATGAAAAAAATCAACAGGATCAATCGGGACGCGAACGAAGTCGCGGACGGAAGTATTCACATACTTATCAGATTCTTTTATCGCTGTTTGTAAATACATTTCTATTGTCAATGACGAAAGTAGACTTGATTACATTGTTGTCACACGTTCATGATTAGATAAAGAAGTAGATTAAACTGGATACAAGTGAAAACAATAAGAAACATTTATTGTAGAACTGTGTACAGGAGATCTTAGAATAGTTTCAACGGTTTCATTCCGGGCGTACTATACGTAATATCTTAACCACATAACTAGTAGTTCGCCCCGAACTGAGATCTCGTGATGGTCGGAGGTTAATAAAACCCAAACATATTTTATTGATCAATGGTTGTAATAAAATTTGCAAATCGCATCGAAATCGCCGTCTAGCTAAGTACCAGTCTTACTTGAACTACAAAATCATTGAAACTCCCAAGAAATGTTAGCTCACGTTATACTGGGTTTTCCAATTTTATAATTTTTATAACAACTCAAAACCTATTAGACCTAGAATCAAAATAAAAACTGTTTTGGAATGTCTCAACAAAACCCTATCATATGACACCCCACTTGATATTTTTGTACGACTTTTTTTTTTACTCTCTTAGTACCGTCATAACTTCACGACCCCTTGACCGATTTACTTCATTTAACAAACCAGTAAAACTTAAGAGTACTATCCGTATATCTATCAAATTCTGTGAAGATCCGATAAGCGGTTCAAAATATCTCGAAGAACAAACATACAAAGCATTTTTGCCCAGGTTGTCACTAAGATCTTCGTTCGCTTCGCTCACTCGATCAATAATACTGGCGAGAAATCGTGAGGCGTGCCACAGCCATTGATAAAAATAATACATAACGACCACGACCGCTCTGCCAAGAGTGTAACGAATAAGAAGAAGAATACTGCTATGTTAACCATCTCAACAGCCAAAAACTTGTTACAAAGTATTATAGTACTCTTCCAGAGTATTAATAAATAAATAAATAAATATTCACGGACACTTAACACAACGCCTACTAGTCCCAAACCTAGCAAAGCTTGTACGATGGGAACTAGATGGCTGATAGAATACATACATATTTTTTTTGTAAATACATACTTATAATACATAGTAACACCCAGACACAGAACAAACATCTATGTTTGCCACACAAATGTTTGTTCTCGGTGGGGATCGAACCCACGACCTACAGCACGGAAGGCAGAGCTACTACCGACTGAGCCATAACGCCTGTCATGACGTCTGTATATAAGTGTATTTAGCCATTTTGACACCTATATTTTTAAAACAATTCCCGAACTATAAATAACATTTGTCAATGCTGTCCTTGGTGGGTTGTATGTTTTATTATTTTCTAATAATATTTGTTACTAGCTGTCACCCGCGGCTTTGCTCGCGTGGTAGCAGCATACGCATTATTTGATTAAAATCCTTGATTCTCATTTTAGACTCTTTAGGATGCGACTTTTCAGAATTCTTTTCTTAGTGCACCCCTACACTACATAAGGATACTACTACCTTCCAAATTTCATACCTCTAGTACTTATGGTTTGGGCTGTGCGTTGATTCTATGTCAGCTTCAAAAGAGTTTTATAATATATTTAAAAGATTAGAAGAATATATTTTTAGTGCACAAACTAGATGTCGCCACTTGTAATGTTAGAACGCGCGTTGCGTTTTGCGAATTATGTGGTTGGATCGCTCGTACCAAGAATTGTTTGACCACACTTGAGTTACTACTCAAGTGTGGTCAAACAATTCTTGGTACGAGAAACCTAAACCTACATAATAATTAAAAATAATTAAGTATTTTATCAGCAATCCAGTTCTCATAGTACAATACAAGCTTTGCTTAGTTTGGGCGTTTGGGACTAGAGGGCGTTATGTTATAATGTAAAAGAATATTTATTTATAAATTGAATTTTGCGCATTATTTCTGAGATTATCTGAATACGGTCCTTTTCCATTAGAGCTAAACTAAGTTACGTTGCTGAGAATGTGTTTCACATCCACCAATAGGAATCGTATAATAGTGGAAAAGAACTTTAAACAATTTTAAAATACAAAATATGAAAGTGACCAAGCAGCTCACACATAGTTCATTCCCCAGCAACGTATAACCAACCGTATCCTAATAGAATTAGCAGCATAATCGATTGTCCACGTTCTTATCGTTGTTTTGAATGTTATGTGAGACGAACGTGATGGATGTGTGCGTTTGGTAATAGGCTTTAGTATGCTAGGAATGGTAGTGTGCGTTATCTGTGAACTAGATTGTAACAGGTAGATAGATAGGCACCTACTTTATAAGAAACTAGCTGATAGCCTCGACTTCGTACGCGTGCGAAACCACCAAAATATCTGTCAACCAGTACACGATGAACCTCGTGTCAAAGGCTGCTTTTGGTTTATGGAGGTCAAGCTGTATATAAGAATCCACGTCTTTAATTTCAATAAAATATAGCCTATGTTTCAATCCGGAAAAGGGGCTTGTGAATGGTATAAGTTTCATTGAAATTGGTCCAGTAGTTTAGGCGTGAATCGCGAACAAACACAAACAGACAAACTCGATTTTCGGAATCAGAATCGTTTATTTAGTATACCTGCATATTTAGTTTATCCATATATTTAATTTTAGATTTTGGCTTTTTACAGTTTTATAGTAGTAGGTATAGAAGAGAAGTTGATAGCCCACTTGTAAGAATAATTCTGTAGATTAATCGACGGAATAATGAGAACTTTCACTGCTGTTTTTTTTCCAAGTAGTACTTTCTAGTGAATAACGTAATGAGCAAGCGAGCGTATAATATGACAACTTTGATCCCAGATGGTATAGTACGAGTTGTGGTGTGTAAAACTGGTGTGAAACGTATGACGTCCAGCACACCAGTGTGCGCTGTTTTGTATGGAGACACTGAGCGGATTCTTTGAGAAGCTTGGTCTACACCAAGCCCTTCTCGCATGTCGAGCTTCTCAAAGAATCCGCTCAGTGTCTCCATACAATCAGCGCCCACTGGTGTGCTGGGCTGAAAACTCGTACTAGGCGCTCTACCCGTCTCCTGTCGCTATCGCTACTATGTTTTAAAACAATACGTGACTGCGACGTAGATGTTTAAAATTAGATGATTCAAATGAGACTACAAAGTTGTTGTGATAAAAGATCTTGTTGTGTATGTTTCATTTGGTAAGGTATATTCATATATTTAAAACTAGCTTCCGCCCGCGACTTTGTTCGCGTCCCGTTGATTTTTCGGAATAAAAAGTAATGTGTTAATCCAGGTCACGGACAATATATTCCAAAATTCATTCCAAATTGGATCAGTAGTGTTTGCGTAACAGAGGAACAAACATGCATACATTCATACATCCTGACAAAATTTCGCGTTTTTAATATTAATGGTTAATGGTGGCCTCGCGAGGGTCATAGGTCACGAGGCAGACCACCAGCCAGGTGGCCGGATGACATCGTGAAAGTGGCAGGAGTACACTGGATTCGGTTGGCGCAGGATCGGAAGGAATGGCGTGACAAAGAGGAGGCCTATACCCAACAGTGGGTGAGCATAGGCTGATTAGATAGATAGATAGAATATTAATAGCGAATGTACTAACAAAACCTTGAATGGCTTACAATGGTGAGGTCAAATAAACTTACCTATACAGCTTGACCATGGTGCCTGAGTAAACCACTCCTAAACAAACTAAAACTTGATAAACAACTATCACAAAATTGGAATGTTTTTGAAGTATTTTTATAACAACGCTAAAAAATTTTGTAAATTTTTAATGGAAATTTCCAAAAGAAAATCTTTATGCTGTAAGCGGTACACAGCATTCTATTATTTCTGTGTATATTTTACACCAAAAATAATTCAAATTTTAAATTTAATTATGTTTTGATTTCCGTATTCGTGTGTTGCAGCAAGAAATCTCTTTCGCACTGGGGAAAGAAGAAATATCCGAGGAACCAAAATAAAGCGTGTCTTGCCAAGACGAAAATAAACAGGAGAGATAGATTTAAAAGAGTAAGCTATGCAGTTTTCGACCATCAGAGTAATGGAAAGTTACTTAGAGTGATAATGGTAACATCCACAGGAAGACTAGGCTGAGAGGATGGTATAGTGCTACAAGCCTACTCCATCTAAACATTGTCCCAGGCACTACAGTGTGTCGTTAAGTGTAGGCATAGGTTGCCTCCTGACGCTCTATAAATCATCTTCAATAGATGTTACGGCCTATTAACTAATGGCGACATAAAATAATACTGAATATTACTGAATGAATATGGAAAAAAGTTTTCAAGGCTTGGGTTGGGATGTACTAGCTCCAATTCATTCAATAAAAAATGCTAAAATAATCGTGCCTTTTCAATACAAAACCAAAAGCAGATTCAATGTGATCAGTGAGAGTTTATTTTCATTTCATTTATTCGATAACAATTTTTTTACAAATCGTAGGTGAATTGGGCCTTAGCACAGATTATATAATACTATACTAGCAGCCTAGTAACTAAAACCACAGATTATATAATACTATACGAGTAGCCTTAGTAACTAAAACCACAGATTATATAATACTATACTAGTAGCCTTAGTAACTAAAACCACAGATTATATATTACTATACTAGTAGCCTTAGTAACTAAAACCACAGATTATATAAAACTATGATTAGGCTTTGACTTTGACATTGATAACTCTGCATTGCAACAAAAAAACGCTTCGTTTGAACGAAATTCCAGTTAAAATATTTAACAGACGAGTTTGTCTTATTAATTTCATATACATACCATTATAGCAGTGGATAGTATGTACACACTTTGTTTCTCAAAGTACTATACCATACCTACCTAATAATAAAAGTGCAGTGTGAGTACGTAGTATTAGGTATTCTGTAGCATACACTTTCGTGCTCTTTCGTACTTTACATGTGAAAGTATTAAGAAACAACACCTCAGCAAAAGAAACTATTTGTGACCTCAGCATAAATTTATACATGGCGTGATAATCGTATTGCAATCGACAAATCGCCTATCCGAGATTCTGAGATACACTGCGCGGTGACGCTACACCGTTCGGCAATAGTGCTGACGCGGACCCGCGATGTAACCAGAATACGTTAGGTTTACGTAACGCTAAGTGTCACATTTGTAAGCGCTGTAATTCAAAAAGCAAACGTTTGTAATGGAGAATGTTCGAGAACGTTCTGAGAACTTGGTATGATAATAATACCGGAATGTTCTTGAAATTCTTGAAATTAATATGAAATAACTTTTTTAATACAGTTGCTCAAAAAGTGGCGTGTTGCAGGGTCGTATAGCGTTCGGGATGTGGGCTATTACACACTCGTGCTTTTTTTCTACCTTTCCCGAACTCGTGCGTTCTCTTTCCCAACTGTCAAAATAATGTATATTAAAAAGAAAAACCAACCATGAAGTTTTTACTAAAAAAAATCATAGAAGTTTTTATGATTCATGCAACTTCGTATATTTCTAAAAAGAAGCTACTAATTTGTTTCAATATCAAATTTAATGATTTGATTGAATGAGTTAGGTTAGGTTTCATTTCATTTCATTTCATCTCATTAGATTTCATTTTCATTTCATATCAATAAAAAAATTCTACTGAAGACTTGGCTGTATGGGCATAGTTACCTTTGCCTACCAGAATGGGTGAAGAAAAAAAAATCTCTGCTTATATTCTACGGTTGGCGCCATTTTTCAGAAATTTTCTTTTTATTAAATTGCTTCATTTTTTCGCAACTGTATTAAAAATAGTCGTTCAGTACACGTGCGAAACCGTCATTGCAACTTGTTCCGACTGTCAACCCTCGCCTTCGGCTGCGCCTCGGCTCGGGTAGACATTTGTCGGAACTCTTTGCAATGACAGCCTTTCCGCACTTGTAATGAAATATACTATTACTGATGTTTTGTAAACTCAAGACTTTAATTTCTATGTCGGGATACGCCCCTCATGGATCTTAAGCATTGGCCTCGCGATCGTAACGCACAACGCAGTGGTATGCAGCATGCGGCGCCGGACACAATAATTGTATGGAAAACGTCTAGTATGGTCTTATATTACGTCGCAGTCTGCGTCAGCGGCGAAGAGCAAACGCGGAACTCTGCGTCGAGTTGCACACCGCAGCGGTGTGCGTTACGATCGCCGAAACTCTGCTTGACAGGGTTTTTGCTTAGGAAATAGTGTATAGTCCGAAATTGCACAACTTCCCCTTGTATTTAGGAGAATTGCCAATTCTACTTTCTCTGATTTACGATAATATGACGATAAGGAAAACTACCGATTTGGCCTACTTCCATAAAACACTGTAAATAGGTTTTGTACGTCACGAATTAAATAGTTCCTTTTATTTTTGCTAAAATATTGATGTACTAGCTGATACCCGCGACTTCGTACGCGTGCGAAGCTTTCCACCAAAATATCTGTGAACCAGCTAACGATGAATCTCGTAGCAAATGGCTGCTTTTGGTTTAGAGAGTTCAAGCTGTATCTAAGAATCCACGTCATTGATTTCAATAAATATATTTTTCAATCCGGAAAAAGGGCTTCTGAATGGTATAAATTTCATTGAAATTGCTCCAGTAGTTAAGGCGTGATTCGACAAACAAACAAACAGATAAACTTGATTTTCGAATTTCAGTTTTTGGCTTTTTACAGTTTAAAAATAGTATAGATAGATATAGTAGGTGCCAAATAACACCGCAATACAGATCATTCACCCACCTTCACCACGAATGGCTAATTCTGTCGCTTTCCATACAAACCTGTCGCTAAGACGGTAATCGCTCGAATCTCGTAGTACTGTTTGTTTACTATACATAAATTGAATTTTGCGACATCGAGGTGAAGGTGGGTGAATGACCTGTATTGCGGTGTTATTTGGCACCTACTATAGAAGGAGGATCCAGCTCGTGGAGTATTTGCTCGTTCTTCCAGGCTTTGAGGCCTTATAGGCTCTCTTTGGCAGAGATTTTGCTCTAACAGGGATATCTTAGGGTGCTTTTCCACCAGCTTTTTTTACGCTACGTTGCTAAGGATGTATTTGACATCCACCAATAAGCAAGCAAGCTCGTATGAGTTAGTGGCCAACTCCGGTGACGGGAGTGTTTAGGCCGCCTTAAGGCCGACTGCTAGAGCCGGGACCGACCGACCCTTCTCTCGGCCGAAAACTTCATTCAAATCTCTGACAAACTAAGCATAGGGCCTCAGGGGCCGTTCAAATATTACGTAAGTAGATTTATTACAATTATTTACCCCCACATCCCCCAGCAGGGCTAGCATGGGCCGGGGACAAGTTGTCTTTCCACCGTTTTTATCTACTTGTCAGTGGAAATAATTCTCTTCTCCACCTTACATTAGCGCAAGTTATTACAACCTGCATATGCTGAGTTGAAACCAGTTTGCAACTGTGTATTTATTTATTTATTCTGTCAATATATGCTTACTCTAAGTATGTAATAATTATGTGATGTTAATTACCTAGTTGCAAATAAACTCTTTGATTTGATTTGATTTTATTTACATAGCATGGCAACAGGGAAAAGGGATAAAATGTTTCCACTTGACGTTTATCGTGGACATTATATCCCGCTACTCCCGCTTCATAGCATGGACTAGGGAAAGAGTGGATAAAATACTCTTCGATTGACACTTGACAGGGAATAACTATCATCTATCTCGAAGGTGGGTATAAAAGTAATTCTCCTTTGCTTACAAAATGTCTCGATCATATTTTTTCATCATTAAGTCTCAATTCATTGATAAAAATGAACGGAAAATACACAGGAGGGTTATAAGGGATGCAAGTAAACCGTTCCACTTGCCAGATACCGAATTTCGCCGACTTTTTCGCGTCCACAAAGAAATGGCGGTATATCTGTGCGAGGAGCTGAAGGATGCCTTGCAGCCTCAAAATTCACGAGATGGTTTGCCGGTGCATATCAAGGTTATTTTAAAAATATTACGCTGTACCTACTTTGCTACATTCTGTGAAAACCTTATGCTACATAGAATTACTAACCACGATAACCTACCTACAATTGTTTTTCTATTATGTATAGATCCTTGCATCTATACGCCTAATGGCAGATGGTAGTTACCAGAGAGGTACCGGGCAAGACCATGGTTTGCCAGAACAGACCGCAAATAGTCGCAAAAAGAACGAACTATTACCATAGATTTCATATACTGATCAAAATATTGAAGGTTGATGCGTCAATATCTCGTCAGTATTGTTTATTTTCTAGTAATGGCAACACAGACGTAGAGAACCGTCGAAACGCTATTCCCCTCGCTATTCCCCGTGGATAAAGCTTTCCACAGGCGAGGCCATGCTCGGAGGGTGGATAAAACTGACAACGGGGAAATGGTATTTATCCTTTCCCGGAGACAATTTGTCCCCGGCCCATGCTAGCCCTGCTGGTCAGCAAAAGTAAGCAAAGCTCTTACCCCTCCCCCCATGCTTACGTAAACATTTTTCAATAATAAACGTATTTTTTTTTATATTAAAATATAATGTTAATAATAAGAAAATAGATTTAGGATAGAGAAGAGCGCGGTAATTCCCCTAATCGGTTCTAAAGCGAGTGTCTAAACGTATGCAATATTTGCGGGAATCCCGGAAAATGCGTTTCGTTTTCAAGCATAGACAAAGTGAGGGTTGCCATCCGTGTAAAAAACTAAATAACTACCATTGACGTAATCATCATCTAGACTCTCCTACCCCCCATGCCATCCAAAATAAGCAAAACAAAGATAATAGAGCTTACGTAATGCTTGAACGGCCCCCCTAGGTAAGTGATAATTAGTGTTGCTCAATCTATTTCGGAAACCTCTTTAAAGATTTAGGTAGGTATCTACCTATCCTACTGTAGAACAAATTATGGCAGAGTTTCAAAGATTTTGTACTTACCTAGGTACTTACATCTGACGCATTTAGTTGTAACTAATGTGACTATTCTACCTACTTATTTAGTTAATTACATTTTAGCATAATATATTCTGTGATGTTTAATTCATACCAATTAATCTATCTAGGTAATAGTTATTATCACAAGTGTCATAGCTCAGTCGGTAATAGTTCTGCCTTCCGTGCTGTGGGTCGTAGGTTCGATCCCCACTGAGAACAAACATTTGGTGTGGCTAACATAAGATGTTTTTTTATGTCTGGGCTTTACTATGACAAGTACATATGTATTCACAAAAAAAATGTATATATAAGTATTCTATCAGCAATCTAGTTACCATAGTACAAGCTTTGCTTAGTTTGGGACTAGAAACTGTAAAATGTCCATGAATATTTAACATAAATCAATAAAAAAAAAAAAAAAAAAACACGGACACTTAACACAGCGCCTTCTAGTCCCAAACTAAGCAAAGCTTGTACTATGGAAACTAGATGGCTGATAGAATACATACGACATACTTTTTTTTTGTAAATACATACTTATAATACATAGAAAGACACAGAACAAACATCTATGTTTACAACACACAAATGTTTGTTCTCGGTGGGGATCAAACCCACGAAATTATATTGAGGCTGTAGTTGGGCAGCAGTGGTGAAGACTCGCGCAGGACCGGAGAGACTGGCATACTAAGAGGAGGCCTATGCCCAGCAGTAAGCGCATACAAGTTGAATAAATAGATAGAACATTCTAGTTCTATTAGCAATATAATGGTATGCTCATTTGAACCTTAAACACATGGTATTAATGATCATAACAGTATTGAACGAGTCCAAGGACAGTTGCTTATAAAAATCAATTGTAACTAATTTGTTGTTATTGACGTAGATTCTTGGAGTAATTTTCCATATGCCTATTTAGACTTAATATGTAATTGAAGAGGACGGATGAAAAGTAGAAAAAAAAATATAAAAAATATTCTTGGTCTTTTCACTCTAGTCCCAAAATGAAGTAGATTGCAGATAGAATACTTATGTGTATACTTATTTTTTTTTTGTAAATACATAGTAACACCAGGCAGAACAAAAACAAACATCTGTTTGCCACACACAAATGTTTGGACTCAGTGGGGATCGAACCCATGACCCACAGCATGGAAGGCAGAGCTATACCCACTAAGCTGACTAAGAACAAAAAACTTTGCATTCCTAACATTGTACATAGATTTTAACTGTTTTAAAAAATTCTGAGACAAGTGTTGGAACGAATGGAATCTTCCATACCGCTGTTGATCAACAATAAACTGTACCACATTGTAATAGAGATTACAACAAGATTCACATTTTTTTTACTTCCGTGTCATGTTAGCATTCTTGAAATTCATGGAACTTTCCATACAACTGTTGATCAACAATAAACTCTATTGTATTGTAATAGGGATTAAAACAATGCAAGCTTTATGATTGTTTACAAAGTATGGGTTTAATCCTTTTAGTTCTGTGCCTCGTTATGAGTGTTGTAAAGAGCCCAATAGTACACTCATAACCATGCAAATTACAGTATTTACTTAGGCCTTTACAACTATTGAAGTTGATTTCATAGTGATAGAACGACAGGAGGCAACCTATGCCTACACCGCAGATCCTATATACACTTAACAACACACTGCAGTACCTGAGACAATGTTTAGATGGAGTAGGCCCAGCACCTATATCATCCTCTCAGCCTAGTCAGGCATATCCACAGGAAAGACATCGTCAATTCATGCGGAGCTGACTAAGCCAAGAGTTTCCTCACAATGTTTTCCTTCACGGTTAAGATTGTGTTAATGGGCATACCAATTTACAAAATCCATTGATGCACGGTCGGGATTCGAAACCACGACCTTTGGATCTAAAGTCAAGGTGCAATCCCACTCGGCTTTAACCTACTCTATAACTGAGACTCGCCCATATACCAATACAGAAATCGTTACTCAAGCATAAATTTGAGTAGAGATTTTCATACAAAAATCTATGCTTGATCAGTAGATGCTTCGCTTTAGCAGTAAATCATCATACGGGTCTTTAAAGTACTTCCACCAGAGTTATAAGCCAAGCTAAAGAAAGTATTCTATCAGCAATCTAGTTCCCATAGTACAAGCTTTGCTTAGTTTGTGACTAGAGGCTGTTGTGTGAAATATCCATGAATTTACTGAGTAAGAGTGATAAAGTACCTACTGAGATGAAGGTAGACTTTAGAGGTTAGTTTTTTTAACAATAACTTTGGATCTTTGAACGTCTAAGAAGTCTGGTTTACTAGAGATTACAAGAATTTATTTAAGTTTTTGAGTATCTAACTGGCCAGTACAGCTGTTGCGAAACAGATGACATGCGCTTTTTTCAAATATTTTGAACGCGTCAAAATAAGAACGCAGACCTTGAAAACTTCTGCGATGTTAGCTTATTTGGCGAATAGGTACGTGAAAGTATACAAGTAGGTGCCTACCTATGTAATAAGCTTAGGTTTTTGGAAACAAATGAAAGTAAAATGGTAGGTAGGTACCAATGGCTTGTCAGCTGATGACGTAGAAAAAACGAAGGACGACCACGAGCAAATCAATGCACATCACATTATTATGCATGCACATCTATAAAAGGAAAATACCTACGAATCTGCGTGACTAACACAGAAACAGATGCCATTAAAAGCACGTAGATTAGATAATCTAAAAATACTCACCCAGATTTTTTCTTCAAAGAAATGGGTTCCAGTCCAGCGACATCAACATCGTATTTACTAATACTACTACTAAAATTTAACTGTTGTATTAACTTCGTCATCTTGATAAATCGTAATTGAGCCTTGCAATAACTTGGAGAGAAAATTACGGCCAAAACCGTGATGCGCGCAGCGAAATTGCGTAGTACACAACAAACTCGAACGAACGAAATTAGTTTCAACAAACAAGCATGAAGCAAGCAAACGACGAAATCGAGTATGAAGTTCGAACAAAAGAAGCAACGCTACATATTAAAAAGTTGCATGTTTACCAACTGAAATCATCTGAATATTAGCCTTCCGAATTTAGCCGTCTTTACATTTTAACCAAGATGGCTACCGGAAAGGTGACGTTTCGTTGTATCTCAGAAATTATACGTTCCAAACAACACAGAAAATAGAAACGCGAAAAAAATTATGTATCTTCACACCACAGAGGTAATAGTGTAGGTATTAAAGTATAATATAAGTTTTTGAACATTATTTTATCCTATTTTGATGATTATGGTCATAGCTTCATAGTATTGATAGATCGAAACAAAGGAAACTGCTAACATTCCGTTTCACGCAGACTGCCTAGACGGCCCCCACAGATGCGAAGCTAGCAACAAGTTAGCGATCAATAGGGATTCGACGTCATTGCGTAAAAATAAACTTTTTATCGATCTAACGTACCTACAAAGTACTTACCGATTCCGAAATACTAGAGACGGCATTGTACTCAACTTCGAATCGATAGTTTTAAATCGTTGTTTCATGTATTGTACTGCCGGAGTGGCATATAACGTCATCACTTCACTTTAAAAAGACACTTCACTCGAATTCACCCTTGCTTACAGGGTGTTTAGTTTTTCCACTGAATACCACATAGAATCGAGTTAGTGTTTTTGATTGTAATTGAAATTTACAACATTTGCATTGTTTCTTCAAGTCAGACATTCAAATGTGGCTGCGATGCGGTTCCAACTAGTCTACTCCGCAGTAAACGCTATACTTCTGTATGTTGTACCTACATCAGCCTCTCTCCCTCTGTTTTTAGGGTGCTGAGGGGGTAGAAATATACGGGTGAAGTTTCTTTCATCATCCCTAAAAAATTTAACCATAGGACGCGTCTTAGGATAGGTAGGTATATTCTAGAAAACAATAAAATTTAGGTAGGTATCAATATCATCATCATCATTATCATCACTATCACCTCATTTAAGGTAGGTAGGTATACATATAGGTAAGTATACCTAACCACAGATCATATAATAACTATAACCATACCTATATAGTATTTAGTTTATTTAAGGTGTAGCAGTGTCAAAAAATTGATAGTATCAGAATTAGGTATTTATTTTATGGTACCTATCTCAAAGTAGTTAAGAAATTTTGAATGAAATCTCCCGTGTGTTTCGTAATTTTCGAGCATGCGCAAACACCATCGTGACGTCACGTTCTTGTGTTTACCAAAGCATGTCGATTTAGATAGTATAACTTTTCACAAAGGTAAAATGGAAAAATACTACAATTTAATTTAATTACCTACTGGACCGTGGCCGATTTATATTATTAATAATACATGCCGTGTTTTGATCGATTTCGTTTCGGTCTTGGGTTCATAAAATGTAGCTATACCTACCTACCTACATAATAATTTAGTATGTTGTTCCTATGAATAGGATAACACAAGAAACTTATTTTCATAACTTTTTTATTTACTACAGAAAACATTAAATACTATTTCTAATAAATTATTTTTAAATAAGTAGGTACCAACCTGTTATAAATAGTTAAATGACTACCTTCTCAACCTTATGAATATCTTATCAAAACCTAAAATGTCCACAGTTGGACTAAAGTCCACAGATTTAAAAAAAAAATTCATCATAGGATCATTCGGGAATCATCTACCCCTACTCACAGATCATATTATTCTGCCTTAACTACCCTTCACTGTCCGATTTATGAGTGTAGTCACCATTCAAGATCCTCTAGAGCTATATATGGCCTGCCCTTGCCACTTTAGCTTACTAGCTATTTGTGACTTTTATCCATCGCTCGCTTTGGGTTGTATTGAAACTCATGCCATATCTCTTTTCGTATTCCATTGGAGTCCTTAATTTTACCAAGAACTTTACACACAGAATTTCTAAGCTTTCGTAACTATGTTTCAATGTCTGTATATGTTTATTTGATGTACTTCTTTTTGAACAAATAAACTATTTTTGTATATTTTTTTTGTATTTGTAGTTCACTGATTTGATTTAAATACCACCTCCATCATTCATTACTTGCTGACCTATTTTGGACATGTGATATGGTACAAGCACCGTGACAGTGATCTTCTTCAATAGATCACCGTACAATTGTATCAATGATATCGCTTTAGGCTTGAATAGAATTGATATTGTTTCATCAGAGTCCGTGCTGTGTACGAATACTGCTGTTGGTGTTTGATTTGCGAAAGTAGAACTTGACGCTGGGGTGTTAGGTGTCAATATTTGTTGTGCTGCCTCTTTTTTTCCGGTCTCTTTTGGAGTACTTGACATGTCTAGAATATCTGCTGCTCTTTGGCAAGGGATTGCGAACTTTTGAGGGTTGGTTCTAGGGTTTGGATTTGCACGAGCTGCTTGAACTGGGATTGATCTGGGACGTGCAGGGTTGATATCATTCCTTATCCCTGGTCTTGGTTTGAAGATTGGAATCATTGTGGGAATTTCCAATTTGTTTGTACTGTCTATGCGGTCTTCCGTTTCTTCTTCGATCTCTGCAACCAATTCCTTTTCTGCGCAGTTTTTCTCACATGATATATCAACTTCTAGAATAGTTTTACCATTATTTTCAATATCTTCTATAACTTCAGGGGAGTTAACTTCAAGAGGGGTAATATCTTTTGTTTCAGCTTGACATTGATAAATGTCTAGTTCTTGAGAAAGAACATCCTTTAAAAGATTTAATAAGCAAGAGAATTTTTCTTTCTTAGATCTAGGATACTCTTTGAGATTATGAAAGTATGAACTTAGCTCTTCGCAGTTGAAAGCAGTAGTTGGCAACGTTGGATTTTCACTTGAGGCGTGTGCGATGACGTTCTGAAAGTCCAAAGTCAAGAATTTTTATTCAGTAAAATCACAATCATTGGGATCATTAGATTTGTTTGACAATCTAGGTGATTTTAGATGACAGTCCCCTATAGCTAGGTAGGTACTTAGGTAAATACTGTAGTTTACAAAATAAAAGAATAAAAAAAAAAATAAGGTGATAGTGATGAAAGATTCGAACGCTTGCTATTCTACTAAGCCAGAGGAATCTAGGAAACTTGAGCCCCATTAGCACTCCCGTCCGTGGATCCACTAGTTGCCACGTGACTAGTGGATGGAATGGGATGGTATTAATCCATCCCACTACACCAGTCAATTTAGGATTATTTTATCTGCAGAGATTTAACTAACATTAGGGATGACTCGAAAGCTCGATTAAAAAAACTTCGAGTTAGTTATACAAGTTTTCGACAGAGATATGACGTCATGCTTATTTGAGTTGAATCTCTACCGAAGTGAGCATAAAGTCCCCGGTACCTACGTTCTGAAAAACTAAACATGAATTTCACTTTCAGATGTTCAAACTAGGCCGTATCAGAAGTATCTAAAAGCATTAGATCGTAAAACTTACATGAAAACACAGATAAAACACGACAAACACGATTATTCGCATTTTCAAAATTTAATTGTAATTTTAATCATATGCCATAAAACCATTGGCTCTCAGTAATATCAAGTTATCAATGAATCAGTCGATTGCAAATGCAACTTTATGTATAACTTATGTTATTTCGATTATGTAATCGAGTTATCGAATCGATTTCAGCTGCAGCATTTCACTTTCGCTACACTAGTAATTTAGTGACAAAAGAATGCGGTGTCAAAATCAAACGGAAATCGATTGCTATCAATTGCAAGACTGTATTTATTTTAAGGTTGGATATTGTTATTATAAATAGCATTAAAATGTAATGCATGCTATAATTATACATGAAACATTTAAAAATGTTCTTCTACTAATAGTCGGGACGTAGATACATAGCAATGTTTTAAAAAGTAGCTCTTTGAGAATTATAAAAATATCTCAAAGAGCAAGGATCGGCTAGATGGTATACCTACGCGATCGATTTCTACCAAAATTAATGCCTCTTAGAATTTTCATACCTATTTATAAACAAGATAAATAATTTGATAGTAAGTAAGCATAAAAGTGAGCATCCATAAAGAATCATTTTAATAAACTA
Organism: Eulithis testata; assembly: GCA_947507515.1. Taxonomy (NCBI): domain Eukaryota; kingdom Metazoa; phylum Arthropoda; class Insecta; order Lepidoptera; family Geometridae; genus Eulithis; species Eulithis testata. The sequence goes on from OX382221.1 coordinate 4,247,625, forward strand.
AATCATCTGATCAACGGAGTTTTATATTTATGTACCTATGACACACTGAAATATGTGTCATTTATTCACTATCTCTTCTATTTTGTAAATTTTATCTACTTCCATGAATATTATCGTACAATATTTAGAAATCTTAGCGTTAACAAACGAAATTGATAAACAGTTTGACAAAATAATGTTATTATGACATACTTCCCTATAAAGAGTGGAAACCTAGTAAGCTTAATACTAAAATATTATTTTATTAGGTGATCACTGTTGTCAAGGATACCTACTAATTTAAATAAATAAAAATGAAATCTTTTGTATGTGCACTCTTGGTAGCCCTGGCGGTTTTACAGGTCAATACCACTCAATTTAGGCTTCTCTCTTGGAAACAATACCTAGCTGTTATTTTAATATTACCTACAGTTAGATGAATTTACTTATAATCAAAAAAATTGTACTTATTTCAGATTACCAATGCACAATGCATCCGTGCAATCAGTGGTCCTCTAATTAGCTCCTGTGGTGGGCCAATCATCGGTCCCTGTAGTGGCCCCTGTGGTGGCGCCTGTGGTGGCCCCTGTGGTGGCTCCTGCGGTGGTCCTTGTGGTGGCCCCTGTGGTGGCCCCTGCGGTGGCTCATGCGGTTGCAGCGGCCCAATTATTGGACCCTGCGATGGCCCAATCTTGGGATGGCCCTGCGATGGCCCCTGTGGTGCTCCAATCAACACCTGCGGCTGTGGTGGCCCAGTTATATGCCCTTGTCCTCCTATCATCAGCCCTTGTTCTTCCTGCCCTGGTCCAGTTTATGCCGCTCCTATTATTCAGTCAAGCTCAGTCGCTGCAAGTCTTGCTGACACTCTTTCTCTGCTGACTGTCAGCAGTTTATTAGCTGACACTCTGCCATTATGTCCTAATGTGTACGGGTTGCCTAATTGCGGATGCGGATGCGGAGGTCTTCCCGGATGTGGATGCGGAGGTTTTCCCGGATACGGATGCGGTTGCGGAGGTCAACCCGGATGCGGATGCGGAAGTTATTACTACTAGGGGACTACTAATTAAAGTAATTTAAGTAACTTAAACCACTGTAAAATTAAACTATTTCGTTCGAACTACGTATGTTTTTTTATAACCGAATTATGCGTAGGTAGGTAAACTTTGTACGCACTAACCTAAAATGGTTTATCTGTAAATGGTTTATCCTATAATCTCTGATCAGGCTGATCACAGGCAGGAATATTTTTGTGAAAAACGTCGAATAAGAATAATGCAGCAGGTTTGATTTGAGATTGGAGATAATCTGAGGTAATTTTAAATTGTGCCTCTTTTAGCTAGCGTATTTTTTCTAATTAAATAACAATCTGGGCCAGAAATTCAGATACGATCTAGGCAAAGAATATGTAGGTACCTAATACGTAGTTCCTACGTAAGAAGAGGCGGGACTCCCATTCTGCCAAAGTTACACACTGAAAATCTAGAATAAGAATAAGAATAAGAATCATTTATTGTGAAACTGAGTAAAAAGAGATCTTATAGATATTATGTACCTAGAGTTTCAACAGTTTACCCATGCCGGGCGTACAATACTTTACATAGTAAGTAAATCTTATAATTTTATTATAAGTAATCTCGTTTTGTATTAAACGAAATTCAAATTTTGACCGCCGTTTCATACAGTGTTCGTTTTTCGAAAGCACGAGTCTACTACAAACTTTCGCGTTTATAGTATAGGTATTCGTAGGATTTGTGATTACCTATTGGGAATATATAATAAATAAATAAATAATTAGATTCTAGTCCCAAACTAAGCAAAGCTTGTACGATGGAAACTAGATGGCTGATAGAATACATTTTTTTTTTGTAAATACATACTTATAATAGTTATAATACATACAAACTTCATACAAACAATAATAAATATATAGGTAGAAGTTTCTTACACTCCCACGATAATAAATAATAGATGCTGGATGGATGTATGAAGTTTATTGCTTTTTAAGAACTAATACAGCTCATAAAAATACTAAAACTAAACAGTGAGACGAAATTGTCGCGTCAAGGCGGTCAATAGTTATACCTAGTGGTATTTTTCCCAGCGCTAGTGACGGGACCCGCTCGTACGGTTGGGAAAAACGGGTGGCTCCATAGTTCTATAGAACGGTTACGTCTAGAACTGTTGAAACTTTTTTAATCCCTAATATCTGGTAACTTCCATTTGGGTAGGACTATTGAAACGAAAACTAGCCCTAATGGGCTAGTTTCAATAGTCCTACCATGGAACTACAGGGATAAAAACCGTTTTAAAAACAGTCATAAAGAACTAATGGGAGTTATCCGGAAAAACGAAGGAGGACGATGCATTCGTCACAAATATTATTAACTCTATAATCAGTGAAGTGCCCAAAATATTGTGTCGCGTTCCATTGGTTCGCGATCCCTGCAATGTGAATGCTGGGTTGAATGCAAGGGTTTCGGAGTCCTACATCGTTTTTGAGTTCAAGTGTTTGTCTACTGTTCTATAGGTACCTATACCTAGCCTACCTACGTACCTATAGTAGTCATTTGTTCAATCTTGTAATAACAATGAACGAATAACGCCAGATATTTTATTTTTATACTGCACCAAATGCATTACAGAAAGTAGGTAGCTGATCTAAGCAATTTACGTATTTACTTTTAAGTCATGTCTGTTACGAAATGAAAGTCACGTCAGGGCACACTTGACGGAAATTCCGTCGCGGACGACGGAAATTCCGTCAAGTGTGCAGTGGCGGATTAGCCACGTAGCAGGTGTAGCAAATGCTACGGGCCCTGCGCATTTGGGGGCCCCGCGCACCAACGCTTTCTTACCGTAAAACGTAAAATCTAACAACTTTCTCAAATCATATTGTTCAAAAACACAAAAAAAATCGCGGCTTGCTTCGCTCGCCGGTGAGTACGTATTTCTCTCTGTGCTTTCAAACAACAATGTACTGTAAAATCACAATTTTCGGTAAAGCTCAAGCAATCCAAGGCATAGAAGTTGCTACGGGCCCCGCGCTGACTTAATCTGGCACTGCAAGTGCGGGATCATCTGCTATCTATACTAATATTGTAAAGAGGAAACATTTGTATGTATGTTTGTAACGAATTGGCTCAAAAAGTACTGATCCGATTTGGATGAAACTTGGAATATATATTGTCCATGACCTGGATTAACACATAGGCTACTTTTGATCCCGGAAAATCAACGGGATCCAACGGGACACGGACGAAGTCGCGAGCGGATGCTAGTAGGTAATATGCAGGTAACTTACAGCCGAGCAGCTTACAGCGACGTTCTGCGCTAATGCCCAGCATTTTGAAAATTCTATCTTAGTCAAACCCTAATTATTCCATGCCTGTTTATTGTATTATATTGAAATTGAAATACACAATACTCAAGGATATAAGTGGCCGATCCACCGCTCGCAAAACACGAATTAATGAAAAAAACCTTGATTAAAACAATTGCTAAACACACCTCTGAAAATTTAGGCTTGCCCAAATATATCTAGCGTGAAATATCACACGAATGTTTATTGGCTAATTTGAAATTGATCCACCGAGCCTCTTTTTTTGAGTAAGTGATTTCGTTGAACATAATTACAATTTTTACAAAATGCCGCTTACGTTATACAGCTTCAATCAAGCCGCATTCTTCTTACTTTGCTAGGCTACTCGCGTATCTCGCTCACCCCACATAACCCTCATTCGAATACTCGAGGCAGTATTATTGTCCTTTGCCTAAAAACTCCGTCACTAGAGTTGACCCTTCATACAACATTGCTTGCTTGAAGGTGCAAGTTGAAAAATAAATATCAAGAATATTTTTTAATTTGTTTATTAACTTAACCTTACTAAACTAAACCACACCAAATTACAACTAACAGCTAATATTACTAATAGTATTAGTATCTGCAACCTGGTTCAAAAACTGTTGCAACCACGCCTCCCGTGTTAATTACTGCATTGCCCGCTGAAGGAACGGCGCCCTCTACCGACACCACTCCATAAACGGGAAAACTCCCAGTTACTTTGATAGTACCCCCTATTGGAATATCTCCGGCTAAGTTGATATCTCCGAACTGAAGTGATGGCAGAATTTCTGTTACTAGTGGAACTGTGGTGGTCTGTGCCGGGCCTAGAGGACCTCCGACTGTGGTGACGACATTACCATTGCCGATTATGGGGTGGCCATTGAAGCCGTTGCCGTTGACGGGTAGGGAAAAAGCTTCCTGAAAAAAAAACACCGTTAATATCATAAACTAGAATGCGAAGCGTGATCCGAGGGCTGGTGATTATCTAGTCCAGCGTATCAGCATTGCTATGCAGCGTAATCGTTTACAACGGTTTGTAGATAGCTCAACTGTTTCATGTGTGAATATTGTAAAACTGTATTAGTTGTAATTTTCTTTGTGAATATATTGACTAATAAATATACTATTAACATTATTTCTTTCTTTCTTTTAAGTTTCGTATTCAATTTTCAAATTTCAAAACAAGTTAATGGCCGGTACGCTGATACATAAATGTTAAAGTTACTCAAGTATAGATTTGAGTAGAGATTCTCATACAAACATCTATTGTTCCTAACCCAGTTTTTTCCGATTTTATAAGTATTAAGTTACTAAAAACTTACCTTGAAAAGGAATGCTTGTAAGCAAATAAAAATTATACGCCTGTACATTTTATAATTATTTAGGTAATACTAAACGGAATTCTATCACTCTTTGTATTTATACATATTTCCTTATAATTTCAAAAAATGTTATCGATTGCTTTAAAACCTTTGCAATCACTAACGAAATAATTATTAAGTATCTTGTTAGATTAAGAAATATTTGACCTAAGTAAACTAATAAAAAAGTTGACTATGACTAATATTATTAAGTTGACTAATATGTCGAACTATGCAGTCTCGATTTCAAAAGTAACGACGTATTAGTTTGGGGCTAGAAGGCGCTGAACATTGTCCCAGGCCATAGTTGCCTCCTGACGCTGTATATAAATCATCTTTAATAGATGAAGCTGATTATCTAAGTTGAGCAACATTCAATCACAGTTGTGCGGTCATTAACTCATACGAGCTTGCTTGCTAAATAGATGTAAAGGCCTAAGTAGTAGTAGAAAGCGTTGTGTGAAATGTTCGTGAAAATTTATTGGTTTACTAGCCGTCGCCCGCGGCGTTGCTCGCGTACTAAATAGAGCCTTCAGAGTGTGACTTTTCAAAATTCCTTTCTTAGTGCACCCCTACACTAATAAGGATACTACCCTCCAAATTTCTTACCTCTAGGACTTATAGTTTAGGCTGTGCGTTGATTATCAGTCAGCTTCAAAAGAGTTTTATATAATTATATTGACTAGTTATATAATATATTGATCATGTAGGGCTCATATGCATAGATTTTTGTATGAAAATCACGACTAAAATCTATACTTGAGTAACCATTTCTTTATCAGCATGCGGGCCTTAGACATTAGTGGTATTATATCGCTTAGCATAAGGTGGGACAAAGAACTAATGTGGTCGACATAGCTCAGAGAATTAGCAAGTTGAAGTGGCAGTGGGCTGGCCATGTTTGCCGCAGAACCGACAATCGTTGGAGCAAACGAACACTCGAGTGGAGACCGCGTAGACCGCAAGCGTAGTGTAGTGGCTAGCGTCCACAGGCCCGCATCGCACGCAACGGATTTTAGTTTGCCTGTATAAAAACTCGTCCGTACGGTGCGGATCAATGGACGCAGTTGCATGAGTTTTTATACAAGGCAAACTAAAATCCGTTGCGTGCGATGCGTCCGATGCGTGCGATGCGGGCCTGTGGACGCTTGCCTTAGGACGCCGATCTGAGAAATGTAGCGCTGTAGCAGGTGCCAAATAACACGGCAATACAGGTCATTCACCCACCTTCACCACAATGTCGCAAAATTCAATTTATGTATGGCTAATTCTGTCGCTTTCCATACAAACCTGTCGCTAAGACGGTAATCGCTCGAATCTCGTTATTACTGTTTGTTTACCATACATAAATTGAATTTTGTGACATCGTGGTGAAGGTGGGTGAATGACCTGTATTGCGGTGTTATTTGGCACCTGCTGTAGCACTGGATGAGAAGAGCCGAAGACCGTGCTCAGTGGCGCGTCTTGGGAGAGACTTACGTCCAGCGGGCCTAAGATGCGCACCGCGAGATATGTGTCATGTCGTTCTGTCAAAATGTAAACATTTTGTACCAGTTCAGGAACTATTGCATTATCTGTGGTACCTAATGGTGTCGACAAAACGCGCCATAATGTACACTTTTGACACTTGTTAGTCATCGTACCTCTCTGGGGAAGAGATAATAGTCATGCAGAAATGTCAAAAGCTGAAAATTCAAAGGCGCGGTTTCTCGACAACATTACCACAGATAATGCAATAGTTCCTAAACTGGTACAAAATGCTTACATTTTGACAGAACGACATGACAAATATCTCGCGGTGCGCATCTTAGGCCCGCAGCAGTGGACTGATATATATAAAAACATTATATTCTATTCTATATGGGTTGATGATGATGATAATGATAAGGTGGGCCATCTGCTAGATCCATCACTTATGGCGGCTTGCACCATCGCACAGAATTGCCTCTAAACTTTTGTCAAAAGTAATCATCAGTTTTTACAAACTACGATATCTATCATCGTACCACTCATGTTCTTGTCATCATCATCATCACTGCTGGATATAGGCCTCTCTTTTGATGTACCACTCCTTACGATCCCGTGCCAGTCTCATCCAATCTTTGCCCGCTATGACTGCGATATCGTCTGCCCATCTTGCTGCAGGACGACCGACATTTCTATTAGCGCGTGCAGACTATGCCGAAGTGGGCAGGGACTTGGGCAGGGACTTGGGCAGGGAAGTGGGCAGGGAAGTGGCGTGAACACGAACATGCCGCTATCCCGTCTCCCTGCCCCCAAGTTCATGCCCTAGCTCCTTAGTGAGAATAAAGGCGATGTTGCTGCGGCAATCATTCCGGAATTAATCGCGGCATTCATGCCACTTCCCTGCCCAAGTCCCTGCCCACTTTCGCATAGTGTGATCGCGCTATATAACCGGTTCTTGGACGCCATTCAGTTAGCGCCTTACTCCACCTGCTGTCATCACATGTTCTTGTACATCTTTGTAAAAATGTGCCGAAATAAGTATCTGGTTAGCCACCGACTGAAAAACGGAGGAAATGGTAAAGAGGTGTTAAGTATAACATAGACGGCGTTCTGTGCCTATCTGTCTGTTTGTTTGTAACCTCGTAGCTCTGAAATAGGGCTCTGATTTAAATGTTTTTTTTTATCAGATAAATAATTTATCTGGGATGATGGGAAATATGAATAATACTTTGAAATAAGTTTATTTCAAAGTATTATTGATATAATATGTTGAACTGTAGGTTATACTCCAAGGACACAACGCCTTCAAGAGATGATTCTAATGGCCTTGAAGCAGTGCCCTACTAGTAGGTAATACTGCGCTTATAAGATTTTCTTATTTTGAGGAAGAAATCTTTTTAGTCCACATTAGTGCCAACTTCTGTGCAATTTTCTAATCTAACCTTATTTGTAAGTATTGTTTTTAATTTTGGTGGAATTTTAACCAATAATACTTATCTAGGTCGTACCATAAAGTGTGAGCCATTGGAATAAATGTGGGTATAGTGGTGTCTCTGAATGTAAAAACTCGTTTTCAGGTTTTTGAAGAGAAAATCCACCATTTTCTGTTCAAAACAAACGACAGCCGACTTGACGAATGACTTGACTTATATTAGAGTCCTTTTCATGAAAGAAGTCCCGCGGAAATTTCCGGAACTAAAGTTTAAAACTAAATTTTAAATTAGTTGTCAGGTGCTGTTAATGTGTTCGGATGCTAGTGCGTTTTTATTTGGTTTCTGTGATCAAAGTCTTGTTTTTAATGCCTAAAGTTGTGAAAAGTGCTGCCCGAGAAATAATACTTAAGGTCGACTACAGCGCCGCGTCTGCGGGACTTCTTTCATGTAAAGAACTCTATTTCAAATTCATCACTTGACACTGGCAAAATTGTCTGTCGAAATGACTGACAGAAGCCACATAGGTATAGAAGAAGAAGAAGAAGAAGAAGAAGAAGGAGAATTGACACCATTCTTAATCGCAACATTTTTACTTATCATGGTTTTCAACGTTCAAGATTAGCTTTTGGGAGAAAAATCGTATGTCCCAAAAAACTTGTCTCGTAGACTTCGTAGCTCATTCGTAGTAGGGTCTACGCGTAGCATTTCGTAGCACTTCGTAGCATTAGAATACCGAAGCCTGCTCTGTGTAATATACTTCCTGTCGCCCGCGACTTTGCTTGCGTGGTAGCTGCATTATTTGCTTAAAATTTTTGATCCTAATTAGACCTTTTGGGGTACGACTTTTCAAAATTCTTTTCTTAGTGCACCCCTACACTATATAAGGATACTACCCTCCAAATTTCATGCCTCTAGGACATATAGCTTAGGCTGTGCGTTGATTGTCAGATCAGATGCTATAAGTATCCCCTGAGGTTTTGGGTAATGCTAAGGTTGTAAAAAATAATACTAAAATTTTTGGCTTATATCTATCTATCTATCTATAGGTACTATTATTATAAAACTGTAAAACAGCCTTAAACTAAAATTAGAGATATGGATAAATTAAATATGTAGATCTACTAAATAATATTTTATTCACAAAGGAAATTAAAACTAATACAGTATTTACAATATTTACAAAATACACATGAAACAGTTGAGCTATCCACAAACCGTTGCAAACGATTTATAGATAGCTCAACTGGTCCAAATATTATTCTGATTCCGAAAATCGAGTTTGTTTGTTTGTTTGTTCGCGGATCACGCCTTCACTACTGGACCAATTTCAATGAAACTTATACCATTCGGAAGCTCTTTTTCCGGATTTAAACATAAGTTATGTATATTTTATTGAAATCAAAGGCATGGATTCTTAGATATAGCTTGAATAAGTCGAACTCTCTAACACAAAAACAAAACCAAAAGCAGCCATTTGCTACGAGGTTCATCGTATGCTGGTGACAGATGCTGGTGGAAAGTTTCGCACGCGTACGAAGTCGCGGGTATCAGCTAGTAATCAATAAATTTCGCAGTAAGGCAATATCCTCAAAACAAGTAATCATCAATCTCATTTATGTTATTTACCTTTAAGACTATGACAACGTTTCGTTATGTGAAATTCACAAGAATTTGATGAGAAGTCATATTTTAACCTTAATTTACAAAAAACTATCTTCTGCCCGCGACTTAGTCCGCGGCCCGTTTGATACTGTTAATTTTCCGGTCTATAAAGTAGCTTAGGTGTCAATCCAGGCTACGAACTATTTTGATTTTGACCGAGCTCGATAGTGAATGAAAACTATTTTATTATCAATTAAATATGTCAAAAAATATATTGAAAATGGAATGTCTAAAACATTTCAGCCCAGAAAAAAAAAGAAAAAAAATGTTTTTTTTTTTTTTTTTTATACAATATAGTCAACCGTTTGACCACAATCTCACCTGATGTTAAGCAATTCCATACCAATCGAAAGTATCAAGCCCATAGAATATGCAAACGTTAGGTTGACTAGTTTTTTCCCGTCACAACTCTTGGGTAGGCAAGTATAAACATAAACAGGTCAATCGATACTGTAACTTTCATCGGTCTGCTTAATGAGTTAAAGTTAAATTAAAATAAAGATTATTTCATTACGAACCCATTTGCAATATATTTATTGACATATTTAATTGATAATAACATAGTTTTCATCCATTAACCAGCTCGGTCCAAATCTTTGTATAGCGAGATCCTGTACTATATAACATATATTCCAAGTTTCAGCCAAATCGTACAGCGTGATTGAAACGCAAAACATCCATATAAATGAGTTGTTCCCATCGAACTCACCGGCTGGCCCACTAATCAAATGAGTGGACTCGATGGGATTTTTTGTGAAAAAATGTCTTCATTCTATGCACTCCTGAAAACCAACGCTAAAGGAGCCACCGTGCACCTTAACTGTCTGTCTCTATAATTTATTTCATTGTATCTTAGTATGTGTTTTTGCGTGAAATAAATAAGTTTTTTTCTATTCTATTCTATTCTACATTGGTTCGCTTGCTTGAAGAAGTTAAATGAGCAAAATAAAATAATTTGAACCAAATACCGATTCATTTAGAAGATTAAAATTAATTATTAACGCACACTGACCATAGTAACAATGTTCAGTATTATATTATAATAGTGGTAGTGACCACAGAAAAGAGGGGACCCTTCTAACACAGGTTAGATTAACTTAAAAGAAGAGATCCCAACCCTATAAAAAACTTGTATTTAACAATAAAAAACTATTTTGATTTTGATTTTGATTGATTTGATTGAGTGGTAGGATTGGATGGTAGGATGGTAGGAAGTGGTAGTTACACACATAGTTTCGAGTTTAGTAAGTTTTAATTACTTATTTCTGTTTTTCTGCTCTAGTATTAGTGTCGTAAATAAAATATATCCTAAATTGGTCTTAAATTAAAATATCGTACAATCTCTGGTCTAACCTTAAGGTGGGATTCCACCAAAATTGTGTGCAGCACATTTGTTTACAAACACAGTGCGCGAACATTTCTAAAAATTTTCTACAATTACAATTTGTTATAAGTTTTGTACAAGTAACAATTTGTTCTTCTTTACTCGCATGACCACCAAGAGTAACATTTTGTGCTGAACAGTGTGCTGCGCAGTGGCGCACATTGCCGAACACTGGTGGAAGTCTCCCACCTTTCCATACAAACGTGGAAGGGTAACTACTCCACTGTTTGACGCTGACCAACCAAAACTAAGGATTATATCAATTTATCTCGTCAAAAGTTTAGAAGCTTGTATTTTTTAAATGAATACTTTTTTTACGGTTTGGGCTGTATACAGACATAGATTATGACGAAATAAATTGATATAATCCTTAGTTTTGGTTGGTCAACGTCAAACAGTGTAGTTACCCTTCCATGTTTGTATGGAAAGGTGGGCGACTAGTTCCACCTTAAGGGTTACAAACATGTCACACTGTACAGGGACTCACAAAGACAGTGCTATCACGCACAACCCTCGTAATTAACAGAACCAATCCCTGAAGCTGGTAACGTTCCTTCCAGCCCTACTGATCCCGAAAACGGCAATTTCCCTGTGACCATGATAGGTCCAGAGATCAGCAGGTCATCTGAAGATATGCTCATGCCTCCGGGGCCTAACGCTGCTGAGGATAGAACTGGGCGACAGGGTGTGGTAATGCTCTGGCTTGTGATGGTCTGAAAGATAATGTACTGTAAGTTTTTGACGATGTGTAGAGGGACGTTGTATACAAAAAAGCGCTAGGAACCAGAGGGCCTAGTAAGGGTTTTGGTGTGTAAATCTGGTGTAAAGCGTCCGACGCCCAGCACACCTTGAGAAGCTTGGTCTTTGAGAAGCTTGGTCTACACCAAGCTCGTACTCGTATGTTAAGCTTCTCAAAGAAGCCGCTCAGCGTCTCCATAAAAATCAGCGCACACTGGTATGCTGGGCGTCAGACGTTTCACACCCACACTATACACTGAAAACTTGTACTAGGCCATCAGGGCGTAGTTTGTTGCCCGTTCTTCTAGATTCTAGGCTCTGGTTACGAGGAACGGAGAATCACCTAGTTTAGACAATTGTAAATGATCGTTGTGATTTTACTGAGTAAGATATTTGACTTTGGCTGTCTAAAACATCTGCCCCCATAAATATTGTAAGCTGTGGTCTGCTTTCGCTGCCCAGCATAACGCAGCTTTTGACGGCAAAACACACGCTGAATCGCGCTAATGTCACTATTTAGTCACCTATGATTTAGTATGCAAACAGTTCAGGCTTAAACCTGGCAGGTTTTTATGAGACAACGAGCCCCCAGAGCAAGAGTGGATACTGACGCTGTGAAAAACATCTAGATTAGATGCAAAAGCACGATTTATTTACAATATAAGTAGAGATCTACAGACTGATAATAAAAACTGATAAAAAACCTTCAAACTTTTAAATTACCTGGACTAAAACGCCCAATAAACAAATAAGGACCACTTTCTGCATTTTGACTAGTACCTTATTAGTGTCACTCGCCAGCTCAGACCTAGATTATATACTTAGAAATAGGGTCATGAAATTCTATTGACACACTAGTTAAGACAGTTATCTCTGTTACAAAATGTTTAGATTTTTTAATCATTGCGAAAATTATTAAAAGTTTTGTAATCTTCAAGTTCTGTCATTTCTAGTATCAAAGTACTCGTAGCTTTGTTTTCATTCTTTCTTGGTGTTATTGTGAGTGGTGCTGTTTAATTTCGATTTAAATAATGGTTTTAAATAATACTTAAGGTCGTAGCATAAATTGTGGACCATTGGAATAAATGTGTATAATAAAGTGATTTTTTTGGTGATTCGTTTCCAAGTTTTGAAGGGAAAATTCACTAATTTGCCTTCGAAACAAATGACAGCCGATTTGAATTGACTGATTTGACACTGTTCAAATTGTCTGTCGAAATGACAGACAGAGGCCGTAAAGGCCATAAAAAAACGAAGAAGAAGAAAAAAAGAAGTGTGGTATTAGCCACATAACTTATTGTTCAGATACTTGAGTTACAGAGTACCTACCTACTTTTACAAAAGGTCATGCACTAGCGACTGGAACGTGACTCTTTCATTGTATATCATTTGATCGATAGATCGATACGTGAGTTAAGAGTGTCGTCGTAATCGATAAAGAACTGATTAATCTTGGGTGTCAGAGGCACTAGCACAAATAAATGTGACAATCGTAAACGTATCGTAACCGTATTTGATGTACATTGCGCTGTTACGTAGCAATGCGATTGACCTAGACCAGTTTAACTCAGATAGATAGATATATTCTTTATTGCACACCAAAAAAAGAATAAAAACAATAAAAGAGAAATAAGTTTTAAGTATGAGGTGCAATGGGCGGTCTTATCGCTATAAGCTATCTCAGATACAAAAATTCAAAATTATTTTGGATAAAAGAGGCTATAGCAAAGGTAGAGAGAAACGAAGACAAATTGCAATAGTTATGAAAACTATGACGCAATTGCCAACGCCCAGCTCCCAGGACATGAGGGTACAATTTATATGTTCTAACTTAACAGTTTTGAATATACTTTTAACTAAGAAATAAGAGTACAGTAGTCTATATATTACTATTTTTAATTTTTTTAAATAACGATTGCGATTGTCTCATTTTTTCGTGCTTATCCACCCCGCTTTGATTCGTATGTGATGGTTATTTACAAGCAACTGACTTGCAAAGCTAACGTACACAATCAACTGATGACAGGCGTCATGGCTCAGTCGGTAGTCTTCCTTGCTCTGCCTTCCGTGCTGTGGGTCGTGGGCTCGATCCCCACCGAGAACAAACATTTGTGTGTTGTAAACATAGATGTTTGTTCTGTGTCTGGGTGTTTCTATGTATTATAAGTATTTAAAAAAAAAATATGTATGTATTCTATCAGCCATCTTGTTTCCATCGTACAAGCTTTGCTTAGTTTGGGACTAGAAGGCGTTGTGTTAAGTGTCCGTGAATATTTATTTATTATTTTTATTTTTTAACTTTGAATTGGTATGAAAATGGAACGGTAACACTTTGCTTTGGTCTTGCGATCGTAACGCACAACGCAGCCGTATGCGGCATGCAGCGCTGGACACATAATTGTATGGAAAACGTTTATTATGGTATCTTGTTACGTCGCAGTCTGGTGAAGAGCAAACGCGGTACTCTGCGTTGAGCCACACTTTTTGATTATCATCATCATCATCAACCTATATCGGTCCACTGCTGGACGTAGGTCTCTCCCAAGACGCGCCACTGAGCCCAGTCTTCGGCTCTTCTCATCCAGTGTTTGCCAGCTACATGTCTCAGATCGTCACCCCACCTAGCCGGAGGGCGTCCTACACTACGCTTGCCTAAACGCGGTCTCCACTCGTGTGTTAGTTTGCTCCAACGATTGTCAGTTCTGCGGCAAACATGGCCGGCCCACTGCCACTTCAGCTTACTTATCCTCTGAGCTATGTCGACTACCTTGGTTCTCTGTCGGTAACCTCGTTCCGGATTCTATCCTTCAGAGAAATTCCGAGCATAGCCCTCTCCATAGCTCGCTGAGCGACTTTCAGCTTGTGGACCAACCCTACTGTCAGTGTCCACGTTTCGGCAGCATAGGTCATGACATTGATGATTATACATTACTGCAAACAAGCTCATTCCGTTCAACTTTACCAAAACGTTATTTAAAGAGCCTCTACGAGTTTCGTAGAGGTGCTACGAAAGGTGGGTTCCCAACGAGTCACACCAGATCCAGTCACAGTATGACTCGTTGGGAGTTTTTTTCCCATCGAGTTACACTGTAACACGTTGGGAACTCTTCTACAAAAAAAAGTTGCAACGAGTAACAGTGTGACTCAATGGGAGAAAAAATGCCAACGAGTCATACCAATTTATTTTCACATACTTATAAATAATATTTACTTAACTAGGTCTATTTTTATAATAAGGTAATAAATATGTTGTAATGGTGGAAAAAAAAGCGCTTCGGTCAATTCGAATATATATATTTGTCGCAGAAGGCAGATTTGTAGGACTCAATGGGCACGTATTTTCGTAGGGTTTCGACATGGTGGGTAGCCTCGAGCAGAATTATTAGGATTACAATAAATAGACTAGGTACACATTTTATTGAGACTTGAGAACAGAACAGACACATCCGCTCGGTACTAAAAAGTCAAAACTAGTTATAAAATATTAAATAATATCAACGTTTAATATCTATCACCGCATTGAATGTACAATGGGCGGCCTTATCGCTCAATAGCAATCTATTCCAGGCAAACTTTAGATGGAGAGGATTTGAATAAATATAGAGAAGGGGTCGGGGTGCTAATAAGAGAATTTCGTGACTGAGATGAATGTGAGATGAGTAGATTCAGAGTTGACGAATGATAGGAGCGAGTGGAAGAAGAAAACATGTGGTTCCCTCACTTAGCGTGGGATAAGGGAAGGGAAATGATGATAAACACACACCTTAGCCACGTGAAGATTACTTATAATTTTACTAATAGACCTCTTCAGACTGATGATTTCACAGCAGCAATAAAATAACAAACATTCAATAAATTAATATTTATTACAAAAACTTATTCTAATAATAAGGCGAGCAAGAACAGCTGCCTGTTATGGTAATCACACCAGCAGCAGGCAAAGTGCCACCAAACTGAACACCTCCAATCACCGGCACCTGTCCAGCCACCAGGGTGTTGCCAGCCACTGGTAATTCCCCCGCTACAGCGACGTCTCCACTCCCTGAGCCGCCGTAACCAGGATAACCTGAGCCGTACTGCCCGTAGTTATTACCATAGCCAGGGTTTTGTGGAGAGGCCAAGTTCGGTTGGTTGACCTTGGAGCCTACCCCGTTGGGTAGGATTTGACCAGGTCCAGGGAGCCCTAGTTGTGAGGGTCCGAATCCAGCACATTGACAGAGAGCCATCTTTAACAAATGTTTTTTTTAATTTGTGATGTCACAAAAAAATAAAACAACAAGAATTGAAGTAAAACCTATTTGGTATAAAATACTGTTTTAATATTACTGTCTAGTGACAAAAGAAAAAAAACCTATATTATGTTCTTCTTCTCTTAATTAGTGGCCTCTGTCCGTTAATTCGACAGAACATTTTATCAGTGTCAAGTAAAGTATTTGAAATAATATAAGTCAAGTCAAGTCATTCGTCAAGTCGGCTGTCATTTGTTTTACTCGACTATATACTATTTCAAATATTTCACTTGACACTGGCAAAATTATTTGCTAAAATGACGGACAGAGGTCATTAATGAATGAAGAAATAATTGCTGTTGGATTATTACTCATTGGTAAGAAATGTCCATAATTGAAATTCTAAGTAGTGTTCAGACGGCGTTAGACTCCCAAACTGTGCTTAGTGTAAATCGATGCTTGGTGACTTTATTGAATCAATTACTTGTTTTGTTTATGAATAATATTTTACCTGAAATAAGTAAGCCTGAAGACAGATAGTTATAAGATCTTTGGGTGACATTATGAGATTTCAGTTAGCTGTTTCAATCAAAATGATATCAATATAAAATCAAACGTTTCTTTTATACAGTTTACAAATAAATTTCAATTGATATTGAAGATACGGATTTTGTCATAAAATACAACTTTTGTACAATAAATGTGCCAATGTTGACAGAAAATGATTTCAAAAACTGATGATTGTTTGATAGCAACTGATTTCAAAAACAGATAACTACTATCTATTTGTTTTAAATTTTGAAATACTAGGCTTTATAAAGTTAATGTAAAGTATTTAAATATCATAGCCCTGTTGATATTGATCTGATAACAGCAAAATGGGGTACAAGCTAGCATTACTTGGCACTGTAGCGGTTTTAGTTCAGGTAAGCAAAAATTATACCACAATTTGTGAGTTATTTATTAGGTATTTAGAACGTTATTCAGGTGAAAACCAAGAATCGCATCGTAATGTTTC
Organism: Eulithis testata; assembly: GCA_947507515.1. Lineage (NCBI taxonomy): Eukaryota > Metazoa > Arthropoda > Insecta > Lepidoptera > Geometridae > Eulithis > Eulithis testata. The sequence continues at coordinate 4,264,239 of OX382221.1, forward strand.
TACTGGTAAGGCTGCAGGCGCATTTGTAGTTCTTATGGTCTTAGGCCCGGCGCCCATTATCGGCATCGGCACGACTGTGGATTTTAGGGTGGCAAATAGCAATATACATTAACATAATGGCATTAAAGTAGAAATTGCCGTGTATATGGTCGTAATAACAAGAAATACCGCTTCGGTATTGCGCTTGCATGTAGGATGCCGGAGGATCATTTTCCTTGCCGATGCCGATAATGGGCGCCGGGCCATAGTGAGGGCATCGCACCGGCCCGGGATTCTATTAAAATCTTTAAAAGTCATAAAGTTTTGAATCAAAATGAAGGCCCACACGCAAAGGCATAAAATTTTTCAAATTTCGAATTAAATTTGTCAAATTAAATTCATTATAACCTGGTCACTGGCCACCTGTTTGAACAAGTGTGCATGTAACATCAGAATTTTCTCATCAGAATCTCTTTCCATTCGTAACTTTTGAGATATTCCAAAATTATGTGTTTCTTACGATTATTTTTCTTCCACAGTCATTAACTGCCCAGAACATGGGTAACCAGCTGAACGCAGGTCCTCAAAGATTTGGCAATGGAGTACCTTACGGATCCAACGTAGCTGGTGCAGCTGGAAGTTTTGGCCCCAATCTAGCTGGTTCAATAGGGTCTTTTGGTCCCAATCTAGCTGGTTCAGCTGGAGCTTTTGGCCCTAACGTAGCTTGTGCAGCTGGATCTTTCGGCTCCAATCTAGCTGGTTCAATAGGGTCTTTCGGCTCCAATCTAGCTGGTTCAGCTGGAACTTTTGGCCCCAATCTAGCTGGTTCAGCTGGAACTTTTGGCCCCAACGTAGCTGGTGCAGCTGGATCTTTCAGCTCCAATCTAGCTGGTTCAATAGGGTCTTTTGGCTCCAATCTACCTGGTTCAATAGGGTCCTATGGCTCCAATCTACCTGGTTCAGCAGGGTCTTATAGTTCCAACTTAGCTGGTGTAGCAGGGCCTTACAGCTCAGGTGGAAAGGGAGCAGGGTGTACCTCATCCACTGGAGGCAGCTTTGCAGTCACCAGCTCATCTCTCGCCTCCCCTACTGGAGTATCAGTGTTAGCTGAAAACCTGGCGATAGAAGGGCCTTTGAATGTTGGAGGGAACTTGCCGTTCTTAGGCACTGTTGGGGTGGAAGGCATGCTGCCTAATGTTGGTGCTGGTTCAGTGTCGTACGGTTGCGGTAGCGGGAATGTTGGAATTGTCAGTGAGAATGCTGCAGGTGTTTCCGGTCCTTATGGATCAGCTGGGTCATCTTATCCTGCTGGGCCTGCCTTAGGTTCAGCTGTAGGTCCTAACCCCGCTCTAGGCTCTTACGGTTATAATGGTGCTGTAAACCCTGGGTCAGGCTTTAGTTCTGGATCTCCTACTTATGGTAAAGGTGGATCCCCTCTAGGTGTAGGTTCTGCGATAGGACCCACAGGTCCTGGGTTTGCATCTGGATTAGGATTTAATGGGTTTAATGGTCGACGTCAATAGTTTAGCTAGATTTAATTAATTTATAGAATTAAAATTATTTGTTGATAACAGTGTTTTTTTCTTAGTGTATTGAGGTAGTATCCACTAGCAGATCAATGGGTGGCTAGGAGTCAAGCCTACCAAAAAGTTTAGAGTCTACCCATGAGTGTACCTAACTACTAGAATTTGTCAGGAAAAACCGTACTACCTGGATCAAACTTTTTCCAAAACCAAAATCAAAGATCCACCAATGGAGGTTGGTACACCTACCGAGCATCTTATTGGAGCTAAAGAAAAACTACACAGGTTTCGTTCAAATCTTTATTCATTCAGAAACTTCATAAATAGACTCACATAAAAACAAACTCGTTTGTTGCCAGGCTATTAAGACCCATCAAGGGCAAACCTAGACCAAAACCCATACCAGGTCCAAAAAATGAATCCCCTCCATATCCAGTCAGACCTGGTTCATAACTCATACCAAATCCAGAGAACGGATCATGTCCATATCCGAAGCCCTGCCCGAAGAATGGGGTAGGTCCAGCCCCAGCAGCAATAAGCCCTTCACTATCGATTCCAATGGCTTCATCCCCGCATCCATACAAAATAGTCCCAACCCCTGCACTTGGGAAGGTGCCTCCCAAAGAAACAGCAGACAGGAATGGTAGTAGACCACACACGAATACAGGTCCTTCTATCACGTTCTCCGAGAATATCGTGAGGCCTGTTGGAGTAAGGGGAGAGTAGCTGGTGACTTGGAAACCTCTGCTGGAACTGGCACCTAAGCCACACGCTGGGCCGTAGAAGTATGGAGCTGGACCCAAGCCTATGCAGTCAGGAATGTCAGGGGTAATACTTCGGGATGAGATCACCTGCAAGAAAACATTACAATCATTTAAATTCATGCAAGAGTATTCTTTTTCTATGATATGCAGCGTCAGTCCCAGGAGTGACTTTTAATTCAATTCAATTCTTGTCTATGGCCTTTGCAGTGTTGCCCGCAATTTCGCCAATGTCAAGTTTTGTTAGACCTTAGCACGATGGAGGAGTGACTTACTTTTTAGCTGATCCGACTGAGATTAAGTCACTCTTAATCTCTGTCGGGTCAGCTAGTAAACAAGGATTAAGAGTGACTTTTACTTTTAATCCTTGTCAACTTCAACTTCTTGGTTTGTGGCTTTTGTGGCTAGTTATCACAATTCTGCCAGTGTCGAGTTCGCTGATGCTAGAGTCATAAACAAGAGGGGAGTGCGGATAAGAATATGGTCAGTGTACAAAGGGAGGTACAACCAAAATTTTGACAATTAGATTGATCTAAAGACGTTGTCCTGTCTTAACTAAGACTATTTGCCGAACGCATTCTGTTCATTTTATGTCAAACGTCATAAGGTAACACTGAAAAAGTTTATATTTTCAAAAGCGCTAAGTTTACATTAGAAAAAAAAATATGGTGGTTAGGTTATGTAAGTAAGTAGGTATTCATAAATTTTCTAATTTTTGGCCATGATAATTCGTGTTCGTTTCTACCTAGCGTATAGTATGATTTGTGACCAGGCTTACATCGAGTTTATCCTACTAATATTATAAACGCGAAAGTTTGTATGGATGTATGAATGTTAGTTACTCTTTCACGCAAAAACTACTGGTCCGATTTGGATTAAACTTGGAATATATATTGTTCGTGACTTGAATTAACACATAGGCTACTTTTTATACGGGATGAGAACGAAGTCGCGGGTGGAAGCCAATTAATAACAATAACAGAGACTGGTAGGTATACTATTAAATTATAAATGAATAAGGGTATTTATATATTTACCTTTAGTAATAGTGTCTGCCAACAAAAGAAAAGAAATATTTTACCCCCCATTTCCAATACAACTTTCAACAGGTAATTTACGAAACTAGGTTACCTATTTAACTTTGTTTGGTTTTATAAACGCTCCGTAAATAGGATTGCAAGGGATTCTAGGAATCACTTTCTAAAATCATTTTACAAGGTGCTATAAAACTCATACGAAAAAGTTATGCCCGTAAACGGTGAAGGAAAACACCGTGAGGAAAACCCGTTTATTCTGACCTGTCCTTCCTGTGGATAAGGCTCACTAGGCTGAGATGGTAGACGTTCATACGGGAAAAGAGAGAGGTTACAAAACGACTACAAAAAAAGAGGTTCTCAATTCAGTTGTATTTATTTCTTCATGTTTGTTACCTCAGAACTCCGTCATATATGAACCGATTTGAAAAATTCTTTTTTTATCAAAAGGTGACCTATAAATTTTATGGGACTAATCTGGAAGTATATTCCAGATTGGTCCCTTAAAAGTTATCAAAACCGGTTAGGTAGTTTGGCAGTTAAATAATAATATGTGGAAAAAACACGACATACACGTACATGCCATTGCTTATTTTGCTTTTCTGTGACTTTTCTGTAGGTAGTGTTCATGGTCAATAGAACAGTCCCAATAAACTGCTATCATCATCATCTGAAGGCATAATATTCAATTGAAATTGGTTGTTTCCGTTTTTAACTTATAAATTATTGGTACCAATAGTGTTAGGGCAAAAAGGAAACCAGTTGTTCAAAATAGAGCCACTAAAGGAAACTGTAGCATCTGTCACTTTAACTCCCCGAATTTTTGAACAGTAGTCTTTTTACACCTAGTACCTACTCGTGTTAATTTATGTATGTAGATTGTAGGTTGTAAAAATGGAAGGTTGATCTAATTTACTAAAACTTCTTGGTATTGATAACTATATTGTAGAAATATCACGTTCGTACGTGTAATGTGAAGGTTAGAAGTAACAATTAAAATATATGATTGTTACTTACAGATTGTTACAGTAACAATGATCAAGACACAAAGTTTGATTGATAAAGATTCTGGTCAAGTCAAGAGACAACTTAAAGGCCCATTTACATGATGCAATAATCTTCTACACTCAATGGAAATAATTGAATGCAATATATGAAGCGGAATAGATGACGTTCAAGAATTTTAAGCACCTGTTTATACGAGAAAAAATATAATAGAAATGCTTGCATATTCTTTTTACACCAAAAAAAATTTAATCAAAACTTGTTTAACAGAAGAAGAATCAAATACTTGACTTACACCCTAATTCTCAAATGCTACTTAGATTAAGTTCATGCTTAAATTATTGCCATCTCTTACCAATGAGTAAGGTCAAACAGAGGCAGGACAATTTTAAGTGGTGTTTAAATTTGAGCGACGTTTCAGTATTCGGCCCTTAGACCAGAAAACGTAGACTATTCTCATAACTAAATGATGTCACTCGCTATGGAGTCTCACCACATTCAAATATCATGAATCAATCTGATTATGGAAGTAAACTGTCCCGGCTCTAGTAGTCGTTAAGCCACGACGGCCTAAAAACTCCGTCACTAGAGGTTGGCAATTAACTCATGTACGAGCTTTCCTATGATGTCTGTGAACTTGTTTCTTTGCAAGGTTTAATCATATTTCTTTAATTATTTGAATTATTCTTAGTCATTTTCAACTTTTGTTCTTAAGGTTTCGAAAACTGTTTCAATTAAGAGTTTGACGACAACGTGCTCGTCACGCGACCGTGGCTTATAAGATCGGGCAATGTGACAAGGTGGCACGAGGCACAAAACGAGTTTTTTTTTTAGTTAGCTTACCTGTACTAATAAATATTACTTATACCCTATATATATTACGATCTAGCCACGACACTGGCTAATTAGTAATACCTATGACATTTACATAAATTAAAAAAAACGAACTCTTCTTCTTTTATTTATGGCCTCTGTCCGTCATTTCGACGAACACTTTTGCCAGTGTCCAGATTATTATTTAAAATAGTATAGGTAGTCAAGATCGGCTGTCGTTTGTTTCGAAGGCAAAATGGTCGATTTGGAAATGAAATGAAAAAAGCAAAGCTTGGAAATGAACTCTATCATATAAACCACTCTATACACATTTATTCCAATGGTTCACACTTTATGCTACGACGTCCAGTATTATTTCAGTATTACAATTCCATCGAAACTAAACAGTACTCACAATAATAAAAATTATCTGTGTTTTTACTTTTTCTCTGCAAAAATGTGCTTACGTTTTTTTACTTCGAAAAAATTTCTTTGTTACCTACCTAATAAAGTTCTGAGTAAAAAAAAAACAGTGCGTGGAGTCCCTCCGCGCGGAAAAAGTTATACTTCGAGTGCCACGCATTCACTTTCGCTCTGTGTTTAATGTGAAATTAATTCTGTATTTATTTTTACTTAACCAATATGCAGTACTTATTTAGTTAGAAAAGGTTCTATACTCATGTTGCCTGAAATCAGAACTAGATGGCGCTGCTAAGTTTGGTCGGATCCTTGAACGTGCTATCGAAGCGTTTTGGGTTTTGTGTGGGTCTCCGTATGGGGTAGCGTTAAACGCGTAACGCAACCTTGTTGGAAGTCGCATTATAAGTATAACTTCAAAAAAAAGAAAAAGGATTAAAATAAAAGTGCTACGTAAGTTGTTATTTATTTCAAAGTGTTTAGACACTACCTATACTTACCGACATTCTTATGACCGTGAATTCGTACGCACTGAGGTTATTAAAATACTTCGTCTTGGTTTATCTGAGAATAACTCTAATGTGTTAGAAGCTCTTCAAACCTTATTTTTAGAACAAAGGGGTTGCTTAGTAAAACATAATGTGCTGTTGCCAAAGTTTTTATTTCAAAAGTTCAATACATTCAATCAAGCCAATCAGTAGTACGGTCCGTAACCTCCGCATCCGCAAGCACAGTTACCAGCAATGGTCACGCCTCCAACTGCGGGCACGACACCACCGTACTCCACAGCACCGATGATGGGCACCTGTCCAGCTACAAAGGTCGAACCACCAACGGGAAGCTCACCAGTGACTGCGCAGTTACCTATACCAGCGCCTCCGTAAGCTGCTGTTCTGCCGCACGGAGTACCTAAGCCATAACCAGCTCCGTAGGCTCCGTAGGCGATTGGATCAGCGGCATAGTTGCAGGCACCGAGTCCGAAAGGCGCAACGATGTCAGCGCCGAAGCCGTAGGCACCAGCAAAGGGGCCGACGATATCAGCGCCGTACGCATTCCCACATCCAAATGGAGCGGCGATTTCAGGGCCGAGGCCGTAGGGACCAGCTCCGAAGCCGAAACCAAGGCCGAAGGCACTCTGTAACAAATACAAATTCATTGATTACCAAAAGAATAGTTTATATTTATTTATTTATCACAGCTGCTGAAGCGCTCGTGGCGTAGGAAGCGCTCGTGGCGTAGCTTACTTAGCGAATCTTAACCGTTAATCTAAGTTAAGCAATGTTTTGTGCGGTCACTATTTCGATGGGTGACCGTTAGAGGCATTTACATCTGAGCGCTTCCGTGCTTCGGAGGGCACGTTTAACTGTCGGTCCCGGCTCTAGCAGTCGTTAAGCCACGACGGAGGCCTTAAGGCGGCCTAAAAACTCCGTCACCAGAGTTGGCCACTAGCTCATACGAGCTTGCTTGCTTACAGCTGCTTAAATAAAACTTATAGTCTAAGACCCATACGTTATATTAGCCATAACAGCATTTAGATGCTTAAAAACATATACAAAGGCAAGTGTAGTTACATAATTACTTAAATACTTAAAATTAGCAATGGTTCCCGCACTAGGTCTAGCCTGTGTCGCGGGAGGCCGAGAACAAAACGGAGAGTAACGAAGAGTAACTTTAGAAGAAGAGATACCCTAGATATAAGTGACTGGCTTTAGAGCTGAGCTGGAAGTATTTTTTATTCCTAAGCTACGGTGGGTTCCACCAAAACCATGAGTCTAGTTAAATTACTTGGGTTCCACCAAAACTATAAGTTCAAATAATCTATCTAATACCTTTAAAGGAGCAATTCTTGTATATTTATTTATCTCTGAATCTCGGAAACGGATTTTCATGAAATTTAGTATACAGGGGATTTCGGGGGCGATAAATCGATCTAGCTAGGACTCATTTTCAAAAAATGTCATTTTATTCGTGTTTTCAAGTAAACATATAAACAGAAAAATGTGACTCTACCCGACATCTATTGGCGAATAATAATACTATTTTTTTTTGAAGTTATATTTCTAATCGTTAATAGATGGCAGTGTTAAGCATAGAACCTTTTCTAACTAAATAAGTACTGCATATTGGTTATGTACATAAAAATAAACACTAAAAAAATACCGAGCTAAGCTCGGTGAACCAGCTGGTTTATTATTATTATTTAATACTTTATTGCATTTGAAAAGTAATTGTATTTCACAATATTCACAATATTTACAAAATACACATGAAACAGTTGAGCCATCAACACACCGTTGCAAACGATTTATCGATAGCTCCACTGGTCCAAATCAGTGGAAGCGTACCCAAGACACTTATTATTGCACAAAAAATATAAATTTGTTACAAAGGGTGGACTTAATGATTTACTTGAATGATTGACTTAATAATTTACTTGAAAATTTAAGAAACTTTTACAGGATAACTTACCTGGAGCAAGCAAGCTTGGACACACAAAACCAAAACGGTGAAGGAAGACATGTTTGGTTTTTTGGTTGGCTGAGAATGAGTTTAGTATAGTAGGTCAACGTTCTAAATACTATTTATACTAACCTACTTCTGATTATGCTCCATTGGGCAAGTTTTCGCAGTACACTGCTGATAGCCGAAGCTGCGAATTCAAACGTAAGGCATTCTCTTATCATCATGAAATTCGTAGTATTTTGCTGTTTTACTATTTCATTTCTCGGTGCAGTTCTGCCGTTTTTAAGTCACGTTCGTTTTTTCGTACGCATGTTATCCTGTGTTGCAAAATTTCAGCAGGTAAATTGGTATTTAAGCACTAGGATATAGTTACAGAACCATTAAGTTTCAATTTGTTCTTACAATGGCAGCTAAAGTGGTTTTGGTCCTCTGCGTCTCTGCGCTCTTCGCCCAGGTAAAGTTGAAAGTCTGATTCAGCATCAGAATAAATTTTTAAAGTCAAACTATAGATGCAAAGCTCAGTAAATGTACCCCTTAAAAGTTTGAAAAAGGTCGAACCTTACCAGACAAGTAACCCTTCCTTGAATAAATGCACGGCAGTGCACTTCTGCAGTCGTGCTCATTAAGGCATCGCTATAGGCAATGGTTTCCAAATATCTACATGTGATAATCATTCACGCTGACCCTCTGATGGTACTATGTTTCAGCTGTAGGTCTTTGAGCTCTTTATTCAAATCCTAGCTCTACCAAATTCAGTCAGCTTACAATTTTAATTTTCAGTCCGCGTACAGCGCTTGCCTTGGCAACGCCTATGCTGGTGCCCCCTTTAACGCTGGACCTTGGAACGCTGGACCTTGGAACGGTGGACCTTGGAACGCTGGGTGCGGTGTCTACGGCGGGGGTTTGGCTTTCGACGGAGTCCCTGGATACGGAGGCTGCGGTTGCGGAGTAGCCTCGACTGGTGGTGGTCTGGCATGCGCCAGTTCTTCTCCCATCCCACCTGCAGGCGTGTCTGTTCTGTCTGAGAACGTGTATGAAGGTGGTTTGGCTGTCGGTGGTAACCTTCCGTTCTTAGGTTCGGTTGCGCTGGAAGGAGTGTTGCCGACGGCTGGTGCTGGCGCGGTGTCTTACGGCTGCGGTGCGGGCATATGTGATATTGCAGTTGAAGAGGGCCCTATTGCTACTGGAATTGCTCCATTTGCTGGTTTTGATGGCTACGGTGCCTACGGAGCTGGTTATGGCGCCGCTGGATGGGCTGGTGCTGGATTGGCCGGTGCTGGCTTCAATGGTCTCGGCTGTGGTGGACTCGGAGGGTGCGGCTACGGTCTCGGCTGTGGCTACGGTGCTCTTTACTAATGATTTCCTGACAAAACTGAAATAAATTCAACTGCATAAAACTTTTTGTTTTTCTATTCTTAAGGTTCCCAAATTTAAATGTCAATTTAATCTTCAAGTAAAATAAGTACCTATCTGAATTGGTAGTAGGTTAGGTAAGGATTGCGTACCCAATGGTACCCAAATACAATAGCCCCGGCACAGCTTAGTAGACTTAAATTATTAAGTTAGGACCTTGAATGCGCAGAAGTCGAATTTAATATATTTTTGGTACGCAAAGCATCCTCCCACTTCTTCTTCAAAGTCAGAGCTATTAAACCGTGTCAGGATCTGTAGTGGATATAGAATAAGCCGATTTTGGTTAAGCTTTGTTCTCATTTTCATAATTTTCTCATTTGGTAAGCAAGCAAGCTCGTATGAGCCCAACCAACCCTGATGACGGAATTTTTAGGACACCTTAAGGCCTCCGTCGTTGCTTAGCGACTGCTAGAGCCGGGACTCAGATATGAATGCCATTAACGATCACCCATCCAAATAGTGACCGCGCAGAACGGTTCAAACGAGATTTTTTCTCATTTGTATACATCATCAATCATTATCATCATTAAATATAAAACTCTTTTGAAGCTGACTGATAATCAACGCACAGCCTGAACCATAAGTGCTAGAGGTAGAAAAATTTGGAAGGTAGTATCCTTATGTAGTGTAGGGGTGCACTAAGAAAGGAATTTTGAAAAGGCGCACCCTAAAGGGTCCTAAATTAGGATCAAACCAAATAGGCGTATGCTGCTACCACGCGAGCAAAGCCGCGGGCGACAGCTAGTACTGTATATATACATACTCACTTCTTTCCAAGTTCGTCATACCAGTCACCTCGGTGCAGTGAAACATCAGTATAATATTAAGATGATTTTTAAAAACGTGTTACAAGTATAGTTATTTCATCATTATGTAAACAATTACTGTATTATCGTTAAGAAATAGGTTACCGATAAGTAATTACATAACTGATACTTTCTTTGTACTACTGGGACAAGTATTATGACATTTCAAGTATAAAATACTAGTTTTCTTTATCATTAGATCATACTTTATCCAGTTGTCTTGAAAAAATATTAAAAAAAACACATAAATGGCAGGAAAAGCTATTCTGGTATTTTGCGCCCAAGCGCTTCTAGTCAAAGTAAGTTAAACAATATTGCTATTTATGCTAATGATTTCTGAGAAAAAAAATAACATTTTCAATTCATAGTACACTAGGTGGGCACACCTACGCGACTTCTTCCGCGTGGAATAGTGTCTTTGGATAGCATAGCTTTTACAAACTTTGATTTTATATCGAATCAACAGCTTAAAAATAAGTTTCAAGCTTCTAGCTCTAAAAATGACGATACTTACATACAACTTTCATCCCCCCCTTTAAACCCCTGAAAGCGCGACAGATAGACAGACAGAGTTACTTTTGCATATAGGTATAATGGCAGTCATAAAATTCTATGGCAGTCGCCATATTGGCTATTTGGATACCATTTTTCTATGAACGCATCCCTGTCAGTCAGTGTCAGTGATGACACAGTGTTCTCTCTTCTGAAAAAGTTTAGTACCTACTCAAAAAAAAGTTTGTTAGTAACTTCCATAAAACTTTCACCTCCACCTTTCAACCCTTTTTTCGCATTAAAAAGTAGCCTATGTCCATTCTCAGGCTCTAGATTATCTGTGTACCAAATTTCATTCAAATCGTGAAAGCGAGACAGACAGACAGAGTTACTTTCGCATTTATAATATTAGAAAGGATTATTTTGTCACATAGTAGGAAATGCCCAGGACTACCTCTAGACATTCTCAATGTCAAATAGGTCCGGAGTCTAGTAAACCTTTTTATTAACTTAGTGTATGTGTGTCTGTTCCTCAAAACCTAAAACTCCTGGAATGTTTCTTGCTACAAATGTTTGATTTCATAAAACTAGAAACAGAAAATTTAAATAACTCTTATGTATCTTTCAGTCTGCACTGAGCCAATGCCTCAACCGCGCTGGCATCAACGGCATTGCTCCTGGCATCGGCCCAGGTCTGGCCCCAGGTCTGTCAGGTTTAGCCCCAGGCCTGGCCGGTCCCTACGGCGCTGGTAACTGCGGCGGAGTAGCCTCCACTGGCGGTGGTTTCGCAGTCAACAGCTTCTCTCCCATCCCCCCCACAGGCCTTACAGTTCGCTCTGAAAACTTCATCGAAGGTTCCCTATCCGTCGGTGGTGAAGTACCCTTCCTTGGTACTGTGTCTTTGGAAGGAATCCTGCCTACTGCTGGAGCTGGAGCAATCTCGTACGGCTGCGGTACTGGAGCCATCGGGATCAACTCTGAGGGTCCCATTAGTACTGGTATCACTACTCCAGGGACTTATGGACCTGGAGTTTCTGGGCCCACGTATGGTTCTAATCTCGCTGGTCCAGGATATGGCACTGGTATTGGCGGTCCAGCGTATGGGCCTGGCATCGGCGGTTACGGAAATGGTCTGGCCGCTGGTCCAGCTTACAATGGTCTAGGATATAATGGATTCGGCATCGGTTGCGGAGCTCTGTAAATAGTTGTGTTGGTAGTTCTTTAATAAAGTTGTTAAGTATTTGTAAATTGTATTTTTACTTTCCTTTTTTTTGTTTTCCCGGTTAATAAGTACACTAGGCCGCCAAATAAGTGTCCAATAGTGGGTTTACTAGAAAATCATGGGTAAATTTAAAATTTTGTTTTACTGACGACGTATTCTCCATAAAAATACCCCACCAGAAGATGACAGAAGCCAAAGAAAAGATTTTACACATCGCTATGTAGATAATTTAGGTCAAATAAAGCGAGTCAAAAATACATTGGGCAGTTAAACTCTTTTCGTTACAGATAGGTTAAGTACTTAGGTACTACTTTTCTATCATCATCAATCATCGATTCGTAGGAACCTATACTGAAAACTTGCAAAGAGGCACAATACGACAATAGAAACTTTTTTTCTCCTTGTTTTCTTCTTCTTCTTTTATTTATGGCCTCTATCCGTTATTTATTTTTGGCCTCTGTCCGTCATTTTAACAGACAACTTTACCAGTGTCAAGTGAATTATTTGCTGTGTCACTATATCACTAGCTTCAGTAATAAAAGGACTTATGGAGATTTTCATACCCGGAGGTTTCTTTTTTGTAAAATGAATTACTACGTAAAAAAAACTAATATAAATACTTAGGTGACCAGAGAAGCGAACCAACCTCTCTCTAGTCATGTTGACATTTAAAAGTTCGTTAAATGTTGAAATGACTGACAGAGGCCATAAATAAAAGAAGAAGAAAATAGGACAATTTCAGAAATGCAAAACAAGTTGTGTAACTTATCGTTTAGAAATATTATTCTCACATACATTACATACATTATTTTTTTTATTCTCCAGCGATTGTAGAATGATCTTGACTAGAAAGACAGAGATAGTACTATTAGGTACCCATGGAGTTGAATCTTTTTAATAAAACTAACTGATGGTACATGTCCAAATGATGTTAAGTGGTAACTGTAGTATTTGTATCTATTCAGTAGATGCTCTACCCTGTCTCATGTACACAAGAGGTTAGGTAACTGTCAGAGTCAACCTCCTGACCTGTCAATGTCACCCGTACGTTTGAGCGAGAAACGCAAGGGTCGGGGGGAGAGCCGACGGACACGGACACGGACAGGGGTATACTCTTGGAAACCAGCTTGTTGTAACGATGAGCCAGGGATATAAAATACAGGATTTCACAGTAACCATGGCATATAACGATGATTGGCTCACTTAACACGTCCAATGAGGACGTGCCCTGTGATATATATATATATATATAGTTATATATTAAATTATATAATAGGTATAGCTCTTAGTTTGTAAGATAAATATTATTCCCTGTAATGTCGCACGCCAACCTCCTCACTACACCACCACGTTTGGGTTGGCTGGCAGACAATGCTTTCAGCATTAAGTCCACCCTTTGTAACAAATTTATAATTGTGTGCAATAAAGTATTAAATAAATAAATAAATACATTAATAATAGGCCTTTACATCTATTGAAGATTATTTATACAGCGTTAGGAGGCAGTCTATGCCTACCTAGTACGGGACACTGTAGTGCCTGGGACAATGTTTTAGATGGAGTAGGCTTGCCCAGCACCTATACCATTCTCTCAGCCTAGTCAGCCATATCCACAGGAAAGACAAGGTCAATACGTGCGGAGCTGACTAAGCCAAGGTGATACATTACACTACGTCCATCACTCTGAGGCGTGAAGGTAAGTCTCATGTGCGTGTAAATAGACCCGGCACCCCATACCCTTCGAACCGGAACAGCAATCCAAGCGTCGCTGTGCGGTGACAGAAATATACGTTGGTAGTAGTACTTCCCGGACAAGCTCTTTCACAAGAAAACTTCTTTCCCATTCCATCACCGGACCACTAGGCGTACGGAAGACACCCGTTCATGTTTGATATGCCACTAATCCGCACTAAACGCTTTGCGCCTACATTTATTATGCGGACAGCCAAAGAGTGGAACTCGTTGCCGGCGTCTGTGTTCCCGAATGACTATAATTTGGAGGTTTTCAAGAGAAGAATGAATAGGTATCTTCTAGGTAACCGTGCTACATCGTAGACCACATCATTGCTTAACATCAGGTGAGATTGTGGTCAAACGGTTGCCTATATTGTATTAAAAAAACTCTACTATAGGTATTTCCACAGATTTAGCAGCCATTTTAGCTATCCCAGCTTTATACTGACAAATATCAATATTTGGGCGAATCGGCGTTTTATGTTCGCTAGAGCATACTAAAACTAACTAAACATGCAGATTCTAGTGCAAAGAATTTGCTTTGTCGACAGATAATTATTTACCGGTGAAATTATGAGTAAACTAATTAAATCGACCAAGTAATTGAGTGGCCTAAAAACTCCGTCACGAGAGTTGGCCAGTAACTCATACGAGCTTGCTTGCTTTATTGAGTGGTTTATTTCTATTTATTTAATACTTTATTGCACCAAATTATAAATTTGTTACAAAGGGTGGACTTAATGTTGAAAGCATTGTCTGGCAGTCAACCCAAATGGTTTTAATGCAAGTAAAGTTAACAGAGTCTGAAAATAAAAGAGATTTCTTTGAAGCGCTTTGCTTAGACCGCATTTTTATTTTTATTCTAATAGTTTTTGAACTACCTTCGTATGGTAAAAATTTTAATGTTCGAAATTCAGTAGCGCTGTTATTCTGCCATAGGTTACGGAAGAATAACAGCGCTGACCTGTCTTCGGATGGCGAAGCATAATGCTGAGCCTTGACCTTTTCGCTGCTATAGCATACTCTTTTTTCTTATTATGTACTATTGTTTGTTTAAATTAATATTATATTATGTTATACCAATTTAATTGTAATTGATCTATTGTAATGATTTCAATCTAAAGCGAATAAATGATTGTCTATGTCTATGTCTATAACGGGAGCTTTCATTTATTAGTTTCAATTACTTCCTCAATTACTTAGTTCAGGTAAGAATGCGAGATCGTGCTATTGAGTTATTTTAGTTTCAGACTACCAGTGTCTCGTCCTACTGGGACGAAATATTAATATTTCTATTACGGTTTCATCCCAAAATTTGTTTCAATAAACATCAAGTGAAATACTGTCAGCGTCGATTAAAAATGACCAGAGGACAGGAAAATATAGCATTATGTTACTATATTTTATGGATTTTCGGAATATACCCATTTTCGCAATTACCCCAATGCACCTTACCATAATTTGCATTTAGCGGTAAGGGAGGAACACACAAGTTAACTATAGAACGCAATAGCTGCTACAGGGGAGGTTGAAAATGCCCAAAGAAATCTCCACAAAAAAGAGGAAGCGCCTTTATCTATTTCTAAACTCGTGACACAACAATTATGTCCTACTACACTAAAAAATAATCATTGACGTAATTAAAATTCCGAAATTACCTTATCTGCATTACAATATCTGTTACCATGTCTTCGAAGTATTTTCACATTGAATTGCATTATGTTTTTGTATAAAAACTACAGTAGGGATGAGTGAAAGCATTCTTGAGCGGCATTTGACATTCGAAGCAACAAAAATGGCAGCCAAAATCATCCTTGCGTTTTGCGCTCAGGCGCTTATTGTCCAGGTAAATATTTTAAAACTAAACTGCTACATCTAAATTAAGGTCTTGGTTCTTGTCGAAGTCACGAACTATATTAAATCTAAATTTTATCCAAATCGGTTCACGGGTTACAGCTTTATTGAGTAGGTAACAAAAAATAAGCAACTAAAGTCTTCTTCTTTTATTTATGGCCTTTGTCCGTCATTTTGACGGACAGTTTTGCCAGTGTCAAGTGAATAATTTGAAATAATATCAGTCATTTTCTCTCTGTCATTTTACAATGGCAAATAGTAGATTATTATAGAAGGGGATAAAGCAGTGTCTTCTGTCGCGGGTGACGATTAAAATCGCGAGCGTAACGAAGGACTCGAAGTTTACTCCCGAGCGTAGCGAGGGTGTTAAAAACTTAAATCACGAGCAAAGCGAGGGATTTCAGACGAGCCCTGAGAGTAGCGAGGGATTTAAGTTCACCCAAGACTAAGACAGCTTTATCACCGAGGAAAATACTCTACTTTTCGTACCATTTGCGAAAAAATTAACACAATAATAATATGAGATAGCATTTTAGAACATTAACTTATTTATAAAAATAAATTAAAATAAACTTAACGTTTATGTATTTGAAGAAAACAAAAACGCGGCATTTTCCTAGAACGCGCGGTTCCTAGTCTAGGAAAATGCCGCGTTTTGGTAGTATTTTCCTCGGTGATAAAGCTGTCTTAGTCTTGGGTGAACTTAAATTCCTCGCTACTCTCAGGACTCGTCTTAAATCCCTCGCTTTGCTCGTGATTTAAGTTTTTAACACCCTCGCTACGCTCGGGAGTAAACTTCGAGTCCTTCGTTACGCTCGCGATTTAAATCGTCACCCGCGACAGAAGACACTGCTTTATCCCCTTCTATAATAATCTACTATTCTTCTATTTATGGCGTGTGTCCGTCATTGACAAAATACTCTATCGTTGTCAGTTGCATGTTGACAGATGACTAGGAATAAAAAAATAATACAATTATGTGCAAAAGCTATACACTAGGTTGAAGTTAAGAGACAATCGAGAACTTTTACGTTTGTTACTGCCTGAAAGTTTCTAACTAAAAGACATTTTAATTTCCATTTTAGTCTGCCCTGAGCCAGTGCATCGGCCGTGGTCCCATCATCGGTCAAGGCATCGCTGGACCAGGCATCGCTGGACCTGGATGCATCGGACCAGGTATCGCTGGACCAGGCATCATTGGACCAGGCTATGGCGGCCCAGCCTACGGCGCTTACGACGGTCTTGCAGGCCCCGGTTGCGGTTGCGGCGTGGCGTCCACTGGCGGTGGTTTCGTCGTATCCAGCGTCTCTCCCATCGCTCCCACTGGTCTGACTGTGATATCTGAAAACGCGTTTGAAGGTCCCCTGATCGTTGGTGGTAACCTGCCGTTCCTAGCGACTGTTGCTTTGGAAGGAAACCTGGCGTCTGCTGGTATTGGAGCGGTATCCTACGGATGTGGCGATGGAGCTATCGGTATTGTGAGCGAGGGCCCGATTCCCACTGGTATTGTTGGACCCGGTTCATACCCACCTGGCGTGCCCGCTGCTGCTGGTTATGGCCCAGGATTGGGAGCTGCTGGAGTGTACGGCGGAGGCCTCATTGGTGGTCCAGGGTACGGTAGCTACGGCGGTCTTGGATGCGGCTGCGGTGCCATTTACTAGGTAGTTTGGTGTTGTTTTGTTGAGTATTGAATAAAGAATTGTAAGTAGCTAAAACATGTTTTGGATTATTTTCTATCCTTGAAAGTCACTTGTGATTCTTAGTAGGTAGGTAAATAATATAGAGAAAATGCCTCTTTAGATTTGCCACATAGGTACTGTAAAAATGTATATATTTACTTTGCTTTCCTTTTATAAATCTCACTAGCAGCGCCTCGCGGTTTCACCCGCGTAATTCCCGTTCCCGTGGGAATTCCGGGATAAAATATAGCCTATGTTCATCAGGGATAATGTAGGATTCTAATGGTAAAAGAATTTTTTTAATCGGTCCAGTAGTTTCGGAGCCTATTCAATTCATACAAACAAACAAACAAACAAAAAATCAAACCTTTCCTCTTTATAATATTTGTATAGATGTATAGATGTATAGATGTATAGATGTATAGATTGTATAGATGTATAGATGTATAGATGAAGCAAACCTTAGACATAATTTATGTAATGTAAGGGTGTCTGTGGCATACCTACCCGCTCCTGGTTCTGACAGAAGATCAGCATTGTAACAATTATATATATATATATATATATATATATATATAACAATGCTGATCTTATATATATACTCGTATATACGATTTTACGTACAGAGTCAGAATCAGAAGCCATTTTGTACATTGTTTGAAGCGGTCGTGGCGCAGCTTACTTAGTCAATCTTCACTGATCTTCTAAGTTAAGCGACGTTCTGCGCTGTCACTGTTTGGATGGGTGACCGTTAGTTTACATCTGAGCGCTTCCGTGGTTCGGAAGGCACGTTAAACCAGGGCCTCTACTGCGAATATTGATTTCCGAAGATTCGGTAGTGACGTTTGTGTTACACCCCGGCTCCAGCAGTCGTTAAGATCCTTCACCAGAGCTTGCTTGCTTAGTAGGTTTATTTTTTTCAGTGTCCTGAAGTTTGTTTGAAACGAAAGGAATAGTATTTACAAATAAATACATTTTCATTCTTTCTTTATGCTTATGTCAAATAGGCAGCACGTGACAAAATGCATAATTAAAATAAAACTACTTTTTGTAACGCACGCACGTGACTACGTGACGTGTGACCTAGAAGTTTAATCAGTAAGTTAGGTATTTTAAGTCATCACAATAGAAATTATGTTTAAAACGTGGTAAAGTAGACTGGGCAAAAATGTATGTGAAGGTATGGGAAGAAGAGAACCAATAGCGACAACCATATTGTTTGCTATTTATGTTAGAACGCCTAGCCAAGGCCTGTCATCAAAATCTGAGCCGAGAGTTTTATATATAAAATACACTTATTACTTATGTAGTTTTTGTCCACACATATTTATTTGATTGGCAATCGCTTATTTATAAACATCTATTTCAATAAAAAATTAAGTTCATAAACTAAAACCCGACTTCTGGAAATCACGCGAACTATATTTACTATTATAATGCGAACTGCCAAGGAGTGGAACTCTTTGCCATCATCAGTATTTCCTGAAAGATATAACCTAGGATTTTTTAAGAAAAGAGTGAATACGTGGATTATTAGCTAAGCGTGCTCCATCTTAGGCTGCAGCTACACTTACATGAGGTGTGCTGTCAGCCAAATGCTTTAGCTACAGCACAAATAAAACAAATAAAAAAAGCTCTAAAAAAGTATGAAACAACTAAATAATCTCATCTGAAATTGTTATGTATGGTATGGTGATGTTTAGTATACTTGCCTAATGTAATCTTTTGAAAATAAGCTACTTCTGTCAACCTGTTGACCTAAATCACTTTTGCTAAACGCATTTAGACAAGTTTTGACCAGTCTCCTTTATTGAAATTCGAGATAGTTTTATGAGGAACTCCACTTTCCGCACCAATCATTTCCAACATCAACACATAATATTATGACGTTAATTATGACGAATACGTTTACTACAAAGTCACGTAAACTATTTGTTTGGAATAAAAACTGTTTTAGGATACGAGTTCTGTTATTTTTCAAAACAACATTAGCACTTTTATTTTAATACCTATAGTTTTTCATGTGTCATTGTGAGTAATGTTGTTTTTTGGTGCAATTTTAACCAATAATACTTCAGGTCGTAACACAAAGTGAGCCATTGGAATCTCAGAATGATAGAATTCATTTCCAAGTTATCAAGGGAAAATCCACCATTTCTTTTTAAAACAAAACGACAGCGGACTTGACCAATGACTTGACTTGACCGATATTATTTTGACACTGGCAAAATTGTCCGTCGAAATGACGGACAGAGGCCATAAATAAAAAAAGAAGAAGAACACCATTTTATAAACTTATCGCTAGGGGCGCTGCTCAATCTCTATACAAAAATATACCTATGCTGTTTACGTGAACTTTGTAGTAGAGTCCTTTCCATGAAAGAAGTCCCGCAGACGCGGCGCTGTAGTCGACCTTAAGTATTATTTCTCGGGCAGCACTTTTAACAACTTTAGGCATTGAAAACAAGACTTTGATCACAGAAACCAAATAAAAACGCACTAGCATCCGAACACATTAACAGCACCTGACAACTAATTTAAAATTTAGTTTTTAACTTTAGTTCCGGAAATTTCCGCGGGACTTCTTTCATGAAAGGATTCTATACACACTAAACATACCGCGGAAACTGATGATATGAAGGGTAATCTGAAAATCTGTGGCCGTCAAGACTTGCCCGTCAGGTGTGTCTACTTCTAATGGTGCATTATCTGTGGTAATATTGTCCACCGCGCCTTTCATAACATCTCATTAAGAACTAAGATAAACCTGGTTCGAACGCTGGTTTTTTTCTATTTTTCTTTATGGGGCTGAGTCCTGGACGCTAAAAGCAGCAGACCGCAAACTCATACCCTGTTAGACAGCAATAAGCTGAGTCGGGACCGATTTGGCTGCATACAGCGCGGAACGAGACTAGCTAGTACCCACTTGTTACGTTACGTTACCTATAGCTGTTACTTAACTATTATTTTGTTTGTTTCTTGTAGGTATTTTTATGTTTGCTATATTTTTTACGTCCGTTCTGTATTTTTCTGTGTGTATGTCAAATAAACTATCTATATAACTATCTATCTATCATAGACGCTGAGATGTGGTGTTGGAGAAAGATACTCAGGATCCCATGGACAGATTTTCGTACCAATGTATCAATTCTTCGGCAGCTCAAAATATCATCAAGACTATCGTCGACGTGCCTAAAGCGACATTTCCAGAAAAGACGGAGATAACCTTATGGAAAAGCTTATAGTTACTGGCAAGGTGGAAGGGAGAAGGTCGCGAGGTCGAAGCCCAATGCGTTGGTCCGATCAGATCCGCACCACACTCGACACATCCGTCTACGATAGAAGCAAATGGCGGGGATAAACACAAATGGCGTACCATCGTCAAGATGAGGATAATGACTGGAGGTGGTCACGACCCTCAGATATGAGGAACACGATTGAAGGAGGGTGACCTTCAGGATTTCAGGTTTTTACCTGATTAGGTTTATCGAAATCTATCTACTTATCTATCTATTTAGCCTGAATGCACCCACTGCTGGGTATAGGCCTTCTCTTTAGTACGCCAGTCTTTCAGGTCCTGCGCGATTCTTCGTTATCGAAATGAAAAAAAATAAGTATTCCTATTCAATTCACTTTATTTGGTGTTTGTTTCTAAATAATACTGTCAGGCCTGTATCCATAAGTGGACTTCTTTAGGCTGTAATGACTGTCATGTTCTTTGGTTTAGTAGTAGCCTCCGCAGCCGCAGCCGTTGCCGTAACCAGCACCGTAGCCGATGCCTCCGAGTCCAGCGCCGTAGCCGTTGATTCCAGCAGCACCTCCGAGTCCGTAGCCGGGTCCGATGCCGTTGCCAGTGATAGCACCAACGCCGGGACCGTAAGCTCCGGGGGAAGCGATGCCGGTGGCGATGGGACCCTCTTCCACAGCGATGCCGACGGCGCCGTTGCCGCAGCCGTATGAGACAGCGCCAGTACCAGCGGTGGGCAGGATACCCTCGAGTCCGACGGTTCCGAGGAAAGGCAGGTTACCGCCAACGGTCAAGGTACCTTCGTACACGTTCTCGGACAGCACGGATATGCCGATAGGAGCGATGAGGGAAGCGCTGGAGACGGGTAGACCGCCACCGGTGGAGGCGACTCCGCCGCAGCCGCAGCCGGTGTTGTAGCCGTATCCACCCAAACCGTTAAGGCCCAGACCGTTGTTAAAGCCGAGACCAGCGTTGCAGCCACATCCAGGGGCAATTCCAGCGCAAGCGCTGAAAACGGACTGAAAAGGCAATTCAAGTTTAGTTTAATCTAATGTTGCGTTCACACTATGCCGCAGTCGGCAGGGACTTGGGCAGGAAAGTGGGCACGAGCATAGTGTCAACACGATCATGCCTCTGTTCCGGCTCCCGGCCCAAGTTCATGCCCTTGCTCTCTAATGAGAATAAAGGCGATGTTGCTATGGAAATAAGTCTGCGGCAATAATGCCGGCAGCGGCATGGGCATTATGTGAACGTGGTGTAACAGCCAACATTATAAACAAAAGTATTATTTGAAATGAAAACAATGAACCTCAAACACAGTAGGTTATCAGACTCCAGCGCGGTCATACGTGTTACGATTACGACCGTGCTGGCGGGCTGGCAGACTACGGAGTTTTATTGATATTGAAGTTTTCGTCGGTCAGATTTGGATCGTAATCACCAATTTATTTCAGTGGTTACATTATCACTTGCAAAATTGTTTATGATTTTTTTGTGTCCAGTCCAATCTTGCCCAATGTGTAAAGCAATGTCTGCAACGCCTGCACTACCAAACGTTTTATCCAACAAAATGAGTTAATTACCTGGATGAAGAGTGCTTGGGCACAGACGAAAAGAATTGACTTGTACATGTTAAGTTTTGATTAGACAATGGTTAGTTTGATATTTGTCTGTTGTTTTATACTTGGAGTACGCACTCTATCAACATCAGGTGTTTCGGAAATGGGTCGCGCAGACAATGCGATAACCAGGTGCGCTTGCTTAATGCCAGCAGGTCAGTCACGTTCCTATCAACAAATTTCTTCATATAAGTATGTTAAGTTTGAATAACTTGATGATTACTTCGTCGGTATAAAAGGAACATCAATTTGTATCAGTTATTCGATTCCACGAAGAAAGTACAATCAGTTAACATGTCTTCCTTAGCTTTCTTATTGGTCTGCATCCAAGCTTCCTTGATCCAGGTAGACCCTTCAGTTTATTTTACTGTCTCAATGTCCTCCTTATCGATTATATCAATACCTTATGACGTTACTAAACAATCCAGTAGTCTGCAAAGTCGGAGAAAAGCGCCATCGGATTGGTTGTTGAATAGAGAGTGACGCGTTGTCCTGATAACAAATCTGATGACTTCATGATGAAGCTACTTCGTAATGGTTCTACCAGTAACCAGTTTAGATGTTTCTGATTTGTTATTTCTCATTGAACCTTAGAAGCTCCTATCAAATCTATGATACCTATCCAAAGCCGTTTCAACTTATCGTTGTTTTACAGAATGCATACAGCCAGTGCTTCGCCGGTCCCGCTATAGGAGCTGGTCTGGGTTGCGGAGGCTGCGGAGCGGGTATTGGCCCCGCTGGTCTGGGTTACGGAGCGGGTATTGGAGCCGCTGGTCTGGGATACGGAGCGGGTATTGGACCCGCTGGTCTGGGATACGGACCTGGTGTTGCTGGAGTCGGCTGCGGCGCGGCTTACGGCGGCGCTGGTGTCGGTAACGTGGCCGTCGCTGGAGAACTCCCCGTGTGCGGTACCACTGCCGTCGCCGGACAGGTGCCCATCATCGGCGCCGTGCAGTACGGTGGCCCCGTGTGTGCTATTGGTACCGTCTCCATCGCTGGCAACTGCGCTTGCGGATGCAGCCCATGTGGTTACTAAGTTACTGTTAACTGAAGACACGTCATATTTGGGAGAATAAAAGATTAACTGTTGATTACAATTAGTTGTACTTTTTTTGGCTAGAGGTAGAGAAGTGTACGCGGAGGATCGAGGGATCGTCCGCGTACATGTCTCTAACCCTCCTGTAAAGCAGGAAGTAGACTAACTTACATGATTTACCCACCTATAGTAGCCGCAGTCTGTGTAAACAAACAAGCTAAGTACCTAAGCTAGGTACGTAGCACTAATACTAATATGCTGACATATAATGATGATATTATTATACAAACAAATATAACTATTTAGCTAAATTGCTTTAAAAATCCTACTTCCTACTAATATTATAAACGCGAAAGTTTGTAAGGATGGATGCGGATGTTTGTTACTCTTTCAAGCAAAAACTGCTGATCCGATTTGGATGAAACTTGGAATATATATTTTCCGTGACCTGGATTAACACATAGGCTACTTTTTATCCAGGAAAATTAACGGGATCCAACGGGACGCGAACGAAGCCGCGGGCGGAAGCTAGTCAGTTTATAAAATGAAATAGGGTGATGACTTTATCGCATGGAAGACATCGTCTCAGATCTCATAATACCTAGTACCTACTCAAGATATTTTTTTTTTTTTTTTTTTTTGATTTAGACATGCCCATAGTCAATACAGTTTATAAATGGAAGAAAAAAGTATAGTTGATAATGTGACATCAACAATAACAGAGTGAATGCTATGAAACCGGACCAGCACCGGTCCCGTTCAAGTCCCAAAGCCAGAGTAGCCAGGTCAGGGTAGTGACAAAGATGCTCTTATACTGTTTATTGGATATTACGGAGATGTCAGTAGGGATCATGAAGATCCAAGAAACAGTCACCAGCTCGACTGCCTACTCTTTTGCAGTGAAGGGACTAACAGTTCTTCAATTTTTTCGGAGCATTTCACTCTTTAGAATTCCAGACGGAATTATAAATAAAACAAAGGTAGTTTTCAAATGTATATTATCATATATCACAGATAACCGCAGCACTAGCTTGTTCCGAAGCCAAGTCTCTACACCCTGTACCGAAGTAACAACCAGTAACATTAAGACTCTCCACAATATCAGTGACTACATCACCACAGCCGATAGAAACCGCAGCAGCACCAACGGTTTGCATTACCCCTTCCAATCACAGAATCCAGGTGTGTCCAGTCTCCTTCGACGTAAAGGTTATTGGATATTACGGAGATGTCAGAGGTCATGCTCGGTCGTGATATGAATCTCCGAGAAACAAGCATTGGCATGATATGCTCTATGCAATGAAACGGAAAATTAATCAACAAATAAAACTTGTTTTCAAAACTGCATTATTGTCTCACAAGTATGCTCTATAACCACACCCTCCTCCATAACCAAATCCGTAAAAGCCATTCTCGTAGCCACGCCCTATGCCAAAGTCTAATCCATATACCCCACTGCCGTAGTTCGGTCCTAGCCCATTCCCGTAGAAAAGTCCATAAACCCCGTTGCCATAACCATGGCCCAGATGACCAGATCCAGCGATAGGACCCTCAATATCGGTGGTTCCATCCCCACAGCCGTAAGACACCGCACCAGCGCCAGCGGTTCCCATCACCCCTTCCAATTCCACTGACCCCAGGAGTGGAAGGTCTCCTTCGATGAACAGAGTGCCTTCGTAAAGGTTATTGGATACTACGGAGACGCCAATGGGAGCGATGGGTGAAGAACTAGTTACGATGAAGCTGCCGCCAGTGGACCCGGCGCCAAACCCGTTGCATTCTCTGAAGGGTAAGTATTGACTTGATGAGGTCTGTGGAATAAGAATAAGAAACATAAACTTCGAATTAAATAACAAGGTTTATGACTAGTTACCAAGAAGGTATCTTCGTGGCTAAAAAGTTGTCAAAAGCACGCCCTAATTAGTTTGGAATTTTTCTAGAGAATATATAACTCTGCTGGAGTATAGAAAACGTAAAAAATTATGTGAATGGTCACATGAAGTGTCATTTCCATACATTTAGTTATTTTTCTGCGAACTCTATGCTCCTTGGTAGTGCCGCGACCGAGGTCGCTTAGTGCATTGCTCTAGTGAATCTCAGTGATTTCTGTCTTTTGATTTTAGCTATATCACAACAAATTAGTAGTTATTGTTGTCTACTAGAAAAAATATAAAATGGTTGGATACCTGGAATAGCAGGGCCAGTGCGCACAGCGCGAATGTGGATTCTGCTGCCATTTCAACCTTATCTTCCCAAATACTTTTGAAGCAATAGCATGTAACACGTCAGCGTTTGTTTTATATGAGTGACATTATCAAGGGTAAGAGCTTGAACGCACTATGCGACCAGCCCGGGCTAGCAAGATCACATAAAGTCGCAAATGCAAACTGTCACAGAACATGAGTCACAACGAGTTATAAACATCATAAAAACATTGAACCTGCTGAATATAAAATGTAATAGTGATAAGACTCTTTAGTACTTTTCTGGCCGCTGGTCTGATCGCTTAATGCGTATGTAGCCTTTGCAATGAGTGGTCACTGAAAACATTATGAAATTGACCTTAACGTGCTTGCGGTATTTACCTACCAGAACGTACCTACTTATGCCATATCGTTTTGGGAGACGTG
Source organism: Eulithis testata (assembly GCA_947507515.1). NCBI lineage: Eukaryota > Metazoa > Arthropoda > Insecta > Lepidoptera > Geometridae > Eulithis > Eulithis testata. Next base: position 4,289,966 of record OX382221.1, read on the forward strand.
CATTGACGCTTTTTTCATGATCTATATTTCTATTACAAAATGCTCCTAAGTATTTTTTTTACAGTGTTTTGCAGTTATGTTATCACTGCAGCCAAGATCGCCACGGCGTCTAAGTTCTAAATAAATATTCTTGGACATTTCACACAACGCCCTCTAGCCAAAACAGCAAAGCGTGTACTATGGGACCTAGAGTGCTGATAGCATACTTATATAACTTTTTTGTGAATACATACACCCAGTTATAGAATCAACATTTATATTTGCCATACACAAAATGTTCGTTCTCAGTGGGGATCAATCCCATACGAACCACAGCACGGAAGGCAGAACTACTACCGTCTGAGTTGACTAGTTTAATAAACTAGTTTCTGAGTGAGTTATTGAGCCAGTGGTTTCATTGAGGTAAATAAGTCAAGAATCACTGCATCAGCAGCTCCCAACAAACTCTCTAACTTCAAAGTTCTTCAAAGCCTATGAGTTTAATTAAATTGGTACACGCGTTTGAGTCGATAAAACTATGCCACGAAATCTGTGTCGAAATAAAAAATAGGTTACAATCTCACGTAGTTTCTGTACCATGATTGCTTCATTGAAGTCTTCGGTGGTATAAAGGCGCTGATGGATGGATCACAGCACATTCTGGATCCAACATCCCGTTGAAACAATCATGAACACTTTCGCCGTCCTCCTTCTCTGCGCTCAGGCTTGCCTGATCCAAGTAAGTTGGATTTTTGTCTAGCTTAAGCAGAAAAATTGGATTCTTACGTCCACTCAGAGGTTTCTTCAACGGCTTCATTGGCAAAGCGAAACAGAAGTCCACCATTCGTCGCGTCGGTCAGCACTCATTTAATTTTCTGTGTTCTCCATCAGCATTTTATAGTAAACTCACTAATTATCTACTTACTGGCATCTATACCGTTTAAATCAAAGCACGGCAATGCGATTATCACTGCTTGGTGGCAGACAACCGCTATAAACATTAAACCCTCAACGAACTTCTTCACAAATGACTGCTATTATTACTACTAAGGTGACTGATAAACGTTTTATTTACAGAGCCAGTGCCTTGCCGGTCCCGGTTGGCTGGGAGCTGGTTACGGAGGCTTGGGCTACGGTGCCGCTGGTCTGGGCTACGGAGCGGGTCTTGGAGCCGCTGGTCTGGGTTACGGAGCTGGTGTTGCTGGAGTCGGCTGCGGCGCGGCTTACGGCGGCGCTGGTGTCGGTAACGTGGCCGTCGCTGGAGAACTCCCCGTGTGCGGTACCACCGCCGTCGCCGGACAGGTGCCCATCATCGGTGCTGTTGAATACGCTGGATGCGTGCCCGCTGCTGGCTGCGTCACCATCGTCGGTGACTGCGCTTGCGGATGCGGATGCAACGGCTTCTACTGAAAAGAAACTAACTCACAATAAATTCGGCATTCTGAAAGCATACCTACTCATATTTTTCATTCCTAACAACCTTATATTCTAATTTTATATAATGTATAAAACTCTTTTGAAGCTGACTGACAATCAACGCACAGCCTAAACTATAAGTCCTAGAGGTATGAAATTTGGAAGGTAGTATCCTTATATAGGGTAGGGGTGCACCAAGAAAAGAATTTTGAAAAGTCGCACTCTAAAGGGTCTAGAACGCGAGCACCGCCGCGGGCGACGGCTAGTTTTTAATAATCCTGCAAACATGAAGCTGAATAGGTACCTACACCTATTATTCATCATCATCTTAGTTCGGTATCACCTAGCTGGGTTTAAAGGTGCTTTTCCATCATAGCTAAGCTTTGAAATCCACCAATAGGGATCGTTTGTTTTCATAATAAACGATTCTTATTGGTGAACGTAAAACACGTCTTTAACAACGTAGCTTAACTTACCCTAAGGCCCAGTTTCACCAAAGTCTTGCTAACAGAGTGTTACGTGTTACGTCAAGCGACTAAATTAAAACGACGTTCAACGTTGTTTTAAATAAAACGCAAGCAGATGTATTTTTGTTTAGCTGGTTTAAATGGTGGCCGTCAGATCAGCGATTAGATTTAACAGTCTGTTAATTAACAAGCTGTTAGTTTAACTAACAGAGCACGGTGAAACCAGCCCTAAGCCTCCTTCATGTTATGCCAGCCTCCTTGGTCTTGTGCGACTCGCAACCAGGAGTTTCCTGCAACCTTTAAGATGTCAACATATCGCGCTTTCGGACGACACTGATTCTTTCGGCCCGATTTCGGCCACCATTCCGTCAAGGCTTTACTCCTACTACTAGTAGGTACCAGTAAAACAATAGTTCAAACGTAATACGACGGCATATAAGAGTAGGTATCCATTGTGAAATGGTTTATCCGTGGTGGTTATAGAAAATAAAGCATATAAACGTTTCAAATCAATGTAATCTACCAAAAATACAACTTTCCTCATTAATTGATCGAGTGAGCGAAGCGAACGAGATCTTAGTGACAACTTTGACAAAAAAGCTTTGTATGTTTGTATTTTTTTATGTTTGTATGTTTGTTCGTCGAGATCTTTTGAACCGCTTATCCGATATTCCTAGAATTTGATAGGTATACGGATATTACTCTTAAGTTTTACTGGTTTGTTAAATGAAGTAAATCGGTCAAAGGGTTGGAAAGTTATGAGGTCCCAAAGGGAGTAAAAAAAAATTGTACCAAAATATCAAGTGGGGTGTCATATGATAGGGCTTTATGTAGACATTCCAAAACCGTTTTTATTTTGATTCTAGGTCTAATAGTTTTTGAGTTGTTGTAAAAATTATAAAATTGCAAACCCAGTATAACGTGAGCTACCATTTCTTGGAGTTTCAATGATTTTATAGTTCAAGTAAGACTGGTAGCTAGACGGCGATTTCGAAGCTATTTGCAAAGTTTATTGCAACCATTGGTCAAAAAAATTGTTTGGGTTTTATTAACCTCCGACCATCACGAGATCTCAGTTCGGGGTGAACTACTAGTAGATATAAGTACATCTTTACGCGCCATCTGTACTCGAATACCGTTTCTTTTAGTTTTATTATAATATCTTGCTGTAGACTGTAGATCTGCACGCGGCATGGAAAAAGATGGGTCAGCCAGACAATATGTAGTAAGCTTTCAATTGCATGGAAAACTAGGTGAGTAGATAACATTAATATAAACAAGTGGATTACAATGATGATGATGAAACCTTCCCAGGCGTACGTGTTACTTTGCCACCTCAGAATATTTTAATGTAAGGGGAAAACATAGTGAGGAAACCCGCGGCTTAGTCAGCTCATCAGGATTTGACTTTGTTTCTCCTAAATAAAAATGCAAATAAATTCATAAAATATCTTGATTCAAAAGAACTTCAATAGGTGTACCTGTTATCATCAAGATAAGAGTCTGAGTTAACTACAAGAAACGTATTCCGTTGAAACTGAGGTAGCTGTTTTTCCATACTGTTATAACTTTAAGGCTTGATCCATTCCCTGGTCATCATCAGACCAGTATAAACCCAATTTTCACGAACTAAATTTCTTACTGTAGTTCACCAGAACCCCTCTTATGTACTTACCTGAGAACTCAGATATAAAATTCTCTGAACCCTAGTTTTAAACGACTTTCAGAGTGGCATCACCGGACGGCCATGACGGAAGACCAGCGTTAGTAGCTTACTAGTTACTAATTTCATGCTGAGTCATGGTCCGGTTTGCAACACTAGGCTTCATTGCACATGCCTTTGTGTTATAGTTTATTGTAAGTGTTTGCAAATAAATTTATTTTCTTTCTTTCTTTCTTTCAGATAAGAAATTAGTTGACTCAGATTCTTCCATCAGATAGTAATTCTACAAACACACTTCGAACCTTAAAGAGCAAGAATCATATTTCTTATTCTGTAAAACTTGATGAATTGCTTCGAATTTTTACAGAATGATTCTTCTGGTTACAAGCATGATGAGGAAGGGAATCTATAGGGCGTTTTGACTGTGGTTTAAATATTGTCAAACTTTTTTGAACTCTGTGACTTAATTATAACTTCAGCTATATCAACTTTTTATGATGTAAAACATCTATGGTGTACGTTGTAAAATTTTAGAGGTACCTACACCTTGCGGTTAGTTACTTTATTTAGCTACGAAATTAAAATCTTGAGTAGGTTAAGAATTAAATTAACTTTATTCATAGAGTTAAAACTTATCAGTAGACGGCCCCATAGCCGCATCCACATCCAGGGCCGATGCCGGCACTGATCAATCCATTACCATACCCAAAACCTGCGCCATACGCCAGACCACCAGTGCCAATAGCGCCAAAAGCCCGGGGACCACCAGTGAGACCAGCACCCAGAATATTCCCAGATACACCAGGACCAAAAGCTCCAGGTGCCAGAATACCAGTGACTATAGGGCCCTCTTCGACAGTGATGCCAATAGCACCATCACCGCAGCCGTACGAAACAGCTCCAGCTCCAGCAGTTCCCAACGCGCCTTCCAAGCCAACTGATCCCAGAAGTGGGAGGTTTCCTTCCACGAACAGACCACCTTCGTACACGTTCTCAGAGACCACGTTGAGACCAATAGGAGGGAGGGGTGAGGCACTGCTGACGGCGAAGCTGCCGCCAGTGGATGCTACTCCGCAGCCAGCGTTGAGTCCATCGTAAGCGATACCTCCTGCTAGGTTAAGACCTGGGGCTCCGATGAAGGGGCCAGCGATGCCGCCGCATCCAAGGCACTGGCCAAAGACTGACTGAAAAAGAAAACTGATTTTAAAACAAAGGAATCAATGACGAGGTAGCACTTTTCCTGAATAATTCGTTCGGGGTACTCAAATAGTGTTCATAGCTGGGTTTCAGTTTAGAAGGGATGGGTGTTGGTGCAATTACAGACCACAATGCATCTTAGGGGTATATTCATATTGGTCTTCTAAAGCTGAGCTAGCTAAAATGATTTCTAAATTTGTTGTCATCTCTTTTCGTTGTCATGCAAGTGCGACAATGATAAAGCGTATTTTAAGGCCGCGCTAAAATGACAGTTGAATAATGAATAAAAGGGTTAGAGTAGGCACACTGGGCACATTGCAATGTCATACAGGCCACGTCACTTGATGTGCTCGTTAGCGTTATTGTTATTAGCAGAGATCTCGCCCTCGTGTACCGGTTGTATGTTCTTTGTCTCATACGAAAAGAAAGAAAATAAAAATGCATGTCAAGGTTATTTTATCTTATCAGTGAATGTCGTAAAACTATAAGTAGTTTACCTGCACAAAGCACGCCAGAGCGCACAGAACCAGCATGGTGACTCTCATTTTACGTATTGTCAACTGAAGAATGTGTTCCATCTCTTCCGTACCAGCTTTTATACTCAAACGTGGTTGATTTACAAAATTGTTGGTAACAATTACGTTAGGTGTTTAGTAATACTAAATACTGCTGATTATAAGTAATTAAGCATGTCCTATTTACTTTTATATAGGAGATAAGGCAATACCTACATTGATTTGAAAAACAAGGTCAAGTTCTTAAGAGAGTGAATTAAGCTATATTTTAACGGTTCTGCCCTAACAAACATCTAAAAGTGGTTCCAGGGGCTCATTCCAGTGTTCCCCTGCGTCAGTCCCCTGCGTGGGGGTGCCCTACAGCGTCCCGGACATCGGGGCATGGATAAAAAGTCCTGACACTGTATAAATCATCTAGGTACCTAGATTAAATTTTAATGCAAAGACCCTTTTACGGCTTCTTCGCTGGGCAAAGATCTTCCTAACTTCCTCAACTTACACTCTTCACCATTACCATAAGGAACTTCCAGCTTTATGTAATTGTGCTGGAACCAAAGCCCATAAATAAGCCCCCTTTGCATCTAAACTAGATTTATACAGTCAGGAGTCACTTTTTACTCATACCCTGAGGAACTGAACGCTGTAGTGCCTGGGACGAGATTTAGGTGGAGTATGCTTGTAGCATTTACCATCCTCTCAGCCAATTCGACCTTATCTACCGGAAACACAAGGTCAATACGTGCGGAGTTGACTAAGCCGCAGGTTTCCTCACGATATTTTTCCTTTAGAGTTTAGAGCATTGCGCATTGATATCTATCTAATTGTGATTCGTAGTGGTGGATTAAGATGTACGTCATGTAATGAGGAGAGTGCTAAGTATAAATGTGGATGGATATAGAGACATAGACAAGACATAGACATAGATAGGCATTTATTTGTGTAACAGAACTAAACTAACAACACTACAAAGAAACAAAATTAGAAAGAAAGAAAAATGAGATGAGGCGATTGAGCAGGTAAGCTGGCAAGTGTTTGTGTGCTACAGCAGCAAAAGGGTTTCGACTCAGCGTATGCCTCACCACCCAAAAGTAGGCGCTGTTATTCTGTGGAAACTACAGAGGAAGAGGTAGGCCCAAGAAAAGATGGATGGATTGTGTAAAAGATGATATGCATAGGAGAGGAGTGAACACTGATATGATAGATGATAGGGGAGAATGAAAGAAAAGAACATGTTGTGCCGACCCCACCTAGTGGGATAAGGGCAGGAAGAAGTGGGGGGAAAAGATCTGCACTCAGGTCTGACGTTGGGGTGTATTGTGCATTGTCCCCCTGCTGACCTCACCCCAACCAGCACAATTCCTTAAAGTTACGGAGAAGGACTTTGGGTTGATGGTAGTTCCAGCATCTCCGATGGTGTTGAGGATGCCGAAGAGTGAGAACCGATCAGCTCTTGCAGTTTTGGACCTGGATTCGGTTGTGGCATAGCGCGCTTAAAATCGAATAGAAAAATTGGTACGCGACCGGATATGAACCCATGATCCCTTAGGATCGGAAATCTGACACGGTAGTTTTTATATTTTATTTTGGTTTCCGTATTGGTTCCATAAAAAAATATTAAAAAAAGCATGTCATGCCATCCCACTCCTCGTAGGGGCACGACGTTACCTATTTTCCTTTCCTGTCACTTTTCAGTGGTGTTTTATTTACGGTTCTTCTTCTTTTTTTATTGAATGAATGAATGAATGAATGAATGAATGATTTATTTGCGTGAAGAGTGGTACATATTAGGTCTTAGATAAATTATTGATTCTCACACTTCGCCAGAGAAACCCAGCATGCAAAATTAAGATTACGCTTATGTTAATATAATTCAAATTTAAATATGGTGTAATAACAATAATCAATAAATTAGGTAAATGGTAATAATAACATATTTAAGATTCAATAATAATTAGTTAAAATTATAAAAATAAATCATTGATTTTATATAAACATTTATCAACTAACCATGTATGTAATTTTCTTTTAAATGTATTGTATGGCAGTTCTCTAATAGACTTAGGAATCCTGTTATACACCTTTATTGCCATTAAGTGTCCATTATGTATTTATGGCCCCTGTCCGTCATTTCGACAGACAATTTTGCCAGTGTCAAGTGAGATATTTGAAATAATATAAGTCAAATCAAGTTGGCTGTCGTTTGCTTTGAAGAGAAAAATGGTGGATTTTCTCTTCAAAACTTGGAAACGAAATTTTTCACTTTGTTAGGGAAACCACTTTACACAATCAATCAGATCATATTCAAAATAAACGACAGCAGACGTGACTCATGATTCGACTTGACTGATAATATTTCAAATTATCTCACTTGACACTGGCAAAATTGTCTATCGAAATGACGGACAGGGGCCAGGGGCCATAATTGAAGAAGTAGAGTCAAATGTTTCATGGAGTCTCCGCGGGGCAACGGACCGATAACATTTATCATTAATTCATTCAATTAATTTTAGTCAGACAACATCATTGGTAAATCCTTCTGAAAATCAGCGCTAAAAGAGCTACCTTGCACCATTAGCATTTGCTGTGTGGGTTCCTCTTTTACGCATCTGTTCTGTTTAATTTAATGTTAGTAGGTAATATTGTGTTTTAGTGTGTGCACCTACTTATTCAGTGTTGCCACAGATCATTATAATACTATACTAGAAGTGTTGTGTAAAACAAATTTTTCATTGCCTTATAATTATGACTAGTGGCTCTGGGAGCTGTAGACCTCGCGAGCATACTAATTATTCCAATATTCAACATCATCAATCAACATCATCAATGTCGTGTAAGGTGTTTTCTGAAAGTCTTTAAATGCACTTTTATTAAATTCTAATTTAAGGCTTATTATTATGCTGATGCTCTCATTCAGTGAAGGAAAACATCATGAAGATAATTATCAGTTAGTATTCTAACAGCGACGAAACGCTTGCAGCCTGTCACGTATTGAAAACTAACTATAATGCAAAATGTTGTGTGTGTGTGTGTGTGATGCGATGTTTTTTCTATTTCATTTTGTAAATTTTTGAGGAATGTAATGTGCAAGTGCCTTTTTCGTTTTGTGATTTTTTTATCTTTTTGATTTTTTTTGCATCATCTTGTGTAGAATGAGGTCCTTTGTGTTTCTCTCAAATTTGATTGAAAACCATCGATTGTTTGATGAGCTATCCTGTTCATCATGCTGAAGATCCTTATCAGATCTTCGCCAAACTTTTATGAGATCAACTTATAGTTACTACCTTTCAAATAAAAAAAGAATAATCGAAATCGGATCTCATTTGGTGGAGATATCCAGTATATCAAATAGCCCCCTTTTTGCCCTTTTTTTGGGGGAAGTACCCCTCCAATCAAAAATCCCCGACGACAAAAAAATTCTAATAAGTCATATAACCTGTGTAACAAGTTTCGTCCAGATCGGTTGAAAAATGCGACCTGTAGAGGAGAACAGACAGACAGACAGACAGACAGACAGACAGACAGACATCCGGACAAACGCATTTTTGGCCAATGTGGAAACTGAGACGCTTCGCTCGCTTCGCTCGCTCGGTCAATAAGTTTGAAAAACGTTTTATGAATGAAAACTAAGAACTTCTTTTCTAACGTAAAAAAAATATCCTAAAGTAGTAATTGGTATTTTTCCACTATTTTCATTGCTAGTTCTAATGAATGAACTCTTCTTGATCGAGAGAGCAAACATTTTAGCGGCTACTAAGTAGGTACCTACCTACCTACTTATTTACTGATTTTATTTTTAATTGTATCTACGAAAACTCAAACCTAAGACAGGCATCATAGCTCAGTTGGTTTGGTAGTAGCTTTGCCTTCCGTGCTGTGGGTCGTGGGTTCGATCCCCACGGAGAACAAACATTTGTGTGTGGCAAACATAGATGTTTGTTCTGTGTCTGGGTGTTACAATGTATTATTTATAATTATATGTAATTACAGAAAAAAACGTATCTAAGTATTCTATCAGCAATCTAGTTCCCATAGTACAAGCTATGCTTAGCTTGGGACTAGAAAGCGTTGTGTTAAATGTCCATGAATATTTATTATCTTATAGGGTACGGATGCAAAATATCAAAGTACAGAAATTAATTTTTCATTCGTAACTTTTATTGGTCAGGTCAATTTTGTATTGCAGCGTCGTTTTATTCTTTCATTCAGTAGATTCCGAAACCGGCACCACCGCAGGGAGAGCATCCGCAAGCGCAGTTGCCAGCGATGGTCACGCAGCCAGAAGCGCACACGGGGCCACCGTACTGGACGGCACCGATGATGGGCACCTGTCCGGCGACGGCGGTGGAACCGCACACGGGCAGCTCTCCAGCGACGGCCACGTTACCGATGCCAGCGCCGCCGTAAGCCGCGCCAAGTCCAGCTCCGTAACCAAGCTCAGCTCCGTAACCGAGACCAGCGCCGTAGCCCAGACCAGCTCCGTAACCCAGACCAGCGGCGCCGTAGCCGATACCGGCTCCCCAGCCACCGCAGCCCAGACCAGGTCCGGCAAGACACTGGCTGTATGCGCTCTGTAAAAAAATAACAGTAAAAAATATTGAAAGGAGAGAAATAGACATAGGTTTGCCTTAGAAAACTTCACCCAAGACTCAATATTTTTAGAGCAAGACATTAGAAATAAAATGATACTTACGAAGACCAAGCAAGCTTGGATGCACACGAAGAGGAAGCTGGTGGAAGACATGTTTGTTATGTTGAACTGAAAGATTCCAGAATGGTCTTACAAGGAAATATTTAGGTTTTTATACCAATTTCATAAAAATGTGTCCCAATCACTTATCAAAGTCGAGGACGCTAATTCTTTCCAACAATTAACTTAAGTACAAACAACACGTAAATAAGCATTATGTTGTAATTTCATTGATAAAAATAGAGAAGGTGTTCAACAAAAATAGAAGCTTTATATTATTTCCTAACTATCTCGTGTGGATAAGGCGAGGACACCTATAAAAGCATTGTTGTATTTACATTCGATCATTGTAAAGTATTGTCTTGAACATACAACAAAATGGCAGCCAAAGTAATCTTCGTCCTCTGCGCCCAGGCTCTCCTGGCCCAAGTAAGTTACATAACATTTAGAGACTGATGAGAAGTAAGCTGGTGAATCAGTACATGTTCCTCGAAAACGTCAATGTACTAGAACGTCTGAACTAATCGATGGTTACTTTCAGATCGCTTTCAGCCAGTGCCTTGCTGGTGCTGGTCTGGGTGGTGTTGGACTAGCTGGCTACGGAGGTTTGGGTGGTGCCTACGGATACGGACTCGGTGCCGGCTGCGGCTGCGGCTGGGACGGAGTCGCCTCCACCGGTGGTGGTCTTGCCGTTGGCAGCGCCTCTCCCATCGCCCCCGTCGGTCTGTCCGTGCTGTCCGAGAACGTGTACGAGGGTGGTCTTGCCGTCGGCGGCAACCTGCCTTTCCTCGGAACCGTCGGACTCGAGGGTATCCTGCCCACCGCTGGTGCTGGCGCTGTCTCATACGGCTGCGGCAACGGCGCCGTCGGCATCGCTGAGGAGGGCTCCATCTTCACCGGCATCACTGCCCCCGGAGCTTACGGTCCCGGCGTTGGAGCCATCGCTGGCAACGGCATCGGACTCGGCTACGGACTCAACGGAGGTATCAACGGATACGGCGCTGGACTCGGAGGTATCGGCTGCGGCGCTGGACTCGGAGGCATCGGCTACGGTGCTGGTTTCGGCAACGGCTGCGGGTGCGGAGGCTTCTACTGAATCGACCAACTAACAACTTCTGATATTCGACAAATAAACTAAACACTGATGCAATACTTCTGATTTTAATTTGTTTTCTTTTTTTTCTTCTTGGTGCAGCTTGGTAACTAAACCACATCCACATTGCAAACAAGCTTACTTAGTAAACAAATAGCATTTGAAAGTCCTAATAGCTTGCACTAAGAGCTGCTACTGGAGCAATGAGGGAGGGCTCTGCACCAGTCAACGTGTGTGGCAAGCCTCTCAAAATGTACCTACCTATCTAGCTTTTGAGTGCATGGTATATCTAATGCTGGCCTTCATAATTCTGGGGCTTTTTGCTCACTTCGGCAAAGGTTTTACTGTAGTAAGGATGGCGTCCGATGGCGAGACGATATCATGGGAGTGGCTGGCACCACATTATGGACACGATTACCCCAACACAGAGGAGACTGGCATGGGTTGAAGGAGGCTTTTGCCCGAAAATGGGAAATCTAACAAAAATATTTAAATTTAAAAAAAATTGGGACATAAATTGGCTTATAATAATAAAAATGACGTCATATCTCGGGCAAAAACACACCCACTGATGAAAACGAGTTTTCGACGTCATTTTGACGTAAGCCCTGTTAGAGTCCAATCTCTGTGGAAGTGAGCATATGGTCCAGACAATCTACAATCGCTAGATGAAAACGAATTTATTAACAGGAACATTATTATCAACAATTTATGTGACGTTCCATTTATTATTTCTCAAATTTTCTGTACTACTTACGTACTTATAGCTAGCGATTGTAAAATATGTTTGGCTTGGCTAGGACAACAAGGGTTGACAAGATAGGTCCTCTGGTACTACGTTGTGTGACTCACTCAGTGCATAATCCGTCTAAGGTTTTATGAATTTAAGGAATAGCACTTCCCATATAGTTAATAAGAACAACTTAACAACAGAATGACTCTGTAAAAAATTGAACAAGAACTCGAATTTATACAAATGTCCTTCTACTTCAAAAGCGGGTCCATTCTTCTTCAATTATGGCCCCTGTCCGTCATTTCGACAAACAATTTTGCCCGTATTAAGTGAATTACTTGAAGTCGAAATGACGGACAGGGGCCATAATGGAGGAAGAAGAAATTGTCATTCAGTCAGAGAAATACAACCTACCTAGACAATATGAATAAAAAAAATAGTTCAGCGCTCTTGTTAAAGAGTTTTTTTTCTATGGTTCTGCGGTATGCCAGTCGTAATATCATAGCACTGATACTAATCTGTAGGTAATTATACCACGTGCTGATTGTTTTATCACGTTCTACCGTGAGAAATAGCGAGTCATCAGTTATCGTCAGTTGATCGACCTCTATGCTGACCGTATATAATGATAAGTGGGTATGTAGGCCAAGTTCTCATCAGCAATTTTATTGCAAATAGGTTAATAAAATATGGTTTTATTTGGTTATCTACTAAATTGAAGCATTCTTTTACGTTTTCGTTTCCACTGTCTGGAGTCTTGTGCAGTAGGTATGTACGTAGGCACCTACTTAAGATCTTAAATCATGTTTATATAACTAGGTTAGTAGGTATTTATACTTACCATAAACGGTTTTTGATGGTTTTTCGCTATTCAGAAAAGATCAACCTTGAAAAAGTTCCCGAAAGCTAAATTCATACGTAGGTAGACTAATGTATCAGCCGAAGCAGGGATCCCTCGCGTCTACAAACAAGTACCTACCTACCTAGGTTTATTTTACTTAGACCGAGGAATCAACTCCTTGACGGGAAGAAAAGGATTATAAAATATTAAGTAGCACTAAACATTAAGTTTACTAGTCGGTAGGTACTAGTAGGCATAGTATTCTGTGGGTACCTACCTACGCTGGTACTAACCTAACCTTTTCCGAAAATATTTTATTTTTATTTTTAAGTAGGTATTACCATTAAGTATTTCTTTAGTGTTCAAAGAGCAAATAATGAAAAAGTAATAATGCTGTTTTTATGCAATCTCGTATATTTTCATTGTATTACAATTTTTTGGAGTACTCTTACAGCCAAAGACCACCACATCCACAACCACCAGCGATGCCTCCGAGTCCGTATCCGTTGATACCTCCGAGTCCAGCGCCGTATCCGTTGATACCTCCGAGTCCAGCCCCGCAGCCGATACCTCCGAGTCCAGCGCCGTAGCCGTTGATGCCTCCGAGTCCGATGCCGTTGCCAGCGATGGCTCCAACGCCGGGACCGTAAGCTCCGGGGGCAGCGATGCCAGTGAAGATGGGGCCCTCCTCAGCGGCGATGCCGAAGGCGCCGTTGCCGCAGCCGTATGAGACAGCGCCAGCACCAGCGGTGGGCAGGATACCCTCGAGTCCGACGGTTCCGAGGAAAGGCAGGTTGCCGCCGACGGCGAGACCACCCTCGTACACGTTCTCGGACAGCACGGACAGACCGACAGGGGCAATGGGAGAGGAGCTGCCAACGGCAAGACCACCACCGGTGGAGGCGACTCCTTCCCAGCCGCAGCCGCAGCCGGCGCCGAGTCCGTATCCGCCGAAGCCGTCGAGTCCCAGACCGTAACCAGCTCCCAAGCCGTAACCACCGGCCCAGTTACCGCCGTTCAGGCACTGGCTCTGGACCTGGACGAGAAGCGCGGAAGCGCACACCAAAAGAGCTCTGAATGCCATTGTTGTTTCTTGAAAGTAAACTTGTTAGAATGATTCTCAAATTACATAGAATACGTTATATACTAATGCATGGGATGCTAAGGTACATATCATTCAGGTTTATTACGTAAAATACGTGATTCTATTTGTACTTGTTTTGTTGCGTTTGTAGGATTATCATAGACCTATTGATTGTTATAGAACTAGGTATGCTATTGTGTCACTTATTGCATCACAGTGCTGGCATTAAGGGACTTTTAATGACTTTTAAGACAAATTGATCACGTAGTTTGTACTGTGACGTTTGTAAAAACACAATATCTGTGATAAACTATATATTCTGAAGCAACCTATTTATTATTAAAGCAGTAGGTATATAAGCATCCAGCACTACATTTACAAAACGGTTGTATAGATATAGATTTCTTAATTTCTCGTAATATTATGTGGCCTAGTTACAAAACTATTATTTTTCTCGTATAAAAATGTATTAGCTTAGTTTATTTTATTCAGTATATTGTTTAATATAGAACCATAATCATGTCCACCTTCACTTTCTTGTTGCTCTGCGTCCAGGCTTGCCTGATCCAGGTATGTTTCAAATAGTATTTAAAACACTTGTGTTTTTTGACGTAATAGAGACTTCGTTCGCGTCCCGTTGGATCCCGTAAAATTTTCGGGATAAAAAGTAGCCTATGTGTCACAGGTCACGGACAATATATATTCCAAGTTTCATCCAAATCGGATCAGTAGTTTTTACGTGAAAAAGTAACAAACATCCATCCATACTTACAAACATTCGCGTTCGGAGTACCACTACTGTACACCTATTTCTGCCGCCGCACAGTGATGCCCGCGTTGCTGTGCTGGTATGGACATGGACACGCACATGAGACTTAACAATTGTCTCAGAGTGATAGACGCAGTATTGTGAATCATAAGGCACGTCCCCAGTGGATGTGCTCAGTGAGGAGATGCATCGTTAATAGGCAATGGTTTGGCTTGTTCCATCATTAATTTGTATAAAAAAATATGTTCACTCAATCAGAACGTATTGAACTGTAATAACAATTTATTTTGTTGCTTTTGCAGAGTGTGTACAGCCAGTACCTCGCCGGTCCCGCTCTAGGAGCTGGTCTGGGCTGCGGTGGCTGCGGAGCAGGTATCGGCTACGGTATTGGCGCTGCTGGTCTGGGTTACGGAGCTGGTTTGGGTTACGAAGCTGGTCTGGGCTACGGCGCTGGTCTCGGTTACGGAGCTGGCCTCGGCGGAGTCGGCTGCGGCGCGGCTTACGGCGGCGCTGGTGTCGGTAACGTGGCCGTCGCTGGAGAACTCCCCGTGTGTGGTACCACCGCCGTCGCCGGACAGGTGCCCATCATCGGCGCTGTTGAATACGCTGGCCCCGTGTGCGCTGCTGGCTGCGTCTCCATCGCTGGCAACTGCAACTGCGGATGCGCAAGCCCCTGCGGTGCTCCTTACCTGTACTGATTGATATACCTTCTTACTAAAAATAGCTCGCATGTCTGTGATCTTACATGTGCCAAATTACATTGGATATTAAACGAGAATATTTTATCAAAATGATGACTTTTTTCTGAAATGGTCCACACATACTTGCCTGTGTGGACAACATAATTCATATATTTATTTATTTATGTTATGTAAGTACCTGAGGAAAAGTTTTTACTATAAATTCATAAGGTAGTAGTATCTACAGTTGAACCAAATAAGTAGCTTATAATAGTAGAACTGTCAACTTTTCATGTGTAGAAAACTCATTAGAAAAGTACCTGAAGCCCTTCTACCATTACGATACGCACAGGCGATTCAAGTATCCTGCAAGTCTCGGAGACTAGTCGCCGCCAAGTAGGTATCTCACATACATTTGAATGCAGGATACCAGTAGCGTAGTATGCGAGCCTGCATTCAAATGTATGTGAGATACTTGGCGGCGACTAGTCTCCGAGACTTGCAGGATACTTGAATCGTCTGTGCGTATCGTAATGGGAGAAGGGCTTAACAGTAATCTTAGCGTCAACGACGTTCATAGCAGGGACGTAGTTTAGGTAGCCGTACGCTCCCTTAGAAAAATGTATGGAGAAAATATAGTGCGTTTTATTATTTTCTATTCTTTCAAAGTAATTTATTTAGGTACAAAATAATTAGCTACACGTATAGAACAGTATCTATGCCATAATTTCTTTTTAGTTTTACATTAAAATATGCAGCGGATTTAGCTATTTATGTACCTATCCAGACGCCATTTTTTGTTTTGTGAAGTGGCTCAATAAGCTCATACCTTACCATATGATATCTCTATCTAATGGGTTACATGAGTTACATTGTGATCTTTCGAGAAGCTTTGTATTCCTTCAGCTGTCGGTTCTCTGATCTATATGTATAGGTACGATACTTTAGTTTGATAATAAAACTCCTCTAGGTTGTCACTTTAGATTGTGGTATGTGGATTTTTGGCTAGGCGGAATGACGGAAGATGAACAAGGGCAGTGACCGAGTGGTGGCGTCACGAGGGCCATACGTCACGAGGCAGACCACCAGCCAGGTGGGCGGATGATCTCGTGGAAGTGGCAGGAACACACTGGATTCGATTGGCGCATGATCGGAAAGAAGGGCGTGACAAGGAGGCCTATATACCCAACAGTGGGTGAACATAGGCTGATTAGATAGAGAGATAGATGTGGATTTTTATTTACGGGCGACGCAACGTGCCTGTTTCTCTTTAGAATATTAGATCCTCGCAAACAAAGCTGCGGGCAGGTATAGTACTTTTGCTACCTTCCGGCTTCATCATCAGATTATAATGATGGCAGTTCATTGGAAGGATTCCAGTGTCCGTAGTCACCAGTGAAAAGTCAACATATTTTTTTCCAGTTCATTTTGATTTCAAAACTGGAATACATCAAAAGTTTTTTTTTAGTATCTATCCTATTTACTCTAGGATTTTATAAATTATTGGTGGAATAGGTGCTTGGCAAGTCTGCTTCATATCACTATGGAGACATGCATATTATTGCATACTCCTACTTTTTTCTTCTCGTACCGTGCTGCCTAGCACCAACTACCTACTCGCTACAGAATTTTAATAATCTATTCATATTCACAAGATATTTCAAGCGTAATTTGTTTCATCCCAGTAATTTTAATCCCAGTCCTAATCATCCATACATGATTACGTTCACTTCACTGGAAAACTAATTCAAAGAATTTCAAAGTAGCTCCTGGATGTTTTGGTACTGTCACGGAAACACCAAGCCTTAATGATGAAGTTGCAAGCACCCAGCTACATTATGGCTAACGAACTTAAGTTCTTATAGGTGTAGCTTGACGAAGAAACCCGGAATAAGGTATGTCCACCAAATTACACAAACTTACGTAGCTAAATAATTATAAAACACGAAATAATATCAAGAGTCCATCCTTTATTCTTTTAAAATCTTGCAGGTGAAACTATTCAGTTGGTATTTAGTATTCAGTATCATTGTTTTGTTTAGTAGAATCCGAAACCAGCACCGCAGGGGCTGCATCCGCAGTCGCAGTTGCCAGCGATGGTCACGCAGCCAGCAGCGCACACGGGGCCACAGTATTCCACAGCACCAATGATGGGCACCTGTCCGGCGACGGCGGTGGAACCACACACGGGGAGCTCTCCAGCGACGGCCACGTTACCGACACCAGCGCCGCCATAAGCCGCGCCGCAGCCGACTCCGCCGAGGCCAGCTCCGTAACCTAGACCAGCGCCGTAGCCCAGACCAGCTTCGTATCCCAAACCAGCTCCGTAACCCAAACCAGCTCCGTAACCCAGACCAGTGCCGTAGCCAATACCGGCTCCGCAGCCACCGCAGCCCAGACCGGCTCCTTGACCGGGACCATAGAAGTACTGGCTGTACACATTCTGCAAAAGCAACAAAACATATTGTTATTACAGTTCAATACGTTCTGATTATGTAAATATAGGTACAAGTTGTCAAAATTCTATTTCAAACACACCTGGATCAGGCAAGCCTGGACGCAGAGCAACAAGAAAGCGAAAGTGGACATAGTTATTGGTATTCAACTGTGAACTGAATGTTTAACGAAGGAGTAAACACCATTTTATATGAAAAAATACACAGTTTTGAAACGTGTTTATTTTTTCATAATGCCATTGAACCTAATCATGTCAATTAAGAAATTAGTGAAGGAGCACTTAGTGATAAGTGAACTGCTGGAAGAATTCGATCAGAATATGACACAATTACGACATTCAATTAATCCTATCCGTACAACAACAAGGTCGTTTGTGTTCAGTCACGTATTTTACGTAATAACTTCTCATGATAATGTTTTAACCCAATGGTATAAAACCTAACAAAATAATTTGAAAAATCATTCTTACAAGTTTACTTTCAAGAAACAACAATGGCATTCAGAGCTCTTTTGGTGTGCGCTTCCGCGCTTCTCGTGCAGGTCCAAAGCCAGTGCCTGAACGGCGGTAACTGGGCCGGTGGTAACTGGGCCGGTGGTTACGGCTTGGGAGCTGGTTACGGTCTGGGACTCGACGGCTTCGGCGGATACGGACTTGGTGCCGGCTGCGGCTGCGGCTGGGACGGAGTCGCCTCCACCGGTGGTGGTCTTGCCGTTGGCAGTGCCTCTCCCATCGCCCCCGTCGGTCTGTCCGTGCTGTCCGAGAACGTGTACGAGGGTGGTCTTGCCGTCGGCGGCAACCTGCCTTTCCTCGGAACCGTCGGACTCGAGGGTATCCTGCCCACCGCTGGTGCTGGCGCTGTCTCATACGGCTGCGGCAACGGTGCCGTCGGCATCACTGAGGAGGGCTCCATCTTCACCGGCATCACTGCCCCCGGAGCTTACGGTCCCGGCGTTGGAGCCATCGCTGGCAACGGCATCGGACTCGGCTACGGACTCAACGGAGGTATCAACGGATACGGCGCTGGACTCGGAGGTATCGGCTGCGGCGCTGGACTCGGAGGCATCGGCTACGGTGCTGGTTTCGGCAACGGCTGCGGCTGTGGCGGTTTCTACTGAATATGATCGATTAACATTTTGCTCGAAATAAACCAAGCGTTCTCATGAATTACATCTGATTTTTTTCACTTCTAATAGGAATAATCTTATCAACCTACGTCACCCCTAGGTTCATAATTTCTTAGCTAAGTTGAACCGCATACCTTGAATGAATGTCTGCTTCAACTATATGTAAATCTTGCTTTGATATAGGTACTTAGTATTACCTAGTAGTGCTATTGGTAATGAGGTAATCCACGAGAGACTTTATATAAGCGTTTAATCAATAAGAATAGTAGTGTCACGGGAAAGTAATATTTCCCTTCACTCTACTAGTAGTGCCAAGCGTTGGTGCTTAAGAAAAAAAAGGGGTAAGTAGTAAACTACTGAAATAGGTAGTGGTATTACACTGAGTCTATTCCTAATAACAACCGTCAAACAACTTCTCACTGGCACAGGTTCAACATGGTTGTTTGCGATGGTTCTATTCAATTTATCTCCGAATATTGTAAGAAATAGATAGAGATAGAGAAATATTTATTTGGCACACAACACAACACAGGTACAACACAGTAAAATAATCACACAGTAAGAAAACAATACATAATTAATTAGAAAATAAAAAAAAAAAACAAATTTGAACAGAATAGCACAGAATACGAAATATTTACTAGTTATATGGTTGTGGGTGCAAATAAGAAATAAGAATAGTACATTGTTCACCGAGAGGAGAAAGTGACCGATTACCGTCGAGGGTGTCGTTTGTTTAAAACACCCAAGATCGGGAATCGCACTTTCTCTCGAGTGATACATAGTGCTTTATACTACACCTACGAGGAAAATAAAAAACTAAAACTGAATCCTCAAACAACACACAAATTGAAAATGGCGCCAATGGCGTCTGCACTTTTCACATGTTCTTTTTTCAAATTGTTTATCCTGCCGCCGCAGGGTCGCACTGCCAGCCCGATTCCATCCAACACACAGCTAGTGGCCAGTGTCATTTTGCGAACTTGGAGATAAAAACTCACTGTAAAAACTTTTTGGCTTTTGATATTTAGGTTACCGGCGCATAGTCTTACCCAAAATTAAAAAAGAAAAACCACGTAAGAAATTGATTTTCATACACTTTTCTCTCCCGCTCAGATGCGTTTTCTCCCCGCATATTTGTTCGATATGCAATGACGTACTTTCTACCGTAAATTTGATAAAGTATCAAGGTACTTTCCAAGCAGGTGTAGTATAAACATTTATTGTAGAACTGTGCACAGGATATCTTATCTTAGAATAGTTTTAACAGTCTACCTATTCCGGGCGTACAATATCTTCTATCTATCTATCTATACTATTATAAAACTGCAAAAAAGCCAAAAACTTCGAGTTGGTTTGTCTGCTTATCGGTTTGTTCGTCGGTTTGTTTGTTCACGGATCACGCCTAAACTACGGGACCAATTTCAATGAAACTTATACCATTCAAAAGCTCTTTTTCCGGTTTGAAACATAGGCTATATTTTATTGAAATGAAAGACGTGGATTCTTAGATACAGCTAGACCTTTCCAAACCAAAATCAGCCTTTGGCACGAGGTTCATTGTATGCTGGTTGACAGATATTTTGGTGGAAAGTTTCGCACGCGTTCCTACGAAGTCGCGGGTATCAGCTTGTAACCACATAATACTATCTTAACTATGTAATATCAGCCAATAACTAATAAGCCATTTTATTAGCCTAAGTTTAAATAAGAGGTTAAAAAGAATCCTCCTCCTCGTTGCGTAGATATTCTCAGGGTTGAGGGTCGTGACTTTTATGGTAGATCCTAGTCTGAATGACGCTCTTGCGGGATCTGTCTGCTGCAGAACGGATGGCACTGGATGGCACACTCACGGAAGCGCTCGTGGCGTAGCTGGCTTAGTCAATCTTCACCGATTGTTTATGTGCGACGTTCTGCGCGGTCACTATTTGGATGGGTGACCGTTAGTGGCATTTATATCTGACCGCTTCCGTGCTTCGGAGGGCATGTTAAACTGTCGGCTCTAGCAGTCGTTAAGCCATGACGGAGGGCATAAGGCGGCCTAAAAACTCCGTCAACAGAGTTGGCCACTAACTCATACGAGCTTGCTTGCTTTTACTCACGGAGGAATCTAGTGTTGGGCGAACTGATCACTCCAACGCATTGGGCTTCGTACTCGCGACCTCATTCCCTCCACCTTGCCCGTGACCACCAGTTTTTCCTGGTTATCAACTCGTGTAAAAGAGATATGAAAATAAAAATAGCTTTATACCATTCCCCCTCTAAAAAGCTTATTTTATTCACTGAAAACCGTGGATAAAAAGTTCTTTTATACACTGTTTTGGTGTTTGAATTTAGAACACACACACACACACCCTAATAATTATATTTGACCTCCATCTAATTATTGTTTTTGCGCAAGGAGGTTGTTTATATAGCATTGGCTATACAACCTCCAATCTTTCTTTTTCTCGTAGTCATGGTATAAAGTATAGTATGCAACTCTTGGATAAAACGGATTTATACCGAGGGCCATGAACCACTCACGTCGTTCAGGATTATAACACTTGAATCACGAGCGTAGCGAGTGATTTATTTATAGCCCTCGCTTTAAATGTCTTTGTAAATCTGTCACTAGTTGCATAATATACTATTTTACTCTATTGAGTGGGGTATCTTCAAAGCAATGGTTTTTTACGTCTCAGAGTGATTGATGGACGCAGTGAACACGCATACGAAACGTTCTTGGTAGACGTGCTCTTTTGGTTCTTCGACAAGTGAGCATCCACTTATTTTCTTTAAAAATAAAATAAATAAATATTACTGAATATCTCACGTAGCGCCCCCCAAACTAAGTACCTAAAGCTTGTATTATAGAAACAAGATTGATGATAGAATACTTTTATCATCATTTCTAGACTGCTACCTCGGTCTAGACCAGCCGTTTACAGCGTACCGCTCACTCAGTGAGCACGACTTAGATAGTGTTATCATAAGGTGAGCCAGCAGCTTATACAATTATTTAGTTTTATAAAAAGAGGTTAGTTTTATAACACCTGTGTCTGAATTTTCTAAATGACTAGTGAGGCAAATATAATGTTACAACTTTAGTTTATTTTAGTATAAATTTTCAGTAGACGCCACACCCACAACCGGCTCCACCGAGACCGTAGCCGAGACCAGCGCCGGCGCCAGCGAGTCCGCAACCGAGTCCAGCGCCGTAGCCGTTGATTCCAGCAGCACCTCCGAGTCCGTAGCCGAGTCCGATGCCGTTGCCAGTGATAGCACCAACGCCGGGACCGTAAGCTCCGGGGGAAGCGATGCCGGTGGCGATGGGACCCTCTTCCACAGCGATGCCGACGGCGCCGTTGCCGCAGCCGTATGAGACAGCGCCAGCACCAGCGGTGGGCAGGATACCTTCGAGTCCGACGGTTCCGAGGAAAGGCAGGTTGCCGCCAACGGTCAGACCACCCTCGTACACGTTCTCGGACAGCACGGACAGACCGACTGGGGCGATGGGAGAGGCGCTGCCAACGGCAAGACCACCACCGGTGGAGGCGACTCCGCCGCAGCCGCAGCCGGCGCCGAGTCCGTATCCTCCGAAGCCGTCCAGTGCCAGACCGGCTCCCAAGCCGTAACCACCGGCCACGCCTCCCAAGCCGGCTAGTCCAGCTCCGGCCAGACCGGGTCCGGCGAGACACTGGCTCTGCACCTGCACCAGAAGCGCTGAGGCGCACACTAGAAGAGCTCGGAATGCCATTGTTAGTTTGGAAGTGGTGGGTTTGTAATGATGTCCTACAGGTGGGTGTTGCAGTATTTATAGCACATCCTGGCGTAACTACAACAGCATCCTGAAGCAATGACTCTTTTACAGTAAAGTACGTGACACTTTCACATGACTTTCCAACTCATCGATGTCAAAACAACTAGGTGACTTTTACTTACAGATAACGGAAGGTTTTCGTGACACATTTTCATAAGAAAGTTTTGAAAATCATTGCACCAATTTTATGTAACCTATTTTCATCAGCCATCGATGTTGGTTTTGTATAAATTCATCGACATTATCTACCATCAAGTATTCTTTGTCCAATCATCATTAATCAACAGCCATGTCTTCCTTCGCCTTCTTGTTGGTCTGCGTTCAGGCTTGCCTGATCCAAGTAAGTGTCGACTGTCAATTCTATATGAGTAGATCAGTAGCTTGAGTTTTTTTTTTATTTTCTATCTTCGGGCTAGTTTCTTTGGTTAACTATATGTTGTATTGTTTCAGAATGCTTACAGCCAGTGCTACAACGGTCTCGGCTACGGCACGGCTCCCCTCGCTGCCCCAGGCATGGGTCTCGGCTACGGACCCGCTGGAATAGGCCCCGCCGGAATCGGCGCTGCTGGACTAGGTTACGGCGCCGGAATCGGACCCGCCGGGCTCGGCTACGGTGCCGGAATAGGTCCAGTCGGTTCTGCGTGTGGCGCGGCTTACGGCGGCGCTGGCGAGGGTAACGTGGCTGTCGTTGGAGAGCTGCCCGTGTGCGGCTCCACTAACGTCGCCGGACAGGTGCCCATCATCGGCGCCATCGAGTACGGCGGCGTGGTGCCTGCTGCTGGTGCTGTCACCATCTCTGGCAACTGCGCTTGCGGGTGCGGAGGACCCTACCTCTACTGATGCTGCTAGTCAATACCTATTTAAAGTTTTACAATTAAATATAAATAACAATAAGAAACTATTATTTTTTATTTTTTACCTACTTCCCGAGAAAAATCTGGTCTTGTTAGCTTCGAGTAGTTACACCGTGTTTTGTCTTTGTCTAACTACCTATTCCAAGCTTACATAGGTTGAATAGAGTAGGAATCAAAAGACCAAAAATTGGGTAAGAATGAAAATCCTAGTGACTGTCACTGTAAAATATACATAAGTACAGTAACTATACTCCACCCACCGATAACTGTTGCGAAGATAATGATCCCTTTTTCCAAAACGGGCCAAGATAGGGGATTGAAAAAAATAGTGGGGCTACCAACACAAGTGGGGTATCATAGAAAAGGTCTTGCTTTGTACATTCTAACTAAGACATGTGTGTTTTATTTTTGTAGAGGTTTCGACTTCTAATGCGACTTCCAATAAGGTTGCGTTATGTGTTTAAGGCTACCCAACGCCATCTAGTTCTTAAATACTAAATTAATTTCACATTAAACACAGAGTGAGAGTGAATGCGTGGCACTCGAAGTATAACTTCTTCCACGCACTGGGTTTTTTTTCTTGCACATCAATGGGGCTCAAAGAAACCCTGCACGACCCCTATTTTTTTGCTGCACCCTTTTAAGGACACAGGTAGCCTAAATCCAAAATGGCGACCAAATTTCGCCGGTGCGTTAGCCGCCATCTTGAATTTAAAGGGTTTTTGCTTAATATCTCGGTCATTTTCAACTTTTCAACCATAATGGTAAGGACTAAAGTAGTTGTAAATGTAAATTTCTACAATTTATTTCTTGCAAATTTTTTTGTACGATCAATATTTTTCGAGTTATAAGAGAAAAAAGTGATAAAGTATAATTATGAAATTATATTGATTATTATTAACTTTATGACATAAATGTACTTACATCTATTGAAGATGGTTTATAGAGCGTCAGGAGGCAACCTATGCCTACACTTAACGACACACTGTAGTGCCTGGGACAATGTTTAGATGGCGTAGGCTTGCCCAGCACCTATACCATCCTCTCAGCCTAGTCAGCCATATCCACAGGAAAGACAACATCGTGAGGAAACCCGCGGCTTAGTCAGCTCCGCACGTATTGACCTTGTCTTTCGGAGATTACCTATCCTTTAAACTTAGATTTATAATAATCTCAAGAGTAAAACATTTGTTCATTAGGTCTTATTTTGGTCGTTAGGTAAAACATTCAGACACGTCTAAATAGTGTCTTTACCCCAAGGCTAGTGTAGTACCTACCTATTATGTCCAAGCTATGATGATTGATGACCAACAAGAGACTAGGGTTTTTTAGAAAACTATCGGCCTTACCTCATTATCAGATTTATCTTGGATCTAACAAAAACCGCCAAATCCCACGTGTGTTTTGGACCTAGTTCCCTGTCAATAAGTTGTCAGATTTTTTGTAACATCTGACAACTTATTAAGTCCAAAACACACGCAGTTTTTGGCGGTTTTTGTTAGATCCAAGATAAATCTGGAAACATAATTTGGGGGTATTAGTTTTGACTCAAGGAGTTTTGAGGTCGTAGAAAATTGTAGAAAGTATTTCAGTTTTTGGTAAAAATTACGAGAAACTCACGTTTTGTGATTACTAATTAGAGCTCGAATGCCTGTGCATTGAAGAATACTGAACGCAATGCCACACAAAGCACGTTCTCAGTAGGTAGTGGTCTCAGTGGTAATACAGCAATCATAGGTATTGGTTATTCCACACTTTTCATAATTAATAATAATCCCTGACACATATTTTTAGACCTTTTAGCCGTGTAGTTTCTTTCCGTACAAATTAGAAATAAACAAAAAATAATTTTATGTATTTATATTTTAAATGCAAAACCTAAAACTTATAAATATTGACTAGCAGAATCAGTAGAGGTAGGGTCCTCCGCACCCGCAAGCGCAGTTGCCAGAGATGGTGACAGCACCAGCAGCAGGCACCACGCCGCCGTACTCGATGGCGCCGATGATGGGCACCTGTCCGGCGACGTTAGTGGAGCCGCACACGGGCAGCTCTCCAACGACAGCCACGTTACCCTCGCCAGCGCCGCCGTAAGCCGCGCCACACGCAGGACCGACTGGACCTATTCCGGCACCGTAGCCGAGCCCGGCGGGTCCTATTCCGGCGCCGTAACCTAGTCCAGCAGCGCCGATTCCGGCGGGGCCTATTCCAGCGGGTCCGTAGCCGAGACCCATGCCTGGGGCAGCGAGGGGAGCCGCGCCGTAGCCGAGACCGCCGTAGCACTGGCTGTAAGCATTCTGAAACAATACAACATATAGTTAGCCAAAGAAACTAGCCCGAAGATAGAAAATAAAAAAAAACTCAAGCTACTGATCTACTCATATAGAATTGACAGTCGACACTTACTTGGATCAGGCAAGCCTGAACGCAGACCAACAAGAAGGCGAAGGAAGACATGGCTGTTGATTACTGATGATTGGACAAAGAATACTGATAGTAGATAATGTCGATGAATTTATACAAAACAACGTCGATGGCTGATGAAAGTAGGTTACATAAATTTGGTGCAATGATTTTCATAATCTATAGCGAAAATGTGTCACGAAAACCTTCCGTTATCTGTAAGTAACAGTCACCTAGTAGTTTTGACATCGATGAGTTGGAAAGTCATGTGAAAGTGTCACGTACTTTACTGTAAAAGAGTCATTGCTTCAGGATGCTGTTGTAGTTACGTCAGGACGTGCTGCTATAAATACTGCAACACCCACCTGTAGGACATCATTACAAACCCACCACTTCCAAACTAACAATGGCATTCCGAGCTCTCCTAGTGTGCGCCTCAGCGCTTCTGGTGCAGGTGCAGAGCCAGTGTCTCGCCGGACCCGGTCTGGCCGGAGCTGGACTAGCCGGCTTAGGAGGGTTGCCCGGTGGTTACGGCTTGGGAGCCGGTCTGGGACTGGAAGGCTTCGGAGGATACGGACTCAACGCCGGCTGCGGCTGCGGCGGAGTCGCCTCCACTGGTGGTGGTCTTGCCGTTGGCAGCGCCTCTCCCATTGCTCCCGTTGGTGTGTCCGTGCTGTCTGAGAACGTGTACGAGGGTGCTCTGACCGTTGGCGGCAACCTGCCTTTCCTCGGAACCGTCGGACTCGAGGGTATCCTGCCCACTGCTGGTGCTGGCGCTGTCTCATACGGCTGCGGCAACGGCGCCGTCGGTATCGCTGTGGAAGAGGGTCCCATCGCCACCGGCATCGCTTCCCCCGGAGCTTACGGTCCCGGCGTTGGTGCTATCGCTGGCAACGGCATCGGACCCGGCTACGGACTCGGAGGTGCTGCTGGAATCAACGGCTACGGTGCTGGACTCGGTTGCGGACTCGCTGGCGCCGGCGCTGGTCTCGGCTACGGTCTTGGTGGAGCCGGTTGTGGATGCGGCGTCTACTGAGTTGCTTAATATAGGTAGTTACATTTTGGCATGATGAATAAAATGCATAGGTAAAAAATAACATTATGTTTTACTCGAATATGATTAATCCTAATTCCCTTCCGTGACTAGCTGGAGCAGGCAGGAGCCACTTGGTACCTATACATTACACGCCTGGTTACTTGGAAAACACCACAAGCTTACAAAGGCGCGTATAGGTTTCTACTAAAGTACAATATCGTATTGAGCATCATCGGAAATGGGAGGAGGCTGGTGCTTAATATACTAGTAGTTCGCTCCGAACTGAGATCTCGTGATGGCCGGAGGTTAATAAAACCCAAACATTTTTTATTGACCAAAGGTTGCAATAAACTTTGCAAATCGCATCGAAATCGCCGTCTAGCTAAGTACCAGTCTTACTTGAACTACAAAATCATTGAAACTCCAAGAGATGTTAGCTCACGTTGTAGGTTTTCCAATTTTATAATTTTTACAACAACTCAAAAACTATTAGACCTAGAATCAAAATAAAAACTGTTTTGGAATGTTTAAACAAAACCCTATCATATGACACCCCATTTGATATTTTTGTACGACTTTTTTTCTTACTCTCTTTGGACCGTCATAACTTCACGACCCTTTGACCGATTTACTTCATTTAACAAACCAGTAAAACTTAAGAGTACTATCCGTATACCTACCAAATCCTGTGAAGATCGGATAAGCGGTTCAAAAGATCTCAAAGAACAAACATACAAATACAAAGCATTTTTGTCTAAGTTGGCACTAAGATCTCGTTCGCTTCGCTCACTCGATCAATTATTTTACTAAAGTTTTTTCCAACCTTGAAACATTCGATTCTTTTATTTTCTGCTACTCATCATCAGACACCCCCGTATACTGATTTACTTCTCAAGCACTGATCTGGACTCAAGCATAATAGTTAGATACCTAATCTAACTACTAGTAAGACTGGAATAAACTGACTTTTGTATGAAAATCTCAAATCTATGCTTGAGAACGGGCCTTTCTCCTTACTTAACGTTCAAAACCTTGAAAAGGACTCTGGCTCGCCATGACATTTACAGCTGGGTAAGTTAAAAAGTAAGTTAAACTTATTCGACGAAAATAGGTAAATCAATTTCTAACATTGCACTCAGAAAAATCACAAATCTTTATCATCGCAAAAGTTATGATTCAAGTTGACTTCCGTGGCATTTCCTTCTGTTGAGGCTGGTGCGGCGGCAGATTCGGCCGAGGATCTCAAGAGGCGCAAGTATGCAGGTCTCGATAGGGCCTACACATTTGTGCCTCTCGGGGTCGAGATCGAGACTCTAGGTCCGTGGGCTACCGAGGCCCTCCGGGTTTTCAAAATTCTTTCAAGGCGTTCAGTCGAAGCGACGCGTGACCCGAGGGCTGGTGATTATCTAGGCCAGCGTATCAGCATTGCTATTCAGCGCGGCAATGCAGCCAGTGTCTTGGGCACGCTTCCGAATGCTACTGATTGCGACCAGTTGAGCTATCTATAAATCGTTTGCAACGGTTTGTGGATAGCTCAACTGTTTCATGTGTATTTTGTAAATATTGTGAATATTGTAAATATTGTATTAGTTGTAATTTTCTTTGTGAATAAATTTCCTTTCCTTTAATTACGTCGCAATTACTCGTAATTATTTCACACAACGAGTAACTTCCTCTAGAAGGTTCGGGAAACCCTGGCTCCATCATCCTCATCTACTGTTCCAAACTGAAGATTTACGCTTGAGATCCCTTCAAAGAGCTGATAAATACCTATCATAAAAGTTTACGATCGGTGGCACCTATATTTTGAAGGGGTTGAAACAAACTTAGGGATAATTAGCATTTTTTTTTGTTTTTTTTTTATACTACTAATTAGGCAAACAAGCATGCAACACAATATAAGTATCACATGCGCGTTGCCGACCCTTGAAGAATTGCTTATTTTGCATAGCTGAATCAGTTTTACCTACATACTTTTGTGAAAACTGCAAACTATGCATAGTTGATATGTGAGCTAACTCAGCGAAACAAAATATTACTGCAAGTTAGCGAAACTACCTAAGTTAGGTATGTATATCTTCAAAAATATTGAAAACAGAATAATCATGCATTTATTGTCTACTAGTTTTTGCCTGAAACTTAGTCCGCGTCCCGTTTGATCCCGTTGATTTTCCGGGATAAAAAGTAGCCTATGTGTTAATCCAGGTTACGAACTATATATATTCCAAGTTTCATCCAAATCGGACCAGTAGTTGCAGCACGATTGAAACTCAAACATCTGAACTATGACATTTATAATACATATTAGAAGGATAGCATGGAAGAAATAAAGAGAAGTACCTATAAGAGACACGAGTTTTGAATTTTTTTTAAACGACACATAACACTTTTATTTTAATAGTTTTACTTGTGTTATTGTGAGTATTGTTGTTTAATTTTGGTGTAATTTTAACCAATAATACTTAGGTCGTAACATAAAGTGTGAGCCATTGGAATAAATGTGCGTAAAGTGGTAAAATAAAGTGTGAAACATTGGAAGTGGTTTTTCTGAATGTGAAAATTCGTGTTAAATTTTGAAGAGAAAATCCACCATTTTCTTTTCAAAACAAACGACAGCCAACTTGACGAACGACTTGACTTGACTTATAAATCTTATAATAATACAATTATATCACTTGACATTGGCAAAATTGTCTGTCGAAATGACGGACAGAGGCCATTTATTGAAGAGAAGAAGAAGTACCTATAAACTTTTTTTTTTTTTTTTTATACAATATAGGCAACCGTTTGACCACAATCTCACCTGATGTTAAGCAATGATGTGGTCTACGATGTAGCACGGTTACCTAGAAGATACCTATTCACTCTACTCTTGAAAACTTCCAAATTATAGCCATTCGGGAACACACACAAACTTTGCTTAATTAAATGGATATTGAAATGCCTTTAATAGAGACCACATACAAAGTAGAGATTTCTGGAAAAAAATATCCAGAAATCCCCACTGCCACGTGTAGCACGCTACGGTGTACCGTAGCAGGCTACGACGTCGCCAGTGGATTACTACTGTTACTAGAAAAAAAAAATCCCAACTAGTGGGGTTTTCTTTTGGATTTTTTGAATATATTATGACATGACCAGGATGAGAGGATGACTAGGCTGAGAGGATGGTATAGGTGCTGGGCAAGCCTACTACACTGTCCCAGGCACAGTTGCCGCCCGTAGGCTATTCAATTTTTGCCGCGTCTAAATTTTGATATCTTAGTCCACAATCATAAAAATGTTCTATCAATAATATACATTTGGCGAACATATTTATTAAAAAAAATATTTATTATTGTGTGTATTTAATAAAAAAATTTTTTACCTAATTTGTAAATCGAAATAATAAAATTATGAACGAAATTTGCCGCTCCTTAAAATATACCGCCCTAGGCTCCAGCCCACTCAGCCTAGTGGTAAATCCACCACTGCCCAGGCACTACAGTGTGTCGTTAAGTGTATACATACGTTGCCTCCCGACTCTATAAATCATCTTCAATAGGTGTAAAGGCCTAAAATGTAAACGCTTAGTTTGGAACTAGAGGGCGTTATGTGTATTGTCCAAGAATATTTACCTATTGTGTATTTATTGGTTGTTAGTTTTACAAGCTGCATGGCCTGCTCATTGCCACTTCAACTTGCTGATTCGGAGTGATATTCAATCATCTACATAATATTTCCACGTTTCGGATTTTAGCACGTACACTGAAAAAATGTAATTGTTGAATTTACTAAACAAGAGTTGGTTGACGCTTCAGGTCGTAAAATCAATCAAATTCTTAGTTGGTTTTACAACCGCCCATTGTTAATTATACAATACCAGTAATGGTTGAAAATTACCCCGTCTATGTTTAGCAAAAATTACAAAACCTTAATGTTGAATATACTGAAGTTAGTTCTGTAAGAAGAATCCCGAGACAGAACATCCTTAGCTACTAGAGTTTTTTTGTAAAATTGACAATAATAAACGTTGATTTTACTAAACACAATTCAACGCCCATGGTTTAGTAAATCCAATCATATTTAAACGTAGAATTTACAGAAAAACATTGATGAAATTAACCAAGAACATTAGTAAAACTTACTTTCAAGTTTTGTAGGAAGGTTCTCGCGAACACCGTCAGATGGCGCATGTTTCGTTACCGCAATTTTTTGTAAAATTTACAATGTCAAATGTTGATTTTACTAAACACAATTCAACGTCGACGGTTTAGTAAATCCAATTAAATTTAAACGTAGAATTTACAGAAAAACATTGGTGAAATTAACCAAGAACATTAGTAAAACTTACTTTCAAGTTTTGTAAGAAGGTTCTCGCGAACACCGTCAGATGGCGCATGTTTCGATACCGCAATTTCTTGTAAAATTTACAATATCAAATGTTGATTTTACTAAGTTAATTTTAACTTCAATGGTTTAGTAAATCCAATCAAATTTAAACGTAGAATTTACAGAAAAACATTGGTGAAATTAACCAAGAACATTAGTAAAACTTATTTTCAAGTTTTGTAAGAAGGTTCTCGCGAACACCGTCAGATGGCGCATGTTTCGATACCGCAATTTCTTGTAAAATTTACAATATCAAATGTTGATTTTACTAAGTTAATTTTAACTTCAATGGTTTAGTAAATCCAATCAAATTTAAACGTAGAATTTACAGAAAAACATTGGTGAAATTAACCAAGAACATTAGTAAAACTTATTTTCAAGTTTTGTAAGAAGGTTCTCGCGAACACCGTCAGATGGCGCATGTTTTGATACCGCAATTTCTTGTAAAATTTACAATATCAAATGTTGATTTTACTAAGTTAATTTTAACTTCAATGGTTTAGTAAATCCAATCAAATTTAAACGTAGAATTTACAGAAAAACATTGGTGAAATTAACCAAGAACATTAGTCAAACTTACTTTCAAGTTCTGTGAGAAGGTTCTCGTGAACACCGTCAGATGGCGCATGTTTCGTTACCGCAATTTTTTGTAAAATTTACAATGTCAAATGTTGATTTTATTAAACACAATTCAACGTCGACGGTTTAGTAAATCCAATTAAATTTAAACGTAGAATTTACAGAAAAACATTGATGAAATTAACCAAGAACATTAGTAAAACTTATTTTCAAGTTTTGTAAGAAGGTTCTCGCAAACACCGTCAGATGGCGCATGTTTCGATACCGCAATTTCTTGTAAAATTTACAATATCAAATGTTGATTTTACTAAGTTAATTTTAACTTCAATGGTTTAGTAAATCCAATCAAATTCAAACGTAGAATTTACAGAAAAACATTAGTGAAATTAACCAAGAACATTAGTCAAACTTACTTTCAAGTTCTGTGAGAAGGTTCTCGCGAACACCGTCAGATGGCGCATGTTTCGATACCGCAATTTCTTGTAAAATTTACAATATCAAATGTTGATTTTACTAAGTTAATTTTAACTTCAATGGTTTAGTAAATCCAATCAAATTCAAACGTAGAATTTACAGAAAAACATTGGTGAAATTAACCAAGAACATTAGTCAAACTTACTTTCAAGTTCTGTGAGAAGGTTCTCGCGAACACCGTCAGATGGCGCATGTTTCGTTACCGCAATTTTTTGTAAAATTGACAATAATAAACGTTGATTTTACTAAACACAGTTCAACGCCCATGGTTTAGTAAATCCAATCATATTTAAACGTAGAATTTACAGAAAAACACCGTCAGATGGCGCATGTTTCGATACCGCAATTTCTTGTAAAATTTACAATATCAAATGTTGATTTTACTAAGTTAATTTTAACTTCAATGGTTTAGTAAATCCAATCAAATTTAAACGTAGAATTTACAGAAAAACATTGGTGAAATTAACCAAGAACATTAGTAAAACTTACTTTCAAGTTCTGTGAGAAGGTTCTCGCGAACACCGTCAGATGGCGCATGTTTCGTTACCGCAATTTTTTGTAAAATTGACAATACTAAACGTTGATTTTACTAAACACAGTTCAACGCCCATGGTTTAGTAAATCCAATCATATTTAAACGTAGAATTTACAGAAAAACATTGGTGAAATTAACCAAGAACATTAGTAAAACTTAACTTTAAGTTTGGTAACGAGGTTCTCGTGAACACCGTCAGATGGCGCATGTTTCGTTACCGCAATTTTTAAGTTAACGTTAGTTAAGTAAGTTCATATAATAAGTTTACTTTATAAGCTGTTATTTATTTTACATCGTTGAATTTGTGGTGGTTTGGAATAAATGTTTATCTATCAATTTATCTACCTAATACCTACCTATTACCTACTTATCCCGTTAATGCCAATATTAGTGCCAATGGCAACTAAGCGTTGCAGTAGAGCATAACTTTCGATAGGTAGGTATAATACTATTTGCGATTCGTGAGCTTCCATTTCTTAGTTTCTTTGTTTTTTTAGTTCGTAGTAACCAGCTAGATATCGACGGCATCGACGCGATTTGCAGATTTACCTACTTTATAAGAGTAAGTGATGGAACATGGAACCAGCTTATGGCTCATCTGATGTTAAGTGGTACACTCTACCTATTACAATCATCTGCTGTACATAGGTACTTGCACCGACTAATTATTTTGATGTAGGTACCTAGCCAGGTAGTGTTATCCATTCCCTTTCTCATAAACTGAAACGAAAAAGACGGATATAATAATAGAGCTATCAAATTATGTAGTTTAGAAAAAATGCAGCAAGAGAATCGATACTATTAGGTACCTAAGGAGTTAAGTACCTATCTAGATTCCTACGCCAGCTTTCCGATTTGTAAACGCCAGCGGTCGTCAGTTCTGCGAGCTACCTACACTACACCTAGGTAGGTACCTACCTAGTACGTAACCTACCTGCCGACAACTGCCACTTCAACTTGCCAGTAAAATTATAGTAGGTAGGTAGTAAGTAGGTACCTAGCTACTTAGTTAGGTTAGGTACATTTGGTGACCTGAGTTCTACGGATTGGAATTTTTGCACGTACCTACCTACCTACCTACCTACCTACCTATACGTTAGTAGCTAGCGTATGGAACAGACGCCGCGAACAACAAGTTTTCGCCATGCATTGTGTAGTGAATGACAGCGAAGCCTGCACTTTCTACTAATGTGTGACTGCCTAATTACTGGTTATTGCGTATTTTTAAGGGGTTTTCAATTAAAACGATGCGTGTAAGTTTTAACTGACATGGCGTATAATGACGTAGGTATTATATTGATTTTTTTACATTCGTTCATTCATAGAGAAGTAGATAGGCACCTATCATAGGCTAAGACTAGATAGGGAGTAGGTAGACGTCATAGACACAGGATCACGAACACATTGAAATACTATATTACTAGGGTATACTAGTACCTACCTACTTATCTTTTACTACGTACCTACCTACCTTCTTATTTATCAGACAGAGAACGGTCACTCGCACAAGCGTTCAAACTTATAATTTACCAAACAGATTTTGCTAAATTAAATTTTGTTTAGGTAGGTATATTATAGGTAGGTAGGTACCTACTATTGGTTTAGTAGGGAAACGTGACGCCCAGCATGTCTGTGCCAGTCGCTTCAAAATCTATTAGTAGCGGACACCCGCGACTTCGTAGGTACGCGTGCGAAACTTTCTACCAAAATAT
The DNA here is from genome assembly GCA_947507515.1 of Eulithis testata. Taxonomy (NCBI): domain Eukaryota; kingdom Metazoa; phylum Arthropoda; class Insecta; order Lepidoptera; family Geometridae; genus Eulithis; species Eulithis testata. The sequence goes on from OX382221.1 coordinate 4,324,438, forward strand.
CCAGCATAATGTCAAACAGCTTTCGATGAACCTCGTGCCAAAGGCGGTTTTTGGTTTAGAGAGGTCAAGCTGTATCTAAGAATCTACGTCTTTGATATCAATAAAATACCTATTGCCTAGGTATGTTTCAATCTGTGAAAAGGGCTTCTGAATGGTACCTATAAGTTTCATTGAAATTCGTCCAGTAGTTTAGGCGGGATCCGCGAACAAACAAACAGATAAACAGACAAACAAACAAACTCAATTTTCGAAATCAGAATCGTTTATTTAGTAGATCTGCATATTTAGTTTATCCATATCTTTCTTTTTAGTTTTTGGCTTTTTTACAGTTTAATAATACCTAGTAGGTACCTATAGATGTGTACGTGTGGACCGCTGCTGTCTGAAATAAAGAATTAGTAATAATAAAAAAACCTAGCTAGGTAGCTAATGTAGACCTAGCTAGGTTTTTTTTTCGTTCAAAAGTTCGATGATATTTGTAAGTAGGTATAATACCTAGGTACCTACCTACTTACAAATATCATCGAACTTTTGAACGTTGTAATTTTCGTCCTAAATTCTATGATAAATACACAATATCTGTCAGCCAGCATACGATAAACCTCGTAGCAAGTGGCTGATTTTGGTTTAGAGAGTGCATGCTGTATACGTATGCCTACATAGCACGACATAACTAAGAATCTAAGTGTACAAAAATGACATAGACGTAGGTAGGGTCATTGCGCTGGTTTCGCGACCGGCGTCAATAAGCGACCATTAAAGGGACCTGCTGCAGAAATACAGAGGAAATAAGAATACCATCTCTTTTTTTCAAACGAAATTCGGCTCTATACAGAGTAGGATAGATCTTTAGTTCTAACCTATCAAAATTAGCAGCATAGTATTACCCAAATTTGAACAATTTCTAGTTCATTCCGGTACCCGCACTCGTCGCGTGACACCGTTCCAAAAGTTGTAAAATTTTTAGTGAGCACGTGCTGCCTTCGGAGTGAATATTTCTTGAACTAACAATACAAGACTGTATGATAGACTTTTGCGCAATTTTTATAAGAATAATATACAAAAACACATCAAATATTGAGTGGTCGCATACTAAAATATGATTACTTATGTTATTTGACTTTACGGACATGTGGTCGCAAACCGACTGCTTCGTTGCAAATTTTAATTTACTCCCTTACGACTAAGACGACCCTACTTATAATAAGGGTTACAGATTTGTGATTTTAATTAAGTTTGCTTAATAGCTGTTAGCTTTCCGTTGGTTTGCGACCGCCAAAATATTAGTAAATACAGTAAAAAAATTTAAATTTGGTTGCCTAACATTACCCCAACTTCAGTTTACGACCGCGGTCGACGTCAGTTTGCGACCGTTTTAAAATGGGAATTTAACGGTCGCTTATTGAATGTAGCAATTTGATGTATTGTTTTTCGACCACTTGATGTCAGTTTTTTTATGTATGTTTACCGATGTCTCCGTCAATTGTTGACCGATTTTAAAATTAATAAAGTTATAAAGAAATTACCTATTAACCATAAATCATGATTGAAGCATTATTTTTAATCAAATAAGAGTGAATTGTCCATTACAGACCTTGTGGTCGTAAACTAGGTAGGGTCTGGACGTATACTGAAAAAAACGGCCGCAAACAAGCATATCGTCTTGTTTCTCAATAAAAATTGATTTAAAATTAAGTCTTATAAGATCTTTATTTTTTTATGTTTTTAATATATCTTGATCATATGTGGAACGTTGAGAACCCATTTCAATAAATGTCAAGTAAATATTTCATACTAATAAATTGGCCTAAAGTTAGGTACCCTGCTAATCGGTCGCTATCTGGCGTAATGACCCTACCTACCCGTGCGAAGCCGGGACTGTATGTAGGTAATAAACAAAATTAAATGGCAGTGTATGTAAATGTCGGTGTACCTACTAGGTCTAATACATAGTCCAACTCCAACTGGCATATACTCAGGACCGTGGTACCTACCTACCTATAGTAGAATTCATTCGCATTGTAATAAAATTCATCATCAGCCTTCAGAACAGAAATCCAAAGCTGGGCATTGGCGGGCGTGACGCGGTGCGGCCGGCGGCGGCGGCGGCGGCGCGTCAAGGAAAATGTTTTTGCCACTGTTCCCTATGAAATAAAATGCACTAATAGCGGTACCGCAGTGAATAGTCCTAAAGACTAGCTGATACCCGCGACTTCGTACGCGTGCAAAACTTTACACCAAAAAATATCCAGATGTTTTGTAAAATTAAACCTTTGTATTAGTAGGCTATACGAATTTTTGTTTAGTAGGTAGACGCAAAGAATGTGTAATAGTTAACTTATAGCTACAGGAGACACATTGTTGCTACCTAGGTAGTATAAGAGTTTTCTCCTGTAGATTGTAAATAAGACTCACATAATCCACTTTACCTGTGTTTAATCATATAATCACTATAAACCATGAGGAATACATTATTCACAGCACGATACACACTTTTCACCCCTTCCCGCGTCGTTCCAGACGTCACATTCCCCTTCTGTCCTAATGACAGATCTAAGCGCTATTTGACTGACTTTTGACATTGACAGTTAAAATAATTGACGAGACAAACCTTGGTTTTCGTAGGGCGCTAACAGTCGGCCATCCTATTAACAAGGAATGTCCCTATTCCTGACCTCTCGGCCTTCCTATATGCTAGGGTTTGTCCTCACAACCAAATTCTATTCTTATTTAAATCTATAGTTATCAATGTCGAAAGTCATCAATTGAAATACAATGCAAAGTGAGATTCCTAAAATGTACAAAGATGACATGCTTGAATAATTTATATAATTACCTTCGGCATAAATATTTTATAGTAGTGATTAAGTATACAAATAGATACCTACGTACTTAGCTAAACAAAGCACATTAATAATAGTAGTTTGTTGTACATTACATGCGTTTCCTAACGGTTATCGAAACGAGTAATAGTTAGGTACTTAGTGGTAGTTTATTGAAAATAATGCACAGTGTGCATTACAAATGAAACCTAGAAGCTACAAAAGTTATAAAACTGTGCCTCAACGAAAGACTTTTATAGCACAAAATGGGTATTATTTAAAAGAAGAGAGACCAAAATAAGTTTTATCCCGATTTTTAAGAGAATGGTGTACCTACAATAAGTACCTAATTGGATAATCATTTACACTACACAGACATTTATTCATGAATTAAAGTAAATTTAGTACATATGTGTCAACCACAAACGTTTAAAATAACATTGTACTCTGCTTATGTCTATCGAAACTTATACAGTAAGCATTTATGGGTTCATAATACATACATAGGTAAGAACTTAATTTAAATATTATTATTATTTATTTTAACATTTATCAGATACGTGTTAATCAATCCAATTATGCGAATTAATAAATATGTGCAAACTAGTCTTAATCATTTTCATAAATTCAAATTGTTTTATTCGCATAGATGTTACCTTACCAGTGGGCCCAAAACTATAACTCTATTACTACATATTACTAGAAGAAACTTACAAAGGAACATTTACAGAACACATAACAGTATTAAAATGCTATCAAAGAAACAAAACCGCTTAAAATATATAGGTAAAACTAGTTGTGAATACCCGCTTCGCTGGGTCATTTTATTGTCAGTTAATTGTTAATATTAAAATTATTTAGGATGTTTTAAAAGTTTCTAATTATTGAAGCTTAATTTTGTGGCAATTTCTATCAATAGGTACATGCACCATGTTGAGTACAGAAATGTGATCGATACTACGACATTTTATAGAATGGGCTTTACATTAGCCTTTATCATCAAATACTTCAAGGGATTAAAATAAAACTGCAATGCCGGACTAATTCGGTAGGTAAGTACTGGAAAAGGATAAAACATGACATTTCACAAGTGCCACATTTTGACTTTGTTCGTTAAGGGCTGGTAGCTCCTTTCTGTGATAGTAACTAAATTAATACGTAAGTAGACAATTATATTATTTGATATTTACAAAATAAAATGAAGGTAATCATAATAGATAACAACATAATTAATTCACATCATGCTAAACATGTTCAAATCAATAATTAACAGTGGTGAATGGTTAAAACTACAATTAAGAATGACTCAATAGTAAATAACTGTACAAACTAATATGACACGTCAGTGATGAAGTTAACTGAATAAACATTCTTGGACTCCTCACCTCACACAACGCTCTATAGTTCCAATTTAAGCAAAGCCTGTACTATAAGAACTAAATTGTGCAATTAATTGTAATAGATAAAATAATGTAAATAATTATAATTGTAGATCAGAATTCAAATATAATTCATGAATAAGCTATGAAATTTGATTATTTGTAAGCAGGTACAAACAAAATAAAGTGTTTGTAAAACATCGGTTCATCACTATATCTGGCAAATCTCTTATCCTTCACAAACTCGTCTTTTCTTGCCTTGCATCGAGAGTTCCTTTTCACTGTGTGTTTCCTGCAGAGCGGACCTGCAGCTTCTCTGAGTTTACCTGACATTAATTGTTTCCGTCCAGTTTATTTTGAGTGCGCTGCTAAAGTAGTCATACACTTTAATAAACCTTAAAGAAATAAAACAAATATGAGTATTATAGGAAACGAGGCAATCCTGTTAATATTATAAAACATGTCAAAGTTTAGATGCTTGGATGTTTAGATGTTTGGACGTCTGCTTAAACCACGCAGCAACTGTTGGTCCGATTTAGATGAAACCCGGAATCTATATCTATATCGTTCGTAACCTGGACTAACACATAAGCCACCTTTTATCCTGGAAAATTAACAGGATCGAACGGGGCGCGAACGAAGTCGCGAGCGGAAGCTAGTAAATTGTAAATTATTTATTTCAAGCTGTAGTTTTCATTTAATTATTATTATTATTATTTTTGTTAATCACCTTTGTGATTGATAGTAATTACTTACAATGAATATATCATCCGCAAAGCGTTATGTCATTATACAGCTCAATTAAATATTATACTTAGCTTTTAATTCCTGTAGTGATTATATTTTGCTGGAGATAACTACCATTTGTCACTTTCAGACCACGACCTGTTACGATTGTAACATCCTACTACCGTTTGCCACTATCGGGACACGGCCTGTAGTTTGGTTGCTTACATCTACTACCGTTCGCCACCTTCGGGACACGGCCTGTAGTGTTATTATTATTATTTTCTTGTTAATTCTGATGCTTTCGTTCATTACTACCGTTTGCCACCATCGGGACACGGCCTGTAGTTTGGTTGTTTACATCTACTACCGTTCGCCACCTTCGGGACACGGCCTGTAGTGTTATTATTATTATTTTCTTGTTAATTCTGATGCTTTCGTTCATTACTACCGTTTGCCACCATCGGGACACGGCCTGTATTCATTCCTTCTTTTAATTTAGTATTGCTACTACCGTTTGCCACCATCGGGACACGGCCTGTATTCATTTCTTCTTTTAATTTAGTATTGCTACTACCGTTTGCCACCATCGGGACACGGCCTGTAATCAAAATCATGTTGCCATCGTCTTGTTGTTACTCTTGTCACGAGTCACCATGTAGACACGACTCTTTAGTTTTATGGTATCGGGGCTACTGTTGCAATCTTCAGACCACGGTCTGTTACTTGTCATGTTACACATATAGATGCTTTTGGGTACTGTCATTACCCCTGGTCCAACTTCATTACATTAAAAAAAAAGTCTTTAAACTGTAACTGTAAATATCTGTATTATAAAACCACGAGATAGGATGTCAAGCTTAGTTCATTTCATTATTTCTATTTTACTTAGAGTTTACTAGGAGTCGCCTCTTATGCATCATCATACCATAATTTGGGTCTTGTAGATTTCAAATGGTCTACTCAGCCCAGATTAAATGAATTCACTATAAAAGGTGTATTATTGTTCAAACTTGAAATAATAACATACAACAAACTATTTATTAGCGTACTGAGAACTTTAGTTATTACTTCAATAAAATTGTAGTCGAGACTATCTGTCCTAGTCCGACCAATAAAGTTACATACTACTTCAGTACGACATTTCGTTCAGGTCATTACGTCAATGCTTTAGTTGCTTTATTAGCGTACTGAGAACTTTAGTTATTACTTCAATAAAATTGTAGTCGAGACTATCTGTCCTAGTCCGACCAATAAAGTTACATACTACTTCAGTACGACATTTCGTTCAGGTCATTACGTCAATGCTTTAGTTGCATGCACGTAATATACATATATAACAAATAAATCTCAAACAGCTTTAAAAAATGTTTTAATTGTAGTTGTTTAAGCATGTAGTAGTATGTATCACCATGCTTAGTTGACCCGAACAACATTTTTAGTTTTATTATTATACTCGATGTAGATGGTTGAATTTGATAAACTAAGGTGCATAAGTCGGAAACATGATAAATGCCATGTCGCAATATTCACGTCAGGTTTGCCTTCTGTGTAAGACTATGAGATATAATATAATGTTCAATAATTTATCAGTCACTCTGCTTTGACTGAATAGTTCAACGTAGATAAATATAGTATCACGTATGTAGTAACATTAATGTACATAAAATATAATTAATATACTCGATTGACACTTCGTACTCGAACAGCTTATGGACTCCATCGATGTCCATTTGTGGTGTAGATTAGATATACCTACACTACACAATGTCCTCGGAAAGTATGACAAACATTTATACATTTTACGCGTTCTGTCTAGGACACGACATTTGCATGTCAATGGCATTCTCTGGTGAGTCGTGTACTTCTTTATAGTAGGTACATAATTAAGGTAGAACTAATGTTCATTAACGTAGATACTAATCGGCAAACCAATCTTCGTACCGTAATTTCCAAATCCGTAATCAACTAATTCCTTCTTATAGATAGATAGATATAACTCTTTATTGTTCACCATGGAAACACATACATAACCAAAGAATTGGTAAGACAATAGTCGTACTAACACAATAGGATTCGGACCATAATGTGTTGATGTCTAATAATACGACTTAAATTTTCCCTTATAATACATTTAAAGTCGTGATGGTAAAATAAACTGAATGTTATCCGTATTCTACCTATATGTAATTCACTCGTCAAGATTTTATCCAGATTGGATAAAACCGAACTGTGGATATCGATAAGCCACCAAACTTTAAATAGTACATAGGTGACAATTAAATAGTACATAGGTTTCTTCCTTATCGTTATGTTACACTCTAGTAACATTAAGATGAATTTGATCATAAATGAATTTGAATTTGAATTTGAATTGAATTTGAAGATAATTATTAAGATACTGCATTATTTCGATTCGTAATATTCGTAGTCACATGTGTACACTGAAAAAATATAATCGTTGATTTTACTAAATTCGTGGTAATGTTTACAAAAGAAAAGGGTTAAAAACGGTCCTACACACTTACGTTGTTGATTTTACTAAACACATAATGGTAGGCCAATTACAAAACTAATATAGTAAATAAATACGAAATATAAAACTGTACTAACAACATTATTAAATTGTAAAATTGGACCTGTGGTAGGGACAATTTAATATCACTTTTATACAAAACCTAATTGGTAAATATTACTAAACTAGTTTTGCAAAAATATCATAAATAAACGAAACCAAATGAGTAGTTTTTACGAAGTAATTTTGTATCCTCTATGAAATTAATATAGTAGAATTGACCTAATTCGTTTCGTATTTTTTGCTAAAGGTTTATGTATTGTAATAACCTACCAATACTGTATAATATACGAAACATGTTTTGTTATTTACTAATTACGTTTCGTATAGTTTACGAACAGAGTGTAGTGTTTTTTATGATACTAGTTTAGTAATATTTATTAAAATATTTAGTGAAAATGGCTGTATGCGTTTAGTATTTTTTATCAAATTCGTTTTGTATATATTATTCCTTATACGAAGTTAAATTTACGATTCTAGTCTTGTAATATTTACTGATTCTGTTTCGTTTATCTTAAGGTTTATGTTTAGTATTATTCACTGTTATCTGCTTCGTATATTCTACATACAAAATTTTGTATTATTTACTGAACCTAATATTGTAATATTTAACTAATATGTTTCGTATAATTTAGGGGTAGTCTTTAGTATTTTTACCTATAGTCTGTTTGGTATATTTGACTAATGTATTTTGTAGAATATACGATACTTAACGATACCTACTTCTGTAACATTCAATCAATTTGATTCGTATAATTTACGAGCCATATTTAGTATATTTTGCTATAGTCAGCTTTGTATATTTTATCATACTATTTATTCACTAGTTTTGTAATATTTAATAAATCTGTTTTGTATAATATACCTATGTCATATTGTATTTTTTGCTAAATTAGTTTCATGTAAATTACTATTATAATATTGTACATTCTACGAAATCGGTTTGTTTACTTATACTCATTTGCTTTCGTATGTTTTACAGGTATTACTTTGGTATAATCTACTTTACAAATTCTGTAAATTTAACCCTAGTAAGTTTGTACATACTGTTGTTTTACTTGTTCACTTTAGTATATTTCACCCATATTGTATTGTATTTATGATACGCGCCTGTTTTAGCTGCTTTATAAACCTCTTGGGTAATAGCAATCTTGTTCCGTCAGGTCAATATTGCCAATTACCTAACAGATTTAAAGCAACTAAAACATGAAAACAGGTGTAGGTATCATAAAAAACCAATATTTGTGAATTATACACAAGTCAGCAAGTAAAAGTTGTAGGTACAGAACATTTTAGAATACTGTAAATTATAACAAGAGAACACACACAACTTCCAAGTAGAACATACCAAAGTAAACGTTATATAAACAAACGAAAGAAAATGCATAAATCAATAACCAGTTCGTAAAATGTACAAAAAAAAATCGGAGCAAAATACACACAGCAAATAAACAAAAAGTACAATAATATACCAACTTAATTATAAAATGACATAATATTTACAAATGATTAAATGTTACAATTTAAAGAAATACCTATTTGATCAGGGTAGCGGGAAAGTAATAAATGATAAAAATTATGCTTATTAAGATTATTTTATTAATTAAATCAAATCAAACAAATTAACAATTTACCAATGATAATTAATTATATTTTCTTAACTAGTAGGTATGACACGATTAGAAATAAAAAAACTGTTAGGCCGTTTGTCCACCAACGCCGTTTCCGGCGCGGCACCGGTAATGCACTACCAAGGCATAGGTGCCGTGCCGAAAGGAAGTGCAATACCGGTGTCGTGCCGGAACCGGCGTTGGTGGACAAACGGCGTTACTTTAATTAAATCAAAATCAAATCAAAAAAATTACAATTTACCAATGATATTAAGTTTAGTTTATTAATTAAATCAAAATCAAATCAAAAAAATTAACAATTGATCTGCCGTTTACGAAACCTCTCCATTAGCGTAGTAGGTACATATAGGTCTACTCGATCTACGGCCGCACTTCAAACCTCACTATTTTATATTTAAATGAACTTAACTCTACAGTAAGAATCTCCATTACACATCACATGAGAAAATGTCGGAGCAATAATAAGGTTTTCTGGTTGTATCAACTTCCATTTACCAGGTACATTGAAATTAAGATGAAATGCTTGTAAAAGTTCATTAAATCCAATACAGTCAATTTTTTTCGATAAAATATAAATGCTTGTTTCTAAAGTCGATACAAAAATAAATTTAATCATGAAAAAGTGATAGCCGTTTTCATTAGAAAGTGTTAAAATCATACCAGGCGTATATTTAATACCATTGAAATGAATATAATTTAATGAACTTGTCAAATTTCCATCTTTAGGAATGATGTCACAAATTTCTGCGAAGTCACTTGTTATAGCAGAAGAAAAATGTTCCCGTGAGCCCAAATCTATTCTAGATTCACATCCCTTTATCGTAAAAAGCCTATTAGCAAAAGATAACTGTTCTTTTATTAACAAAGTTAAGGGTAAGTTTTTTCTTGAGGTTATAATTGAAGCCGTTTTCTTCAACTGTTTATGTTTAGCTTCGAATCTCATACACCAAATCAATCTTAGAGGACCAACTTGTTTTATGATATGAGGGTAATGAACCATAAAATGATGTTTCGGCTTTAAAGTGTCATTAAACAATTTAGTGTAATTTTCGTGATGTTCGCTTATTAATATTTCAAGTAACGCAATTGTACTATAATCTATATCTCTGCAAAACACAATGTCAATGATTTTAAGCAGTGTAAGGAAAAAATCCCACACTTTATCATCCGTTGGGATTAAGTCCCCTAACAATAGAGGAAATATGTGTACAAATAACATCATTTCTGAAGCGGACATATTAAATTTACTTTTCATCAAATGTTCTTGTTTAATCTTTGTGCATCTATCATTTAACTCATTACCCCTATAGTCAAATAGTTGTAATCGGTTATTTAATGTATTCAAATTAAATAATTGAATAGTTTCGGTGTAATACAAAATAATGTGCGCAAGGTCATAGTGACAGACTCCTTCAAAAATGTCATGCATAACATCGACACACAAATTATCCACTACGTGAAAAGTACTGATGTTATTAAAGACACAACTTTCATTTATTCCTGTGATCGCAACATTATTGATTTCAACATCACGGGAATAATTATCTCGGTTTCTCAACAAGTTGTCGTCTTGTTTACATTGTTTTCTCAATAAAGTTTTATCACCTTTACATATTCGACAGTAATAGTTGCTAGAAAATGATTTAGCAAAACCTAGAACAGTATTAAGTCCCAAATTATCACCAATGATCATTGCAAGTATAAAATATACTCTGAATGTACCTTCCGATGTTTCTATTTCAACACCACTTTCCTCCAAATGCTTTAATTCTTTAATAAGTTCATGAAAAGTTGCAGTATTTCCGTGAACTTTAATACTGGACGACTTATGCAACATTGCAACAAAAATATTTTCTAACAGTGACAAGTATTCACCTCCTAAAGTTGGAAATTGGTAATATGTGCCGGCAATCGAATGCACTCCAGCATGACTACCCAGTGGATTATTACATTCGAATTCGTCAGTGTATAAAAAGTAGGGTACACAAATACCACCCTGTTTTCCAGATATTTTTTCTTTCCAAACATTTCCTTGGGTATAGTTTGATATTGAATGTGCTTCAGCAGTAGGTATATTTAAAACAGATTGAATAAAACCGGGTAATTGAAAAATTTTCTTAAATATTACTCTCAATGGTACTATAGCTCCATAGTCAGATTTTGGTCTCACCGTTACTGAAGAATTGCCAGTGTTTACAGTTGTATTTTCAGCAATAAGAAACTTTCTAGGAGGAATATAAATGTCAAGACTAGAAAAATGATTGATGATTTGACACTCCGTCGTCAAATTTTCAAATGGTTGTGAAATAGTTTGAATAACATTTTTTAATTTATTGAAATTTGCTTCGGAAGCGCTCGGCAGTAAATCAGTTAGCATGCTACCGATAACTCCGGTTATTTGCTTTGAAACATTATTAATTACTTCTTGGGCACATTTACGATTGATTGTAGGATTACTATACAGTGAAAGTGCGAAAGCAGACGTACAGTTTTGAAAACTGTCTTTGATGTTACTGCAATTTTCAATAGCAGTAATATCAACATTGTTAATGTTATCACTTATATTTAGACTACTACACGAAAGCTGAATACTATTCATATCATCGCAGTTTTGTGGAGAAACTTCAGAAGGTATATTCGGTGTTGTAACATGAGAGGTAATTATGTGACGACGAAATGAGCGAATATGTGAAAATGTTCTGGTACAGTTATGCTGTTTACAGTGATATATCGACTTAGGGCCTAACTGATGGCAACATTTCAGGTGTGAAAAAAGAGCTTTGTAATCGTCTAAACCAGCAGAACACACGAAACAGAAATACATTTTTGTGTTCCATTTACCTACGAAAGGTCCGAGATGAAACTAGCTACGCTTGAAATCTTCCTATCTGATTTGCAATCGATTTCGTAAAAGTATTTTTGGACAAACGTCCAGACGTTAATAGCCTCTATCGGGTATTCTGCGTTGAAAACATGTATTATTTTAAAACATACATCTACAGCTTTGAGTAAAGTATCAATTTTGTACATGATACTTTCAAACTTTACGTAAAATTCAGACACTTCTTTCATCGATGGCCCTACCGCAATTATCACTGGTTGGCACGTCAGTCCTTTCGCCAGATATTCGTCTTGACGAAGCGCAGTCTGGGTCAATATTTCGCTTTGATTCTGTAACAAAAGCATAGTTTTCATTAAATAAAACTCACACAATAATGCATAAAGCCACTTGGCAAACCCCGACAAAATATCTTAAAAAAATTATTCATCTGTGCCCCGAGTCTGTGCGTTTGTTTCGACTTTCGACTTGAGTATAGCACACGCAAACGCATTCGCATAGCTAGAAATTTTGTTGGAAATTGCATAATTCCCTGATCTTCCGCTAGAGGCGCTTATCCGGTGTTCATACAAAATTTCTCATTTTGCGAATGCATTTGCGTTTGCGTGTGCTATACTTGAGTCGAAAGTCAAAACAAATGCACAGACCCGGGGCTCTGTAACTACGCTCTATGCCAACATTAAGTAGGTACCTACCTAGCCAATAATTTTATTATTAAATCCACTTAATGTCTTTAATACGTACCATCACATGTAAAATAAAAGCTTTCTCCGATTCAGCTATGCTGGGTTTATATAATTTTTTCTTTTTACTATCACTTTTCAACGCCACTTTAACAGTGGGAGGCATTCTTGTACTTAAAACTTTCAGGAAGACATAGTCCCTGACATCTGTAAAAAAAATTATGTTTATTTTTGCTACTTATCAACATCTTCTAATACCTATGTACTAGTTGGTATTATAAAAATGTAAAAAAGCCAAAAACTAAAATTAAATTATAGATAACGAAATATGCAGATCTAATAAATAAACGATACGCGGGTATCAGCTACAGCTGTAGTTTATAAATATTATTTTTAACACGACAAGCCAAGAGCGAGCTGCGGGGCTTTTGATACAAAATGAGTCGGTCATAATCTGACAAATTGCAATGGTCATTTGGGATTTTAATTTGTCAACAACTCATGGTATCCACTATCCACAGCCACAGAAAACTGGAATGTTAGCTTACCTGCAGTTGGATCGTCTTCTAGAAGCTTCAGCGTTTCTTCACACGATTTAATTTTTTTGAAGACTGGTAATGATTTTTCCAAAAACGTTGGCCATTTTTTAAACAACTTTAAGTCGCAGTTTTGATGTACAACGTCAAAATCGGATTCAATCTGAAAATAAATATATAGAAATCAAAAACTAAAAACTTCAGGGAGTATCCATCAATATGAAACAACTTTTGTCATGGAACTTATTGTTAAAAAATAAAAACAGTAACAGTACTTACGAGCTTGTAGCCCAGGCTGGCCTTCAGTGGAGGCCACTCGTTGCAGATGTCTTGAATAGTTTTTCCCTTAGCTGACAAATCCTGGCGTCGTAGGTTATATGACAGCCGCCATTTCTCAGTTATTTCAACCCATGGTTCTTTGTTAAATTTGAGCCACAGTTTTCTTTCTTCTTCATCCTCGACCGATGAAATAGGTAATGTAGGTGAATTAAGTGTTTCTAAAAATTAACCCAATCGTAATTACTGTTCTTGAATTTGAAGGTACTTAAAATTATTGCGCCAACTTGAAGAATATCGGGTTACCTTCAACAATTACTGAAGCTCTGGGTGTACATTTTTTCAATACACGCCTTTGATTATGGTATCTGTCGACCAGTTTGCCTCTGGCCGGTATATAGGACTTTCTGCCATATTTTCGACTGGGAATATAATATGTCTCCTGAAATAGAAGCAAATCAATACAGAATTGGTATTAAAATCTATATCTATCTATATACTATTAAAAAACTGTAAAAAAGCTAATAAGTAAAATTAATGATATGGATAAACTAAAGACGCAGATCTACTAAATAAGATATTTTGATTCCGAAAATCGAATTTGTCTGTTTATCTGTTTGTTTGTTCGCGGATCACGCCTTAACTACAGCACCAATTTCAACAAAACTTATTCACGCGTACAAAGCCGCGGGCATCAGCTAGTCTGACAATAAATAAATAGAATATACTAAGCTGGCATTTATAAATAAGTAGGTATTCGATATATTTCTATACTATATGATATTTAGCTACCCTACTTATGAAATATGTAGGTTAGGTACTATATTTTATGCTATTTTTTAAGATATACTGCAAGGTAGGTATTTAAAGGTATACACTAGTATAGTAGGTATATTTTAAGGGTAAATAGATTGCTGTATTAGCACTAAAACTACTACTAGTCTACCAGCAAAATCAACGAATGGCCAAAGAGGCATGTTGAGTGTGTAATCTTCCGAAGCGATTCCCGGTGATAAACATGTGGCTTGATCACAAACAAATCACGAATAAACGTAGGTATCGCAATTCGCAACGCTAGCATATCCGAGATACATTACGCAGTGACGCCACAACGTTTGTCAGTCGAACTAGCGTTGACGCGCAGTATGATTCGAATACGTTAGGTTTGCTTAAGAGGCCGTATTTTGATTTTGGTCTATTTAGGCCGTTTTTCAAATTCGATTTATTACAATACTATTAGGTATTACGATCACAAAAATAAATGAAAATAAAAGTTTATTTAATCGTTAATTGTACTTATATAGGTAATGCGCCAAAATTAAAATACGGCCTCTTAACGCGGCACCTGTCAGATTTGTTCGTGATCACCTCTCTGACCATGGATACGATACGAACTACACAACTACATAGTTGCATTGATTGCCTACGCAACAATTCATATTAATAGTACATATTATACAGTACATATACAATACAGTAAATAAACATAAATAATCAATCTAATCTATCTACTTAAACATTAAATTAAAAAACATAAACCTTGCTTTCTGATGGATAAAGCGCCACTATCTGTTCCGATATGTCATCATAATCTTGTGCTCTCATAGAGCCACATTCTTTTATGAAGTAGTCAACTATTGATTTCGTTAAATAATTTCTCAGAACAGTATCAAGCTTCTTGTTTGAATATTCAAGACACATTAGGCCAGCGTTTGTCGACTTTAAAATCGTCTCTAAATGCAACTGATGGAAAAAAATATGATAAAAATATACAGACGGAGATATAACATTTAAATCGGTCAGTACCTACGGGCAAGTTGAAACTAATAAGACATACGAAGATCTGTTCTTAGGAACCATGTCATCGATTTTAGTAACCGAGAAAAATGCATTCATACATTAAAAAAAACTTTTACTTAGCTCGGGAATCGAACCCGGTCTTACTAATACATTTTGTATCTTAAAATAGTGAATTAGTTTATAATCGATTGACATGGTTCCTAAGAACAGATCTTCGTATGTCTTATAGTTTCAAACTTTCTCATACCGATATAAATGTTACACCCTGTATAATATGTACGTACATATATAGGAATAAAGCAAACCGACAAAATATAATAAGTAGGTGTTTTTGTTTTCTCATTCATTTCACTGCCGGTCTTTTTAGAGGGTGTAGGTACCTACCTACCTATAAAGGTATGTTTTTGCATTTGGTACTATGGGTGTTTTGATTCTAACCATATACCGCGTGCACACTATGCCCATGCCGCTGCCGGAATGTATGGCGGGATTAATGCCGCGGACTTATTGCCACAGCAACATCGCCTTTATTCTCACTAAGCGGCATTCATGCCGGCAAGCTCATGGGCATAGTGTGCACGCGTTAATAGATCTGTTTCATTCATTTATAACTAGTAGTTCGACCCGTACTGAGACCTCGCGATGTTCACAAAAAAAGGAAATAAAGCGCAATTAAACATTTTTTTAAACTGGCTGAAATAAACTTGCAAATCGGATCGATATCACGATCTGGCTAAGCGACCTGGGATCTTATGTTTAATTGGTCAGAGATTTTACTCTAATAAAGATGACGTCAAAATGACGTCGAAAACTCGATTCATCATGGTTGAAACGAGTTTTTAGCCGAGATAGGTATTACGTCATCCCTATTAGAGTAAAATCTCCGCCGAAATCGAAGCTCATGTTAGGTAGATACCTACCTACCTACACTGGTTTTACCAACTTTACCTACGAATTTTACTTATACCTATTCGCTCAAAATCAATATAGTTTAGAACTAGGAATAACCTAGAACGAAAACAAGAAAGCATTTGCAACGTCTAAAGGATTTGCCAAACTACAAAAAAAATACATTCGAATTGAAAACCTCCTCCTTTTTTGAAGTCGGTTAAAAATACTGTTATTAATAAGTCTGATCAGGTTATATTTTGTGTAGGTATTAATAGTATAGTATTAATATGATCTGTGGTAGGTATATAGGCTGACACTAACCTTTTGATTAGAACAGGTCTGGGCTGAGTTGGCACTTCCACTGGAGACACCTGATTGAGTTTCAAGTCTTTCTATCTCACGTGATGAAATAGATTCTGTATCCAATGAACATGTGCTCTGTAAAATCAATTTTATGAATGTGTTAGGTAGGTAGGTACCTACCTACCTATTCACATACCTATTTATTTCAATTCTTAATTTAAAGTTTTAAAATAAAGCAAGCTCGTACCTTTGATTATTTACTTGTAAATAATCAAAGGCTCGTACCTATGAGCTAGTGGCCAACTCTGGTGACGGAGTTTTTAGGCTGCCTTAAGGCCTCCTTTGTGGCTTAACGACTGCTAGAGCCGGGACCGACAGTTTAACGTGCCCTCCGAAGCACGGAAGCGCTCAGATGTAAAGGTCACCCATCGAAATAGTGACCGCGCAGAACGTTGCTTAACTTAGATTATCGGTTAAGATTGGCTAAGTAAGCCCAGCCACGAGCGCTTAAAAGTTTTACAATAGGTAGATATACGTAGGTACCTATACAAAATAAAGATTAGGTAGGTATATAAAAAGAATTCAAACTGGGATGCCGTCAGCAACGGGGCGGGCGGGCGGCGCGGCGGCGGCGGCGGCGCGGCGCTCTGCTTGCTCAGATGAAAGATACCTATTTAACTATTTGTCAGTGGCGGCTGGTAGCTGACTACCGCCGGCTACCGGTGGTGGTCAACGCTATGTAGGTACTAATTATCCCAGTAAAACATTTTGTAAAAACGTCGCACTAGGTATGTGGGTTCAATAAAATAAAAGAAGTAGGTATATACCTAACCTAGGCACTTAGGCACCTATATGTATTTGGTACCTACTTAGGTAGTTATTAAGTGGGTAGGTATGTAGGTAGATTCCTACTTACCAATGATTTGTTTTCTTTTCGGAACTGAGATAAGCCGGCCTTAAACTTAATTCTATCTTTTAATTTGTTTGTTGGTATGAGTTCATTAATATCAGAGTCCGATATATTTTCTAAGCAGAATATGTCCAGATCATGCTCTAGAACAGAAAATATATACAAAAATTAGAAATCTTAAATAGGTAGGTAGGTGGGTATCTAGTTAGGTAGGTTTAGATCTACTAAAAGTAGGTACCTACCTATATCTACCTAGGTAGGTAACTTGAGAGGTAGGTACGTATACCTACCTCGTAAATTGAGCCAAGTTTATGTAGATTCTTATTGCGTGTTTTGACTAAAAACATTTACAATAAAACCTTTACAACACAATCCTTACAAACTATTTTTTACAATCAAGAAAATCCTCTTAACCATCAGCACAAGATTCAAAATGTCAAACATGCACAAGGTTTGGCGGTGGAAACGCAAATCGATATCTTCACAGAGTTGTGCATGGTTTATTGTGAATGTTTTTTGAGTTGGAAACTTACCTTGAAAAACTCTCTGAGTATCTTGAGAGATACCCCACGAATTCAGTAACTCCATAACAAAATTGCTATCCAGCAAATTGTCGTCTCGTTCATCCATGACGGGACGCCTACGAAACGGATGGAAAATACGTTATGAATCAAGAAAGGAAATAGTTACCAAAATGGAGTCCGCGCGTCCTTGGATTTTACACTCACTTATGAAACATTTATTGTTATTTTAAAACAATGTTCACATCACACTGGTATAGGAAGGTACCTACCTAGGTGGTCTGGATTACTACTACTGTGTAGGTACCTACTGTGTTCTGAAAACTAGTATTCGTGCGGGTTCAAAACTTGCGTGCGCCCAACCCGAGCATCGAACGGTCTGTGAAGCCGGCCGGCCGCGGGCTGATGCGCCAGCGCCCGCGCCCGCCCTCCACGCTAGGGCTGGCAGGTCAGACGGAGACAGATTTTATCATAAAATCCTGATATTTATCCGACTTTTATCCAACAGGTATGCAATGCACGTAGGTACTTGAATGATTTTGGCCGGTATGTATCTATTTAGGGCCATTGTAGCACCCACTGGAGGACACGAAATCACAAATTACAAAAACATTTATTAAGTAGGTATGTAGGTACTTATAGTCCGGTCAATTTAGACATTCGGAAGTGCATAAAATCACAAGCTGAAAATCAGTAAAATTGTTCAAAACATCGATTTGAAATAAGACCTCTTTGGTTTCAGTATCTATGCTAATTGCTAACAGGTTTTCATAGAAATTTAAACTTAATAAAAAAAACGTGAGCAAAGCCGGGAGCTACTATAATCTAATCTACTATTAAAACAACATAGCAAAAGTACCTACCTAACTAGGTATTTAAAAAGCATAATACATTTTATTAAGTCATAATATGGCAGCCCTACCTCACTTCAGAGCGAAACGCGGAAAAATACTGCCCAGACACGTTTCGCGTCGCGTTTCCAACCTTACTAGACAAAATGGTATAATACACTAACACAAAAGTTTGATTTTACAAAATTAGTTTTGTAAAAAGATTGCTATGACTGGTATGAGCTCGGAATGTAATCTATGATAAACCTATGAAGAATATAATATGGGGACCATATCATTAGTGCTGTGGCAGCACTGCTGAAGTTCGGAATCATACCCTAGCTAGGGCCTAGGGGACGGAACGCGGTCGCGCGTTCGAGCGTTTTCCATTGAACTGTTGGACATATTTTATTTTTGTTGTTTTACATCTATACCTACTATCTATCTAGGCTCGGAGATACGCTGAGTGTCTAAATTCAAAATGACAAAATCCGTCCTAACTGAAGTTAATTAAGTAGGTAGATTAGGTACCTAACCTAGAGGACCTATCTACCTACCTACCTAGGTTCCTTATGAAGCCGCACCTGATTTTTTTACTCTCTTGTACACCAACTATACCATCCCTATGTCCGATTTAGGTAGGTACCTACGTAACCTACCTAGGTAGGTACATCATAACATAAATAAAATAAATAAATATTCTAGGACGTTACACACAACGCCTTCTAGTCCCAAACTAAGCAGAGCTTGAACTATGGAAACTAGATTGCTGATATAATAGGTACTTATATAGGTAGGTACCTTCTCTTTTTTTTGTAAATACATACATATAATACATAACCTAAAGAGTAAAACATTTAAAAGTAGCTAGGTACCTACTATGCGTAGACATAGGTATACCAAACTAGCCTAGTTATAGTTTTGTGATTTTGTTTTATGTTTGTTTAATAGCTGTTTGCTTTCCGTTGCGACTCTTCAAAATTCAACTTCAAAAGAGTTTTTTATAGGTAATAGGTATGTTGATGAATTAATAAAAATTAAAAATAACCGGTTCTAAAGTTATGATCTAACTAGTATAATTCAATGGATGTAACAAACAAATTATTATACGTACAGTAGGTAACCTACGTCTATGAAATTTTTTTACACTTTGATTCTTAGTTATGGCGTGCTATGTAGGTATATACGTATACAGCATGAACTCTCTAAACCAAAAGCAGCCATTTGCTACGAGGTTTATCGTATGCTGGCTGACAGATATTGTGTATTATAGAATTTAGGACGAAAATGTTCAAAAGTTCGATGATATTTGTAAGTAGGTATTAATACCTACTTATAAGTATCATCGAACTTTTTATCGAAAAAAAAACCTAGCTAGGTCTACATTATCCATACCTAGGTAGGTTTTTTATTATTACTAATTCTTTATTTCAGACAGCAGCGGTCCACACGTAGGTAGGTAGGTACCTACACATCTATACTGTTATAAAACTGTAAAAAAGCCAAAAACTAAAATGATAGATATGGATAAACTAAATATGCAGATCTACTAAATAAGCGATTCTGATTCCGAAAATCGAGTTTGTCTGTTTGTTTGTTCGCGGATCACGCCTTAACTACTGGACGAATTTCAATGAAACTTATACCATTCAGAAGCCCTTTTCACGGATTGAAACATAGGCCATAGGTATTTTATTGAAATCAGATTCTTAGGTATACAGCTTGACCTCTCTAAACCAAAAACCGCCTTTGGCACGAGGTTCATCGAATACTGTACTGGTTGACATTACGCTGGATATTTTGGTATGGAAAGTTTCGCACGCGTACGAAGTCGCGGGTGTCAGCTAGTAATAGATTTTGAAGCGACAGGCACAGACATGCTTGGCGTCACGTTTCCCTACTAAACCAATAGTACCTATAATATACCTACTAAACAAAAGATTAATTTTGCAAAATCTGTTTTGTAAATTACCTATAAGTTTGAACGCTTGTACGAGTGACCGCTCTCTGTCTGATAAATAAGAAGGTAGGTAGGTACGTAGTAAAAGATAAGTAAGTACCTACTAGTATACCCTAGTAATAGTACCTATATTTCAATGCATGGCGCAAACTTGTTGTTCGCGGCGTCTGTTCCATACGCTAGCTACTAACGTATCAAGGAATTCACTACATAGGTAGGTAGGTAGGTAGGTACATGCAAAAGTTTCAATTTTTAGAACTCAGGTTACCAAATGTACCTAACCTAACTAAGTAGCTACCTACTTACTAGGTAGGTACCTACTATAATTTTACTGGCAAGTTGAAGTGGCAGTTGTCGGCAGGTAGGTTAGGTACCTACCTAGGTGTAGTGTAGGTAGCTCGCAGAACTGACGGCCGCTGGCGTTTACAAATCGGAAAGCTGGCGTAGGAATCTAGATAGGTACTTAACTCCTTAGGTACCTAATAGTATCGATTCTCTTGCTGCATTCTTTCTAAACTAACATAATTTGACAGCTCTATTATTATATCGGTCTTTTTCGTTTCCGTCTATGAGTAAGGGAATCGATAACACTACCTGGCTAGGTACCTACATCAAAATAATTAGTCGGTGCAAGAACCTATGTGCAGCAGATGATTGTAATAGGTAGAGTTTACCACTTAACATCAGATGAGACATAAACTGGTTCCATGTTCCATCACTTATACCTACTCTTATAAAGTAAACCTGCAAATCGCGTTGATGCCGTCGATACCACGATCTAGCTGGTTGCTACGAACTAAGAAAACAAAGAAACTAAGAAATGGAAGCTCACGAATCGCAAATAGTATTATAGGTACCTACCTATCGAAAGTTATGCTCTACTGTAACGCTAAGTTGCCAGTTGGCACTAATATTGGCATTAACGGGATAAGTAGGTAATAGGTAGGTATTAGGTAGATAAATTGATAGATAAACATTTATTCCAAACCACCACAAATTCAACAATGTAAAAGAAATAACAGCTTATAAAGTAAACTTAATAAATAAACTAATTTAACTGACGTAAACTTAAAAATTGCGATATCGAAACATGCGCCATCTGACTGTGTTCACGAGAACCTCGATACAAAACTTATAGGTAAGTTTTACTGATGTTCTTAGTTAATTTATTCAATGTTTTTCTGTAAATTCTACGTTTAAATTTAATTGGATTTACTAAACCATTGACGTTAGAATTAATTTAGTAAAATCAACATTTGACATTGTAAATTTTACAAGAAATTTCGGTAACGAAACATGCGCCATCTGACGGTGTTCGCGAGAACCTTCTTACAAAATTTGAAAGTAAGTTTTACTAAATGTTCTTGGTTAATTTCACCAATGTTTTTTCTGTAAATTCTACGTTTAAATTTGATTGGATTTACTAAACCATTGATGTTAAAATTAACTTAGTAAAACCAACATTTGATATTGTATATTTTACAAGAAATTGCGGTAACGAAACATGCGCCATCTGACGGTGTTCGCGAGAACCTTCTTACAAAAGTTAAAAGTAAGTTTTACTAATGTTCTTGGTTAATTTCATCAATGTTTTTCTGTAAATTCTACGTTTAAATTTGATTGAATTTACTAAACCGTCGACATTAAAATTAATTTAGTAAATCAACATTTGATATTGTACATTCTACAAGAAATTGCAGTATTGAAACATACGCCATCTGACGGTGTTCGCGAGAACCTTCTTACAAAACTTGAAAGTAAGTTTCACTAATGTTCTTGGTTAATTTCATCAATGTTTTTCTGTAAATTCTACGTTGAAATTTTATTGGATTTACGAAACCATGGGCGTTAAAATTAACTTCGTAAAATCAACATTTGATATTGTAAATTTTACAAGAAATTGCGGTATCGAAACATGCGCCATCTGACGGTGTTCGCGAGAACCTTCTTACAAAAGTTGAAAGTAAGTTTTACTAATGTTCTTGGTTAATTTCATTAATGTTTTTCTGTAAATTCTACGTTGAAATTTGATTGGATTTACGAAACCATGGGCGTTAAAATTAACTTCGTAAAATCAACATTTGATATTGTAAATTTTACAAGAAATTGCGGTATCGAAACATGCGCCATCTGACGGTGTTCGCGAGAACCTTCTTACAAAAGTTGAAAGTAAGTTTTACTAATGTTCTTGGTTAATTTCATCAATGTTTTTCTGTAAATTCTACGTTTAAATTTAATTGGATTTACTAAACCGTCGACGTTGAATTGTGTTTAATAAAATCAACATTTGACATTGTAAATTTTACAAAAAATTGCGGTAAAGAAACATGCGCCATCTGACGGTGTTCACGAGAACCTTCTTACAGAACTTGAAAGTAAGTTTTACTAATGTTCTTGGTTAATTTCATCAATGTTTTTCTGTAAATTCTACGTTTAAATTTAATTGAATTTACTAAACCGTCGACGTTGAATTGTGTTTAATAAAATCAACATTTGACATTGTAAATTTTACAAAAAATTGCGGTAAAGAAACATGCGCCATCTGACGGTGTTCACGAGAACCTTCTTACAGAACTTGAAAGTAAGTTTTACTAATGTTCTTGGTTAATTTCATCAATGTTTTTTCTGTAAATTCTACGTTTAAATTTAATTGGATTTACTAAACCGTCAACGTTGAATTGTGTTTAGTAAAATCAACATTTGACATTGTAAATTTTACAAGAAATCGCGGTATCGAAACATACGCCATCTGACGGTGTTCGCGAGAACCTTCTTACAAAACTTGAAAGTAAGTTTTACTAATGTACTTGGTTAATTTCTCCAATGTTTTTCTGTAAATTCTACGTTTAAATTTAATTGGATTTACTAAACCGTCGACGTTGAATTGTGTTTAATAAAATCAACATTTGACATTGTAAATTTTACAAAAAATTCCGGTAACGAAACATGTGCCATCTGATGGTGTTCGCGAGAACCTTCTTACAAAACTTGAAAGTAAGTTTTACTAATGTTCTTGGTTAATTGCATCAATGTTTTTCCGTAAATTCTACGTTTAAATATGATTGGATTTACTAAACCATGGGCGTTGAATTGTGTTTAGTAAAATCAACGTATAATATTGTCAATTTTACAAAAAACTTTAGTAGCTAAGCATGTTCTGTCTCGGGATTCTTCTTACAGAACTAACTTCAGTATATTCAACATTAAGGTTTTGTAATTTTTGCTAAACATAGACAGGGTAATTTTCAACCATTACTGGTATTGTATAATTAACAATTGGCGGTTGTAAAACCAACTAAGAATTTGATTGATTTTACGACCTGAAGCGTCAACCAACTCTTGTTTAGTAAATTCAACAATTACGTTTTTTCAGTGTATATAACATTATTTATAGTGTTGCAGGCTTAATGTTCACTCGTTATCATCATTTCCTTCTTAATAAAACAGGTGTATATATGACTTTCATGAATAACCATTATTGATTATCAATTGAGTTCAGTACGTTTGGTTTATTATACCTCCTAGTAGATACTTAGTACTAAGACGTACAGAAACATTAAACGAAGTCATAATTTAATTATTATTAATTAGGTATTGTATTATCTTAGTGATACTCGTATGTATTAATAATAAATAAAGGATCCAATCCTCCCAATCGGATACTGAAACTTTCCTTCCAATATTGGGAAAAATACAATTTTAATTTTAATTATATATTTAACAATTTATACATCGAATAGATTTAACACGGTATCCAAAAAAAACCACTAAGGTTTGTACTGGTAATTAAGTATATCATTAGTATCTTCCCGTTTTATATTCTGACCTCAGTTTGACCTAAAAATTTTTAGCTGAATTATACTATCCTAATTTCTATACCATAACCGGTGTTAAGCCTAAAGTGACTTTGTCCACTGTGAAATATCCAATGAGGTCTTAACTGTAAGTTTAAATGCATTTTCGCCAATTCGCTATCTTACTGGTCATTTCATTGACTTTGCCAGACATGAGATTTACTAGTATAGTATTATATGATACTGACGTGATTGTAATTTGTAATAAGTATAGGTATTTGAATTTATTTTTGTTAAAATGTTTGCACACCAGGACAATAACTGATAGGATGTATATATCTCTTTTAATACATTTAACATCAATGTTCACTAAAATTTATATTCAGCGAATAAATGTTTCTGATTTCTGATTTCTGATCTGTGCTATAGGCAAGACGTCAACACAACAATCACCCTACTTATATTCCTGGAATTACTTTGTCATCTGTATAAATCAATGCTGCTCGTACTTGTTGTTATTAAGCAAATAGTGTCAGTCCGTGACACAGGGTTAATCTTAATCCGGTAAACCCTTGAGTATACTTTTAACTGAATAATGCTGCACACTACATAGACCTTTCAATGTATGTTGGCTGCCTGATGTAAGACTTTGCTTCTACCTTTCTCAACAGGTTTGTATATACCTTTATACTTTTATTTTAAATAATCGTACTAGGAAGATTTATTATTATTTTGAAATTGATTAGGTACATAATACTTTTATTTGATAAATACATTATATAATAGGTAGATCTGTCTAAATGAAACATTGTTGCGGGTATCATGCTAATCCCATCCGAGTCTCTTTCTATAAAGTAACTAATGCAATAGTAATATTTAATCAAATTTTACTGACGACCTGCATCTATTTATTATTGAAGTAATGCTTCATAGTATTATATTATACCTGGGGCTAATGCAAGGTTCACACAATGCCAGTGACTGGACCCAGTTATCTTGGTTTCGGACCCAGTAACTGCCAAAACGGCACAAAACTATTGTTTACATGCACCCAGGAACCAGTCAGCGCTGGGCTGGGTTACTGTATTGCCATGTTACTGACTCCATATAAACCTACCTTAAGGCACACATTGTGTGTGTACCTACTACACAATCAAGTTGAATTAATTTTATTATAAGGATCTGGGTAAATGTACTTCATTGGTGTCGGTATATGCTTACATTATTATTATCCTCATCTTGTTATTTTATATTATGTAAGTATATATATCAAGCGTATAAACTTTATTTTAGTGTATCATAGCTTGTACATATAATTAAATTGTTTATTTTGAACCATCAAAATATTTATAACTTACTAGTGATGCCCTGCCACACTTCGCTGTGGCATATTGTGATATAGATAAAAACAATCCTTGATGCGGATTACACATATCATGCTAAAATTTCAGCTCGATCTGTGCAGTACTTACTTTTGAGTTTTTGAAGCGTACACAAACCAACATAACATTTTTATATATATAGAAGATTGTTATTCATGTATCATCAGAATGAGTAGATTAAGTTGCTAGCTGTTTTTACTGTATACAGGATTGTAGGTATGTACCTACTTTGAATTTTCACCCGAGAAAACTTGTCAGTGGTTGTTGACACTGGGGTACTAATATTGGTCTGATGTAAGTAGTAAAATATGTAGGTACTTAAATAATGTCTCCTTGTTAATTCATATACAGTACAGAGGAAGTACAGGGAATTGTCATTGGGTCCGCTCACTTTGCTCCGCAAATACTTTGTAGCTCATGATTCATTTAGTTTCTTTTTTTTTTTTTTTTTTTTAAATAGGTTACTGATTCTCCCCACCTGTATTTCATATTGAAGTAGGCCACTAACCTTACCATATAACAACAGTATCATTTGAATCTTAATTTATTCTTCATCTTTATTATTTAACATTGGCAGAAGCTAACTGCTGGTTAACTGGCATGTATCAAACAGTACCAATAAGTTTAAAGAAAATATTACATTACAACTTTCTTTAAATTGGATAAATAATCTACTTACTTATTTGAACAAATCTTGCATGGACACATATTTGTAAAGTCATAGAATGTGTTCATCTCTGTCCGGCCCTTTCCAATGTTCAGGATCAGGTCAAGAACTTACTGTTTACCATCATCAAGAGCAACTTCATCTGACCAGCATGTCCAAGCTTCCCAGGAGTTCCATGGCATGGCCGACTTTGTCGAGGCTGACTTCTTGACGAAATCACTACTGTTTGAAGCTGGCGCTAAATAAGCTTATAGAATGTTCATCATGTAGGTGCCTATACCTACTCAATTACAAAGAGTTAGGTAGGTACGCCTCAACTGTTTCATGGTGATATGATAGGCTATCAAATTGGTCGGATCATCATTGTGCTATTTACTAATGCAATGGATGCGTCATCATCATCATAATTAATATGATTAGGTAAATATCTAAGTCGATAATATTCATGAAATGACGTAGGTATACTAAACTTATAGCTCTGAATGCTAATAAAAAAAACTATCGCAACCTGAATCTGACCTAGTAATACCTAGGTACTAACTGTGAGGTACTTTGTAGTTTATATTGTACCTACCTATACGTATGTTCCGTAACTTTTCACTCGTAAAAACTAGTAATTCAAGGTCATAAACCTGGTCGAAAAGCCGCTAATTTTGATAAATACCCAGAACATCATATATTAGGTATGTCCCAAAGTATCTACCAACAATAAGAACATCAAAATGTGCATGTAAAGTATGTAAACCAGTAGTGTACATACCATTTTCAAACTGCGTCGCCGTGGGTCTTGTGGTTCTTGTTTGTCACTTCTGATATAAGAGTTTTCTCCTGTAGATTGTAAATAAGACTCACATAATCCACTTTACCTGTGTTTAATCATATAATCACTATAAACCATGAGGAATACATTATTCACAGCACGATACACACTTTTCACCCCTTCCCGCGTCGTTCCAGACGTCACATTCCCCTTCTGTCCTAATGACAGATCTAAGCGCTATTTGACTGACTTTTGACATTGACAGTTAAAATAATTGACGAGACAAACCTTGGTTTTCGTAGGGCGCTAACAGTAGGTACTTTTAAATGTTACTTTTAATTACTCCTTAGGTTATGTTATGATGTACCTACCTACGTAGGTTACGTAGGTACCTACCTAAATCGGACATAGGGATGGTAATACGTATAATTGGTGCAAAAGAGAGTAAAAAAAATCAAGTGCGCCTTCATAAGGAACCTAGGTACGTACCTTGGTAGGTAGGTAGGTACTCTAGGTTAGGTAGCTACCTAATCTACCTACTTATTTAACTTTAGTTACGGATTTTCTCATTTTGAATTTGGACACTCAGCGTAGGTATCTCCGAGCCTAGATAGATTTAGTCGCTAGAATAGATGTAAAACAACAAAAATAAAATATGTCCAATAGTTCAATGGAAAACGCTCGAACGCGCGACCGCGTTCTGTCCCCTAGGCCCTAGCTAGGGTACCTACCTACCTACCTATGATTTCGATCGAACTTCAGCAGTGCTGCCACAGCACTACTGATATGGTCCCCATATTATATTCTTCATAGGTTTATCATAGATTACATTCCGAGCTCATACCAGTCATAGCAAACTTTTTACAAAACTAATTTTGTAAAATCAAACTTTTGTGTTAGTGTATTATACCATTTTGTCTAGTAGATAAGGTTGGAAACGCGACGCGAAACGTGTCTGTGCCTGCGTTGCCTGCGTGCGGCCATCGAACCTGCGGCAGTATTTTTCCGCGTTTCGCTCTGAAGTGAGGTAGGGCTACCATATGACTTAATAAATGTATTATGCTTTTTAAATACCTAGTTAGGTAGGTACTTTTGCTATGTTGTTTTAATAGTAGATTAGATTATAGTAGCCCCCAGCTTTGCTCGCGTTTTTTTTATTAAGTTTAAATTTCTATGAAAACTTGTTAGCAATTAGCATAGATACTTAAACCACAGATTATATAATACTATCTTAAACCAAAGAGGTCTTATTTCAAATCGATGTTTTGAACAATTTTACTGATTTTCAGCTTGTGGTTTTATGCACCTTCGAATGTCTAAATTGACCGGACTAATACCTACTTAATAAATGTTTTTGTAATTTATGATTTCGTGTCCTCCAGTGGGTGCTATATTCAATGGCCCTAAATAGATACATACCGGCTAAAATCATTCAAGTACCTATCTACGTGCATTGCATACCTACCTGTCGGATAAAAGTCGGATAAAAGTCGACTTTTATAAAAAAAAAAATTTTGTCGGATAAAAGTGGATAAAAATCCGGATTTTATGACAAAATCCGTCTCCGTCTGACCTGCCAGCCCTAGTGTTGGAAGCGGGCGCTGGCGCATCAGCCCGCGGCCGGCCGGCTTCACAGACCGTTCGATGCTCGGGTTGGACGCACGCAAGTTTTGAACCCGCGCGAATACTAGTTTTCAGAACACAGTAGTAGTAATCCAGACCACCTAGGTAGGTACCGTCCTACTTAGGTGGTCTGGAACATTGACCAGTGTGATGTGAACATTGATTTGAAATAACAATAAATGTTTCATAGGTGAGTGTAAAATCCAAGGACGCGCGGACTCCATTTTGGTAACTATTTCTTTTCTTGATTCATAACGTATTTTCCATCCGTTTCGTAGGCGTCCCGTCATGGATGAACGAGACGAAAATTTGCTGGATAGCAATTTTGGAAGGAGTTACTGAATTCGTGGGGTATCTCTCAAGATACTCAGAGAGTTTTTCAAGGTAAGTTTCCAACTTAAAAAACATTCACAATAAACCATGCACAACTCTGTGAAGATATCGATTTGCGTTTCCACCGCCAAACCTTGTGCATGTTTGACATTTTTAATCTTGTGAATCTGAAGGTTATAAGGATTTTCTTGATTGTAAAAAATAGTTTGTAAGGATTGTGTTGTGAAGGTTTTATTGTGAATGTTTTTAGTCGAAACACGCAGTAAGAACCTACATAAACTCGGCTCAATTTACGAGGTAGGTATACGTACCTACCTCTCAAGCTACCTACCTAGGTATACCTACCCCTAGATAGGTACTTTTAGTAGATCTACACCTACCAAACTAGATACCCACCTACCTACCTAGGTATTTAAGATTTATAATTTTTGTATATTTTCTGTTTTAGAGCATGATCTGGGACATATTCTGCTTAGAAAATATATCGGACTCTGATATTAATGAACTCATACCAACAAACAAATTAAAAGATAGAATTAAGTTTAACGCCGGCTTATCTCAGTTCCGAAAAGAAAACAAATCATTGGTAAGTAGGAATCTACCTACCTACCTACTTAATAACTACCTAAGTAGGTAGGTACCAAATACATATAGGTGCCTAAGTGCCTAGGTTAGCCTACCTACTTCTTTTATTTTATAGAACCCACATAGTGCGACGTTTTTACAAAACGTTTTACTGGAATAATTAATACCTATATAGCGTTGACCACCACCGCACCGGTAGCCGGCGGTAGTCAGCTACCAGCCGCCACTGACAAATAGTTAAATAGGTATCTTTCATCTGAGCAAGCAGAGCGCCGCCGCCGCCGCGCCGCCTGCCTGCCCCGTTGCTGACGGCATGCGGCATCCCAGTTTGAATTATTTTTATATATACCTAATCTTTATTTTGTATAGGTACCTACGTATACCTATAATTGTAAAACTTTGAAGCGCTCGTGGCTGGGCTTACTTAGCCAATCACTATTTCGATGGGTGACCGTTAGTGGCATTTACATCTGAGCGCTTCCGTGCTTCGGAGGGCACGTTAAACGGTGGGTCCCGGCTCTAGCAGTCGTTAAGCCACGACGGAGGCCTTAAGGCGGCCTAAAAACTCCGTCACTAGAGTCGGCCACTAGCTCATAGGTACAAGCTTGCTTTTTTATTGTAAAACTTTAAATTAAGAATTGAAATAAATAGGTATGTGAATAGGTAGGTACCTACCTACCTAACACGACATTAATAAAATTGATTTTACAGAGCACATGTTCATTGGATACAGAATCTATTTCATCACGTGAGATAGAAAGACTTGAAACTCAATCAGGTGTCTCCAGTGGAAGTGCCAACTCAGCCCAGACCTGTTCTAATCAAAAGGTTAGTGTCAGCCTATATACCACAGATCATATAATACTATACTATTAATACCTACACAAAATATAATTTGATCCGACTTATTAATAACAGTATTTTTAACCGACTTCAAAAAAGGAGAAGGTTTTCAATTCGAATGTTTTTTTTTTGTAGTCTGGCAAATCCTTTAGACGTTCCAAATGCTTTCTTGTTTTCGTTCTAGTTTATTCCTAGTTCTAAACTATATAGATTTTGAGCTAATAGGTAGTAAAATTCGTAGGTGAAGTTGGTAAAACCAGTGTAGGTAGGTACCTAACATGAGCTTCGATTTCGGCGGAGATTTTACTCTAATAGGGATGACGTAATAGGTACCTATCTCGGCCAAAAACTCGTTTCAACCATGATGAATCGAGTTTTCGACGTCATTTTGACGTCATCTTTATTAGAGTAAAATCTCTGCCCAATTAAACATAAGGTCCCAGGTCGCTTAGCCAGATCGTGATATCGATCCGATTTGCAAGTTTATTTCAGCCAGTTTAAAAAAATGTTTCATTGCGCTTACGTAATGAAACATTTTTTCGGGGGTTTTCGTACGGGGCGAACTACTAGTTATAAATGAATGAAATAGATCTATTACCGCGTTCACACTATGCGCATGAGCTTGCCGGCATGAATGCCGCTTAGTGAGAATAAAGGCGATGTTGCTGTAGCAATAAGTCCGCGGCATTGATGCCGCCATACATTCCGGCAGCGGCATGGGCATAGTGTGCACGCGGTATATGGTTAGAATCAAAACACCCATAGTACCAAATGCTAAAATATACCTTTATAGGTAGGTAGGTACCTACACCCTCTAAAAAGACCGGCAGTGAAATGAATGAGAAAACAAAAACACCTATTATATTTTGTCGGTTTGCTTTATTCCTTTATATATGTACATATTATACAGGGTCTAATATTTAAATCGGTATGAGAAAGTTTGAAACTATAAGACATACGAAGGTCTGTTCTTAGGAACCATGTCAATCGTTTATAAACTAATTCACTATCTTAAGATACAAAATGTATTAGTAAGACCGGGTTCGATTCCCGAGCTAAGTAAAAGTTTTTTTTTATGTATGAATGCAGTTTTCTCTGTTACTAAAATCGATGACATGGTTCCTAAGAACAGATCTTCGTATGTCTTATTAGTTTCAACTTGCCCGTAGGTACTGACCGATTTAAATGTTACACCCTGTTATATCTCCGTCTGTATATTTTCATCTTATTTTTTTCCATCAGATGCATTTAGAGACGATTTTAAAGTCGACAAACGCTGGCCTAATGTGTCTTGAATATTCAAACCAGAAGCTTGATACTGTTTTGAGAAATTATTTAACGAAATCAATAGTTAACTACTTCATAAAATAACGTGGCTCTATGAGAGCACAAGATTATGATGACATATCGGAACAGATAGTGGCGCTTTATCCATCAGAAAGCAAGGTTTATGTTTTTTAATTTAATGTTTAAGTAGATAGATTAGATTGATTATTTATGTATATTTACTGTATTGTATTTGTACTGTATAATATGTACTATTAATATGAATTGTTGCGTAGGCAATCAATGCAACTATGTAGTTGTGTAGTTCGTATCGTATCCATGGTCAGAGAGGTGATCACGAACAAATCTGACAGGTGCCGCGTTAAGAGGCCGTATTTTAATTTTGGCCCATTTAGGCGTATTACAATTTATTATTTTAATTATAATGCGTGTGTTCGTAAAATAAGCAAAACACGTAGGTATTAAACGTAGGATCCGTAGGATCCCCGAACAAATAAACAGACAAATTCGATTTTCAAAATCAGAATCTTTTATTTAGTAGATCTGCGTATTTAGTTTATCCATATCATTAATTTTACTTATTCGCTTTTTTACAGTTTTTTAATAGTATATAGATAGATATAGATTTTAATACCAATTCTGTTTCAGGAGACATATTATATTCCCAGTCGAAAATATGGCACAAAGTCCTATATACCGGCCAGAGGCAAACTGGTCGACAGATACCATAATCAACGGCGTGTATTGAAAAAATGTACACCCAGAGGTTCAGTAATTGTTGAAGGTAACCCGATATTCTTCAAGTTGGCGCAATAATTTTAAGTACCTTTATATTCAAGAACAGTAATTACGATTGGATTAATTTTTAGAAACACTTAATTCACCTACATTACCTAATTCATCGGTCGAGGATGAAGAAGAAAGAAAACTGTGGCTCAAATTTAACAAAGAACCATGGGTTGAAATAACTGAGAAATGGCGGCTGTCATATAACCTACGACGCCAGGATTTGTCAGCTAAGGGAAATACTATTTAAGACATCTGCAACGAGTGGCCTCCACTGAAGGCCAGCCTAGGCTATACAAGCTCGTAAGTATTGTTACTGTTTTTATTTTTAACAATAAGTTCCATGACAAAAGTTGTTTCATATTGATGGATACTCCCTGAAGTTTTTAGTTTTTGATTTCTATATATTTATTTTCAGATTGAATCCGATTTTGACGTTGTACATCAAAACTGCGACTTAAAGTTGTTTAAAAAATGGCCAACGTTTTTGGAAAAATCATTACCAGTCTTCAAAAAAATTAAATCGTGTGAAGAAACGCTGAAGCTTCTAGAAGACGATCCAACTGCAGGTAAGCTAACATTCCAGTTTTCTGTGGCTGTGGATAGTGGATACCATGAGTTTTTGACAAATTAAAATCCCAAATGACCATTGCAATTTGTCAGATTATGACCGACTCATTTTGTATCAAAAGCCCCGCAGCTCGCTCTTGGCCTGTCGTGTTAAAAATAATATTTATAAACTATAGCTGTAGCTGATACCCGCGTATCGTTTATTTATTAGATCTGCATATTTCGTTATCTATAATTTAATTTTAGTTTTTGGCTTTTTTACAGTTTTATAATACCAACTAGTACATAGGTATTAGAAGATGTTGATAAGTAGCAAAAATAAACATTATTTTTTTTTACAGATGTCAGGGACTATGTCTTCCTGAAAGTTTTAAGTACAAGAATGCCTCCCACTGTTAAAGTGGCGTTGAAAAGTGATAGTAAAAAGAAAAAATTATATAAACCCAGCATAGCTGAATCGGAGAAAGCTTTTATTTTACATGTGATGGTACGTATTAAAGACATTATTTGAGTTTTTTAAGTGGATTTAATAATAAAATTATTGGCTAGGTAGGTACCTACTTAATGTTGGCATAGAGCGTAGTTACAGAGCCCCGGGTCTGTGCATTTGTTTTGACTTTCGACTCAAGTATAGCACACGCAAATGCATTCGCAAAATGAGAAATTTTGTATGAACACCGGATAAGCGCCTCTAGCGGAAGATCAGGGAATTATGCAATTTCCAACAAAATTTCTAGCTATGCGAATGCGTTTGCGTGTGCTATACTCAAGTCGAAAGTCGAAACAAACGCACAGACTCGGGGCACAGATGAATAATTTTTTTAAGATTATTTTGTCGGGGTTTGCCAAGTGGCTTTATGCATTATTGTGTGAGTTTTATTTAATGGAAACTATGCTTTTGTTACAGAATCAAAGCGAAATATTGACCCAGACTGCGCTTCGTCAAGACGAATATCTGGCGAAAGGACTGACGTGCCAACCAGTGATAATTGCGGTAGGGCCATCAATGAAAGAAGTGTCTGAATTTTACGTAAAGTTTGAAAGTATCATGTACAAAATTGATACTTTACTCAAAGCTGTAGATGTATGTTTTAAAATAATACATGTTTTCAACGCAGAATACCCGATAGAGGCTATTAACGTCTGGACGTTTGTCCAAAAATACTTTTACGAAATCGATTGCAAATCAGATAGGAAGATTTCAAGCGTAGCTAGTTTCATCTCGGACCTTTCGTAGGTAAATGGAACACAAAAATGTATTTCTGTTTTGTGTGTTCTGCTGGTTTAGACGATTACAAAGCTCTTTTTACACACTTGAAATGTTGCCATCAGTTAGGCCCTAAGTCGATATATCACTGTAAACAGCATAACTGTACCAGAACATTTTCACATATTCGCTCATTTCGTCGTCACATAATTACCTCTCATGTTACAACACCGAATATACCTTCTGAAGTTTCTCCACAAAACTGCGATGATATGAATAGTATTCAGCTTTCGTGTAGTAGTCTAAATATAAGTGATAACATTAACAATGTTGATATTACTGCTATTGAAAATTGCAGTAACATCAAAGACAGTTTTCAAAACTGTACGTCTGCTTTCGCACTTTCACTGTATAGTAATCCTACAATCAATCGTAAATGTGCCCAAGAAGTAATTAATAATGTTTCAAAGCAAATAACCGGAGTTATCGGTAGCATGCTAACTGATTTACTGCCGAGCGCTTCAGAAGCAAATTTCAATAAATTAAAAAATGTTATTCAAACTATTTCAAAACCATTTGAAAATTTGACGACGGAGTGTCAAATCATCAATCATTTTTCTAGTCTTGACATTTATATTCCTCCTAGAAAGTTTCTTATTGCTGAAAATACAACTGTAAACACTGGCAATTCTTCAGTAACGGTGAGACCAAAATCTGACTATGGAGCTATAGTACCATTGAGAGTAATATTTAAGAAAATTTTTCAATTACCCGGTTTTATTCAATCTGTTTTAAATATACCTACTGCTGAAGCACATTCAATATCAAACTATACCCAAGGAAATGTTTGGAAAGAAAAAATATCTGGAAAACAGGGTGGTATTTGTGTACCCTACTTTTTATACACTGACGAATTCGAATGTAATAATCCACTGGGTAGTCATGCTGGAGTGCATTCGATTGCCGGCACATATTACCAATTTCCAACTTTAGGAGGTGAATACTTGTCACTGTTAGAAAATATTTTTGTTGCAATGTTGCATAAGTCGTCCAGTATTAAAGTTCACGGAAATACTGCAACTTTTCATGAACTTATTAAAGAATTAAAGCATTTGGAGGAAAGTGGTGTTGAAATAGAAACATCGGAAGGTACATTCAGAGTATATTTTATACTTGCAATGATCATTGGTGATAATTTGGGACTTAATACTGTTCTAGGTTTTGCTAAATCATTTTCTAGCAACTATTACTGTCGAATATGTAAAGGTGATAAAACTTTATTGAGAAAACAATGTAAACAAGACGACAACTTGTTGAGAAACCGAGATAATTATTCCCGTGATGTTGAAATCAATAATGTTGCGATCACAGGAATAAATGAAAGTTGTGTCTTTAATAACATCAGTACTTTTCACGTAGTGGATAATTTGTGTGTCGATGTTATGCATGACATTTTTGAAGGAGTCTGTCACTATGACCTTGCGCACATTATTTTGTATTACACCGAAACTATTCAATTATTTAATTTGAATACATTAAATAACCGATTACAACTATTTGACTATAGGGGTAATGAGTTAAATGATAGATGCACAAAGATTAAACAAGAACATTTGATGAAAAGTAAATTTAATATGTCCGCTTCAGAAATGATGTTATTTGTACACATATTTCCTCTATTGTTAGGGGACTTAATCCCAACGGATGATAAAGTGTGGGATTTTTTCCTTACACTGCTTAAAATCATTGACATTGTGTTTTGCAGAGATATAGATTATAGTACAATTGCGTTACTTGAAATATTAATAAGCGAACATCACGAAAATTACACTAAATTGTTTAATGACACTTTAAAGCCGAAACATCATTTTATGGTTCATTACCCTCATATCATAAAACAAGTTGGTTCTCTAAGATTGATTTGGTGTATGAGATTCGAAGCTAAACATAAACAGTTGAAGAAAACGGCTTCAATTATAACCTCAAGAAAAAACTTACCCTTAACTTTGTTAATAAAAGAACAGTTATCTTTTGCTAATAGGCTTTTTACGATAAAGGGATGTGAATCTAGAATAGATTTGGGCTCACGGGAACATTTTTCTTCTGCTATAACAAGTGACTTCGCAGAAATTTGTGACATCATTCCTAAAGATGGAAATTTGACAAGTTCATTAAATTATATTCATTTCAATGGTATTAAATATACGCCTGGTATGATTTTAACACTTTCTAATGAAAACGGCTATCACTTTTTCATGATTAAATTTATTTTTGTATCGACTTTAGAAACAAGCATTTATATTTTATCGTAAAAAATTGACTGTATTGGATTTAATGAACTTTTACAAGCATTTCATCTTAATTTCAATGTACCTGGTAAATGGAAGTTGATACAACCAGAAAACCTTATTATTGCTCCGACATTTTCTCATGTGATGTGTAATGGAGATTCTTACTGTAGAGTTAAGTTCATTTAAATATAAAATAGTGAGGTTTGAAGTGCGGCCGTAGATCGTGTAGACCTATTGTTAATTTTTTTGATTTGATTTTGATTTAATTAATAAACTAAACTTAATATCATTGGTAAATTGTAATTTTTTTTGATTTGATTTTGATTTAATTAAAGTAACGCCGTTTGTCCACCAACGCCGGTTCCGGCACGACACCGGTATTGCACTTCCTTTCGGCACGGCACCTATGCCTTGGTAGTGCATTACCGGTGCCGCGCCGGAACCGGCGTTGGTGGACAAAAGGCCTAACAGTTTTTTTATTTCTAATCGTGTCATACCTACTTGTTAAGAAAATATAATTTAATATCATTGGTAAATTGTTAATTTGTTTGATTTGATTTAATTAATAAAATAATCTTAATAAGCATAATTTTTATCATTTATTACTTTCCCGCTACCCTGATCAAATAGGTATTTCTTTAAATTGTAACATTTAATCATTTGTAAATATAATGTCATTTTATAATTAAGTTGGTATATTATTGTACTTTTTGTTTATTTGCTGTGTGTATTTTGCTCCGATTTTTTTTCTTGTACATTTTACGAACTGGTTATTGATTTATGCATTTTCTTTCGTTTGTTTATATAACGTTTACTTTGGTATGTTCTACTTGGAAGTTGTGTGTGTTCTCTTGTTATAATTTACAGTATTCTAAAATGTTCTGTACCTACAACTTTTACTTGCTGACTTGTGTATAATTCACAAATATTGGTTTTTTATGATACCTACACCTGTTTTCATGTTTTAGTTGCTTTAAATCTGTTAGGTAATTGGCAATATTGACCTGACGGAACAAGATTGCTATTACCCAAGAGGTTTATAAAGCAGCTAAAACAGGCGCGTATCATAAATACAATACAATATGGGTGAAATATACTAAAGTGAACAAGTAAAACAACAGTATGTACAAACTTACTAGGGTTAAATTTACAGAATTTGTAAAGTAGATAATACCAAAGTAATACCTGTAAAACATACGAAAGCAAATGAGTAAGTAAACAAACCGATTTCGTAGAATGTACAATATTAATAATAGTAATTTACATGAAACTAATTTAGCAAAAAATACAATATGACATAGGTATATTATACAAAACAGATTTATTAAATATTACAAAACTAGTGAATAAATAGTATGATAAAATATACAAAGCTGACTATAGCAAAATATACTAAATAATGGCTCGTAAATTATACGAATCAAATTGATTGAATGTTACAGAAGTAGGTATCGTTAAGTATCGTATATTCTACAAAATACATTAGTCAAATATGCCAAACAGACTATAGGTAAAAATACTAAAGACTACCCTTAGATTATACGAAACATATTAGTTAAATATTACAATATTAGGTTCAGTACATAATACAACATTTTGTATGTAGAATATACGAAGCAGATAACAGTAAATAATACTAAACATAAACCTTAAGATAAACGAAACAGAATCGGTAAATATTACAAGACTAGAATCGTAAATTTAACTTCGTATAAGGAATAATATATACAAAACGAGTTTGATAAAAAATACTGAACGCATACAGCCAATTTGACTAAATATTTTAATAAATATTACTAAACTAGTATCATAAAAAACACTACACTCTGTTCGTAAACTATACAAAACGTAATCAGTAAATAACAAAACATGTTTCGTATATTATACAGTATTGGTAGGTTATTACTATACATAAACCTTTAGCAAAAAATACGAAACGAATTAGGTCAATTCTACTATATTAATTTCATAGAGGATACAAAATTACTTCGTAAAAACTACTCATTTGGTTTCGTTTATTTATGATACTTTTGCAAAACTAGTTTAGTAATATTTACCAATTAGGTTTTGTATAAAAGTGATATTAAATTGTCCCTACCACAGGTCCAATTTTACAATTTAATAATGTTGATAGTACAGTTTTATATTTCGTATTTATTTACTATATTAGTTTTGTAATTGGCCTACCATTATGTGTTTAGTAAAATCAACAACGTAAGTGTGTAGGACCGTTTTTAACCCTTTTCTTTTGTAAACATTACCACGAATTTAGTAAAATCAACGATTATATTTTTTCAGTGTAGCTAGTGTAAACTTACAAGATTGAAGATATGTTTATTTGCATAAATAAGCATAGTTTTATATTTATCTGTGTTTAATTTGTTAGAATGCGCTTACTTTTTTTTATTATAAGCAGAGATCTCTCGCGTCTACATACAAGTTTTACTTAGTTAGAGCGAGGAGAGGAGTCAATGCATAGACTCTACGGGGTTTTAGTTATAAAGCAAAC
The DNA here is from genome assembly GCA_947507515.1 of Eulithis testata. Classification (NCBI taxonomy): domain Eukaryota; kingdom Metazoa; phylum Arthropoda; class Insecta; order Lepidoptera; family Geometridae; genus Eulithis; species Eulithis testata. Next base: position 4,363,757 of record OX382221.1, read on the forward strand.
TACTACATAATTATCTAAATAAGCACCTACTTAATTTAAATGTCTTCTTTAACCTTTGTAAACCTTTTCATTGAAAATAAATATTTTTATTATTATTATTATGATAATATAGAGTTGTCGTTTTTAATCGCTTGTTATGATAACATCTATATTAATAAACAATTAGATTTGAATTTATAATTCCCTAGCCTACCTGCGACTTTGCCCACGTGCATAACTTTCCACCAAAATTATATCCAGCATACGATAAACCTCGTAACAAATGGATGTTTTTGGTTAAGAGAGTTCAAACTGTATTTAAGAATCCACGTCTTTGATTTCAATAAAATATAAGCCTATGTTTCAATACGAAAAAGGGGCTACTGATTGGTATAAGTTTCATTGAAATTGGTTGAGTAGTTAAGGCGTGGTCCGTGAACAAACAAACAGACAAACTCGATTTTCGGAATCGGAATCGTTTTTTTAGTAGTTCTGCATATTTAGTTAATTCATATCTTTAATTGAAATTTTTGGCTTTTTTATAGTTTTATAATAGTATAGGCCCGGGAGAGAGAAAAGTGGAAGATGTTGGGGGAGACCTTTGCCCAGCAGTGGGACGAGATAGGTTAATAAAAAAAATTAGTATAGATAGATAGATAGAGTTGTCGTTTTGAGTCGACTGTTATGATATCATCGTTATCATCTATATTAATAAATAATACGTAAGTACCTACATAATTATAACACAGATCATTACTATAACACAATAGTTACACTTAAAAAAAATGTCGGTCTATCAGGTGAGATCGTTCTACGTAAGTTACGTAGTCGATAAAATGCAACCTAGATAGTGTGTTACGATAATCTATTGATGTAACTTTGATGTAATAATTACATTGTTAATGCTATAAAAACTAAACAATCCCAATAAACTTCGCAGTGTACAACTCTATAAGTTTTATTACTTACACAAAATGGTGTCCAAAAGCGGCCTTATCTGTGCTTTGGCCCTAGTTCAGGTACCTATCTACTTATGTTTTTAAAACCAGTCGATATTAATTAACTATTACATATTTTATTCATTATTCTATATGAGCACCGGTGGTATAGTGATAGAAATCTTAAGGCCATGGATTCACGCGTCGTGCACTAATGGACTTTCTAAAAACATCGTGAGGAAACCCTTGGCTTAGTCAGCTTTACACGTATTGACGTTGTCTATCCTGTGTATGTCGACTAGGCTGAGATGATGGTATAGTACAAGAATACTGCATGTACCAGGCACTGCAGCGTATTGTAGATCGAGGCATGGTTAAAAAGTGCCCTCTGACGCTGTATAAACCCATCTAGATTGCATTTTTTTTATACAATATAGGCAACCGTTTGACCACAATCTCACCTGATGTTAAGCAATGATGTGGTCGACGATGTAGCACGGTTACCCAGAAGATACCTATTCACGCTACTCTTGAAAATTTCCAAATTATAGTCATTCGGGAACACAGACGCCGACAACGAGTTCCACTCTTTGGCAAAGATGCAAAGTCCTGACTATTATTAGTCTATCCGTAGTTTTTCTCGGTATAGACTTCTTTATATTATTATATAAAAGTGACAAACTATACCTAATCTGCTCCAATTTTTATCCAAATTGGATCACTCATTATGACCACCCATTTAACTTTTCAAAAGCCCATTGAACTGTCACTTTTGTTGACGTAAAAAGCTATAGTATAAAAGTAAACCAGGTAAGAAATAACCTCATTAACATACGAACTAGAAGCAGCATAAGACCAAAGAAATGTCTAAGTTATTTTGAGTTTTCAGACAATCTCAAGCCAATGCACCGGAAACGCTTTCAATGGTCTTCGTGCAGGGCTGAATGGAAACGGGATGGCTGCCAGCATCCTAGCCGGGAACAGTATGCTCGCTAACGGCCTTGGCAACGGACTAGGCGTAAACGGAGTAGGAGCAAACGGGTTTGGAGTAAACGGTCTGGCAGCAAACGGCTTGGCAGCAAACGGTTTGGCAGCAAACGGCTTGGCAGCAAACAGTCTGGCAGCAAACGGCTTGGCAGCAAATGGATGTGGTGGCGTAGCTTCCACCGGTGGTGGTCTTGCCGTTCAAAGTTCATCAGCTGTCGCTCCTACTGGCCTCTCCGTGGTGTCAGAGAACGCTTACGAAGGCGCTCTGTCTGTCGGTGGTAACCTACCGCTTCTTGGCACAATTTCTTTGGAAGGCAGCATGCCTTCTGGCGGCGCGGGTGCGGTTTCATACGGCTGCGGTGATGGGGCAGTCGGTATTGCCACTGAGGGTCCTATTGCAACTGGTATTGTGAGTGCTGGCACCTTCGGCCCTGGTGTGGGTAATATTGCAGCTGGAGGTCTTAATGGCGTGGCTGGAGCTGGGCTAAATGGCGTGGCTGCAGCTGGACTAAATGGCGTGGCAGGAGCTGGGTTAAGTGGCTTTTCTGGAGCTGGTTTAGGGAGAGTTGGATATGGCGCTGGTAACTGTATATAAGTCTAGAGTTTTGTTAGTAAATTATGAATAAAAATTAATTTAATATCCGAATTATTTGGTATTTTTTATGTAACCTTTGAAACGTCTACCTAGTTTTTTTCTTAAATTATAGCCATAAAAAATAAATACTTTCTTGGGAGACAATTCCGTAGGAAACGAGGTTGCGAGGGCGAAGGAATGAGTTGGAGGTTCGGTCAGATAAACAGACCTACCTACTTCCGTGAGTGCCATCCATTCTGCAGAAGCCTGATCCCATAATTAGACTTAGAGCATTACACAGATAAGGTCCTACACAATGGTCACGACCCTCGACTATGAGGCTATCAATGCAAGAAGTAGAGAACGTTAAATGAAGAATAGTACATAGTGCTTTATACTACACCTACGAGGAAAATAAAAAACTAAAACTGAATCCTCAAACAACACACAAATTGAAAATGGCGCCAATGGCGTCTGCAATTTTCACATGTTCTTTTTTCAAATTGTTTATCCTGCCGCCGCAGGTTCGCACTGCCAGCCCGACACCATCCAACACACAGTTAGTGGCCAGTGTCATTTTGCGAACTTGGAGATAAAAACTCACTGTAAAAACTTTTTGGCTTTTGATATTTAGGTTACCGGCGCATAGTCTTACCCAAAATTAAATAAGAAAAACCACGTAAGAAATGGATTTTCATACACTTTTATCTCCCGCTCAGATGCGTTTTTTCCCCGCATATTTGTTCGATATGTAATGACGTACTTTCTACCATAAATTTGATAAAGTATCAAGGTACTTTCCAAGCAGGTGTAGTATAAACGATTCTTCCTTCATACCTACATAAGCTCATTTTGAAATTACAATTCATAGGTAGGTCAAAAGATTTTCGAGGTAACGAGCAATAATTATTTACTATAAGTATTAACGAGTAATAAGTACTTAGAAAATCTAAAACTAAAATCATTAAAAGATTAATCAATTTGTTCACATAAAACTTGGAACTGTACTTAGATTGTTTGTAATCGTATGTAATCGAAGTACCTACCTACTTAGGTAAGCACCTACCTACTCTATCTACCTAGGTAAAGAAAAAGACAGTGACAAAAATATTTATCTTGAAATGGCACACCTACTACCACGTCTTACGCGCATAAGAATTTGATCATAAAAAAAGAAAACAATATTTAGTTTTTTAAAGACTCACCTACCTACTTTATTAATATAAAAAAGAGGTTCTTTTTTTTTTCGCTCTTCGGAGCAGAGGCTATAGTTTTAAAACCATACCGCCTAGTCTAACGTTATGTTTTTTCCCTTATTATGTTTGTTAATGTGTTTGTCTTGCGTAAATGATAAGTCAAGTCAAGTCTTCGTCAAGCCGGCTGTCGTTTGTTTTGAAGAGAAAATGGTGGATTTTCACTCCAAACATTTATTCCAATGGCTCACACTTTATGTTACGACCTAAGTATTATTGGTTAAAATTACACCAAAATTAAACAACAATACTCATGGCTCAGTCGGTAGTAGCTCTGCCTTCCGTGCTGTGGGTCGTGGGTTCGATCCCCACCGAGAACAAACATTTGTGTATGGCAAACATAGATGTTTGTTCTGTGTCTGGGTGTTTCTATGTATTTTATGTATGTATTTACAAAAAAATAAATGTATGTGTGTATTCTATCAGCAATCTAGTTCCCATCGTACAAACTTTGCTTAGTTTGGGACTAGAAGTCGTTGTGTTAAGTGTCCGTGAATATTTATTATTTTATTTATTTATTAATGACACAAGAAAATCTAGCTATGTGTTGTTTCAAAAATTGTCAAAATTCGAATCCAAAAAAGCTTCTTGTGAAAGAGCTTGTCCGGGGAAGTACCTACTAGCACCGTATCTATTTCTGCCGCCAAGCAGTGATGCTCGTATTGTTGTGTTCCGGTTTGAAGGGTTATTAGGTGCCAGTGCTAAAAATATTGTAGATACCTACGTGCGCGCACTTGCAATGTTGCCTCCATTACACAGAGTATATCACACCACACAATATAAAAAGAAAAAAAGTCCATGTAGAACGTTGCTAGACCTGACTTTAGAAGTCCTTTCCATGAAAGAAGTCCCGCAGACGCGGCGCTGTAGTCGACCTTAAGTATTATTTCTCGGGCAGCACTTTTAACAACTTTAGGCATTGAAAACAAGACTTTGATCACAGAAACCAAATAAAAACGCACTATCATCCGAACACATTAACAGCACCTGACAACTAATTTAAAATTTAGTTTTAAAGTTTAGTTCCAGAAATTTCCGCGGGACTTCTGTCATGAAAAGGACTCTACCAAGCTGCAGTTGCTAACATGCTTTTTTTTATTGGCGTCGCTCTGTTTTTGACTAACATGCTTGCTTATTCAATCTTCACAGATTATCTAAGTTAAGGGAGGTTCTATACGGTCGCTGTTTGGATGGGTGATCGGTAGTAATCGGTAGTGGCATTTATATTTGCGCGCTTCCGTGCTTCGGAGGCACTCGCAGTCGTTAAGCCACGACCGTGGCCTTTAGGCAGCCTAAAAGATCACCAGAGGTGGTCACTAATTTATACGAATTAATTAATTAAATCTTAACGTTAGCATCTCTGCCGTATACGTACCTACTCTTCTTTCATCCAAACTTTTCGTTGCCCAACACTCATAGGTAACTCCCATACAAAGCGACAAGTTTTATGATCGTTTTGTAGATTTTCCCCATTCATTTTAGGGGCATTCGCGGATCACAAATACCTAGGTACGGCCGAATACTCAAACGCTACTTATATTAAGTTCATGCTTAAATTATTGCCATCTCTTACCAATGAGTAATGTCAAATAGAGGCAGAGCAATTAATTTTAAGTGGTGTTTAAATTTGAGTGACGTTTCAGTATTCGGCTTCTAGTTCTTCTATTTATGGCCTCTGTCCGTCATTTGGACAGACTATTTTGCCAGAGTTCAGTGAATTATTTGAAATAATGTCAAGTCGGCTGTCATTTGTTTCGAAGGCAAAAAATGGTGGATGTTCCCTTCAAAACTTTTAAACGAATTTTATCATTTTAAAGGAAACCACTTAATATAGGGATTTATTCCAATGGCTCACACTTTATGATACTTACAACTTCAAGTAGCGGTCGCGTCATTTAAAAAGAACGCTGGAAAACAGTGGAGGGGATGTGTTTGCGCATAAAAAAACACTCGCGTCATCACACCCCCTCCCTCTCCGTCCAGCGTTCATTTTACTTGACGCGACCTATATTATGGTTAAAATTCTACCAAAATTAAACAACAATACTCACTAAAAACACAAGAAAAACTAAGTGCTGATGTTGAAATTAATGACAGAACTCGAATCTTCACAAATAGTTCCTGTGACCTGGCTCCAGTTCTGAATTTAACAACGATTTCTAATTATTTCAGTCAAGTTCGTGACTTTTCTCTATACGAAATGTATCATTTTATCACTCACAATCTATTCAAGGAAATTACAAACTTGATAAATATGTTACGAAAAGGTTTTAATATAAATAAAAAGTTATATGACCTCAGATTCAGTGTAACGGTGCAATTTCAATACAAAATGACTCTCCGATTAATGTTACTAGTTATTTTTGGACTAATAGCAGTAAGTTTAGCAATCATACACTTAAAATACCGATTTAAAATAAAACGCACAATACTTTAACTTATTAGAACATCAAGAAACTCAGATTTTTATTTATTTTTCAGACTGGCTACAGCCAGATTCTTGGCAATGGCTACAAAGGTGTGCCAGCTGGCGGACTGGCAAATGGATACGCGCCAAACTGCTACGGTCCAAATTTGGCACCGAATCTAGCCGGGCCGGGATTGGCTGGCTATCCAGGCCCCGCTGGCTACGGTGACGTCGCGATTATCGGCGAGTTGCCAGTGGCTGGCAATACGGCTGTGAATGGCCAGGTGCCAGTGATCGGTTACGTTAATTTCGAAGGTTATCTGCCTGCTGGCGGTCTGGTTTCGGTCGCTCCAAACGGCTGTAACTGCATTTAAATTTTATTCCTTGTTTTAGAATGTTAAATAAATTTATTTAAAAGAAATATTAATGGTTATTATGTTTTTATCTTCTGTCCTCCGTTTAAAGTACCTATGAAAGTTATTAACAAGGAGTCCAAATAAATTTTCTGATATTCCAGATTCATGTTACTTGTATCTTACCTACTCACTTGTAGGTAAACACATACATTAAAATATCAATATTCAGAATAGGACGAACATTACTTAGAGCTTGTAGAATAGCTAGTAAGTACCTCTACTTACCAAAGTGCATAACAATTTATCTATTCATGTTGAAAACATTAATGAGTTAATATGATCCTTATTTACTTACCTATATATAATAGGCCTTTACATGTATTGAAGATGATTTATACATCGCCAGAAGGCAACCTATGCCTACACTTAATGGGATACTGTAGTGTCTGGGACAATGTTTTAGATGAAGTAGGCTTGCCCAGCCTCTATATACCATCCTCTCAGCCTAGTCAGCGTATTTACTTACCTAGAGACGTGCATAATAACCTAAACTCATGTAGTCTGTGGATGATAAAAAATGACAAAAAAAAAAATTGTAATCGGGTAAAATAAACGAGTATATTAAAGATTTTTTTATTTTGTTTGTTTGTATTAAATAACGTTTATAAGTTACAATAAATAATTTCCTACATCTTATAATTAACTAGAACTTCTATAGTTGACAGAACTAGACCCTGACGTCGGGAGTCTGCCATTTATACGGACAGTGCCAGAAAATGGCAACTTGCCAGTAACTGCCACATTGCCAGCAATTTTTAGGGCATCAGCTTTAATATGGATGCCATATTGCTGGTGGCCAGGTAGTCCGGCCAACGCAGATTGAGAATAGGAATTACCATTTGGATACCAGCCATTGGTCAATTTTGCACTGGCTTTATTGCCGTTGACCAGATTATTGACAACTTTTAAACTTCCTGATTCATAGGTTTGAGGAGGGCTGCCTAAGCGATACTGTGAAAGTTGTTTTGAACTGGCAATGTTCCCTGGTAGAGTTTGAGCTGCATTGGCAATGGTTACACTTCTGGCCACTCCAGAATTGGCTGCATTTGCCAAATTGAATTTGGCTACGTTGTTAACATCTGACCTGGCTGCTTGCACATTATTTCTAGCTAAACGGGCTATATTGGCAGAATTTGAATACCGATTCGCATTTGATTTATATGTGTTGCCAGTAGCTGCCACTGTATTAACTGTATTTCTGTTTGCTATGTTTGAAAATCCGTTTCTAGCAAGATTAGCCGCAGGTGAAGTTCCCAGGTTTCGGGCAAGAGGTGTGTTTTTGGTTAGAAATCTTGCATTAGATCGTGCATTACTGAATGGAGGATTCACTGAGTTGATACTGTTGATAGCACCTTGCCCAACATGAGCTGTAATTTGTCCAGTAGTAAACTGTAAAGGAAAAATACAACATTATACACGTGCGCTCAATCATCTTTGTTTGCAAAGCAGAATCTAATAAGCACTAGATACATACTTCAGTATCAAACTTACGTGAATAAATATTGAGATTAGAAGATAAGTAAGAAAAGACATTTCCAAACGACCAAATGCAAGTAATCTGTTTTCATCTTATTCAACCTTTTATAAAACAGCATTTTATCGTTTTCTCAGGTTGCAAAATTTACGTGATAAAGTAGCAAAAAGCTGACATTGTTAATATCTGATATTTTGACTTGTAATTAGATACAGAATAGTGAGCGATGATTTACTAGTTAGATTAGGACAAAGCAAAGTAACACTGGATCTGGTAGCACTGATTTTTAACAAATCGTCATAGTTACCTATTTAATTATGTTGATAATTTGCTGACTTGCAGTATCTGCTTTAATATTTTGCTGCAATTGACACAGTGCCATAAGCTGGCACTACTCCATTAAAATTCATATCTTCATAATATTTATTCACAGCTTCAGACCGACTGTCCAATTGTTCCTGAAACTCTGAAGATGCAAATGATCCTGCTTCTGGTATTGCAGGATATTCAGCTAGGAGTCCAGGGATAAAATATGGAGGCGGGGCGTAAAACTGAGGATAATATGTTGGGAACCAAGGCATTGGTGGCATCTCCACTGGACCTGCAAGAAAAATAAATCAACTTGACAGTTTTGGCACTCATCTTTCCTGCAGATAATTATTTTCCCTTTCAAAATCAGCATTATTATCTTACCTCCACATCCATAATGCGTTCCTATTGATATTTTGCCCTGAACCGGAACTGTACCACCAAATCTGACCGATTCTTCTGAAAACTCTTCACTACCAACTGCTTTGCTACCTGTCTCTTGATTTTTCACAGGATTTTTTGCGAAGTCTATATTATTTCCTAAAATCAGTTTCTACTTTAACAATAAACCCTAACAAATTTACCATGGAATGACAAAAAAAATGCATCGTAGAGAACATTGATATTAAAGTAGTGGCAAAGGGCTTGAAATACTTGCTTACCTCCACACCCATAATTTGCTGCAATAGTCACTTTTCCTTGTCCCTTTGCACATCCATCGAAGATGATAGTTTCATCGCTTACTTCTGTAGTAACTTCATCATTTGAATTGAGGACAGCTTTGCTGGTATCTGTATCGTAAAATCTAGCTTTATTTATTGTACTTCAGCTGATATTTTATTTAGTTAATCATGCTAAAGCTACATCCGTACCTTTGTGTCCTTTTTTTCCATCCGTAGCTTCACATTCAAACTGTGCAGTTATAATAATTTTTCCATCAGTTTTTACAGGATTGCTTAATTTGATAGTAGTGTTAATAATGGTCTTATTGTCACCTGAACATTCTTTGCCTAATGTATCTTCATTTGTTTCACTGCTACAGCTATCTATTAATGAAATTGATTGGTTAAACGTAGGCAATAAAACATTGTGATATTAAAATCAAGCAAATGCTCACCTTCGTGTCCATAGCATGTTGAAATCGTTACTGCTCCTTTAGCATTTGCAGGAACACTGACAACAATTGTGTTAATAGGTTGTATCTCTTCTTTATTTTGAACTTCTTTTGTATCACTGAGTGGAATTTCATCAGCTGTTTTGAAAATATCAGTTGACGTGGGCTGAATGTATTGGATTAGATTTTCTTCCACAGATTCGTTGAGAATGGGTGCCGTATCCAGTACTTGGAGTTCAGGATCATTTTCTATTGTCTCCTGCGCGGAGCTGAACTGAAGACAGGAATAATGGTTATCAGCGTTCTTTCATAACGACCTGCAGGAAGGTGTAGTGAATGACAGTGTAGCCTGCACTTTCTACTAGGTGTCACTGCCTAATAACTGGTTATTGCATATTTTAATTAAAGCGATGTGTAATGGCGTATGATGACGTAAGGTGCATTGGAGTAATTGCGAAAATGGGTATATTCCGAAAATCCATAAAATCTAGTAACATAATGCGATATTTTCCTGCTGTTTCAGTACAAAATGACACGAAATCTGTCAAAATCCGAATCCAATTTGGAACAGCGGTGGTCAAGAGTAGCCCTACAGAAGGCTAACTTTCGTTCCCATTTATTTGTCGTAGGGTAGGTAAACTAGGTAAGATATTGAGAAACCCTCACCTGCAGCAAAACCACAGCAATAAATAGGACAGCTAACATGATTAAAACCAGTTCTATTTGTACAGTGTACTGCAGCAATTTACTTGTGATTACAAATACGTGACCTTCTTTTATAAATAGGTAAGGGCACTGTATTATCAGAGGTCGTCCTTAGTTTAATACTAATTTATCAAAGTTGTTTGGCTAACAAAGGTTTATTAATAATGATATTGTGTGGTACCTAGTATTCGTTTTACGTCTTTTGCATTTTACCTACATTCTAGTTATAATTTAGTCATAGTCGGGCATTTATTTGCTTAAAAAGGTAACACACAAAATACACACAGAACTAAACTAACAACAATACAAAGAAACAAAATTAGAGAGATAGAAAAATGAGATGAGTGGATTGAGTAGGTAGCTAGGTAAGCTGGCAAGCGTTAGTCAAGGTTAAGATCGTAAAAAACACTATTATATTACCTTGATGTCCATTTATCCATTGGACTTTGTGATACCCAAGGCAGTTGAATTCATAATGTAAGTGAACCTACATTATGGCTTATCTAAAAGTCTCCCAACAAACATTACAAGTTGGTATCTACTGCTGTAAAAATTACGTGCCTCAAACACACGAAGCTGCCAATAATTTCCGATAGCTAATTAACAGTTTCGAAATTATGACGTCCATGCTACATACATGATAGAGACTACAGTGAGACTATATCTAATATGTACGTACATAATTATGTTTTTTGAAACTATGCAGGTGAGCCTAGGGGCCAATCGTTATCTCATAAAAACTTGCCAGGTTTAAGTCTGGCAGGTTTTCTGAACTGTTTTCATACAAAATTATAGGTATTCTGTGATTAAATAGTGACATTAGCGCGTTTCAGTGCGTTTTTTGCCGTCAAAAGCTCCTGGTTTTCGTATATCTGTAGCCACGTCGCTTGACATTATGCTGGGCAGCGAAAACCGCTCAGAGCTTACGATCTGGGGGCTGCCCTATTGATAATTTGGTTATGTTTGATACATAGCCTATTTCTTTGCAGTTAAAAAAGTATTACATTCAAATTATAAAATAAACGGCGATTTACTTTAAAATTATTTATTACTTACAACTACACAATAAATAATTTCTAACACATACTTTTAGTAATTAACAGCTGTATTTTGATTTAACAACTCAGGATTTATAGTCGATATAGTTTCTGTAATACCAATAACAGGCAAGCCACTGAATATTGGAAAACTGCCAAATTCACCCAAATTTAACATGTTCACGTTGTTCACTGGCACATGGTTATTTCCAGTTGGCTGGCCGTAGCCAATACTCGCTATCAAATTAGCCAATACACCGCTGTCTTGATGGTTTTGAATATTAGTGGGTTGTTGGAAATCAGTGTTACATGGAGTTTGATAGTTGTTTGGCATAAATTGTTCATTAGGTAGAATGTTATTGAAATTGTTCATAACCAAAGTGTTTGTAAATTCTTCAGTGATTGATGGCAATGCTCCTCCATAACCATCGATAGGTGAATTGTTTTGTGGAATATTAGCTTGAAACTGATTAGGTATTGAATTTAATGGTAAACCGTTATTTATCAACAATTCATTCCCTATGAAGTTACTTGCAGCAGCATTATTGGACATTAAATTAGCTTGTGCTATATCATAGCTTTTCATCGGCAAGATATCATTATTTTCAATAATATTATTACTAGTTGGATAATTGTTTTCCATTAATTCATTAGCTGTCAAGCTTCTGGGTAATTTCAAACCATTATTTGCCTCATAGTTTACAAAGTTACTATTTGGAAAATTAGTAGTGCTGCTAAGTTCAGTCGCTGGCACAACTTCAAATGGTAATCCATTATTAAAAGCTTGACCGGTTAGTATCAAACTATTTATTTTAGTCGGCTTACTCATTGCCAGATTCGGCACGTTATTATTTTCTGCAAAATTATATTGGGCCGTATTGGTATTATAACCTATAAGGCTATTAGGAGTTGAAACAAAATTCTCGATTGGGATATTGTTATGTAAATTATTATTGAAATTATTGCTACTCACAGATAAATAAGGATTATTTGGTGTAATTGGGTAAATGTTTTCTATTAGTTCATTCGGTGGCAAGCTTCTGGGTAATTTTAAACCATTATTTGGCTCATAGTTTACAAAGTTATTATTTGGAAAATTTGTAATGCTGCTAAGTTCAGTTGCTGGCACAACTTCAAATGGTAATCCATTATTAAAAGCTTGACCCGTAAGTGTCAAACTATTTATTTTAGTCGGTTCACTTATTGCCAGATTCTGCACGTTATTATTCTCTGGCAAATTATATTGGACCGTGTCGGTATTGTAACCTAGAAATCTATTTGCAGTTGAGACAAAATTGTTATTTGGGACATTGTTATGTAAATTATTATTAGGAATATTGCTACTCACAGGTAGATAAGGATTATTTTGTGCAAAATTATTAAATGGCAAACTATTTCTTGGTGTTTGTAGATTATTGTTATTATGCAATGAGTTTTGAACAAATCCTGAAGGATTATTCGCCATCAACTGTCTGTTATTAATATTTGACACAAAGTTAAGCAACTCTCCAAATCGACCGTCAATAAATTGCATTTTTGGAATGCCTTGCAATCCATTGGCTGGGACATTGCCATTTATCGGCAGTGGATTAGTGAATGGAATGTTGTTAGCAGCTGCGAAATGACTGCCAGCTGGCTGGTTATAGTTCGGAGCTGCGAAATTACTGCCAGTTGGCTGGTTATAGTTCTGGCTGATTTCTGGCACTGGCAAATTTTGGTATCCATTATTCCTGAAATCGTTAGGGAGTTGGGCGAGTATACTCTGAAAAATTAAATATTACATCGTATTAATTCGAAACTACATTTAGGTTAATATTTATGTTAAAATTCGATTTTACCTGGGTAATAGAAACTAGTAAAAATATTTCGATACATCTTAGAGACATCTTAGCAAATGAAAGTAGTTACAATGATACACATACTTATACGTTTAATTACGAACGCAACTTTTATCTTCAGAGATTTTTTTCTTAACGATGATAAAAGAAAAACGTGATGATAACTTCTTATCAATCTAAGCAACTATCGGCATTTATTGTTTCATAACTTTTTTTATAACACATTTGCTCGTAAAGGGTCTCTTATTTCACAGATTTCAGTATCGTGATGTATTTCATTACGCACTCGTGCGTTATGGTAATGTAAAACGTACGGTTTATCAAGATGCTCCCACTAAAACATGGTGGCGCGGGCAGGGGGCGCGCGCCGCGCTCTACGATAAAAAAAAAATTAATTCTTTTACAAATTGTTCAAATTTTCTAACTGCTTCAACAAGTGAATAAAGATTTATTCTTTGAAGAAAGTCCGAGTTTTATTTATTTCCTCGCAAATGTGTTATAAAACGTCGTATGACATACGTGCGCTTTGAAAATTACAGCCTCTGCTTTCTAGTAGCCCTCGCCTACGGCTCGGGCTGGCAATATCGCCTCGGCTGTAATTTTCAACTTACCGCACTCATATCATAATGTACTATTAGGTACTTACGTAAAAAAAAGTAAAAGTTCTTTAATTGCGAATTTACTGTTGCTGGTACACTTAGGTAAAAGCACATTATGGTTTAGATTATAATGGTAACAAATAAGTAGTACCGTTTAGTGACTCTGTTCTCCACACTAGGATAAAAAGCCTGTAAAGCGGGGTCACAGCGACTCTTCGCGGACTTTCTTATTAAATTACCTACCTAATAGTCCAGTCAAATTAGTCAAAATTCGGTAAGAATCTCGGAATTTTTTACCCAGCTATAAACTCGCATATAAACTTGTATCTTGATCTCATAAAGATTGTCTCAAAACCTACATATGGTAAGGCGTCTTTTAAAATCTCAAGGTCAAAGGTCACAAAAATCGAACTTTGCAAAAATCTCGTTTTCTATGGGTTTTTGGCTACAAGTTTGTATGTTCAATATTGTTGAAGATTAACTTTTCTACAACTTTAGTTTCAATAAAATTTTTAAACGTTGAATCGTTTTCAAGATAGATGGCGGAGAGCGGGTTTTATAATAATACTACAACTCAAAAACTATTTAAGCTAGAATTAAAATAAAAACGGGTTTTGTAATGTCTAAACAAAGCTCTATTCTATCACATCCAATTTGATATTTTTGTACGACTTTCTTTTTTTACTCCCTTTAGACCCTTATAACTTTACAACCCCTGGACCGATTTACTTTATTTAACAAACCAGTAAAACTTTAAAACATTTTCCGTAGACCTATCAAATTCTGTGAAGATTGAATAAGCGGCTCGAAAGATCTCGTCGAGAAACATAGGCCGAAGAGAGTAAAAAAAGAAAAAGTCGTACCAAAATATCAAGTTGGAGTTGAAAATATAAACGGTTTTGGAATGTCTAAACCAAGCTTTATTCTATGAAGAATAAGGCTTGGCTTAGACATTCCAAAACCGTTTATATTTTTATTCTACTTTAAATAGTTTTAGAGTTGTAATCAAAATTATAAAACGTGCTCTCCGCCCTCTATCTCGACAACGATTCAATGTATAAAATTTTCTTTGAAACAAGAGTTGTAGGGAAGTTAATCTTCTACAATATTGACCATACATATAAATAACAAAAAACCCATAGGAAACGAGATATTTGCAAAAGGTCGCCTTTTTTAACCTTTGACCTTGAGATTTTAATGGACGCAAACCTCCTACCAAATATAGGTTTTGAGACAACTTTTAGGATGTCAAGATACAACTTTATACGAGTTTATAGCTTGGTATCTCAAATTCTAAGGTGAAATGCTAATTTGACTATGCTATAACTATATTGCTGCAAGCGTATTTGTTTTTATTAAAAACAGTGACAAAATAAGCAGATAACCCACGTGATATTAAGCAGAGCTCCAGCACAGAGCATGTCTATTAATGACTTGCCCTATTCCTACATGCATACCTAATAACATCTCTAAAGAAAACGAAGGGTATAAAAATGATAAATAAACTTTTTGCATGACTAGCGGGCCTAAGATGCGCACCGCGAGATATTTGTCATGTCGTTCTGTCAAAATATAAGCATTTTGTACTAGTTTAGGAACTATTGCATTATCTGTGGTACCTAATGGTGTCGACAAAACGCGCCATAATGTACACTTTTGACACTTCTTAGTCGTCGTACCTCTCTGAGGACGAGATAATAGTCATGCAGAAATGTCAAAAGTTGAAAATTCAAAGGCGCGGTTTCTCGACAACATTACCACAGACAATGCAGTAGTTCCTAAACTGGTACAAAATGCTTAAATTTTGACAGAACGACATGACAAATATCTCGCGGTGCGCATCTTAGGCCTGTAGGTATACCTACCTACTAGGTGGGTATTTACGAAAGGAGTTTATATTCTTTGAGTAAAAATCATAGGTTATATGTTTTTTTTTCTAGATAAGATAGGTAAGTACCTAAATCATCTAGAAAAAAAACATTATAGGTACCCTAGGTACCTAGGGAAAAAAAGAACATTATATATCTTTCAATATTTTATTTCCTAGATCAAGGTACGAAGCTAACTGATAATAAATAACATAAATAACATATTTCTAAGTCCATTGAGTAGTCTAGAACCTCATTCTATTCGGAGAATCTACGACCAGAGACGACAGCAATTCTCTAGGAATAAGAGCTGATAGTAGATCCCTGTTAGCAACCAATGGTGCTTCGCTTGAGGCCAACCCTAAGTTGTGGCGCTGCAAAGGAACAAAGTTCGACAATTGTTCGCTAGGAGCAACAACTAAGTTACGCGGCAAAGAGGCATAGTTTGACAGTTCGTTAGTGTTGGCCACCACTAAATTACGTGTTAAAGGTGCGCCGTAGTCTGACAATTGCTCGTTTGCAACTACTAAGTTCTGTCGAGGCAAAGCTGCATAGTTCGACAATTCATTCGGGATTGCAAAGTTGCGGGCTTGAGTGTAGCTTGGTAACGCATACCCCTGCAAAGGAGCCGCATACTCGGTTCCCAGAGTTGCGTCATTACACACACTGGCTGCAACCATAAGGCTTTGCAGAGCTGAATTCTTCAGCACATCAGCTAAATGCACTCGTCTGTTTCTCTTCGGAGGCAGCTGTTGAACCGCAGTGGTTAGGACATCGATTCTTTCGCTTAGAGGTGCTTGGTTGAAGCTTGATAGAAGATAGTTGATGAGTTGCTGCTTGGAAACCTGTGTTGGTGCCGCGGGTATTGACGGTCCAATGGTGTACGCGTATTGGGCAAGCGCATTCTGAAAAGCAAGTCAATTTTAATACCCTTTTTAAAATTCTTAATACTGTTGAAGGTAGATACAGAGTGTAAAAAGCTTACAAAAACTAAAAGTGAACTTAATAGCGTACATTATACTTTAGAATCAAGACAAAATTGTGAATCAAATCACGTTTACAAAATGGTTCCATGGAATTTAAAAGCGCTGAATTTCTGTCACTGCTGTCAGCTTATCGTGTAAAGTTATATGGTGACCCCAGATAATTAAGTTTAATTGAAAAAGAAATTTGTACAGAAAACTATTAAAAACTCAATGAAACTACGAAAAAAATTTAGACACTAATTTTTTGGAGACATTTTGTTGGATAATGATCGTGTAGTTTGAAGTTTCGTTTTTTATTGAATTAGGTATGTTAGCTGCTAAACATCTGATGGTATGTTTTCGTAAGGTATTTTTACAATTTGTAGGTAGGTAGGTACGTCTTTATAATTAAAAAAAATACTTACATTAATTAAAATGACTAATAAACTTGCGGAAATTATGGTTTGCATGATGAACGTTGGCTTCAATGATCGATGATTAAATTACGTTTAAATTTACGTGCTTTTATGTATAAAATATCTTGAATATATTATGCAACTTTCATTTATCTAATAAGATGCAATCCAACGAGATAAATATAATTTTTAGAGATAAAACACAGACTTATTGAGAAAACGATACGATTGTATTTTGTAATAAGTTTCTTCCTAACAAGTGTATTCAATTATTTACGCAAGCAAGCACGTATGAGCTAGTGGCCAACTCTGGTGCCCTATCGCCAAGTTAAATGGTAATGGAGTCCAAAAGTTTTGGACATCATTTTTACTTTAGCATTACCTACATTCAAATTAGTGGATAGATGGAATAAAGGTATGAGACGACCAATAAAATAATTATATTGTTGAACATTTCACACAACGCCCTATTGAGGCTTTACATAAAGAACTAATGGGAACAAATTATGGCAGGAGAATGTTTACTTTCCAAGGCGCGCAGCTATTTAATAAACTACCCTCCACTATAAAAAATGTAAGCTCATCTAACGTATTCAAACTCAAACTTGCAAAACATATTTACGAAGCATATTCCTAGAACTTAACTTAGGAGTTGTTTGAATGCGTTGGATGTGTGCAGATTATTGGATACCTACTTACCCTGTTACGAACGCCAAACCATACTATAATGTTAACCCTGTTCTCAAGTAAGTGACTGTAATTTGTCTTTTTTGAGAATAAATTTCTTTAACCTTAACTAGCTGGCTGATGCAATACTTATACCTACCACCTACCTACTTATAATTTAACTTTTTTCTTAATACATACTTATGAAACATAATAACATCCAGACATACATAAAAAAACGATGTACATTTGCCACACACAATTTTTGTTCTTGGTGAGGATCGAATCCATGATTCACAACACGGAAAGCAGAGCTAATACCGACTTACCTGTGACGCCTATTTAAATAAATAAAACGAGTACATACATCATTACTTACGTATTTATTGGGTAAAAATTTCAACAATTTATTAAATAAAGTTATATTACTAATTAAATGCAGGGCGGTGGAATAGGAATCTTCTTCAAATATTGACATTTCGAATAACAAGGCGATGCCTGGGGAAGGTACGGTGAGAACGGAGCATACGCAGAAACTGGTGACGCAGCTAGCAAGAAGGGGTTAACAGTTGTAGGCCATTCAAGGCTGCATGAGCCAAGGCAACCGAGGTTACTTGCTGGGTATTGGCAACCACATGGAGGTGTTGATGGTTGTGGATAGGGGTTTGAGATTACGTAGCCTTGAATTGATACCTGAAGAAGATAAGATAATTTATGTATTTCATTAAAACACACATTATAGGTAAAAGTAGGTAATGGTAAGTTAATTAAGACAATAAATTACAATGCACTTATTTTTTTTTTAAATAATAATATGATATTGAAATCCATACTTACAATAAATGCACACACAACTAATATGAACCCCTTCATTTTAACAGAAAAAATATGTAGGTAGGTACTTGGAACTTTACCAAAGGTTATTAACTTTTATTTCTATTATGTTGCCCTATATATGTAATTAGATTTATGCAACATTTTTATTGTTATCTGATATTCTTTTGCATCATACACATGCCACCAACTATATACAAATACTAATGTTTTACAAAATAAATATTTTTATTATAAAAAATGAAAGATTTTTCAAATGAGACCTACATAAATTCATATTGAGATTGATATAGATGACTAAGGACTATAATATTTTAATATAGGTAGTGGTTCAAGGCTTTGCTAGCTTGGAAGGAGCTCAGGAAAAGGTTATTGGACATAGGCATAGATTATTCTGTACCTGTGTCCAGTTATGACAATTATTATCTTATACAAAACCTCGATGCTTATTTTGATATTGAAAATATTGCAATGCTTATTAGGTAGGTATATAAAATTCACGCCTAAGTAATAAGAAACATGTTTATGTAGGTATACCTACCTACACAGCAATGCTTACACTGCAATAAAATATATCATACGTATCTAGGTATTGAGTAGGTATGTTGCGAGGTAGGTAGGTAGGCATTTTGATGAATGTGTAAATTTTTAGGAAACTACGTTAGTTTGCAATGATATCATAACGCCTGCCAAAGCGACTTTACATACTAATATTATATTATGTGAAGTGTATGTACCTACCTATTCGCTGTTATAAAACTGTATCACGTTTGACCGATTTAATTTTGTAGATTGAGATCGTACCTATAAAATTTTCTAAAACAATAGCTTGTAAATCTTTAGATAGGTAGTTAAAGTATTTGAACAAAAATATATTCTAACTTCTTTTATTTAATACTAAACTAAACTTCATAAATAGATTAACAATAAGTTAATGCTAAACTAAAACATAACTTTCACAAAGAAGGTGGAGGAATAGGTATCTTCCTCAGAAATTGCCCTCTGGACTGTGTTGGTGGTGGCAGGTTCCCTGGAGACATTGCAGAAATTGGAGACGCGATTGGCAAGTATGGATTAAAAGCTGGAGGTGGACAAGGTTGGGCACTTTCTTGCGGCACAGAATATGCCTGGAAGATCGCCTTAGGTATGACCAGTGAATCAGAAAAATTTGGAGCAACTTCCTCTCTCGCCGGACTTAGCATCCTCTGCAACAACTCAGGATTAACAACTTCCTCTCTCGCAGGTCTTAGCATCCTCTGCAACAACTGAGGATTAACAACTTCCTCTCTCGCAGGTCTTAGCATCCTCTGCAACAACTCAGGATTAACAACTCTGTAACCATCACTGGCAATGCGAGCTGGCATTTCGTTTGCCACAACAGCCCTAGGCATTTCATACGCCAATCTGGCAGATATCGGTGCTTCCCCGCAGATGACTCTGGCCGTTTCTGGTCCAGCAATTCTGTTAGATCTTTGGGCCGCCATTTTTATCAGCTGCATAGCTTTGTCAGTGTTCGCTGGTGATAGGATTTCTTGAAGGGCGGATACGGAACTTGGGGTGAGGATTCGTGCTGATGATGATGACAGGGTGATGATAACCATCACTATTACGAATCCTTTCATATTGTTGAAGTTCTGTGGAAATCAAATATTTGAGATTTTGAACCACTTCTTCTATCCTGCTATTTTTAATCAACGTATCAAGGTAGATGAACGCAAGTAATAGGTAAGAGTGGTTATATTCCTACATATACACACCTACTTAGTTTAAATATGTTAAGGTCTAAATAAAAATTACCTTCTCTAAATAAAAATTACAACTTGTGAAAGTAATTGATAAAGAGTACGCTTTTATAAATTTAATTTATCAGATTTTATTACAATATTAAAAGAACGTGTTAAATAGATCCTATTTTTATCAGTTCTGTCAAATGCAATTTGATCACTTATCAAAATAATGTCGGAATACCACTGTTGGTTGCAATGGAAGTCAACCATCTTGAAATGCTTTGTTGTGTAGGTACAATTGAGCGCTTTCGCGATCATCTTGCGTTTTCAACTCTGAACTTCGTCTTTTAGGAAAATAGACTCCAACATTCTTCATAAATTTCAAAGTGAAAATCATAATTTTATTATTATTAATTTTCAGCCACTACTGTCCTACTATAGGGCAAAGGCATCCCTTCCCTCTTTCCAGAAAATGGTAATGAACTCCATTACCATTTTCTGTGAAAAATCTACAGTAATTTAAAAATAGGTAGGTTAAAACCAGACGCTAGTTAGATACCATGCCTTATTTCAATTTGAAGCGATTTGGGTAATGCTAAAGTTGTTATAATGATGTCCAAAGTTTTGAACTCCATTACCATTGTCACTTCGCGATAAGGGTGCAGCTATGTCCGTCCGCACTTGTGCAGAAATAACTATTATGAGGTGTTCTAGTTCTAGGGGGGAGGGGATCGAGCTAAATCTTTCCAAATCTCACTTTAGGCGTGAGGGGGGGGGGGGTCTTAGCAAATATCACGTAATTATTTTTCTCGTAGAAAACGGTGTTAAAATTGCATGAAAAGTTAGAATTAGAATAATCTTTCTTAATTGTTGTTTGATATTCATTAA